>OW285201.1:10000000-11410000 GCA_935421205.1 Xylocampa areola | reverse complement strand
GGGCGCCGAGCTTTGTTCCACGGCGACGTGGGAAAACTGGAATATTCAACGAGTACGGTGTATTAAAATTGTTATGTTTTTGCTGTAGGTTGTATGCAAACTGAATGTGTGTGCGTGATTAATCTTGTGTTCCTAGTTTTTTGTAACTCTGATTTAGGTTGACCGATCGATGTCTGTTTAATTAGGAATTGTAAATTTTGAATGTATTTTATTTTTTTAATTAATGTCGCTTTGTAAATCTTTTGCGACTTTAATAATGAGAAGAAGAAACAATTCCCCGCAATACAGTTTATAAGTAAAAAAACGTAAATCACATACATATATTGTACCTATACCAAATATAATTACTATCTATATATATAAAAATAATAAATGTAGAAAAACGAACAGTAATTGATTTTTATATATATACAAATCAATTGCTGTTCGTTTGTCTCACTAAAACTCAAGAATGGCTGGACCGATTTAGCTGATTTTGGTTATGAAATGTTTGTCGTAGTCCAGGGAAGGTTTAAACGGTGAGAAAGTGTAGAAAAATTGCGAGGAAGATAGTAAAAACAACAATTTCATTTGCCCATATAATCTGTTCTACCTACTTTCCTGTCAAACATTTGACGTTCGAGGTGATACGAAGTACACCGGGTCATCTAGTTGTCAATAAAGATTTATTTCTTTATCTGCGTTATGAACACTAATAACACTTTCATAATCGTAATTATGTTCAGTGTTAACTAACTACTTACTAGTTAGTTAGTTGGCGTTACTAGAGTAACTCTACGCTTATCTACTCTCCGTCCAAGTTATCAAAATTGCCAGTTATGGAAACTAAGAATTAATTTCCATACGCACGTGTTTTACCTTCACACGGCGAAGGAAAACATCTTCACGTAACCAGCGCTCCTGACAGATGTGGTCTCTATGGTGTGTAATGCGATGTCAACGAGATTTTGGATTGATCATCAACCATGTCATAAAAAGAAGAAGATCTAGATGTTTCATGAATTCGTCTTCATTGTTTGTGGCAATTCAGCTGCAAACTCTTATTTTGTTTTCATAAAAACCTTTATATACCTGTACATAGAACTATTATTACGTACCTACTTACATAGACGACATCACTATCCACGAAGGTTTTAGCAGACGATTACTGTTGTATCCACGGCTCACGGCTAACTGCCCCAGTTAGCCTTTCAAACGGGCACAATTCCAAACTCCGGATATCTACTGACATATTTGTAACAGAAAAACTGAATACCACTTTCGCACGATTATCGAAGCTAGGACCTCAACTCAGTAGCCGCGCTTGCGCAGTCCAGTCAGCTAATAATTATGACCAGTTTATTTGCTTTAGCCATTCAATTTCGAAGGATAAACATATTCATCATAATTAGTTCAAGACATTTAGTTGGCTATCCTTTGTTGAGTTATGATACTGTTCTTAGAACACACCTCATTTTTCTATTCCATACCACCAAACAGTTTTGAGGGTTAACATGTGAAAAAAAAAAACAAACGAATGTGCGACCGGCTTTTTTTTCACCTGACAACACCCAACGTTAGTTTTTATGTACACCATTTTGAAAATTAAATTATAGGTTATAATTTTAATATGATAGGTGTGTAATATATTTCTTGAAGGAATGTTTTGTTGAGATTTTTATCTTATAATAGTATTTATTTTATTCGGATCTTAAACCATATTATATTTAATCGACTCTTTTTTATTTGTATAACTTACGTTAAAAAGTTAATGAATAAGTTATTCAGTTTTATCACTTTACGTGAATTTAAGGACTGGTTGGTACATACCAGCCGGATCTTAAAATAATGTTGTCATAAATATTAATTATATACATTTATTTTTAGATAACTAATTAATTAAATTAAAAATAGCTTTGGTAGAGAACTTGAAAGTAGGTATATAAAAATTACAACACCTAGGTACCTATTACTACTCACCACGAAAAATATTTATATTAAAATATGATAGATACCTATAGTAATGATCATCTGAATTGATGTGTTCGGCGCGATCCTGGCATACCTTTTCTTTCAGATTGCCTTCATTCGTCATATTGGAGTGCAAGGTGGAGGTTTAAACTGTTCAGAGTCAGCGATTATAAGTATTTGGTGTTGTATGAATCAAACAAGTCCAGATTGGCTTGGGTTGGGTTCCAGTTCCAGTAACGAAAAATACCGGTATTTTAGAAATCCTTTCAATCCTTGGACCGATTCTGCACCATCGCTATGCACTAACTAACACTCGCAATGTTTCACCGGCAACTGAAACTAAGGTTTTTTGAATCAGCGGCATGAAACAAAAGCTTATCGCATCAAGTATCAGCATAGAGACAAGCTATAAAGATGGGATCTACAAAGAAATCGGCACAGATTACAAACTAAACGACCATCGACAATTGGACGATACATTTTTAACGACGCTGTTTTTTGGCGCGCTCAAAAAAACGCGGCAGCGACAAAAGACGATCGTCACAAAGATCCTTCTTACTGATAAAGGACCCATAAATAACACCATAGTTTTATATTGTTTTTATGTGTGTTTAAAGGCGATTCCTATAAGTTGCCATCATTTGTCAATGTATGTATTATAATTATTTTCTCTCCATTTTTCGAAATGGATTGATAAATTGAGGCTGTATTGGCTTTACCTGTTCTTGGCATGTTTTAGGTTTTTTGCCGATTCGATCATGCGTGGAAGTGAAACGGAACATATCGTTGTCTAGACAACTTCAGACCAATTTTGCTCCTTGCTGAGAGCATCCGCGTTAGACAACGATAGGTACTCCTAACCAATAATGAACTGGAATTTATGAATAATAATATATTAAACATTATCATACTTCTACTTATTTATTTATTTATAGTTAATTAAAACGGTACATCACCAATTACATTAATTAACATGGAAACGCTTAAATTAATTACAAACTAACATGGAACAGTGGACACCCCCGCTTACTTTCTCTCACAGAATATAATATGAAACAGTAAATAGCTTTTTGGTTATCTGTCCTAGGGCAGACCGCAGAAGACGCTTATCCTTACCAGCTATTCTGGTAAGCTAACTACTACTGATTTTATTGGTAACTACTATTTACCTAGTTTTACGTTAGGTATTACCATAGATCAAGCCTATTAAAAAATCATAACAACACAGTCGTGTCGGTTCGGTCACCTGTATAGGGACTGAATAGATAGCAATGACGTCGCCAAAAGACGTGTTAAAATATGGATGAAGAATTAGCGGTGGTGAGCAGAGATCGAGATGGCTTAGTGGTCAGAGCGCCTGGAGTATTTATACGGGAGGCGCAGGTTCGAATCCTGCTCACGACTGTATTCTTTTTTCCATTTAATATAATAACTTAAGATTTCACTAAGCATGCGTTAATGCTTTTCAAAGATTTATTTTGTACTAATGTATAATATTGAGTAATTGGTATGGATTACAAATTCAGGCGTGATTCTATATTATGTATATGCAAACATAACTAGATTCTAAGCTACACAGTACTCGTATAACGCGACTATCCTAATCCACCCTAAAGATAAAAACACCAGTGTTAAAAAAATGCGGTAGTTGCCCCTATGAGGGATCGCTCCCCGAAAGTTTATTAAATCTTCCTTAGAATTCATTACGGCGTGTACCTAAATTAAGTTTCGCACCCCACGCTTCACTTAACATTTTATGAGTTGTTTTCGCTTACTTTGTACACTGATTTAATTTTAAACGTGTAATAAGATTTATCGTTGTTTATTAGTAGTGGAGCTATGATATGGGGCTATAAACAATGTCTAATGTGATAATTTTGGTTGACTGAAAATTCTCACTCGATAATAATATTATATACTTTCTAATTAAACAACACTTTTCTTGTGGTGAGTTAAATATTAAGAAATGCTTCAAGATATGTCTTTGAAAAAGCATTAACGCATGCTTAGCGAACTCTAAAGTTACAATATTACACTTTGCAGCGTTCGTGGCTGCAGGAGTCCTCCTGCGACCACGAACGCTGCAAAGTGTTCGAAACGTCAGGAAAAACAAAAAACCAATAATACACGCGATTAATCCGGTTAAAAGTTGTTTTATTATAATGTGTAGTGATCGCGCAAACCTAAGATATTACTATATGGCTTGGCTATTCTGCGGCTGTTGCAGAGACACACAAACCCATGGACTTATGATAAGAAATTAAGTCTAAATACCTGTAAGGATTGCCATAGTAAAATCTGTTCCGGTATTGCAGTAAATAATAACACGGGCCAATAAATTTCAATAGAAAAGCTCTGCATATTTCAAAATGGCGTCTCTAATTAGAATTTCAAAAAATATTGGGTACCTCAGTTACCATCGAATTGATAGTCAGTTTGTAGTAGGTACATTGCGTCGTATGTTACAGCTTGTCTATGGTGTGTAAAAATTTGATGCATGATACAATTCATACTGTAGTAACTAACCTCAGACGGGTTAGATAGGTATATTATGCAGAATTTTAATTAACAGTCAAAGTCAAGAGCCTACCTTCTTAATAATTTCTAACACTGAGTTTATAGTTTATCTACTCGAAATAATGTACATTTGTATACCCCCAGTATTATACATATTAATTCTAATTATTCGTAGTTATTTGTTTAAATTGTTTGCACAGGTGTTAAGGTTATTTAAGTCCGTTTGCTATTTTAATGGCATAGCATTATGTAATTTTGTCTGTACTTATATCAAATATCTTTATTACATTTTGATATTATAGTTATCTAAACAAGCACATATTTATTCACATCATTGTCTTATTTTGCAGACATAATCTGGGTAACTATATATCGAAACAAGTGGTAAATAATAAAGATAACACACTGTCCTTGTAGGTAATCATTATACATTTTGAATTGTTCTCCAAGGCAAAATCTGTAAGAATGAGTAGTTACTGCTTTCATTTTGATAAATGAGTCTATTGAAGATTTAGGTTGTGTTTAATTTTGGGCACACTGCCCTTACCAAAAATACTTATATAGTTTAGTAGGAAAATAGAATGCTGTTCAAAAGCTCTATCTCACTGCTGTGACGCTAATTTGTGTCACGACTGTCCGATATCTATTCAAAGTAGACTACGCATTGTTAATAAATAATTACATATGTAATAGTTACTATTTAACTCTACTTAATTTGTAATTACTTTCTATATTTAATTTATTAGTATAGCTCACTATTAAATCCTTTCATTTCTTCTATTCAAATCACGGCAACATTTAAACCAATGTATTACAACATTATCACAGAAACTGAAATTTCCGAAACACCGCGTGGAAAACTGAAAGTGCGTGCGTAGAAGACGTTTGCCGTCGGGCCGGAGGGCAGGGCGGGAGCGTCCCGTAAAGTCCCGTTGCTAGGCAACGCGCCGCGGGTGGGCGTGGCAATCGATACCACCCTCACCTCACCCAGTCACCTCCAGGCCTCACGTGATAGCCCTTATCTTTTCAGCAGATGAGCTGGACACGAGTACTCCTTAACACGTACACAGATAGTAATATCTTAGGTTTGCGCGATCACTACACATTATAATAAAACAACTTTTAACCGGATTAATCGCGTGTATTATTGGTTTTGCAGCACACTTTGCAGCGTTCGTGGTCGCAGGAGGACAGGTCCTCCTGCGACCACGAACGCTGCAAAGTGTTCGAAACGTCAGGAAAAACAAAAAACCAATAATACACGCGATTAATCCGGTTAAAAGTTGACGTACACAGATATTTGTGTAAATGTATGTAAGGCAAGATAAATCTTTGAAAAGCATTAACGCATGCTTAGCGAACTCTAAAGTTGCTATCTATTCAGTACCTATACAGGTGACCGAACCGCCACGACTAACATTGCATTCTTTACGACATTGTATTAACTGCAAAGTTAGTCGTGTCGGTTCGGTTTAGTATGTAAGGCACTTGGTTGTGGCATAACATTACCAAGTTTAATAACACGAGCTTTCTATGGGTACTTTTTTCAAATTTTGTTTAGTTACCCATTCGATATTCGATATGTGTGGTTTTTAAAAACGTGCTATGTATAAGCTGTTTTATGTGGAAATTATGATGGACATTCATGACGATTTTCACACATAATTATAAAAAGGCACACAAAACTCTGTTTCTTTGGATAATACTGTAGCCTATTTTATCTAAGGTGCTTAACATTGCAACCAATGAAAAGGAGACACTATTCTGAAAGACATCTAAAGAAATTTAATGCCACTACCTAACCAGCTTGTTTGATTTCCAGATTCAATGTTGTGTAATGTTGCAAATGTTGCAATTACAACGCTGATCAGTATAAATAGAGGGAGGATTGAAATGTTACGAATAACTTATGGCATTAAAATTACAGCAGGTTACCGTAAGATGATGCACGGATCGAACCTGTTGTATACTATGTAACAACTGGGAATAATTACCGATAAGGGTAATTATGTAGATACATATATTTAATTCAGGTAGTATAATGTTGGAAATATCTTGATATTGTCAATGAATAATCGCTTTTAGTGGCTTTAGAACTAAAAGCAGTTTCATAATATATTATATAACATGGACAGAAATTGACGAGATGATATAATATTATATATAAATAACTTCGAAGACCCAGCGATGTAGTTTATTAAGAGCCCTGATTTTACAAATTCGTCAAGTCTTTTAATGTTGCTGTCAAAAAGAAATTGAGTTTCCCTTCTCAGTGATGTGGGGGAGTGCGTTAGACAGGCTCCGTCGACACTGTACCTACTATTAGTGCACAAAGGTCGGCTGTCGCGTACATCCTCATAGCACTGTGCCCGGGCAGGGGCGCGAATTATGACCTGTCAACAACAGATCATTGTACTCCTGTAGGACTATACCTGACGCTAATTTGGATGTACACGGAGGTTCCTTCGCTTGTGTGGAGATTGTTGATGAAGTTACGAATGATTTATTACGAGCTGTACGTTTAATTTACGGTCTTTTCGCAATAGAAAAAACAAAAGAAATATTCTAATTTCAAATATTAGTTTGGGAGTCGAAAACAATTGCATAATTTATGTTAAGGTTATATTAAAAAAGGATTTCTAGAAGAAAGGAATGTTTTTATGTTTTCCAATTTAATAATTTTATGTATAGAGACATTTTTTTAACAACACAAATAACCAATATAACGACTAACGACGTTTATTTTATTAAGTTTATGTAAACATAGTCTATCCCTGTTGTCATGGCAACTAATTAATACAAATCGTGGAGCTCGCTCCATGAGACGAATCCTGACGGCCGTCCCTCCCAAATATATGGTCCATAAAACTACGATTACGTTTTATAAACACTACATTTATAACTACTTCATGATTGTATTATTTATTTTACGTAATATATTATGGTGTGGTGGAGATTTTGATTTTTTTCTAAACTGTGCTTTCAAATATTTAAAATTCTCTGGCACAGTACACTCCATTAATTTATAGTATTCGACCACGCTGACTAGCATGGAGCAGACTTTTATTATGCCGTACGACTTTTATAGCGATATTTTATTTTATAAGTTATGTTTTGGAGTTTAGAGGAGGTCAAATGTTTTATGTATCTAAATATCTGTCAATTTTTTACGTTTTATTTGTCTTAACGTTAGTATAATCTAAAAGTAGGATACAAGTCGATTTAGTTAGTTCGAACTCTTGACCTGAACACAGTAGAAGAATAGTTTTTCGGGTATTGATGTTACTAAAGGAGCTTTTTATAATTGCAATTGAAATATACTAATTTCGTATTGACGTCGTCGGACTGCCTCGTTGGTCTAGTGGTCCCAAGCGCGACTGCTGAACAGGAAGTCTCGGGTTCGATCCCCGGGTCGGGCAGAGTGTTATTGAGTTTTTCTGTTAGGAAATTCTCAGTAGCAGCCTGGATTTTGGAACTGTGCCCGGTTGATGGCAATAGGCTCACCACCTATTACATGGGACTTAATAACAGCATTGGTGAAATGTGGGTGTACAATTTTGGGTGTACACCTCTGCTTACCCCTTCGGGGAATACAGGCGTGATGCTATGTTATGTTTATGTTATGTTATGTATTGGAAAAATCATATAAGTTTTATACCTCTGAAAGGTCATATCATAAAAACAAAGTTTAACTGTGAAGAAAATTTGGAATCGCATGAAGGTTACATAGGAGTTTTCCCAGTTATGTATTAATTGAAAACGCTAAACAAATCTGGGACACTTCGTAGGAACTCCGTAGAGACGAAGTCCTATTCCACAGTATGTGGACAGTGTGATCCGTAGCGTACGGGGCTCGGCCGGCGCTCGCCGTGGCCGGCCGGCCGGGACGCGCCCGCACTAAATTTAAATATTTTAATCCTTAATTTAAATTTTTGACATTTTTATTTTATGTTGGTATTCGTGTAGTTTCATTTTTAATGTTATTTGTCATATTCAGGAGACGACGCAACTCGTGGCTGGCGCCTCGGAACACCATTTGTTGGTAAAATATCGTCAATGAGACAGACTGACGCAGGACAATTTGTTCGAACATTACCTGCTTTCGATAGCAAAACATTATTTGAAATGAAGATTGTATTTTTAAATAGAATGGGATACCTGGAGATACCTCGCTGTATTAATGTACTAGGTATGTATTTTACCTGCATTAATGTCTCGGTATATCTGAGGAGCTCGTGGCTAAGTAACAGCCGCACAGATAGATCGATCGATGTTGATGGGTAATCATCATTTTATATCGAGACTCCTCCGTGCCTCGGAGAGCACGTTAAACCGACATCGGTCCCGGTTGTCAAATAAAGATCTGTGACAGCCGTTGCGGGCAGTCAGAAGCCAGAAAGTCTGACAACCAGTCTTATCAAGAGAGTATATAGTGTTACCTAGTAACTGGGTTGTGGAGGTCAGATTGGCAGTCGCTCCATGTAAAATACTGGTATAAACCTGCATCCGGCTAAGCGGAATATAATAATGGCTCGCTATATCCGATTTATAGTAAGCCCATACCTATCTAACCTACTATATCTACTGAATACAAATTTTGAACTATAGGTATGTCGTAAATTTTGAACTATAATCTATTGAATTTTAGGTCATACCTACTTATCGGCTCAGTATAGTGCAATTTTCTTTCAATCTGAGTTCAAATTGAATTTTCCCAATATTCAGAACTGGGGCAGACAGATACATACAAGATAGGTTTAGGTACTTATGTACCTATTCTATAGCAACTAACAACTTTTTTTTTCAACTGTTGGCCTAAACAAAACTGTGTCTGAAAGTAGATCATAGACAAGAAAAAGTTGAGTTAGACTATGTAAGAGCTATAAATCAATTTAACTAGATAGTGTATAATGTAGAACATTTTTTTACCTACTATAATAATGATGTATTAGCACTTCGCTCCGCAATTTAGCACAGATAGCCTATTTTTTATAGCCTTACTTGGATTCCGTAATATACATACCTATAGCTATAGTATGAAGAATTAATGAGCTTTGTAGGTCATTATAATACATATTGTAGATCATTAGTCATCGGACAGGCCCGGCGCTATAGCCGAGCTATTACATTACATTTTAATATTTTATTCTAATGTACAAAGTATTCTGATTATTCTAACACAAACATTGTAACATACACTTCAATTTGTTAAAGGATTTTGTATATGTTTACAGCTCTCCTCTTTTGTGGTGGAACTGCGACCTTTGAACTGAAATTAATTTTAATAGACCTACACTAAGCTCGACGGGCTTGCTTTGGCGATAATAAGTATTATATGGATTTAATGTTTGTTTTACTATTAAAATATAGTTTTTTTTAAGGTGTTTGGAGTAAAATACGAGAATTTCAAAGAAAACTGGGTGTTTTTCGTTGTCGTGATAATTAATAATTATGATAGGCATTTTTTGTAAAATTATTAGTGTTTCGTATCGACGTTGTAGCGAACGTCAGTCCATCAACATTTTTTTATTCATTCCTAGATCGGATATATGTCCTTAGGATATCTTATTTGTCGATAACCCAAACGTAAACTTGTTTTCCTTGATATGTTGTGATTTTATAATTTAGGATATTACGATAAAACATAACATAACATCAAGCCTGTACTCCCTAAAGGGGTAGGTGTACACAGTCGTAACATTTCACCGATGCTGTTATAAACAAGTGGTGAGCCTGTTGGCCATCTACCGGGCGCAATTCCAAGCTCTGGGGTGCTACTAAGGATTTCCTAACAGAAAAACTCAATAACATTGTGCCCGATCCGGGAATCGAACCGAGACTTCATGCTCAGCAGTCGGACTATAGACCAACGAGGCAGTCGGTATTCATGATTCCACTGCCCTTATCCCAATTTATTTGGGGTCGGCGCAGCATGTATTCTTATTCCATACATCTTTATTAGCTGTCATATCGTCAGTCACTCCTTTTCTAGTCATAACATCTTTAACACAATCCATCCATCGCTTCCTCGGTCTTCCCTACTCTTAAAGCCATCTACATTCATACTCAAATCTTTCCTTGTCACATGACCCTCATCCCTCCGCATCACATGCCCATACCATGCTAAACGATTTCCACACAACTTCTCAGTCACCGGTGCCACTTTTAGACTTCCTCTTATATATTAATTTCTAATTATCAGTATTATGGTATTAATAACTGATGGTGTCTAGTACTTAAATGTTTTAATGTTTTTGATCTGGGCCCATCGCGTTGATACCTTGTCGTAGTATACGTACCTACTTACAACATTTTTGATACAACACTAAACATTTTTATTTTATTAATTCCGTAGCGATTCGACAATTTCCAGTTATATTATCACCATTATTATACAAACCCACTGTCCAATAAGCTAACCTTATGAATATATAAATAAAATTACACGATAAGTAATTAATTTACTTGCCTAAAATGTGATGTTATATAAAGCTATTACGACATAACTTAGCCAAACTGGGTGTTATAGATATGCAATGCAAGTGTAGAGTATCGATACAATACATACTAGTAGTGTTGTCAGACGTTGGCAGGACATCCCGCTTTACAGGTCCTTCAGGCTGCATCCCGCCAGCACCCTGAGCGGGACGCCCAAAATTCGGACTTTTCATCTATACGGGGCGAGCGAGCGAAAAAACAATAAGTTAAATGAAATTTGTCGATTTCATTGTACCTATTAAGATTAGAACTGATTAAGAAATAAAAATTTGTTACTTTATTGAAGTGCATTTTTCCTGCGTCCCGATATTTTCATCTTAGTCCCGCTTTTTTTCTACATAGGTACGCTACATACTAGACATGCTTTCATGCCCGTTGTGCACCACCTGCACCTGGGAGGACCTGAAAGAAACAAAATCTAGTTCGATTGCAGTTGCGAATTGCTGGAAAGTGTATGTCGATTGTTTGTATTATTGACACGACAGAAGAAGATATAAAGGGAATAATAATGATAGTACAGCCTAATAGTGTTATAAGTTCTGTGGTACAGCTAGCAGGTAGCAGCTTAGAATGATATTAATTTTATATTTGTCACATAGCCGTAGGATAGCCGTTTGATATGGTATATAGGTAAGTATGAGGTTTCTCTACCAATATAATAAGTATATTTTTACTGGAATTGGGAAGACAGCAATGAAACAAGATAAAAATATATTATTAATTGATAGTAAGTTCGTCAGAATGAATTAATATCATCATTTTATCTTTAACTATAAAGTAAAGAATATTTTCTATAAATTTTGTCTCCGGTCCGTAAATATGGCAAGTTAAACATATTTTCTGTTGTGTTATATTTTGCAAATACCTATATGTATAGGGGATTCCATTCCATGTCGTCAGATGGCGCCACTTTGGT
This sequence comes from Xylocampa areola, assembly GCA_935421205.1. Lineage (NCBI taxonomy): Eukaryota > Metazoa > Arthropoda > Insecta > Lepidoptera > Noctuidae > Xylocampa > Xylocampa areola. Next base: position 11,398,119 of record OW285201.1, on the reverse strand, counting down.
GTGCATGATGATGCAATAATGAGAAATAAAAAAAAACGTTTGATGATAAAGCTGTTTTTTATTGAGTTGTCTCTGCTTATAGTTACATAGTAAAAATACTATTAAGTATATATTTTTATTATTAAAATTAAGTAGGTAGTAGTAGTATCTGGGTAGTGAAAGAAAACCAAGTTTAATTTAAGACACTAAGAATCCTTGAAATAATATCAAAAAATAAAATAGTTTAACATCAATTATAGTAATTTGTATTTTATCAATTAATCAAATAATTAATATCTACGTAAACATACCATATCTGCTATAGTCTATTAAAATTCACATCAAATAATAATAGTATTTCAATGCCACTCGTGGTAGGCGGTTAGCGCCAACAAACAACATTCGGGGTCAACGTTCGATAAAAGCGGATGACGTCACAATTCAATTCATAGCGAACTTCTACACATCAAAAATTACTCCTAAAATGTGTTGGATACCTCTCTAATATACATTACGTAATTTCGCAACCCACAGACATGACGAGGTGGCCGAGTGGTTAAGGCGTTGGACTGCTAATCCAATGTGCTCTGCACGCGTGGGTTCGAATCCCATCCTCGTCGTATCTTTTTGTTGTTGATATTTGTTTGTTCACGGTATAACTTTTAATAAAATTGCGTTTAGCAGTATATTTTGTGTTAATGAATTAATATCGGTTTTTTATTTCTTAAATTTGCAGTTTTTCGAATTTTTTTGTTTGATTGTATGAGAAAAGTGTGTCTGATTTTTAATTATGTATATTAATTAACTGATTCTTTACACCTATCATAATTTTATTAACTAAGGCAACAATACACAACAATTGTAATACCTACATTCTATACAAATAACAAAATTCTGTTTCTGTTTCTGTTTCAAAATACTTAATCCGTTTGTTTTTATCTATCCTATCACGGCATGAAAACACCCCTAACCTATCATAGCAAGTCATTATATCATTTTCCATCAAATAAGTTTTCATTTACACTCGACTTAACTAATGTTTGCGTATGGTTCAACCGCCGCGCGCCGCCGGCTATGGGTTATTTCACTTGCATACTACAAGGGGACTAGAAACGAACACAGATTATATTGGAAAGGGCATGAATAAGTAAATACATTTTGTTTATGACACGAACCGATGAATGTTTTTTTTTTTTTTGAATTTGATATGCTTTTTTTAACAATTTATAATTATGAGCAGATAGTATTTAGATGTGGAAAACTATTTTTGCCGTTATTCTTTACCAGGAAGGGATGGGCAGTTATCATTTCGTTAAATTCGTTATTACTATATAATTAACAGGAATTAACGCGCAATAAATATACCTTCGAATCGCTTGACGTTTCGACCATCGTTATGTTGCTATAAAATAAATAAATTCGTAACATAATCTTAAAAAAAAAATTGACTCAACAATACATATTATTATACCAGATAGATGAATAGGTGAAGATGTACAATGCATATTAGTTATGTAGACACTAACTACCAAACTAGGCATAAGCCTGTATTTTGGACGTCACTATTCAGTAGTTGTGTAGCTGACCATTACATGACATTTACAAATTATTGGGTGTAAAAGGTATAACATATAAAAAATACTTTCTAATTTAAATTTTGCGGCGTTTCCAAGTTTTAAAAGTGTAATATTACCTTGCATTTGAAGTATTTCTTCTGGCCTATAGTAGCTACAACCTTTCTCTGTATTGACGTGTATATGTCGCAGATGGATAGTAGAATCCGCTGTTTTACAAAACTGCTAGCTGATTTACAAAACAGTACTGTTTTATAAAACATCTAAGCAACGTTCAGCTGGATTACCATTGCGATACGTTTAACAAAACAGTTACCCACCTTTAGACGTAATGCAAAATGACATATCTACTGTGGGACAGGTTTGTTTATTGTATAGGTATATTCAATTGTAGTCACCACTCAAGTACAAAAAAAGATACTCTATTCTGATTTGGCTTTCCGTGGCTGGGACAACATGTTGCCGTTATTTAGTACGAAATTAAGCTTAGATTAATTATTTACTGCCTCGTTGGTCTAGTCGTCCCAAGCGCGACTGCTGAGCATGAGGTCTTGGGTTCGATTCCCAGGTCGGGCAAAGTGTTATTGGGTTTTTCTATTAGGAAATTCTCAGTAGCAGCCCGGAGTCTGGAATTATGCCCGGTAGATGGCAATAGGCTCACCACCTATTACATGGGACTTAAATAACAGAATTGGTGAAATGTGGGTGTACAATTGTATACACCTCTGCAAACGCCTTCGGGGAATATAGGCATGATGCTATGTTATGTTATGTTATTAACTATTTATTGAAAAATAAATCTAGTTCCCTTTATAACTCAACTAATAAATGATTGAAGATTACATGTTGAACAAAATTTTATGTTGACCCTACGAAAATATTCGCATTTTGTAGATAGCTTCATATCGTTCTTCGAAACTCACAGTCCTATTGCCAAAAAAATGGGATAATACCTTCACACACTTCATTAATGATTACCTACATTAAAATAGTTTATTTCGCGTACATATTCGGCCTTCGGGCATACAAAATATTTGTGACAGGAGTAATCTTATGTAAATTGTTGTACCCGAATGTCTTCTGAATAAAGTTTCAACACCCATCAGTTTTCTTTAGCGTAGTAGTGTAATGCTTGATAGAATGACAAATATTTAAAGTTAACTTTAGAGTTAGCTAAGCATGCTTTAATGCTTTTCAAAGATTTATCTTTAAGATAAATATTTAGCTCTACATACTATATCTACAGAGTCCTCTGCCGCATCATTATCTATATAGGAAAGAGGCAGATTTAAGTAGGTAACTTAAGGATATTTTTCTGTGAGTAGATTTGTGCATATGCTAGTGCTCATGTGCCAATATCTATGTAGACAGGTTGTCTTTGAACACGAAGTGCGAAGCTGGAGTACTCAGCTACTACATGATAATGCTTCATAACCTTTGCTACTCCAACGCTGTGCCTGCCGTAAGTACGTAGTAAGGTAGGTAAAAAACTTACAAAGCTACATGAATAAGTCGCTAACGGCTAAATACTGAAACGCAAAGAAATTGTAGGCAGCGCTGAAACCTCGCGCTGTCACTATCATTGCAAGTTAAAGTAATAGTAAGAACTCGAGATTTAAAAAAAGAATAGAAAATTGACAAGATTTAAATAAAGAATACTCAGCCATAAGTGACTTTATACCATCTTATAATGAAACAGATTATTAAAACATTCAAATTAAACCGAATCTGATTGTGCTTTGATAATCTCCACAGATAACCTTACCACCTTCAGAAAAGATGACATAATAAATGTTTCGCTTGCAGACGTGAGTGAGTGCCTCTCATTACTTTTTATTAGAATCATATCTCCTATATGGAATCAATTTAACATTTAAATAAATATTTTACCTTGGACGTCTATTTGATACCAAACCTTGTAGGAAGATGATGGATAATACTAGGATGATATTGAAAATAAAAGTGCCATCAGAAAACGAATAGGCTACAGTTGTGATAATTAAATAGAAATATTACGATAACAAGTCCGCAGATATCAATATTATTCCATTTATTCATTAAATTACATATAAATTATATTTTTAACGATATATCAATTACAAAAAAATAAATTTAAAATATATATATATTATTATATAAATATATATATATTATTATATAAATATCAATATTATTATTATTATTTAATTAATTATCTTTTGCTTGTTCCGGTGAAGGAAAACATCGTGATGAAATCAGTTCGCTTGAGAGATTTTCTCGATGGTGTATTAGAGCCATATCAAAGAACTACGGCAAATTTAAACCCTTCTACTAAGTTGTTCATAAACCATACCTAATGTAAAACGAAGAAATATGTAAGACGAAAAATGTATCCCTGCTGCGAATTTGTCCCTCGACTCTTTAAATTTTTGGATAATCCTTAAGATCTTCCGGATTTTTCCCTACCTACTCTTATATCCTATGAAGAACAAAATACCTACCTATTTGTAAAAGTTTCGTATGGTGAATGTAGAGCAACTGCTGCGGAGTACCACGTCTTCGTTTCCGTACTTCTTGACAGACTTGGCTGCGATCACGAAGTAATGTAACAGTACCTATCTTTAATATTTATTTTCATTATTATTCCTCCATGTTCCTTTATGTTATATTTGTTTCTAAGATTTTGTAATTGTTTGTTAATTTCTGCCGAATCACCGATCGTGTTCTCTCTGTAAACAAAATACTTACTTAATTAAAACCTTTTTTTTTCTAACTTTTACTTGTGATTTAAGGTTGGAAATCTCTATGATGACGGAAAAGATTAATTTGTTAGTGCATGGGTAGTTTTAGCCTTAATTAGATCATCATCCCTGACTACACACTCATGGGTACTTAGGTACCTTCCTCGAGAAATTATCTCAATAAGTACCTACTAACAACTACTAAACATAAAATTTTCTCGCGCATCCCTTATGGAAAATCTGGTGTCGAGTAATAATATTGCGAAACATAGTATCAATAGCCTGTCTTCCCCGAAGGAGTAGGTAGAGGTGTACAAAATTGTCAACCCACATTTCACCAATGCTCTTATTAGATCGTGATTAGATCCTATGTAATAGGTGGTGAACCTAATGCCATGTACCAGGCAACATTCCAAACTCCGGGCTGCTACTGAGAATTTACTAACAGAAAAACTCAATAACACTTTGCCCGATCCGGGAATCGTGCCCGAGACCTCATGCTCAGCAGTTGTAATATTATTTCGAGATAATCATTTCTAGTTTTCTTATTCTAAGTGGATTCGCTGGCAGAGAATGGTCACATGCTATAAAACCGAGTAGGAAAGTTCTAACTGTTATAAGGGATACTGGTCTGATTCCTATACAAAAGAAACAATGTGGTTAATGAAGAAAATATGCAACTTACAACTCATTATTACTTATAAGTATTTTACTGAAAAAAAATGAAGATCATAATCTTCATTTTTTTTTCTAATAGCATGCGCCTCTTTTCCGAGGCTTCCCTAAGCAGAGTTATTAAAACCATCTACCACACTTTGATGAACATTTATGTGGGTATGTGCAAATAATTAGATGTGGCGTTAGGGCAGTACCGCACGCGCCGAGCACGTGCTCTCGCGCACTATTGTTACTTACTTTATTTATGAATATTGTTCGCGCGGCCGTTGAGTGGATCGCCTCATCGCAGACACGCGACTCGTATGTTCGTGTCCTATGATTGATGTACACATGGCTTATGAACGCCTGGTAATCTGCATGGGTTTGGATGTCAATGAGAATGTGTAATCCGGACTTTACATAGAAAGTATGGCATTGTGACGTCATTGTTAGAATGGAGTAAGCTATTTAAATATAGATTTGGAATGATACAATACTCATGAAAATGGAAAAGAACATTTAAGTGAGTTTTCAAATGTAAATACATTTTATTATTAAAGATACATTCGCTATCTATTCATTCCTTATCAAGTTCCTATCAGTCACTTGTGTAGAGACTGGACTGATAGCGATAACGTCACCAAAAATTTAAAGTGGAGGAAGAATTCGGGGTAGTGAGCGGACCTCCGCTCACTACCCCGAAATGGATTGGTTGGATACGGGAGGCGCGGGTTCGTATCCTGCTCGCGACCGTATTTTTCTTACCACTTTTTTTTTGAGGATTTGGTAAGCATGCGTTTGAAAGATTTATCTGTTTAATTTATTATTATTTATTTTAATAAAATATTGTCAACAGGTTGATTCTAATACGAATCTAGTTGACCACATCAATTCATACTGGAAGATTTTTCCGATATTCCTGGACGCTTCATAAGAAAAACAATAAGAACGCGTGGTAAGTACATTTATTCATCGTTATTGTTAAGAATAACATTACAATACCTCTTCTGAATGTAGTAGTATTGCAAGCACATTGAGACATCGTTAGAAGTTGCAAAGAAAAATAACTAACCTAATACTAATTAGTTAAGAGATCATGATATCACTAATTGAAAGACAAAACGCTTCCAAATTCCGTTCTATTTGATCCAATCTGACGATACTTGAAATAGTACTTCTCTAGCTCTTATACAAACACTAACAATCGCCAACTTGCGAAATTGTCAATAAATTATGAAATACGCATAGTGTTAGCTAAAGCCTGCCGATTGGTTTCGGAAGTGAGGCGGGATGACGCAGGGCTGAGGGGTGACTTCCGGGTTCCGTTCTACTGCTCCCAGCCCTAGTAACTCATCATCAGCACGCCACGGGGCGCCGGCCACTCTCCCCCACACAAAGAAATATAAAGATTTGTGTGAATTATATCCTATGCCAGCTAAAGGGGAAATGCATAAAAAAACTTGCAATGGATAACACATTTTTGGCAGGAACTGTAAAGTCCTTTTGTTTAGATGGTGTTAAAATTCGCTTTTATTGTGTCTGGTGATTTAAAATGATTTTTACAGTTAGTGCTGAAACATTTGAAACAATAGAATTTATAAGATTGTTGTACCTGTACTGGTACAGTCATAATCTATATTGATTAAGTACTTCCTAAGTTATTCAGAGCTCATCAAAGTTGCTGAATTTTGTAACTATTAACTAGTAGTTTCTTAAATTAATCAGACATCCATATCATACGACAAAAAGCTTGCAGGCTATATGATTTATGGTACCTACTTCCTAGTGAAAATACAAAGTACAAGAACGGAGTCATGGGTAAAAGGTTTATTGTAAAAATTTACTGTATTAAACTTGTGTAGTGACACTTATAGGTAAGCTCCAATCCAGTTGAAATGTAAAATCTTGTAAGAGTTCCAATAAGCGCTTCCTACAACATTTTTGTAGACTTATCGGTTATAACAATTTCGGTACTGAACATAATGTAAATGTAAGTAGTTTCCAAATGTATTTTTGTTGTACGTACATAATTTCGTGTTCGTATTTATTGGGGTATATCCCACTAGGTGGCGACGCGAACACTTGTACCGATAGTGAAACAATGCGGTTCCCACTGGCCGCCTGCATCGCTTCCGCACCTTCGCATTTGAATTCAGAACACGATTGAGATGTTTTAAATTTAAATTCCGAAAGGAAGTGTAACTGTCGCAAACGGAATAAAGATAAAATGTTACATTATTTTTAATTTAGAAGTAGCCGTTTTTTGCCCCTATAAGTACTTACCTACTATACATGTAGAAGGTAGAAGATAAAGATACCGCCATTAAAATATTTAAAAAGCCTTACTTTAAAGCTTAATAAATAGGTATGTTGTGACCTGTCTGGGTTTTAGGAACCATTTTCAGTTTAACTCTTTTAGTAGAAACAAAGGAATGTGAATCATAGCTTAATTTCGAGCCCCAATTATAATCTATGGGTCCACTGTTCAGTTTTTGCAGCATGTCAATAACAATGCGATGGACATAAAACACTGGACTTTTATAATTTACCGATTCTAATAAATAAAGATTTCAGTCCTCCTTACAGATCAGAACTGGGCCACACGAAAAACGACCGCCCGGGTTGCATGTATTAGAATTCCCGACTCTATTGTATTTTACCATACATTCTTTTTTGCACCTCGACCGAATACATTTGCAATCTTCATTCAGACTATATTACCATGAAAACTTTTTGTTTAACGCTGATTGTCTCTTCTATGATTTATAGTTGTTGATGTAGGTACTTAAAAGTTGATTGTGTCTGTGTCTAGAGTAGAGTTTTGCAGTTTATGGTAAAGTTACAAATGCATCGCATAGGTACAGTAACGAGCACCAAGATCCAAACACAAACTTTTAAAAACTCACCGATAATATCTCTAGCGTGTATTACTAATATTATTGGGTATGTCACACAGATAGAAGAACTATTCCTACTACATTAATACTTCTATATTATTTAAATGACTATTTTACGGAGTTTCAAAAGTTTATTCGTGCTCCTCATCGCATGTAGCAACCTACTGGACTAATGGGTCAGTTCCATCGCCAGTGGTCAGAACTTAGATTACGCCTGTTATAATTAATTATGTTTAATATAAAACAGTCTCCCAAGCACACCAAGATATTTTCTCAAGCACAACTTACTTTCATCACTGCTGTTCTTGACAATCGTGTCCGGTAATTATCTATATTGCGTAGGTACAACAAATATATGCTCACCCTCAGTTTGTAAACAAAAAAGGGGATTGCCGTGTGTCAGGGGCTGGTGGGGGCGTGGCCAGGTGTCAGTGGCAGGCTGCAGATCTTATCAGGCCGGGGATGCACGCGAGGGCCTCGGTCCTACCGGTCGTACCCGGCCCTTATAACAATATCTCACCCTTGCCATTATACTTGTGCACCAACGCATTGCTTCTGTGCCGTATTTGGGTGTAGTCTTTATTTTAATATTTAATAGATACTTTTATGAACTTCTTGCTTTGTTGGTCTAACGGTCAAAAGCGCGACTACTGAGCATGAGATCTAAGGTTCGATTCGCAAGTCGGGCTAAGTGTTATTGAGTTTTCTGTTAGAAAATTTACAGTATCTTGGAGTTTGGAATTATGCCGGATAGAAGGCAAAAGACTCACCACCCATTACATGGGACTTTATAACGGAATTGGAGAAATGTGGTTGTACACCTCTGTCTACCCCGTAATCTGTTGGGTCGCTAATTACCAGACACAAATAGATTTTTATTGTTTTGATGTATAATTTTATACTTACTCCCATTTGAAGAGATAAGGGTTTATAGGCGAAATACTATATAATTATGTATACATGTAATTTTATGAGCTTGATGTCAGCGTGTTTGCTGGAAGAAGTTATTGTTGCCAACGTTTGGAGACAGTCTCAGGTTCTTATCTAAACAAATAACACAACTAAATAACAAACCACCATATGGTGGAAAATCTCTCAAATTCAATAAGAGCCTTTTCTGTATATTTAATCAAAACGTAGCAAGATGATTACTGCTGTCCTTCATTTCCCATCTCCAGGTATTCAGGTATTTGTTGTTGTTACAATTAGTTCATACCTACGCATTTCAAATTCCACTACAAAATAATTTATCTAAAATGTTTTACTGCTCCAATTGGTAGTAAAATAAAACATGGTTTACAATGCGTATTAATGTCATAATCAATTATTTATATAGAATAGTAAGAGCAATACGCATGCAGCGAGAGCACGGCGGCGTCCGTGCGCCGGCGCATTAACTTAGCCAACCAATTACCCGCAGTGTTCTTGGTGCACTCGGGCCGGTTCATTCCTCCACCACCGCAATATGTTAACATATTTTTTAATTTCTCCATAGCTAAAGAGGCAATCGCGAGTTCATGCGCAGGAGTGAGATTTATAATAAGAAAACGCTCCTACCGCGCATGCACCATAAGGATCTATAAATCTTTTAAGTACTGGATCGGCCAATCCCTGTTGAGAAACGATAAATCATCCCCTCGGACAGTAAAGTCGAATCGAATAATATCGCGCTCTCGCTCACACCCGACGGTTCTTATGCCCTTTAGATCATTTATCATTTCTTTCTCTCGTTTCTTCTCAATGATAAATTCAATTCTCTTTTGGAATATGATTGTTCCTCGTTTTGTTATTGTGTGGTGTTTTATTGTGGGTATCGTCACGGACTTAGGTTTTTTGATCGGAATCCGATCGAAATGATCGCGAGAATTGGATTTCCACTTTAGATTTAGTGACTTGGGTGATCAATCTTTTGACTTCTTATTTGGAATATAGACTCATGTTTACGGCTAAGCTTAACAGAAAAACGTTAACAAATTACAGTGCCATTTTCAATTCAAGATTAATTATTATAATTACTTATACATTTTAATGGCCCTTCAGAAATATTGAAGGGAATAAGGAAGGCAGTCATTAATCCATAATAATATTATAAATGCGAAAGTAACTCTGTTTGTTTGTACGTTTGTTTGTATGTTTGTTTGTATGTTTGTTTGTATGTTTGTTTGTTACATTTTCACGACTAAACGGCTGAATGTATCGTATAGAATTTTGGCAAGGAGATAGATTGGACCTTGGAGAAGGACATAGGCTACCTTTTGTCACGCAGACGAAGTTGCGGGCACCAGCTAGTTTATTATATCTTGCAAAATTTATAAATTTTAAAAGTTAGATTTTATGATTTAGTAGAATTTGGAATTGTAGGTATATTTTGTTAATAAATATTTGAACAGGCTTTTCTACGAAGGTTCTAACACGTGTTCGCCTTGAAATGTGGTATTTCTGGCATATAAAACAATATGTCTAAGGTTATATTTTATAAGGTAATCAAGTGATTCAGATAAAGTAAGCTCTGTGAAATCGAAATATTTCTTTATTTTATTTTCTTGCTATTTACAGGGCTGTAGAAAAGACAACATTTTCATCTTAAAATAACTTAAAATACGTAATGTGTTTTCAGTCAATTAGGTAGGTAATAATTATAGGTACACTTTAAACTTCTTTCACTATCTAAACCGTCGGTCCGTGAAAAAATAGCACTATGTTCAATATAAATATACATAATATAGTAAGAGTCCATAGCACAATGAAGTAGCAACACTTGTGTGAAATGTACAAAGAAATCAAACCCTTATGTCTACTATCACTGGGCATTTCCTTAAATATATATTTTACAGCGTACTATCTAACTTAACATTATGAATTTACACAAATTTTACAACCTATAAAATCGTAGTTTTTATTAGACTTCGGTGCTTTGGCCATGCTGATCATGATAATTTTATGTTACAAACTTTTATTAAGATTTGATTTAATAGTAACTCTTTTGTCGCTGACAATGTTACTTGTTAATTGTATAGTATCTAAGTATCTGTTATGAAGTGAATTTATACAGTATTTTCGTATCGAGTTCACAGTATAAATAATCTGTATGTAAAGCTGAATTTTATGAATATTTAATTATTTTCGTTTTGTAAAACCAATATATTTTACAATACACATCTGTTTGTACGTATCTCTATGCTACAAAGGCTATAATAAATCACTGTCAACAATTGCAGTAAGTCGACAAAAATGTTTGTTGTATAGTGTGACTGTGTCTATGGACATCACAAATGCTCGTAACACACAATACTTATTCAATAAACAAATCGTGTTCCAAAAAATAATAAGACACTTTTCGCCGTAGCATAATGTTTACAGGAAATATATGACATGCTGTAAAGCATTCAACTAGGGGTCATTGTTTACAACCCAGTTAGTTTACAATAAACAACAGAACCTTCTCACATTAAATTCTATTGTTCGCAGTTCACATTGTCACCACTCTCCCAAATAACTCTTTCCTTAACAGTAAGACCCAAATATTAAATATCTCTCGGACGGCTGACGTTTGGCGATGATTTTAGAAATGGTCGGATTGACTATGGTCTAATTAGATTTATAATAAGCGTAACACATTAAAAACAATACTGTTCCAGAGCGCATTAGTGAACTTCTCATTCCACGTTTATTTTGGACACGCTCAAGTACCAATCGGATTGCAATAAAAATTGTCTTTAAAGTAACCTAGACAAGTTAACGTCATGTAATTAAGCTGTCATAGGTGCTCATATCACCTGTTCGTCGAATGAAGAGTTCCCTAAGCGCGATGCGGTCAGTAAGCGGCGGCGGCACCCGAGTGGTGCATCAAGTGGTGATGGTGGTAGGATTCCTGCGTGGGACACCACCAGTCAGGCACACCGTGCGGCATCGTCGGCGCCGGTTGCTGGAACTGTGTCCAGTGACCACCGAAACCCAGTTTGTTATCCATAACGCCGTTCCCACCGATATTAGTAAGATGCGGGGGTTGATTGTGGTGGGGCGGCGCCGGTGGTCGCTCGTAAGGTTTCTGGTCATGAGGGTTGAGGTATTTCTCGTTGAGGCTTTCGAGTTTGTCCGTTATGGAGGGGTGATGATGGGGATGGTGCTGCGGTGCGGGCGCAGGTGGTGGGGGGAGTGGCGCGGCGGGGCTGGCTGCTCCAGCTGTGACGCTGACGCTGCCGGCCGACGAGGAATCGTCTCCGTCGCTGTCGTACCGCGGCGATGCATCGCCTGCTGCTCCGTGCACCTTCATGTGCTTGCGTAGCGATGACGGGTGAGTGTACGACTTGTCGCAGCCGTGCACGCGGCAGTTGTACGGCTTATCTGATGTGTGCACGTGCGAGTGTTTCTTCCTGTCCGAAGAGTTGGCAAATCGTCTGTCGCAGCCTGCATACTCGCATTTGAATGGTTTCTCACCTGATAAAAAAAAAAACACTTTAGTAAGTAAAGAATATGGTCGTAAAATAGTGTTTCCGTAGAGGGCATTTAGTTACTAATGATATACTATATATGAAATTTGGTTGGGAGCTGGACATACCTAACATTTTATAATTTCTATGCAAATGTTACCAAAAAAATGAAAAACATTTATGAAAATGTTACCAAAAATTTTCATAAATGTTTTTCTTATGGAAAACTGTAGACCTATTTGTTAGAAAATAGTAGTATTAGGTACAAAGAGAAAGAGCGTTAAACACATAGCGGCAAGTTATCTAATCTATTCGGCGTTTCAAGCTAAATTGTAGTACCTACAAATATAGTTATTAAGCCTTGATAACTAACTATATTTAGCGTAGCCATCTAGATGGATAGTGTTCAATTGCATATATCTAAATACCTATTTCATACAGTCTTCATCTTATCCATTGTCATGGTTAGAAGCCAACCTGTAGGTGTATTCTCAACTGTCGGAAGTTTTGGAATCCGAATCCGAGAGTAAAAAAAACTAATAAATAGCACTTCTAACATTCCCAGATCCTGTGAAATCATTTTTGGAGGCTCAGTTGCCCGAGTCCGTAGGAGTGCACCGTTAAAATGGTATCCCTACACGTGACCTCTGGGTGGTGCAAAACAGGCTACACAAATCTGGTTGTGTGGTTGGCTTCAGCCGCGGCTGGTTACCACCGGACAACACCATGCCGTGAAGCGACCTAGTCGTGTTTCGGAATGTAGTCCGGTGCAACCGTTGTGGAAGCTGGGCAGTTGAATCAACTCCCCAACTATCGGTCTCCCAAAATCTATCCAATCTATTTAAGAGGGAATAGATTTATTCTGGATACTCGTGCTCCATCCTCGGCCTCACCGTCACTTACCATCAGGCCAAAGGTAATCCAATTGGTGGCCAAACGTAGATCCATTTTTATTTAAAAAATAAAATAGAAAAACAAAAATTTAAGAAATAATGTTTTTTTTATTGTAAAAAAATATACATTCACACACAAATATAACGACACTGATAATTTGATGACCGGTGAGTTTTATATTGCTACGGAACCTTCCGACAGTTGAAAAAACCACTGCTGGTATCAGAGTTGTTCACCTCGTGTGTTGATAAACCTCTAGATTGCTTTAACAACTGCTATAAATTGTGAAAAATTGGATTCACGACTTCACAAGCCATCAGAAGTACGGAGGAAAAGGGAAATTTTTCTACCATTCACAGACTGTCCGCCATCAAGTGTTGCTTAATCTCAACACTCTTCTTCTTTTTGTGTGGTTGATTAACAACCTAGTGTTAGAGTTTAAACCGCCCATAGGCCTCTGACATAGCTTTACACACAATCGAGAACATCTCTCAGGTGTGCTGGTCTACTCACGATTTTTTCCTTCACCGTTATAAGCAAGTGATAATTAATTTCTAATTTGCACATGACTTGAAAAGTCAGTCGTGCAATGAATTCGAACTTGCGCCTTTTGACTTGTCAGTCCAACGGTCATACCACTGGGCCACTGCTGTATCAAATCTCAACGATCGTAACTATAATATTACATATATTATAACTTAATCACTTAATCGCTTAAGATCTTATAACCAAATAAATGTTACTCCATTAACATTCTATCCGCCCAATAAGCTTCAATCATAGATATTTATCAAACAAATTTTCCGGTACCGAAACATATCTAACATAGCAGCAATTAGTAACTAACCACCGTACAAAATCCACATATAAACTTCAGATGAAAAACGTCCAACACATCCAAGTATGCGAATGTCCAATCACGTCATAAATAACCAGATTTGCTCGTTGTTTATAGTTTACGAGCATAAATAAATATTCACAACAATTGCACGGGATACTTAACACGCCTATAAATCATCTTTATAAGACGACTTTGTCACATTCCCGTAACAAAGCCTGGAGTGGTTAAGCGTACGCCACTTTGAGTCTTATTGTCAACGCAAATGATATATTTTTCATTTGACATCTCAATAAGCCCTGTAACCCTGTGACAAAGGCAGCTCAACATCCGTTTTACTCCTGATAACTTGATGATGAACGGGAACAATGGAGATAATCTCCCAAGAATTGTGTTATCACGCCGACGGTGGTATCTGAGTCTGGGTACCTGTTTAGTTTTTCGGTGGTTTACTCACATAAGATTTTAAAGGTGTGTATGGAAAACATGAAGACATTGCCCCAATGATAATTTAGTATATTAGGTACCAGATTGGCAGTTATTCTCAATTACGTATACAAGCTATAAGTAGGAATAGTTTCCTATTCCTACTTAAACTGTGTGTTCTTATAGAGTTTCATCACTAGACAACAATACACAGACATTTTCCACTACGTGATTTCTCGGTGACCCTAATTTTTTGCTTAGTTTTTTGCTCCAACTACCCAGTATTGATCCTCACAAGTTCACCGAATCGTGTGAGATGATATTCAATAAAATACATTACAAGTAGGCAGAAGGTTTGGCTGGTGACCGCATACAATGTAGCATTACTATTATATTGTCGTGTTTACAAATAAACCTCTTCGGTTGTAATCCCGCGCATTGTGTTGGAAATATGAAGATTTTGAGGAGCCACAGATGCTAATCTCAAGTGTCTGTTAACGCTACAATAATAGGGCTTTTTAGGCGTTCCCTTACCACAATTTTTGTGTGCTATCGTATGAACGGATCGCAAGTTTTCAATAGAGTGATACTTCCTTTCTTATTCAGTGTTCCATTACAAAATATTTACGCATTATTCTCTATTACTGTGGATGCGTAAAATGCCAGTTCATACGCGAAATGCGACTATGATGAAAATATGCAGGTAGGTTTAACTTTATAATGAAACAGATACGAATGAATCAGTAGGTAATTAAAGAAAGAAATAGAAATAAAAAGTATATAAAATAATAAAAAAGCTTTGAAACTAGCAAAACTTGCCTTAAAATTACAAACAACAAACATGAATATTCACCATCTAAAGTTCTAAGTAAAGTAGTCTTTCATCAGATAATAGAAAAGAAAAGAATTAAGGAATAAAAATCACGGTGTATCCATGATCGGAAACAATAAAAACGTATCGGTTCAATACTAATGAGGCTAATACAAGATAAAAGAGTCCAAAACATGTGTCGCCCGTCTAATTACTAATCGGGCGTCTCATCTCCGTCGCTGTTCGACACAAAAAAGGATCAACGACAAATTCTATGACTATTCGATGCATCTTCTGCGCACGTGCCGCTGGATCAATTAGTGGTGATTTCTAATATTTTGATGATGGAATATTTTATGCAGGGAAAATAAAATTGCGAAATTCGCCATAATTTTCCGTCCTTTACCGCCGGTTGAGGCTTGGTATAGAATACGTCTATAAAGGAAAACATTAAAGCGATTGAGTTGCACGTAATATTAGGAGAGTATTTTTATTGAACGGATTTTATTAATATCCACAGATCCAAAAATCATGTTTAAAATGTTTCTTTAAACATTTAGTGTCAAAACAAAAACAAAGCGAACACCAGTTGGGAATGCACTTCGTGAATTCGTTGCGTTCCTCGTCGGGACACCGGCTAGGGTCAGATGTTTATCTTAAACGGCTGTATCACCCACAGGAGACACTTTTTTGTTACCGTATTATCGATGTGAAACTTTATCTCATGTTTTTTTCCAAAATTGTGTTTGACGGATCCAATCGAATCCAACGCATAGTAGCGAAAACAATAATATTTTAGTAAAAAACTAATTTCGTAAGATATGATTTAAGCTGAAAATATATATGTTTAAAGTCAATTTAATAGCATTTAACGGTCTGCAAGCAAAGCATGAACAAATGTACAGTTGGCACACCGCCTAGCCCGAATTACTCTGCAGTATTGAGTTACAAATCGCTACTTAAGAGCGCTCCGCTGTGAAAACAAGCTTTTTAGAAATAGCACGAGTGATGTGTAACCCGACACATTCGGCCTTTGCACTCAAATTGTGGTAAATGGCTTTAGGTGAGTTTGGAGAAAAAACAATCGCTCACCGGATATCAGGTTGCGGAACAAAAATGTTGTCATACAAAACGTTATTTATTACAATTTAAAGTATAATCAAATTAATCTTTATTTTTTGACTGGCTCACCGACTACTGGCCGCGGGCTTGTCATCGCCTGGAATAATAATTGGACGACACATGATATCCGTGCACCTGTTGCTTGAAACATATTCATTAGACATTAATGCGGAATAATCTTGAATCACCATGACGCTAATAATTAAGATAAAACCACATTTTGGGGTAAATCTCAGACGTTGGTTATATCATGAGTTTTTGAATGGCCTTTCACTTGTTTGTTTAATATATTTTTATGTTTGTAATACAACCGTTGATTTCGCGTTTGGTGCCGTTATATAATTATTCACCTTATAAGCACAAGTGCAGATATCGTGTTACCCAGTAACTGGGTTGTGGAAGTCAGATAGCCAGTCGCTCCATGTAGAATACTGGTATTAAGCTGCATCCGGTTTGATTGGAAGCCAACCCCAATGTAATTAAGAATTAAGGGAAAAGGCTAGGCAGATTGAAGTAGACACACTTGTGAGAATTGGAGTCACTTACTACATACATAGATATGTTGGAAGCATCTATCACAAAAAAAAGAGATGGAAGAGAGGTCGAGATGGCTTAGTGGTCAGAGCGCCTGGAATATTTATCCGGGAGGCGCAGGTTCGAATCCTGTTCGCGACCGTATTCTTTTTCCATTTAATATAATAACTTTAGAGTTCGCTAAGCATGCGTTAATGCTTTTCAAAGATTTTTTATCTTGAATCATCTATCACAAATTTATAAAAGAGCATTCTAAGACGTAGTGTGTTCGGGATATAATTATTAATAGCATTAATCATGATTTTAAATGTAAGTGTACCGTGCATTGTTTCAGTCTTTATTAAATGTTACATATCGAAGCTAATTCAATCTCGGACGGAGAGCCGGCTAATAAGCGGCGGATGACTGGTCGAATGCTGACCCGCCGCCCGCGCCAGACATGACCACGCGCCATGTTCTGTCTGACCCACTATACTAATCGCTACATTCAATAGACCACATCTAGAACACCGACTATATTCAATTAAAACATTATCGAACACGACCAAATCGAAAACTACTAACATTTCAAAGACTTCTCTTACAATAGTGTCACAATACAACTGATTGACGACATCGACGGCACTTCCCCGAAAACCGTTTTCTCTCGCGTATTTAAAGGCAGTTTCATACACTGTGCATAATGATTTATGATGTACCTTTTATCCGAAACGTATTTCGAATTAGAAAGATATATTAATATCTTCATTTTTTCCACTTCTCAGAGAATACGGGCCCTCGTCCGGGGAGCACAAAAAGAATACTCGGGGTCGGGCGAGCGCATTCGGCGCCCAACGACCGTGTGACAAGGTGCTTTATGCGGACGATTATGAGCAGACCGAATAATGTTCCGATACCCGATAAATATCTGCCAACTCATACAAAAGCATCCCAATAAAAATTTAATAGTAAATGTAGCAACAACACGGGCCACAAACTGCACAGTCATATCTCGCTGATAAATATAAATTAAAATGAAAACGTATAGCTCGGGAGGAACAGGGACGGCCAACGGTCCGTGAACGAAAACAAATTAAAATTGATATAACATTCAAATGCGCACGCGCAGGTTAGTTGAAGGCTTGTGGAAAATAGAACATGTAGCGAGGATTGGCCAGTCGTCGTATGAGGCCTTTTTTATCGTACTGGAGTACCCCAGTGATTATTGACGGAGACGGTCCGCGAGACCAGCCGCTTTCATTAGCTATGACAATAATTCACTCATGGAACCTCATTTAATACAGTTTGTTATAAAAATACTAAATGAATAAAATAACCATTTTAATTGATCCCTGTATTGCCATAAGTGTTGGACAGGTCATTTACTGTCATCATAACTCGTGCAAGAACTATTTGAAAATTCATTACACGAAGTTGTAATACCAGAAATGGTAGTAAAGAAGTAATAGAAACAGATAATTACTGGTATATATAGATAGTATCTTTTAATTTTTTCCTAGTTTTAGTACTTATCAATTTATTTCAACTTGACATTTTTATTCCGTTTTCATCTAGGGTAAGGTGAAATAATAAGTAGTACATTTCCCTGTCTGTGTACCCGTGATTTAGAGTGCCTTCCCATTGTTCACTCTGCATCAGCTGAGAGAGTGCAACAAGTATCAGCTGAGAGAGTGCAACCAGGACCTGTGACCTTGTGTCCTTCTTTTTATCGGTAGCACTTTTCAGAACCTCGATTTATATTTCATATCCCATGGTCGATTTATTGAATAAATTTTTTTGAGTTTCTGGAATTTGTAAATCAATTGAAATAAGATTGGAATCCTATCCGCAATATCAAACAGTTCAGTAACATTGTTATGACCTTTACTCATTTTCTCATCGAGGCTTTGATCGTTTTGTTCCCAGACGATTTTGTAGATAAACAATATTGTACAAGGCTGAACATAAAAAAGTACAAAACACCTAAACAGACAGGGCACGCTCGTCAATCCTTACGTCAACCGTTTTGACAGCCCTAACCGGCATCATCGCTCCTCACCAATAAAAAAATACAAGAAATAATATCAAAAATCTGACTCCTCATAAAATTAGGCGGATGTTATAAACTAATTCAGATTTTCCGTATACGTTTAATGAGATCCAATCAAAATAAGAAATAATAATATTACCCATTTAGGATTTTCCCAATACTCTACAGAAATTGATTTTCCTCAAATAAAAATATGAACTAAGTAGACAATATTTATTTAGGATTGAATAGAAATATTAATGCAATCTTTGTCCGTCAAAATCACGAATTAAATACATTGTTATGATCAAGTGAATTTTCATGAAAGATTTCACGGCCATCTCCATAACGCGCTTGACGATTACGTTAAAGCTATAAAAGAAATGTTTGTACAATAACTTGCAGGATTTAAGGTAGGCGCCGTCAACGATGCTGCGTCGTGTCACAAGATGTACGATAAGTTATCAATGCGTTAAAATCTACAACGAGATGGACGGGCACGCGAGCGTTTTAATAAAATGAAGCTAAATTTTAATATTAAAATCCCTGTGAGAAAAACTGAGAATGAGAACTGAAACAGTATATTAAGAATATTTTGAAGACGTTTAGATGACAGCTTTGAGGAAGGAAATTAAAAGAAGGAATCATAATCATGAAACGTAATTCTAAATAAAAGATAATTATAGATTCTTGTGATCATGGACCATAACAAATTTTATATTTTAATTTTACGTATCGGCTAATACGTAAAATAAGTACATTATATTTTTGGGTTGTAGTTAATTCTGAAAGTCAGAATAGTGACTTTACGATTAGTAAAATCTATCGATTATTACAAACACCCATACACGTTGTATTATACAACAGGTAATTATTCAACGTTAGTGAAGTTTCAAAGATACATAAAAAGGATAATGTAGAGAAAATTAAGATACGTCATGGACACAAGGCAAAGGGAATCGTTTTATTAATTGAGCTTGTTGATATCGCATTTCTTGGTATTCGGGCTTCACCTACAGAGGAGACCTTACCGTACAATACTGATACACGATGGCAAAAGTATGGACCTGGTTTCCTACTGAATTATTAATAGAAATATTATTTATGAATGTTGGTAAAGTTAATCTTGTTAATTTATATTCGAATTATGTAAAACTAAAGCCAAATAATTTATCTTAAAAATATATAATATCTATACTTTAACAAGCTAAAGAGATTTTATTTGTTTAAAAGTGCTAATCTCCAAAGCTACCAGTCGCATAGAAAAAGATCTAGTTGTATAAGTTAGCTGAATTTTTAAGGGAGGTTATAGACTATTTAACATCACGCTACGACCCTAAGAGCCTACCAAAAAGAAAATGTGGGTGAAACCTCAGGGCACAGCTATTATTCTGCCTACCCCTACGGGAAATGGTAGGCCGAATGTTCTCAGTGATACAAATGTACACCAACCCACATATCAGCGATACCAACCATTATTAATTCCCATGTAATAAAGAGGTAGTGAGCCTATTGCCATCAACCGGTCACAATTCCAACTAGGACCTTACGCTCAACAGTCGTACTTGCGACCTCTACACGAAAATAAAATAAGTATGAGAATATTACTTAGATAATGTTGTAACTAAACGTAGAATTAATGAAAATTGAAATGTTTTCATCGAAATCTAAATCTTTACGATAACCAAAGTTAGGTTTGCAATCATTGCCCGCGTGGTTACTTGCTCCATGAATATTAATAAGTTCACAAATCATAAATATTATAATTTTGCGGCGTGTCGTACACAGTCGCCCAATAAATCGGTTAGGTTATGTATTTGTTCGGGTCGTGTCCACTCAACACCCACGTAGGATCGTGTTTCAGCCCCTGGGCACATTTTTGGGACAAACCAATATTTCTAACGAATATTAATAGTCTGTTTTGTTTTTATTTGTAACGTGTTTAATTTTTGTTTCGGACGCGCCCACATTCTGTGCGCGCCAAACATTCCATTGGGAACGAATTTTATTTGCATTTGAATTTATTATGAATACTTTGCAATAACCGTAGTGCTGCTTTACAGATTTCCTTTTCATAATCAGCATTAGTACTTAAATATAGGTATTGTTACTTGAGAATAGTCATTGTCTGTTTTTAAATGAGCTTCTTCATAATTTGTCCTTTACATGTATTTTTTTAGGTAAACTCTTACAACTAAGTATCATTCGAAACATTCAAGTGTTCCAAAAGGAATCGGAATACAGCTTTTTGTCGTCGTGTTAACATTTCGATTGTTGTCTGATCCTGTCGATGCGTTCTATCGAGATTTTTTCGCGAGCGGTGTTAAATGTGCGGAATTCTAAAGGCTGTCGACACAAACATAGCTTATTCAGTCACTTTTTACAAACCACAGACCACAGGTGCTATTATAAGGAGATGGAGCATTGCGATCGCGATATGACTACCTATGTTAAAACATCGTCAAAAGTCAATTATCAAAAAATTTATTAGATTAATAGAAGTTTTAAAGTGTTCAATGTTTTTGCAGCTTTTGCAGCGTTGTGCTTCGTAAGAAAACGACGAGTGTCTGCTTAAGTTTCAAGGAAGGTGCGAAAATAAATATCAGAGATAGTTCAGTGGTTGTCTCACCCATGTTGTCGGTGATATCACACACTTTCATACATATTGATACGAGTGAGGTGTCGGCGAAAAAACACATGAATGATGCAGTGAGACCCTCCGCGATCGCCCTACAAGACGAAAGAATTTCGCACACTTACGAACCACAAAGCGCAAAATGTTTTTCTTGACGCATTGAAAACGGCTGATAGCTCATTTAATTTAATGAGCCACCTATTTTATGTGGACGAAAAAGTACAACATTACGTATCAAACTATTTAGCAACAAGTACTGAATAATATAACTTACCCAGTCTGCTTCTAATAGAACTCTTTATGTCAATGGTATCCTAATAGAATCAAGAAGGCAAGTACTGCTAGTGGGCAGGCAGTTAATATTGTAATAAGTGTAAGCTTTTGCATAAATTAATTGAAGACGAGGTGAGCACTTGCTACGATGCGTTTTAAGGTATTGTAAATTTATGTTTAGGGAACATAGATCAATGAGAACGATTCTCATTTAAGTAAATTTTATAAAGCTCTAATAATTCTTTAACTGTACCAGTATATTTACAAAGTTCATTTTAATTGTGGCTCTGTTTCAATCAATCATTTCCATTAACATGAAATTTCTATAAATTTGAAAAAACAAAAAGTGAACTGTCACTATAAACTGCGCGCATAGATACTAAAGTGTCAGAAGAAACGATTGTAATAAGATAGTAAGGGCGAGGAGCAGGCAGGCAAGGCAAGCGAGCAGGCGTAGGCAGACGCAACACTAGTGCATCCCGCGGCTTCCAAGCTATTGTTACGTTGCAACCGTGCACAATTTATGTTATCCTGGTACCACGACTTGTTCCAAACACATGGCAAAACAACTTGGTTATAAAATAGAAGGATGCTACAATCTTACTGCAAGTATTTGTTAAAAGATTTTCACGGTCTACGGTGCACGTAACAAGCTAAGAATTCATTTTAAAATTAATACTTATATATACGTATGGCCAAGATAAAAAGCGGTCAATTAAAACAAGCAAAAACGCGTAAACCGGTGATTAGCTACGATTCAGTATAACTCTGTATAACTGAAACACTAACAAAACTCACATTAAAATCACTAATCCCAATAAAATGAAGATTGTCTGATTAATAAAGCATGTAAACATAATCAGTTCTAATAATTATGACGTCAGTAAAAGCCGTCGATGTTCCATGACTAAATGATTCGTGTAGGCGTGTCAGACGGATATTAGTAATAGTTGGGATGTGTTCCCGATTAGTTGAACCAGGTGAAACCGCAGCCCGATCTATTTGATTGATTACCCGCTCACGATACTTATCTCGTCGAACAAAACAGGCTTGATCGAATTTAAGATATGATTTCATTACTGAGTTTTGTTAATAAGTAAATGGAAAACGGGGCTTATAAACTAGGAGAACGAATTTGTGTTTAGTTAACATTTCATCTCGTGTATCACTGAACAAGCAATTTCCAGAACATCGTTTCAAATTCATTTTGATAGACAGAATATAACGTAAATTTTTATTTTGGTGAAACACGTCCAGCTTATTGAACTGACACATATCAACTCGCAATATATCAATGCAGGCGATTGGTTGTCACTGAAACCGTTCCAATTAGTGTTTTTGTCTATGAATTAGTAATTGCTCAAATTAGTGATGTTAAATACGTATCGATGTGAAGATATTCGATCCTGTCTAATAGAATTCCGCAAGGTACCGTCGCATGCTTACAGTCTGATGCGTTCCGATTCACGTTTCGTGATGTGGTTAAAGTGTTTTTGTTCGCACTCCGATTCCCTGTTCGCACTATCTGCTTGACGTTTAGCGAAATTCTCAAAAAGATAAAAACAATTTTTACGTTTGCAGGAATGCTCGGATTTCTGCAAAACGTGTCTTTGCTCGGACGTGCAATTTTTTAATATCTATAAATTCGTAAAGCTCTGTTTGTTCGATCATTGACGCTGTTGTGAGGTGTTATTTATTCATGAAAACCTTAGAATTTCAATCATCAATGTTTTGTGTACTAAGGGACATATTATATGCAATGTGCCGTTTGTAGTCACTTCAACGGCGTGTCAATGCGAAGAGGGGATGTACAGTAAGTCGACAAAGATATAAAAAAATAAAGCGCTTAACGTTCTCATTGTGTGTACAATATCAGTAGCGTGATGTGGGGTAGCAAGTGTGTGTACCTACACGTCATGCATGGAGATTTGCGTGCATGCGTATGTGTGTAACAAGTGTTGCATCAGTGTGCGTGCTGAGGGTTGTAATGTTGTGATCGACAAGGGCTAGCCACGCCCATGAAATTGTCGTTCGTAATAACACTATCAATTGTTTCAAATACAACGAACAGCTAAATACGTCCTTGTAATACAGAAATCTTGTTGGAATTATATTTGCATGAATAATTTTGTAAATTACACGGAAATATATAGAATTGGAAATATGCCAGTTTGAATATAATTTAAACGTAATCAAATCGAGGAATAATATATTACTTATTATAGGTAGGTACTACAGGTGGATTCGAGACATCATAAATATATAAATTAGCATAATATATATTGTGTATCGATATGACAGTGTTATAATAATCGATCTATTTAAAAATAATAAAACGTCCCTCGACTGATGACAGTGAACCAAAGTTTTACAATTGCTGGATATTAAAATCCCCTCTGATACAGTCTGGTAACGCACACATAGACATAAGCTATTGTGTTGGGAATATTTTTTATACAATTTATCAATCCGGGGCAGATGGTCGCCGGATCATATAGACACCTTTGAAAGGCACCCAGCTATTTTAGGGTTACATCATTATCATATGGATATAAAATGGCCGATTCTACGCAGTTTTATGTGGGGTTGAGAGGAACATAGAGACGATTCCTATAAGCTTTATGAGTAGTTAATTAATTTCGAAAGTAAGTTCGACATCTATTTTTATATTTATTGATATAAGTAGGACCTGTTACTATCAATTAAGTTGGCCTATCGCACTGCTGGACAAAGGACTCTTGCAAACTACGTCACATCACGCAGTTCACCGCCTTACGCTCAAGTCCGTCCTAAATGCCGATTTCTGCACGTCATTGGTCTATCTACTAACCTCCAACCACTGACGATCATCGGTCCTTCGCAAATATATAATATGTTCATACGCAAGTGGTGGAAAATTGCAACTACCACCAACTGCTCTTCACTTGTTTTGCCCAACCACTAGTTCACACTGCATGTTCTAACATAGTATTACGCCTGTTTTCCCCGAAGGGGTAGGTACACACATACACTCACATTTCACCAATGCTGTATTTAAGTCTCATGTAATAGGTGGT
Organism: Xylocampa areola; assembly: GCA_935421205.1. Lineage (NCBI taxonomy): Eukaryota > Metazoa > Arthropoda > Insecta > Lepidoptera > Noctuidae > Xylocampa > Xylocampa areola. The sequence continues at coordinate 11,373,265 of OW285201.1, read as the reverse complement.
GAGCCTATTGCCATCTACCGAGCACAATTCTAAACTCTAACACTGCTGAAGAGAATTTCTTAACAGAAAAGGCCAATAACACTGCCCGACCTGGATATCGAACCCATGACCTCATGCTCAGCAGTCGCGCTTTGGAACAATAGACCAACGAGGCAGTCGTGTTCTAACAGTTCCTGTCTATTCCCCGTGGGGGAATGGTCTCCTACAGGGTGACGCCTGGATTCTATTATTGAACCTGCTACAATTTATGATCGCATTTAATTGTAAAAGATCACTATTTATTTCAATTTTGGTAGCCAAAACTATAAATTACAAGTTGTATTAAGTTTATAGTTTCTTTAAATTGAATTGTCACTGGGATAAGACGCTGAGCGACTTAGAGCCCACTCACCAAGCATTCTGGCAGCTTCAAAGGAGACTCCAATCCGATGGAGTGGCCACCATGCCCCCTCTCATCCGCCCCGATAAGAGCATAGCCTTCGACGACATTGAAAAGGCCGAGTGCCTGGCCGACAGTCTAGAAGCGCAATGCACTCCTAGCACCCAACCGGTCGACCGAGCGCACCTCCTCAAGGTAGACGCAGAAGTAGAACGCAGAGCCTCACTCCCGCCGTTCGAAGACCCCGACGACCCCCTGCCCCCCGTCACTCCCAACGAGGTGCAAGAGGTCATTAAAAATCTCAAACCCCGCAAAGCCCCCGGCATAGACGGCATCACTAATAAAGTCATAAAACTTCTCCCCGCCCCGTTCATTATACTCATGACCGCCATCTTCAATGGCGCAATGAGTCACAACGTCTTCCCTCAATCGTGGAAAGAAGCCACCGTCATAGGTATCCCTAAGCCCGGAAAACCCGCGAACGAACCCACCAGCTACCGACCGATCAGCCTCCTCAACGTACTCTGTAAAATCTACGAGAAGCTTATTTATAAGCGACTCAAGGACTTTGCCGATGCGAAGAGCCTCATCCCCAACGAACAGTTCGGTTTTCGTACCCAACACTCGTGCGTACAACAGGTCCACCGCATCGTCGAGCACATAAGCGCCGGTTTTCAGCGCGGCACGATGACAGGCGCGCTCTTTTTCGACATAGCGAAGGCTTTCGACAAAGTCTGGCACAACGGCTTATTATACAAGCTGTACCAACTCGGCGTGCCCGACCGTCTCGTGCTCATCCTACGGGACTTTCTCTCGAATCGCACTTTCCGCTATCGCATAGAGGGCGCACTATCCGCCCCCCACTCTATCCGCGCCGGTGTCCCCCAGGGCTCCGTGCTCTCGCCCCTCCTGTTCACGCTCTTCACTAGCGACATCCCCAAAAATAGACAGGCAAAGTTAGCTCTCTTCGCAGACGACACTGCCATTTTCTACTCCGGTATCGTGCGCGACCGTATAGCTAGCACTCTCCAAACTTCCGCCAACGTACTAGGCGCTTGGTTCAGGAAATGGAGAATAGAAGTCAACCCCGATAAGAGTCAAGCCGTACTCTTCGCGAAAAAGCGTAGGATCAGACCCCCCGACCCCAAACCGATAACCATGTTCGGCAAGCCGATCCCTTGGGAGAAGCAAGCCAAGTACTTAGGAGTCATCCTAGATAGACACTTGACCTTCGGTGAGCACATAAGGACGGTGCGCTCGCGCGCCGCCTTCGCTCTGGGTAGGCTTCACTTTATCATGAACGCACGCAGCAGATTGTCCCTTAAGTGCAAACTGCGCATTTACACCACGTGCATACGCCCCATCATGACCTACGCCTGCGTAGTGTTCCCACACGCGAAATCGTACCGCCTCCATAAGATGCAGACCCTCCAAAACCGTGCCTTACGTAAGGTCACGGGAGCCCCCCTCTACGTTAGAAACGAAAACCTCCATCTCGACCTCAAGATTCCCACTATCCAACAGTTTATAAAACGCATTTGCAAGCGTTATTTCGAGTCTGCTGAAAAGCACCCCAACCCTCTTATCGCGGCTGCCGCCCGATACACCCCCTCCCAGATAAGTAGAATTCGCCGTCCTAGGCATTCACTATTGTACCCCGATGACGCTATAACCCTGCTCCAAGAGAGCCGTAGGGCCACCAGCACAGTACACAAGCACAAACCGCCGTCATTTAGGCCTCGCCGCCGAGGCCCGTCGCGACGTCCCCGTAATGCACCTAATGCATCACTTCCCCGACCCTTGCTCGTGCCAGCCCGCGTAGCCGCTGAGCCTGTAGCTTTAAATTCCCCTGATAATAATAATTATGATAATCCTTGTTCGATCCAGCCAGTCCCTTGCTGTCCTCCCTCAAGCGACGCCCTAAGCCGAGGCTCGTACCCCGCAGGGGGTGCCCTTAGCGTGGTCGCTTTAGATTTAGTTTAATTCGTAAGCCCCTGGCTGGAGGCCTTAATAATAGTTTATTATTAGGGCATCCACAGGAAAGCCCGGTTAAGCAGCCGAAAACCTCCTAGGTTGACCTGCGAGATGCCACTACCAAAAAAAAAAAAAAAAAATTTAATTGTAATTAAATTTTATTTTATATTTAATTACTCAGTTCTAGATGCAATTTTAAAACGCGGTATTTTGGTACATTTTGTATGACCAGTCGTCTAGTAAATACTGCAGCTTCGATTACAAAGTAATTGTAATTGTTCTACGTAATCGCCTGTAGCGTAATCATTTAACATTCCTATCAAAAATTACCTACCTATTAACTATTTCATTTACAATAGCACCTGTTACTAACATATTAGTTGTAACTACTTATAAGTACAGAATGAAACTTAAGTAACATGAGCATATTAAGTGTTTCATGTTGACGAATGAATTACATGTTTGTTTGCTCGCAATAACCCGCAAGTGCTGCAGTCGACAGCTCCGGGCACAATGGCGCGGGCGCAGGGGCTCAGGGGCGCTAGTACACAGGGGGCACGGCACAGAAGGGTTCCGTATTGTTTGCAAAATATTTTGAAAGCGTCATTTTATACGGCATATTAGCTGAGCACTGCGTTTGATAGTCAAGGGACGTCTTCACCGGTTCGAATCATATCATCATTAAAGTATTGTGTGAGCCCCTCTGTTGCACCACATTAGAGCGCGGGTGTTGAAGTGGTGATGAGGAAACTATTGAATTTTAATATAGTGCGGGCAATATTAGTTTATTAGTTGTGTTCAATGAATATATTGATGCACTTCATAACCCCAGCTAGTACATTTGTGTCATTACATGCAGTTAATCCATATCTCGAAATATTTCATTAGAACTAGTTCGTAGTAACACAAAATTAAGTACTTACTTACATAAATAATAATAGTGAAATTAAGTTTCTGTATAAAGTAGAGCCACTTGAACTCCTACGGCTAAGTACTACCTACCTATGTACTTACATAAATCCAATAAACATAAACTGACCTATTTAAATAGGTTAAAACTCATACTGGACTGCTTTGTTGGTCTAGTGGCCCCAAGCGCGACTGCATGAGCATGAGGTTCTGGGTTCGATTCACAGGTCGAGTTAAATTGTAATTGGGTTTTTTCTGTTATAATTCTCAGTACCAGCCCGGAGTTTGGAATTGTTCCCGGTAGATGGCGGTAGGCTCACCACCTATTACATGGGACTTAATAACAGCATGTGGGTATACACTTCTGCATATCCCTTCTGTGAATACAGGCGTGATGTTATGTTATGTAAATTATTAGTAAGCCATCAAATAAGGTTCATAAGATTTATCGTTAATATATTTATCCATTTAGACTGTAACAACTGTATGTAACGTTCAGATGTAACTTACGTCGATATCGTAACACTTAGCGTTTTTTACTTTCGTCTTGTCCTTCGATACTTTCTGCCTAGTCTCACAAACAAGTAGCATGATGATATTTCGTACAACAAATGAATTATATGAAGCGATAATTTTGCACAGGTGTCCAGTATACCATTTTCTTTTTTTACATTTATTTGTATACATGTAATAAAAAATTGGAATCACTTTACAAATTAAGAAAAGACTACAACTTAAAGAATAATATATACCTAATATAGATAATTATTTTATTACGCTCAAAGAATCATTATATAATCGTAACATTGTTCTGTAGTTTCTGCCTACCCTTAAAATCGTGATCTGAGATTATTATTATAATAAATGAATATATCAAGCGATAATTCTGCACAAGTGTTTAGTGCGATCTAAAGTGATTGGGTGTCTGTGGGCGGAATGGCCGCCAGCGGTCTGACGCGACGCGTGCTGGAGCACCCTCAGGCCTTTGGGCTAGAACTGGGCTTTTAATGTATGACCTTTTGAGCCGAGCACGATATTTTAGTAACTAATTAACGTGATTAATAAGACAAGAGTAAGTCCTATTGGAAATTTTATCTTTTTATTTCGTATGTTTAAATGACCAAAGATCCTGCAAAAAACTGCAACTATTTTAGAAACGTAGCAAGCACATTCTGTTCTTTTGGCATGTGATTAAGACGTGATTTAATTCAAATTGAAAACTTTTATTTCGTATAAATATATAATTCATCACTGAAAAGTTAATGTTTGTAAAGATACTTAAAACTATATTAGTACCGAATAATTTCAAAGGCACGATTTTAAAGTTGCATTAATAAATTAATATATGATGCAATAAGTCTGAACAGTATTTAGTGCGAAATAAAGTGATTGGGTGTCTGTGGGTGGAGTGACCGCCGGCGGTCAGACGCGACGCGTGTTTGAGCTCCCTAAGGCCTTTGGCCCAAAACACACGACCACTCGAGTCAGGAACAATATTTCAATCCTTAATAAAGTTTCTTAATACGACAACAATCAGCTTTATTTGAAAATTCATTAATTGCTTGGAAATTGTTACTCTATCTTGCATATGAAAACTGCATAATTTATCATGCATCATGTTTAATTTATAGATCAATATTAAAAATTCACATCTTTTCTTTTTCGTGGTTATTAAGTATTTGATATACCTATTTATTTGAGAAACACAATCTTGTCGTATATTTTCGTTTATCAATAGGACAACTTAATTTAACCTGATTCGAATTAGGAAGTCTCTAGGAAGCCTACTGTGTATCTAACGTTTTTGTGCTTTCTACATAATGTATACGTGCACATTACTGTATTTGCTACGTTCTCGTTTATTAAACTGTTAACAAATTATCATATTATATGTGTTATTGATACTTCATGTAGTAGTGATTTGAGCGAGCAGCAAAGTGTGAAGTATTTGCTTGCATTTTCATTAGCCGTGTGGACAGCTCTAAAGCCTCCTAAGACACCTTAGAAGGCTTAAGAGCTGGCCATACGGCTATTTTGAATAACTTAATTAGTTTAACTGCCTAGTTTGTCTAGAGGGCCCAGGCGCTGAGCATAAGGTCCTGAAATTCTCGATGGCAGCGCGAGTTTAGAATTGTGCCCGGTAGATGGTATTAGGCTCACCACCTAGTACATGCAAAATATGGGTGTACGTACAACTGTGTACACCTCTGCCTACTCCTTCGGGGAATATAGGCGTGATGTTATGTTATGTAAATTTGATGGACACGGAGAAATAAATTAGCTACTGTGCATTACTCAAAAATCTAATCAATTTTATTACCGAGTCTACGATTTGAACTACCTACTAGTAATCAATATGTGAATGTATCTGTCTCATATTACGTTTGTTATTGTTTTTTATACTCGTAAATGAAATATATTTTATTAAACTTTAGTATAAACCAAGCTACTGATCAACGGCGTATCAGTTTACTAAGGTAATAACAATATTTAAAAAAACTTAAGCATTTATTTCTGTCCTGAACATATTTGCGGTACTTTTCGTGGAATTTTGAACTTTATTTGGACCGATTTAGAAGTTTTATTAATAAATATTTTATGACAGTAGTGCCCTATACATTTGCTTATGATTTCCCACCTAACCTAACATTCCTATGATGACTCTGAGATTAGATATTTCAAAAGCTGTTAAATACCCATTAATATTGGGTGGGCTTACTGCCATAAATACATTATTAACCTATTTTAAGGTGAAGCCTCACCACCCTGATATTTGCTCTGGGCTAATTAAATCTATAATGATCGGCTGCGGACCCCGCTCAATATGGTTTTACACAGCCTTCGGAGTAATTTATAGCCACCCATAAAACAATTCTTCAAACTTCCCCACAAAAAGGTTTCGTCTATTCAAAAGCCCGTATGAGATAATAGCGGACGGGGGCACAGGACAAAAGTCTGGATGCAACACTAAACAGTGACGTTGAAGAAAAAAAAAACATAAAACCAGCTGGCCACGTCCCCGACGCTAGCTATACAAATTCCTGGACCGTTCCCTTAAAAATCGATATTTAAAGTTAAGTACCAATACTTTACCAATAACAATGCTCCGGCGTGCGACAGAGACGACACACGAGGTACCCAGCACCCAGCCCAACCAACTGGACATTTTAATTTACGATCACTTTTTTTATCTAACATACGTAGTTCAGATGAATCTTTCGTCTTTTGTAATGAATTGAAAAATGGAGTTCTGTGTTAAATAGCTTTTTGTCCTTGCCTACTGAGAAATAGACTTCACAAGTCGACGTGGACATTTATAGCACGCCCGTTAGCTCTGTTGTTTGTGCTCCAGATCGTGTTACAAGGATATTCTTTGATAGTTTGTTGTGTGTCAGTTGTCATTGTGTCGGTTTGGTTATTGTTGAGGCGTGCTCGGATGTATCTCTACAGTGGCCATCAGTCAGCCGCAGGCTCAGTCCGACTGCGGGGGGCAGTTCATTATGAATTAATGAGAATCGAAATGTTTCGCCAGATCAACGGCCGTCCGCTTGAATGGCTTTGACATCTTACTACTTGACTACACGAATGCCGGATGTGAAACACTTCGCTCAGTATATGACGAATCAAATTGGCCTAGCTAGCTAGGGACTGGTACTTCCGAGTAAGTATTTACGGGATGTCACAATGTAATCTAATAACAAAGTTTAAAAAACTTCATCTTCGATGGTATTAAACGATTGATATTAAATAAAACTTACCAGTATGTGTACGTTTGTGTATTTTGAGGTTTTCTGATCTTGCGAATACCTTCCCGCATCCGGGGAAGGGACAGGGAAACGGTTTCTCTCCGGTGTGCACGCGGATGTGATTCACCAATTTGTATTTCGCTTTGAAGGGCCGCCCGTTTCGCGAGCAACCCTGCCAGAAACACGCGTGCGTCGTGCACTCAGGTCCACCGACGTGCTCCACTGTCAGATGCGTCACGATCTCGTGCATACTCGAGAATAGTTTGTTGCACAATTTTCGCGGCGGCGGCTGTTCGGGATCGAGCCACTGACATCGCATATCACGTCGCGGTGGTGCGCGCACGTAGCGTAGGAAGGCGTGTGGTGCATGAGCATGCGCGTGAGGCACTAGTGGTGGAGCACCGCCCTGATAGTGCACGGCATCTCCTCGCCAGTCCCAGCTCTGCTCGAGTGGCTGCTGCGGGAATAGCTCTCCGCAGCCACTGTACTCACGCAGGTAGCCTGGCTGGTACGAATGCAGTGGGTAGGGCTGGTAGTGTGGCGGGTGGTGCGGTGGCGGTGGGTGCGGCGCAGCGGCGCGGTGCTGTGCGCCCACGCCGCACGCCGGCTGTGGAGACATCTTCAGCCCATAGGACGCGAGGTGTGCGTGGTTGGTCTCGAGGAATGCATTCATGGCGGGGGTGGCCGACGCCGGCGCATAGCCCCATTCGCCCGCCACCATCCACGCGGCGGGGTATTCCCCGCTGATGACGGTTCCGGAAACTGCGTCGTCACCGACGCTCAACGAGGCTGCTGATGTTGGCCGAAACACACTTCAGACGATACGTTTGCTTTGTTACCTTGCCTTGGTTTGACAACCTGTTGAAGATGATAGAGCATAATTAAAAAATCTGCTACCTATTAAATATTCAAGGGTACCTTCGGAGCAGAAAGTAAAAAAAGAACCTTAAAAGTATCATAACCTGCTGAGACAAATTCAAAACCATTTCTCAAAATAATAACATACATTCGTGCAGCCATAACCGGCGACGAACATTTATTTATAATAAAAAAATATGTGAAGCAGGTACTTTTGGACATTAAATTAAACTGTGGGTAAATTTATAGGACACTTTTATACGCCTGAGACAAAAATTTCGATTGTATTCGTGTATATTTAATTTTAGTTTATTTGTTAGGCTGGTTCCAATCTCTTTTATGGCCGAGGTTTAGCATCGATAATTTATTAAAATAGTTTTATGAATGATAAAACCTGTTTCATCGTAGACAGCGTGCAACGACGGGCATTTTATTGCCAGCATCATATCCTTTTATAATTAATTCAAAGGTAGGTATATTATACTTGGCAAAATAAACCTTAGACCTTGAAATCAAGAAGCACATTTATGTAATGGAAAAGTTCCCCCTACTCAGACAGACAAATTGTTTGTTAAGGCCAGCCTAGGTCAATGTCATTATTTTTATTGTTATCTAAACACGGGCAAAGATCCTTATTAATAGAGCTTTTATGTAATACGTTATTTGAATGTTTATGAATGTAATCATTATTCACATATTTATAACTCTACTGATTTAAATGTAACTATAGAATGGAAAATCTACAGTTAGCTTAATATCTACAGAGTAAACATACGTTGTTGGATATGAATAGTGCATGGACAGTATATTAAGTGATTTATTTTATAGACCTTAAACTTAATCTGAATTAAATTAGGGGCTTATAAAAAAATGCATTGGTTGGGAAAACTGAATATTCTATAATCCCCGCATCACACCCAACATTACAGTAAAGTTGAACTGTCAATCAACACAACTGTACATTTTTTGTGGGCGTCTACATAATCGCATTATTTGAAAATAATGTTGTTTATGTATTGTTTAACACACTCGACTGGGACAGTCCGCTTCTACCTGAGATTGTTAAACAATGTGGTACCTCAGATCTCCATCTAATCTGTACATTATCTGAGCGACTCCCCGCCGTGTGGTCGCATCACCACAAAGCAATGGGTTGACACATCTCAGCAGACGCTCATGGAGTAATAGGATTACAAAAATAACCCTTTTAAATCAATATCAATTGTCAAACCATTTTGCGTCTTAATCCGTTGATATTAAAACCTTTTCAATAGTTTTGGAACGGTAAATGTAACTTAGTAACAATTTGCAGCTGTCTGAGAAACATTTTCCACAGTTTTAAGGAATTAGTCATAATCACATTAGCATGCTGTTGAGATGCTTCACTTATCAGTTTAGCGGATATATTTGCACGGGGATGCGAACATCGCTTGCGCATCAACAATGAATCTAATTACTTTTGCAAAATTTTTAACCAATTTAATTAGGATGATTAAATTTTTATATTATTTTTTATTTGTATAAACGATTTATTTGGTAATATTTACTATTATTTTCGATAAAATTTATTTAGAAAAATGGTACTTGTAATACAAAAACATTGAGAATAGCTTATTAATAAAGTAGCTTTTTTTCTTCCTATAGACCTAAAGTTAAACGACTACAAATAAGTAGATTTCGCGATTTATGAATTAAGGTAATAATTATTTTGCCAAAAATGCTCTACATTTACACTTACACACTTTAGGAATACATAATTATCATATTTGCCTACTCGTGGCCCCACAATAGTCCGAGCTGATCTCGTGGGAACCTTGTTTGAAATAAAATTAACATTATTAGAGTATTTAATACTTTTTGAAATCGGAGTTTTACTAGACGGAGATACAAATAGTCTTCGTCTAGATAATCTCCGTCCGCAAAGCATTTAGAGCTTTCAGCCTCTTGTTAGCATCAGCCAATCGTCGGCGGTTTCGCGCTGCTGCGCGTTTTGGTGACTGCGTTTGGTCGCGGTAGACAAATCACGCATTTCAGCGTTTAGTTGCTTATCGCGTTGGGAAAAAGCAATGCTTGTTGCAAAATTTTCCATTTTCATAATGTAACCGGTATGGTGGTATATTCACTAAATAACAATGTACCTATTTCAAATTAAAAATGTGTCTGCCTATGATTTCAAAATAAAGGTAGTCATATTTATTTTGAAATCATAGGCAGACACAATAACCAAATAAATTAACCTATTTTTATATTTGCCAAACTGCTTTTTTGAAAGTTTGTCTCCTTTAAGCTCCGAAACGGCTCAACGGATTTCAATGAAAATGTTTAGGGTTATAACAGGAATTTTAATTTAAACCAAGTATGTTCCATTTCGATATTATACAGGGTTCAGAGGATATTATGAATATGATATTATATAATAGTAATATTTATCCAAATCCTCCGCGAATAAAGTCTCGGGCACAACTTGTAACCTTTTAGAAGTACATACTTAAAATAAAATAGTACATATATTGATTGTGTAAAAGTTAAAACCTATAACTGGTCTAACTGGAATAAATGATTTTACTTTGACTATGAGTAAATGATATTGGGCCAGCTATTGAATATATAGTCACGTATATAGGTATTATTATATGCTATAATGATTAATCCCTTGGATCAGCCAATATTTGCTTGCCTTTTGATAAGGTGGAACATGTTTTTTCTACTTCTTAACTTCTTATCATGTGGTTGATGAACAACTAGTGTCAAACTTTAAACCGTCCATAGGCTTCACTTCACACACCACCATGAACATTTCTCAGGTGTGCGGTGGTCAACCAAATGTTAAAGTTGTTCAAGCTAAACCTTTTTTTTTCGGCGGAGTAAATGCCTGTGCTCATGCCACTCTATGATAAACCGGGATGTGGCCACTTAATACTTCGCGGTCCGAGACTGCATCCGCTTTCATTGATGAGCTTCGGGAACTGCTGTGTATTAATTTCGCAATTCAAGCCAACCATTAGCTGATCTGACTTAGCTTCAGCCGGGACCGATAGTTTAACGTGCACTCCGAAAATGAAAGCGCTGCTAAGGTCACCCATCTACATACTGACAGCTCTGCGACGGACTGAGAGCCTCATCGTTTCACTATATTCTAGTAGTACCCATCTCCATTCTTTACTCAAATTCCTTCGAGTTTCGGTTGATTTAGATGGCGGAGGTAATTTTCTGTCAGCTCGGTTGCAGCAAACACGTTAAAAATAGCAAAGTTTAGCTTTAACCCTGCCATAAAAATATTATTCATAGCCATAAAAGGGCAGCCTATCAATAAATCTTGTCTACATTTTAAGTGGATTTTTGCTTAACTTGGTCTTCTGATAGATTATTTTGTAAAGCTAAAATGTTTGCTCACATTGTTGCATGCATTCATAATTAGTATTTTGTATCGCTTGTCTACGTTTCAGGCATATTTCCATCGGAATGTGGAGTACAAACTGGCCCCTATAATACAAAAGAGTTATTTGTGGTCCACAGTTTTTCCTTCTAGTCGGTTTTTGTAGTGTTCATAAATTTAAATCTACCTTTAGAAATGATGCCTACTAAGCTGTTTATATTTTTATTGTATGTACCTACAGGGTTCATAGGTGTGCAGTACATACATATACAGTTCTTAGTCTAATCCAAATAGTTAAGATAATTTGAGTTTTTAAGGCAATTGCAAAGCAGCAAGTCTATGAAGATTTGGGGCACTCGTTTAATTTCATTGTATCCTGCTGACAAGTGCTACGACCCTATCAAGATTAGCCTCACATAAGATAAGATACAATATTCGTGACATTAGATAATGAATAACAATGACAAGCGCTAAATTGAGTTTTTATTGTTAATTAATACAGACATGTAAACTATTGTGGGACCGAAATTTCACGAAATTTAGAAGCCATTTTGCCCTTAAGCGTTGATTGAGGTTTTAAAATGTTTAATGGTCTAAGAAAATTGCTTAGGCAAAACATATGTCCATACAATGAAAAGAGTAAAAAAAATTCTCCTGTAGTTTCTAGGAAGCACATGTGTTTACATTCTTAAATTGTGAATTTTGGCGCTATTTACTTTCCTTTAATTTATTGGTGTGTAAAAAATATATGCAAGGATGACGAACCGGCAAAACATGAACTAAATATTGCTTTAATGTTTTAAGTTACATTGTCTATATTAATTACAATATTTCAAGGAAACATTGAAAAAAGAATAGAAAAGAACGGGGCTTGAACCCGCGAAATGATTGCTAGATAAATATCGCCAGGCGTCTCCTTAAGACGAACACAAGGAGAATTGAAAATTCAATAGATTTTAACACGACAAGGCAGCTCAGCGGTAGAGTGATGACACGGAATGTCAAGGGTCGAGGGTTCAATCCTTGTTCTTGTCTAATATTTTTTCAATGTTTCCTTGAAAAATAGTAATTAATATAGACATTACATGGCCTCAACATGTATAAAAAAATATCATTAAATATGATTTATAAAGGATTGAGATTTTGTTCGGCGATTTACAACTGCAAAGTGCTAACGCTGAGTTTAGTAGATCTAAAAATGATTGCTGGATAAATATCGCCAGGCGTCTCTTTAAGACGAATACAAGGAGAATTGAAAATTCAATAGATTTTAACACAACAAGGTAGCTCAGTTGGTAGAGTGATGACACGGAATGTCAAGGGTCGCGGGTTCAAGCCCCGGTGTAGTCTATTATTTTTTCAAACTTTCCTTGAAAAATAGTAATTAAGCATAGTTCCTTTCTTGGGATTATTCTTAATTTGGGACAGTTTTTGCTACCTATTTCATTTCGTTCTGTGTGTTTTATTTATGTTATAAATATTAAATTATTACGAACATTAAAATATAAAAATGTTATTTAATAAGAAATAAGTATAAAATACTTAAGGTACGTGTGATCATATAAAAATCTCGAGAATTTAAGGCCCGGCGCGGCGGCGGAACAATACTTTATGTGGTACAGTATTTAATTGTGTTATTAGATAGATTATTAATAGGTTGACTGCAGTTCAGGGTGTTTTTATTATTATTTAGAGCATACAGAATAAGGATACGAATTTTCTGGACCCATATTTTTACTAATGATTCAAGATTGGACAGATTTCTTGAAACTGTATTAAATTTGTATGTAATCCGGATCACACAGGCATTTTAGCATTGGTAAAGGTTATCAATAAGTAGTTTGTATTTATTTTGAATTAAACTTAAAAGATATTAATTCATAATACTTAGTATAAATACTGTAGGGAAATTAAAAGAGCTAAAAAAATATCAAGCTAATATTTAAAGCAAGGTAGAAATACCATATTAGAAAAAATAATGTGAGATTCAAAATTTTATTGCGCGTTCATTCTTTTATAGTGTGTTTATAATTTAGATGAACGTTTTTTCCTTCGTTTTCGTTTTTTCTTTATCTAAATTAGTTTTAATTTGATGGTGTCCATAGCAAAAATATAATGGAAGCAAGAATAGGTCATTGGCTATCCAGTTTATAGCTAACTAAAATAATTATTTATCGAATCAAACATCAATTTAAGTTCCTTTAAATAAAATGACGATTATCATGAAAACATATATATTCGATAAGTTTAATTAGCAAACTGAGAATAGGGATTTTCAACTCTTAACGACAAAATCCCTTCAGCCATTAAAGTAAGTACACGTTACCGACATAGATATACACCATATAAAATATATTTAAGTAATTTCGCGATTTAATTTGTCTGGTATGAAACTTGCAATTGATTTCAAACTTACTCCTCTAATCGGTTGCGCAAATATTTTCCGCAACAGTTTAGAGATTTTTAAATAATACATTTTTATTGACTGACCAAAGAATTTTTTTTTGATTGATTAATACAGTATACTTAGATAAGTCATAACATTTTTTTTTTTTGATAATCTTGACTGATTCTATTTTTTAGATGGTTTCATATATAGGGTCATATAGATAATATAAACACCTAACTTTCTTTAAAGGGGTTTATATAGACAGGTCAAATACATTCAGTAAAGCCAAGAATTACATGGAAATAACCAATTATTTTTATTTACCGTAGCAAGACAAAAACTGCACTTCTAACGGCAAATATTATGAAAAAATAAAATTTGTATAGCATTTTAAATTATGGTTTCAGTGAATCTTTATCAGTTAAACATTGACCCCTTCCAAATAATTTACCTAATTTAAGACCTTGTAGATTAATCTCCAAAAAACACTACAACTCGGTATCCAATTCAAATTAACAGAGAGCTAAAGTATAAATAGGAGCCGGATATCCATTCAATGTAAAAAAATATGTCAATATTTGAAACCAGTAATTATTATGGCTCAGTTCGCTAGATTGCAATAATTGCCTATTAAAAACTCTTAGAACTGTATAAATCAATTTACCGTCTCTATTGTGTTGTTTACTGCCAGTTACATCTTGTAATACAGGTTAATCAAGCCCTTTGAATGGTTCCGTGCCCAAAAAGTGCCAACGAGACCCTATTACAGAGCCTAACTGGCTGATTGTATGTCACATTTAACTAAGTTGATAGCCAGTTGAAATTTTCCCAGAAAATGTGTTAATGTGACTTCGATCATGGCAAGCAATCTAATAAAACAAATTGAAAGGCAAATCCCAAAGAATGTTTCCATACAAGAAAAACTTTTTTTTTCAAGTACTCCTGCTTGAGCTTAGAAACGGTAATAGGTAGGTACTAATAGATTATATAGAGCCGTTTTATTTGATCTGATTGGAATATATAAGTACTCTATAGCTAAACAACAAATACCTAATAAGACCGAGGTAAATTATAATCGTTTTGAGGCACAATCTTGGACCCAGTAGAGCACAGCAAAATTTAACACATAAAAATATGTAAATATCCACAACAAAAAACAAATTATATTTATGAATGTATAGCTTAAAAGTACTACTAACTTATGATCTAATATAAGAATATGAAAAAAAAATAAAAAAAGTACTGGACCTAAGTGCGCGAGGCCGACTCGCACTTAGCCGGTTTTTAACTAATAAAACTTTATCGGAATTAATTGTATGATTAATTACGTACTAGTTATAATATTTACAGAGAAGGATATATGATTCACGGCAAAACTTGTATTAAATCGAAATCCGTTTTCACTGGACTGAAAAATCGTTTAGTAATTATACCTATGTTTTAACAAGTAATAATACCCACCACGTCTCGCACCTATTATTGTATTTTAGATTATACCTTCAGTACCTACTGAAACTGCGGGGTATATAGTAACTGTCAGTCTTTATGACATGATAACCAATCTACACAACACGCATTGAGTTTGCTGGAGTTCAAAGATGAATAATACATGGCAGGATCTGACAAATTTTTGGTTGGTTAATAGTTTGATTTAGAAAAACATATCTAACCTCTTAATTACATTGTTTAGTCAATAAATATATGACATTAAACAGTTTCAAATAGCTAGGGTTTGAGTTGGAACCAGTACTTGGCACCTCCTATAAGGAGTCTAAGCATAATAAGCTGACGCTTGAACCTTTGGGTGTCGATACTGTAGTTATCGGTATGTTTATTAATTGCATTAATACTGAAAACAATACACAACCATTCTATTCTATTTTGCATCACTTGCTTGGCTTGAATGAAGGGAAAATTTGATACGATTAGCTTAGGTTTTGCGAAAATAAACTACAGACATAAATAATAAATATGGGGATAAATACATAATAGTTCGTGGAAGGCGAATAGAAAACATATAAAAAAACTTACTTGTTATTTTAGTAGAAATCCAGTCTTCAATATATCGATGTACTCATGAAAATAATCACTTCTTAGTTTTATCTATTAGCACAAGAAAATATAAAAACACTTCACTGAACAAATACGTTTCGTATCGAAAATAAATTTCAGTATCCTCATGTAACTAGAGCAATTACTATCACTGATGTTGGCGCATCGTTATAACAATCTCGTTTCGATTTCACAGCCGCATTCTGCGATACCAGGCCATCTAGTTGGTAACATAAGTTTTTTGGACAAATTGTCACGCAACGATTTTTTCTCGAAACGATGAAAGGCTTCGCGACGTGTGTCCACTGACTCCGCTGAGGCTCTCAGCATGACTGCGGGCTCCCGCGTCGCCGCCCCTCGACACAGCCGACATACTGCTTCTTAGAAAATATTTTGTGCGGACCGGGCCCCAAGGCGCGGACGCAGCCCTGCACGCGGAGAGAAGGGCGGGACACCGTAAACTTTTTCACCCAATGGTGCCCACTTCGACGTGAAAATCATTGACATCGGTCCGTCTCGCTCTGACGCGCTACGTAGAGTGATGTTCGAAAGGGAGACACGTTTCTCGGCCAGCTCATAATGATGGTATAACGAAGAAAATTTCTTTGTGTTTGTGTCGTAATGTGTTCGCTTTATCAGATTTACGTTGAAAGCTCGCTGTTAGCTTTCGAGGGCGCCACATCGAGGCTCCCTGTCAGTTGTAGCGCGCGGTGTGGAAGTGCGAAAGGGACGCACGTCACCCGGGAAATGTTTCGGCTAATGTATTTTCCTGTGGGAAGGAAAACACATGTCGTCGCTTTTAATTTAATACGCGTCACGCTGCGTCCTCGTGTCGTGCGGACCAAGTGCCTTGTTTTGTTTTTCGAAGCATTTTATTTCGGTTATAAATGTTGGTTTTAAATAAAGGGTTATTTCAAATGAAATAAGCTGCTAATATTAAATTTCATAAGAATTAAGCAATACGAGGAAAATGGAGGGCCTTTTTATGAACATGAATGCTTAAAGTTCTGTCTAAATTACTTTGTTTATGAAGTTTTAATTTTATTATCGAACATGATATTGCTTTAAACTTCAAATTAAACGTACACCTTTACATCGGTTAGTATAAATTGAAGAGCAATTTTTTTAAGTTAAAATAACGTGTGTCTTTTGAACAGTAAATAATAAACGGTAATATCTAAATTGAGATAATTATAATTATAAGTAATTTAAACTGTTATTTAATTAAAAATTGTTTCATAATTTAAAAATCTGCTTAGATTCTAACACGAACTGAATTAATTTATTTTATTTTATTTATAACCTACTCTCACATACAGTTCTAGATGTAAATATTTACAAATAAATTAATACTTAAACCATTCGATCTATACGATGACAACACAACCATCACCAATTATAATTTTAAATGTACTGTAGCAGTGCGAGGCGCGCCAAATATAATTAACGTAATTAATTTGACATACCAACCGTAGTTGGTAATTATTTTAGTAAAAAGTCGCATGCGCACGGCGGGGGCGGTGCTCGCGCGCAACCATTGGCCAGTCGGCAGGCTGTCACGCGCGCGCGCCGCCCCGCTCTCCTGCGCACACTTTTATTTTTACCAACATTTATTTTCATCCTCAGCACGATTGCTCGTGATTAATTTAATATATTTTTATCGACTAACTTTTCTCACGCAACAGGCTTTTTGCGATATTAACCTGTATCGATTCGTTACATCTTACAAAACGTTTTCGTACGCGTGATCTTGTGCGGCCTATTCACTCACCTACTCAGAATTAAATCTACATTTTGTGGATGGAACGGCTTTCTTCCTATTAGGGTCGTAAATACTTATTAGAAAAACCATCGGACTACAGCCGCGTGGTGACAAGCTGAAACCTTGTGTTGGCTGGTTATTTGAAATGCTATGAGGTAGGTAGGTAGCTATGTATTAGCCTCATTAATTTAAAAATATAAAAATTATTACTAAACGTAATAATTTGGTATCCATTGGGTATAAAATATGTCGCCATTTCCTTTTTGTATAAGTACTTGATCGTTTGAATAATGATTCCGTGATTTGAAATTACAGCAATAACATTAGTATAGCACAGTGGGACTCCAGGTACACACAATGGTGTCCTCTGAGCCCTACGTGTGTTGAGGGCCGGTAGATATTTCATTAAAATAAATAACGTTATTATTTATTTGGGTGTTTTTCGGCAGCGATGCAAGCTACAAATTATGCGGACAATGCCTCCGCGGGACACCGTCATTATTAAATGTAGCCCACCAGATGGCGTGAGCGCCCCTTCTCAAACCTACAAACATTATTAAAAAATTCGTTATAATAATCCTTAAATTAGCAAAGCACAATGCTTTAATTGGAAATTACTGAAAATTACTTTTCTTGGTGAAGCTAATGTTACTTTAATAGATATAATTCTCAATACTTAAACTTTTTTAAATTAAAAAAACTCTTATCCATTATGTACTGACCCCTTAAAGGAGGTTATCTAATAAATTAGGACTTAGTTTAACAGAAAATTTAAATTTATAAATTATAAATAATTATTGCTAATATAAGATTTTGAGATCATTTGAAACATTGACCATAGATACTTAGGTAAGTACTATCCAGTTTCTCTGTAACATAATGTTACACAAAACAAACTAATTGTAACATAACATAGCAACACACCTGTATGCCCCAAAGGGATAGGCAGAAAAGTACACAGTTGTACACCCACATTTCCCCAATGCTGTTATTAAGGTGGTGAGCCTATTGCCATCTACTGGGCACTATTTCAAACTCCGGGCTGCTACTGATAATATACTGTCAGAAAAACTCAATAACACTTTGCCCGACCCGGGAATGGAACCCGGGACCTCATGTTCAGCAGACCATAGACCAACGAGAACAATTAATTTTAATTTTATAAAGGGTGGCTATATCTTAAAAAATATTTAAATTTTTCACTTCTTGATAAAACATGCACCTAACTAAATTACGAACAACTCATAAACTAAATTATTTGTGTGTGTTGTATATATTCTGATGATAACTTAGTGTAGGATGAACGTCAGGATTGAGAAGCCAACTCAATACCATTGTACAAACCGTTATCGCTGTACACTCTTTTTAACCGACTTCAAAAAAGGAGGAGGTTTCTCAATTCGACCGTATATTTTTTACAAGTATTGTCTCGGCTTTTACTTAATCTTAACAAAATTTCAACTTCCTGCGTTAAGTAGATTCCAAGAGTATGTATAATTTGGTGCTAAGATGCTTATAATTGTAGAAATTAACAAATTATAAGCATTTTATCACACAACTTTTTTTCTTTACCATTTCCGGGATTGGTTATACAAATTTATTACTAAAATATCAATCAATATACATGTAGGGTACTACTTTGACTACAGTACCTCACCGATATGCTTATTTTGTACCTACTTGCCACAATGTATCAGTAAACATCATTAGTTATGGCTCGTAAATATTTAAGCATAATAACATACATAAAATCTATCCACATAAGACATAACATACCGATGATTTATTCGAGTTTTTGTATGGAAATACGTACATCAAAAGTCGTATATTATAATGAGTATAAGCATTTGTTTAAAAGTTGATCTATCAATAATAATAAAATAAAACATTAAATTTAATCACTTCTAGAATGACCGGTGTCAGGAATTACGTTGATGTCTAACGTTAAGTACAGGACTGCTACGAAGCGTAGAGATATTGTAGCAAAAATAAATTAACTTATTTTTCCATTACAAATTTCGATGTGGGTGTTTCAGTACCGATTGTATTTTATTGTATGTATTTACAGATTTATTTATATTTGCTATATTTAAAGAATATATAAAATGCAATGAGTGACATTCTTAATTGCGTGATAAGATTTTACAAGGCAAACTTAATCTTATGTAGATATATCTTGTGTCACGATAGGGATTTGCAGAAAAATTTCATCTCCAGGATATCTCCAGGACGCTACGAATTGTAAATAATAGTTTTAGATACTCCTTCTCCTTTTAAACGTTCTCTACATCGAAAATGTCTCTTTGCATAGAATGTTATGAGTATTAATTAGCACACCTATATATTTTTTCTATTATCATCAGGCCTGGCAAACTGATTAAAGTTCTCAGCATGTCTTCATTTATTAAATACAATGTTCTTTATCCGAAACTCAAGGAAGCAGCGATGAAAGAAAACCATTGCGGGTTCGTAGACCTAATGACCCAAACTCGCCACCACACATCGAGCAATTGTGGTGAACAATACTTGTTCCTTATCGGTTATCGGTATGACACCTCTGTGAGTATTTAATTATAATTTGACTCTCATTCTTTGCTTTTTTGCTCATTTACTCATTTTTTATTATATTTATTTGTTTTGCTCATTACTTTGTCTATTACAAGTTGATGACATTGATGGAAGGCAGGCTTATGCCTTTAAATAGAATCACAAGGAATATTTTAAATACTCCGTCGGCTCAGTGACCCAAAAGGAGTTTCGGTCTCCGTTTTTATAACTATTTTAAATATTGTCCATCCTAATATCTCAAATTTATTTTATAAAAAACAACACACACATAACATAGCATCACGCCTCTATTCCCCGAACGGGTAGGCAGAGGTTTCACTGATGTAGTTTTTGTAAATCCCATGTATTAGGTTGCAATCTACCGAGAAAAATTCCACACTCCGAGCTGATACTAAGAATTTATTTACAGAAAAACCCAATAATACTTTGCTTGTCCTAGGAATCGAACCCAGGACCTCATGATCAGCAGTCGTGGTTGGGACCAGTAGACAAACGAGGGAGTTAAACAAAACAGAAACTAAATAATTATATTCTCCTCACACACAACAAAATTAATGACATATCTTCACGCCCGAAAACGAACGTATAACTAAATGTACAAAAAATCCACCTGTTCACCTCTTGCCCCTAACTGTACCAGTAATTAATTCGATTCCGAGTCAAACGTCAGAGCGATTCGATGACTATTGATATCGAGTCCGTATGAAAAGCCGACACAGGCCAATGCGATCGACTTTTTTGCCGCAACCATTCAAACGAAATTAGATTCGGATTCGTAACGTTTTCCATTTGTGATTACGTATATGTACCTGTTATTGGGAAAAGTATTTAGGCCGGTTATTCTTTGATAAGATACTTTAAGCTGCATACAAACCTGTATTAAAAAATAGAGCGGAACATAGTACTTACAAACTGTAATTCTCGGAAGTCACGTTCGAAGGATAAGCTTATTCATTTTGTCTATCTCCTAAATACGTTTGGATTGGATTCCAGTCTATCCGGATACAACTCAATACATAGATAATAGATATTTTACATGGAGCGACTGCTTGTCTGACCTCCACCACCTAGTGTTCGTGGTAAGATTAGTTGTCAGACACTCACGCATCTTACTATGCGTAACGATAGATTTTACGGAAGCGACTTTTACTTAGCTTAGCCCATAAGTGATGAGTCAGAGAGAGATCATACTGGCGCAATAGTTTACAGTTATCCATCCTACGCCCTTTTCAAAAACTCACTAACTCTGTGAAGTAGTTTATCTATAACTCAAACTGTAGTTTCTGCCTAACCCCCCTAGGGTTAGGCAGAAACTACAGAACGCCATCTGCTAGGATTTTTAAATACTTCTTTTGCTTCGTCCACGTTCATACATATGGTCATACACGCGCGGTAGTTTGTTTGACGTACCTACACTATATTAATGTAATATATTGTGAGTATCTAGCACACAAAAAAACGCAAACAAAACTTCGCATTCTCTAATTAGAACTAATTTCAGTAATTACAATATGAACTTAAATGCAAATTTTGCAAAGTAGTCGGTAGGTACATAATTAATCACTAATTAGTGATGTTCTAAACGTCAGCGGTTGCGCTCAATATTATCTACTTATTTACTGAGATAACGATGAGATGTCTATGCAAGATAATATTTTACAATGAATGGCAAACCAAAAATGGAAGGCAGCTTTCAAAAGTGACAATGTTTAAAAAGTTGTATATGCTTATAAATTGTACCTACATTAAGAATAATTATAAATATAAGTACTTGTGTAGTTAATTAAAACGTCATACTTAAATATCCGATACATGTTCAACGTTTTCATTGACGACTTCCTGTTTTCGTAGGTCTGTGAAAAGGAACTTGAATAATCCAGTAAGGTTACCTATACTTGTACAAACAAACAAAAATTTTATAGATTGAATCACCAAATAATCACAATATATTCTCAAATGCATGAAGTAACTGTGGTTACATTTCCTACAGTCGTCACTGCAATATCAGTTTATTTGCACTCATACATTTCGCTAGCCGGCCCCCGCGGTGGCGCAAGCGTACGGAGGTAGCCGAACAACCCACATACATGATAACCGATAATAATTTAATATGCCGTTTGCTCCAGACCAAATTGAGCAATTTATACACGTCCGGCGCAGGCGCATGATCCGCGCGGTCGCGCCGTCCGCGGTTGCGTGCACGCACCGTAATGAATTCTTATTATTCCAGTACCAGGTAGTGCTCGGGTAATTAACATTAACTCGTCCTGTTATTGATTTCCTTACTCGACAAACAGTTTATTACTTATCACAACTTATAATAAATAAAATTGATGAGTGTACTGATCGGCTACTGTTACGAGAGATTTAATGTTGCAAGAAAATAATTACTTATCATAATCGAATGGCAAAGGAACCTTGGTTTTAAATACAAACCAATGACAAATATTCAACACAGTGATAAATAAAACCAAAACATTATAAGTAAGTACATAATAATCATCAATCTGGAATAACACATAGCTTCAAACGTATAAATTGATGCTGACTCAGTACCGACTTTTTACACGATATCAGTCATTATGTTCATCTATTATTTAGATATTTTAATCAAGACGATCGATTGTTACGCGTAGATATAAAGGAAGGTAATTAATAATAAGAGATGGAGAGAGCGCGGCCGCTCTTGCCACATGCCGTAGCAAAAACCCAATGAAAACGGACCGATTAGAAACGGACTCGAAATAATACTGTGACGTTCTCCACTGAGCCCTTTTTGCTTTGTGCCCAATGTATTTTTGATGATTTGCGGGATCAAACAGCACCAAACAAAATAATATCGAATAAACAAGTCATCAATTTATAGAAATAAAATTCATCGATTAAACATAACGTTTTTAGTAATCGAATTCATTGAAGCCGGAGCATTCGCGGAAGTTGTCCATAAATCCGTGGAGGTATCTTGGCAGCTCGTTTTTATAATTTAAATAAATGATTAATATATCCATCATCCATATATTCATCATGTAATATTTCTACCCACTTGGGAGAAAATAGAACATAATGCCTTATTGCCACCGAATCTATAAAGAGGTCTATAATCTCTCAATCTGTAATCTACCTAACTATATTACATATAATTTTGGCAAATAAGAAGTTATTTTATTCCTATACTGACCTAATTAAAGTTCTCAAACATAAGAGATCTGTTCTCAAATCTCTGGTGGCATGTATGCCAACTAAAATGCATCTACGCCCATTGGAACTGATAAAAATGTAAGTAGCCTTCAACAATTTGACTTATTTTCGCATCAATAATATAATTTAAGTATCTAATGGCTTAAACGTTGATGTACCGAGTGAGCTGCGCAACCGCAGCCAATCGTGCCAGCCGCGGCCGCCCACAAAAACCGATCAAAGTCGCCGCACCACCACGAATGAAACGCGACAAATTGCTTCCATTTTCAACATAGACCAATCGCATGAAAAAACGAACCGGAGGAGTGCGGCCTCACGAGAACCCCAACCACGACTAATTTGAGATTTTAGTGAGGAAAGCGCGATTTGAAGTGGAGGTTACTAAAGGTGCGCGTGCACCGTGCAACTGTCGGGATCCGACCGTTCGCACATTTCGGGTCAACGTGATATTTTGATGACTTCTATAAACGTAAATTAATAAAATACTATAATATTGAGTATTATTTATGGCCTACGCATATATTCTGCCAATCTGGTATCGCCATGTGACAGGGCGTTAAGCTCCCTATAATTTTGTTGTCAGCACAGGTCCACTCGAAACTGCTGGCTCTGTCTTCAAAAGGCTACTCCAGATACCATACATGAAATTATCTATTACATTAATCTCTGAGTTTGTTTCGGCAGTTCTTCTCAGACGTATAGGATAGGAAATCCATAGGTAATATAGATGAAAGTGAATTGTTTTTTTTTAATACCTATTTATAAAATAAAAACATAAACATAACATAGCATCACGCTTGTATTCCCCGAAGGGATAGGCAGAGGTGTACA
The DNA here is from genome assembly GCA_935421205.1 of Xylocampa areola. Taxonomy (NCBI): domain Eukaryota; kingdom Metazoa; phylum Arthropoda; class Insecta; order Lepidoptera; family Noctuidae; genus Xylocampa; species Xylocampa areola. The sequence continues at coordinate 11,349,223 of OW285201.1, read as the reverse complement.
CAGTTGTACACCCACATTTCCCCAATGATGTTATTAAGCCCCATGTAATAGGTGGTGAGCCTATTGCTATCTACTGGGCACTATTCCAAACTCCGGGCTGCTACTGATAATTTACTGTCAGAAAAACTCAATAACACTTTGCCCGACTCGGGAATCGAACCCGGGACCTCATGTTCAGCAGTCGCGCTTGGGACCATAGACCAACGAGAACGATTAATTTTAATTTTATAAAGGCTATATCTTAAAATATATTTTAATTTTTCACTTCTTGACAAAACATGTAACTAAATTACGAACAACTCATAAACTAAATTATTTGTGTGTGTTGTATATATTCTGATGAAAACTTAGTGTAGGATGAACGTCAGGATTGAGAAGCCAACTCAATACAATGCTGTGAGTAAGTCCCATGTGATAATAAATAAATAGGTGATGAGCCATTTGCCATGTATCGGGCACAATTCCAAACTCCGTTCTGCTACTGAGAATTTCCTAACAGAACAAAGTCAATAACACTTTGCCCAACCCGGGAATCCAACCCGAGACCTTACGCTCAGCGAGGCCGTTAGAAACAATCTATTGTTTAATATAGGCAGTCTTCTAAGAGTGTTTCTTTTTTGTCGTTACAACGGTTAAGGTACGTGGCCTTACTGCCCAGCTTCCAAAATCCACCCTGTATACATATAAGTACGTTTATCCAAGTTAACGATCGTAACTATTACCTGCCATTAAAAATTCCCGTGAATAAACGAACTGTACTTCATTAAAAGTATATTAAAATACACCTATTAGTCATAAATTTATTAGTTAAGTACTAGTAATAAAAAGACTTATATTTTATAAAATATTAAAAGATATGTTTTCTTATAAGGAGTATGTAATATAACGTTCATGAATTTGTTCCTCTAAGTAGGTACTAATTGTGCTTGGTAAAGAAATTACTGTTTTATTAGCCTTAATTTAAGGTATAAAATCTTGATTTATTTACTATATTTGATCATTCATATAATTCCCAGAACTATGATCAATATTATTGCTATGACAATACAAATTCGTAAAGAACAACCTATCATTCAAATTGGCGTCTTTCTAGTAACAAATAAAGTTCAATTCACATTGAACACAACAAAGAAATTTTCTAGAAAAATACGATATTTCATGTTTGCAGAAAAATGAGCATAATTGGAAGAAATTCATGACCATTTGTTTGGCAACAAGAAGGGTGATCACTGATCATACACAAAGGTTAATCAGTGATAGGTTACTTAGGTGAGTAGTTACAAATTGACTGGAGGGGCCGTTATCAAGATTTTGCCAATCAGTGCCATTGAATACACCACACCATAGATTTGAATAATACCGAATAATGATATTGATCCTTTCGTGATAATATTCATATTGAGAGAGGATTTTTCGTAGCAACCGTTATGGATACTTATCTATATGGTAAAATCATAAAAAAGTACAAAAGATATTAAAAAAAAAGTATTATTGTTTTTGTTTGTGTATCGAAACTACATTGGCGTATACACTGGCAATCCTCAATACATATACTTTAATGTCACTTTCTATATTTTTAACGGTTAACAAAATAAACCAGTAATACTAGTTACCTTAGCTTAATTATTTCACAAATCAAGCAAGCAAAAATAAATACGGCGTGATTTCCTTTGACAAAAGTTTACATGACAAGAATAAAAATCTATTTATTTCAAAAGATTCCAAGAGGTAGCTACCTCAAATTTTACTTTATATCAAATATTCCTACTTCTATAATTATATATTTTTTTAGGAATCCACCACTTGAACTGTTCTATATTTTAAGCTATTTATGTAAGTATTTAAGTAATAAAAAACAATAATCTTCTTGTAGTTTTTCTCGAAGTCAGTTTCTGAGCGGTATTTATCGTTACTAGTTACGCGGTACTGAATTATCATCGGCTAAATCAAGGTAACGCAAGAATCTATTCAATACCTATGCAATGATATAGATATTATTAACTCAATTACAATAAACATTTGTCTTAATATTTCTATATCATCATTAAATCAACACCATAAATTACTTATTATTTCCAATGAAAGTAACAAACATACCTTTACAATATAAATGTAACCCGCCAACCATCAATTCAATAAAGTCAATGGCATCTCGAGATAACAGCTAATCGTCGTTTAATTACTGATGTTGGTTTTTATGAAGAAATATGTGTTATTGATAAGCGTGGAAGCGTTTATGGGAAGCACCACGCCTCCTCACGCCCCCGACGCCCAAGCCTACATGGTCATTATTCCTTTAAAGAAATCGACTTCACTAGAGTTGATAGATGAATTTAATATTGATTTATTTGTTTGCATCCAATATTTAAGTAGAAAAGGTTATTAAGATTCAATTTTTTTGTACAATTTGAAATGTAACAACAATGCGATTCGGTATACCGTATGTCATGAAGAAGTCTGACTATATTTTATTTATTTCAATATAAAAATGTAAATTGTAATTGATAATAAAACAGTGTAACCAAAGTCAAAGGTTTTTAGTTCATATAAACCATACAGAATTTAGGAGGATGGTCCCAAAATGATTAAAAAAAATTATACTTGATAAAAAAAAAGTATTTTTCTATGGAGAAGAACCGGCACGAAACTCCATGGTTACTCTAACCGTACAGAATAGGTAATCAAATGTTATTTATTTACCTACATCATAATAATTACAATCAAATGAAAACATTGGGGTTATTCTTGCAATTACTTGCAATCCCAATGTAATTCGTATGTCAAATAAATTATAAAAACAATGCGTACTATTAACTATAATGACTTTACCTACATCACAGTTTTCTCAATTTTGAAGCATGTTTGCCCAGTAGAAGCTTATTTATTGATGTATTTTTAAGCAAGGTTTGCATTCATAGTATGAACTGACATATTTACAATGTCAATCTAGTGGTTTTGTTTTCAAGAGAAACCCTTTATTTTACTTTGTTCTTATTTTTGCAAAGTAATACTTGTATTGAGTAATAAGGTTTTCAGCGTCCGAGAAATTGACCTAGCACTATAGAAAGTAAGGCTGTATACCTATGGGACAAGCTAAGTTAAAGGAAATAAGTGTTAATATGTTATTTTATAGAAAATACATTATTTCTAACAAACAATAAAATTATATTAGTATTTTCAGTAATATCATGTCAAATCTGTTCTTAATAAATGCTATTATAATGTCACCGATTACATAAATGATGTGCTTTAATTAATTTTATTTTATTACCTTTGACATTATATAATTATATGTGATTACGAATTTTTATGATAATTTATATATTTTTATTATTTTATTGACATTGAAATTTTCTTGTCATGCTATTATTATTTTGATTTTTAACTGTATGAGATTTAACTTTTTATCATAACTATATTTACATTTGTACGCATTTTAGGCAACACATGTTGGAACAAACTTTTTTATCACCTGTGTATAACACCGAGGTTTTTTATCACCCGATTGTAAAAACTACACACGTTATAACAAATAAACACATCCTATCTTACCTTATTTTATAATTTACACACCTATATTTGCTGAAAAGTTACGTATACGATATACTACATGTTTATACCATGAGTTTTCTTTTTAATATAAACAACCAGTTTGAGCTTTGTTAATCAATTTTATTAGGTTCTCATCAATTTACCGTGTTCATAAATATGTCAAGAAAGCAGTCGCCATGTCGACTTCGATTAAGTTTTTTACGCAACCACCAAGGGCAGTGAGCAGGCATTATTTTATTCTTTTAAGGTCAAGGACTGATATTTATAGGCTTTGAATCTGAAGTTTGGACAATCACTTAGCTTAAAATGAAAACACGAGTAGATTTTGTCTGATAAATATACAAAATTACTGTGTTGTTTCCGGAACTTCATAAGCCAAGTTCGCCCGATCTTTCCTATCCGCTTTTGCTATTCCGACAACACAGTTACAATATTGTACAAATACACAATGTCTTTGGTATTGCAAATGTCCATAGGCGGCGGTGATCATTTACCAGCAGCGTTGTTTGCCTAAATAACTTAACCAGCCCATAACTGTACTACAGGGCAAGGGCCTTTTCTCATACAGAAAAGGCATTAGCTTTGATCCCCACGCTAACTCACTGAGGGTTGGCGATTTCAGATGATTAACTCCAGGTTTCCTCACGCTGTTTTCCTTCACCGTATGTCTGTGTCTAAACTAATTAAGAAAGTACAAATACATTGAAAAGTCACATTGATAACCTACAAGTTGTGGTTCAAGAGGAAGGCCGGTAACCACCATGGCACTCTATAACATATCATAAAAAACGCACAGTAAGTATACAGTAATTAGTTACTATTTCTCAAGGAAACATTGAAAAATATAAGACAAGAACGGGACTTTAACCCTCTTTAACGGAGCTACCGTGTCATTGTTCGAGCTAATTAAATTTCAAACTTCCTTGTATTAGTCTTAAGGAGACGCCTGGCGATATTTAATTACCAATAATTTATAGATTTACTAAACTATACCGTAATTATAATAAATTAACTTTTAACCGGTTTAATCGCAGGTATGTCCTCCGACCACGAACGCTGCAAAGTGTTCAAAATGTCAGGAAAAACAAAAAACCAATAATACACGCGATTAATCCGGTTAAAAGTTGTTCTAATATAATGTTTAGTGATCGCGCAAACCTAAGATATTACTATATACCGTAATTATTTCTAAAATGATTAGGTATATGTATAGTATATGTTTTTCGACCACCCGTATCTCGTAGAAATTTCGAAAATTCGTTCACAACGGTTTGGATCCACGTTCATGTTCATTTTGCATACCACATGCGTAAATAACGTAATTTTTCGTCATCAACCTATGCGACACTTCTTCTTGTCCCTACCATGTTCCATCTCTCACAGGAATTTAAGTAAAATATTCTTAAAAACACAACCCGATAATATTGTGTTAGTCATCAATTTACCGTGAACACGTCCTGCAACCCTTATAGCCGAGGTAATATAGCCTCGCTAGTGTTGTAGAAAGGCACTTATGGGCCCGGCGCGTTTTCCCGGCGTTATGGCGTCACCCGCGGGGCGCTGCGGGGCGCTCCGCCCCCACTTAACGCAATTTATTGCGCGACCCTTTAATAAATAAATAAATAACCGAGGAAAATTCAATGATATACAACCGCGCGGCAACACGCTTGTTCTTCCTCTCGAAGAACAACTCATGAGGAATTGCCGCAATTTCGGAAAATTGTTTTTATTTTATTTTCATGTTAAAAATATATATAGCGGAGTAAATATTTATATAATTATCATTAGATACATTGACTTAAACTGTTTAATCCCAAGAAATGAATTATCAGGATTAAACAAGGTATAAAATCTACGTAAGCATGATCTAGCACTTAGTGACACTGCCCACTAAATGCTAGATCATGCTTACGTAGATTTAAGAAAATTACAAAATTTTTTTTTTGTAATTTTCTGCAACCCGTAATAGGTAGAATGTATGTTCACAGCTTTCAGTTATTAGTACCCGAACTATGGTTGGTTGCGTTTTTGCGGTAAGCTTTCGCCAGACACAAGTTTTAGTAAAGCCCACTTATAAACATTGCGTAGCACTTGTTTTGGTTTAGCTGTGTTCCCCTCTCCTTCTTGCACTTGTAGTTTGACAGTGACAGGAATAATGCTAAGCCAAGGCACGTGCTATGTAATGTTCATTTATCTTGACCTAAGAGTAAGATGTTAAACAACAGCTAAGAAATCAAGCAGTAAGTTAAGTAGGCACATTGAAATGATCACGACTTTACCCAGCGGATTTAAATTATTGTCATGAATCCAGTGAAGTGAACAATTTAGTTGCAAAATCTGTTCTATATAATGCAGTCACGTTTTAGTTTATTCACTGAAAAGGTTTTATTTAAATTGTGAACAGTGTTAGCTGCGCGGCTGAAGATCTACTGGCACGTATATGTAATATGGGTTTTCTTTTGATCCACATTGAGACGTGACTTGGAGATAACGGAAAGCTCTCATGCGCTTAATATATCATTCAGAAGTCTGAAAGTTGTCTCAACATTTTTATTCTGACATAACATAGCATCACACCGGTATTTCCCGAAGGGGTAGGAAGAGGTGTACACAGTTGTACCCACATTTCCCCAATACTTTTATTAAGTCCCATTTAAAAGGTAGTGAGCCTATTGCCATCTACCGGGCAAATGAGAATTTACTACAGGAAAACTCAATAACACTTTGCCCGACCCAGGAATCGAACCCGAAATCTCATGCTCAGCAGTATCGCTTGGGACCACTAGACCACGAGGCAGTCAGTTTTATTCTGAAGTATTGAATATATCTACATTTAAAAAATAATCATGCTTTAGTGTACCTATACCTAATAAATATCTTTAAACATATTTATCTTATTCATCTTAAATCCTTCATTTGCAAGTATAATTGGATTGTGAAATATTTAACAAATTTGACATCTGTATAGTTTTAGTTATTTATTTTCATATTAAAACTATGTTATCGCAGCGTCACCCACTGCGAAAATGTTAATTCAGTCGTCTTATTCATTCTATGTCCCATACAAATGTTCTATTTGATAACCCATTATAATATGGAAAACAGGAACTTAAAGAACGATAGTAATGTTTTTTCAAATCTCGATGACCATTTAGATATTTTTGACAATTTAATTGACGGGACTCAAAGTTCGATTCTCGTTTCAGTGAGATGATTTTAAGTAAGATTAGATTTTTATACAGATTATTTATCTAATCTACATAATGTATTATTATAATGATTTTAAATTGTGCCATTGAAATATTGTTTAAATATTATATGACAGAGGCTGTTAGTTCTTTGAATAGTAATCGATAAAACATTAACTGGCTTTGATTCAACATACTGATACCAAACTCTTCGCCAGCTGCGCGTTTTATTTGAAAAACATTAAACGACAAATTAATTAATTCGCTGTATCAGGCGTATAAGTATAGATAACGGTTCATTTCCTAGTCGTCGGGACGTCGATATTTTACATAAACAGCAGACAATAGAGTCTCGATATCGACGGAGCTGGTACAAAAAGTACAAACTCATTAGTAAGGCCCGACCGGGAGCACAAGAATTAATGAAGGTGAACAATAATTTAGGGTTTAATTAAAAGTGCAGCACCCCGCGGTGCCGCCTCCGCACTCCCCCTCCCGCACCCCGCCGCACAATTATTATTTCTACATAATTTGTGAATGCTGTAATTTAATAAAACTCACTACCAACCTTGTCTAGAAGATGGTACGGTATTTAGAAATTTTGTTAATAAGGAGTTATGAGACATCCTTAATTATTACTTGTAACTTCATGGATTTCAGACATAGGTTGGTATGTCAAAAATCTTTAAAATTTTCTAATAAATTAATAAATAAAACAGACACGTTCCCGATAAAAAATAGTAACTGTTATACAAATATACAATAGTGCATTTAATTAAATTTTTAAAGTTTATGATACTTTTGACTTTTTTCTGCGTCTATTCAGCATAACTTGCTATGTAAATAAACGCTTTATGAGCCCCCATCTCACTGGCTACCTGCACTTCAGTTATTTACAGCCCAATATAGAACAACAAGTGATTTACAATCACTAAAAATACTTGAATAAACAAACATTTAGAGTGTCAACGTCTTTTCTCACCGGTATCGAGTTGAACAATACGCATTGAGTTCGACCCCGGACTAAAAGAATGACGATTATTCTCTAAATCACTGTTATTACGGGACCACAATAGAGTTGATGAACAAGGGGGATAAATAATAGCAACGCTCCATCTACTGCAGATCTCGATGGATCTACTTCATTTCTATTAAGTATAATTGTTATGTTTCTAATATCACTTCACGTACCTATAAAATGACGTTTTGTATTCAGAATGTGTAAGTTAATTAAAAACAAGCTATATAAACAACATCTTATTGGAATTGGCCTTTAAAATGTTAAAAAATATTTCTGTATAATAGACACAGCATGAAGTGTACACACGGAGCAATTACGAGTTCTTCATCGATATCCAGTGAATGAGTTAAACGATGTTTCAGATGCCAGTCCATTAAGAAACACGTGTTCTCTGAAGTTTTTCCTGCAGTGCAATGTCTGTAATATTTCCTGGACACTTGTTAGTATAAAAAGTAAAATCTGATCACAAATAACAAAGCATCCGTGACACTCTGTCGACGCTGCGCGTACTGGCGCGCGCACCACCCTTGACGCACAAAACAATGGCGCTGCGACGAAACCCGAAACCGAACGGAAGTGCGCGGACCCCCGGGATGCGGCGATTTTCTTGCGCTCGCGCTCTTTAAACTTTTCAACGGATCGGCAAAGAGGGCTAATGGGCAATAGCATTTTTGTTATCGGCAACGCATTGAAGTCAACTCGCGGCTCATTGTTCAAGCGTATAATTATCCGCACATTCTTTTATTGTTGCGTATAAAATCAAAGAATATGTTATATTCATTTTCCCCTGACTTTTGACTCGGAGCGTATTGAGCAAACTCAATGGAAGACGGTTAAATGTTCTCACGATTTAATGCGCTTCAAGTACTGTTAAGCAGTATTTTGAAAGTAAATTACTACTTGTAGATTTCTTATTTACTTAAGTTAAGTTAAGTATTCCAGCATTTAAATGGCAGGATTTTTATAGCAGTCTGTGACTCAAGACAAGACGGCCAAAGGAAAAGGAAAAGGACGGAAAGCCTTGAAGGCTTTGAGTAAAGTTTCTATTTTGTAAGTTAATGATTGTAATAACTTAATGTTACATTGAGGATTTATCGAAGATATTGAATTCTTCACAGTCAGTACCATAAACCATGTGAATATTATCATTAGGTAAACATCTTTAAGTTAACACATCTGTACAATAAAATAAATTATATGTGATACAGGTGTTCTTTAATTGCAATCTACAATAGTTCGTGTAATAATAGCCCAACTCACGGCGCAGTCAATTATAAGTACTTCAAGTCAAGTGGGCGAAGTCCATATGTCGGTGTTGAACAACGTTTTGTCGCCAAGTGGTACGTACTCACTCCCCTACAATGACGTCACTCATGTGCGCGTGCGCGTCAAGAGGACTCGATAATGCCTCCTTGTGTGATCATTTTATCACAACTCTAATCGCTCTATGGAACTTGGTAAGCTGTTGTTAAAGTGAAATCGTTGAATGTGCAACACGTGCGAAGTAATGCTCGGTTTGGTAGTGATAAGTCTAGTTTGAAAATGTGCTTTATTTGGTAGAAATATGGTTTAATTTCTATAAATTACTGCACATAAAGGTGCTGCTAGTATCAGCAATGAAATAATTATGACATTTGGAAGCAAATAGTTTTTGTTAACGTTTGCCGAATCTTTTTCAGAGTCTGTAACCTCGTATGTAACACAATTTACAAAGATAGGTGATCAATTTATTAAGAACAAAAACAAAATACCTACCTTACTATTACACGAAATAAAACTTATTTAAAATCCTGAACTCTGCGTCCGTCGAATGAAAAGAGTTTTTCTTTTAACTGTAATTCTATAAATCTTTTATTCTTTATCATTTCAAGCAAAGATGGCATACATAATATCCAGTTAAGTAAGTAAGTATATATTATATACATAGTTGTTTAGCTCGTTGGGTACCATGGCATTTACAATGTAATAAAACGGTACCATCTTCCCTAACTAGTTATTTTCTTATATCAAACTACTTACAGAGATTTCTTCTTAGATTACGGTTAACTGTTCATTAAGCTTACTTGGAATCACCTTATAAGTGAAGTTACAGGAATACTTGATACGATTTCATATTCCTCTCTTCATTGAAAAGCTTTTACCATTCATGAGCTGCCTGTTCCATGTCCAGTGGTTTGTTTTCTTGCTGGAAACTGGAAATTTTGTCATCATTTTCTGGACTGCCTTATCAAGACTACCGCGGCTCCAGTTCGCCAAAATATGTTTTAGACTAAATTATCCGTTTAACACGAACTTTTTGTTAATACCCATGTTAATATAAAATAGTTGTTAAAAAATATATGACAAATTCATTAGTCAGTAGTAATCGCTTTATGAGAATTTGCCAAATACATAAAAACGTAATTTCGAAATCGAATATAGGTTACGTAACAAAAGAGTTTGAGTGACAAAAAAGCAGTTTATTCCAAACAAAATATTTGCATCTGTCACATCGCAACACATTGACATAATAATTTCGGATTTGTATATGCATAGTCGAGACGTCGAGACATTATTAAATACACCGTAACCATGGGCGGTTTAACCAGGACCAAAACGTAGTGGACTTATTTCAACAAATATAATTTGTTTGATTTGTATAGAGTGAATGGTTGGCAGTAGGTCTGTATTACGACTGGTGGGTCGCGCCTCAGTACTCATTGTTTGGACCTCGCGGGAGTCCGCGGAACCCCGCCATTTTCCCCGCAGGGATCTGCTAAAGACCCAATGCCATGTTAATTCTGAAGTTACCAAATGCCCCGTTAAATTTGTCAGCGAAGAATGGACTCTTGCCCTTTGAACGTCATTATTCGCGGTCTCAACAATGTAGGTACCGTACATTATTTTTACTAAATCTTACCCAATATTTAGTACCGATCAGCGTTTTGTAGTTGACCTGAAAAGTTTAACTCGACGATTTGCTGTTTAATTTCTTTCAGACGTCTGTCCTCGCATCGTACTACTTCGTCAAATTCTTTTCTTCAATAAGTTTTTTATGCATTCTGAAACTGCAAAAAGGTGAACAAAAATAACCAACTGTTAAATATTGTACTTAATAGTGTCGGCAAAAGTGCACTCATCTCAATTTTATTCTTTAACGGAACCAATGTAGGCCTAGGATAATACTAAAAAATGTTGTGATCTGTTATCGACAATTAAAACGAAATTATCGGGTGTTATGGTTGAGGGTGTGACCAATCGTGGGACGTGTCCCCACGGAGATCGAAGCGCGGTGCCACGCAGTGCCCAGTGATCACAGCACGACTCTCTTGTCACTCCCACCAAATTACTGTTATCATCCGAAAGAAATGTTTATTTTTTCCTGAATATTGTAATTTGTAGATATCGTATTTTTTACAGATTTGTAGTTTTAAAGAAGGTCGTTGTAATAATATGAGTTCTAGCAATAATTTAAGTCTTCTGAAGCGATCATTTGTACTCCAATCACCTACATGACTAACACTTAATTCTATAATGAAAACATTGCCTCACGGTCAGTGAAGCTGGTGGAAGAGAGTGTATTGTTAATGTCTACAAAATCTTATGCTGAATTTAGTCTAAGTCTAACATTTTGAAGACATTAACAAACAGAATGAACCAATCTAAAAACTGTTTTGTGGAGACAGCAGTTACGTTGGTAAAGGTGATATAAATTATAAATCATAAAATGGTAATCGAATAGATAAAAGCGCTAATTAAATTCTTATATCTCGAAAGAAGAAACACAAAAAGTCAACCTTATTTCAACGTAAAGCTACATATTCGTAACATCTGTCTATATTTAGAAATAAATTTGAATATTAATTTGTTAAAATACGATTGTCTTTAACTATATCACGTTGTTGTTGTAAATTATTTAGTTTTTTACATTGGTATAAATGTGGCTCTGGCAACTGCGTGCGCGCACCGCCGCCGCCGAGCCGGCCAGCGGGGAGCCGACGGCACCGGCCCCTTGCATAAATACAACAAATATCGAAGAATACATTTGAATACGTATGTGTTATTTACAAAAATTAATTTATTCATCCCTTCGGCCGAAATCTCTGGCGCTTCCAATAACTGATATCTGAACGCCGATTACAGATAAACTTAAGATTCATTCAGTTGTGTGCTTGCTTTTTTAATAATAATGAGGGTACGGCTGCACATTTTATAAAATTGTGTCATACAAAAATTTGTTTTATTAATGTAATTTACTAAGGATGTTTATTTAAATAGCATTCTTGTCTTTTTGCGGTAATGACATTAAAGTTACATGCCTATCATGATTCACAACGAGTGTCCTGCATCCTGCACAGGTATTATTATATAGAGGCTCCATTATGACAATCATCATCAGTATATCAAGCAAGGTGAGAAAAAAGAATGACAAGAGAAGATAGTCAGCGTCCTTCAAATAATTTAGAAAGTTTCAGTGAATACTTCGTTTAGGGCCTTATCTATCTCATTTGTCTAGTGGCAACAAGGCGGCTGCTGAGCGTGAGGTCCTGGGTTGGATTCGATTTCTGTTAGGAGATTCTCAGTAGCAGCTCGGAGTTAGGAAGTTGGCGGTGTGACTCCCCCGTGCTTCGGAGAGCAGGTAAAGCCGTCGGTCCCGCGCCTGATCTCTCTCCGGTCGTATCGGATTGCCGTCTCATCGAATTATGACAGTGAAGGAAGAGGGAGTGCATCTGGGTTTGCACATTCACTTTTACACTATAATATCTCCTGCATACTTGTCTAATCTCCTTGGAGATAGGCCACCGTGACCGAAAGAAAATTTAAAAGAAAAGGTATAATTAAAGGCTGTTGAAGCAGTCGGTTAACTAAGTTAGAGGCAGGCCTACTTGTGACTTGAACAACTTGACACTTGATTGGCTCCTAAACACATGAAAAAGAAGACCCTTAGATACTGGCCGTTTTTGTGTTTGGCTTTCATTCGCTTTAATATGAAAATTATGTTAATAGTGATATATCGCCGCAGATCAGTGTCTAGTTAAATAAAATTGTTCTCTTGATATATAAGAGAAAAATTGAATTATGAGTTTTACTTTCACTTCATGATATAAAACTAAAGTTAATTGTAAAATCCGAAAAAATCATAAATTGATATACACATAAACAAAGCCTATATTCCCCGAAGGGGAAGGCAAAGGTGCACACAGTTATTTAGCTAACCCACTGTTATTAGGTTCCATATAATAGGTACATAGGTGGCGAGGGCACAATTCCAAACTCCGAGCTGCTACTGAGAAATTTCTAACAGAACAACTCAATAACACTTTGCCCGACCCGGGAATCGAACCCGAGACCTCATGCTCAGCAGTCGCGCTTGGGACCACTAGACCAATGAGGCAGTTCAATTGATGATTATGTACCTATTAATTTGCTTTAACAATAGGTAAGGTTATAATCAACCGTACTGTTTCTAATTGTACTGCCAAATTAGACTTACCATGTACTTACTACCATGTAGGTAAGTAGTGATAGCCTTGTCAAAAGTCACAGGTTCCAATCCAAGTCACGCACCACTGACTTTTCGTACTCATGTGCGTATTATTCAACGTTTACGGGCGGTTTTAAAATTAAAATGTCAATAAGGTTGACAGTATCTGACTGACACTTTGATCTTGTAAGCGAAAATAGACCTTGTCATATTAAGATGTGCAAACGAAATTCAGCATTAGGGTGGTAAAGCAATTGTATGGTTGACTAGAAATGTTAAATAAGTCTTTTATTATTTCTTCGTAGTATTTAATACTCCTAGAGGGGCTCGTGGCTAAGTAACAGCCGCACAGATCGATCGATCGAGGTTAAGCTGCGCGTGCCGCGGTCGGTCTGTGGATGGGTGACCATCATTTCATACCGGGACCTCTCCGTACCTCGGAGAGCACGTTAAGCCGTCGGTCCCCGTTATCAAATTAAGATCTATGACAGCCGTTACGGGTAGTCAGAGGCCTGAAAGTCTGACAACCAGTCATAGCATGAGACATCGTGTTACCCAGTAACAGGGTTGTGGAGGTCAGATAAGCAGTTGCTCCATGTAAAATACTGGTATTAAGCTGCATCTGGTTTGACTGGAAGCCGATCCCAATGTAATTGGGAACAGGCTAGGCAGATTGATTGAGTATTTAATATTCCTGACCAGTTGTCCACATTTGGAAGTCACTAAGGTCGACTACTATAATGATTACCACCTTAAGTGTCTAATAAGAGCGGCTGCCCATATAAAGAACAGATAAATAAGGAATTTTTAACGTTTTTTGTATATTAATAAGTTCTAAGTTTGTACACTACACCTGCGAACAGTTTATTTTTATTAAATAAAACATACGATTTGGATCTTATAAATTTTTGTGGAAAAAGAATACGGTCGTGAGCAAAATTCGAACCTGCGCCTCCTGGATAAATCAGGCGCACTTTAGAGATCGCTAAGCATGCGTTAATGTTTTTCAAAGATTTATCTGGATTTAGATGTTTTCTGAATCTATGTCTTCGGTAGGTACGCGATGTTAGCACTTTTATACATATTTTATGCTTGCTTATTAGTTGTGTGCGTATATATTTTATTTCTTACTCTATATACCTATGTATGGCATATTTCCATTCCTCTCCAAAGTTCTTGAGCGTCTCGTCCATAACCAACTCAACACGTTCCTCTCTAAAAATAATCTCCTCAATCCTCTCCAATCCGGTTTCCGTACTGGCCATAGTACCACTACAGCCCTGGTTCATATAACGGATGATATTCGGTCTGGAATGGAAGACGGTAAGGTCTCGGTTCTTGCTCTGTTGGATTTCAGCAATGCCTTTAACACCGTCGACTTTGACATCCTACTGGCAATACTCAACTCTCTTAACATATCTCCAACAGCGATTGATTGGTTTCGTAGTTACCTGTATGGCCGCCGGCAGCGTATTCAATTTGAAAGTACCTTTTCCTCCTGGTGTAATACTACTGCTGGCGTGCCTCAGGGCGGCGTTTTATCTCCATTACTCTTCGCAATATTTATAAATACTATATCCAATAATCTTACTTCAACCTACCACCTTTATGCAGATGATTTACAAATTTACTCCCAGGTTCCCTTCGAACGGCTAGCGGAAGGTATTTGTGCTATCACCGATGACCTTGAGCACATTTGTCAGTGGAGTAAAGCCCATGGACTTAAAATAAATCCGACCAAGAGTCAAGTTATAATTGTTGGCAGCTCTAGGACGATCTCCAAAATTAATTGGTCACATCTCCCCCAAGTTACTTGTGACGGCTCCAGCATACCCTTCAGCGATAAAGTCAAGGACTTGGGGATATATATTGATAAAAACTTTTCCTGGGGACCGCAATTGCAGGAGGTTAGCCGGAAAATGTTTGCGTCGATGGGGTCCTTGCGACGGCTACGAAATTTTCTTCCTATTGCTACGAAGACTGCGCTTGCACAATCCCTCCTGCTACCAATTCTTGACTATGCCGATGTCAGCTATCTAGATCTTAACGAAGACCAACTTGATAAACTTGAGCGTCTTCAGAATGTTTGTATCAGATTCATATTTGGTTTGCGCAAATATGATCATGTCTCAGAATTTCGCACAAAGCTCAAGTGGTTACCAATACGCTTTCGCCGGAATGCTCATATTCTTTCATTACTTTACAATGTACTTTTCAATCCTGCCACCCCACATTATCTTAAAGAACGTTTTGAGTTCCTTCATGATACTCATTCGAAGTTCTTAAGATCATCGGAAAATCTCAAACTAAAAATGCCAATGCACTCCACGAAATTTGTTGACAAATCTTTTTTCATACAAGCTGTGCGTCTGTGGAATGCATTACCGGTGTCAATAAGACGGGCACAAACTTTACCTAGTTTTAAGAATCTTGTTTATAAGCACTATCTGTCACTATAATTTATATTCTCTTCTTATTTATCAATTTCCTTTTCCTGATATACATATATAGTATCTGTATATATATATATATATATATATATATAATTTTGTATATATTTTATATGTTTATATATTTTGTTTACTGCAGTTTTGTATCTGTACACCGTGTGGTGCCCTGTGAATAAAACTTATACTACTTCCCTATGGTTGTCTGGAAGAGATCGCTAAATCGCGATAAGACCGCCGATTGTACTTGTTTTTGTTAAGTGTTTTATGTAACTATGTGTATTTTGGTGTACAATAAAGTGGATTTATGTTATGTTTATGTTATGGCTGCTAATACTATATTATTATAGTATAAAAAGGATTTAATTATCTTAATACAGAGAATATCTCAAAACCTCGCGTAGTATCACTACACGAAAGAGATGTCTCGCGGAGCCCTAACTGCGTTGCAACATCAAGCTCATTCACTTATAGCATCGAAATCAAAGCACCGAAGAAAGTAGGTACGTAAAAACCAGCAGACAACACTATACTTGTTACTTATAATTGTAAAACTTGTTTATCATGATTTTTTCGGAATACATTGTACAAGTATAAAACACTTATTACACTGTAAATAATTTATGAACAAAGTTAATGTTCAGTTTCCGCACTTGGCCGTCGCAACTGAGACAAATTGGTCAATTAATCATTGTTTATTGTCGCTCCCATCGTCTTATCGAAGCATGAAACATGTTCGCTTCATGTTATGTCTTTGTAATGGTTTGTGAATGTCGACTTTATGCGCTAGACTAATAAATTATACTGATTACATTGTTTTACATTTTTTTTTTGCAATAGCACATGCACATACATAGTTACTTCAGATTAATTCAGATACTTCATCATGCCGTGTGGCTAACTACTATATTCATATAGGTACTAATTTCGGATTTTTATGGAAAGAAAAATACGATCGTGAGCGATTCGAACCTACGCCTCCCGGATAAATACTCCGGGCAAGCTGACTAATAAGTCATCGCGACCTCTGCTCGCAACTCCGAATTCTACTTCCACATTTTAATACGTCTTATGGTGACTTCATCGCTATCTATTCAGTTCTAAACAGGTGACTGAAATTTGTAACTTTAGAGCTACGCATGCGATAATGCGTTTGAATGGTTTGTCTATAAGGTTAAGTTCTTGAGATTCCAACTGCGATCTCGGAACCCCTACAACTAAAGGTGATATAAAGGTTATTTTTTTGTATAATAACTTTCGTGAGACACATTCATATTAATTATTGTTCAACGGTTATTACTCACTTGCATTCTTCGGGATTGCCCGACTAGTTTCGAACTCGAACGGAGCCCTTAGTCATGAGCTGAGGCCGCGGTGATGTCGCGAGTCAAGTGAGTTTGACTATGAAGAATGCAAGTGAGTAATAACCGTTGAACAATAATTGATATAAAGGATTGTAGTTTTAATCGATCGAGCGAAAAGATTTGATGTTTTAGGTGTGAAATAAGCCGATTGATTGTATCAATGGGCATTCTATCCTTTGCAATAACTGTCATGTAGAGATACCTACATAATATAACCAGCCGATAGCTGTCCCACAGCAGGGCAAGGGCATCTTCTCATAGGTACGACCATTCATCGCCACGCTAGCTGGCGCCAACCCGCAGTGGCGGGTAGATTTACTAAGAAAGTACATATGACATTGAAAAAGTCACATTGGTAAGTTTATGCCAGGTTTGAACCCACAGCCTACGACGACTTGGCCACCACGACAGTCAGTTACTTATGTCAAACAAAGACTTTCTTGGGTAATACTATTATACCACCAGTAAGGTGGATCAAAAGTTAACAAACTATTATTAAATTCAAATTCAAATTTCTATATTTCGGATAACAAAATCCACTGTATTAGTAATATTAGAATGCCTTATGACTAATGTTAGTACTACAATTTCCTTTATAGTTTTTTTTTAACTTAATTAGTCATTTTGCACGAAAGATGTGCGAGCAAGGTGGGCCCGGTTAGTCGAATGTGATAGTAGGATAACATTGAACCGAGCGCATGGATGACATTTGGTAAGACATAGCTAGATAGAAGGAGACTGTATTGGTAGCGGTTATTACAAACAACAGCATCCCCAATGAGGGTTGACGTCAGGCAGGCGGCCGGTCATAAAACATTGCCAAAACTTTAGCAACATTCCAGTACAAGTAAAGAGTAGGTATGGAAGTAGAATACGTGCTGCGCCGACCCCAAATAAATTGGGATAAGGGTAGGGGGATGATGATGTGCGAGCAAGGTATGAGTTTCCTACCCGGACATACTCCCTACAAAAAGCCTCAAAATGGGAGAATACAAACTCTTTGCTACTGTTTGAGGATGCTGTTGTTATTGCTACTAATGACGCGTTTTTTTTTTCCAATGACGGCGGTATGTTCGAGTTTGCGCAAGCATCTCGAACGTACTATAGAAACGAGGCAGTCTCAATAGCAACCTGAAAATATTATAACATTGGATGCGTAAGACATCAAGCGACCTTTTAGTGTGGCTGATCCCTAGACTTCGCGAGTATAGACCCGAGACCTTTTTTTTTGTTTTTTCTTTGAGAAAAGCCCTCGCATACCGGTCCGACACGGGGAGACAGAGCGGTTATGTAGGACATGAAGCCACTAAAACTCCACGGTGTACGTCCTCAGCTGCTTGAGGGCGGGACGCGGGTATGCTATCGCACACGACCGCGAACCCGCCCGCCGAGTACAGTTCCTGGCAATGCGCTTTGAATAGGGTTATTTTGGCCTGGTCAGCACAACGAGAGAATCTACGAGCCAGCATATTCTCTCGGACCGCCAATGCCCTACGCTCTCGCCCAATGTCTACATTATCCTTATGGCCGTCGATAAGTATGTGCCCCAGATATGTAAAAGTATTCCCACTTTTTACGTTCAAAATAAAGTAAAATTAGGCGTGTAATCGGCGCATTTACCAGCTGTAAAGATCATGTATTCACATTTTTTACGTTGTATACGAGTCCATGTGGTGCAGCATAGCTTTCGCAACTTTCTAAATCTCTCCAATAGAGGATCTATTATCTAGCTGTCGGTATTAAAGTAAATAATGTTTATCGTACTGCAGTTGAACCTTCGACAAATTTTATCATGTACCTAGATGAAGTAGTAGTAGTTATAGTATCGTAGTTCATCCTAATTTTCTTTTTTATTTCTATATGTTTTTATTCTGAATGTGGATTTCGTAATGCATGGATGTTTTATTTGTTATGTCTGCTTCGCTGACAATTTTCGTTCAGGAGAAATTTGATAAATATATCGAAATTTAGTTTATTCTAGTACCTAGCAGATACCTATATAAATACTCTTCGCAATAAGATATTAACATATAATTTGTTACGGTAACTATAGTCAAAAACAAATCTCAATGCTCGATATCTTAAGGCCTCGAACATGACAGTTGTGTTGGCCACAGAGAAATCACAAAAACCACCACACAAATATATCAGCTTTGTTTGTATGATCGACGTAAAATATCCGTAGCCTGCTTACTTCACGAATAGAAAAACAATTAAATTATTGTCCGCTCCGGGACCAGAACCAGAATTGGGTCTCAGTTTCATTGCTCAGTTCCGGAATTGAAAACGTTCCGATATTGTAGTAATATCTTAGGTTTTCGCGATCATTAGGACCACGAACGCTGCAAAGTGTTCGAAACGTCAGGAAAAACAAACCAATAATACACGCGATTAATCCGGTTAAAAGTTGTTTTATTATAATGTTCCGATATTGCATGCCCTACTCGAGGATATAGAGAAAATAGCGAAAGCCTATCGTATCGAACTTTATCACATTGTACATAATACATTCAATCTATTTACTTCTTTTATTATATACGCGAAGGTATAAGGGCCAGTAATTGCAATCATAAATATTGTAGCTCGGCCATTTATAACCGGCGTAGGTCCATCTATTAGGCGGGACGTCGGTACCCTATTTTCACTTAGATGTTATTTATTTAACCTTGCCTTATTGTGGGTGTGAGCAATTGTTTCGCAGCATGTTGGGAAATGAACAACTGTTATGTAAGGTTATAATGAGAATCTAAGGCTATCTTCAAATCGAAAATGATCATAACGAAAGTGATTTGGAAACCGAATTAAATTCGAATAAGGAGCGTTGTGCGACTTTTATTAACGATTACTATAATACGAGCAAGACCGGACGAATTAAGTGCTCAAATTCAAATTTAGGCACGCCAAACTAAAATCTCCGACTGCTTTTAGTAGAGAAATTTTAGAGGCCACCTAAAGTGTTCAGTACACTTTAGGTGGCCTCTAAAATTTGAGACGTCAAACTAAAACATAACATCACGCCTGTATTCCCCGAAGGGGTAGGTAGAGGTGTGCACAGTTGTACACCCACATTTCACCAATTCTGTTATTAAGTCCCATGTAATGGTGGCATGTATTAAAGGTGATTGTGTGGAAATTTTAGGTTAACATGATTAAATTTGAATTAGATTTCTGTTTATTTATCCCGGCCCCCTATTATTGTCACTATCACTAAAATAATGCTTCAATTTTAGTTAAAATAGCTAAATCACAAGTAATACCAGTGTTTTGATCGCATATAATGCACGACTATGTACTAGTAAGTGCTTTAGGCAAACTGTTCTTAGCATCGTTTCTGTGTGCTGAGGTTTTCAATGTGTGTTTTAAGTACGCGAGGACGGCAAGCCTGCTATTTTATATCATTCTTTAAATAGCAGTTCTTTAGAAATAAGTATATTGAATAGAGAGAAGAATTGCATTACTTAATTGTAAAGAAATAAATTTCCCTTATGATTTCGTTCGAAATTAAAAACAAATATTATAAGAAAGAATTATGCTGTTAAGTTCTGTTATGGTTATGAGTGCCTACAGTTAGCTCACATTTGGTGAGTTAAAAGTTAATATATCATGCTTAACAGTGTTGTTCAACATGATAGGTATACAATAACATAACACATAGACACTTTGAATTTAAAAGAAAGCTTGAACACATTCTCTACCGCAGTTGCATTTAACTTTTATAGCCTTTTCATTAAACTTTACAGCTTATATCATACTTATAATACTTGAGTATATAAAGACTTATTTATCATACAGTATACACATAGTGCAAAAGTGGGCGGGCGTTAGGGCGTGGCTATCGGAAGCCCCTCCTAAGAAACACACCCACCACAAAACAGGTTTAACATTACACATCGTAGTGGGTTTAATAGGTTTTATACATACTAAAATATTGTATAAACGTACAAGTAAAGGAAACACATTATGATACTGTAACTTACTTAAATGCTATTAAGTGTTATCTGAACTTGTAGAGATAATAATCCTTATTTAACAATTTATTATTTCTACTCGCTAAATGTAATATAGTTTATAAATACTACACCATCTTACTGATAATAAAGTATTTCAATCATTATATTTTAAGTCGTGTTATAAGATTTCTATTGCTATCGATCTATTTTCGAAATTATCTTGTTATTGAAGTTCAATAAAGGCATAAAGGTTAGGTTGAGGTTAGGTATTGTATCTTGTCTTTTACATTTTTATAATTATTATTTTTCCTCCAGAAGATCAGCTAGGTACCTATGTGGATCACACATAAAGTAAACAGCACATTGAAATGATACTGGCGTCAATATTAATGTAGCAAACTAAACAAAATTAAGGGCATTTCTGTCTTTGACTATTAAACCTATTTACTTTAAGATAAGTCAAATTAAAACTTAGTCTTGTCAATGAAATTTTAGTTTGACGACTTTAATTTTAGAGGCCACCTAAAATTGTGCCTATACGGAGATTTTAGTTTGACGTTTCCTAATTTGTCCCGTCTTGCTCATTAAAGGTCCTTCATTATTAATCCGAAATATTTATAGAAGTGATATGTCATCCTTTTTTTTGTCTTAGCTAGAATAATTCTCATAACGTTTGTTTCCGTAAGCATAAAATCATTACTCTACGAGTAAAGCATCACGCCTATATTTTTCTAAGGACTATGCACACAGATGCGGCTATTAATTCCCATGTAATATGTGACCCTGTGCCAGCTATGCCATCTAAGTACCTGGTATAGGTAATGAAATTGTACCTGGACTGCTACTAGATAAGTATTTCTTAACAAAAACTCAAACTCATTTAAAAAACTCAATAATCCTTTGCCCAACCCGAGAATCGAACCTAGGACCTCATGCTCAGTAGCCTCGTTAGATCCCCATAGATTGGACAAATAACTGGGGAGTACTGGATACGCATGACATCTGTGATGGCGCAATTGGAGGGGGCTAGTTAGCACTCAGTGAACTGAGAAATACTGAGATGCAAATCGAAGGACGCCATAAGGATTGATTTAGGATAAGTAACATGCAACAGGTTACAGGAGCGTGGAGATTGGCACAAGTAGATATTGGAATGACTACTGTGGGTGATGTCGGCCTGTGCAAGTAAGTGTGTGTTATGTAAGACATACAAGACAAGCAATACCTGCATAAGGCTGGTGTGGAAAATGGTTTGAGCAATGAGGAGCCCCCTACATACCTTAGGTAGGTGTTGGTGCTTAGAAGTTGGTTGTTCCTACAAGTTAGGGGCAAAATTAAGCAACATACAATAGGATCATAATTATTGTTCAACGTTTATATTACTCACGTGCATAGTCGGGCAATCCCGAAGAATGCACGTGAATAATAACCGTTGAACAATAATTAATATGAATGTGTCTCACGAAAGTTGTTATACAAAATACAATAGGATCGCTGAGCGCTCAGAAGCTCAGGTGCGATAACATGTCATAACAGCATGCTAATTAACTGATAACTCGCCTGCTAGTAACAATAAGTCATTTCTTTGTTGTAAGATAGGTAAACGAAATGCATGAAAAGGCAATATTATAATTATATTTGATGAATTTCCTGAAATCCCGAAAAAGCGATGCAATTACATTAGAATTGAAAAGTTAAGTTGCACGTACTTACTTTGATTTAGTTATGTTCCCGTCTCTATGTTGCAGTTGAAATTTGAGAGTTTGTTACAGGATTATTCTGCCAATTATGAATTGATGTTTCTTTTCTGTTTAGTAGGTCATACTTCAGAGGTGGTCTCACATAAATTTCATCGAAATTGACCCAGCGCTTTTTACAAAACTCAACAAAAACAAGAAAAAATATACACAGATAACGTTTGGTTTGTGGTTCACTTCAGCAAAAGTTTTGATGAGGATACTTTTTAGTTTAAGTTGGTACATGTAGTTATATCCTCGCAGTCAGTTTTTGTTATCTTGTTCTAAAAAAATACCCCTGTAGTAACTGAATAAAACACGCGACACCATCATCATCCTCGTCCCAATTTATTTGATTATCAATTTATTTTTGTACTTATCCCAATTTATTTGAGGTCGACGCAGCATGTCTTTTTCTTATCTACACCAGAGTGATTAAAAGTGGAGGAAATATTTGGCTTAGCGGACAGGAGTCGCTTAATTGGCAGAGTACTGATCCAAGCGGTGCAGGTTTAGATCCTGCTGGTCGCAATTTTCCATCCTCGAAATTCAATAAATTTAGATGGACGCTCGCGTTGTTTCTTTAAAAAAATATATCAGCCTAAGAATTGAGTCTTAATATTCAACAAGGACAGCTGTTCCATTCAACAATAACTTGTATTCAGAAACCACAAAACTGTCCGCTCCATTTAAATCCTTTTTATCAACGACGTCATTTAGCATAGAATTTGCACTAGTCTCCATAAATGCTCATTCGCTGAGTGGTGCGCGTGCGACGACGGGAGATCACGATATGTGGTCGCGACCACCGCAGCGCGAGTCACCGCGCGCCTTCAATGATCCTTCACAACTATGCGTATACGCAGCTGTCATGGCTGCACGGCTCAATGAATGTTATTGACGGTAATAATAATGAATCTTACAAGATGCAAGGTTTTATTGGTACAAATGTATTCGTAAAAATCTTCCTCTGCAAATACAGTTAGCTTTACTCCTTAGAAATATATCACCAATATTCTTGTTCTGGGTGGTTATCACTTTGTTGTACTTTCTGTCTATAGATTCTTCTTCCATGTAATTCCATGTATTTACATAGGTACTCCATGTAGAAACGATATTAAATTTAGAAACATGTACCTAAACATATAAATCTTCGAAAAGCATTAACGCATGCATACAACTCTAAAGTTATAATTTTTTGTGGAAAAGGAATAAGGTCGTGAGCAGGATTCGAACCTGCGCCTCCCGGATAAATAAAAACTCCAGGCGCTCTGACCTACTTACGTTTAAAATATTAAGACCAGTAAACCAAAATGCAGTTCACGTCTAGATTTCCTCTTTTTCTTCATCTGCAGTTTAAGTCTATCTAATATAACAAACAAAGTGCGAAAAAGTATATCTTTAATTTAATAATGCAGTAATTTTGATTTGTAGTTATATGCTATAGTAAACTAGGAGACTATTTAAGTCTCTACACATAGATAATAAAAACAAATAAATGAATATTGAAATCATAAAACAAAATCTGTCACTCTATAATTAGTTACGCACAACTAACCTTAATTGTTATGAAATGACAGAAACTTTGTACGAACTGTGTTGAAGGACAATATGGGCACCCAACGTTTTATAATTATTTACAAAACAGACTTTACATAACATAATAGCAAAATTTGTCTGACCCACCGTGACGGACTGTCACAATAGATAAGCTCGTAAATCACTATTAAAATGAATAGATACTGTTCTTGATCAGTAAAGACAAATATATAACTTATAAACAAATTATTTAGAATTTTTAAAATAAGATGATTAATTATTTTTACAACAGAAAATGTACAATTGAAAAAAATAATGAACATTCTTCTATATTTCCTTTGTTATCAACGTAAACTCCATAAATGCTCAATAGTGTTGAATGGAGCGCGTGCGACGACGGAAGATCTCAATATGTGGTCGCGACCACCGCAGCGCAAGTCACCGCGCACCGTCAATGATCCTTCACAACTATGCGTATCCGCAGCTGTCATGGCCGCACCACAGAATGAATGTTTTTGTTTGTAAAAATAATTAATCAGTCAAGTAAAACTATACCAGCAAGTACTTTGTATGAAAATGATTTATTTAAATAAAAAAAATGAAATTGAAATATTCCGCGCGTGGCTTCGCTTGCATGCATACTTTTTACACCTTCATTACTTTCCTGGAAATAAATTTTTTTTTTCGACATAGTAATATATCTTAGGTTTTCGCAATTAAGTTGTTTTTATTAAAATGTTAACCGGATTAATCGCGTGTATCTCAGTTTTTTTTTCATGGTTTGATTAGGTATCGACCACCGAAATAAGAAAGAATTTTTATTGTAATATCTGTAACCTATGTCCTGTGGGTCGTATTTTGGCTCGGTGCTTAAAGACATCAAATAGTAGGAAATAAAAATATACACTTTTTAGTATCTACAAGTAGTCGCCCAATGTTCGAAATTCAACCGTAATATATTTTTATTTTTAAAGTCCATAAGTTTTCTTTAGCTTTCTGCACTCGTCCATACAAACTTTAAGTCTGCGCAATATGCTATAAAAGGGTTAAAAAGTTTTCACTTCGCGTGTAATCATAGGTTCCTGATTGCCTGTTACGTATCATATGTGTCTCTTTGAAGCAAGAAGCCATTCAAGTATTTTTTTTGGACGGCCTCTTGCAGTTAAACCGTAGGGATTTGAACTGCGTAACCGAACAATAGCTATGGTGAGGCCATTTGAAGCCTCCAGCAAGACAATATTTTTAAAAGCTACAAACTCAGCAACACAGCACTAAGGGCCACGCGCCTCGGCTTAGGGTGTTGCTGGGGGGATAAAATGACTAGCTGGATCAGTACAGTTCACTCCGCGTCGGAGTGTAGTGTTCAGTCCCTATACGGGTGACCGAACCGACACGACTAACTTTGCAGTTAATACATTGTCGTAAAGAATACAATTACCTTAATAATTCAAGATAAATCTTTGAAAAGCATTAACGCATGCTTAGCGACTATAATACGACTATAATAACTTTAGAGGTCGCTAAGCATGCGTTAATGCTTTTTCAAAGACATATCTTGAATTATTAAGGTAATTGCATTCTTTACGACATTGTATTGCAATGACGTCGCCATAAGACGTGTTAAAATATGGAAGAAGAATTTGCGGTGGTGAGCAGAGGTCGAGATGGCTTAGTGGTCAGAGCGCCTGGAGTATCTATCCGGGAGGCGCAGGTTCGAATCCTGTTCGCGACCGTATTCTTTTTTCCATTAAATATTGTAACTTTAGAGTTCGCTAAGCATGCGTTAATGCTTTTTCAAAGACATATCTTGAATATATTTCGTATGTTTACCAAAAACAAATGAATAAATTAATATGTGAAATATAAGACTCATAACAACGAATTAAATAACTTCAATAGATGTTCAAGACCACTGCCTTGTTACGTAATCAATTAACGCAGTACAACTATTTAGCAAAGAGATGCGGAATGTACACAATAAATCGAAGTAAGTAAGTAACTACCTACGTCTTGCGACGAACGTAAGACTATGATGAATCACCACATAACAGTTATTTTGTCGTATTTGGGAGTGCTAACTTGCTAAGTACCTACCATGATTCCATACAGACACATCGTGCCGAGCCTCTGATTATACTAGCACAATCATTTCGCGGGTGTATTGTCAGTTAGTTTAATGATTTGCGAGGAGTGGCCGCTGTCCGGTGGATCGTGTAGTGCATTCAGTCAAAATGTTCCAACCACGGGTCATGTTGACTTTTATGGAAGTTCCGAGGAAAAGGAATATGGAACAGAATTCAAATCCTGAAGAACGATCCAAGTTGTTACCGGCCAGTGTCACAACGCCAGGAAAGGTAGGTTACATTATTTCAATCTTGATTAACAAATATCAGTTTTGTCACGGGTATTAAAAAAAGGTTCCTTACTATGTTTGTTAAATTGTTTCGATTTCGTATCTGTAGACACTGTTGTAAGTGCCAACATCACCCAAAACATTTTTAACAATATGGTGATTACGATTAATATAAGCTTGTAAATGTCCCGTTAATATTAGAATAGTGTAAAGTCACACAATAGTAAAAAAAAACTTATTATTATTATTATTATATGTACTAAAAAGCCCATAGAAACAAAACGTTTTTTGTAAGGATCTGTTTAAATATTAACGCAATTTCTTTCGAAAGAATTGCTTCTGTTTTGTAAACGATGAAGTTCAAAACCAAGACAAAGTATCTACACCTCAGACCATAAATTTTGAGAGGATTTATCATGCTTCCAATAAATAAACAAATAAAAATATATTTATTATGATGAAACAAAACAATTTATTCAATATCCGGAATTTGAAAAAGAATGTCAGTCAAGCATTAGTTACGGCAAACTAAAATGTAACAACCTTTTGTCAAAATTGTCATGAAGTGACAAAAAGTTTAAGGGACAATGTACGCGCCCAACGTCTTGTTTACGAAACAAAATTTATGCGAAATAATAGTGTAGTGAAATCTGTGGCCCACCGTGACGGACTCACATAATAGAGATGCCCATAAATCACTAGCATAATGAATATATTGTCCTTGGTCAGTTATCTGTTTTTATACAACAAGATAATTTAAAATTAGAATAGACATCTTGGTGAAATTCTACGAATCCTTATAGTGTGTGCGTTGTTTTCTTTTATTTTTAATAAAAATTCTGGTGAATTGACAGTTTGTAAGTCATATAAATAATTTCAGTGTATTTGCAATCTAATAATAATTTTAACAACAGTGAAACATAACATTAAGGCTAAACTTTTAATTTTCACTTAACTTCTTTCTGCATATCTTTAAATTTAATTAATTATTTAAACACTGGGAGGAGCTCGTGGCTAAGTAACAGCCGCACAGATCGATCGGTCGAGGTTAAACTGCGCTTGCCGCGGTTGGTCTGTGGATGGGTGACCATCTTTTCATACCGAGACCCCTCCGTGCCTCGGAGAGCACGTTAAGCTGTCGGTCCCGGTTGTTAAATTAAGATCTATGACAGCCGTTACGGGTAGTCAGAAGCCCGAATGTCTGACAACCAGTCATACCACGAGATATCGTGTTACCCAGTAACTGGGTTGTGGAGGTCAGATGGGCAGTCGCTCCATGTAAAATACTGGTATTAAGCTGAATCCGGTTTGACTGGAAGCCGACCCCAATGTAATTGGGAAAAGGCTAGGCAGATATATATATATATTTAAACACATAGATACCTACTTAATACATGGTTTTCAAGAGTAGGTCAAAGAAAGAATTACCTTCTTGTATATTGTAATCCACAGACTACATTGATGTTTCCAAATAATCTCATAAAAGCGTAATTCTAATATCATACTCGTAAGAGTAAAGTTTTGTAATGTCTGACAACGTACCTAAAGAAAATACGGACGGAGCGTTGCGTACGACATCTGACCAGCATTCCTAGCCTTCCAATTTCGCTTATCATACACGAGCTAAACGCATACAAATACTTAAACTCATCGACTCAGCGCCAGGACGCTGCGTGTGTGTCCGTAATCCATGCTTCGCTTATGATAAGGCAAGGTCACACCCGTGTTTTTTTCAGATCCGTGTATCTGACGGACAAATTTTAAAACTTATCTTTATACTGTTTCACCTACGGAAGCTTAACAAAAGCTATGTCATATCTTTTGGAAACCAAACAATTTCGAATATTGCATATTAATTTAAACTGTTACACATGTTTTCTTTGCATTTTAGATAGTAATTGTTTCCATTAAAATTCTAATCATAAAACTCGTCTTTAGCTCATTTATCGGTTCGTTATCAGACATACGTGCCAACATTGCTACCTCGTAGATATTACGTTGAATTTCATCAGGAAACGCCAGAGCTTTGTAACAGAGAGCTTGAACAAACTTTTAGGCTATTTGTAGCTTTTCATGGAAACAGTTGGTTACTGACGCACATGCACTGTTAAGAAACAAACGGTTTTACTAAAATCGGATTTTGGTTTTGCACTGACATTACATATTTTTTATCGAACTGATAAACTGATAACCGATATCATGGTTTAAATACGATTGTCGTATACGTCAGTAAGATCGGGACAAGCGCGGAATAAACGTGAAATAACATTCGCAATAAATGATTATTATGATCATTTAATTATTAATCGAACGGCGTAGTGTAGTTTATATACTAGTTTGTTGTTATTGTCTTAATCCTATTGTTAACAATGAAGGAAACCGAAAATAATGGGTGGAACTTAAAGCCCGGAGAAAAGGAGAACAGTAACAGATTGCCGGACCCTACCAATGGAGCGTTCCCGAAAAGTAAAGATTCTGACACGTAAGTTGACTTTGATATTATTTATATCCATTGTTGTGCATGAGGAATACATTATCATGTTCAACGAAACAAAAACAAGTGCGAGTCACGCTGGCGCCCTGTGGGTTCCGAACAAGAAGTATTTTTTTATTACGAATTTATGATTATTCTTTTAATTGTGCTGTGAGACATTGATTCTTGATTAAAATTAAAAGTCAACGAAATCTATACTCCAACCTCGTTAAATTATAGGATACTTATAGGTTTTGATGAGTGAAGTTGCGAGTATCAAAACATGTAACATAAACAATACACGAATTGCGATTCTGTTTTGATGACGTTGACTTTGAAACAATTTTTACACTTTTAAGGGACTGCAGACTTTAACATTAATTTGTTACTAATTTTAAGTTAATACCTTTGACTTCGTCCCTGAAAAAATGGTTAGACAGACTGACGGACAACAAAATGATCGTATAAGAGTTCCATCTTTTCCATTTGACGTACGATACTCTAAAAATTAAATATACTGTCAAAAAAAGGAACTCTACCAATGACACTGAACACAAATTATTTCAATTGATTAACAACAATATAAAGACAAGCGCGGACTTCAGTTTTATTACACTATACCACACGTTGATAGTACGTAATTGGAGGATAATAAAACGTACAACATACTAATTCGCCGAGCATTATTAAAATGATCCAGCAAGTTCATGACATTGAGAAGCTTACGAGTATTTAGAGTTCGCCTATGTGTTTGTGGTATCTTCACCGTGAGATAAAAATAAACGTACTATTTAAAACAGAAGCACCGGGTTTACGTTATCGGTTTTCTACTGACCTGTTGATATACTTTTCTACGATTACGACCCATACATTAGGTATGCTTCTCTCTTACCAATTATAGTATTTAAGTAGTAAAATTCGCTAAAATAGAATTGTAACCACACATTAAACGCCTTTATCGCATACACTTATGTTGCTGTGGCTCTATATAAATTATAACAATGTAATTTAATTTAAATTTTTAAATTCCGACTACCACCAACTACTCTACTACGAGTAGTTGGTGGTAGTCGGAATTTTCACCGCTTGCGTATGTGCATATATTTGCGGGCGGGCGGGCGGTGCACAGGTAATGTATGACTACCCTCAATTTTGTGGAAGTAGCTAGATATTGTATTTATTTGTATCCAATAAATATTAATTTAAACCATTTCATTTAATTCGCAACTACAATAACGGCTATTTTCTTAGGAATAGGTTTAAGGTTTATATTCTTGCAGAGGTCAGGTCAGGTAGGCACTGCGTTATTTTAAAATCTCTTGATTGAATGTTATTAATTGTTTTTTCTAATATATTATATTATTGTTGTGACAGGCACATATATAAAACTGTGCTATTTTAATTGATTTAAAAAAAGGAGGTTATTGTTTTTTATTTCTATTATTTTTTTAATGTGTAGATAGATCAATTGAGTTGCGCTTGCCGCTTAGTCGGTATGTGGATGGGTGACCATCATTTCATAACGAGACCCCACCGTGTCTCGGAGAAACTTTCGGTCCTAGTTGTCAAATGAAGATCTATGACAGCCGTTATGGGTAGTCAGAGACTTGAATGTCTGACAACCAGTCATACCACGACATATTTTTACCCAGTAACTGGGTTGTGTAAATATAAAATACTGGTATTAAAGTGCATCCGGTTATACTGAAAGCTTATCCCAAAGTATTTGATGAAAAGGCAAGGCAAGATTCTTGATTAAGGTACAATTGCATAATATTGGAGTAAATATTTAATTGAAACTAGTAAAACAAATGTAAAGGTAAATTATTCGTAATTATCATTACACCAGCAACACGATAGGCCCCCAGACGGCTTTCATAATATTTCTCCTTTATAGTACTTTAATTTATGGTTGAAGTGAATTTTTATCACTTACAAATTAGCCCTTATCTTGCCGTGTTAATCTCATAAATACAATTTAACCTTACATTATGGTATCAAAGGTTGTAAAAAGAAATATTCCTTTATTTTTATTGTTTTTTGTATTAACAAGCAACAAAAAGTCCTAGTGCGACCACGAACGCTGCAAAGTGTTCGAAACGTCAAGGAAAACTAAAAACAATAACAAGCGATTAATCCGGTTAAAAGTTGTTTTATTATAATGTGTAGTTATCGAGAAAACCTTAGATATTACTAAGCAAATTTTTTTTTATCAGTTTATATTAGTACGTATCCAAATTTTTTATTAATTACGTCCATATTGTGTATTATCACTGTATAGGTACATAAGTGATTGAAAGAGTGAATGAGGCGATTGCTTTCATATGATAGTAGATATTTATTTATGTATTATAGGTAGCAATTGCACCCTGGAAACCTACATAGATATTATGTGTCAAATCAGTCAATGACACGTACTACCTATGTACTATCTAGGTAAGCATAGATTCTGTGATCGAATGTCACAAAAAGCAAAAGTAAAATGGTGGAAAAATGTTCCTTATTTTATTTTACTTAAAGAGAAATGCGTCCAAATTCGAAAAAAAAAACTACGTCAAATCGCGTCTTCGCCATAATACATAAATTAATACCTATTTATATAATAACTTTCGTGAGACATATTCATGTCAATTATTTATTGTTCACCACTTACTACTCACGAGCAAATTTTCACTACCGTATTTTACTTTTCACAAACATTTATAACTCTACTCTCTCGCTTTATTTTTATACTTATAAGAAATCTAATTTGTCAGTTTGCACACTCCCAAGACACACTTAAAGACGCAAACAAATAAACCATTGTCTGACGTTACTCACTCAAACTCATTTTAATTCTTATTTAAAATAGACCATTTTACGGGTACATAAGAAACGTCGAAGATAGGTGAAACATTTTACAGTCTTTAAGAATATCTTACATGGCAACTAAAAACAGTATCACCTTTTATTATTTATATTTTTATGTCACTACTCCAATACCATATTCTTTATTGTTCAATAAAAACAATAATTCTTATCAGACAGTAGACATTTGAGTCGTCTGTAGAATTGGTCAGTTAATTTCGTACATCTTTGAGCGAATCAATTCAATCAACGTGTCGTAATCTACGTTGTTACAGAAGTTCCGAGACAGATACCAAGGATGAAGAAGTTCCTAGTATATCTTTTATTACACTGGTGAGTATTTATTACTATATAAATGGCTTATGTTTTTATAAGACTTAAATTATATATTTAAAAAACCCCCGATACAGCTTAACATAACCAGCTCATAACTGTCTCACTGCAGGACAAGGATCTGTTCTCATACAGAGAAGGCACGAGCAATAAGAGAATTGATCACCACGCTAGCTCACTGCGAGTTGGCGATGTTTACGTCATATTTCTTGTTAAACTTTATATCTATGACCTATTCATTTAAACCATTCCAATCGGCCCAAACTACCCTTCATCAACTAGAAAAGAGCTGATGATCTCCAAATGGCTGAACTGATTCGTAGTCGATCTTGAATCGTAGCTAAGAACACACCCGACCAATTCAACATTCAAACAAAAAAAAAAAAAACAAAATCAGTTCATCCGTTTGGGAGCTACGATGCCACAGACAGATACTCAAATGCACATTTTAAACTTATCACATCCCTATGTTTTCGACGGGGGTTAAAAAAACGAGGCATAAGTCGGCAAAAAAATGCCTACACTAAGTATATACTACTGATATATTATACACTAGCTGTTGCCCGCGACTTTGTCTGCGCAACTAAAGGTAGCCTGTCCTTTGCAAAGAAACAATCTATCTCCTTGCTAAATTTCAATACGATCCGTTCAGCAGTTTAGTCGTGAAAATGTAACAAACAAACATACAAACAAACAGAGTTACTTTCACATTTATAATATTAGTATGTATTTTCAAAGCAAACACCAGTAAAAATTTTATTAGCGGTGTTTGACCTCTTAAATAGGACAAAACTATGACTCGAAATTAAATTGGTTCAATGTGAATTGGTTGTCTATATGACATATTTGTAGAGGGCACATTCCAGAAAGCAAGAAGCTTAATCTAATCTGAAATCATAAAATATTTCTTTATTTTGATATCTTAAGATACCACATTACGTTCAATCCAAAATTCGCCCATATTTCAAAACATAATTTTGGC
This sequence comes from Xylocampa areola, assembly GCA_935421205.1. Lineage (NCBI taxonomy): Eukaryota > Metazoa > Arthropoda > Insecta > Lepidoptera > Noctuidae > Xylocampa > Xylocampa areola. The sequence continues at coordinate 11,315,974 of OW285201.1, read as the reverse complement.
TAAAACTTTCTAATGTAATGTAGTAACTGCCTATAATAATAAAGGATAAATATTTTTTGATATTTTTAACATATTCTGTTGATCAATAGCGTACTTACGTACGACACTAATTTAGTTTTTAAATACGTATATTGTCAAGCATGCCATGATACTATCAGGTCTATCAGGTATCGACCCGTTTTGTGTTTTACCTAATTATGTTTCAAGTCATACACTGAAACTTTCCCATTAAATAGTAATGTCAATAACTAAAATGGCTAATATATGTATCCATTATTGTTATCAGTGAACACGTACGTGTTTAGGATACTATGACACTAAAATACGCAAACGGGGCACAATTTCTATGTTTTTTTTTTGTTTCATTTAAATTCATTGTTAAAACATTTGAGCCGTTAGGTATGATCATCCTGTTTTCCTTTGGAGTAGGGAGAGACTACCGATTTTCACTTTTTTGAACTAGGTTTATTAACCTCTTCGCATCATATGAAATATTTATTTGCATCTATGTCCATTAGCCTCTTCAAGCCTCTTATCAAATATTTAGGTAAATATGAATTATCTTCTCTGAATTTCTCTTTTTCAGTTTAGATTCGCGACCAAAAAGGACACATTTTTCATAACACTAGCGTTAATATGTTCGATGGTGGCAGCCTGTTCGACGCCAATCAACACACTGTTGTTGGCATTCCTGCTAGAAGCTATGGTGGACTATGGCATATCGCTTGTGGTGGGTGCCCCAGACCCTGACGCGTTTATGGAATCTCTACTATTTTTTGCTGTGTACAACAGTATCGTTGGAATATTGCTGATAACATTGTCATATGCCGCTACGACTTTGATGAATATTGCCGCTTATAATCAGGTTTGTAATAAATAAATAATAAATAAAATATTTACTCACAGAGAAGACCTTACATAACACATTACAATTATGACTATTTAAATGTCTTTTAAACATATATCACCTTAATTATATCGGTATGGTAGGAAAAATGGACAAGACTTAAAGAAGACATAAATTGGTTATTTGTAGGTATAATTAAACATATTTTTCTGCATAACAAAATGAAAATGTTTTATTGTCGAAAATAACCAATTTATGTCTCATTTTCTATTTCTAACTGGGGATAAAAGCAAAAAACACTTCTGTTTTTCAAATCTAGTGCGACCGAGAGGTTCCCCCTCATAAATTACAAAAATATCGGACCTAAAAGAAGGCCTTTAGAATCTTTTATTGACTTTTTCATGTATTATATATTATATTACAATTATACATCATTTTCTTTGTTATAAGTGACTACTCTTATCGTATTTTTATCGACAGGTTTATGTCATACGACAAGAGTATTTAAAAGCAGCACTAAATCAAGATTTTGCATATTTCGATGTTCACAAGAATGAAGACATAGCTACAAAAATTAACAGGTAAGACTGCTGCAATATTATTAAAGTCAGTTTAATCTACGAAATCACACTCGCTCTATAACCAAAACGCATATGCATAATTTAATCTACGGAGATACATCCAAGTATTTTTTAAATATTTTTTTTTGTTTGGAATTCGATCTAGTCCATTTTAGATATGTCAGACCCAACATGATTTTACTAGATATCTTGACAATTGATGCAAGATTAAACAATGCCAAGTCATAAAATAATTTAACTTTGTTCGATCCGAGTAAATTATTTAGCTGATGTTCGGGCAAGTAAGCTACTACAAAGGGGATGCCACGGGCTGCTCGGGGTTTCCCATCACACAAACAACAAAATTGTGGATTAAATCACCTGTATACTCAAAACAAAGATCAAGACAAAGAGTGGGGCGCGTCTTCCTAGACTGTCAACAACTTGATTATGGCAATTCGTGGGCTTACTTTCAGTGACGTTGTCAAACTAGAAGACGGTATTGGAGAGAAACTGGCGATGTTCGTGTTCTACCAGGCTTCGTTCTTCAGCTCCGTCATTATGGCGCTGATCAAGGGTTGGAAGCTGGCTCTGCTGTGTCTGATATCTTTCCCTGTCACTATGGTACTGGTGGGAGTCGCCGGGCTGGTGAGTTTATTGTAAAATTCTACGGATCTCCGCTACATAGATAGAACGAAGTCCCTTGTCGGTTTTGTCTATCTGTGCACAATAGTATCCGTTACAGCTAAATGGGTTCTATTGGGGCTTTCACATAGTGTTTAATTTTTCAAATAGACGGTTTAGGTTAACTTTCAGGAAGTTACCAAAAAAGCAAAAATATGTACCAATGCCAAACGTGATAGTACCTATGTAATATGATAAACTTCTCCATCAATATCTTGAGCATGTAATACGAACTGAATAACGGCACTCTAATCATAATACAAACCTGATAAGGTCCAAAAATGATGAGTAATTACCAATAGCGGAATGTTAGTTTATCAATTTAATTCATCCATTTTTATTTTAGAACTGGATGATGACGAGTTAATTTATCAAAGAATGCGTATTAAGAAGTAATGATAAAGAAATAAGTTAAACTCTTGTGTAATCTGGTTTCATGTCTGTGTGAGCACTATGATATCAAACACCAATCAATACTGTTTGCATAGTTACGATATACGATACGTGAGTAAATCGGCTGTGACTATAATATGATGATAATAAAGGTTTTGTTTCGTGTCCTCCATTGTCTTTTGCACTAAGGTCCAAATATTGCACAGAAAAGAAAAAGGAAATTTTAATGTTAACTAACTGTTGCTAACTTTGCCCAAATATAGAAAAGACGTCTGTAAGTTTATAAAAGACCAAAAGTGACCCATTTTTTTCCCTTGTTTTTAAATCGCGTGGAGTTTGGAGTTTGGCCTTTCGTTCGAGGTTACATGAGACAGACTTGTGACTTAAGCTGAGACGAAATGCTCGTTTTTAAGTAGGTACTATATATACATTAACATTGGTAAATAGACCAAGGAAACCCACCTTATGGTGGTGGTTGCTAATCTTTTCCATACGTAATTATTTTCTATATTAGGTGTCGCTGTACTCCGTCCAACTATGTAGTTCCGATTTCGACCGGAGCCTTAATCTTTAAGTTTCTTGCTGCGAAATTACTCAGGTGTGCCCGAATAAAGTCTACGTGAGTACCTACAGGGGTCCTAATACTCAGGTCGCTAAGTATTTTATACTTTCTATAGGTAGCTTCAAGGCTGTCGAAAAAAGAAGCAGTGGCATCCGGCAAGGCTGGTACCATCGCTGAAGAGGTGATATCAGCAATCCGCACCGTGTACGCCTTTAGCGGTCAGAAGAAAGAGCTGGGGCGATATGAAGTACATCTGACGGAAGCTAAGAAAATAAACATTAAAAAAGGTATCGTAAAAATCACACAACTTTAGGTATTTCGCCAATATTATCATCAAATTAGTCCTGTTTAATTTAGGTTTTTTCTTGTATGTTCCCAATAATGGGTACCTACTTACATCAAAGAAAAAAGGAAGCAGCCAATTACCGTTTACTAGATGGACTTGATGATCTTATACTTCAGCCACAGAAATTGAAATATTATTATTGTTATCTGCGTTCAGGTTACTTTCGTGACAGAGAACAGGAAAGTGAAAATGGAAGCAGGTTGCTATCGAGTGTATAAACAAATCACATCTTCTTTATACGCAGCGATAGCTTAGTGGTATGACCCTTAGACTGACACTTACTGACAACGGTCACATATCAGAATCCAAGCAACCAGTGAACTTTCAGTCATGTGTACCTATATTAGATATTAGGTAATATCTCTTGCTTAAACGGTGAATATCGTGAGGAAACCATCACACCTGAAAGATGTTCTTGATAGTGTTGCAAAGATATGTAAGAGGCCTATTGGTGGTTTAGGTGGTTTATATTCTGACACTTGGTTGTTCATCAACGACATGGGCAGAAGATTTATCCTGCCCCTGCCGCAGAGAAGGCAAGACAACACGAGATGGTTCGGCCGTATGGTCACGTATAGATTATGAAGCGTACATGGGTTATAGTTAAAATGATATGGCTAACTGATATAACGGCTGATAGAGATGTATGAAAGAAGAATATATGCTGCGCCGACCCCAAATAAAATGGGATAAGGGCAGAGGGATGATAATAATGACATGGGTTATTATCAATTCAAATTTTTGCTATAATTACAGGGTTGTTCAACGGTCTCGCCATGGGACTGCTCTTCTTCTGCATCTTCAGTTCGTACGCTCTATCCTTCTGGTTCGGCTACAGGCTGATGGTTGACGAACCTGAAAACTATGACGTTTCCACTATGATAGCTGTAAGTAAGTTCTGTTATTATTTAGTATCAACAACAAAGTATCTCTTCTCAATTGATACTATAACGGATAGCAAAAAACCTTATTTAGGAATATCATCTAAAACTGCCTTTTTGTGGTAGTGGTCCCAAGCCCAAGTGTTGAATTTGCGGGTTTTTCTGTACGAAAATTCTAAATAGCAGCCTGGAATTTAGTTTTTTTTTTTTAATTTTATTTAACTGTGTCCAGTAGATGGCAATAAGGCACTACATGGGACTTAATAACAGCATTAATGAAATATCGGTGTATGTTCAACTGTGTAATGTCTTCTTAGGGGAACACAGGTTTGATGCTATGATGTACCAATGTATATTATTGACTGAAACGCAATCCCAATAATGTATCTTAGTAAAAACGTTGACACTCAGCCCTAAAATCAGTTCATAACCGCCCCTCTGAAATCTTTGGGCCTGTTGCTGATCAGGCAAGGGAGTATTTAAGTCCATCGCACACGGGTTGTTTTATTATCAGAAAGTCCTAGATGATTGATACATTAAATATCTATGTAATCAAATTTTCATAGCATGATTGTGATGGTTCCTACTAAAATAATATGATATCACTTATGTTCTATGCCCCTCTAGAATCTATATTCTATAACACTCTGCTATAAAAACAGATAATATTTTATTACATCATTTAATTTCGACTAACTTTAGGCTATCGATATCAGAAAGATATATAACAAATATTGTCATAATGATTCACTTTTGCAAATTTAGACAAATTTGTGCATTCAAAAAGTGACATGAAGCAGTCACAAACGAAGTATCGCCTTAGACTACAACAATGATTAGAAATGTATATTTTCAACTGACTTGCCGTAAAGTTGTTCTTATTATGTCTTTTTAGGTTCATACATTACACCCTCGGTTCCATTACAACCTCTTGCCCGCAGTTCGGGCTACAATCCAGCATCAAGTATTATGGCCAACTTAACTCACTTGTATCATAATGTACCTACTATTAATTTATTCCTTCTTAGGTATTCTTCGGAGTCATGACTGGTTCGGCCAACTTCGGGATATCGTCAACTCTGATGGAGGTGTTCGGCGTAGCCCGGGGCGCGGGGGCCCAGATCTTCAACATGATTGACAACATCCCCACCATCAACCCGCTGGAGAATAAAGGAACTGCTCCTAAAACTGCTGAAGGGAACATCGAGCTGAAGAACGTTGTATTCCATTATCCTTCCAGACCAGATGTTCCTGTAAGTTTTTAGTATTCTATCATGTAGGTAAATTTTCTTATAAAAATTAACACAAAATCCTTTTATACTGATGAAGCTGCTTAAATTTTTAGTGTTCCATAGGTATTTTTAGTGTTCTCTGCTGGGGCTGCGACGAATGCAGCTGCGGTCCCCGAACGCTGAACCTGAAGGTTGGAGACGGAGCGTGTGGTTTTAATTCGACAGGAGCCCGGCATAATGTCTATTTGGATGTCCATATCTAAATGACATTTATTTTTTTAAACACAGGTTTTATATGGCTCAGCCTTAGATAAAGAATAAATAATAAAATAGTACAGGGAATGGTATCCTTAGTGACCGAATCTGACTCGCACTTTTTCAGTTCTTTATCATAACGATGAACACGGAGTGGCAAATTCCTTGTTACGTCACTACCGGGTTTTTAATATGTTTGGTAAAACTTCAAGTAATAATTAGGTGAATTATGAATTAATTACTGCACTAATTTCAGCAATAACATCGTTATCGCCAGACAGATTCACTGCATCGATAGAGATAAGTGTAAGAATGGATATTTATAAACACTGTGGGTGGATGACTCTTTATTATCGTTCACGTTTCTCTTAGACTTTGTAAATAAATGAGAGTGGTCTACTAAAAAAAATGGCGATACCTTTAATAAAAAAATAGTTTTATCGAATTTAGACCCCAAGATTTGCGGATTGTGGGTTCAAACCTGGCATGTAACAATTTTACTTTTTAAATTTCATATGTACTTTCTTAGTAAATCAAAGACATACAGTGAAGGAAAACATAGTGAGGAAACCTGGACTTAATTGTCTGAAACCGTCCGAAGTGAGCTAGCGTGGTAATCAATGCTCGTGCCTTCTCTGTATGAGAAAAGGCCCTTGCACTGAGGGATAGTTATGTATGTTATGTTATGTTAGACCCCCATATTTCAATCCTGTTGCAAGGTCCACGATTACGGGGTGACTGGAGAAGTACCTACTCGATTATATAAGGTTGTACTGTAAAAAGATATCGTGACTTACCCACAATGTTAGTTATTATCATATTTGTCCAGTTGTCCTAAACATTCATATTAGCTGTAATTACCACGCCAAAGTTTCGCGCGTTAAATAATTTACCATAAATACGCTAATCTTCATATTATGGATAAATTATCAGCGTCTCTTTTTTAAAAGCCGGTCATGTCGATGGAGAAAACTCCATTGCTCTCTATACTCTGCTTATTTTGACCTTTTGATACGACTTGACTCCTACTTTCTACTTAACATGTTGTAAAAAGCTTTGTCTAGGTCTCCCTCTTCCCCGCTTTCCTGTTATATTTCCGTCTAAATTGGTTTTAGAGAATATATCAGTGTAGATAATCCTTTTTAATGTAAATATACTTTTTTCAGGTGCTGAAAGGCGTCAACATAAACGTAAAACGCGGACAGTCAGTGGCGCTGGTGGGCCACTCCGGATGCGGCAAGTCTACCATTATACAACTCATCTCCAGATTCTATGACATCGTTGACGGCTCCGTAAGTACCTGATTAATTACAAACACTGTCTTTAACGTGATTACCAATAGAAAGCATACGAATACCGTATGGTTAAGAATGAAAAACCTAGTATCAAGATAGGATAGTATTATAATATGTAAACAAGATAGGGGAAGTTCTAAGGAAGCGTTGTCATCGATCCTAATGAGTGACTGAGATTTGGACTAGTATTTTTTATGAATTATTGCGAAGCAGTGATCCTGGCCCGGCACATCATACGGTCTTAACAGTGATAGGGTGGAATGATTGGTATTAGTCGCAGGATATTGACCGGTAAGTGTTGGGGCACTTTGCCCGAGCCGAATTCTTATGTTAGGAAATTCTTAGTAGCAGCCAGGTGGTTGGAATTGTTCCCGCTATATGGCAACTGGTCACTATCTTTTTCATGGGCACACTATGTCTCTGAATAAAACCTTCTCGGAAATACATGTGATTCTGAGTTTTTTTTTTATTCATTTTCTTTAGGTTTTGATCGACGGCCACGATGTTCGTGACCTAGCAGTTCGCTGGCTCCGCGATCAGATTGGTTTAGTGGGCCAGGAGCCCGTGCTGTTCAACACAACAGTCAGAGAAAATATCCGCTATGGACGCGAGAATGCCACCAATGAAGAGATTGAAGCTTGCGCCAGACAGGGTAATGCGCACCAGTTTATCATGAAATTGCCGAAGGTATGTTCTTGTACAACAATGCTGGACAAAAGTTAAAGTTCTTTAAACGCTTTTATGTGAAGACCGACGCGTCGTTGGCTCGTCATGATATTTACTTCTCTTAGATAAACAATTGCAACTTCAAACAAAATTTCACTTTCGTTAATCACAGTCTTATTCATGCTTTGTTTGCAAGCAAGTTTTAAAAATTCTTGATAAATAACTTTAGGCTAACGAATCCGAGTCAGCTCGTGAGTCATAATATTTACAACTTACCTACATGAATAGGTATGTACAGGCAATTTCAATTACCTATCATTATACTTTAGACGTTGTTTTGGAACCAAAACGACTACTTTCATAACAATCAAATTGCAGACATCTCCACAGGATTTAAAAAAATAATTTTTTTTACTATCCTTGTCCTTATGTATTGAGAAACAAAATTATATACAAAAACGAAAAGTAACTCCTACACATCAACAAAATTGGTATATATGAAAACGGTATGAAATGTAATGAAAATATTATTCTTGACAGGGGTACGACACGCTTGTCGGCGAGCGCGGTGCCTCTCTCTCAGGTGGGCAGAAGCAACGCATTGCCATTGCGCGTGCGCTGTTACGCAACCCGAAGATACTGCTGTTAGATGAAGCCACCAGTGCGCTTGACACCTCGTCTGAAGCCAGAGTACAGAAAGCTCTTGATAAGGTAAGATTTTATAATAATGATCTTGTAAATATACAAATTATGTACTATATTAGCTATCCTTGCGTACAAATTGGCTATCTCGGTTACCAACGAATTGATGGTCACATTGCGTCGTATGTTGCACCTTGTCTATGATGAGCACAAATATTAAAATATAGTTGTGCCCCGCGGTTTCACCCGCGTATAATTATGTTATAATTAGCTTAAGTTACTCTTTATATAGTCAGGTACCTGCCAGTAAAATCTTATCAGAATCGGTCCAGCCGTTTAGAAGATTAGCTGGAACAAACCGACACTATTCTATTACATGTTTTATAAATCACCTTTTAACGGTTACTTTAGGCTCAAGAAGGCCGCACCACGGTAGTGGTAGCCCATAGACTATCAACTATCCGCAACGTGGACGTCATATACGTGTTCAAGAGTGGCGCTGTAGTGGAATGCGGGAATCACGAAGAGTTGATGAAGAAAAAGGGACACTACTACGACATGGTCATGCTGCAGACTCAACCAGGCTCCGAGGATAACAAAGGTAGGTAATAAATCTTGCACGGACACACCGTCAAAAGCCTGCAGTGATAAAATAAATGTCTGACACCTTAGATATGTTCTCTATAATGTGTCACTATACAGTCATATGAGGGGCCTACGAGTGGTTTGAACCTTGACAGTAGGTTGTTCATCAACCACACGTTATGAAGAAGACCGCTGAAATCCGCAAAGCTTGTGATGTGTGACCTCGGTAGCCGAAATGTTATAACGCCAAAACTCACCACTATATCTACCTATGTTTATAACGCCATTACTGCCCGCCGTCGACTGCCGATCATTTTTTATATTCTTACGATTTTACAAGATGATGGTGTTCGCGAAAATGTTAAACTATTAAGCAGCTTCTAAATTTTTTATTATGCATGTTAAGCTAACTCAGTTGAACTCGTACACAGTAGGTACAGAATCTTCAAATTGTTTGCAGATAAATCCCCTTTGACTCGCGAAGCTTCCATTAGAAGTCAAAAGGATGAGGATGATGAAGAAGATTTCCTTGAGTTTAAATCTGGAGTGAGTACCTTTACTTATATTTTGAAGTAAATACTTTATGGTATACCTAATCATATTCACGAATTATTACCTATGGGGTAACCAAAAACGTTCAGTATTTTTGTGTTAAACATTTTAGTTTCGGGTGTTTATATTGACGTTTTCGCGATTACTATCCCTTAAACTTCTTAATATTGCTTGAAACAGGACACCGAGGATGACGTGGAGAAGGTCCCTGATATATCGTTCTGGAGGGTGTTGCAACTGAACAAGCCGGAGTGGAAGTCGGTCACTGTAGCCAGTATCAGCTCCCTCTTGAGTGGGTTTGCCATGCCACTGTTCGCCGTCATATTTGGAGACTTTATTGCCGTAAGTTTAAGAGTTAAATTTTATTAACTATAGTACATTACTGTCCATCCGCGATCTGTTGATATTAAAGAAGGCTTAACGGGACCCCTTATAGGATCACTTTGTTGTCGGTCTGTCTGTCTGATTGTCTGTCTGTCCGTCCGTCTATCAAGAGCCTTTATTTCGGGAACCCTTGCATTATAACAACAACGACTTAATTAAAAGAATTTTATTTTAGCATCTTAGTCATTCATATTCTTTTGTTAGGATAAGAGTCAACTTTGAACTTAGTGTCAACCACTCGCCGCTGCAGTTTCCAAAACCAATAGAGTATATTTTTTATTTTTTTATATTTTATATTTATGTAGCCATACCTACAGTACGGGCCAATTAACTAGACCGCCCTCAATAAAACAGTTCCGAACTTTCGCGCGTGTAACCAACTCTACCAACTGAGCCACTATGCCGTTGTTTGTGTGTTTATAATTTCAAGTCCCTTTGTATACTTACGTCTTAAGGAGAAGCCTTGCGATATTTATTTAGTAATCATTTACAGATGTACCTACTATACTCAGCGTTACCACTTTGCAGTTGTGAGAACAACATCCCAATCCTTTTTAATTCATATATTTATATTTTTTTAACATGTAAGGCCATATAATGCCTATATTATGCAAAATAGTAATTAATATAGGCATTATATGGACTTAACATGTATAAACAATATCAATATACATAACACTACTTCCTTGGACAATCGGGTATATACTCAGTACCACATTCATGGAATTTTCTACCTACGCATTGCGTAAACATAGTTAACTATTAATGATACTATATTATTCAATAAGTATTAATGGGATGGGAGTTTATTGCATTTAACGCCTTTCTCAGCAGGCGGGTGTGGTGTTAATATTTCATAAGAGGGTACAGTTATGGAATTAAATCCATATTAATAGGTACAACGTGGCACAATAAGGTTTATTCATATTTTAAAGTCGCAACGAGTATCTGAAATAGAGTCTATGCAAACACCCAAACTAAAAAAATATGTTCAGATGCCTACCGATCGCCTATTACTGTATGTGGTTTATTTATCTTTGTCAACAAAGACACACAGAAAGAAACTTGTACTTCATTGTCTGAAATCGAAAACGCGGTGATGAAATTAGGTACCTATTAATAACTGTAGAAAACCATATATTTTTTTATGAAAAATGGATCTACTTTGGCGACCAATTGGCCTGATGGTAAGCGACGGTGTGGCCGAGGATGGAGTACGTATATCCAGAATAAATCTAGTCACTCTTAAGTAGACTGGATAGATTTGGGGAGAACGATAGTTAGGGAGTTGATGCAACTGCCCAGACCCGTCTCGCACAACGGTTGCACCGGACTACATCCCGAAACACGACTAGGTCGCGTCACGGCATGGTTTCGTCCGTTGGGTGGTAACCAGCCGCGGCCTCCCACCAGATAAAGCCTCAATGCCAAAGCGACCATGCCTATACCATGCACTTTTCTTCTTATCATGTGGTTGAAAAACCTAGTGTCAGAGCTTTAAACAACCCATAGGCCTCAGATATGGCTTTACACACCATCAAGAACATCCCTCAGATGTACTGGTTTTTGACATGATGTGTCACCTTCGCCGTTTTAATTTGGTGATAATAAATTTAAATACGCATAAGACTTCGAAAACTCAGTGACGCGTGCCTGCCATACTCTGTAGTGGTCAGTTAGAGGTTGGTTATGTAAGCAATGTTATGCAATATAGGAGGTCTCGGGTTCGATTCTCTGGCAAAGTGTTATTGAGTTTTTCTATTAGAAAATTCTCAGTTGCAGCCCGGTGTTTGGAACTGTGCCCAGTTGATGGCAATAGGTTCACCACCTATTACATGGAACCTAATACCAGTATTGGTGAAATGTGGGTGTACAACTGTGTATGTACACCTCTGCCTACAGGCGTGATGCTATGTTATGTTATGTTAATTACATATGTACAAAAATCCTAATAGAGTTACCGTAATAATTTTTTTGTAGGTTCTTTCGAATCCGGATCCAGACGAAGTATTGGAAGCAGTGCGTAGATTGGCGTTGATATTCCTCGGCATTGGCGTATTCTCTGGAATCACTAACTTCATTGTGGTATGTAGCTGGTTTATATTTAATAGCGGTCCGTCCCGGCTTCGCACGGGTGAACATTTACACCTTGGGTTACATTATTGAAGTTTTAGTAAGGATCCCTAATATTTTCTTGTAATAAATATAGCCTATGCTACTCAGAGATAATGTAGCATTCCAATGATGGAAGAATTTTTGAAATCAGTCTAGTAGTTTTTGTGTTTATTCGTTACATACAAAAATATAAATCTTTCCTCTTTATAATATTAGTGTAGATTACTTACTCAGTTTACTAAGATTCTGGCATCTATAAACACTGTATTTGATTCATTTGACTAAGTCTCCAAGGCGATTATGATTGTGGATACAGGATTTAGTTATTCGATATAGACTGGGATAAAGAAAAAAGTTTTTATGCACAAAAAGCAATAACTGTAGGTACTGAATCCTTAAATATTTTGTCGTGTTTACCAAAGAAATAGAAGAACATAGAGGTATTTCCTTTCATAATGACTATTGTGTTCAAGATATACATTGTTATTTATATTTATGTAGGTTTACACTAAAGTATTATATTTATAATATTTTTCAAGTAGTAGATATTTTACCCTCATCTCTATCGTTCAACCGTTTGCTGGTCGAAACTCAATGTTGAGTTAAGCTTGCATTTAAACCATCAATAAAGAATATAAGAAATATCATATCGATTTTTAGGTATATTTCTATGGTGTTGCGGGAGAGTGTTTGACGGAGCGGTTGCGGATGTTGATGTTTGAGAAGCTGCTGCAGCAGGAGGTCGCGTTCTACGACGATAAGGATAACTCCACTGGCGCCCTCTGTGCCCGCCTGTCTGGTGAAGCCGCTGCTGTACAAGGGGTAAGATAAACTGTTCTTCCTTTTCCGTAGAACATTTTCGGGCTTGAGGTATCTTTATTTCCCACAAGAGTAATTATAATTCACTTACATGAGAAAGTAACTCTCAAAAATTGACATAATATGATCAGCGTACGTACAGTCACGAGCATAAATATATTACTATGGGCACATCGGCAATTATATCAGTCCCAGGAACGAGTTCAATAATATCTGTCTGCACGAACGCAGCACAAACATCTGATCGTTCATAGGCATCATATTAAAGTGTCAACTTCCTAAATCAAAAATATCTGACAATATTAGTTTCAAAATAATGTGATACCTCTTCGCAGCACAAACATCTGATCGTTCATAGGCATCATATTAAAGTGACAACTGCCCAAAGCAAAAGTATGTGACGATATTAGTTTCAAAATAATGTGATACCTCTTGGAGTGCAAAAATATGTGCCGTTTACTAATTCTGTGTTTCTGTCAGCATTTGCATTGATTCCTCAGTAACGAGCATAAATATATGACGATAAATAGATGGCAAAAATATCTGACGTAATTGTATCTTCCATTTTATCATACATATTATTTTTGAGTTTGTAAAATAATCCGAATGCAATTCAAAATAAAAATTCTATATATATTTTTAAGAATATTTTATTGCTAACAATGTTGACATGTAACATGGCTAGAAAAAAAAAACATAATTGTATTAAACCTTATCATTACGCTTCTTAAAATCGAGTATAGCCCCCATTCGCTTCTATTACGTCCTGTAGCCTTTCTTGCATCGACGCAACCATATTGGAACACATTTGCGGGACTCGAAATGAATCCCATATTTCAGTAGCGTGACAACATAAGGAATCAAGAGTCCGACTTTGAGTTGGATCCCATTGTTGAACCGTTAGTCCCCACAGATTCTCTATGGTATTCAAATCTGGGCTTTTTGCAGAAATTGATCAGCTTCAACGTATCACTAGTATTAAACCACTCATGGGTTAGCCGAAAGTTATGAATAGGACTATTGTCCTGCACCACATAGGTGGTTAATATGTTCGGATAACTGATACGCACTGTTGGCAGTAGAATATCAGATAGAATACCTGTATACTCTACGCTATTTAGGCGACCTGTTATCTCGCACAATTCACCGGGTCCCGCCGCGCTGACGACATCCAGCTCCAAACACCGCAAGTGATACGTCTGGACCTCCTGTCTTCTAATATATTTGCTAGATTATATCTTGGTAGAGGCAATAAGATCACCACCTATTAAATGAGACTTAATAACAGCATTGGGGAAATTTGGGTGTACAACTGTAAACACCTCTTGCCTACCCCTGCGGGGAATAAAGGCGTGATTAGCATCACGTTATGTTATGTTATGTCATAGGTTATACGAGTGACACTGTTTTGGCAAACGTTGCGTCGGGTAACGTCGCGTGGACTTGAAGGAATTAGTAATGAAGTAGTGTTGGTTACGATGATAGACACGATTTTAATCGTGTGTGACACAATTTTATGTGTTTTTAGTTTTTTTGTGTGTTACTGTTAATGTAATGACGTGAGCTGTTTTAGCCTTAGTGCTAGTTCTTTTGCATGTTACCTCAACCCCCGCAAAGGGGGGAGCAAATTTGTTCGATAGTTAGTCAGAAGCCGTCTGCCGTCTGGTCCTTTAACAGCGTGGATATAATGTAGCTCTAAACAACTAATCGCCTTACAAAATGGGCTGTGACGCAACCACATTGGCTTACTTGCGTCAGGTAGGCAAGCCTGGCTTTATACGTTACCTTTTTTCCTTTCAGGCCACCGGTCAAAGAATTGGCACAGTGCTTCAGGCTGTGGGCACATTCGGCTTTGCCCTAGTGCTGTCCTTGGTCTACGAGTGGCGAGTCGGTTTAGTCGCGCTGACGTTCGTACCGATTGTCTTGTTCGTTCTCTACAAGCAAGGAAGGATGACTTACGCCGAATCCTCCGGCGCTGCTAAGACCATGGAAGTTAGCTCAAAGGTAAACAAAGAAATTCATATACAAGCTGTTGATCTCTACCCGTTCCATATTATTAAATAACTGAAGCAAAACAGAATCAGAATCCTACGGGTGATATGAACAACTGACATCAGGAATACAAAGTAAAAAAAAATGATGAAGCTTAATAATGAATGAAATGTGTTTCAAATTCCAGACAGCCGTGGAAGCCGTAGCCAACGTCCGTACAGTTGCGTCTCTGGGAAGAGAGGACACGTTCCGGAAGGAGTATGCAAAGCAGCTCCTCCCGGCCTTAATCATGGCCAGGAAGACCGCCCACTGGCGCGGCCTCGTGTTCGGACTGTCCAGGGGCATATTTAACTTTGTCATCGCCTCTTCTCTTTACTACGGTGGGACGCTTATTGTTAATGAAGGCATCGATTACGCTATTGTGTTCAAGTAAGTGTTTCATACAAGTCTTTGTTTCAGTTCATCTAGCAGTGAGTTTACATGATTTATTATTATATTTATATTATCCAAGGCGACGGGCTCGTGGCTAAGTAACAGCCGCACAGATCGATCGATCGAGGTTAAGCTGCGCTTGCCGCGGTCGGTCTGTGGATGGGTGACCATAATTTCTTGCCGATACCCCTCTGTGCCTCGAAGATCACGATAAGTCGTCGGTCCCGGTTGTCAAATTTAGATCTATGACAGCCGTTACGGGTAGTCAGAGGCCTGAAAGTCTGACAAACAGTCATACAACGAGATATCGTGTTACCCAGTTACTGGGTTGTGGAGGTCATATAGGCAGTCGCTCCATCTAAAATACTGGTATTAAGCTGCATCCAGTTTGACTGGAAGCCGATCACAATGTAATTTGGAAAAGGCTAGGCAGATATATTTATATTATCCAATATTATATTTATATTATGTTATCACCTATTCCTTTATATTTCTTATAAGACTACTGTAGACTTATGTAGGTACACATTCCAACAGGTAAATCAGATTGATGAATAACTTTAAAAATATAACTCCAATCTGCCAATTTATATCACGCCCTCAGTCTTATATGACATGTGGTAATATGATTTCCAACAAGTCAAATGTTGCTTAAAGAAATACCAACAAGAATACCAAACATAGGTAATAAATCGATTATGAAACAGACCACTGTTTTGACGCTAAGCTGACCTGTCCAGCTTATTATTATACGCAGTGCATTCTGCTAACCATCCCACCCAGGTCAGCTCAAGCACTGTTGATGGGTGCGTCATCGGCTGCGCAGGCGTTTGCATTCGCCCCGAACTTCCAGAAGGGCATCAAGGCAGCTGGACGCGTCATCGTTCTGCTGAACCGACAGTCCAAGATCACTGACCCAGCGAGACCAGCCGTTCATAAATTTGTAAGTACCTACCATATTTACTGTAGCTTTTCGTCTTCATATTCAAATAGTAAAGCGCAGACATAACGATATACAATATAATTATCTATCGTCTAGCAAAATTATCGTTGTCATAAGATAAATGTGTGATGGACTGCGTATGATATAGGTATAGATCCAAACCCTCAACCTGTTTCGGCGATTAGAGTTTTCACGTTGTCTTTGAATTCAGCTTTTATTTTCTCTGAAACTGTTGTTCTTAATTAGAACTTTCCCTATCTACAATAGGTTCAATTTTGGACGAACCTAGTAAAACCCAAAAACTAACTTAACCATCATAATGAAACCTTTTTTTCTACCTGAGGATCCTATATTGCGATCCAATCCCATTCCTTCTTCGGAGGAATTTGGGCGTGATGTTATATGTTTATATTACCCTTATAACTTACGATTGAGTCAATGGTGACACTGACAATTGACTGAGAAAGGGAGAACCTGATTTAACCTTCATTTTAAAAAAGGTTTTTTTTTGCCACTTTAGAAGGGAACTGGTGAAGCAAGCCTCCAAAGTGTTAAATTCAGATACCCGACGAGGCCGATGGTGCAAGTACTGAAGAGCTTAGACTTGGAAATAGAGAGAGGAAAGACCTTAGCTCTGGTGGGCGCCAGTGGCTGCGGCAAGAGTACCGTGATACAGCTGCTGGAGAGGTACTACGACCCTGACGACGGTATTGTGGTGAGTACATAAAATACAGTACAATATCTGTCTATGAGATTGATGAAAGATATCATTTGAAACGGTGACCTATGTGTGAAACGGATTGGTTGGTTTCCAATTAATTTTGTCATGACCCAAAACCTTCTTATGTTTTGCCATAACACAATATTTCCGTCTTCTACTAACATGTACAAAAAAGGGACTCGTAAGCTAAGTAACAGCTGTATAGCCGTGACAGTTCAAAGTTATGCTGTTGGTCTGTAGATGAATCACCATTATTCGATATTGAGACCTCCCTATGCCTCGAAAAGCATGTCGTCCCCGGTCATTTGTATCCGTCAGTCCCGGTTGCCAAACGAAGGTGATAGTCTTTTAGTCAGATCAGTCGAAGGCTGAAAGTCTGACATCCAATTTTCAATGAGATATCATGTTACTCAGTTACCGAGTTGTGGAGGACAGATAGGTATTCGATATCTATTTGACTGAGAGCCGATCCCAACATAAATGAGAAAAGGCTACGCAGATCTAAAGAATGTCGAAGTGACAATAATTTTAACCCTAGGCTCAAGACGGCGTACCTCTCCCGAAACTACGACTGGTAGATTCTAGGAGAGCGATAGGCTTCGTGCAGCAGGAGCCAGTACTGTTCGACAGAACCATCGGGGAGAACATTGCTTATGGGGACAATGAGCACGCGCCCTCCACTGAAGAGATCATGGAAGCCGCCAAGCAGGCCAACATACACAATTTCATCACATCGTTGCCTTTGGTAAATTGTTTTACTTATTACTGTAAACAAATTTAAAAACACACATAGAGACATATATCACACCTATAGGTATGTTTCATCATTGTATCAGATAAATAAAGGATATTTATTAACTGACTACTATCTATCAGCGCTTCTGCAAAAACTAGTATGTAGGTAGTTACTAACGAATTGTTCTTTTTTATATTAATATAATTTTTAAATTAAAGGGCCTACTTAAGTATAGTGATAATTTATTTATGGCCTAGTGAATTGGTCATGCATAAAGTCAATTCAAGGAAGTCCTAAAGTAGGCAAGTTCCTATGCGGTGGCATCTTCAACCTCTGTATTTCCTACTTACTTCCGATATGGATTACGCTTCTTATAGACCTATTTGGACATAATTTTTAGTCATCATTCCGTTTGGGTGGTATAAGACTAATTTGGAACTAATTTATCACCAGGGTTATGAGACGAACATAGGTTCAAAAGGCACGCAGCTTTCTGGCGGTCAGAAGCAGAGGGTGGCGATCGCGAGGGCTCTCATACGACGACCCAAGATGTTGCTCCTAGACGAGGCTACCAGTGCTCTCGATACCGAGAGCGAAAAGGTAACTTATGATAAATACTGAACGCTTACCTACTTTAGTGAAGCTAAAGTAGGGTTAGGGTAGCTACTAGGTTTGCTTGCTAATTATAATATTTTGTAGATTGTTCGATTTCCGTAGTTAGCGGACAAGACATCGACAGACGAGTTCTATTCCCACCAGTTTTATTTTTCTCGATACAGAAAATGGTTCCAGGTTTGGGTTTGATTGTTCGCGTACCCATGTAGGTAAGTACACACCACAGGAAAATAAATATTAGCGTGGGTCGTGATGAAAGGACAAAAAAGGAGCTACCTATCTTAGTTTTCGGTCACTATTATAATAACCCATGCTGATGCCGAAGTTTCAAATTCAAATCTGAATTGGTTTCCG
The DNA here is from genome assembly GCA_935421205.1 of Xylocampa areola. NCBI lineage: Eukaryota > Metazoa > Arthropoda > Insecta > Lepidoptera > Noctuidae > Xylocampa > Xylocampa areola. The sequence goes on along the minus strand of OW285201.1, from coordinate 11,297,363 downwards.
TGCGGGAATCTTAACCAAGAGATGTCTTGACCAACCGTGCGGTCATGTGTAGGATTTCTTCAGCCTCTCTCTTTAACATAATCTTTATTGAAGGTGGTGCAAGAGGCATTAGATGCGGCGAAGGCAGGTCGCACGTGCGTCATGATCGCCCACCGGCTGAGCACGGTGCGGGACGCTGACGTCATCTGCGTCATCCACGACGGACAGGTCGCGGAAACGGGCACACACGCCGAGCTGTTAGACCTTAAGGGACTCTACTACAACCTTAATAGGCGAGGATATGCTTAAATGTTTATATTTAACGACATATAAACTGTTTAATTATAATTAACATTTAGGATACTGGGATGATTTTTATTGTATCTAAAAATGACTAGAATACATTGAGTTTTCTTTAGCCTAGTAAGTAGGTACAAAATTAGCACTATCTAGGAAGGCACTCTGGCTGTATTCATAGGGAAGTTCTTCCTATGAAGCTCGAATACCGAATGTAAAACTCCTACATGAAGACATAATTTGCCTTCGGCTACAGCACGAGAACAGTTTCAATTGAGAAGAGTGACTACTTCACTGATCAATGAAGTAGGTGTATAGTATGTAATCATACGGTGATAAAGTTTATCCACGGATAGTATATCTAGTTTTATTTAAGTAATAAATACGTAAGTTATACCTATTGCTATTGAAATATATTTTTTGTTATATAATTCTGTTTTATTTGTTTCTGTAAGCTCGTTCCTGTAGGTAAAATAATGAGCCACTATAGCAACAACATAACGAAGCATTTATTTTGAACACACTTTTATTAGCTGGGTATGTGTCTATGTATTCACGTAGGTATCTACGAGTATGTAACGGAATCTTTGACGTGATTTTCATAGCATCACATAACATAGTTTCACGCCTGTATTCCCCGAAGGGGTAGGCAGAGGTGTACACAATTGTACACCCACATTTCACCACTGCTGTTATTAAGTCCCATGTAATAGGTGGTGAGCCTATTGCCATCAACCGGGCACATTCCCAAACTCCGGGCTGCTACTGAGAATTTCCTAACAGAAAAATTCAATAACACTTTGCCCGACCCGGGAATCGAACCCGAGACCTCCTGCTCAGCAGACGCGCTACGAACCACTAAACCAACAAGGCAGTTTACGTGATTTTCACCCACTTTAAAACGTCGGATTGCATTGAAACTTCGCAAACTTATCAAAGACCGACGACAATACAATACAAAATTTGTCCGATTATTCTGATCAGGATCTTCAGGATTAACGATTAACTAAAAAAGCTAAAATTAATAATAGTTTAAAAAAACACGCTCTTGTAACTAAAACGTAGAAAATAATTTCAGTTATATAGTTCAAAATAAATTAGAGCAACTATGAAAATCATCATTCTACGTTCTATTTTTTATTTTGAATTTATAGAAAAAAAAAACTAGGGACTAACTAAACTACTTTTTAGTTCGGCTAGTTACAAAAGCGTGTTTTTTTAAAATATGTATTATTTATTAATATTGCCATAGCCAAATTTCTAAGTAACATAACAACATAAGCTTCCGTAACATTTATTTACATGTATTTTTTTCTTACCAATAAATCACGTTATACAAACAAGTTAGTGAGTATTCAGTCGAGGATAAATTACCCATAATAAATTACATAAGTTCCACTTTTACGCAAAGGACACTAATGATTTACAACTTATTGTATTTCCACACAAAACAGGCTGTAACAACATTACTTTTGTTTTACTACCTACATAACAAAAAGTTTGACCAGCTTTTGTTGAGGGAACTATTTTGTATTTAGAGATACTTATTTGAACGTATTTATTTGTAGTCAGTAAGGTTCCTAAATGGGAAAAAAGAGTAACATATGTCTAGATAATACAATATGTTTTAGGATCCCGCATGAAAACATAATATTTGAGTGTCCCCCGTATCCCTCCCATCAAACACCAATTAATGAAAATTGCTTGTTACATAAAACAATTAACGTCCAGCGGAGCGGCGTGCGCCGGCGATAAACTGATCGGCATCATCTCCACGAGCGATAATAAATTAATTGTTTTATTATGTCACATCCGAGACGCGATAAAAAAACCGACAAATTACCAAATTGAGCCATCCCGCTATCTGCCTTATAGACACGTGAAGCTCTTTAACGTATAACACCCGTCATAAGATAACATAGATACTATCGAAAAACCAAAATGGCCGAACTTCATTTTTTTTCCACCCCAGCATGAGCTTTATGTTAATGAAACCCAAAAACAAACATTGTTATAAGCCAAATGTGTAACATTACAATAAATTAAATAATAAAGGGAATCGTTAAAATGGAAGAAATGTCCGTAATTTATCCACGAGTCACCTTTTAGGCATTCCGTGGATGCCATCGCGGCGGGGTCCCGCCTGCTCTAGACGCGATCTCCAAATAAAAAGGCGCCACAAAAAGACGTATTCAATAAGCCGTTGGCCATTACCGGACGTAATCGATGAGATAAATTAGTTATAATAAAATCTGTGGAGCCTCAGATGGGTTTAGTTACGTTAGCTGAATGTCTGAATAGCGAGCACTAGGTATAGCGACGTGCATGGTTAGTATTGCAAAAAGTTAATGAACATTAGCAATATGGTCTAGGCACGTTTAAGCGCAAAAAGGTAGATACAGTTGGCGATCAAATTAATATTATTATGGTAGTTATTTCTGTAGATAAGTATACCTACATAAAACCATGCTAGATCTATACTATGCATTAATCTAAAGAATAAGTAGTAGACAGGCCGCGGAAGGTGCATGTAAAATCAACCACATAACATGTTTTAAATTACAGATAAACCTTTGAGCGACCTCCACCTCAAACATTTATGTTTTAAATTATTTATGCTCATGCAGGTACGGCTGCTGAGCGTGAGGTTCTTGGTTCAATTCCCGGGTCCAGAAAAATTTTACTTGGAAAGAAAGAAGAGAGAAAGTATTTATTCCACACTGGACACAGTAAAAGCAAAAATATAAATCGAAAAAGGCATGGTAAAAAAATAATATTAATGCCTTCTTCGGTCGGAATATGGATAGGTGACCATCATTTCATACCGAGACCGCTTCGTGACTCGGAGAGCACGTTAAATTGCCGGTCCTGGTTATCAAATTAAGATCTATTACAGCCGTTACGTATAGTCAGAGGCCTTAAAGTCTGACAACCGTGTTACCCAGTAACGGGGTGTGGTAGTCAGATAGGCAGTCGCTCCATGTAAAATACCGGCATTAAACTGCATCCGGTTTGACTGGAAGTAGGCAAATAAAATGGTGCCATCACGATTTTATTGCGCCTTTCCGACGTAAACGCGGGCGGAGTCGCGGGCACAGCTATTAATCATAATATTTATATCACAACAATTTTACCTGCCAATAAAGTCAAGAGTGAAAAAGAAGTGAAAATAAAGCCACGAAGGAAATATTAAATGCTTCACGTAATAATATTCTTAATTAATTAATAATCTAATCGATTCATGACATTGGCGTCAATTCTGTGGGGTTACTCTTGAAACTAATACCAATTCCAATTCAATTCCAATATTAAATTGACGCCTTAAAACAACGTGTAATTTTAAAATAAATTTACCTACATTATAGTTGCCTCAATTTTAAAGCATGTTATCTTCATAATATCCTGAATCTATAATTATTTATTAGATATTTTGGCATTTAAAAGTACGAACTGACATATTTCCAATGTCAATCGAGTGAAATTATTTTCAAGAGTAAGCCCACTGATGTAGCAAAATAAACTAAATTTAAAACATTCCTGTCTTTTACCAAAAGTGACTATGTGAGCAAGATGGGACGAATCAAGAGATGTCAAATTTGAATTTAGTCACGTCAACTTAAAATCTCCGAACGTTTTTAGTAGGCGCAGTTTTAGGTAGCCACTAAAATTAGAGACGTCAAACGTAAATTGTATGGATAATTTAGGTTGACATGATTAAATTTGAATTTGACGTTATCCCGTCCTGCTCTTATATTAACGGTTAGTAAAAGACAGCTATGCTCTAAATTTAGTTTAGTTTGCTATATTAGAATTGGCGCCAATGTTCTACTAACTAAATCGGACAAATGTCAAAATCTCTGATAATTTTAAGTAAACTAGCTGGTGCCCGCGACTTCGTCTGCTAACAAAAAGTAGCCTATGTCCTTCTCCAAGGTCCAATCTATCCCCTTGCGAAATTTCATTAAGATCCGTTCAGCCGTTTAGTCGTGAAAAGGTAACAAACAAAGAAACAGAGTTACTTTCGCATTTATAATATTAGTATGGATAATGAAAGCTCAATTAATAAACATAGGGGTCGAACTTAAAAAAATAAAGGTTGCCTGAGATTTTTTTAAACCTTTCCTATGCAATATTTTTTATCTGTAGTAATTGTAAATCTCCTAACGTGCTTATTAAGTTAGCTTATACTACGCACAATGCAGTAGGTAACAAGCGCCTTTCAAGTGGGTAGGTTGCATACAAGTCAACGATAAAGTGTTTTAGCTCATTATTAGTACGATATTATTAGCGCGAGATACAGTCGAGATAGAGATTAGATCTGCAAGCTAATTACGTAACAGAATCACATTGATTAGACAGTGTTATCAATACATGTAGACATAACGTCTAATACATAACGTGTAGTTGCCGATATGGCAGATTGTTGAAGCATTGAAGGCACAGTTGGCGCAGTGGTCGAGATCTTCTGCGCCGCGGTTCGCGGGTTCGGTTATGTTCCTAGTCTAGAGATGTAAGTATGTGCATGAGAGGTTTGTTTCTGTAAATGCTTTGAAATCTAAACAATGTAATGCATCGCAATTATATTTGTAAAATTATCTATATTGCAGTATGCGAACATCTCTGACGCGCTGCAGTAACGAGGCAGTCCCATCAGACACCTGAAGGCATTGTTATACTGCACTCTTATTATACTGATAGCTCGCTGCGTATGACTGGCCCACAGGCTGCATGTATAAAAAGATTGCACGTACGCTCGAAAAAGTGTGAGTTTAACTCCCACAGAACATCTAACAAACCTGCGTGGCAACATATTGCACCGAATTGCCAACCTCTGCGCTCCCGTTCAATGTCTGAATCATCACTGAGGTTTTCATCGATAATGTGTCCGAGATATTTAAACTTAGTAACCCTGTTTAACGGTATTCCATTCAATGTTACATGTGGCACATTTTCAGGAGTAAAACTCCCAGCTTTAAAAACCATCAGTTCGCTCTTCCCTACATTGTACAGGAGCCCATCATGCTCATTCACATACTTTTCACAAACATGTAGTAATTTACGTAGGGCACTGATTGATGGGCTCAACAACACCATATCGTCTGCGTAACTAATATTATTGACCATTTGTCCATGTATGGAGCAAGTGGAGTAACCCACGTTGGTGCTGCTGAGCCCATGAATCAGACCATCAATATATAAATTGAAAAGAATAGGTGAGGTCAGCCCTCCCTGTCTCACTCCGCAATCCAACCGGTATGCGTCTGACAATGAGCCGGACCACCTGACATGGTTTGCCTGATGCTCATACCAATATTTAAATACATTGGTAATGCCATCAGGCAAACCCGTTGTTTTCAACTTGTCCCACAACTTATTATAATCAACAAGGTATAATCAACAAGGTATAATCAACAAGGTATAATCAACAAGGTATAATCAACAGTCCAAAAAGGCTGCATAAACCGGGGTCTTACGATCTGTGTAGTATCTGACGGTGTGCTTGAGTACCAGGATTGCACTTTCAGTAGAGAGGTTCTGTCTGAAGCCAAACTGAGCATCATTAAGTTTAACATACTTACCCAGATAACCATCAAGCACACCATCAAACACCTTAGCAGCTATGGTCGCCAACGTGATAGGTCTATAATTATTACTATCAGTGACGTCACCAGTTTTGTTCTTCACGATGGGTACCACAACCGACATTAAAAGATCACTGGGAATGTACGTATGTCTAATACAAAAAGTGAATAACATGCCCAACACTCGACATATGTGTGGACCCGCGTGCCTCAGATGCTCCACACTTAGGCCGTCATGCCCTGGAGATTTTCCTTTTCTCATGTTCTGTATCACTTTAGAGATGTCGTCCGCGGATATTCGAGCTGGAACTTCGTCAACCGGATTTGAAGTTTGAAACATCTGTTGCTGCACGGGTAATAATGGTCTAATTTTAAAATGCTCGCGGAACATATTTGCTATATCACTAGCGTCTGTCATCCCCTGAATACTCACTGGAAGACTAGACCTCGGATTATGTTTATTTGTTTGCTTCCAAAACTTACTAAAAGATGGTGACTAGCTAACTTGTCCATACGTATTTGATCCCTGTTGTTTTGAAGCATTTTTAAATTACTTTTAAATTGATTTCTCGATCGCTTCATGGCCTCGAATATAGGGCCTGAATTAGGTTTCCTATTCGCGCTCCATAACTTAAAATGAGATCTAGCCTCCCTGTGCGATTCTCTAACAGACGAGTTCCACCCCGGCACACTTACACCCTTACGAACCACCCCTGGTTCACATCTCTTTATTGACGCCTCAGTCATAGCATTAATTATATCACTATACAATCTGTGTATATAAAGTCTGTGTCTAATATTGTTACACATCTTGTCTGCACAGTTTTGTAACTCACTGGGAAAATCGAAAAGTATTATGTACCCCAATTGAAATTTTGGAAAAATAATCAATGTGCAGAGATAGTTGGTACATCTACACTTTAAATATATTCTGATATCGGAACTTTTTGTTCTAAAATTTAATTTATCATTTTATTACGTAACCTGGGCCACTAAACTACGCTAAACTTCTTAAATGTTATAAGCGTTCGACAGACACACCGACAAACAGACAGAAACGTTTCCAAACATTTTGATTTCATCTTCTGTATCGATAGTATTAGGTACCCCAATTACAATTTTGGAAAAATAATCAATGTGTAATAGTTGGTACATCTACACTTTAAATATATTCTGTTATCGGAACTTTTTGTAAAATTAAAAAAAAAAAAAATTCTAAAATTTCTTCGACACAATAGTCGACAACAAGTCACTATTTTGTGTAAATGAAATGAATATTGCTTTTATGACCATTGTTTTTTACTATAGAGAAAATTCATTATTTTCTTGATAAAATTTGGTTTTCCAAAAAAAAATTCTAAAGATAGTTTTTTCCGAAATACGGCCATGAAAACAATGATATTATAAACTAATAAACTACTCAAAACAAAATAGGGCCCACACTAAGTTTATTTCGAATTTTGTCTTACAATAACTCAATAGGTAATCATTAGTAAAATGAAATGTTAAATTGTATAGTTGACATGTTTATGAGTGCTTAACAGTGTTTTGAGCAACAACTTTAGCGTTGTCTTCAAGTGGGTAGGCAGAAAAAGTGAAGTGCTTGAAAAAAACACTCAATGCACAAATTCTGTCCCTTGTGTTCTCAGTTTGATTCTAGGCGTTGTTGTTAAACGTCACATTCTTTAACTGTTTTGTTTGATCCCCGTATTAATCGTGATTATTATGCCTGCCATGGAAACCGCAGCAAGAGCGGTGGCTATGCTTCAGGAGGGAGCGTCTCAAAGATCTGTAGCAATACGCATGGGTGTGTCGCGACGAGCTTTCCGAAACGTGTGGGAACGCTTTCAGGTGGCTAGGAGACCTGGATCAGGAAGAGATAGAGCCACAACTGCCCAGGAAGACCGGTACATCAGGTTAACTGCGCGTCGGGAGCATACTGTAACCGCTAGGGTCTTACAAAACCGACTGCGACACTCTACTGGTAAACGAGTCAGTGATCAAACCATTCGTAATCGACTCCACGAAGATCGTTCTAGAGTGCGTGTTGTTCGACTCAGACTGACAAAGGCCCATCGGGCAGCGCGCTTAAGGTATGCTCGCGAACATTTGGAGTGGACTATGAACAACTGGAGGACTGTACTCTTTACAGACGAATGTAAGGTCAAGTTTTTTAGTGATGACAAACGAGTAAAACGCTCGCCTTGTTTTCTCCACACGCGCGGAGAAAACAAGGCGAGCGTTTTACAGTACAATGCATCCATGGAACTGACCGTTTCGGGGGACCCAGTGTTATGGTATGGGCCGGAATAAGCTTGGTAGGCAAAACTGAGCTGGTAATTCTGGATGGGAGTGCCGTAACTGCCGCAAGTTACGTTGACCGAGTAATACTACCTCATGTCATCCCATTTTCACAAAGAGTGGGCCCTGGCTTTGTTTTATGCAAGACAACGCTCGCGCGCATGCGGCCCGTATCACACAAAGAGCACTTTCCTACGCCCATATCACGGTTTTGCCATGGCCAGCCATGAGCCCGAACCTCAACCCCATCGAACATTTATGAAATTAATTAAAAAGAAGCCTCGAAGAGAACTACAGCCATGTGCATAGTCAACAAGATCTCATAAACGCATTAAAAGTCTGTTGGGAGCGAATACCGAAGCAAAATGTTACTCATCTCATCGAAAGTGCACCAGATAGGGTCAGAGAGTGCATACAGAGCAGAGGAGGCCCCACTCGTTACTAAGCATAACATGTGTCAACACAAAGTAACAAAAAATAGTGATAGGCAAACATTATTGTTTTTGTTTATTTGCGATGATTTCCCTATATTGTGTATAGCTTAAAAAAAATCAAATTTTACTATTGATTGTGTTTAAACATTTTCTAAATCCTTAACCCAAACATATCTATCCATAAAAACCAGTTAATTACATAATCTTATTTTGAACTGAGAGCAAAAAAACGTGGTGGGCCCTATTTAGTTTTGAGTAGTTTAGATACGTTACCCGCGCTCAAAAATGGCGGAACAAAAATAAGGCAATTGCCCGACTTGCATTCAGTCATGTCCGAACCAGTGTCACGGTTTGTGTCACTATCAACCACAATTCTCAATGAAATACCGAGGAAAAAACGCCTTCCAGTGTAAATAGAGTGTCCAAATTCTACTTTATTATTAGAATAGTCACTACTTAATAAAATATATTTATTCCGAAATAATAAGATAAAATTTTTATGAATCAAAATTTCGTAATGTTTACTTTGTCGGGAAAATTCCGCTGACAGTTGCGTCACGCGTGCTCGCGCCAATGACAGTGCAGCAGGTATGTGCTGAAACTAAACGTTGTGTTTATCTCTTTCTAACAACAGGTATGCTGTACGGTTCTTTCCTTTTCTGAGTGGATGCACAGCGCGCTGTATGATTGTATGTATTGGTAGATAGCTATATCAAAGTTGCCGCTGATTTTTAATGCACTAATGTTCGGGTATGACGTCTCTATATATAAAATCTCATCGCATGAAAATATATGCTGTTGTTGACAATTTACCTGTGAAATTAATGTTTTTCTGGATTATTTTTATAAAAAACATCGAAGTTACCAACACATCACGTAGGCATTGCTTATAAATTTTAAAACTGTATAAAATATACAGGATTCACTGACAATACAGAAAATATAAGTTAGCGTGATTTTTTACAGTGACACTGGAGAAAACAACATCTGCCAATAGTGCTGACCGAACCTAAATATGCTTTCACTTTCTAACAAGCGATATTTCCGTATGAGATTCCATCCCCATAGTAGGCTTTGTAGGTATTTTTCTATCCTACGTTAATGGTCATAATATTAAAAGTAACACGTCGGTTATTTACCTTATTTAAAGTTATGTTGATGCAACCGAGCCTAAGAACTTGTGTAAGAAAAGGTTTGAAAAAAAAACGCCTAAAAAAACACAGTAGTAGGCCAGCAGTAGGTCTTAATACTAACCAATTTAATAACTCAATAATATAATATATCAAGTTTGTAAAATTGTTCTATGCAGTTTATAAAAATATTGAGATAAAAAGTAAAATCTGCAGGTTTTGCTTTCCTGTCTATGGTCCCACTCTGTTTACGAATCGCTCCATCCAAGTTCCATCCACTCACTCGCATAACTGGGTACTATAATTATCTCCAGAGATATGCCCTAATAGGCACTGCACAGGGGGGGTTCGGAACCTCGCCTCTTGAGAGGGCCCAGAGCTCCCTTCCAATGGCGGGATGGTTTTAGTGAGGTAAAAATTCCACACTCCCCGGTTTTATCTCCAAAATACCGGGCGCCTTATGAAGGATTCCCACTGAAAACAAAAAAAAAAACATAATTATAGATACTTTTAATCTTATTTATTATAATAATAATTACGTTTAATATGGACATTGTAAAGTTTTTTATCTTAAATAAGATATTTATTTTGTGTAAGGGGAAGCCGCGGGCTGTTAGAGAGAATCCGAGATCGTCATCAGCTAGGAAGTAGTCGGGTGCATCTTCGTGAATGGAACAGATTACATATATAGAGTTTTCAGTAGTTAATTAGTATATGATATACTACTTACCGAAAATTCACCAGAAATCAAAGAAGATAAGATTCATGCCATCTATTATTGCCATAAAATTTAATGATAACTTTTTTAAGTCGGATTAGTGCCGGACATAAAACAAGACTCTCAATCTTTGATTTAAGGAACAGACCCAGAACAAATTTTTTTACGATTTTTTTATATGTGTATTGAAGAAAGAAAGAAATAATTTCTTTCATCTTTATTATTACTTAAGATAGCATCACGCCTATATTTCCCGAAGGGATACGTAGAGGTAATCTGTTAATACTGTACACCCACATACCCAAGAACCTCTTGCTATCTATCGGGCACTATTCACAAAACTTTGTGCTTCTACTGACTGAGTATGTTCTCATAGATAGCCCCAAAAAGTACCTAGATGCTCGCTGGTACCAACACTGTCTGATACGGAAATCGGAGCCGTAGCCCAGGCTTTTTTTCCCCGATGGAACAGCATTATTACTACTCCACAACCACAGTTAAGCGGCAATTGCCAATTGAGGTACGTTTTTAATGTTATAAATGTTTTGTGGTAAGAAAAATATGGTCTTGAGCAAGTTCGAACATGCGCCTCCCGTATAAATAAAGATTCAGATCTGAAGTTATTCTGCTACCGAATGCAGCTAAAAAAACTGGATGTTAACCCAAACAGCCACGATTCGCCAAGAACAGGCTGGATTTCGCCCCAGCCACTCCTGTACTGATCACATTAATAGCATACGCATCCTGATAGAGTGCGAGGTGTCGTATAGAAGTTCGAATTGTTCCTGAGGTTGAAGTGAACCGCAATGTGGCCAAGCCTTTGGAGTATTATTCAGGCATAAGTTTATATAGACGGTACTTCTAGAATAAGTTTTAGGAACACTTGTTTATCAAGATGACTGCTGGTGCGAAACACGTCTATTATCACCTATGTTAATATTCATCATTTTGCTAGACGACATTATGGTGGCAAAAACCTGGATCGGGCGCTGGGTGGGGGCGGTCCGCCCCGAGTGCCAAGCAGCAAGGGGTGACGTGGCAACGTTGTCACTCATTCGCGCAGCTTTGTAGCCACTAGCCATGGTCCTATAGCTTAGAACAATAGTAGGGTAGGGCATTACGAAGAATTAAAGTTGGCGCTGTTGAGACACACCGTCACTATTACCCCACCCCAGGATTCAGCGACCTCCGTCAGAGCCCTCACGCGGCTGTTAGTATCCAACTGGTTAATAGCCAGATCTGGATCCATCCCAGATAGGTGTGCGACGAGGTGCAATTACTATCTTGAAAATCTTGCTCATCCCGTCCAACAGTACAATGGGGTAATACCTTATCAGGACAAGCTTCCCCGTCTTCTACTCCAGTGGAAATTGGCCCCGCTAAATTGAAATCCTAATAATGATGAACCATAACATTTAAATAAACTAATTGATTTTTGAAAATATTCATGATCGTAGTGGACAAAAGTCTGACACACTTATTATATTTATGTAAAACATTAAATAGATAGTTTCATCTAATATTGACGAAAAAAATCATGGTTTTTGTAAGAGGATTCATAAAGCAAATTCAATATTAAGCTTGTCAAAGTGATAAAAATAAAGTACAAATCTACAATTACATTTAATAAAACAACTTTTAACAGCATTAATCGCATGTATTATTGGTTTCTGTTTTTCCTGACGTTTCGAACACTGCAGCGTTCGTTGGTCGCAGGAGGACTAAGGTGTGAGGCGTCTCAACAGTTTATTTAAAATTATTTCAGGCTACTACCGTACATTATATCGAATTAGAATCTAAAAGGTGATCCGATGCACACAGTGATTACTGTGTGTGTGCTCACAGTATTTTGATTTTTCGTATGATGTGTAGTTTGGGACTTGATTATTTTCAGTACAGGGTTCCAAATAGGTGGTAATTGCCAACCATCCTCTCCCTCAACTATCCTAAGACGTGTTAAAATATGGAAGAAGAATTCGCAGTATTGAGCAGAGGTCGAGATGGCTTAGTGGTCAGAGCGCCTGGAGTATCTATCCGGGAGGCGCAGGTTCGAATCCTGTTCGCGACCGTATTCTTTTTCCATTTAATATAATAACTTTAGAATTCGCTAAGCATGCGTTAATGCTTTTCAAAGATTTATCTTTTCATATAATGTCTAATACTTTTGTATATAAATTAACAAAATTTACGCTAAGACGCACTAGAATCGAAAATTGTACGCAGAGTATTTATCGGCAATGATTTAAAGCGGCAGTTGTATATTGTAGAATTGCTAAGAAAATTACAAAATGCATGTTTATTATCAAGTTCAGCAGTAAAAACTGAACAGTAAGTAGGTAAACGAAATAGAAATGATTCGTAAGAAATATTTAAATGGGCAATGAAAATAAATATCGAGTAGAAATATGACTGAATGGGCAGTTATTACTTTATTAGTGGTCAGTTATCAATTTTAATTAATATGGATATGATTCTGATTCCCGCAGTCACCGGCCGCTGCCGCGTCATCGCTCGCTCGGCTCGTGCGTAGTTTGGTTAAAGTTCTAACATAACCTGACCTATTTTATTGTTGTCCATCTTTAAATTTTCTTAGTTTCTTATGCGGGGCCATTTTTTAAGTGACTTTCGGGTGTTATCGATCACCGTAAACTATTTATCTAACTGCTCATTCATTTATTAAATACACTGCTTGAATGATGTTTGAACCTGAATAGTAGGATGAAATAAACGCAATTATTTTTTTGATCATGTTTTACTTCTGCAGTATAACTGCCCATTACTTTTTTCAACATCTTTACTGTTTAAATAACAGTTGTAAAAATTATTACTCGATTTATCTGCTGTTTTGGATAAATCCTCGAGTAAAAACGGATATTTATCTGTCTTTACCCCGTATAGAATCCCAACACGAATTTCGGTGTGGTGGTTGCCACAACGCGTCATGATCAGAGCCATTACACGAATCTCGCGATGTTGATGTTTTACAGTGACCAGTTGTGAGCTGTTTCGCTCAATTAGCGTTTTCAGTCTTTGAGCGTAATATATACAGCAAAAATGTCTTTTGTTTCTTGCTGAAATAAAGAAAATGTTGGATATAGGGCTTATAAGCTTTAAAAACAAAAAACAATAATTCTGTTTCTTAATTTTTATTGGTAAATTCACATTCAAATAATAGATCACGTCGAAGACAGATATTACAATATGGGATTTCTACTGACAAAATTTAGTAATTATTTGCTATGATACTGTATCGGTACTTTTCAATTTCTAAATCTACGGCTTCATTAGCTACATCGATTTTAGAGTGCGTAAATGCTTCAAAATTCCAGTGTCATGAGTGAGTCAGCTATGAGACTGTCGGAAAATAGAAAATCGAAAATACACAATTACATTGTTCACTTACGAATTCACGATACAGATCGGACATCAAAAATATTTCTATATTAATAGACTACTTTCACATAATCGTTACTAAAAAAGACAAAACGCGTGCGAGTCACGACGACGCGCGTGACGCAAACGATACATGTGATTAAAATTTAATCTAATCGATTACTTCCATTAATGATCGCGAACTACCATTTTCGCGGAATATATTCACAGACATTTGTTAAGCATGCCCATGGTGATAGTATGAAGTTAAGAAACAAGGCACGTCCGCGCTCGCGGGCTGCGCACCTGAGATTCAGCGCCCGCGGCCGGCGCGCGCCCAACCACATCTCTTTGTCGCACCGCTCTCTTCTATTGTACAAACATTACCGTATTAAATAGTCACAGGTCAATTTCAGTCCAACTATCAGTTTACGAATTAAAATAAAATATATTAATCTAGAACGTTTCACATCGCTTAAGTTACGAATGAGGGGGTCGAGTACGGGGTCGCGTGCGGTGCGAGTGCTGCGGGCGGCGTGTGGACGCTTACGAGTCCCACCAGTCGGGGCCGCCGCTGCTGCCGCCGCCGCCGCCGCCGCCGTACGACCCGCCGTAGTTGCCGCCGTACGAGCCGCCGCCATAACCGAATCCTGGTGAGACATGAGAATCAAATACGTGTTAGACATTACCATCTCTATTTCAGGCTGCAAAACAGCAGAAGGCTTGCTTGCCCATCTTAAAGTATTATATACGTGAATGTCTGTGACGATGGACGGATGTGTGTTACTGAACATGAAAATTGGCAAACAGATACTTTATATTTCCTGGATGAACACATAGGATGCTTTTTATCCCGGCTGGACCTAATTCTGAAGTCCACGCAGATGAAGTCGTGCGCAGAAACTAGTAGAAGTATTAGAAGTTCATACTGACCAGAGCCAATAGTAGAGGGCCCTGCGGACCGCGGAGTTTGGCGAGTCTGAGTACGGAAGTCCCTGGCGCCGAAGCCGCTGCCGCTGCCTCCGAATCGTCCCCCACCCGAACGGCTGCCACCGGTCCGCCGTCCGCCGCCGCCAAGCCGCCCGTCTGCTGCCGTGCTCGTTAGCCAACTAAAAAACATCCACAATGTTTACTCAAAAAAATCGCGATTTATTTATAAGTCTGTTATCATTCATTTACACGACACTATATATATGGTTAAGTTTGAAGAGGATGACGGGGGTCAGTGAGCGAGCGAACTACCTCTGTCATCCCTTTCGTGTTTAGGTTTTTTCTAACCTTACAGACAAAAATAGTCAACGACCCAGTCACGGAAAGTTAAATCAGAATACAGTATCTTTTTTTTTACTTGAGTGGTGACTATCCATTTAATATACCTATACAATGAACAAACCTGTCCCACAGTAGATATGTCATTCTGCATTACGTCTAAGGGTGGGAAGCAGTTTTGTCAAACGTATCGCAATGGCAATCCCGTACGTCCCTGAACGTTGTTCAGCTGTTATAGATATTTCAGTTTTATAATGGCACATTTAAACGGGTCTCCTGACACAAAAGCTTTTTTTAAGGATCTCAAATGTCAATTAACACTATTACTCTGCAAAAACGTGGCCATTATTACCGTACCAAGGCGATTGATGAAATTCGGCATGTACTGGCACCAAAGGCAAGTATTCACGTGAATTTAAAACTATTAACTAGTATAATCACAAATCTTACTTAGGGACATCCTGTTTGGCCTCAACGAGGAGCTCCACGAGATCCCGCGCGAGGCCGCGGTTGGTGTCGTTGAAGAAGGACGTGGCCACGCCCAGGTTGCCCATACGGCCGGTACGACCGATGCGATGCACGTACTCTTCAACGTCCGACGGCAAATCAAAGTTTATCACGTGACGCACGTGCGGTATGTCCAAACCTGGAAACAATGACATTTATTTATATGATTAGCATATTTATTATCTTATTGTTACTGACACGCAATATGAAACTTTCAAGCTGCTGCTGATTATTTCCTTAACAGCAACACCCAATAATCAAGACTTGGGGACCAAGGAGTTACGCTTCATCAATGGGACACCGATTAAAAAGCAAAATCAGTAGCAAACTGAGTCATTTGGCACCCACACAAATCTATACAAAATTACATTGTATATATATTATTAAAACCGAAAGCATTTTTTTTTTCTTGTGTAATGCAACAATTCAACAGAAAATAATTTTTAAAACAGACTTGTTTCATCAAATTGAATGTCTGTTTTAGTAACTTTAATTATGCTGAACTCTGTACTGTGTTAGTGTTGTGGATTCGCGAATTGTAAAGATCTCCAGTAAAAAGAATTTTTTTACACTGAAAGATAGTGTGTAAAATAGCTTGATTAAATGCATTTATCATAGTATAAGGCATATTGTAAAGGAAGCCTCAGTCACCTCTGGCCGCAACAGCAGTGGCCACGAGGATCGGAGTCTGCCCAGTCCGGAAGCGACGCAGAGCATCCTCGCGCTCGCGCTGTGTCCGGTCGCCGTGGATAGACGTCACTGGGTATCCAAGGTTACCCAAGTATTCTTCGAGTTGGTCGGCACCTTAACATAAATAATAATAAAGCAATTGGCTACATATTTTACAATAAATATATAAGTGGATAGTATCAGCATAATAATGAATTTATAGCACATTTAAATGTTTACCTTTTTTGGTTTCGACGAAAACAAGAATAAGTTGATCCTCTTCAGGGCTTGCACGCTGAACCAAGTTGGATGCGTTCAGCAAATCCAAAAGGAAAGAACGCTTATCCATTTCTTCCACCCATACCACCTGGAAATTTAAGAGTAGTTGTAGTTATTATAATAAAATTATTTATAAGAAATTATTATTTATGTAAATGATTGACTTACCTTCTGAGTGATATTCTCAGATGTAGAACCAACGCGTCCAACGGCAAGGAAAACATAATTATACAAGAAATCTTGCGCTAAGACCTGGATCTGTTTGGGGAAAGTCGCAGAGAACATGAGCGTCTGGCGCTCGCCAGTCTTTGGCATCGTGTGGCTCTCAACGATCTTGCGGATCTGGGGCTCAAAACCCATGTCTAACATCCGATCAGCCTCGTCGAGCACGAGGTGCCGGCAGTGGTCCAGAGCCACGCGGTTACGCGCCAGCATGTCCACGAGCCGACCCGGCGTCGCCACCAGCAGGTGACAGCCGCGTTCCAGCTCACGGAACTGTTCATGTATCGGAGAACCACCATACCTGATCATACAATATCATCATTATAACTCCTGTTTACTACTTTACACCGAGCACACACGAAATTATCATAAGTCATACTCACACGACACATGGTCGCACACGGGAACGGTAGGCGAATTTTCTAGCCTCGTCAAAAATCTGTGTGGCGAGCTCGCGCGTCGGGGCCAACACCAAACCAAGCGGGAACTGTTTACGCGGGTTGTACGGTCTGCGAACCAAAAACATGTTTCCATAAATCAATAATGTGGAAAAGATAATTAAAAATTGGCGACCAAAACTCACCCCATATTCTTGACGGGCCCAGCTTCGTACATCTGATTGAGGATGGGCACAAGGAATGCAGCCGTCTTGCCTGAACCAGTCTGTGCGCACGCCATTACATCTCTTCTGCCCAGAACAATCGGGATTGCATACTTCTGGACCGGTGTCGGCTTGTCGTAGCGAGCGGAGGCTATATTCTGGCGCATTAATTCCGTCAGGTTAACATCCTCAAACTGTAAAGAATATGAAAAAATCAATATGACCACATAGATAAGTTTGGTTCAATAACAAACTCAAATGAGTGTCACATACACTGGTAATGAAATCTGGGACGCGGTCTCCGCTGGCCTCAACGGGTATATCCTCGTATTTGGAGAAGTTGATGCCTGTGTTGCCAGTGCCAAACAGCTCCAACTCCTGCCGCTCGTCGCGAGGTAGCGGGACCGTCCAATCATTCTGTAACAATCATTTTTATATGAATCCGTTCTGCACTTTCATATCTAACCTAGGTCAGATGGGTAAAATTTATAACACGGTGGGCGAGTTACTCAAAGCATAACCTTTTTTTTTTGCAGCAAATATTTCAGAAAATCAATTTAGCCATGACTTTTATCGAAGCAGAAGCAGCTTTGTGCATTATCATTTGTATTTCGGATGCACATCTTAAAATTGTTCGTCAAACAAGACAATGTTCATTGGTCACTGGAGCTATCAATAAAGATTTCGTGTTTTTACAAATCGGTATTTTAATTTTATAGACGTGTACCCGAGATTTTTTTGCGTTAAATTAAGGTGTCGCAACCCGCCCAGTGTAAAGGTGATAAAAATTTGACTGACTGAATGGCTATCATGTCCAACCTCGTGCCTGCGGGAGCTTGTGCGCCGTACATCATCGGAGTGCCAGCGCGAGTTGTTGCGCTCGTCGGCGCGCGGCTCCGGCTCCTTCCAGCGATCGTTGCGCGGCGGCGGCGGCTCGTTGAAATCTTCATCGCGACGCACGTCTCGCGACTCGCGGCTGGACGTGGTGGTGCCGCCGCCGACGCCGCCACCGCCGCCACTGCTTGCCGCGCTACCCGCGGCTCCCGAGCTGCGCCCGCCACGCTCGCCACCCCATCTGTCAGACGACTCGGACCAGCGTTGCGGCTCTGAGTCGCCATTTTGATATCCTGAATCGCGACCTAGACCAAACAAAATAAATGCTCAAATACGAACCAACTTCCAAAATGATTAGTTCGCCAGTAGTTTATCCGAAGTCCACAAGGCTAAGGTCAAAGAGGTATTAGCCCTATAGCCTTTAACTCAACTGGGCTACCTGGTTTACACACATCAGTCACGCTGAGCTTTCCCCGACTATAATTCAGTTTGGCCAATGGGCACAAATTGAAAGATAACCTCACCATCAATCGAACGTCAGAGCGTTACCAGTGAACGTATGATGCCGGAGTACAATCGCGATTGGCAAGGTAAAGTTGCGGACTTCCCTTTTTACCAAAATCTATGTATTATATATTATATAAAAAAAATATGATCTCTGGTACTTTAAATCAATGTAAACATAGTGCTTGGTATATTGCAATTTACGCTTACAGACAGCTTCAACTTATCTACATTAGAATGGATACCTATCAATACAGTGATAACATCGGAGACTACGATAAGATTCATGATAATTCAAGTCTAGAGAAGTTACATGACAACAGAAAACTATGCTATAATGAGATACGTAAGTATTTCAACACATATGGACATACCGCGGTCCCTGCGCGGGTATCGCGAGTCGTTGCCGCGATCGTAATCACGTTCGCGGTCACGGTCGCGGTCGTCGCGCCGACCACCACGGTCGTAGGTTCTAGAGTTGCCTCCGAATGATGAACGGCCGTCCCGTTGATCGTTTGAACGGGCGTCTAAGCTTGGACGCTTAGACTCTTCCCCTGCACAAATGAATCATTTAGAATGTACTGAACCAATTGCACGAGTCGAGAGTGGTGTGTGGCCACGACTCGACCTTTCATTTATCGTTTAGTTGATAACACTTTCATTGAAAAAGGAAAGCTGGGCGCTTCGACGGCGTTAATAATATTTTCTATTGCGACGCTATTTTGATTCGCGATGAGTCAAAGATAACACTAAACGTGGGAAACGTAGTCTGCTTCTATCAGCATTTGTTAAATTCAGCAGTATATCAGATAAGTTATCATTTAATCATAAGCTCGAGAGACCATACCATTTTAAAATATAATTTGCCATAGATATTGTGACATTTTATGAAACAACAAAAAATATTGAACCATGACGTCACGGGAAATAATAATTAAATTTTGCGAATTTGAATTCCTAACACAAAGTGTTGAATACTCACGTCGAATGGGATTTATTATTTAATGGAATTTTTTTTATTAAGATGTTTAATTTAACGTATTTCCATTAATGATGGCAATCACTTCCCGACCGTGAATAAATGACAAAGCATTGATTTAATAAAAACCAAATTCTTGATAATATAAACATATTAATGTTTATAGGTAAATCAAGAATTACACAGTCCTTCTTGCTGTTATTGTTGTTAGTATGGGGCTTTATAAACTCTTATTATTATTTTCTATTAATAGGTTAATACTGTTGTTCTTTAGGTGTTGACTGGACGTTAAGTGTAGTTTGGCTTCAAGTTATGCTCCCGTTAGCTAATAACCACATACTGCTCTCAGCTCATTAAGCTAGGCTAATTTAATTAAGTCAATATCCCTTTTGGCTATTGTACTTAAAGGCAGCTTTTTTTTTAAACTTTGCCCCACGCTTTGTAAAAAAGTCTTCCTGTATCGTGGGTGTGTTTACAGACATCTAATATCACATGCACACACACCCAGACTCGGAACAATTATCTGTGGATCATACAAATATTTGACAGGAACCGAATCTGCGACATGCGACGCAGCAATCGTACGACTGCGTCAACCGCGCTGTCAAGGTAGTAATTGGATGTTAATGATCAACAGTTAATTTTTATGGTGATATGATTCTAGCATCATAGCATCACGTCCAACTAACATCCATATTTCACCAATGCTGTTAATAAGTTCCATCTACCGGGTATAATTCTTTAGTTTAATAAACTCCGGGTTGCTACTGAGAATTTCCTAACAGGAAAACCCGATAAGACTGCCCGATCTGGGAATCGAACCCAGGACATGCTGAGGCGCAGCAGTCGCACTCGGACCAATAGACCAACGCGGTAATTAACACGATTCCATAAAAAAATATGTAAATTATTAATTCATAAACAATGTCTGAAACTTTTCGATATGTTAACCTACTCATTGTTGCTGACTATGCTCAAGTAGTATCACAAAATACCTACAAATACAGATATAATACACGTGACGAGATATAAAAGAAATGATAAAATTCAATGTTTTTTTTTATCGTAATGTCCTACTTTTCAACATAAAATATATCCGCCAGAATTTAGAACAAATCTAACATTACATTGTTCCCATTTTATGAATCATAGAGAATAGGAACATGATATCTGGTTACGCTGACCTCTACTCAGTACGTCTGGACAAAGCTGAATAATAATGGGAGTAAGGATACAAATGGTAAGTACATTTACTGATTATGATTAATCTTCGAAAAGCATTAACGCATGCGTAGCGAAATCTTTTTCCACAATTTTTTTAAATTTATTTCTTATTAATTAAATTATTACTTACTGGCTTCTGCCCGCGACTTCGTCGGCGTGGACTTCAGAATTAGGTCCAGCCGGTATAAAAAGTACCCTATGTGTTCCAGGTTATAAACTATCTGTGTACCAAATTTCATCCAAATCCGTACAGTAGTTATTGCGTGAAAGAGTAAAAAACATCCATACATACAAACTTTCGCGTTTATAATATTAGTAGAATAGAAGTACATAAGAAAAAAATCTTGTTTAGTTTTTTCCTTCTTTCCATTTTATTATTCATATCTACATGTATTGAGCAGTCCCATTGCGACTGCAGTAAGTTCAGGTCACAGCAGTACAGCGACTTTCTTTTACCGTGAGGAGCTTGAACATTTTATATGTTAAAATATAAACTCACTCACAACAAAATTCTGAAGCGAGCTTAACTCTTATTATAAAAGATAAGCTCGCTTCTGAATTCTGCTATGTTTTAATCCTGTTTGCTGTCATTATCTTTTCAGCATTTGATTGTATGACAAAAGTCAACAGTGCTTGAAGCCACAGGTCATGTTCTCATAAGCAGAGTCGCGATCCCACGACCGTGTCGCGCACAGTTCATGTTTCGACGACATGCTCCAGACTTTTCTATCTAAATACGGTTGGTTTTCTATCTAAATTTTGGTTGACTAATTCTTGCTGGATAGAGTCTTGATATTGCGATATAATAAATGTAGTATGTTACATTATTTGCACCCGACAGACGAGCTGTCCAAAATACCATAGCAAGCACTTTCAGTTAAACATTTTACAATTTTCTAATTTTACGGGCATACCTTGAAATTTTTCTATCTCTAAACACCATATTCGAACTATTAAGAACATTTTTACAAGGAATTGGGAAAAGGTCCAGTCGTTCTCAAGTTTGTTCGCTTGCCAGCGAACAGTAGGTATTTTATTTATGCACGAGCTGTGCTTAGCCCCACGTGGAATAGCCTATTTTACTTCTGTATAAAATCAAATTAATCAATGGTTAAATAATTATTAAAATCTGTTCAGTACTTTCAGATTTCATCGATAAGGGCGATAATGTAATCTAGGCCTACCTATGGGAACAAGAATACTTGAAAGCAACGATCCCTTGTGATTCTAAGCGAATCTTTTACTTTCACGTCTCAGTACATATCCCTACATAGCAAAGCTCAAGCGCTCTTTAGCTTGTTGAAATCTGTAATCGATAACAGATCGTTAAAGTTAAGCAACTCTTAGCTCGGTCACTCTGTGAATGGGTGACCGCGCCAAGCATTTTCACCTTCGACCATAACCTGCCGGGGCTGTGGTGAATACAGATGACTGGAAAATCAAACTCAGGGCCTTACACTCGGAAGTTGCACTTGCAGCATGTAGAAGAGCTGTTTTGCAAGTGACTATGTTTAAATCCATCCAGCACACCAGGCCATCCCAGTCAGATACCGTTACCGACTATGGCTACTGACTTATTTGTCACCATGAAATGTATTTTTTACAAATACATTGCTAATGCGACGCGGGTGTACGTGGGCATCGTAAAAAAACTACTAAAAGAACACAAAGAAATCTGCTCCAAACCAAATAGTTAATGACATAGCGTCAATACATCATGCTGACGTCTGTATCTCCAAAGGTTTAGGCGGAGAAGTAGTGTTGGCACTTTATTAAGTCCTGTGCAATAAAGAGGTGGTGAGTCTATTACCATCGACTAGACACTGTTCTTAACTCCAGGCCACTACTGAGAACACTTATAATACTGCCCAATGCGAAAATCGAATCCAAGAAGTAACGCAAAGCAGCCGTGCTTGTTACCTCTAGACCACTGCTGCCTTGTTGTCCTAACAGTTTATTATGTCGAAGTAAAAATTTAAATTCATAGCTAATTATTAGTTAATGTTACCAGTTCATGGGTATGTAAGGACATCATAAAATATCAAAAAAATGGGATGGAGGTTCCTGTTTCTAGGAGATGACAACTCACATAAAATATGCAAATAGTTGACATTATTTTTGGTACCTGATAGATCCTACAAGGCGATGTTAACACTTGTCAGACCTAAAATATGTTGAGCATGCACTTCATGCCAATTGTTTACCATATTGTTGTTTCTATGACATCATTGTAAATTGTGATCATCTTCAAAACAATGTTATGTACCTACTTATAACAACATTAAAGTGCATTTAAAATATTCCACTCTGATGACAAACCTTTGAATACATATGTACTGGTATTCCTACACAAAACACATATTGATGGGTGAAAGGATTTTTGGCTCAACCAACATTTTAGTGAAATATGAAAACATCTCTAAAGGCTGTTGTTTTAAAGTTTATTGTTATGAAGTCCGTATTTGTATGTGGGTGAGCCAAAGCCAAAGTTAAATTAAAAAGTATGCCTGCCATGTGTGATTTTTTTTTATAAGTACTTGCCTGTGTTACCTACCTGAGACAATGTAAGGATTCTAATGATAGCCTATACATCTAAATCTTTCAGTTCAGGCTTTTAGAAGTTATGGTGGAATAAAGAATATCATGTCATGCAATAATAAGATACTCATAGTTGGTAGCAACCTGGGGTTGTTGACGTTGAGCGATTGACAAGGTCAGTCTATACATGGGTCACCACTAGGATAACATTTATTTAACAGTTTCTGTTGAACTATTAGTCAGTCCCAACTGTACATTGTTATTAGTAGTTACTAAACCAATACAGAGGCCTACAGGTGGCATAAACAACTTTGATACTAGATTGATTCCTGACAACACAAAAATAATGTTTTAGATCATTTAACAAAAATAGGACATACTGCTAACATCTTCACTAGTCAGTATAAAATATAAACTCAAAAGTAATGTTTGAATTACATTCTAACTAAAATATGAAGAACATATGCCAACAACAGGATGCATGTGGCATAGTGGTATGAATAATCAACTTACCTTGTGAAGGGTTGGCCTGCAACTGCCTGCGCAGATGCGGGGGGATGTAGCGGCCAGCACTCTTATTAGCCTGAGGCTGCAAGTCCAGACCAGCAAGCTAGTGAGACAAAACAATATCACAATTCATTAAATTAGGCCCATGTCTATAGTGTTTACTAAAAAATATTGTTAATCAAGTTACTCATTGAGGTGAATGGCCATACCATTCAGAGAATAGTTAAACAAGGATTTGAAATTATATTTTGTTACTATAATGATTGACAGTATGAAGTGGTTAGACTTGTGAGTTGATGTGAGAGGCCATTAATATTCAGCATGATTGCTGCTGCTGCTTAACAACCTAGTTATATAGAAATTGGTCCTAAGAAACAGATACAAAGCATTGAATAGGCTATGTCAATATTAATTCAATATACTCAAGGTTATTTCATATTTATTTACTTTCCATTTAATTTACATTTTTAAGTGTAGGTATAGAATAATTTTAAATAAATAAAAATAGGAAGCAATTGGGAACAGGGTTCAAGCAAGCAGACTTCATTGCTATTATTAATATCTATAGGTATAATTTCAAGGAGAAATAGTTTTAATTCAACCAGACATATCTATTGTAATATCTATAAAGTTATTTAAAAAACATTTGTAATTTGATACAGTACACATTTTACAGTGTTGATAAAATACATTAGTTATATAAAACTATACTGTAAGATTAGAACTATGAGCTTTTAATTTCATTGTGAGAGTACCTAGTCATCAAATAACCTTGTGTATTGAATTGTTACACCTGATTGGTAGGGCGTACAAAACTTTCCATGTCGTAAAAATATAAACTCAAGGAAATTTCAAGATATCTTATTGGTTAACTAACCAACATCAACTGAGTTGCTACATATCGCCATCCAACTATAGCGAATTAGACATGCTAACTTGAGTACAGAAGCATGACAAAATACTGCATGATAAACTCACTAGGAATAAATTACACATACTTGAACTCTACATGATCAAATGACTACTATTCTTTTGGATATCTTCTCATGTGCATGTTCCGGTGTAGGTACATATAATTGCGAAACCTTTTATTTCCTCCCGCCATGACACGCAAATATAGCATGACAATGACCTCACTCGTAAGTGCCTTTGGAAAACTACTGTAATAACTAAGTATGTATCGATGTTCTATACAACATTAAATTTTTACAAAATCAATGAAATAGATACCATAAAAGTGGAAGAAGTATGTCGCCATGTTGGTTATTCTGAGACACGTAAAGCATTGCGATTTTAGAGATCGATGCTTTCATCAAAAACATGATCTTTTTATGAATTAGAAGCTTTATAAATTGATGGCATAAATCTCTGAATAGTCCCATTTCTACCTCTATTTCCATCCAAATTTGTAAAAATCAATACTAAGTGCATGTAGGTACATGAGGTACAGACCTGCTGCTCTAGACCTGTTCCATTTTGGTTGGTAACATTACTCATATTACTACCAAGCGGTACGTTTTTTTGGGAACTTTGCTCCAAAAATATTATACAAACACAGTCTACAATGAATTTTGCACAAACACAAATTCACAAAATCACATGAAAAGGCTTCAATTTTTCTCTCCGAAATCACTTTTCATTCGTAGTTTTTGTTCTTCACTGAATATTTAGCATCTCGCTTTAATTCCTGTTCGTTCACTCCCACTCATTCGGTCAATGCTTCTATATCTAAATCTAAAAATGGAAATCATCATTCAATCGATATATTTTACTGAGTTTATTTTACGTGATAAGACAAATTTCACATATCACTATTTAGTATAAGTTATGAGTAATTCAATATTATTTATTTTAATTATGATGGCAGTTAATAATTTAAACCACAAAATGAGTCGCTTTAAATTATAAACCTAGAAAACGGGTGTTGGAATACGTTGGCAACATTTTCATCTGTAATTTTAGATGAAAACTGTTTTATCATTAGAGCACTTCCGTTTCTATTTATTTTTGTGGTCAATAGATGTCACTTTTTCCTGTCCACAGATATCTAACAACATTCAATGTAAAGTAAAGCCTTGACTACATGATGCATATCTTTAATCTCTGAAACAATTATTTACAATATTGAGAGTACGAGAAAATGCTATCAAACTTAGAAATTGGTTCAAACATTCTGTACGAAAATTTTTTAAACTGAAATTAAATTTTGCTACTTAAAAACATGACATTCAGGTAGCTAAATATTACGATTTAAATAACTCGCAACTATAACGGGTAGTAAGGGTGTTATAATTTAAAAAAATACGCAGAGTAAAGGCCCAAATAAACCATCATTTTATTTTAAACCGTACTATTGTTAGAACCCAAACACTCGATAAAAACCCGACGGACGTTTAATTTAAAAGGGCGTTTATAAATTTTATCGTCAGGTGTTATAGCTGTTTTGGCCCTGATTATTTTAATATGATTAAGAATGCTCGCATCATTTCGTCGGGTGTTTAAACAAATCAAAACCTGTAGCCATAGATTTTTGTACAGTATAGTGATTCAATTCCTTAATTGGCTCGTGACTAAATAACAGCCGCATAGATCGATCGATCGTCGTTAAGCTGCGCTTTGATGCGGTCGGTCTTTGGAAGGGTGACCATTTCATATCGAGACAACCCAGCGTTATAACCGCGTATCTTATCTGTGTGTGATATGAATACCATAAGATATTGACTTAATGTTTTATCTAAGGACATCTTAACGTGAAAGATAATAGTATCTTCAATTCTTCACAGTCTGTTAAGTTCAGTAATGTTTATTTATTTTATGTTTATATAATATATATATATATATATTAAATAAATAAAACTAAGTATTAAAACCCATGGTTTCAGAACTAGAATTATAAATAGCGCAGAAAAAGTTCTAGGCATGATTTACCCTGAATAATATCGATTTCTGAATCGATTCAATTGAAACCATTTGATTAAATTTTACAAGTTTTTTTTTTCGTCGTATCATAATCTTGATGGAATTAGCACTGGAGTAGTTTTAGCGGCCGTTACCCTTTTGGCATGGTCATATGATTCCCAATAAAATACTTATAAACCTGTATGATTATAATGATAGTAGACGATTTTAATTGTGTGTGACACAAGATTTTGTGTTTAGTTTTTTGATGTGTGTTAATACTGTTAATGTAATGACGAGAGCTATTGTTGCTTTATTGCAAGTTCTTTTGTGCTAGTGTGTTACCTCACCCCCCGCCAAAAGTGGCGAGCAAATTTGTTCGATATTTAGTCAGAAGCCGTCTCCCGTCTGGTCCTCTAGGTTCTTTATCGTTGAGAATCTATCCTATATAATATAGATTGACAGACTTTTAATATCCATTAAATCAAAAGCTAAAAAGTGAAAGTTCCATGTCTAAATTGGTTGATTCTTCAACTGTATTAAAATACACAAAGGTACGTTGCCCTCTTCAGTGCATATATGTGTTAGCGTGATGAAATACGTTTATTATGTTTTCCGGACCACTAAGCTACGCTACGGTGGAAACCCGTCAAAATCGGTTCACTGCTACTCAAGTTATATGCGTTCGGACCTTAGTTCGGACAGAGAGACAGATATTATTTTTAAAAAAAGGGGCTTTTTTTTAAATAATATTCAATGTATGTATGTGCCTGCGAAGTATGTAGACGTGTGATTTGATTTAATTTTTAAAATTAATTCGTGCTATGTACAGTCAATCCAGTACATACTTCCGGTCAGCTGCTGGCAACACCAACAAGTTCAGTGTGGCTATAGGCCTGCATCAAGGGTCTTTAAGCCTAACTTTAAGTCTTCCTGATGATAATGAACGCTCTGAGCTTCTGACGTCGAATATACAGGAAGAGGAACCTTTTGCATACTGTTTGCCGACGACACTGTTCTTGGCGGTGAAGATGGGCCTCAGATCTAGAGCAAATTTGATAAATGGCAACAAAATCTTGAGAGTGTTGGCTTAAAACAGAGTAGTTTGTGATTTTGGCGTTCTCTCCAGTTTTGGTACCATAGCGCTGGGTGGTGCGCTGCTACCGGTCTCCGACTTTCAGTATCTAGTTTCTATCGTACAATGCGATGGCGAAATAGATCGGAGCGTCAAGCACAGAATTAAGACAGGGTGGATGAAATGGCGGCAGGTCACGGGAATTATTTGTGACCCCCGAATTACCCTTAAACTTAAGGGGAAAATCTATAAAACAATTATTAGACCTGCTGTCTTGTATGGTTCATAATGTCGGCCCAGGAAGGGAATCAATGAAAGACAACTAAATGCAGCTGAGTTGAGAATGTTAAGAGGGATGTGTGCTGTGACGCGGATGGATAGAATAATAAGAGGACGTCTGAAATTGGCACCGGTGATTGAGAAGTTGTGTAGAAATCGTTTAGCATGGTATGAGCATGTGATGCGGACGGACGTGGGTCACGAGGAAAGTGCTGAGTATGAATGTAGATGGCTATAAGAGTAAGTAAGACCGAGAAACCGATGGATGGATTATGTTAAAGATGATATGGCTCGAAAAGGAGTTGACGCTATGACAGCTAATAGAGATGTATGAAATAAGAATACATGCTGCGCTGACCCCAAATAAATTGAGATAAGGCAGGGGGATAATGATGATTCAATGTACGAAATGCTTAGTAGTAGTTGTACGAATTGCTTTGTCTCTACAGTTTTATTATAGTATAATTATGCAACAAAAAGATCAACATATTAAAATTGTAGGAGTTTGGAGAAATAAAATTAAAATTCCCCAATATTTTGTTTGAGGAGATATCTAAAATATTAATTTGTCTTATCCTTGAAGATCTAACCGGCTAGAGCTCCTTTCATCGATTGCTATATTGCACGCCACAGATAAAAGACGTTCACATAAAGAAGTTGGTCCGGCATTGGCTGACATTTTTGCTATTTGTATAGCTATTGCCCAATAAAAGGAGTGTTATGCTACTTAGTGATGCTAACGCATGTTATTAAATGAGTTATTTTAGTGTAGCGGTGGGCTGTAACGGATTTTTGGGTTAGCGCAACGAAACTATCTATCGAATACCAATAGCGGTTTTTGAAACGAGCTATTTGAGTAGCAATCAATAACGGGTTTTTAGCTATAACCTAACATGCAACCGAACTAGCGAGCGACTATAATTGTAATTTATCTTTAAGGTTAGGTATCTTGCCGATATAAATCGTTTGTACTAAGTACTTTATATCAGATATTAAGTCCCAGAGTAAACTCGCTTGCTACGAGACATTGCAATTTATTTAAGCATACTAATCTAAACAAAAGTGTTTACTAACACTTACAAATCTATAATCTACATTTTACAACTATGCACTTCATATGTTTAACTAATAAATTGAATATAACTCAAAAATGAGGGACCCGTCGATAATATACTTTGTCGTGACTTTCATCTAAAAATCAATAATATGGACATTAAAGCGGATGTGGAGGTGGCAGCTGAGTTTGAAAATTTATTTACCAATATTCCTATTCTAACAACCAAAACTCTGCTATCTTCGTCCACATCTGCCTAATCTATACTAAAAGAAAGTGTAAATGAATGCGACAGATTTTTTGAATTTTCAGTCGTGAACGCGCGAGGCATTATAAAAACCTTCAAAAGTATTGATATGAAAAAGACTGCCGACTTATGGGGGCAGTCTGTTCAGACTATCTCTTTTATAATTGATGTTATTTCAGCCTACTTAGCAACTATTTTCAATTCTTGTGTCGCATTTGGCGTATTTCCTGACTTGATGAAACAAAGCAAAGTAATACCACTGTTCAAATCCGGCAGCACCTCTGATCCCACAAATGTTCGACCTATTTCTATACTAAAGTTACAATATTAAATGACATATCTTGAACTATTTCTATACTACCCACATAATATACATATACATAAGTAAAATCTTTGAAAAACGAATTCTAGCTCAAATGTTAAGACATTTTAATAAATACAATTTACTTCATACAATTTAAAACAGTTTGGTTTTACTAAGGGTCGTTCAACTACGGATGCGGGCGTGGAATTGGTGAAAAATATTTTTGGGGCCTGGGAGCACTCGCAAGATGCTCTCGGTATTTTTTGCGACTTATCCAAGGCCTTCGACTGCGTACATCATTTTACACTCATCAGGAAATTACACCACTATGGAATAAGGAACAAGGCTCTCGACCTTTTGACTTCCTATTTAAACAATAGAATTCAAAGGGTCGATGTTAATGGTAAGAAATCTGCAGGTTCTGCAGTCACTATGGGTGTCCCGCAGGGTTCGATTCTAGGACCATTTCTGTTTCTTATTTATATCAATGATCTGCCTTATTATGTCAAGGATAAACAAATCTCATGTTTATCCTTGACATAGTAGACTTAGTTCAGCAGCCTATGCTGTAAGAAAAATTAGACACCTAACCGATGTGGATACAGCTAGATTAGTCTATTTCAGCTATTTTCATAGTATTATGTCATATGGGATTCTTCTCTGGGGAAACTCTGCGGATATTAATACCATCTTAGTTTTACAGAAAAGAGCTGTTAGAGCTATTTACAACTTGGGTCCAAGGGTATCTCTCAGAGAGGAGTTCAAAGAAATAAATATTCTAACTGTTGCTTCACAATATATATATGAAAATTTATTGTATGTGTAAATATTGTATGTGTATTTATTGTATGTGCATATTTCAAATTTTACGAAACTATCTGATGTTCATAATGTTAATACTAGAAAAAAACACAACCTTTCTGTACATGCCACTCGACTCCACAGAGTAGGCAACTCGTTCATGGGTCACTAAATACGCTTTTATAATAAGCTTCCCATTGATATTAGAAATTTAAGCTACAATAAATTTAAAAAACTATAAAATCCAAACTATGTAAAAAGGATATTACACAATCTCAGATTACCAAAACGACAAAAATGCATGGGACTGAGTGCACTGTGCAAAAATTCTTGACATGGAAAATACATATTTAATGCATTTTATTGACATCCTAATGACATTTTGTAAACTAATAAGAATATTTCTGACATTCCATTTGACATTTTGTGAATAATTGTAAGTCATTGTAAATGTGAGCATCATATAGGATAAGTACTTTTATATCATGATTCGTAACTGTCTGGTGGTTTTGAGTATTTTAGCTGGCCTACGCAAATGTCCTGCCGATCTGGTATCGTCTTGCGACGGGTCGTTGGGTTCCCTTAATTATGGTCGAGCTACACGATGACTGATGCGTACGTGCCGTCAGTAAGGACAGGTCAACTTGAAACTGCTATGGCTCTTTCTTCAAAAGGCCACTCCAGACGCCCTACATGATTACGCTCACATAGCTTTATATACTGATGTCTGGACTTTAAAAAAGACTGTGACCTCTGAGTTTGTTTCGGCTTTTCTTCTCAGAGGTAGTCAGACAGGAAAAGTCGGCGCCTTCTAGTTTTTAATTTGACATGTAAGAGAGTTCCAAAAAATCCTATTTACAGAATAAATGATTTGAATTTGAATTTGAACTTACCGCGATAGCTGCTGATGCAGCGAAAACAACGTTTAACGAGTATTGCCGAACGTTGTGTGCTTTGCGTTCGTGAAGACGTGATTGAGTTAATAGATGTTAGCAGGTTATTGCAGTACGGCGAAACTATCTAACCGCTATTGTGGATAGTTTCAATAACCATATACGTTGCGCAACGACCACTCCTATTTTAGTGTCGAATACACTGTATCTATTCGATACTTCGATACGAGTGACTTGATATCAACAACCTGAATCGGCCCATTTCTCGAGGTTCGAGGATCGATCTAGTGAATCGATTTTCTAATCCATAATATATCGATTTTTGATTAATTGAATCGATACTTCGAAAGTTCGAAATGTCTAAAAAAAGTTCGTAATTAAATGTTTGTTTTTTATTCACAAAGTCATTCATTTCATGTTATTTTTTTAATTTTATGACTACAATAAAATTGTCAGCTTTATAAATGATAGGAACTAACGAACAATAGTTGTATTGTGAAACAAAAAAAGAACGAGTATAGTACAAGTCTGAAACATTTTGAGATGAGATCTAATTTTTATCGAATTTAAGGATACCTATTTCAACAGGTAAGCTACACTAAGCATTAAACACTGAAATTTTCAAGATATTTTATACACCAGGTATCTTACATACTATATTCTGTTCAGCTTGAACAAAGTTGTAATTGTAAAACTACTTACTCTTTAGTCCCATTTTGATAACTTTGTTAATCATGTAAAATGCCATTGTTTATCACCTAACAGCATGTAATCATTAAAATTAAAACCATCTATCTGTATACTCACGAAAGTACAAAATGGTATGTCTAAGATTAATATTTCTATTGTGTCTGGTATTGGTGAGTCAATAGTCATGAACAAATATATACATATCATGGGCTCTCGCAGGATTATTCTCAGGGAGGTGCATCTGAATCTACTTACATTCTTGTAATAATCATAGGAACAGATAAAGCAGGATAGTTCGGTACTCAATTTATTGTAAATGTGTTAAGTATTATTTATAATAAAAAAGTCTTGATATTTTCAGAATGGATGCTGCTTCTCATATGCCCCCGCAGCCTCGTGAACGGCAGCCTCCGCCGGAGCCCCGCGAACGGCAGCCGCCGCCACCTCCACGGCGTGCCAATGCACAACCTCCGCCCCAACCGCGAGAACGCCACACGCCGCCTGCGCCTCGAGAGCGACAACCACCACCACCACCAAGACACTAACCTACCACTAATCTTCACTCATCTGTTTTACTGAGCAAGAATATCTTAAGACCAGGCTTACTACCAAATAACCTTTGTGTTGTACATGAGATGACATTAATATTATTCTTTTATTTTAATTTTAGGTGTTGTTATTTTGTTTGTCTGAGCCCTATGGCAGAAGTTAGTACCACAGTAATGGAATCGTAATTCCATTGCGGCATTACAAAGTTTTTGAATTTATTATTGTGAAGAAACATCATTAGATTTGATTGTGGACTTAAGCTTAAATATGTTGTTTTGTACTAAGATTACTAAATACCAATGTGCCTCATACCAATGTGATTCTTGTTATCAATGCTTTAATGCATGCTGAACAATAGTGAGGTTAATATTTAGGTTAAAATTATTATAACTACTGCTCTTTGTGGTTAAACCATTTCTTACAAGTATACTAATTGGTAAATAAATAAAATAATCAACCATGTTAAAACAAAGAAAGATTTAAGGTGATAATTAAAAAA
The DNA here is from genome assembly GCA_935421205.1 of Xylocampa areola. Taxonomy (NCBI): domain Eukaryota; kingdom Metazoa; phylum Arthropoda; class Insecta; order Lepidoptera; family Noctuidae; genus Xylocampa; species Xylocampa areola. The sequence continues at coordinate 11,264,128 of OW285201.1, read as the reverse complement.
AATATATAAGAAGATACATATATTTAGGTGATAACTTTTTTTGAACCTGTCGGTTTGTGCCATGTACATTAAATTTGTTGATTTAAAAAAAAACATTACTATCGCCCAATTTTTTGGCCTTTAAAGAAACACGAAAATACATAGTATACGAAGTACAGAAAGAAATATATAAACTTGATTTTTTTATTACTATATTTTTAGATTTTATGTTTTATTTTTAAAATCGTCTATTCACAGTGTTAATCTGTCTATAGACCAAGTGTGATGTTTAATTGTGATTTTATCTTAAATAAACAAAATTTTCTAACATTTGACTAATTTCAGTAAAACTACTTTTTAAATTTTTGTGAATAAAGTGTGCACTTCAAGTCCGTTTTTGTGAAGCTAGCGAGCAGCAGCAGCTTCACTATGAATCACATTTTATTTTAAAACTGCTCCACACATTCAATGTGCTTTTCTTTTACAGACATAAATGTACAAATGTACATCAGTCATACCCAGACTGAACAATTATGTATAGATCATACAGTTAATATTTTTACCTGGCGGAAATCGAACCCATAACATGTGGCGCAACAGCTGATCTGTCCCGAGCGTTTCTAGGTGGCCGACCTGGGGAGATTCCAGGTCGGCCACCTAGAAACGCTTATAACTTTTGCCCAGTAACCGACTAATTCTGATATTTGGTGACTAATTAGTGACAATTTTTTTGTGTTATCAAAATTTCCATACCTGATGGGTAGCCATGCCAGTGTCAGTCACACAAGTTAGGCCAGTTCAGCTCCGTTTTATCGATTTATAGTGTAAAAATTTACGGCGATACGGAAACTCATTTTCGAAAATCACAAATCGGTTTTGTCACATTATAAACATTTTTAGGAAATTAGGGGGTCATCTAAGTATACATAATTATATTATAATAAACCTGTAGTGATGGGGCTTCTGAACAATAAAGAGAATTAAAAAAAAACCGTGTGGTAAATGGAAGCAAACAGAAATTATTATTTTATTGAGACATTAGAGTTAAACTTAAATATAAATAAGAATCAACATGTTGTATCATACCCATCAAATATTTGCAATAAAAGTAATTATACAAAAAATTGTTTAAACATTGTACATCAGAATATTCAAGGGTTGATGGGCAGGTAAAGACCTGGAATTGGAGTTGTTTATGAATGGTAGCTGTATAGATGTTATATGTTTAACTGAACATTGGTTGAAAAGCAGTCAGTTCATGTTCAGCTTCAATAATCACCGGGTTGCTAGCTCGTTCAGCAGAGTAAATAAAATACGTGGTGGCTTTTTAATAATTAATATTTCAGTGATTGGGCGACTCCTGGTATTTATAAAAGTAGACTAAAGTTATATGAATTATATTACGAAAAATTATATAATCACAAACCGGGTTTTTAAGAATATGTTAGAAACTATTCGAAACTATTTAAACGAGCCTGTTCCTCTGCTAAGACCATACATTTAAAAAATAAAATAAAAATATCGGACAATATAATTAAGACTACATGGAACATTAGCTGTTGCGTCAGTCATTAGCAGACACAATAGATTTTTATTGTTACAACGTACAGATCTGTACGTTACTGAGCCGAAAGGTTAATAGCGAAACTGGCAGGACCACGGTACGTAACCGTGACTTCTGCTTGAAAATTAATAATAAAATTATAGAGGCGGATGTGGAAGTGGCAACTGAGTTTGAATTATTTTTCACTAATATTCCCATTTTAACAACCAAAACTCTATTGTCTTCCATTTCTGCTTATTCAGTTCTTAAACAAAGTGTAGATGAATGTGATAGATCTTTTGAATTTTCAGTTGTTAACGCGAAAGATATTAAAGAAACGTTTAAAAGTCTCGACTTAAAGAAAACTGCAGATTTATGGGGTATTTCTGTACACACTATCTCAACAATAATTGAAGCTATCTCTCCATACTTAGCAACTGACTTCAACTCGTGTGTCACATCTGGTGTATTTCCTGATTTGATGAAGCAAAGCAAAGTACTCCCATTATTCAAATCTGGTAGCACGTCTGATCCCCCGAACTTTCGTCCTATTTCTATATTGCCTACGTTAAGCAAATTTTTGAAAAACTTATTTTAACCCAAATGTTAAGGTATTTCAATAAAAACAATTTGCTTCATAAAAAACAGTTTGGCTTTACACGGGGTCGTTCTACTACGGATGCGGGCGTGGAATTGCTTAGGAGCATTTACGAGGCCTGGGAGGATTCGCATGATGCTCTCGGTTTTTTTTTGCGACTTGTCCAAAGCTTTTGATTGCGTACAACATAGTACACTTATTATGAAATTACATCATTATGGAATAAGGAACAAAGCTCTCGACCTTTTGACTTCTTATCTGAACAATCGAATTCAAAGGGTCGATGTGAATGGCAAGAGATCTTCTGGGTCTACTGTTACTATGGGCGTTCCGCAGGGTTCAATTCTAGGACCGTTTTTATTCCTTGTTTATATTAATGATTTACCTTATTATGTTCAAGATAATCCCGAGATGGTATTGTTTGCAGATGACACGTCTTTAATTTTCAAAATTAAAAGACAGCTTCTTAATTATGACGAAGTAAACAATACACTATCCAAAGTCGTCTATTGGTTTAATATTAATAATCTTCTCCTTAACGAGAAAAAAACTAAACTTATGAAATTTACAACTCCTAATGTTAAATATGCTCGGACCAATGTACTATTAAACGGATTAGAGTTGAGCCCTGTTGAGTCTACTGTATTTCTTGGTATCACTATTGATAGCAAATAACAGTGGGGCCCGCACATAGAAAAATTGTCAGGTAGGCTTAGATCAGCAGCATATGCTGTAAAAAAAATTGACATTTAACTGACGAGGATACAGCCAGAATAGTTTATTTCAGTTATTTCCATAGTATTATGTCGTATGGTATTCTTCTGTGGGGAAACTCTGCAGATATTAATACCATCTTTGTCTTGCAAAAGAAATAGCCCTCTTTTGCAAGACAAAGATGGTATTAATATCTGCGTGCTATTTACAACTTGGGTCCTAGAGTTTCCCTCAGAGAAAAATTTAAAGAGATCAATGTCCTGACTGTAGCCTCGCAATATATATATGAAAACTTAATGTATGTACGCAAAAACATTCAAAATTTTGTTAAATTGTCAGATGTACATACTATAAATACTCGGAAGAAACACAACCTTGCTGTACATGCTACTCGTCTCCACAGAATAAGCAACTCGTTCATGGGTCAATGTATACGCTTTTTCAACAAACTGCCCATTAACGTTAGAAATTTACCCTATAATAAATTTAAGAAAGCTATTAAAGCTAAACTATGCCGAAAGGGGTATTACACTATCTCGGAATGTTTAAGCGATAAAAAGGCATGGGAGTGATATGAAAAATGCTTAATTATGATTTTACCTGACATTGTAATTTGAAAAAATTTGGACATTGTATAATGAAAAAATTTGGCATTTAAATAAGATAAAATTGACATTGTAATATCATAACAATTGACATTCTATTAATTGACATTTTTTATTGTGACATTCTTAATAATACAGAAATTGTGAATGTGAGCATCATGTAGGTAGGAAGTTTTTCTTATTTTTTATTTATTGTTATACATATTTGAAATCTGGCGGTTTTGAGGTTTTTATATGGCCTACGCAAATGTCCTGCTGATCTGGTATCGCCTTGCGACAGGTCGTTGAGCTCCCTATAACATGGTTGAGCTACACGATGACTGATGCATGTGTGCCGTCAGTTAGGACAGGTCAACTCGAAACTGATATAGCTCTTTCTTAAAAAGGCCATTCCAGATACCCTGCATGGTTACGCTCACATAGGGATGTTTAATGATGTCTGGACTTTAAAAGAGACCTTGACCTTTGAGTTTGTTTCGGCGTTTCTTCTCAGAGGTAGTCAGATAGGAAACGCCGACGCCATCTAGATTATAATGACATGTAAAAGAGTTTTTAAAAGACCTACTTACAGAATAAACAATTTCATTTCATTTCATTTCAGAAAAAATTGATTCAAAAAAGTTTGCTTACTTAAAAACTACATAGCTTGGTCTTTACTAGCTGGTCTGCATTGGGCTGTGTCAACATTTTTAATTAGTATGAATTTGTTTTGTTTTTTGTTTTTGTGTCTCTTACACGACATGATGCTTAACATCATGAAATTAACTTACTTAACTTAATTACGAAATCCACGCGGACGGAGTCGCGGGCACAGCTAGTATCTAATAAATCAGGGCGATATTTTTAAAACATACATATTTTTTAAATAAAATAGATACGAGACTATATTTCATAACAAGTTTTAATTTAACTAAACAGGAGACCGTGGCGTGGGTGAAGGAAGTCCATAATCTGAACCTGATAAAATACCAAATCCTCAGTTCACTCGCTCATCTCCGGACAGCAGTCGGTGATAAACTAAACATATATAAATTCATAAAAATGAATCGAAGTTTGTTATTAATTTTAATGTTATTCGTGTGTAGTGTAGTTTCACGTCCGAACATAGCGATGCAAGAAAAAGTTCTCAATCCGCAAGAAGTGGGTCAGAACAATCTATTCGCTGTTGCTGAAGATTCGCCGGTTTGGAACAATGACTGCCCTGATGGATTTCAGCTGGATATCTCTGGGGCCTGTCGAGAGGTGTGGTATGACGAATACGATACTGCCCGCTAGAAGAATTACAAGAACTGCATCGCCTTCACATTTTGAGAAATGTTTATTCTACCTACTGGAAAATTACCGGATGGTGGATATAGGCCACCCGTGTTCAGAAATAGGATGTAAAGCCCAATAAATCTGAAATGTATTTGTATTTAAAAACATCTTTATAAATTGTGTTGTTTTTTTTTCTTAAGTATAGTGATCTACATTATCAAAACTGCACTCATATGTAATGATATTATTATACATGTTAAGGCCATGTAATGCCTATTAATTACTATTTTTCAAGGAAACATTGAAGAATAATGGACACGAACGGGGCTTGAACCCTTTTTTAATGTTTCCTCGCATCACCCAAAATTATAGAAACTTGCTAAGACAGAGCGAATTTATACGTTGCTAATAACTTAGGTAATCTGTGATGGTGGTACAAGCGGGTGAAACAGCAAAATAATTATATTCTGCGTGAATAGAAACGTGGGACCGCGACCTGTGTCGCATCGGTACTTTATGTGCCGTATTTAACATGAACTTAACGCATTGCTGTAATCAACATGGGTCAGCTAAAATTCTTAGTATTAAATTGATACTTCCTTCTATATTAAGTTTTAATCTTTAAATAGACGTAGTTAGGTATAAAAAAATTAAGAGAGTTCTCTTTGACAAGAGTAGGCGTCTGAAATGCCTTTGGAATTGCAGATGTCCATAGGCGGCGGTGAACACTTAGCATCAGGATTCAGGCCGGCCGTCAGCTTGTTTGCCACTCCATAACATAAAAAAGGCATTTTATAATTTCTTTAACTATTAGGTATCTACTTATTTCATTGTGTTACGCCAATTCGAAAGGTCATTAGGTACCTACGAGGGTTAAATGAAAAACTCAATAAACTTAACAGGGTTGGTACTTTAATTCCATTATCAAAAATAATATAATTAATTCAATGAATTTTTGTATGTATTTTCTTGACTTACTGGAACTTGCGATGATCATTTGTTTACAGTAGTCTATCTTTTTAAATTAAGGGCGTGGGCGGGGTAGCAGGACTGCGATGTACCGCCAAGTGTCCAGCTGTTCGAGTAAGGGGTTCAGTGCTGTGGTCACCAGACGTGAGCCAGTCAAGGCGATAGCACCTTGGAAGCGGTTGACATAGTCTATGATCACCTCATCGATCATAGAGTTCACGATACCGTCGATGTCGCCCCCTCCAATTGCACCGGTTAACACAGACTGTAATTGAAAGCAAGAAGTATATCAGAATAGGTCTATTTAAACTGTAGAACAGAACTTAGCATCGCGCTTGTATTTGCCGAGGTGTAAAGCAGAGGTGTCTTATTGTATATCAACATTTTGCCAATATTGTTTTGTGTCATGTAATAGGTGAGTCTATTGCCAACTAGCGAGCACAATTCCAAATTTTGGATAGCAACTTAAAATTTCCGATTAGAAAGCCATCCCAATAGCCATTTCCGGACTCGGATCGAAGCTCACGCTTAGCAGCCGTGAAACGTAGAACCATGTAGACATTGACATATATTACTAGCGTAAGGACCCGGCCGACCGCGAAACTAAATGGCACCAACGCGTTGGCCCTAAAATGACATTTTAGGGCCAACGCAACTCAGTCGACAGTGGACCGCTCGCAGGAGAGAACGAGCGTTTGTTTGTCATAAATATGCCTAGTTGCGTGGTAAAAGGCTGCAAAAATGACGATACAAAGATTAAAAAGGAACATGGGATATCGTATCATCGATAGATAACCCTAGATTACTTCTGTTCCAATTAAATTATTAAATTATCACATTTTAAAGGTATAATTATTTTACTACGGAAGTCCATAATGGCGGCCATTGTGTGGCCGGCTGCGCGCGAAGTAACGTTGAAAGAACGTCGTTTTATTTTTGTCTTAAGAACTTAGTGTTAGTAATTTTAGTAAGTACCTAATATGTTAATACTTAATTATTATAACAATATTGTTTACAATTTCAAATAAAGCTGATTGATATTAATTTGTTTTACATACGTTTTGTTGTGACATGTATTATTATCGCAATAAATTATAGTTTAAGAAACTAATATAATCTAACGACACCTCTCAAGCTAACATTCATCAACCCGTTTAGGCTATAGAGCGTGCTAAAGAAATATACATACATACACCCGAAAAAATGATAACCCTCCTTCTAGCGCAGTCGGGTAAAAACTCAGTTCAGTTTATGACTGATGTGTGTATAAAAATATTGACCATTATTAAAATGTGATAAAAAATTCATGTACGCACGTACAAGGTTTAGTCTTTGAGCTATGAAACCTACGGCTCACGTAGTTTGCATGAGTTATGACAGATGGCGCTACTTTTGCTTGTATGAAGAAGGTTTCTGTAAAATGTTTAGATGGGCGTATCCTTTCTTTTGAGATCATTGCATGTAGAGTTTTAGTTATGAGCAAAATAGGGTTGATGAACTGGATACGATATCCGAGTTGTGCTTATTTGTAAAAAAAGGGGCTCTGCTGCATTTGTTTTTCATTCAATTATCACTCCCAGTTATGGCTTGTGGTCAGTAGTTATAAACGGTAGAACCCTTTTTTTTTCTCCAGCTGATAAAACCACGAAGGATCAAACTATTTACTACAACAATAAGAATGACAATCACTTTAAGAATAGGAATGGCTTTTCGCCATATTGTGACGATAGGATAGACTGCCTCGTTGGTCTAGTGGTTCCAAACGTGACTGCTGAGCATGAGGTATCGGGTTGGATTCCCGGGGTCGGGCAAAGTTTCTGTTAGGAAATTCTCAGTAGCAGCCCGGAGTTTGCATTGTGCTCGGTTACGGCAATATGCAAAAGACGATATTCAAAGATTTTTTTAAAAGGTGGTGACTTTTAAAAAAATCTTTGAATATATCGTCTTTTTCTAGCGACCGTTGTCAGTAGGTCAGTGACGTCATTGTGATCCCATAGTCTGAATACTTATTTTAATTATCTTTGTCCAGAATTTGTGCTTGATAAATAGGGTGTTAATTTGTTAAATCCAATCTCGAAATTCAAGTCATAGTAGATGTTACCTTGAAATCAGGAAGATCGAAGGCTGCATTTTCTATTCTGTCAATGAGGATGGAATTACCATCTTCAGATTGTTTCAGAAACAACTTAGCTTGGAATCTGAAGCCATTGACTTTGAATCTAAAAAATAACAAAAATATTATAGTTTTGCACAGTTTGGATGATCTTCGTAGACTTTAAGATTTGAGAAAACTTACACAGCTTTTCCTTTTCCGTAAAGAGGGATGGCAGTGAAGAAATCACCCACCAAGTTGTACTCCTCTGAAATTAAGAACTCATTATGAAGAGTTTCGGCCTCGCGAAATAATTTGTTTGAATTATTGAACGATCTGAATATAGAATTAGTAGGTACGTTAATAGTTTGTCTAACTCGGCCTATACAGGTCCTATCAATAAAAAAACATTGGTAGTTCTTTATCATATATCTTTTTAAACTTCAATATGGCTGGGCCTAATTACCTACTAGACCTACCTAGGTAATGGAAAGTTTTATCCCATGTTTTGAAAACATTTTTATGCATAGAATTTGAGATGTTGGAGAGGGGCTAAGTAACAGTCGCACAGATCGATCGATCCAGGTTAAGCTGCGCTTGCCGCGGTCGGTCTGTGGATGGGTGACCATCAATTCATACCGAGACACCTCCGTGCCTCGGAGAGCACGTTAAGCCATCGGTCCGAGTTATCAAATTAAGATCTACGACAGCCGTTACGGGTAGTTAGAGGCCTGAAAGTGTGACAACCAGTCATACCATCGACCTATATATATGATGACCTATGTATATACACTGACATATCGTGTTACCCAGTAACTGGGTCGTGGAGGAGGTCAAATAGGCAGTCGCTCCATGTAAAATACTGGTATTAAGCTCTGCATCTGGTTTGACTGGAAAACGACCCCAAATATACCTAATTGGGAAAAGGCTAGGCAGATTGAGAGTTTGAGATGTTTAATACATAGCGTCACTTACCAGCTGAAATGTCGAGGCTGGGCACAGAGATATCTAGATCGAAGGTAAGGGTGTTAAGGTCCAGGTTGCTCCTGTGAACCACGAATCCTCCAAGCCCGGTCGCGAATATTTTGCTCAGTTCCAAGTTAAGGCTGGAAAATAACAACCACTTAAAATATTTTATTTTCTGTCTTATGTAGCAGGGTTAAAGTTAATCGCACTATTGTGTTATTAGAAGAACAATTTAAAAGTTAATTAAGTCCGTGATAGTTTACCTACAGCCTATACCTTTTTTTTGAGTGTGGAAAATGCGTCATGGACGCTGTGCCGACTAAAAACCACACGGTCACCTTTACCGAGGTCCCGGGTTTGTTGCAGCAATCACCATTCACGAACCCGGCAGGTTACGGTCCGTTGAAGGTTGTCAACAGACACTCCGGGATTCGTGCAGGCTGGTCACAGTTAGCCTGCACAGACACCCACTTCAGTATGGCGCATGTGCTGAAGCGCGGTGCGTGGCCATCTCAGACATGAGGCTGATCGGGCAGCGAATCACCCAGGTTCGCTGCCCGCAGTCCACGGCTCACGGTGGCCGGAGATCGTTAAGCGCCCTCCGACGCCTGGCACGCCTTCTACGGTAACGCGGTACGGGTAAGCGGAGTTTGCCTCTCTTTCCCTTTCTACTGCCTCCTTCACGAGCATCGCTTCCCGCAAAAGGTGGCGACGGCATTCCATGCGCTCTCGCTCCCGACCATGTATCTAATCATAACTGGAAGCTAGAGATCGCCAGCCACTACTGCCCCGATGAGATTGTGGCGCTGCTCGGCCCAGGCTTCCTAAAGCACCCGTGGTTTCATCTGCGTCAGTCGAGGGCGCCATGTCGCCTCTCCAGCCGGAGTCTAGCCAAGCTTCCGTTACTGGCCTTACCGCCGCTAACCTACTGCCTATATCTAAAGCTTACCACCGTTTGCCAGAATTTTATCCGCAATTATGTAGGTACCTGATTAGCACGTAAGTAAGATGGGTAATTATTTTACTAAGTATTTACATATGTCTATGCTTTCGTTTTAATCGTTATCTTAAAACATGCTAAAGCTACCCACAACACTACCTAAATAAGTTGGTTGTTTAAAACTACATAATAACTAAGTCTTACTTAATAATTCCAGCGGGGATATAGACGTGGAATTGCTCAATGTCTAGGGGGTCCAATGGGGGAATTCTGAAGATAGTAGAACCATTATTGATGATGTAACGCAGGTATTCGATCAGCTGACGGACCAGAGCGTTCACTAGAAAGTTGCGGTTCTCGATATTTACTTCGCCCAACGCCTGCGAGTCTAGAAGAGTACAAAACAATAGCCTAAGTATAGTATGCCCGTATGGTATAATACATATTACACGTATGCCTTAATTGCAGATTTTTGATGGAAAGTATACCTAGTCGGTAACACAAGGATCAATAGGTACTTACCTACCAATAACAAAACTGGAATACAAATTACCTAATAAGTATGTTATTACTTACTGACATCAAAATGTGTTGGTTTTTCAACTTTGGGCGCCGCAGCTGCCAATCCACACAACATCAATACCAGTATCAGTTTCATTCTGAAACGGAAAATATATATTACGTAGACCATAGCGTAAATAATAATGATCATTAAAATTTGTATGTATTTGTAATGTTGATCGTATCATTGTCGTAATTATAAACATGTTATTTAAATTGATCGGTCACAAATTTTATTCGTAACCTCGCAACATTATTGTGATTTCTTTGTTTATTTGGAATGCTGAGGACGTAAGTCGAACGTGTGTACTAGCAGTCTAGAAAACTTAGTATTCCGTGCACTTCCGGTTTGATTAGGTATTCATTTTTAATTTTTTTGAGTGTTGAACGTGAATCTAACTACGACTAAAAACCACACGGTCATACTCTACCCCTTACTGAGGCCCGGGGTTCGTTGCAGCAATCAGTGCGACCTCGGCGAGTGACTAGGTATCACTGAGAAGCTGAAACAAACCTACATCCTCTGAGGATACCTTGAAAAGTCAGGTTTTTAAACGAGATTGCTGATTTTCTTGTTAGGCTAGGCAACAACGTCAGAAAAGAAATGCCGGAGATAGGGACGTAGGTCAGAGCGTAAGCTAAATCGTATTTTAATGATAAAAAAAAGTACTAGGTAACTTCGTACTTTACGTTGACATAAAAGTCAAAAGTACCTAATAGATAGAATGACTCTCTTATAACCAAACTATGTTGGTATAAGTACCTTATGAGATCGCAGATCCTATGGGAAAGTAGTACCTATTATGTTATAACAAAGACTATCCCGAAACACATACATCCATGGCCGCAGCCGGCAGTCTGAACACCCCATACAATTATTTCCATAAGTGAAAAAAATAGGCCCCTAACCCTACCAAATTACCTAATTCCTGAAGGTAGAATCCAGAGGGTTGTTCCCGGTCCCCGAAATCTGTTCCTGGCTATGACACAAACTCCTGTGTGAACATTTTATATAAAATCTAGCTGTGCCTCGCAAACGTTGTTCTGCTGTATACATTTTCTAGTGGGGCCTCCCTTATCACCTAGGGTTATAAAAACCTACGACCTATTCTCAGACCTACCAAATATACACAAAAAAAAACATAAAAATCGTTCAAGTCGTTTGATAATAAACACTGTGACACTAGATTTTTATACATTAGATAGAATGAGCAGGGCATTCATGTTGGCAAATATACTTCACGGGATACATAGATGATGTATTGCGAATCTATTGATGACATAATGTGTATTAAGGTAGGTACTTACCTAGCTGTTTTCACGACTCACAAACCCCTACTGTATAAATTTGCCTGCCACCGACTATAGGAATCTTATTGATCTCGATCAGCACTGATTTGTGTCATCAATCAACAATATCTGTTATTAAATAAGGTGATAAGTGATAATCAATATCGTATTATATTATTTATCTACGTATTTAATCATTATTTATATATTCGTAGTAGCCACCTTCATTTGTTTTTCACGGCTTTTAATAACACAAAAGTATACGTAGAAATTATCACATAAAGAGATCTTTGTTCGGCTAGAGCGGTAGGTAGTAATAAGATAGGATATCAAGGTATCTAACAACTTCGATTTGGTTAGGCTTAGGTATCTTAACGTCCGAGTCCGTGCTAGATTAGATGCATATTTAGGTATCTAATTAAGACTAAGTGGGTACCTACCGAACTAACTCTTCTACTTCCTGCGCGATACAGGTAGGCAGGCAATATTCTTTTATAAAATGCCTGTTGGCCGTACTAAAGTATCAAAATTATAAGGGTTTCGCGATCACTACACATTATAATAAAACGAATTTTAACCGGATTAATCGCGTGTATTATTGTTATTTTTTTCCTTACGTTTCGAACACTTTGCAGCGATCGTGGCAACCACGTAACAAACAAAAACCAATAATACACGCGATTAATCCGGTTAAAAGTTGTTATAATTATAATAGCATTTGATAAAAATCCATGTGTACTTTTTATTTAAACTAATGTTTCTCTGTTCTTCTGTAAACAATTGAATTTCTACATTTAAAATACATATAATAGGTACATTATTAGTTTTTTTTCCAATTTCATGTAAATTTTTAATTCCATTATCTAACTTCGAATGGTGAATGGACCTATGTAAGTATCGTCTTACTGAAATCGTATTTATAATAACTATTCGCATTTCTCAAGCAAGGAACTAAACAATAAAATATACAAAACAATCTTTACATTTATTATCCATTCAAATCAGTAAGTATTACAGCGATCAAGTTCCAGGTCCCATAGTTGTCCAAGGTAGGGTTCAGGTATTGTACGACTTTATCGCAGTACGTCCCTGCGATGTAATGGCTGAAGCGAGTAAGGTAGTCAGCCAGGAGATCTTCCACCATCAGACTTATGATGTTGTCTATGTTTTTGTCAAACTGAGTTCGTGACTGTAACATAAAGTATTGAATAAAGGGGGTCCAAAATATACAGTGGAGTGATTTTAATTTCTCTACTTATAAAATCATACTACAGTAGAACCAGTTTAGGACGATTTCATAGGGACCCAGCCAAAAACGAAAGCGTAAGAAGTGGATAACCTATGGAAAATTAAAGCAGACTTTTTATCAAAAGCTTTCATTATATTTTTATTTTCGTGAAGTGACTATGCTTTTCGCATAATTAAAGTAATTTTTTAACAAACGCAGATACAATATGTACGTCAACAAATTATAGAAAAAATATGTAGGGCGCGCGGTACAAGTCCACAAATGAATCTAGAAAACGACTGTAGGATAGGGTAGGTATGACGGGGGCGATTTCTCTCGCTAGCTCAGTCAATCGTCAATCGCTGTCTGCTGCTCCGTGAGGTACTACGCGTGTACAGATTGTAATATGCGGGTTCTATAACTGTGCTTATGAAATGCATTTTATCCGTACTATGTTAATGTTAACATAACATGTTAATGCATTTCGTATTATGAAATGCATTTGAAATGAATTTTTTCCATAGGTACTATGAAATGCATTGCAAGTGGATTTAATCCACATCATAGCATCACGATTGTATTTCCCGATGGGGTGCACAGAGGTGTAGGTATCTACTTTAGGAGGTATATTCACATTGCACCGAAACCGTTATTAAGTCCCATGTAATAGGTGAGCCTATTGCCATCTACCGGATCCAATTCCAAACTGCGGGCTGAAACTGACAATTTACTACCTATTGGAAAATCCGAATGACTCTGTCCGACCCGGGAATTGCACCCAGGACTTCACGCTCAACATCTACGTTTGCGAACAATAGACCAAAAATACTGTCTTTTAAAAACTTAAAACAATTCAAAGTATGTGTGTGTGTGATTAGATAATTAATATTTTGAATGTTTTCGTATGTCACTTACCACGATACGTTCAATGCTGAACCGAGGATTTTCAATCTTGTCCAGGAGAACGGCTTTGCCATCTACCGATTGTTTCAAATATACTTTTCCCCATAAAGTTATGCCATGTACTTCTATGCTGCAAAAAGTACTAGGTACTTATTAATTTATCTTACAATTAGGAATTTAGTAAATTAGGATTTTTCGACATTCTAATTCACTCTCCTTATGCATAGAAAAACAAAAACTTCTAATTATGTCAGTTCCATTATATCGAACCAGAAGTCGCTTTTTTAATTAAGATTTTTGTGGTAAAAGCAATTGGACCGGCGTGGGACTCGAACCCCAGACCTACTGGTACTGTTGTACTAGCTGCAACTTGTAAGAAATATCAGTGTAGTTTAAAACTACTTACTCAAGTATGCCTTCTCCTTTAATCGGCACCGCATCATATATATTTCCGAGTAATTCGTAATAATCTGTAACAAACATAACATACTTACCTAATAAAAATGGCCGAAGAAATTAGTTTCCTATTGAAACCGGATACTAGTACCTATTTTATTATCATAATTCATCACATGCACAACATTAAGACCCGAAAGAGTTACCTAAGGCGTCGGTGCTTCAGATGCAATATACACCCAAATAAATGACATAGTAAATTAGGTGACAAAATGAAGGTGGCTGGACTATTCATTGACCTAAGTTCCGCATTTGATACAATACATTATGAACAATTAGTAGCTCAGCTTGAATATTATGGTATAAGAGGAAAGGCCTTACAACTTATGACATCTTACTAACCGGATAGACGAATGTATATTGAAATAAAAAGCATGTATGAAAGCAATCATGAAGTGATTTAATTATACGTCAAAAATAACAAACTTAAGATGCGGTGTGCCTCAAGGCTCAATTTTAGGGCCAATATTATATATTATATTTACTAATTATTTAATAAATTTTATGCAAAAAAAGGCAATCAAATGAAAAACTTGTTGTCTTTGCAGGTGACACCAACATAATAATTGACGCAAATGACTTAGATGATTTCGCAATAAATACAAATAAAAGCTTTAGAGATGAATTGCACCCAAAGCAACTAAAAACTGTATAATATCATTTTGACATAGTAATTATTTCTTATCCAATATAATTAGTGAGTTTTTATTAGTGTACACGTGTTCTTGACAAATAATTATCTCTTATCTTATCTTATATGAATAAATTGAATTGAAATTAAATTGTATTCAATTGACTTTGTTAATTTCTGTGTCGTATTAAGGATATTTTGTGTAATTTTAATTGATTAGAATGGTACTCTTGCATGTAATATTGTAATATTTAAAAGTATTTTATAAAAATCAAAACAATGGAAATTGATAATGAATATAAATAAATAAACCTGGATCTTACCTGCATACAGTTTCAATGATGGAATATAAACTTCCGATTCAAGTGCTATTTCGCTTCTTGAAAAGTTAAAATCTTGAAGTCGAAAATTTCCCAACCCTGTCAAGTTTCCGTTGGTCATATTCAAATTGGCGCTGAAAGATATATAATGACTTATATAATAACAAATTTTTAACTGACTTCAAAAAGGAGGCGGTTCTCAATTCGACTGTAGGTATTTTTGTTACGCGATTATTCCGCCAATTATGGATTTATTTTGATGATTATTCTTTGTTTGCTAGGTCATACTTCAAAGGTTATTGATAATGCACTTAAAAACAAAGAAATATATAAAATATATACATAGATGACGTTTCGATTTGTGATTCCCAAAATCAGTAAATTTTCTATGGTCTAGTCTTGTAGTTCGTTTAGGTTTTTTTTTTTCAAAAACATAACTTTATTATCTTGATATTCTCGAGCTTTATTTTACTGGGAGATCCGGTCTTTTGGAGGGCTGGACTCAGACGTATATCCCTTCTTATTTATCTAGATTGTGGTGGGACACCGAAAATCCTTGTAGGTGCACTATAGAGTACAATCATGAACGACTGGTAGATAAAATCAAATCAAACCAAAATCATTTATTTCAAATAAACCATTTACAGGCACTTTTGAATTGTCAGAAGTTAGTTGCCACGTTCCAAAGTGTAGATTCCTATGGAGAAGAACGGGCAAGAAACTCCACGGTTACTCTTTTTCATCATATAGGTTTTTACAATAGTATTGGTTACACTGTTTTTGTTGCAAAATAGTATGTGAGAACAATGTAAAAGAGTTACAAAAATACTACCAATACTAAAAGAGTTTAGTTTAACAATTCAACATTTTGCTATGACAGTTTAGAGATGACCAGTCCCAACCGACAGCGCCCGTTCACGAACATGACACATGCGTCAGCATCAGCCAACTCAACCATATTGTAGGGAATCGAATGAGCCAACACACACGCCACCATCGGCGGGACATTTTAGTGAGCATGACATACTCTATCTGCCAGAAAACAATAAATAATAAACGGATTAAATCATTGTAAATGGTTACATAGTACTCACATGTACATTATTTATAATATTGATTTTAATGCATTTACAAAAGCAGGTTTGGAATTAAAAATAATCCTAATGATATTTATATCTGTAGACCGGGTTTTCCTTTGTTTGTTATACTTGTTGACGCTGATATCTGACTATCCCTGAGAAGAAAAGTCGAAAAAAACTCAGAGGTCAACGTCTCTTTTAAACATAATAGTACATATCTATGTGAGTGTAACCATGCAGGGATCGTCTGAAATGGCCGTTGAGGAAAGAGCCATAGCAGCTTTGAGATGGCCTGTCCTATCTGACGGCACGTATGCATCAGTCATCATGTAGCTCAACCATAACTATAACTAAGGGAGCTCAACCACCCGTCACAAGACGATACCAGATCAGGAGGACATTTTCGTAGGTCACATAACAAATACTCAAAACCGTCAGACAGTTAATGAGGTTCTTGAATTGCTGGCCCACTTAATACTCACATTCACATTTCAAAGGATCAATAAATATCAGGGAATAATGTCAGAAAGAATAATCATAGTCATATTTAAAATGTAAATGTCAAATTAAATACATTTGAATGTCAAGAATCATAAAATAAACAATAATTACTCATCAGTTATATACATAAGAGCAAACGGCACAATCCCAAGCATTTTTATTAATATTAAGTAAATAAAAAGTTCTAAAATGGTGGTGCTAAATGTATGTGCTCTTATAAACTTTTATTGCCAGAAGTATAAACGGCGTCTGCCTTTCAATTTAATTACTATCAATGGCCCTGATCGATTCTAGAGGATATTCAGGAACGCAGTGTGTAGCACTCAGTCGCCCACTGAGTGGCCATACAGACTGCCCTGCATAATGTACGTTTTTTGTTAGACAGCATGAAACTTTTTCTTTTATACTATTAGGTATACTTAACTCATTGTATCCGGATTTACGTTAGTCTCATGAGATTAGCCCGTTCCCTAATCTCATGTCACTTGAATTGTCTTAAGGGGAAGGGATTCTTTTTGTATTATTTGGTCATGGTCTTCGTGTTCCCATTACAGGGCAAAAGCTTTCCTACACTCCTTTCTCTCAATCCTTCAACTCTTCTCGGGTCTCTCACCCGTGCGAGGTTTTTAAGGCCACCCCTTCCTTTAACTGTCAAGTTAAATGTAACTTTGAAAAATACGAGCAATAATATATTTATAATTATACTTCTTATTACGAAAACAATAGATTCATCCAGTAATAAAATTAAAAACAAAATTACTTGATACGAACAAGTACAAAAAGTGAATTCATGCAAAACTGATGTAATGCAGCGTGTAAACCTAGTATATGAAAAAAAAAGATGTTCATTTACTTCAATATTTGTCCAGATAAGTCAAGATGTTCCCATTGAAACTCGTAGGGATCCAGCACCGGCACTCCGTTCGCCACATCACCGCTCTTGATCAGGTAACGAACTAATTCAGACAGCTGATGAATCACCGCTTCCGGAGTAAATCGTACACCGCTAGAGGAACGGACTGCAACAAAGGTACGGGCGAAAACCTTGGTTTAATTATTATTATTTATTTATTTATTTGACAACATTGGTCCAATGGTTAGTAAAACTTACTCGCTAATGGTTAGTAATTTAAATTCAAATATAAGAACAACATGTACTCCTGTCGTACAAGCAACTGAACAAAATGCCTTAATATTGGTACATCGTGTTTTTCGGCCAGGACTTGCAGAATGTTGTTGGCGCTACCCCGTGTTTTGCTTAATAAGGATGCGGTCTTCTTCCTTCTTTAAGCAGCTTCTTACACAATATTTGTAGATATCTTTGTACAATATTATCGTCGATTGTTTTACTACAACGGAAGTATAACGTACGAGTAGGTATGTAACATTGGAGGTGCGAAAAAAAACAAGAGAATCTAAACATCAATAAACCATTTCGCGTTTACTACATCAGAACTAAATTAAAACTTACAGTGTACCTAATTCATAAACAAGGTGTATTCACGATTTATCTGTAGATACCTACCGCTATCGGAACATCTGACGTTTTCGTTTAGAACAAACATCACTAGTAACGATGAAAAGAGGATATTCATTCTCACGCAACGAGACGCAATAACACAGTAACTATTAGGAAAATGGTAATCTTGAACCAGATTTTGCCCAACTATGGAATACGAGAAGATAACAGTATAAAATAATAAAAATAAATGTTGAACTCACTAATTATTACAATGGGCAACGGTTATTTAAAGAATGCCATGTAACATCAAGAATCCCTGTTTTAACTGTTTAAAAACTTATCATATTGCAGTTTCGAAATTCGGATTTTGTTATCAATTTGTTTGTTTTGGATTAATATTAATTAAGTAGGTATTTTGCAATAATATCTAGATAATATCTAGGTTTGTAGATATCTATTAATTATTAAAATTGTGAAATATTTGGTTGTAAGCGTTTTGAATGTGGTTTTATGTTATGGCTCTCACAAATACTTATCTCAATCTCAAAAATATTACATAATATAAACAACCATGGCTAGTGGCCACTAAGCTGCGCGAGTGAGTTGTCACCCCTTGGCACTCGGGGCGTACCGCCCCCACCGCCCCACGTTTACGCCGCCACTGCTTATTCACCTAAGTTATTCACCGTGTGAAACTGTGACAATTCAGAAAAATAGTCTACGGTTGGTACTAAAGTAATAATGTAAGAACAGACGAGCGAAGTAGCAGGCTGGTAATGTATCATTTTTAATTCTTGTTAGAATATAGATAGGGTTCAATGTCTTCCACGGTCAACATCGGAGGCAATCGCCGTTATTCCTCACAAACCTTTGTTGATTCGTACATCAAACGTATCTAAACTAATTCAATTAATTTTCCCATGAGGATTAGACCACACAATGCCACAATCTGTATGGCATTAAAGTCCTTGACACATTTAATGATAAAGCGTTTTAAATGCATATCTGTGAGTGAATCGGCGCACCCGTCTTAGTGAGACTAGAATTTTATTACAGCATTGTGGAGTGTGACATTGCAAAGCATATCTCTATAACAGTCGAGACATATTGTGATGGCTAAAAAGGCATTCTAATGTTTATGAGTCACACAATTGATGAATCATTTTGTTGAAAGCTACGACCGTTGACCTAAACGACCTAAAAATATTCTACAACTAACAATTAAGTCTAGCTCAACGCACCCGTCTGTTAATTCATTTGTTTTCAATTCCATTATTTAATAATAAATTGAAGATGTCTACGTGTAGGTCACTACATAGATTAGGTTTAGATTAGGCTATTATCGGTGCATTAGGTACCTTAAACGCAATATATAGACCTTAGCAATGTATTTTTAAAAGATTAATTTATTTTAGTACCTTGTTATGCAATCTGGTTGTATTCATCTGGCGTGGCACTATGGCTTCTCCAATAATGCCGAGGAGTTTAACCGCGCGAAATATGAAATTTACTATTGATCAAGACAGATAAGCTGCATGGTAGAACAGAATTACACGAATTCGTATAGCATAATAGCATAGTATAAGCACCCCGTAACGGATCCACTGCAGGGCATGGATTTCTTCTAATCCATAGTAGGCATGAGCCTTAATCACCACGCCAATTCACTGGATTCTGGAGTCTAGGATACCACACGAAATTTTCCTTTACCGTTTGTCGGTCATATGACAGGTTAGAACTCGCGACCTGTTGCTTAAGAAGTGGGTTAGTAATACTCAATCATGACACTAGTTTACACCTTTTACATAAGTACTTTTTGTGTTACAGAGTTGTTCAACCTACCTGCTGACTCAATGCTGGTGATTGTACATTTTGATTGGATAATGGTTTAACCGTAGGTTGATCGCTCTTCTTGTTTTAACACGTGTGTTTCCAACACGTATTCGCGGTGAATATAATTTTGTGAGCCTATACTGCGACCTTGTTATTAATTAACATAACAATAATAAGTACCTAGTTATGATCGAAAATATAGGACACAGAAACATGGCCGTAAACGATGTCCTAATTGACTAGCGCCTTTTAATGAACAGGGACATTTTCAACAGTTACCATCCACAAATCAACGCATATAATTTTATTAAGTGCGTAGATTCGTAGATCATTGAAGTCACTTTTTTATAAATTGGTTTATTTGCGAATGTCTTGATGGATGTGATACATTTTTTTTTATTGGTCTGGTTGCGGCAACTCGGCTGCTGAGAGTGAGGTCCTGTGTTCGAACCTCAGGCAGGGATTTTTATGTTCAGATATTTTCATTATCAGTCCGAAATTCGGAATTACCTAGGTGGCGAAAGGCTCACCACTCATAAACATGGATTAATAAGGAAAGCAGTAAAATATGGGTTTACAACTGCAATACACCTCTGCCCAACTCTTCGGGGAATAGTGTCCCAGGGCTGAACAACAAAACACACCCTGTCATTTTCAATCCAATTGTATGGCTTTATTACTATTATTACATAATATAATTACTAATTAAATTTATATTTTTATTTTCAAAATTGTGGTCCCATTGGCGTGGTGACGACGTGGTGGATCCCTTCTCTGTAAGAGAACAGGCATTTGCTCCACAGTAGGACAGTATCACACTGAATAAAACGAAGAAAGAAAAGATCGTAAGGAAACCTCAGAGATTTTCTCGATGGTGTGTAAAGCCATGTCAGAGGTCTGCGGGTGTTTTAAACTCTGACACTAGATTGTGTTTGTTGGTTATACGACAAGAAGAAGAATTATTAGTCTTTATCAATAATCTATTTGGTTACAAAATTTTGCAGCCCAACAAAGGAACTGTCTGGCACCATTTCTGTGGCTATAGTAGGTACCTTTAAGGAGGGGACCAACTCAAATTATGTCAAGCTATAGGATACTCATGCCTGTGTACATAATATGAGTGATATCGTATGCATCATACAAACGTCAAGCCGATTGCTTCATCGATAGTTACGACCGAGATTTATCGTCCTGTATTATTTGTGTTCCGATTCGGCGCACGCGACGCCAGATGTCAAAAACACATCATGACGAACAAACAGCCGTTGACAGAAGTAATAGTTTGAGTTGAAAGCGTCAAAGAGGTCGTAAATCAATTAGTGGCCAACACTTTTGACCGTAAAATAATTTTTTTAGTCTCAATTTATATCGGTTCGACCATGTTCGGGCTGTCTAGATATAGGTCACCAAATGGAGCCATGGAACATAAGTAGAGCGTAGAGCGTAACGATATAGGCAACTGTAATTAAAATAAGATATTATATATATCTTTGTACTTATTTTTTATTTATTAATATCTTGTATTTACTTATAAATCGATGACTACAAATGTAGGTAGATACTTACTGCATATATTATGAGTAGAGTCATCGTTATGAATTGTTACATTTATTTAGTCGGGTAAAATGTGGTACATTAACGTTGCAATGACGTCGCCATAAGACGTGTTAAAAATATGGAAGAAGAATTCGCGGCGGTGAGCAGAGGTCGAGATGGCTTAGTGGTCAGAGCGCCTGGAGTATTTATCCGGGAGGCGCAGGTTCGAATCCTGTTCGCGACCGTATTCTTTCTTCCATTTAATATTGTAACGTTAGAGTTCGCTAAGCATGCGTTAATGCTTTTCAAAGATTTATCGTGAATGTGGTACATTAAAAAGATAGTAATTACATAATGACATTAGCGCTGAGACACATTACTTTCGTTTGAAATTTTTATTGAATATACGTGAATATCTAAAAACTCGAAACGAAGAGACGAAGTTAAATGCATTTTTAATATAAAGTTAAACTTGAGATTTATGAATGATACTCGTTGTTATAGTGTATGGGTAACACAGTAATTATTTAGGATTATGATTTGATTTTTCAATTTCTTACGTAGACGTTCATACAAAGGTAAAATGAGAAACGTCAAATGGGACTTCTTAGATTGTGGCGAGTTTAATTTTTCACATTTTACACGCTTTATATTAGCTTCACTTGTATGTATGTTTGTAACCAACTCCTTAGGTCGCTATTTTGACTCACTTCCCGGTTTCCGATTGAGCTGAAATTTTACATACACGTTTAGTTTAGACGACAATGCATGGTGAGCTCAGTGACATCATTCTAAATCCAATATGGCGGACTCCCAAAGATGGCGGACTAGTAATTATTTATGCACTCCCGCGATATGGGTATCAAATGAAAGGGTTCGCTGAGAAGAATACGAAAAATGAAATGACGTCACTCTAAGTCCAACATGGCGGACTTCCAAAGATGGCGGACTAGTCATTTTTATGGCATCGTGTGATATGGGTATCAAATGAAAAAAAACATTTTATCGTAAAAAGCGTGGGGTGCTTCTTAAGATATTTTATAATAACTTTAATTAAATATTTACAACAATTGACATCGAGCTCCCCACGCTTTTTTACGATAAAATGTTTTTTTCATAATCACTCTATGTATTTTGTTTTTGCATTTATAGAAAATTATTTTCTACTTTTTAGTTCGAGTAGTTACAAAGAGAGTCTACTAGGTAGGTACTATCTCTACCTCTAGATATCATGTGGAAAATTAGCAAAATTGTAACGAAATACTTACAGCAATCAGCATACTAAAATTATGAATGATAAAAGTTATTCCTCTGAAGTCTGAGTGTTGCTAATTCCATTTTTGAAGTTACAGTCATCTATATTTTAATAATATTTTTATCAGCAGTTTATATTTCCTCAATAAATAAAACGATTAGAAAATCATATATCATCAATAATGCAAAGATGTATGAAAAAAATATTGATTTAATGTAAAGATAAAACAGTTTGTACTAGATTATACAATACATTTCTGGCACTGATGAAACGTCTTAAAACGGCTGACTTCGTCATTATCTTCAAAGCGGCGGGTGGCGCCAACATTCTGTTTGTTACTCGTCATTTTAATGTTTCCGTTTCTTAGACGATCACGTAATTAATATGGACGATGACGTTTTTGGGAGTCAAATAAAATTATATTATTACTATAAATTGTGACTGAACTTAGGGCATTGAATATAGGTATATATTTATTCCGTTAAAATTTCGAACATCTGTACCCAAAATAATTAAATCAAATCAATTTTTATTTATTGTGGATCATAGGTATATAGGATGTCATTCGTTATACAATAAAGTATTCGCCATATACCGCCATTATGGCATACAAATAGATTAGGTAGGTACATAACATTAATAATTTAAATAATAAAAACGCATAAACTAATTATTGGAATTAAAAACTATGAATTAATTCTAAATCATCAAAACTATGTCCAACTATTACTTATTCATATACAATACAATATACAATCGCAATCTAATAATATGTCAACTGAATATTAATTATGATGGTTTATCCTAGTATTTCGGAGGATGCAACCGTCCTATTTTTAAAGACGAAGGTAAGCAGATCGACAAATGGCGAGGCGAGGCAGGAGGCACGAAGAAGTTTTATAATATTTTTAAGGAAACTTTTGTCCCCATTGTCAATTCACTCGCTCCCTGCAAGCCTTTTTTTTATTTTTATTATCGTGTGGAAATCCTCATGATGCCCTGCACCTTACGGTGAGGGCTATGTCGGACTCCTACCGACTAAAACCACACGGCCATCTCAGCACATAGAGAAGGAGCACCGTTAACTCTAGTAGATCAAACCAGTGCCCCTTTGTGCCGCTCCCTGCAAGCCTGGATCCAGGATTTATTACTGGGAGGGGGGCACAAGAGCCACACAATTGGGGACCCATGTTTTTCTATATTATTGACCCATATATTCTTTGATAATCTTGCTGGTTTAGTAACTCATTCAAGTCTAGAACGACCATTAATGGTTAAGATAAGACGTTGTTAACACGTTTTTACGTTAATCATAGTTTCATTTTCCAATAACTGTCACAGATGTGTAATTAAAAAATTCTATTAACGTGCCAGCGTTACTTAGGTAAGTAGGTATCTACTTATTTACTACTTAAAAAAAATCCTATTATACTAACAATGCAGACTCAGATCCACTAGGAACTTCAGACGGCAATTTCTGAAACAAGACTACATTCAATTGAGAATTCAGTTTTTTCTATTTTTAGTGTTCCGTTTTCAAAATGGAAAAAAGGAACCCTTGCTAGATCACTTCGTTGTTCATCTGTCTGACAAAACTCTTTTTCTAAAGAACACGTGGAGATACCTCCATGATTTGGAATTAATATTAAATACGTCTAATAATATAGGTCTACGGTTCTTTGGAAAACCAAGGAACCGTAAAAAAATCAGGCTTCTAAGTCAACGGGGAAAAAAAAAACGGCCATATTAGCCGCATATTTTGGCTTTCGCCGCTAAATCAAAACTTTTAGGCGGGTAACAACTAAAACATGAAAATTCTCATAAATTTTGCTTTGCTCTGCAATTACTCTATTAATTGGATATTATGAAATTATTTTTATTAGACTTATAACAAGATAATTTCAATTAATTTAATTATCACTCGCGCGCTCATACTCATAGCGACCATTTAAAATGTAGGTACCTGGGGGATGTTTGGCCCTACTATTGGTCTGGCAGCTTACAAAAATTATAAAATAGTCCCATAAATATCATAGATAAAAATTAAGTCTCTGACTATAAGTAAGATTAAGTTCTTTTCTTTCGATCGCCGGATGGCTATAATTATTGTTGTCAGGTGTCTGGCTAATTTTACTAATATTTTTTTTACAATATTTCGTACTAAACTTTAAGTAAAGTGAGTAATATTTTTACGTACCTGTAGCACCTGATACTTACCTGAGAATTGGCCGTCGGCCCAATCTAGCAGGTATGTAGGTATGCGTTCACTATACACACTAACACTACTCTATTATATACATTTTGTCCATCAGAAAATAAATAAGGTCTGGCCGTCTGGGGGCTCTGGGATCTTGCTCTACTATCAATGTATGGGTTTATCATTTATCAATGTATGGAATTGATAGCAATAACGTCGCCATAAGACGTGTTAAAATATCGAAGAAGAATTCGCGATGGTGAGCAGAGGTCGAGATGGCTTAGTGGTCAGAGCATCTGGAGTATTCATCCGGGAGGCGCGGGTTCGCGACGGTATTCTTTTTCCATTAATTAATATTAATACAATAACTTTAGAGTTCGCTAAGTATGCTTTAATGCTTTTCAAAGATTTATCTTGAATTGCAAAGTTATTTTTTTCAATTTGACCTTTTCTTTTCGTCGTAATGGTTCGGTGATTTCATGGTTTATGGACTTATAAGTAATCATAACTATTGGGAACCCTCGGCCCGCGAGATGTAGGTATCTACATTTCCGTTTTTTTATTGATGTAATTGTCGTCATTTGAAGTCGGCATGCTTAGTATGGTAAGCATTCTTCAGCATGCTGAAGAATTGATTAAAATGTGATTAAATGTGAGACGTCAAACCTGCCGTGTCACATTTTATTCAATACTTGAAAATGATTTATGCGTCTCAGGGGCTGAATAGCTTGTTACTTAAAAACGCCGTTGGAGATTAAAGGGTTAAAAGAAAAGCAATAATAAAACGTGGGTAGGTTACAACTAATGAAAGATCCTATATATACATAAATTACATTTATTTTCTAACCCCTTTAGTTTACGTGTAGTTATACCCATGAGTGGAAACCATAAATCAGTTTAAATGCTTTCTTTATACTCTCACTCACTATTTAGTTATAAATACCTGACAGGTATTGTGAAAACAATAAATTCTTTCGGTACGTATCTGTTTCCCGTTGATGTATTATAGTAACCTACTACTTGTATGTTCGTGCTATTTCGGTCGAGGTCGTTTTACCTCGCCCTTCAGGTAATTTTTATGACTACGCCGTAGAGGCAACTGTAGGTTACTGGGATGTCATCGTAGATGCTACGCATGCATTTGTGCATGCTACGTATAAACGTAGCAATTAATTATTTTATTACTTGAAATTAATTGCGGGTTTTTATTCTGAAACATTCTATCGTAAATATAATATTTCTGTAACTACCTATACTAAATAATATACATATTTAGTCAAAATTCAGTCTTAGTTAAATATAATTAGGTTTAATACCTAATTATCTCCTCTCGTCTCGTCCTCCTGCGACCACGAACGCTGCAAAGTGTTCGAAACGCCAGGAAAAACAAAAACCAATAATACACGCGATTGATCCGGTTAAAAGTTGTTTTATTATAATTTATAGTGATCGCGAAAACCTAAGATATTACTATAATGAAATTTTGCCTAACAAATGGCAATATTGAGTAACAAGAAGTAGGCTGTACGTGGGTAAATGAAAACGTTTGTGCGATTAAATAGTATTTTTTTGTGAAGTACCCATTCTCACTACACATTCTCTTCATTCTGACTTCATTCGAGCTAAAGAAAATTATTATTCTTAACAAATCAATAACGATAAGTACCTAGTCGGCAAATGGACAGACGCATTTCAGAGAATTAAATTGTTGTTGGTTTAAAGTATCTAACGTTAAAGTACTTAGGTATGTTCAGATTCAGAAGTTAATTTAATTAAAGATTTATCTCTAACTAGACATATTTACAGGAATCTATTAAAAAGATTAACTATTGTGCCTTTGAAAATGTTTAATCGGCGTGCAATAGGCTGCATACAAGAAGTCATAATAGAGTCTATTTTACTATTTCGTTGCACAATGTCCGACTGTGTCCAACCATTTACCTTCACATGCACCGTATATGCACTTTAGTAATTAATATTGTGATGCTTTTGGACAATATTTCGGCAATATATACGTTAGTATTTATTCTCAGCTCGCCGACTTCATCTCATTCAGTTCACGTCGATCAGTGATGCACACACCATAGGATGTTGAACGTTTAGCGAACCGCTAAAGACGCGCGAAACAATCATTCGAAATTTAAAGTTGGAAAAGTATAAAGTGAAAAAATATAGTGCGGTTATAATTTCTGTTTAAAATTAACAATATGTGGCGAACTGTATTAGGTTGTTCAGTTTTTTTGTACGCGCTAGTTTCAAATGTAACTACGGCACCGATGCGATATCAACAATGTACGTATTATTTTATTTCTTTTTCTTACAATAATTTACGGTTTTTAAGATTATCGATATTCCATTGATTCCATTTTATTGGTTAAATACATCCTACATCTACTAGTCCTACTTATATTATAAGTGTGAAAGTTTGTGAAGGTGGATGGATGATTGTTACTCTTTCGCGCAATAACTACTGAACGGATTAGGATAAAATTTGGCATACAGATAGTTTGAATTTATAATTCCATTCACAAATCAAATATTTAAAAAAACGTTATATTTTAGGGTTCATGTATATTTGTGAGTTTCTTTATTCCCGCTAAGTATATCTTCTAAACACCTGAACCGATTTAGATAGTGTATCGTTAGAATCCTAACATTATCCCGGGTAACATAGATAAAGAACATTTAAAAAAGAAATATAGTGGCTATGGTACACAAAAAGATGTGAAAAAAAAGGTAGATGAGGTCCTTCAATTTTTCTTCCTACTTTAGTTTAGATGAGAAAATGTAAAGTGCACGTTGTTGGTTTTATATTGTTTTCCAAAACTTGTGTTTCTCCGAAGTTTAATGTCTAATTATGGTGGATAATTAACCATTAAGTGTTCATGAAGGTGTACGAGTGTGGGCAAATTGTATAAAATTTAAAATCATGACTTTTTGTGTTCACTACTAAACTCCATCGAAGACTCAGTAAAATTTCCACCGTTTTACTGGGGCAGCGCGCGCAACAACTTTTAATATTTGATTATTCTGAATACTTGACACTGGCAAGCACAAAAAGTGTGACGCCATTTAATAAATAATCCCATGACGGGAACTATTATTATTTGTTTACTCCATATACTTCACACTGGCTAAATGCACGAGGAGGGCGAAGCCAGAAGAAAAAAAGAAAAAAGAAAGGTACCTACTTATGAAAAGTCAAAGCTAGGTGCAAGGTTCCAAGTAATTGATTCGAAGAAGAGGCGAAAAGCAACTCCAAAGACACTCTTATAAAGTAAATTGGTATAACAATAAAGTAATGTGAGAACTTAGTGTGAGAATAATGCCGGTTAATGTGCAAAGGAAATCTAGAAATTTTTTGAACCAGTTTTTTTTTTTTTTTTTAAGTGCATACCTCCTTCAAATTATAAATAATATAGTTACATGACGGTAGGTACCTTTATGTATTAGATTAATTATTCAGTTTATAACTCGAAATCGCAGTCAATCATTATCGCAGAATTAGGTAATCGTGTAAAATATTTTATTAGGTATTTTATTTTACGGCAAATATTTTGAACAGTGTGTTGTTTAGCCTGGCTTGTACCAATGCGAATTTTCTAAGTGTTTCAATATCATAAGTATTTTCTGACATCACAGACATTTGAGACATTGATCGAGAGGTCGTCTTATGTGCCGCAGGCCGGGGGTTCGATCCCCGCTCGTAACAACTAGGTAGGTATCTGTATAGGCTGCGGATAAATATTCCGTTCCGTGTCTGGGTGAGTGTGAGATTAGCGTGTAAACCCAACCACGGACCAAAAAACCCCCTCACCCACAGTGCGCTTTCCTTCTCTTTATCGAATGGTTGATGAACAACTTAGTTTCAGAGTTTAAACCACCTTCGAGAACATCTCTCAGGTGTCTAGTTGCATCGATATTTTCCTAGTCTACTAGTGTGGTTGGTGATCAATTCTCGTGCATTTTCAGTATGAGTAGAGGCCCTTGCCCTGCAGTGGTAGGTACTGTTAAGGGCTATTTAAATGATGTATGATTGCAAATTCAAATAAGTAAAGTTATATATACTTTGCCGTAGAGTCAAAGGAAAACCAAACTACCTACTTGTTTAAAAAAAATAATAGTTAAAGTTAGGGTGGGGGCTCGTGGCTAAACAACAGCCGCACAGATCGGTCGATCGAGGTTAAGCTGCGCTTGCCGCGGTCGTTCTGTGGATGGTTGACCATAATTTCATAACGAGACCCCAGCGTCCCTCGGAGAGCACGTTAAGCACGTCGGCCCCAGTTGTGAAATTAATAACTGACAGCCGCTACGGGTAGTTCAAGGCCTGAAAGTTTGACAACCAGTCATACCACGAGTTATCGTGTTACCCTGGCACTGGGTTGTGGAGGTCAGATAGGCAGTCGCTCCATTTAAATACTGGTATTAAGCTGTACCTATCCGGTCTAACTGGAAGCCGACCGCAATGTAATTTGGAAAAGGCCAGGCTGATAATAAAGTTAATATTGTATCTCAGTTATGTGTAGGTAAGTATGATTGAATACTTGTATGCCACTGTAATGTAGGTAACAAATAATTTTATCTGTAATACCTACCTGTGCTTACACAAAACATTTAGTTTTTTATAATGTTGCCCCGCAGCAATTTTTTCTGTATCGTGCATGTGAGATTTGTGTCAAATGCCCTGTTTGTAAAAAAAAACTGTAATTTGTTATAATATTACATGGAAAAAGAAAACGGTCGTAACCAGGATTCGAACCGGCGCCTCCCGGATAGATAATCCAGGCGCTCTGACCACTAAGACAGCTCGACCTCTACCTTTTCCATTTAATATTATAACTTTAGAGTTCGCTAAGCATGCGTTAATGCCTTTCAAAGATTTATCTTTAATCTGTAATTTGATCAGACAAATAAGTGTTTCGTGCGGGAATCGAACCCATTATCCGCGGCGCAAAGGCCGATCTCACAACTACTGCACCAACTGTTCTGTTGACTTGACATTTGCAAAGAGCTTGTAGCCTCTAAACGTTGACGTATGTACGTGACTATTAGAAATTAAATCGGTGAAGGGAAACATCGTGAGGAAACCAGCACTCTTGAGATATGTTCTCGATAGTGTTTAAAGCCATGTCAGAGGCCTACGACTCTGACGCCTAATTTATGAATCAACCACAAGATATTAAGAAGTAAGTGAGATGACAATTGCATTTAGTAACGAAACTGCAACATTGGAGACCTTTTTAGTTTTATCGGGTGGAAATTATAATGGATGCTCTCCACCTGATGGCTAGGGATATGTCGAACACAAACAAAAACCACACGGTCATCGTAGCACATAAAGATTTAGTAACGGTGGATTTTACATCCAAACTAATATTATAAATGTGAAAGTAACTCTATCTGTCTGTTTGTATGTTATGTTTTCACGTCTAAACTGCAGAACCGGTTTTGTTGAATTTTGGAATTAGGACAGATTGAATCTTAAATAAGGATATATGCTCCTTTTGTAGCGCAGACGAAGTCTCAAGCACCAGCTAAAATTATTATAAAACCTCTTCCCTTTATTTCACATCACCATCGGTAGATACGTAATGTACCCATGCCTATAAAAACAACACTCAAATCATGATTTATTAACGGTCGCTTGTAAAATCATAGTGCTCTTGACTCTCTTTTTAAAATTTCAAGAGCGGTAGGTACGTAAAGGTGTCTATTGCTCTTATCCACAGTGAATTCAGGAACAATTTACACATGCCTGTTAATTGACTGACCCACTTTTTTATCTGGTCATATTATTTTGGAGTTCATATAGATCAGTGCGTTCTATTTAAAATAATTGCACTTTAACTTCAATGTATATACCTATTACTGTCAATATGCTTACGGAACGAAGATTAAGATGGGTGTGTAGACAAATCGGAAACAGATTTCACTTCTTCGATTTTGGAAATAAAATAAGGTAACTTTTTATAACTTCTTAATATTTTACCAAGTTCTAATACCAACATACCTGTTGTAAAAAACATACCTTATGTACCTATTAACGAATTAATTGACAGTGTCTTTTGTTAAGGGCCATTGTTAGTATTTGAATCTTCGATTTAAAATTAAAGAAATCCCATGATACATTTTATTAGAAAGGTAAATACTTTCCTCAACTAAGTTTATATATAAAATAGTGTCGATAGTCGGTATCTACCTTCTCACCGCAGATACAAAGTAGCAAGAAATTATCAATTCTATCGATGACATAAAGCATATATAATCAGCCCATTACTGTCCCACTGCAGGGCGCGTGCCTCTTCTCACACAGAGAAGGTACGAGCATTGATCACCACGCTAGCTTACTGCGGGTTGGCGATTTTAGACTATTAATTCCTCGGGTTTCGTCACGATATTTTCCTTCTCCGTATGTCTGTGATGTCTTCAGATTAATTATAAAAGTAGTTAAAGTACCTAATTAAGAAGAATTCACATTGGTACATGTTAGGTTTGAATCCATAACCTGTGGCTCAAGAGGCGGGCCGTAACCACTCGGCCACCACGACATTACTCATCAATTATATCGATGAATGTCGTAAAAATACAAACTGACTTCTTTCCACAGTAATTCGATTCGATTAAAATACCATCCTGGTTGGGAGATTTCATTAAAACTCTATAATAACAGAGTTTTTCTTATCTCTAATATCGAAGACATGGTTCCTTAGTATTTCACATAGTTTCACATTTATCCACACTGACCCATCTCCATGATCACCTGATCATTTTACATGTTGCGGGCTGTGATGATGATGATAACTTGACAAATGTGCCGGCTTTATTGTACCTACCTAAGCGAAATAAGCTATTCAAGATAAATCTTTGAAAAGCATTAACGCATGCTTAGCGAACTCTAAAGTTATTATATTAAATGGAAAAAGAATACGGTCGCGAACAGGATTCGAACCTGCGCCTCCCGGATGAATACTCCAGGCGCTCTGACCACTAAGCCATCTCGACCTCTGCTCACTACCGCGAATTCTAATTCCATATTTTAACACGTCTTATGGCGACGTTATTGCTATCAATTCGAAATAAGCTAGCTGACGAATGCTCGGTTTGTTTCATACACATAGGTAGGTAACTCATGAGAAAAAAGCAATATCATATCGATGGTTAGGTTTGAAGGGTCGTTTTCAAACATATTGGAATGCACGGGTACACTCTTGTCATTCTTTTACGTGTGTCCCACGATTTTAACAATTCTTTGCATTATGCCTATATCTACTCGAGTGTTGTTTAGCTTGGTTAGAATGTAATTTCAAGTTTTTATATAAATAACTCATAGCTCGAATACTCATTTAAGTATATTTTTTTCCACAGCACGTAGACCCAGCTACACTGCGACAGATGGTCCTGCAGCCCAACACGTCCCCTTCATAGAGGTGCGAAACGGGACGTACCACGGCAACGGGCCGCGCGAGGAGGCGCGTGCCATGTGCTCAGTCAGGACGCAAGAGGTCAATGCCACCGCTAATGCCACCATCACTAGGAGACTACACGGAGTCGTCACTTCTAGTAAGTTTACTTTGGAAAAATACCATCACTGTCACACCGCCTGTATTCCCCCAGGAGGTACATAAGAATATGGATATAAGAATTGGTGTACACACATATTTCACAGTATTGGTATTTAAGTACAATATGGGCTGAGCCTATTACCATCAAACAGGCACGATGCTTAACTCCGAGCAACTATTGAGAACAAACAGAAAAATAACGCAATAATACTTTGCCCGAAATCCAACCCAGGATCTCACGCTCAGCAGCCGCGTTTGTAACCATTAGACCAACGAGGCAGTCGACTGAAAATGTTTTCATTATTTTGTATTTAGGCACATTATAACATATTTTTTTCTAATTTATAGAGGAGCTCCACACTGCGGTTCTGCGGCTGGAAGTTATAATCTTCGGTCAGATGCAGCAGATGTGGCGGAGTATCGATGCGTTGCGCGCGGAGCTAACCAGTAACCAGCGAGCTAGTGTGTACCCGTCCAGGAACACCGTGTCATTCAGATACCAACCTCTCGGACCGTGACATAACAGCATTTTGAAAGACAAGTAGGTAGTTAGTTACGGTGACGGATGATTAATTGAAATGAATTAACCGTTTGAAATTATAGAACTCTGGTGGTATTAAACTTTGAATCTGTATCAAAGATCCCAAGCTTTTGTACCTATGAATTGTTTATCATTTCTACTCATGTGGCAAATAGGTATAGTATACCTACTTTAAATTACATTGCATGGAGTTTTACACTGGTTTTTGGAAATCTCTACGTTCAAACAGAAATTCTTCTGAAATCATATTAGTGCCTCTTTTAACAAAGTTATGCCAATTAGTGCTATTACAAACAACATAAGACGCCCACTGTATTTGTGTAATAGATCAAATTGCAGGGCTGCGCAGGAATAGAATCCTACCAAACCTTTTTGATCCCTTCCTTTTTTATTCCTTGCTTGTTTCTATTACCATTTTTTGCAGATTATTTTCTTAATGCTATGAACGTGTTTCATACATATCCTGTAAGTGTATAACTGCCAAAGTATTACAATCCCAAATTAATTGTAAATTATTTACGTTAAGAACTTTCTTATAATTAAGGAAAAAATTGGTATAGCACTCCTGTGCAGCCACGTAATGTGTAATTAGGTAAGGTTGCATAAAACAAAACAAATATATTTATAAAGTTCAATTTATTAACAATTAGTAATCAGCTTACGCGGTCAAATTTACATCGGTGTGGTTAAACAAACTTGACCGCGTAATAACAATAAACAAATACCTCGTTAGTTACAATAGTTAAGTTAAATGATGTTAACCTAAATGTCGTTATTAATAAATATTAACAAACAAATTATTATGCATTTATCTCTTAAATTACATTTAGAATTTTGCATTAGAATGTATGTACTTATAAACAATACAGAGATTCTATTAGACTATTATTTTATAATTTAAATACCTTTATCCGATCATGGCGTAGTTTATATAGAAAATCGTACAACACTACCTTATAACACGTGGACGGATTATTACATTTTGTAGAAACTCGTATTATTAAGATATAAAATATAAATAAATAAAAACCTCACTCTACTCTCGGTACAGAATATTTTTGTTCGTTCAGGTTTAATCGATATAACTTATTACCTACGTACGACGTTCGCCAATAACGTAACATGCATACGTTATATAGCAAAAAAATTAATATTTTATACACATGTGTGTAAGTGATTTTAATCCAAATGTTGGTTTTTTTCTGTACATTTTTGATCGCATAAATGGTTTTAATTGAAATAGAAGCGTCATCAATAGTGTTGATCACGGACTACAATTCCAATTAAAATCTTACACAGATGTAATAAGGGATTAATTTTGAATGTGTTTGATATTGACACTTGCAGGTGAGGTTTATGTCCAGTAGTGGACTGCGACTGGCGGAGTAGTATAGTTCGTTATGTGTGTGTGGGTGTATTGTGTCAAGCGGCGGAGGCCTGCATGTACCGACGCAGTTCTTCTTGTGTGTCGAAGATCATGACGGGGAAGGGCGAGCCGGGCACGTGCCGGCCGGCCCATCGCACCTCCACGCGGTAGTCGCCGGGCTCGGTGGGAGAAAACTGTGGACAAAATTATACACGGTATTTGTTAACATTATGTCTAAGGTAGGATCATTGTGAACAAATTTTTCGGTGAACCAAGGAATCGCTTAGTTCGCAGAGCACTTTGAGTACTGATGCATTGAGCGCATGCTACAACTCTGCCCGCGGTCGTATTTTGCCTCTGATTACAATGATTTGATAGCAACGCTGTCATAATTCAACCTTTTTGTATGTTTGATGGAGTAATGCTACACATATTTTTATACGAGATTATCTTGCTAGGTACTCGTAGATAAAATACAACGTGTAAAATTAACAGATCTTTATCAACGTTACCTAGCGTGTTTTAATTATAAACATTATTCACCTCAAATTGATACGTCTTACTATATTATCAGTAAATATTATGTTGATAGGAGATATTACTACTTGTACGTCACGTTCCTCCACGTGAGTTGTTGGTCAGGGGAATATTTTAGTTGGCTGTATTTTTATTAAATTGACCATTTCATATTTTTTATTTTGTTCCTGTGATTCATCAGATTTCATCGATTCAGATCTCTTATTACGATCATTTATTACGAGAATCGTAATTTCCTTCTATCAAACATTTTCAGGGAATCATTTTCCTCGCAGTAGGCAACGCGGGATCCAACATGGTGGGAGTTGTCATCATCAGCGTTGAGCCGACAATAGTGCATTGGAGTCAACCTCAACAACTGACTGAACTTCGGATAGCATGTTCAGACAAAAATATTTATTCTTTATTTTTTTCATGCCCTAGGCATGAAATTACGTATTTACGAAGGCAGGGCTGGGATCATGCTGGGATGTAGAAGCGGGATTACCTCTGCTTGCGGATATCACAAATAGGCTCACGCAACGTGATCGGGTCCTCTGAAAAATGTCGACGGACCCCATCAAATTGTGCTACCAGTCAGGACATGACATTCATTCTTCCAGAAGCATCCGTGGTCTACGTAAACCCTATACCATGCCACCTCTCTAGCAACTCTTCCACCCCGGTCGTACAGTCGTTATTACGGCTTGCCCTGCTCACGGTTGCGCAAGATGCTCCTTCCATTTTATGACCATTTTTCAACGGATTTTTAGTGAGAACTGGCATTGCACCGGTCTATCAACCCTTTCTTTCGTATCTAGAACTCAGGGTGGTGATCCGGCCAAAACCTCGCACTGTCTCGAAAGTGATTAACGATTCACGGTATCTACTAATCAGCTTGAAAGCCATGGCAAGCTGCGGTGTTCGCAGCAACACGATGTTGTGGTCCAGCTTGCTGTCTGTTAGATAAGCCGTTTATGTCATCAGCAAGAGAAACCCTTCATCTCCCATTGACAACCATTATTTTGGGGGTAAGACGAACATGCTCTCCGAAGTTACAGCTATTTTCATCATCAACTCGATGCCAATCTCTACGCAATATGACGGCGAAACTGGTCCTGATATAGTTTTGTCTAATACACAGTTGAATCCAGAACTCCGAGCAAAGTTATTTTGGAAGCGCAGCGTGGTTATTACGGCGAGGGTTCGGCAAAGCTCCTAGTTCCTAAAATTTTCGGCAAGTCACACCATTGCCCTTTCGCATTAAATAGTCTATACATGTTACTGACCTTGCATAGTATGGTGCGGTCCTTCTGGCTTTCCCGCTGCATCTCTACGCGGAAGGCTCCTTTAGGGCCGCGCACGCGAACGGTTAGTTGACCGGCGCCCGCGCCGCGTGTATCGCATAGGAAGCGCGACTGGAAGGTCGCTAGCACGCCGGGTTCTACTCCCGGGCCGTATACACGGACCTGCACGACGACCGACAAAATTGTTATACATTTTTGGAAGATTTGAGGTGTAGTGCGAGTTTGCTACTTGAATAAGGGTGTTTCTGGAGAAGAAAATTTAGCAAATATGTGCTACAATATATGCCTATCACAATCTATAGATCGCCAATCCGTAATTCAATTGATGATAACGACCGTTCTCTGCAGCAAGAGAAGTTACTAAGAGCATTTAGAATTATAGACACTAAGGCGTTACTATAATTCTTTTGAGCTGAATTATCCAACTCTATTTTAAAGGTATTTTTTTAAGCAGCTACATATAATAGGTTAAAAGTATTTATAAAATGATCGT
Source organism: Xylocampa areola (assembly GCA_935421205.1). Taxonomy (NCBI): domain Eukaryota; kingdom Metazoa; phylum Arthropoda; class Insecta; order Lepidoptera; family Noctuidae; genus Xylocampa; species Xylocampa areola. Next base: position 11,227,428 of record OW285201.1, on the reverse strand, counting down.
TGTATAAACTACACGTGTACCTTGGAGGGGTCTGGAGCGCCAGCCACTTTGAGCACGAACGGCGAGCCGGGCACATGCTCTCCAGCGAACTGTATGCTTAGCATGTGTCGGCCCGCCTCCGCCGGCTTCACGTTCAGCGTGAACGTGCCATCACCGTGCTCGTACAGTTCGCAGTACGCGACCTGGACACATGATAACATTCCATGATTTAAAGAAGTGTCTATTTGAGTAATTATAAGGAAAGTAGTAGTAATGATATAAAAAAATAGGGTTTATTAAGGCTATAGAACACTGATCGAAGATACAGGTAGAACAACTTATTAATAGAAGAGCGGTTTCTTTTACGTAGTATTATGAGTTGAAGGCGTAGAAATACACTTTAACACGCGACTCGAGATGAGTACCTGCGTGACGCGTGATAAATCAAATCGGTATTGTTTTCTATTCAATATAGCACTATTTATATCCGACTTGTGCGACGTTGAAGCGAATTCTATTTGTCCTATTCAGAGGGCTACGTTTTTACTCGTTTAGTTCGCGGACAGATTGTCTACTGCCCGCGAACAACATTGGGCGAAGTGGACATTTTTATTCCGCGGACAATTCGCTATCTGCGTATTGCCTGAATGTCCATAGAGTGACAGGTCACGTTGGGTCGTGTCGAGTTTTAAGTGTGTTATGGCCCTTGTTTGTGTGCTTTTTGTTGCTATAGTGCTTTAGGCCTGATCTCTCTCCTCCTCTATGAGAGTGAAAGAAGAGAGAGTACATCATAACATCTCTTACGTCCTTGGCTAACCTCCGTGGAGATAGGCTGCCGTGACCGAAAATTCAGTGGGGAGTATATTAAATAAATATGTATTTTTTGTGGAAAGGAAAATACAGTCGTGATTCAAATCTGCGCCTTCCAGATAAATACTCCAAGCGCGCTAACTACCAAGCCATCTCGACCTCTAAGAGTTCTTCCACATTCACCTTTTAGTACGTCTTTTTGTGACGTCATCGTTATCTGTTCAGGCCCTATACAGGTGACTTATTTATTAAATTTTTTACACGACTTCCAAAAACAAAGGAGTGTTATGTTTTTACGGTTCCATGTATGTATGTATGTTTGTGAGTTTCTTTATTCCATCATAACTTCCAAATGCTTGGACTTTTTTCAATTTATGGGGTATCGTTAGTATCCTTACATTTTCTCGGTAACATAGGCAGGGAAGGCGTGCTTTTTTTTTATTAATTTCATCTTGTTGACAAGGTTGTTGGTTGTTGGTTGGCAAAAGGCTACATATGTAAGGATCATAGCAGGTGGCGTTCTGTAGTTTCTGCCTACCCCCATGGGAGAAAGGCGTGAGTTTATGTATATGTATGTATATATATACTGGTACATACCTTGTTGGGTCCAGTGCAGTGTGCAGTAAGTTCCCCGGGCCCGGCGCGGCGCGTGTCCAGCCAGGCGCGTATGTCTCGTCCCAACACGCCGCCCGCCAGTCCCGAGCCAGAACACACCACACGTGAAGCGTCACCGCTCTCAGAGCCCGCAGACACGTTCACCGTTAATGGACAACCTGCATCGATAGCGACAATAAACAACACGAGCAAAACTACAAAAAACAAACAACTTATTTTTGGAGCCGTAATGTAATTCTGAAAAACCCGCCAATGTTTGGAAGTAAACATTTTGTTATGCTATTATAAATAACCATAGGATATTTAAAGTAATTTTACATGATTATGCATATTTTCCATCATTTGTTCTATAACAGGCACGAGTTCAGGTCAACAGTTTGTCAAACAAAAGTCTTTGTTACCTTTGACAAGTCGCCCTGCCCACAGTACTCGTAGCTGGTGATCTCCGGCACGTCGCGGTGTGTACGTAGCTCTCCACAGACCTGGTCCAGCCGCCGCTAGTGCCACTGGTATATTGTCACCGTCCGGAGACATCAGTGATGCTTCTGGAGCACCCGGGCCCGCTGCACTGCCATCTGCGATCAAACGGTTAACTTGATAAAGATTTATTTGTTTTATAAAACACGAGTAAACTATTAGGTGTTATAATCGGAGAAGCAGTTACATGTTTTGTATTTATTATGGCTTCCAAAAAAATGCTTGTACTAATTTATGTAATAATCTAGTGGTCGCCCACTGGCTGAAATTCGACCATAATTCATTTAAATTTTAAATTTGAACTTTTTAAGGTCCTACCTGTCAAAGATTAGGGTATGTGTGGCCTGGTTTTTTATTACTATTAATTTAATGTATTTCTAATGCATATTAATTAAAAATATTCTTATTTATATTCTTAAAATATTCTACACTAATACGTTACAAAGCTTTTGCTTTACGTATTAATATAAATTTGAGTTCATACAGCACTATCAATAATAAATACAATATGTAAGTAAGTTAAAAACCTCATTGAGTCTTGAGTTTTTTTCCTATTTATCATATGCACTGCTTGTATCAATTTCCACGCTCCTGTGCTGCGTCATTATTATATTACTGTTATACGAATATTATGTTTTCTTAGAAATGTATTTTATTAAACGGATAATAACAAATGGCCAAAGAATTTTAAAGGAAGTTTTACATATTCAAATCTTATTTAAGAAGTGAAAGTTATTTCAAGAATTTGGAAGTTAATTAATATTTCAGTTTCTGTGGGCAAGGGAATTCAGTAGTTGATACTGCTGTGCATAATGAGTTGATAATAACTTTTTCATTGTTAAACTAAATCAATGTGTTACTCATATCTAAGATAAGATACAAAAACCAGCTACCGAACATTAAATGTTTTCAAAAATTGATATTCATTATAGTTGTCCCGTCTTAGCGTACTGGCGATGTGGCGGCCTTGTATTTTAGAATTTCTTGATTAAGCCTTATTTCGTTTTAATAAATTAGAACGCGATAGGTACTCTGTGTGTTAGAAATCAGTCTGTTTATGAAAATATTCTGAATACAATACAGCACACTCGGCAGACAGCCACCAAAAGTTTTAAGACATTATAGTGAACACAAAAATATTTACTAACAAAAAGAACATTTTGACCCCGACGTGATTTGAACACGCAACCTTCTGATCTGGAGTCAGACGCGCTACCGTTGCGCCACGGAGTCGGATGCATACTAATCTTAATTTACAGTTATCTTTGTAAGGAATGACTCACAATCTATTAAATGAATACGTGAAGAGAAAACTTTGTACTTGACCGCACCGAGGAGTTGGGATTTTGGCATAGTTAGTTTATATGGAACAATAACATACTATCACGCCTGTATTCCCCAGAGGGGTAGGCAGAGGTGTACACAGTTGTACACCTACATTTCACCGATGCTATTACCTATAAGTCCCATGTAATAGGTGGTGAGTCTATTTCCATCAACCAGGCACAATTCCAAACTCCGGGCTGCTACTGAGAATTTTCTAACAGAAAATCCGAATAAAACTTTGCCTGACCTGGGAATCGAACCCAAGACCTCATGTTCAGTAGTCGCGCTTGGAACCCGTAGACCAACGAGGCAGTTTATATGGAGACGGAGATATAACCCCTCTTCTTCCCGAAATAAATTACTGAATGTACAAACCCCCCGTAAATCAATTCCTGAAGGTAAAACCCCTCGAAATAAATTCTTGAATGTAGAAACACTCTGGGAAAAAAAGTCTGAAGGTAGAAACTCTCCGAAAATAAATTCCTGAAGATAAAAACCCCCAAATAAGTTCTTGAAGGTATAATCCCCTCCGAAATCAATTCCTAGCCACGGCCTTGGTGTCAATACATACCGACGGTGAATACTGCGGGTGTATGTGGCGCGGCGTGTGCCAGTCCCCGGCCGGCTAGTGTGACGCGGTCGGCGCTGGCGGGCGGCGCTAGTGCAGCGCGTCGTGGAGCCCCCGCTACTAACGCACCGTTGTACGTAAGTTCTAGTTCTGCATCACCACCTGTACTACCTTCACCGCCTGATAGCGTCACTACTGCGCGCCCCGATACTGTTTCAACGCCTGTAAGAGATATAATAATAATCTTAATTAAAAAATCTGAGGTCGATTTCCGATCTAAACAGATCCAGCTTAACATCAGTATTTCTCATGGCAAAAATGTAACTCAGGGCAACACTGAATTTGTTTCGGCGTATTCACAGAGGCGGTCGGATAAGAAAGAGTTTCAAATACAAATTTACAAAATAAACTATTTTCATTTCATTATATGGGAGTTGTCTTTTATTTGACGTTCATAAAATGCAAATTTTTATAAAGAAAGGCATCTGAATATCTATAACCATTGTCACAGATCTTTGTTTCACAATCCATTAAAACGTGTTCCTAGGACACGTTAATTTAAATAGTTAGAGAATATTTGTGTTGTCAGCATCAAAAGATTTTAAGTTTTTACCAAATGCCTCGATTAATTTGAACCTTATGATTATGATTATGATTACCTTTGAATGCCACTCCTGATCATACTAACCGTATTATAAATGAAAAATAAAAAAAATTGTTTTCGATAATGAATTGTAAGTATAAAAAATCTCGGAAATTATAAAAAAGGAAGTTATCTCTAAAATATCATAGTTATAACTTACGTTGATGCCTGCCTGCTAGTAAACATTCAAGGGTGCCAGGACCAGCATTGCTAGTATCGAGGACTAGCTTCGAAGGTGCTCGGACTCGGCCCGAGTTATCTGCTCCCCATCCGCCGACTGGTACGATCGCTGATGTGTCTATCACCTGTTAAAACAATACGAATTTCAGGAAAATCTTAATCTCTGTAATTTTTTACACACTAGCAGTTTTGGAAAACGAATATATTAAGTAATCCAGCCACCCGAGTTCTGCCGTCATAAGTAGGTACCTATTCGGATCGGAAAATGGCGGATAACGTAGTTGCAACGGTTTATTTTCGGTTCATATAATGCTCATAGTCATACGCATCATAACAGGGGGCGTTGTCTCTATTATTATTCCCGAAAAATGGACTCGAATAAAGGTAAAAAAACATTTAATAAAAATAAAACAAACGAAAAGATATTATACAAAAATCGTCGATGTAATTATACTGCTCACCTTAACCGAGAAGGGACTGCCTGGCAGAGGTCCGGCCCCCGTGAATATCCTGACCTCGTACAGTCCCACTACCAGTGGTATGTACGCACAAAGCCATTCTCTTAGTGCTCCTGCTACCACTCTACATTCTAGTAATCCAGTATCGGTGCTATCTTCTTTGTCGTCTGTCGTTAGCCTTTCAACCTAAAACGAGTTATTAGTGTCAATATTATAGGGATCATGAAGTAGTATAAGCACTGTGGGAAAGGCTAGGCCAGTTCAGGATGATAATCTGTGTGCAAAGCATCGTGACAATAGAACAATTTTAAAGTTATAAATTTTTGTGGATAGAAAAATATGATCTTGAGCAGAATTTCTTCTTCCCAGCTAAACAAATTCAAATAGGTTTAAACGTAAATTAAAGTTATATTATTTAGAAATGTATTGAGTTTTATATAAGTTGCAATACCTATATAATATTTAATTATAAGTACATTTAATTTGTAATGTCTAGAGACTCGTTGACCTCACAGTCAAACCATTGCAACGGTTTTGTGGGGCTTAGAATATAATATACTTACCTTTGTGATATAAAGATAAATAAATAAATAATAATAATAAACACTATTAAGTGGTGAATTAGAGCTTTTTGAACGTCCCCAATAAGCCTACCTGGGCTTATATGGGGGCTGTCTTTTATTTGACGCAAATTTCTAGCATAATTTGAATAAATAAATTTGTTTTTATCGTGAAAGCCTTTGGACCAAGTTTTAGCAGCATTAGTATTTCTTACCTGTACAGTAGGAGGTGTGTCTTCTGTACAATGTATAGTAAACGCGGCTTCTTTGCCAACGTGCGCATGCGCAAGTCCAGTCCCCGCACACCGCGCCACATTGCTACTTCGACCGCTGAGGACTCCGAGTGATACTGGACTACCTGATACGTTTGCACCTGTAACAAAGCAGTATGTATTGGTATTCCTGTTTTGGCCATTTTGAGATTATTATCCTATAATTTGAAGGTATTCTGGTCAAGGCACTGTCATAATTTCGAGGTATCTTTGCGTGGGCTTAGAGTCCGATATAGCCAATATTTTGACATACCGTTTACCTTTTTAACAAATACATTATGGCACCAACATGACTTTAACCATAACCAATGTGTCACTTTATTATTTTGAAAGCTTTTCTAAAATTCTGTCAAAATTACACAGTAACAGGTCGGTTATAGTTATGTTGGTGCAAGCAAGTCTAAGGTAAGCTTTGTAAACAATAGCATTCTGCAACTACATAGCCTTTAAAAGATGTCAATTATTTTTTTATGGAATAGGGGGCAACCGAGCAAACGGCTCGCCTGATGGTAAGCGATTACCCCATGGACATCCGCAACCCCAGAGGAGTCGCGAGTGCGTTGCCGGCCTTTTAAAGGGTTTGGGCCGCCGGTACCCTCACTCACTCGGCGAAACACAAGGCAAGCGTTGTTTCACGCCGGTTTTCTGTGCGGCCGTGGTATCAATCCGGTCGAGCAGGCCCATTCGTGCCGAAGCATGGCTCTTATTATTAAAGCTGTATTAGTTATTGGGATACTTCATGATACTTGATGTGACAGTGACGGAAAAATCGGCACAGTGAGTGTTTGTGAGTTAGCGCGGTAGCTTGCTTAGCAAAAGCGACTGGTGAACTTAACCAAGAGGTCGCGGATTTAAGACCCGATCAAGGTAAAAATTTTATTATCATAAAAAATCTAATATAAGCAAGCATCACGCCTCGCCTATGTTACCCTAGGGGGTGTGTTGGGGTGTACACATTTGTAAACCCAAGTTTCACCAAACTGTTATGAATCCAATCCATCTAATAAAACCAAATTAATACAACATTACTATTCAGGACAGTTACCTCCATAGGTGATATAAATTCTGTAATGCGCCGGCACTGAAGGTCGCAAGCGCACTCTGTATGTGTGTCCATCCTCTCTTATATCAACTGGCAAGCGTATACGTCTCTCGCCCATCGCCTCGCATATCACTTCTAGTTCCGCTACACCTGCGTCTTTTGTGTCAACTGAAATATAGAAAATGAATGGTAGTTATTTTTTAAGTCAGAAGGCTTAAAGCTGTTCAGAATAGAAGTTTATTAGGAAGCCTAAAAGATGATAAGGCAAGTACAAATACTGCTGATAGACAAGAAGCTACAGCTGTCATAAATAACTGTGCATGTCTGAAGTTAGTCATTACAAACGGCTGCGCAGGTACAGTTATACAGAAAAGTGTTATAGTGCTAAAGTATTAAAATTTGTTAGGAAGATCAACACGACCGCGAAACATTTATGACACCGACTGTTCTCGGCGCTTGAGCGAGCGAGACAGATGTATTGACGGAATATAGAGGAGTGAGTGATATAGCATGCTGCTATTGCGCTCTCGCCAGACGGAGCATGCGCCCTGTTGATTTTATCATAAAATTGACTACCGCGTAGCTTACTTTCGTACAATTTCAGACATCACAGTTATAATACAATAACTGTAAAGACTTTAGTTCAAACTTCACTGAAGTTATATAGCATAATTTAATGCATACCAAGAGGAAATACCTACACAGAAAATAGGTAATTATAAACATCAGAAGTTTTAAAAGTATTTATAAATACAATGTGTTGTTACCTGTGAAATTGATTGGTGTTTGTGCTATGATGTTCCCTGTAGGTAGTCCCGATATGATGACTCTGTTTGAGTCAAACGATTCGCAAGTGTAAGGGCTACCAGACACAGGTTTTGATAAGTGTAGTACCTCTGTAACAAATAACATATTTAATTTAAATATAGGTATGTTAACCTTTGTTTAAGGATTGAAATGATATTTGGTATTCACTGTTAGATTCAAAATTCATCAAGAAACTTCACCCCTTTCAAGAAGGCGCCTACTCAAAACTTGTTAATTTTATTAATAACAGCATGTCAAGTAATATCGAATCGAAATAAATATGGAAACTACACACGTACAAAATTGGGTTACCTAAGGCTCAATGGCACCAGCTTAACTATAGCCTTAACCGACATGTTAATTTATTATTTTGACAGATTTTTTATGTTGTAGTTCTGTCAAAATGTTACAGTAACATGTCGGTTACGGTTAAAGTTAAGTGCAACTGAGCTTAAAAGTCTCTGAATCTCCACTATACATAGATTTAACAATTTCCCTGACCCATCAGTCACACTCACATGTGATACACGGTGATAGTTTAACTATTATTTACATTATGTATAACATACCTATAGTACTCTGTCCAACGTCTGTGATCGTATATTCAGCTTGTAACAACCCCGACTTAGTTTGGTAGCATCGTACAGGCAAAGCTCTCGATCCAGGGCCGGACACAACTACGTCAAATTCTCTCGCCGGTCGACCGAGTGTATCGATACTGAACGACGCTACTCGATTCACTTGTGCTTGGTACAACCCTAGGCCGGAGGCAGCTACCTGAAGAGAGGAAGAAATATGTGATTGTAGTAATGTAATACACATGTAACGAGACGAGCTTGCATGAAGAGGTTATTGAAAATGGATGAAGCGAAAGAGGTGTATCAGAATCGTAGCAAGTAGAAATTATTTGTGAAATTAAGCACAGCACTGATTTGCAGCGGGCCCCGGCCATGAGAGCTACATGTTACATACATATGTTTATAATTTCTTGCATGAAATGACTGCACTGTTAGTTACCTCTTGACCGTGATGTGCGGGCTGTACATCGACTATAAGGGGTTCCTTGGCCACGGGAGCGCCACTCCATAATAACGTTAATCTATGCGGCGCCGCCCTCGCAGGGTGCCATACTAGTTCTTGTCTAGAACCACCGCGCCGACGAACTGAATGCGGTACGGCTGCTCCGCCGCATGTAACTCGCCCTGATAGACGACCGTTGCCAGCTCCATTTGTATTCACTGAACAAAATTACAACTAATAAAACCAGCAGCTTATTTTAATTCAAAACTTCAACAGTCGTCATACACGTGAAACCTGCTATAACAGTTGTGAAATATACTAAAAAACTGGCATAATCTATATATAAATTATTACATTTTCAGCTTTATGGCCAGAATGTTAAAAGACAAATTGCAAATAAAGGTCTAACATGTTCTCTATATCATTCCGTCAGTGATATTTGCTTTGTCAAATTTTTATTTCCGTAATTGCATAAAAGTAAACCTTCACTTACCGGTAAGTATCGCCGGCCGATGTGCCACCGCATCTCCTATCGACAATACTTTAACAGCAGAAGCGTCAAGAGCCTCTACATCGGCCACAGGTCCTCTCGAACTCCTCACCACATATCTACCAACACGACTGGCAGGGAACGTGAGAAGACCGGTATCTTCTAAATGGGCCTCGGCTACTCGCGTCCCAGTAGGCGATATTACTTCCACGTCGGATAAGTTCTCGTCTATTTCTACTGTTGCTACTCCGCCTGTAGGAAAAGCGTAATTAAATAAATAGAAAACTTGAAAGCTGAACACCATTAATATAATCGAGTAGTTAATAGTTTAAAAGTGGAACCCGTAGTCACAATACTTGGTAGAAATATATTCGACATTAGTAATGTTACGTTTGAGGAACTCGTCTTTTAATATTGCCCAATTGAAAAAAGGTGGGTAGTCGATTTATTGGTAACACAGGTCAAGACAAATTGGATGACACTTACCAGTTGACAAAATAGTTCAGAAATAATAGTTTCAAACAATAATGGCAACAGCAAAGAGGTTGTGTTTAAAAAGTCATTTTTTATTTATAGTTACGAGTGAGGGGTTTCTTTTATTAATTGCCATTTTTTCTTACATATCATTTACATATTTCATTTATCTCGTAGCACTTACCAATTTGAACATAAGTGTGTGGTTCGCTAACTCTGCATATGAAGGGGCTGCCAGGAACAGGCTGTTCATTGAAGGTGACGGATACACGATGTGGCTCCCGCGATACTGGCACAAATGTCACGTCGTATAAACCACGGGCGACCGCTACCACCTGGTTAATGAAACGGCTTAGAAGTTATAAATACCTTAACATAATATATTTTATAGGTATTGATACTTTGTTTAATACATCATTATATGAAATGAAACGTTCATGCGCTAATTATTTTCTTTCTAGAAGAAAATGGATAATGTTGGGGTGCAATTGTTCTTGATACAAAATTTGAACGTCTTTCGAATGATTACAAAAGAGACTACGCGCGTTTTAATTAAAAAGTAAACATGTAATAACATGTAGGCTGACATTCGGTCACATAATATATGGACTCCATCGGCTCATGGTCATGACTTGTAAATTGAATTTGGTCCCTTCAGTTGCAGATAATACCACAATGTCATGAAAAAAATTGTATTCATTGGACAGGGAAAGGGTTAATGTATTTGATTTATATATCAACCCCATAAAAAGAATATCTGTTGGTAGGTGACTCACCTCAGCCTTCACAGTAGTGGAGGGTGTAGAGACGACTAGTTCTAAAGTCCCTTCTCCCGCGCCGGCCGCGTCTACGCTGAACGTCACCGGCTTGCCTACTTCCACTCCTCGTTCTTCATCGACGCCTTCATCCAAGCTGAGACCTTCTAGCGTGCCCTCGAGTTCTGATAAATTTATGTACTGGTTATTAGAAAACACTGCGGCGAACGACAGAAGTCGGCTTTAGATAATCCTGCTACAATCGCTAGATCTTGCCAGAGATCAATCTTTGCCGCGTCTGCCGTAATCAAAATGATAGCCCGAATCGAAACCGACATTGCTTTTAATTTTGTTTAGTAAGAAGTTTGTTACCATATATAAAAAAACGTTCAACGACTCTAAAGGCTACTCGATATACGTAATTTCGTTAACTAGCCAATAAGTTTTTCATATTCCAGTCAAATCGATGAGAGCGAATTGGCAAATCGATGTATTAATAGGTGAGTGAGAAAAAACAAATAGGTTTAGTATAAAGGTACATTAAAGTTTTACATACCTCCAGGTCCCAGTCCAGTGACTCTCACCCTCCTCACATCATACACGTTGCAAGTGAAGGGGGAGCCGGGAACATGTCTGCCGGCACAAGTGACTTGTACAGTATGTCTGCCCACCGCTTCTGGCGTATACGTCGCAGTGTAGCGGCCCTCTCCCGTCGGAGAAAGCCGCGTGCGGACATTGCTGCCGCCTGGACCAGCCACGTATACTGTAGGCTCGCCTGCTACACACATAAGTAATAATTACACACGGTTTGGTAACACATGCGCTCCACTTTATATGTGAAAATATTGGGTTTTTTGTTTCCAAGCTCAACGATCTGAATGAAGCTTAGCTCCTATTGGATTAGCACTTAAACTACTATATCTTGAAGAACTAAAAAAACGGCATGGGCGGACTCGTGTACTATGATAGTAGGATAATTTTCAAATTCCTTCTCATGTCTTTTTTATTTAATGAAATTGAACGATTGGTTAATTAAGATTTTCACATACTTTCTGTTAATATCGTGTAAAAGGTGCTAGCAGCTTTCAGTCTACATGCTAACTTGTATAAAGTAACGTACAGTGACATTTTACACAACCCCAAAATAACGAACGTATGCGACGGCGAACGCAAGTCGGCATTTGAAGCACGGCTAGACTATCACTATTAGACTGCAGATATTCCCAAATAATAAACATTCACCTAGACAATCATGCGATACACAAACAATAGCTGACGGTCGAGCATTGAATCTAATTCTAAATCTAAACAATGTCTTTACAAAGGATGTTTAATTACAAAATGAGATTAAGCAATGAATTAGCTAATACACTAACGCTTTTCGAAGCTAATTTAAGCATTTGATATAATAAGTAATTTATAATGTAAGGTATACAACATTTAAACACAAAAAGGTACAAGATAAATTTAATATAAAAATTAATAAAATTATGTGATTTATATATTTTTCAAATCTTACTAGCCTATGTTACCCGGGACAATGTAAGGATACCCCATACATTTAAATCGGTTCAGGCGTTTAGAAGTTATGATGGAATAAAGAAACTTCGAACATACATATATATACAAACCCTAAAAACATTACACTCTTTTTTTGGCAGTCGCGTTACACAGGCACGCTCGTAATGTAAGGCGTTGCATAAAATCTATATTTTCTTAAAAATAATTATTGTCTTAGGTGAATCACTGAAGAAAAACATACCAAGAGAAAGCATTTCTCGCCTACTTCGGTATGTTTCTTTGGCACTGAATTTATATGAAAATAGTTAACTGCTGGACACATGCCACCTCTTCTGCAGCCATTTAGTTCTTGGGTTAGATTAATGCCGTCAACCTCTTACCTACTGGTGTCAAACTCGCTACTATCTCAACTAACACGATTCATGCTCGCAGTGCATCCTACTTCTTCCTTCAATATTTATAAATAATCTGTTGTGCGGTCATATTTCGATTCGGTATATATTTAGATTTCAGCTACCGTAAAATGTACTTCTGAGCCTTAATATAAGAATTTGGTATTATGTATATACAAGTTATATACTCACACAAGTGTTAGAGAACAGAACTGTAATCTCCTTAAAACAAGATGGCGGATATAACTTTTTGCAAATATCTATATGCATGACGTTTCCGAGTCATTGTATGACTCTTGTAAAGTGCTAATTTCGAAAATGAATAATGAACTCAATTTTGAAATCCAAGATGGCGGAGTGTCGTGGTGGCCGAGTGGTTACGGGCCCGCCTCCTGAGCCGCAGGTTGTGGGTTCAAACCTGGCATGTACCAATGTGACTTTTTCAATGTCATATGTACTTTCTTTGTTCATCTAAGACATCACAGACATACGGTGAAGGAAAACATCGTGAGGAAACCTGGACTTAGTAGTCTGAAATCGCCAACCCGCAGTGAGCTAGCGTGGTGATTAAGCTCGTGCCTTCTCTGTATGCGAAGAGGCCCTTGCCCTGCAGTGGGACAGTTATGGGCTGCTTTATTTATTTTATTTATAAGATGGCGGTTAGACTATGAAATTAGCCGCCATATTGGATTTCAAATATTAGAATGAATCAATTTCAGAATAAACTATGAATGGCAGCATATAGCTGCACAAAGTTTATTTATTTTTATGACAATATTTATGTAACACTGACCTGCCTGACCATTATTCGTAATAAACGATTGAATTGAATAGAATGAATCATGCAGATTTTGAAAACCCCAAAATAAATCGATTTGGCTATTAGATAAATATCGAGTTCAATTGAAAATCCAATAGGTCAGATAACGTACATTAAAATGAAAAGCCCATGCTTTCGAGCATGGTACCGTGCTAATTAATACAATTTCAATTAAATAATTATGCTTAGAAATCGCGAAAGCATTTTTTGAGAAGGTCGATAAACTACCAATTGATCAATTGATTAAGAAAATCTTACAAAATAAATACAAAACCAAAATCTCTTTACACATCAATGGCATCGAACCTCAGTATGGAACTTCACACTTTGACTGTATTTACAGTGTAAATGGTTTCGTGGCTCGAACTACATTAACACCAGGTTTTGCTCTCGAAAGAAAATGATAAAAAATCCACTTACTATGAAATCCAGTTAGTTGTATTTCAGCAGCTTCAGCTCGTGGAGTAGAGACGAGTCCAGGACCGGTCGCCCGGGCGTCGGCCGCCGCCGCCGGCGCAGACACGGCGCAAGTGAACGGTGATCCGGGAACCGCTTGGCCGTTGAACCGGACTGATAATGTGTGGGGGGCTGCCTCTACTGGCTTGAAGTTTACCTGCGTAATGGGTAATTTTTTAGATATAAGGTGAAGTATGAGGATTTTTTGAACTTGGAAGACATTTATTATGGTGAATAATTTTAAGTTAGTAGACCACGACGTTATCGATTCTATCGATTGATATATTCGGTTAAATTAAATAAAAAATCATTTTTTTCTGTCTCTTTATTTAAGGGAATTTAATTATGACGCCCCTAATAAAAATTATAAGTTTCAATTAATACGATCAATAACAGCAATGAAGACGTACGCCAGTAGGTACTTACTTTGAACCTGGCGTTGCCTTCGCTTTGTACATAATTTGGCACATTTCGGCCGTTAACAGCTACTATAATTTCTAAATTACCAGCACCTGCAACAAAAGATAATGGTAAGTGACACTTATAGAACATTCTGATAGCCACGCCTGAAACCAGATTGAGCCTTATCCAAGTTATTGTATCTTTGCGAACAACGAGTACTTTATAGGAAGTCGGCTGCGACGCAAGCCAGTACTACAATCATATGATTTCAACAACATTGCATGAAATGTATGATTTACTTTAAATGAAAATGAGAATAGAATGAATCTTAAAGATTTTTTGTAATGTTTATCTCTTGTATTTTGGATACACTATAGAGCATCAACAGACATGGTACTTCTATCATCGGCGTTCAGTAATTAATACATACCAGCGTGTGAAGCGTTGATGGTGAAAGACACAGGTCTGCCTACAATGCCGGGTGAGATGTCTGTGACGTTGACGCGCGCTGCACTGTATGCCTTCACGAGGAATGGACTACCTTCCACATGACCACCCATAGCACCTGCACGTACCTACGAAATTAATATATATAAAGTGAGTTAAGTTGGTTATTGTACTCGAGGCTGGATTACAGCCCGAGCCGGAGACGAGGGAATCATTAAGCAGTGTGTGTCCTATACTCACGTGTTTCATACGACGTTTTCGACACACTTGCGAGGAAAAAGTTAATAACATTTCAAAAATGTTGCGATTGTAGTGGATTTTAAAGCTATTTGGATTATATCAATTTGACAAACTCACCTCAATACTATGATCACCAACGTCGACAGGTACGAAGGAGATAGTGTACCTTTTACTGGCCTCATTCTCACCGATAGTTTCTTCAGCTGATACCTAAAATAGAGTAAATAAACTCAATAAAACTTTAAGAACCCTTTTTATGTCAAAGTTCGAACAGCAATGTTATAATTAAATTAAAATAAATAAATAAGCAAAGAATCAATATTCTGTATTGATTTTTATTTCTTTGATATAGTGGTTGTAACAAACGGGGGGTTATATATATCTTAGGCAATGATTTTACACTCACCAGTACAATGTACAACAGAGTCTTTATACCTTTCCTTTTTTTGAACAGACATGTAATCAGAAACCTATAGCTACAATATGATGACACGATTGTCAAGGGGTCTTTTGAAAATATTAAATGTAAAAAGATCATATTGAAAAGAACAAATCTATAAAATCAATTTTGTATTTTTGTAGTATGGTATTGAAATTAGACATTTAGACCCATATTCTTAAGACCAATCTCATATATGAGTACTTCCTAAGTATCAATCTGATATTACTTGAGGCATTAAATTGTCAAGATTTGAGTAGGTGCCATTTTCAGCGCCGGCCGTACCCCTTGATGTATGTATGTATGAAGAGCGAGATTTTCTTTGGAAGCTCTCTGGTGACGCTTTCACATCACATGACATTGTATTTAGGTTTTTATTAAAAAAATCTACGTGTATAGAAATTGTTTTTCACATAATATCCTCTCGCTCTACCCCAGGGCAGGCACTGGCCATGGAAAGGGGGTTTCTGCAATGAGATTGGCTTACTAATACGGGCTTAGAGGTACCCAAAATCTATTAGAATAAGTACAAACCTGTACAGGAACGGGCCTCCTAGCCGGTCCAAGCACCTCAACGTGCGGTGAAGTGGGCGAATCCACGCTGAACGTGTAAGCTTCGCCCACTGACACCTTGTCCGGAGACTCACCCGACCCAGCGCCAATCACCCGCGCTGGCGCAGATACATGGCACACGAATGGACTGCCTGAGAGAATAAGGTTAGGGTTTATTGGTCTAAACAGCGTGTGCACGCTCTCTGTTGTAAATCAAATATTTCTATAGCGTACAGAAGTTTGGATCCCGCGTTATAGAAGAGTTGCTAATGTTTTGAAAAGAGTTTTCAAGAAAGAATGAAGAAATAGTATATTATATTCGAATCTGCATTGCAGCTCGAGCCGAAGGGGAGTGCGTAATGAAGCCAAGCGTGTATTGGCCCGGTTGCATTACAATACAACACTCGTCTACGGCTCGGGCAGCAATTGAACTTCGTTTATAATGTACTATTGATCAATACAATAAGAGATGGCGTATGGATGGGCAAAAATGGTGCAAGAAACGGAAGAACAAACTTCCTTTTCTCATAGACAGAAAGGTCATTATGTTTGGGCACCGCACCGGTTTTGTAAAAATATTTTCTTCCACCGAAAATTAGTGCGATCTTAGATTTACTTAGAAAGTACTTATGCCATTGGAAAAGCTACATTGTTTTATGCCAGGACTGAACTCCTACCGGGTGCTAAAGAAGTAGCGTCGCCTGGCTGACAGTTACAAAAGTTAAGACGATTTCTCGTACTTACCAGGTACATGATCTCCGTTGAATCGTAGCTCGACAGTGTGCGGTCGTGGGTCTCGAGGCGTGAAGCTGATAGCATAAGTATGAGCTCCCTGAGCCGCTGCGGCAGTTGGTACGCGACCTCCGTTTACTGTCACTTCTAAATTACCCGGACCAGCTGCCATTGTCTCCACTGCAGAGTGATGGAGAGGATTTGTTTATCTATACATTTCGTTTAAAAAAGTAGTAGGCGACCAAAGGCAATATGCTGAGTCGAAGGTTAATTTGATAATCAGAAAGTGATCTGGCCACGGTAGACTAGAAAAGACTGGCCGAAATATTTTATGACATTAATTAATTCAAGCTTACCTAAAAATGTGACAGGTTTGCCGACTGTGCCGTGTGTGACATCCTTAACTCTAATGGCGGTGACGTCGTACACCTGAAAATTATGTCAGTCATGGCTATTGTGCATATAACTTTAACATCTAGCTGGAATGATGTGTGGGAATGTGCCCGCTTTATATTTTCCAAGGTCGACTCACCTTTAAATGGAACGGGCTTGCTGGGATGGGCACGGAGTCCACGAGCACGTTGAGGCGATGTTCACCCACAGCGCGCGGCACGAACTCGGCCCGGAACACGCCGGAGCCGGCCGAGGACACGGCCGCCGGCACCGAAGCCCCGTTCGGCCCTGCATCCGATAGCCGGCTCAGCTCTCCGCCCCGCCCTAACCCCCCCCTACCCCCACTCGAACTCAAACGGTGTTAGGAGTTAGGGCGAAGCGGATGAGCTTATCGAAATATAGTATGAATGTTACGTCGTCATGTTATTTGAGTATTCTCTGTAAACTGAAATCTTATTACTTGACGATTTCATTGTAGGTATATGTATGAACTTATTTGACTAACTGTTAGTGTAAATATCCTACTTTATATATTTTGGGTAATAAGTTGTGTTAGTTTCATTAGTATAATAACTAAGCGATACAATAGTGAAGTAGTTAGTGCGGCGAAGCATTTAATGATATTTCTTGTAACGTTAAGTACTTCGTAATAAATCTATGATATTCTCCCATTTTGTAACTCCTTTGAACCTCAGAAAATTCCCTCTCTATTTCTAATCTTTTTCAGATAGGTATCCAAAAAGTTTTTTTTTTTATCTTTCATTTATACCACCCTGGAAAAAATAATCAAACGAATTATGATACAGTTAGCATAGAAAGCAAGTAGCTGAACGGTACTGTTTCTGGAAAAGCTTGTATAAAGCTGAAAACTCCTGGGTGATATACAAAAATAATTGTATATTAGTCTCGTATTAGTAAATATATTTTTTTAAATGCGTTTCCCCTCACTAGGAATTTCTTCCTGTATCGTGGGCAGGAATCGAACCTGCGACACGCAGCGCAGCATAATAAGTAACATTAAGTTACCAATAACTTGTGATATTACTCAAAAAACATGCTAGAATAAGCATTGTCATCTCTATTCCTCACTTATTGGGAAGTTGGAGAAAAATAGTGCAAAAATCTAAATACTACTGATATAGAAGTAAGAGTATGAATTTACACCACATAAATGTTTGGGGCACTAAATTATTAAGGGGAAGTCATCCGTTTGGTTTTTATTTTTACTATTGATAATTTAATCTGTTCCACAGAATGCAAAATATGCAAGTTCTGGAAATGATTTTATTCAAGTTATTATGATATTGAATGTAATTTATTTTATAACTGCAACCTCTGCAGCTTTACTAAAAAATCATTTTTGATGTAGGTTCAGTTTAGTTAAACTCTTGGTGGGCACATTTGACCAAGTATGTAAGTAACATTCTTGGTCAAATCAGAATCAGTAGATTGACCATCACTGTGGACGTTGCCACCTAACATAATCTACCCATTTCCATATCACAATCAGTTCAGTACAACATTTGTCATCTCAACCCAATCCCCATATCATCATATCAGCCTATCGCCGTCCACTGCTGAACGTAGGCCTCCCCCAAAATCCCCATATCAGTGTGTTATTTATTGACAGTGGAAAGGTAAAATGGCTAAAGTGCTACTGATTTCAGACAATAGTAAGGTTTTCACAAAAACTATGAAATGATAAATAAACCAAGGTTAATAATATTATAACTGTTGCAATTATTTTAGAACAGTTTCAAATATCTATAAATCAAAAATGTATTTGTGAATATAGGCAAATATAATTATGGAGTCACAGTACATAAAATACAGACCTCTATAAACCATCATCAAATGGCGTACACGATTAATCAAATTAAATTTCATATTCATGTTACATATCAAATATTCATTTCATACTTTTGAATTAACTTCCTTGAAGGCAAAATTGATAGCGGTTTTACCTTTTCACTGTGCACCTAGCTTTGACTTTTCTTAAGTGCCTGTAATATGGCATATTTGAAATAAAAAAAATAAGTTTGAGTTTGACTGTCAAAATGAATAGTGTATAAAAGATGTGTGATCTAACCCTCAACATTGACTTCGATCTGGTCGAGCGAGGCGGAGGGGTGGTGTAGCGTGAGTGCGGCGGTCTGGTGCAGCGGCGCCGGGCCCGGGACCGTCACCCGAGCGCCGCCGCCACCACCCTCCGATACTTGGATCACCAGCGGGCAGCCGGGAACACGCATCTACATATTATAAAAATCATCATTCACCTGCCTTTATCAAA
Source organism: Xylocampa areola (assembly GCA_935421205.1). Classification (NCBI taxonomy): domain Eukaryota; kingdom Metazoa; phylum Arthropoda; class Insecta; order Lepidoptera; family Noctuidae; genus Xylocampa; species Xylocampa areola. Next base: position 11,208,268 of record OW285201.1, on the reverse strand, counting down.
ATTTACTTGGGTTCAGCGAAACACGATAAAATTTAAAGTTTATTCATTAAAAGTGCTCAGCTGTGGGACACTACTGCCAAACAGATGGGTAATTAAATTAAAGAGATAAATAAATAATTGCCACCACACCTACTAATGTGACTGATAATATACAGTATGTAACAAAAGTTCGAAATGGTCCAGAAGGACATAATAAGGTGCCACATATACAATCCTTGTTCATAGGTGATGGCACCAATCCCCTAACAGTAATTGCTTTTACCAAAAACATTTAAAACACAGCCCTAAAAATCTGTAGGAAAGAACATGCAATCTATTGAATGAAATTTGTATGAAAAAATAAGCTTCTTTTAATTCAATAGTTTTATAGGTGGTTCTCTACTTGATGGATGGATTGTGTAAAAGATGATATAGCTAGAAAAGGAGTGACTGACTATATGACGGCTAATAGAGATGTATGGAAGAAGAATATATGCTGCGCCAACCCCAAATAAATTGGGATATAAAGGGCAGAGGATGACAATGTTTTCTACTTGATATATATTCATGTCCTTCAGTATTATTTCAGACTTTTGTCACACATTGTATACTTTTGTACGTTAGAGCAGAAATATTGTTGTATCAAATATTGTTGCACACAGGCAATTTTATTATAATACTGTGCTAAATTTCAATACCTTACCTTGTTAAAAGATACATTGACAACATGGTCACAGGCTTCAGTAGGTGTGAAAGATACCATGAAGCGAGCATTTCCCTGAAAAGGAAATAAACATCCTTAAGGTTGCCTATCCAACAAAACTAATTATAACATACATGTTTATAAGATTTAATTGAACAAATGAAAAGAAAAAAGTATAATCTATAAAATTCAGCAAGCAGCAATAATACAGAAGAGTTTTTTTTTTATTCATATTTGAATATAAGATCACAAAAGCTGTTTGCCACCACTGTTAATGTAGTGCTGAGATTAAGTTAAGGAATTAATTTATAAATAGAATTAATCTTATATACCTATTAAGTGGAATAAATATATTTATTCCTTATATACCTATTAAGCTGTTGCCTCAGTCATTAGCAGACACAATAGATTTTTATTGTTACAACATACAGATCTGTACGTTACTGAGCCGAAAGGTTAAGTGGAATAAATATATTTATTCCACTTAATTCTTATTGAAAATGGCTGTATAAACTCACTTGTGGATGTACTTGTGTTGGAATATTAAGTCCACGGGCAGCAACTGTAATTTCTAGATTTCCTTCTCCAGCCTGTGCAGCATCTACGGCTAACTGTACAGGTACTCCTACTCGTGCAGCATTGCCACCACTCACACTCACTAGTTTGCTGTCATACGCTTTGCAGACAAATGGCGTGTCCTGAAAAAATACGTAAATAATAATGAGTCAGGCCTTAGGAACGGAATAAAAAAAATATGATGAAAATTAAAGGAAAAAGGATTGAGTTCATATGCAATTTTATGAGTTTTAGGAAACATACCGGCACTATTTGATTGTTGTACTGTGCGGTAAGTGTATGAGGTCCGACATTTTTTGGGGTGAAGCTAGCGACCAAACCAGTAACAGCATCTCCAGTCAATCGCACAGGGACTTCGCCCCTTGGGCCTCGCACTGTCACTGTTAACTCGCCGCCCGCAGAACCTTCCACGCGAACTGAACATGATGCTAATTCGCCGACGGGAATTAATTCTAGGAAATATAAATATATTAAAAGTTAGTTTAAAAGGTTTATGAAAAAAAAAAATGGACATACTTTCACACTTCACAGTAGTAGTTTAGTCACTAACATTTTATTTCAGCAGTTCAGCTACAGTTTTCTAAATTAAATTTCCCGCTATATTTTTGTTGACAGATGTCAATTCCTGACAATGGAAATATGTCGTAGATAATAAAATTATTAGATACGTTTTGCGACAACATTACTTAATTATTTTAAGTTTATTAAAAACATTTTTATTTATTTTAATTAATTTTTCTTTGAGACATGTTTATCTATATTTTTATATGTTAGTAACCCGTTTAAATGTAGAGGCATACTAGTTGGCCATTAGCTGATACAAAAAAGTAAAGCTGTTTATTTTTTATTTAATTAATGGCTATAATTTTTTTTATGGACCTTGCCCAGCATCAGTAAATTTTTATTTTACTAAAAGAAGAAAGAGTTCGTAAGGATATTGCAATGATCGACAAAAGCGCCACCCTCAAAATACAGCGGAGTTCAAATAAAAGTACCTAAATAAATGGTAGAATAAAAAATACTACAATAAACGGAAAAATATTTTAAGATTTACAGAATTTACGTCATTATGTCATATTTGTTACTTCAATTTGTTAATTTTACTTTAATAACAACGATTTGAGCTCAATTATAGTAACTAAAGCATGAGTTAAAGTGATAAATTGTTATAGGAACCCTTCCAGGATTACGTATTTGGTAAAATAAGGCTCTAATTGTCTCCTTTTTTTACAATTTAGACCTTACCAACTTGTGACGTGTCTATAGTGACTCTCTGTGCTGGTGCAACGTGAAAGATGAAGGGAGAAGATGGCACGGGTTCTCCGTTGAACTTGATGTCGACCCGGTGAGCGGTCGCCGCTTCTGGTCGCCAGAATACTAGGCATCGACCTCCACCAACCACCTAGTACAAAAAACATAATATTCGGTAATTAGTAGGGTCATGATTTCCTGAATCAAAATGTATGTTATATGTTACCTACAATAATGTAGTCTAAGAATTCATTATATTAAAATAAATATTTTACAAAAAATACTAGTACTTAATTGTTATTCGAAAATTGTAATTGTAATAAGTATTTTTCTGAGACATTCCATTAAATCGTACACTAAATGGATAAGAAAAGTCTTTATTATTCAAATATTTTATCGGATTTCATGAATTCCTACTGTTATGAAACTTAGAACTAAATCTAGCTGAATAAAAAAAGAACAACCATAGATTAATATTTTTAAAATCCAATTTTAAGTTGGAAAGGCAAATGAAGAGGTTGATAAAGAAAAATAAATTTGCCAGATTAGCAGCATAATGACATCAGCTTACCTGTACGTGATTGGGAACCTCGCCTTCGTTTATTGAGATTTCTAACTGTCCCTCTCCGGCGGCACTGGCGTCCACTGAAAAGTTTTGATTCCGATTACTTTCTTTATCACATGCCTCGGATTACTAGCGTAAGGACCCGGCCTACCGCGAAACTAAATGGCACCAACGCGTTGGCCCTAAAATGACATTTTAGGGCCAACGCAACTCAGTCGACAGTAGACCGCTCGCAGGAGAGAACGAGGGTTTGTTTGTCATAAATATGCATAGTTGCGTGGTAAAAGGCTGCAAAAATTACGATACAAAGATTAAAAAGGAACATGGGATATCGTATCATCGATAAATAACCCTAGATTACTTCTGTTCCAATTAAATTATTAAATTATCACATTTTAAAGGTATAATTATTTTACTACCGAAGTCCGTAATGGCGGCCATTGTGTGGCCGGCCGCGCGCGAAGTAACGTTGAAAGAACGTCATTTTTTATTTGTTTTATTTTTGTCTTAAGAACTTAGTGTTAGTAATTTTAGTAAGTACCTAATATGTTAATACTTAATTATTATAACAATATTGTTTACAATCTCAAATAAAGCTGATTGATATTAATTTGTTTTACATACGTTTTTTTGTGACATGTATTATTATCGCAATAAATTATAGTTTAAGAAACTAATATAATCTAACGACACCTCTCAAGCTAACATTCATCAACCCGTTTAGGCAACAGAGCGTGCCAAAGAAATATACATACATACACCCGAAAAAATTATAACCCTCCTTCTATCGCAGTCGGGTAAAAACTCAGTTCAGTTTATGACTGATGTGTGTATAAAAATATTGACCATTATTAAAATGTGATAAAAAAATGATGTACGCACGTACAAGGTTTAGTCATCGACCTATGAAACCTACGGCTCACGTAGTTTGCATGAGTTATGACAGATGGCGCTACTTTTGCTTGTATGAAGAAGGTTTCTGTAAAATGTTTAGATGGGCGTATCCTTTCTTTTGAAATCATTGCTTCAGTCCCAGTTCTTAAATTAAGAATGTTGACAGCCGCTACGGTTAGTCAGAGAACTGAAAATCTGACAACCAGTCATAGCACGAGATATCGTATTACCCAGGAACTGGGTTGTGGAGGTCAGATAGGCAGTCGCCCCATGTATTCTGACTAGAAGCCGACCCCAATGTAATTGGGAAAAAGCTAGGCAGATATATATTTGCTTCATAACTGTTTTTCTAGTAGGGTACACGGAGGGATACAGGCGAAGATTTTGGTAGTCGTATTCTACTTAGCATCGTTTGCAAGAAGCGTCCAAACGAAGAAGCAGGGTCGTGTAAAGCAGCGAGAGTCGTTCAAGAAATTGTTTTAGCAAAAGTTACAGTTGCTTACATGTTCAACTGTAGATGCTTATGATTAATTAATATATCGAACAATAAAAACTTTTTCTTTATTTATATCAAATTCGATTCCATGACCCCTTTCAGCACTTTTTGCTATTTTACCCCATTCTTTCGGATTTGGCCATCCTTGCAAAGCTGAAAAATTCACATTGTTTAAATATTTATAAGATATGATGTGTACGTTCTTTTCGAATTTAAATCTCTCCATCATTTAAAAATATGAACTCAACCAAATTGGTTTGCCACATTAGTGTCATTAACAGTAATAGCAATCTACCTATACGGTGGACCTAGATACTTAATTTTTTAAAATTTAGTTCTAGATTATCTGGTAGCAATTTCCGGTAAAACAGCTTTTAGCGATTAAGAAAAATAAAATGTATAATAAATAAATTTTAAATAGGGAGGGTAAGACTCATAAGATATTACCCCTTTCATTCCTAACTGTTCAGTAAAGAGATGTTTCTTTTTCCAAATTAATGTCCTTGAGGGTATAATACAACAATCATCATGCTCGGTTTATCGTATGATTTTATCAACGTATCGGCGAATGTTGCGTGAATCCTCAGAACAATAAAACAGGTATATATTTTTATTATTTTTGGCTGATCCCATCGCAGTTGGGTGTCATTTCCCGTTGCTGTCGTAAAGAGTTCGGATTATGACGAGAGGGGGACGGCAGTGACCCTGTGCTCGATAAGTACTACCATCGCTAAACCTTTGTGTCCATGTCATTTATGTGGATGGCCGGGAGAAATTACCCACCTCTGAACTGGCATTGTTGGCCGACCACCGCGTTGCCGACGTCGGTCACTTTTATGAGGCTAGCGTCGTAGACTTTAGCTACTAACGGAGCTGCTGCCAGTTTGTCGTCAGCGATCGAAACCTGAAACAATTAAAAAAAAAAATATACTGCTATATGGTTTGCCTCATAGGTCTACTGAACGCTAGCGCGGCTGCTGAGAGTGAGGTCTTGGGTTCGATTCCCGGGCGGAGTTAAGATTTATTAGGTGTTTCTTTATGAAAACCTCAGTATCAGCCCGGAGAATTTAGAGCGCAGCAGGCTGGTATAATAAGATGACAAGAGATCAGTGAAATCTGGGTGTCAAACAGACTAGCATTGGGTGTCCCTCTGTTTCGGGGACATTTGGGGAATACAAGCGTGCTAATATGTATTTATGTATGTTTTCGTACGAGCGAACAAACCTATTTAATGAAACTCAGATGTAAAGCTAATGACAATACGTACTACGACACGGCGTAAGTTAAATGAGACATGAAACATTACAAATATCGTTCAATTCTCTATAAAAATATCTAAAGAGCGTATTCTTTACAAACGCCAATCTTAAGAAAATTCATATTGAACTTTCTTATGCTAAATTTAACTTTATGCTTAGATGGCCAAGCGTGAAAATATTATAAGTAAAAGCTATCATCATATAAGCAAAACTATAAACTCGTCGGGTTTCCACAACATTTATATAAGTTATAAGTAATAACTATTAAAAATATAAATAGTAAGCGGTTTCTCCTATTACTGAGAAATGACGTAATGCGTAAGGGCATGCTAATCAGTTAATGATCTTATCTTGTTCATTTGAGATAGTTAAGATGCATAATGATGAGCATTATGTATAATTGATAATGATATTCTCTAGCTATATAGTTTAAAACTCCTATTTGTCCACGCTTTTGTACGTAACTACTGAAAATAATTTAATTGGGTTTTCACTAATGAACAAAATTTCACGATATTTCGATATCTTTATTTCTAGATAGATTATATTTTTTAAACTTGAGTTGGAAATTGCGGAAGATTGGAATGATATAGCAATGGAGAGTGTCGTGGAAGAATATACAAAAATCGTTGCTTAAATGTGGGGTAGAGGAAACTAGGCAAAATGAGTAGCTACGCAATCTATATTATAACCATTATTTTAAAATCTGCTCAATTACTCAAACAACATACATATTAAAGTGGGCAGATATCAATAAATATACAGAATTATCGTATGTACTTACATTACATTCATAGGCGTAGCAAAGATTTTTTCCTAGGAGGGGCTAATTTTTAGATTATTGTAGATTTAAGAAGGATTCTAGGGTGGGCCACCAGGCCCTTTGCTACGCCTATGATAACATTCAATAGACATATGTAGGCATCAATATAAGGTACAAGCTACATAAATATGTTTTATCGAGATCTTTAAGGCGTAGGGGCGTAGCGCGTAGGTCAAAGCCTTGTCTTGACATTTTATGGCTAAGAATGCTACGACTGCGTAGGTAGCCATATTTTTTGTCAAAACTTTCGTCGGCACTTACCTACGTCATTATTTTAGAAAATAAACGTAGCATAGCATCACGCCTGTATTCTCCGAAGGGGTAGGCAGAGGTGTACGCAGTTGTACACCCACATTTCACCAATGCTGTTATTAAATCCCATTTAATAGACTGTGAGCCTATTGCCATCAACCGGGCGCAATTGTTCGAGAACTTTCTAACAGAAAAACTCAATAACACTTTGACCCGGGAATCGAACCCGAGACCTCCTGCTCAGCAGTCGCGCTTGGGACCACTAGACCAACGAAGCAGTTTTTAGAAAATCTATCCTATATTTCAGGTAGGTTAGTAATAATTATACAACTAATTAAAATTATTCGACGCAAATATTTTCGAAATCGCCATATATGAACGTGAACGAAGTTAAAGGATTAGGTATGCAAGGATCGTAGCAGATGGTGTTTTTATGTGTGTATCCAACTATATACTTTTAACCTGTAGATATTTTAACAACAATAAGAGTTCGGCTTTATATACTTCATGAAAAACTACAAAAGTTTTCTTATTGTGTGTCATGTGTTGTCCCAGTGAATGTGCCCCGGAAACAGCTCGGTAGGTACTTAATAACAGGTACTTACACAGAAATATATCAGAAGGTACTTACATCAATCAGGTGAGTGCCGACTTCCTCGGGTGTGAACTCAATGCGGTACACGCCAGGTCGTTCGGCCACGTCCAGAACACGCGCGGTCACTGGCCGCCGCGACGGAGCCGTCACTGTCACGCCAACCTTTAAATAATACGGCACAATTAAACGACTGAATTCATTTAATAATACAGAGTATTCTATGAGCTAAAAATTACTAATGCTATAGTAAGAATGATGATTGTGGTAAAAAGCCAATCCAGAATATTTCAAACCACGGGGCCAGAATATTAAAAGCCTCTTAGTTGCAATAGGTATTGCAAACTTTATGTTTCCTTGATACATATGTAATTACTTTGTAAGATTCCATTATATTAACCATAGCTAATAAGAAAATGTAACAACTTTTTAACGGACTTCAAAAAGGAGAAGGTTATCAATTCGGTCGTTTTTTTATGTATGTACTCCGATTAATCCGAGGTTTCTGATCCGATTTCTGTGATTCTTTGTTCTATGCGGTATACTTAGCGTTTACCATTAAGAAAAAACAGTTTGGCTCAGTAGTTTTTATTTTATGAGCATGTTTGCTTACATGGACGATGTAATTTTCACGAAAATTTGTATACGAGTTTTAATTTAGGTTGGTTACATTTAATAAGTTACCATGTCAGTAATCAAAATAGTGTAAGTTGATGATCAATAAAAAAACTTAGACTAACTACTTAGTCTAGGTTTAATTGCCTTAAGTTTTGCATTTTATGTAGTGTTCTGAACAATTATTTATCTTCGTCTGCCTAGCCTTTTCCCAATTACATTGGAGTCGGCTTCCAGTCAAACGATTGTATTCCAGTCGAATGATAGTTTTTTTTTTTAAAAGTCGTCATCGTTCAAGCTCAGCATCTCACGACCAAAAGCACAAGAGATAAAGAGGAAGTTTTTTATAGGAATAACAGAATAAATGCATTATTTATATAAAGTAGATACTTTTTATTACTTTTACTACTTTATTTATCAGTTAGACCAGCGATAGCATAACAGATTTCATTGATTTTCCTACGTAACTATTAGGTACCTATAAGGGGGATGGGTTAAATAAATTTCCAATTTTCCATTTTTGCAATTTATTTTTTATGTGGTAATATAAAAAATAGATGCGATCGTAACCAATACGTACCTATTTACAGAATAATTAACAGGTTGATACATCAAACCAGTGAACAATTAAATCATCTTTAATGTTAGAATTTGACGGAAATTACAGGTTTTCATGAAACTGACATATTTTTCCTCTCCTTCAGGGTATTTTCTTTCAGATTATAGTTTATTTAGCTGAATACGTTTATTATTTCCATAGATTCCCATGATCTTTGAAATAAATTTTCATTTCAGTTGCGATTTACAAAAGTATTTTTCATGTATAGTGTAAACAAAGGTAGAAACATTTCGATAATGTAATTACAAGGTTTCGAAGCTTTTCCATCGACAGCGTAACATGTCGTGTAATCCTCGAATGAAGAGTAAAATTGATACGAGTGTGCTTCGCGGATAGAGCTTCGTGAAAATACTGGCATTCCATAAAATATAGCACCTCTTTTATAAACGATGCTATTGGTAGTGGAAAAAGTAATTCGATTTTTAAAGTATTCTACAATATTTTGGTATCGTATGTAGAATGGATGTATTCGAACCAATGACAAAAGAATAGTCATTGATTCGAACTCATAAATAAATTACAGAAGTGATGAGTAATGTTAGTCCTTAAATACCTTCAAGGTTGTTTATTTATAGAATAACAGGACATTATTTATAGTACAGGCCGGTGATAGTTTATAGTAAAACAGACTATACGCCTATTTGTTAAATAAAACGACAAAAAAACTTGGGTACCTCATTTTTACTGAACGTAGCTTCACCAGCTGATGTGGAGATCTCAAAGACGGCTGGTACTCTTGCAGGGATCAGCCGAGTGGGCTCCCCTCCACCGCCGCCCAACGGCCCTGCCATCACCTCGACCTTCCACGGAGACCCTGAGGAAGAAAGACGATCATTGTAAAAGAGATAAAAAACACGTCCAATCAAAGTATACCTATAGGTAGGTACTAAGTATATGTGAAAAAGGATCAACTTGGAAAAGAACAAGAAGTGACTCATCGGATCGATTGAGGTTAAGCTTCGCTTGCCACGGTCGGTCTGTGTATGTGGATATCCAGATCCGTCCATGCCTCAGAGAGCACGTTAAACCATCGGTGCTAGTTCTCGAATAAACATCTATGATAGTCATTTGAAATTCCCAATGAGGGTTGACGTCAGGCAGGCGACCGGTCATAAAATATTGCCAAAATTTTAGCAGCATGCAAGTTCAAAAACAATTAGTAAGCGGAAGAAGACTACATGCTGAGCAGACCCCAAATAAATTGGGATAAGGGCAGGGGGATGATGATGACAGTCACCTGAAAATCGTGTTACTATCAGATAGACAGCCACTCCATGTAAAATACTGGTATTAAGCCGCATCTGGTTAGATTGGTAGACTTTAACGTACGTAGGAACAGGCTAGGTAATTTCAAAAAAATTCAATCTGACAGATATTGACCACAATAGTTCTAGTACTTAGTACGTAGATAACTTCATGGTTCATCTAATTTTGGTTCACAAATTAAACGCCTGGTTAATAGATAAATGTTTCTACACGACTCAGAAATATATTAATTACAAAAATTGAATGTTAGAATACACTGAATAGATTATTGATTATTTTGCCAAGTTAATTTACCGTGTGTTTTTATTGTTTTTGTTGATTTATTGTTTTTTAAAGATTATAATAAAACAACTTTTAACCGGATTAATCGCGTGTATTATTGTTTTTTGTTTTTCCTGACGTTTCGAACACTTTGCAGCGTTCGTGCAGTCCTCCTGCGACCACGAACGCTGCAAAGTGTAATCCGGTTAAAAGTTGTTTTATTAAAATGTGTAGTGATCGCGCAAACCTAAGATATTACTATGTTTTTTAAAGCTTGGACTAGTATTTAAGTTTATTAGGTTTAAGTCTCGTACCAGCAATCGTCAATATGCGGATATTAAATATTAATAATGTTATATTAACATTCATTGTACCATCAGTCAATTCAGATTTGAATTTGAAAATACTTAGATCTAAAGAAGTAAAGAATAAAAATTAATGAGTAAATTAAAAGTCAAAGTCAAACGTTTATTTGCAAACTAAGTGTACATACAAGGTCTTATATTATTTTAAGTCATGACTTAGTGGCTTTTTCAAGCGCTGCACTTGCAGCTCAAGGGCTCTTAGGGTGATAGCACCAATTATAGACATTTTAAGCAGACATTTTCAAGTTTTCTCATGAAATAGGTACGTTTTCCGAAAAAGGACAAAATCTGATATTTAAAAAAAATTAACTGAGACTGACTAAAGTAACTTAGATTTTGAGAAAATCTCCAGTAAAATTAAAATATGAAAATAACCAGTAATAAACAACAAAAATCTAGTAATGGACAACCAATTATTAACGGATCCGTCCAGTCTAGAACACTCCTTCATAAACACTACCAAATATAAACATAAAATAAATACCCACCGAGCAATTCAACGGTGTCTAAAGGAGCAGTAAGTTAATAAAACACATTAATTAATACAAATCAGCGTTTATAACTTTTAAGATGAATCATAACAAGTATGTCAAGACAAAAAGGTTTCTTATTAATACTGTAAAAAAATTATCCTTAATTAAACATAGTCTTTTAAATCAACTTTGTTATTCTATTTTCATTTCTTTCATAAACATCTTTAAAAAATAAACAAACCTTAATATATAATTTCTCAAACTTAATTCTTATGTCTAGGTATGAGGTATCTTTTGAGATCTTTGAGGTAATGAAATAGGAAGCTTATATAAAATTATTTTAGAATTTAGAACTGACAAGAAAATTAAATATTGTATATAATATCGGGTAGATATTTTAGCATTTCCTTAACTCTATAGAACCCTCTCTTGTTTAAAGGCACAGGACCACTGATAACCTCTACTACGTCTTCTGCCTTGTACCATATTTTGTCAGGTTTTTCAGGCCATCTAAAGGAATTACCAGTCGATAATGTCATGGTGCTAATTTCGTATTGATCTTTATCGACATCTTCTATTTTACCGGGAAAATATTCTCCTTCATATTTTACTATAACATACTGTCCAGTGTTAACTGTGAGATCAGATTTTTTAGTTACTTTTAACATACTTATCGGTTTCTCATCATCAGAATTTGAATATATTATACTTTTACATCTCTGGTCTTGACGACGGCTTTTAGTCTGTTTAGTTCTTTGCATTGAACTACAACTCTGTCGACGTTTAGACTGGGTAACTGCTTGTCTTTTTTCATTTTCTTTCATGCTGTCATCGTCGTCTTCATTTAAATCACTGTCTTCACTTTCAGCATACGTAATTTCTATATCCGTATCTTCAGAACTAGTATCTTCGTGGTCTTTAACTGTCTTTTTAAATTTGGAGCGTTGGTTTTTCTTATTTTTCATATTCATTTCTTTCAAGATCTTTTTTTCTTGTCTTTCCTTTGCTCTCTTATCTTTTTCCTCTTGTTGTTTTTGTTTCTCAGCTTCTTTCCGTATATGATATTGTTGCCAAGCTTTGCTTTCACTGCATAAGGAATCTTTTCTTTTGTGTACCTTTTCTTTTTCTTTATTTCTTTAGGCCAAAAAAGATTTTTTTTGAAAGGTGAAGGTATCACTATTCCCAAAGTAGCCTCCAAAGAGTGTTTTTGAGGTGTGCCTGTCGGAGCCAGGGAACAAGATGGAATTATCTCAGCAGCCAAAGTATTCACAGGCACATGTTCGATATCTTCTATATGTTTAGATATCCTTAAAGGAGTAGGTGTGGGAACAGACTGTTGTCTTTGGCTTTCCACATGATCGACATCAGTGGGAGACTTTGCTAACCTTGAACAAATCTGCTCAAACTCCGACGTAACTTTGTTAAGCTGCTTGCCTCTATCACTATCACACATTTCAAGCACTGACGAAGTATTCTGGAAAAAATCTGTCTCTGCATATAGTTTTTCGGCTTCTAACAACGCTTCTTCAAATGTTGGGCTTTCAATTTGTTCTTGAGTAAGATCAGCAGGTTTCTCTATCGTAGAAATAGAATTTAAATGTGAATTTTCCAGTTGATTGTTTTCTGTATGGTTTGTATCCTTAACAAGTGTTTCCAATTCAACAGACAAAATATGGTTTATATTTTGAGGGCATACGTTTTCATCTGTATCAGCAACAGGTTCATCAATATCTGGATTGGTAGCTACGACTTTGTCAATGCATGAGGTTGCGGGATCGGCGTCTGTAGATTGTAAGACAATTGTTCTTTGAGATTTAAGCACTTCTTGTTTATTTTTCGCCCAGATTACATACAATGCCTCATCTTCAGCCGGTAAACTTTTTTCTAAAATGTTCCTTTCTTTGTTGTACAATTTATTAAATAATTCTAACTTCTGTCTTGAATAAACCTTTACTATTTCCGATTCTAAATAATTAAAAACATCTGTCTGCTTTGGATCCATTTCTTTGTGCGTAACCAAGTGTTTCTTTATTTTAGTCATATCAATATAATCTGAGCCAAATGGGTGCAAACCTCCTGCTCTAAATCCATTCCGAATACAGTCCTCCGATAAAGAAGATAATGCATTTTGTAATACTGGGGCAAAGTGTTCTTTTTTGAGATTCTGGCCAAGATGATCAAGTTGCCATTTGGACACTTCCTTTCGCCACGCTACGTTTAATGGACGGAAGACTGCCAAATCCATTGGCTGTAAGATATGCGTTGCATTGGGGTATAGGGCAATCACTTCAATCCCATTTGCTGAGCAATAATTTGATAGATGTAAAGTTAGATGTGACTTGTGGCCATCTAGAAAAAAAAAAATGGGTTTTTGAATGCCCTGTTGTTCTAACCAGGGATTGAAAACATTGGTAATAAATTCATAGAAAGTACTTCCGCACATCCATCCTGATTCTGATTTACCTATGCCCCAATTATCAGGAACAGTAGCAGAAATGTGTGATGGTACTCTTTCGTACTTAAACACAACCATCGGTGGTGCCAATTGTCCGGCAGCATTAGCAGTTATTAATACTGTCAGGTTGTCTCTCTCGTCGCCGCAGAAGTTGTACAAATGTTTTTCACCTCGTCTACAAAGTACCCGGCCTGCCTTTGGTGAAAGAAAAAAAGCACTTTCATCCGTATTAAATATACGGTTTGGTTCGTCTAAAATATATTTCAACCCTCTTTCTTCAAGGTATAATTTAATTTCATCAAACCATTTCCGAATATCTTCTTCAGCTACGTCATCTCTAGATTTCGTAAGATTTTGTGCAGTCTTTTCTGTGATGTCAGGGTGCCGTTTAAGAAAAGATTGAAACCATTTTTTGCCTGGTTTATTGTTGGTAAATGGGTTTGCTCTTCCTTGTTCTGTAACAATTTTCTGCACACTTTCCAACAAAATTTCCCTGTTGACTGGAAAATGTCTTGAACTCATCGCTATTAACCATTTTTCTAAAATATCTTCTTCAAATTTAGTAAGTACGGTTTTAGGTCCCATCGGACAATCTATTGGACTTTTTCCAGATACTTTATTGTATAGTGTGATCCGAGGAACACCAAATGTTGTCGCAGCCGTGGCAATCTTTTCTCCATTTCGAACGGCGTCTATGGCCATCCCCATTTGCAGAGGAGTATAATGTTTTTTTGGTGCCATCTAGGAAACAAGAGAAACCAGTTATGGACACTGAAAAATACCCATTCTTGGACATTTTGTCCATTACTGGTAGACGTAGAATAAACTCAAAATGATAATAACATGCATAATCAAAATTGCAAAAACAGTCAGTTTAATCGAGTTACTAGCAAAGCACCCAAAAAAATAAGCATCGACACATGTCCATCTAAGGATTTTAGTTCGTATCGAAACCAGTAATGAACAACGTGTTAAAAAAGTATTATTTGTGTATTTACACAGTTAGGTTAGCTCAAACATTATTTTTGATTTCCTCATGTTTCCATAAAATACCACATCACCCAAATAAATAACATCATAATAAAGAAATTTGCAAACAATCGTACTCACAGTCTTGTTGATTCCTACAGTAAAAAAGGATATTTTCGAAAATCACCGTCTTAGCACTTTTTGTTACATTGCCATGTTGGAACAAAATGGCTGACCGCAATGACATTTGACATTTTCCTAGCTCTGAAGGTCTATTGGTTATGCTATAGTGTTGCTAGGAAAAAATATGCAAAGGTTTGGTTATTAGACCGATTTCTTAAAAAATGTGTCCATTATTGGTTTTTGTTCATTACTGGTTCCATCACCCTACTCTACTTGTTACAAATTATTAATTACATTTAAATTAAAAAATAATAGCTATAGTAACATGAAATTGCTAATGAGCAGAATATAATATTTTATATTTATATTTATTTCTTTACTTAATATTTATATATTTTGTTTATTTTTATGTTGCTTTGTCTAGTTATTATAACAGTATTTTTGTATTTATTTGTTTATCTTTGAGTTTATCGGAGTTGTACAAAGGAAAACATATTATAAATATATAATGTCAGCGTCGCTTTATTGAACAAGGCGATCGATTACGACATCGAATTACGACATACATTTTAGATTTTTTTTCCTACTAATACTGAGTGCATTCATTAAAAACACCGGTTTATTGTAATGAACAAAAAAAAACATATGTATATCGTGTGTAAGTCTGAATAAGTTACAAGTCTTTTTGATGTCATCAGTGTACGTATCCACACTTCTTTGGTGCAAATCGAATGTGCCTACTACCTACTGTCAACACTGCCTACATAATACATGTCAATGTACAGTTATATAACGAAACTGATAACCCTCAGTTGCGAGGGGCGATGATCGTAGGCACGGCTATAATGACACACGACGTGATAAATGTCCTAGCTGATGGCACCAACGGGTAGCGCGTAATAGTGATCATTACGGCTCACTTTCTCATATAAACACGATTTTCTTATAACTGAATGTTTTAGAATACTTCATAAAATTTGACAATGGAATTACAAATGATATTTCTTTTAACTTTGAAACAAAAGTTTTTAAACTACTGAGACGCTGCTTAAATCAGCTGATTAAGATGTGAAAAGGCACATGAAGAACTTTGAGAATTGAAACAGCAGGACATTAGCGAATTGGTACAGTAATGATGAAAAAACAACTAGAAAATGGAAAGCTATTTCGGTATTCCAAATATCAGATATCGTCTATACCTACGGTTACTTATATAAACATGATTTAAAAATAATTAACCATCAATAATCCTTCAAACTTGTCTTATACTGCGTAGGGAGTAGGTGTGTTTAGGAAACATTTTAACGCCGGTAAAACGGCGAAACATGAAAGGAAACTTCTTGTAGAACCTAATTACAAACTCCTAATAGGTACTACCTACTCTAACATAATAGCTTATAACCGTGTTTCTAGCAAATAAATATTGTTTAATTACTGATATGTTTCTTCAATAATTACCACAAAAGCCTTACAAGCAGTTAACCTATACATAATTGATTAGGTTTTTAATAGGTCCGAAACCACGTTGGATCAATCAATGTTGAATACTCTCGCCTATATTTAGAAGCTAGAATTTAGTGTCTGATATTCAAGCTGCCCGTAGGAGTCGTCATAACTTTACGGCTGCTATTTTTGGGTGGGCACTTCGAATCATGCAGACGCCCTGATTAAAGAAATTTTAGTGATTGCAAAAAAAATACAAAGCTACTACCCTCTCGTCTGTGGGCTAACCGCGCGGCGGTTAGTAACAAAAATGGCGCGTCTGTGGACTGACCGCCGTGCGGTTAGTTGACGTCATCGATTACACGTATCATATTTATGCTTTAAAATGTATTTTATATCGTTTTAATCCACTCGGGACCTATTAATATGTGTTAAGGATGAACTAAAGTCATTAAATAATAACATAGTAGGTACTTTTAGTCCACCTAGTAACAGCATTTACGTATGTAAATATAGGTACTTATTAACGGCATTTCGCGCGCTTCCCGCGTAATTGTTGGCGGTATATTGTTATAATTTTATGGTTGTGTACCCTTTTTTTTGTTTATAATGCATTCGTAATGAAATGAAGTATTCGAATTAACAATTTATTTGAATGACGTAATAATAGGTAACGAACAGTATTGCAACAAAGTTGTAGGTAGCTCGCGAGTTGATTACCTATTTTGATAAGCTTATATTATTGAAACTTTATGATTTAGCGTTATTATGAGTTATCTATCGTTTAGATTAGATTATCAAGATCGCATAACAAAAACAATATAGCCATTCGGGCTAATTTTGTTTAACAAAACATTCCACATTCCACAGCGGCGCCGCGCATTCTTTCCCGCGTAAATTTTGTTTACGTGTTTATAGAATGAATATGTATGTACGGGTATCAATATTCTTTGCTAGATTAATGTAAATAGGTATATAGTATCATGGTTAATAGTTATTTTTATTACGAAACAAAATTTTTTATATAAATTAATCAAAAATAGGTAAAAAAACGGTACTTTTGTGTTTACATTCAAAATGCCATTTAAGTATAAACAATTTTACCATCGCAATATATACAGTATTGTAGCACATCTAATGAGGTTTAATTCATACATACATCATAGATATGCCTGTCATACAAAAAAACAAAGATAACGTGATATTAATGACGCAAGGTCGCGCACAAATTCCTGTCTGTGGTGACCTCGCCGGGAGGCCCCACAGAAGCCCATTTTCAAGATGGCGGCGCTCCACGGACGAGAGGCTACCATAATATTGAGGTTAGTCTACTGTTCCGTGGAGGGCAGGGAAGGGTACGTGTAAAAATGTGCCCGAAAATAAATGTACACACTAGTCTACACTAGTGTGTGCATTTATTTTCAGGCGGGCGGTGCTCAGTTAAATGCATGACTATCTTTACTCTCAGTTGCACCAACGTAACTATAATCTTAACCAACGCGTTACGGTAAAAATTGGTCCGTTATGGTAAAAATTAAGTTGGTGCAACTTAGCTTTTATATTGTGGAAGTAGTTGTATTTGCATCCATTGTAATGGACTTCCACCGGAATCTATTAAAAAGACAGTTTAACGATAGACCAAAGATGAAAAAGAGCTACTACCACATTAAATTCTGTTTTTTCATGGGTTTAGGAGTTTGTTTATAACCTGTCTTTAAGTGACTTCTATTAATTCCAACGGCCGAAACGGACGGTTTATCGGGAAACGCTCAGTGGAATTACTCCCAGCGATCACCGATCTGAACGCACCAAGGGCTGCTTAACCTTTAGCAACTGGCTACGGGCGTTTATAATTATGTCTATGATCACTCTCGATAAACACGATCCGTCCGATCGTTTAAATTCCCATAATAATAAGTACTAGGTACTTAAACTGTTACTTGTACGTTATACTTGGATCTGAGCCATTTATACACACATAATTTGCACGTGTGCAGTAAACACTCGTCAAGTAGGTTCGTAGGTACTAATTAACATAAACCCTGCAGATGGTTCCAAGAACATTACACACATGGAACCATTCAACGTTCCTATAAGCTAACTGTACATGTTTTGCAATACCTCTGTACAAATTGATACTAAAGTTTTATGATCGATTTGGAAACGAATCTTTATTAGTTAGCTATCTTTTATGTCTTCACATCGTTATCGAAATGCCTATGCTGGTTATAAAAATGTAACTATAGTCTATGACGCAGATGAAAGTATTGCTAAAACAATAGGCGTGCATAATGATAAAATCTGTTACGAAATTTCAAAGGTCGACGTGGCGGAACAGATTGCTACGAGGCCGTGTATTTAGAAAATAGTCAATTTAAACTTTTCGATCACCTGTGGCTACACATTCCATACAGTTTACGCGGCGAACACGCCTTTACCGATAAAAAAGAGCATTTAAACTAAAACATTGTTGTGAAAGATTGCAGCGTGTTTGAGCATGTTAGGGACTGCCTTATCATGCTGTAGCGACGGTCATATCTACGTAGCTGTGCAGTTTTACATAAGATAAATAATTGTATTGTGTAAAGTTACTCGTCCATAAAAATTAATAGTTTAAATTTAAACAAACATTTTCGTCAAGACGATAGATTTTTTAATGCTCAGTTCTTATACAAGGAACGTGAACTAAAAACTGAAAAACAAGGTGCCTTAGATGAAGAATTTCATCGCAGTTGGGAGAGACTATTGTAAAACAGTTTCTTATTCTGTTGGCTCGTTAATTACCAGAAACAATGCATTTTTATCATTATTATGAAGTATTATACTTCTCCCATTCGAAGAGTTAAAGTCCCCAGACTGAGAAGAAAATTCTTCATCTATCACACATGGCACGCGTACTTTTTAATTAATAATGTTTTTTTATACTTTTTTGTGTACTAAACCTTCTTTTTTAAATTATTTTTCTATACTAGCCTATCTTACCCGTAAATACAAGGACTTAACGATACCCCATTCATAGAAATCGGTTCAGGAATTTAGAAGTTTTGGTGGATTAAAGAAATTCACAAAAATACATAAATACATGAAGACTAAAATATAAGTCTCCTTTTTGGGTAGTTGTGTAAAAAGCGGATCGTTTTGCTAACCAATCCGTATTGGAATGTTGCCGAAACTTAAGCCTAAGCCTACTTTAGTCGTAGGTACCTACTGCTATTTCTAAAGGACTTATGACTGCGGGTTTATTTCTAGGAGAAAGCTAAAAATACCGTACGTGTAGAATTGTATAGATATGATATAGAGGCGAAGATCTTGGTGATGATCATTCAATAAATGATAGTTAGTGAGACAAGGCAATCGGGAATTTTGGTCAAAATATTTATCAAATACATAAGTGTCTGTAAAAACGTATTCCCTTAGACTTTAATAATTGAAGCTTAACTTAATTGATATAAACTTTAATTGATTTCAAAACTTTCGCTATTTGTACACATTTTAGAAATATATTAAATCGGGTTTAAAAAGGCTTCTACGTTCCCTTTTTGTTTCCCGACGTTTCGACCGAATTTCACGTCGGCCGACCGTGGTCACGGGTAGACTGGAAGTGCCAGAATATCATGTTTGTGTAGTGAGGGAATTTTTATCCACCCTCACTTGTTCTTGACAACGGCCGGTGCAATTCAGTCGAAACGTCGGGAAACGAAAAAGTACGGTAGAATCCTTTTTATGCTGATATAAACTTGTTAAGCTGAGATGTACTGATATACGTATACCCACATTTCACAAATCCAGTTAATCAAGTCCCATGACTGTACCATCAGCCGAGCACAATACCAAGCTCAGAGTTTCTACTACTACTAAATTTCCAAACAGATAAATCCAATAATATTCTACCCTGACCCGGGAACCTAACCTAAGACCTCACACTGAATTACCGCGTATGCGACCCCAAAGACTTCTTAAAACTGTCGATTTTATGAATACGGCGCTAACAATTTCACAAAACTGTCATAAATTTTTTCCACATTACATAAAAGAAAAACATTATCTATATTCTCTGGTGTGGATGTTTTAAAGTTTTAAATACCATATGAAGATACTCATCGGTATGATTGTCTGACATAACATAACCCCTCTTTAATAGACCTGGCCTCGGCCTCGACAACAATATTATTAGATGTGGGAATATGCTTCAGTACTGACAAGTTCACCTTGCTATTGTTATGTGTTAGATTAGGTATCGAACTTGTACCTCCAAGAGTTACTAGCTACTAGAGTTATAATTAACTAAGTAATATTTATCGCAATTTGTATAGAATTAATGCCCGGTTGGTCTAGTCATGTGCGTATTATAAATAAAATATCAATTTCTTAAAACGGTGAGGAAATCAACACACCTAAGAGATGTTCTTGATGGTGTGTAAAGTCATGTCAGAGACCTACGGGTGGTTTCAACTCTGACACTAGGTTGTTCATCAACTACACGATAAGAAGATTAAGGTCTAGTGGTTCGGCATGGCCAAACATGTCAGGAGAACATGAGTTGGTTATTAAGTTTTATATGAAGATCATAATCATTAAGATCATCCCGCTGCCCTTATCCCAATTTAATTAGGGTCGCCGCAGCATGATTTTTTCTTCCATAGATCTCTGTCAGCCGTCATCCCGGTAGTCACTCCTTTTCTAGCCATATCATCTTTAACACGATTCATCCCGATCGTTTCCTAGGGCTTTCTCTACTCGTGTAGCCATCCATATTCATACTCAAAACTTTTCTCGTCACATTATGCTCATTCCTCCGCATCACATGTCCATGGAGTATAATATGAAACTGTGTATAGAATTAATGTCAAGATTGATTGGTCCTCTACACTGTCAAAACAAATATCGTTTCGTCAAGAAGTGCTGGCGACCTTGCTCTCTATTAAGAACACAATACTACAAATGAGAAGTGTTATTTGGCTAGCTAGAATTTTCTGTAAGGTTTCCCTGCAGTCGAGCAGTTCCATTTTTACGAGCCTCTTAGTTTGTAAATATGTACTTTTAAATAATAAGACAATATTCATTTGAATATCTTTACGTATTTAGTTTACACACATCAAATAAAACCACAGTTACGTAGAATTCAATGAATGTAGGCCATACGAATGTAAATATAGAACTGACAGTTATTCTCTTTGTGTTTTCATGTTTTTAATTACGCGCGTTCCATTTATCGATCTATAGTGCACTGTAGAGTAGCTACATGTTTACGAAACAACTAAATGGGAACTGTGAAATGTGCAGTAAACCGAGTATGAAATAGAGCTGAATACGGTGTACGAATTTATAGTCTGAACAATAAATAGCCTGGGATGATGGATATTCATTTAATATCGCATGCACAATTACGTTGCAGAAGGTATCGAATTAATATTGTGAAAACTTTTCATCTTTTTTCTAGGGGGAATCTGCTATAGACTTTTCAAATACATTGATAGCAGCAGTTAGCCTATATATTTTTACTTTCGCAGGAAAAGATGATGAATATACTTTACTTGATCAAATTACTACCACAATACACTAAGTCCACCTAGTTGACGACAGTCAATTAATCTGTAAAGACCGACCAATGAGATCGATGACTTATGGACAGTTGGTTCGTATAAGCCATTTATTTTCGTGAAATTTGTGTTTAAGGTGAAATTTATTAGACATAAACTCGGCGTGTGTGCGTGTTCGAGTCGTCGAGGTTGACCTACCAGATGGTGGTACCTACTTTAATCAGATAGTGACCATGATCTTTGAATGGACTCAGACGGCCATGACCGTAAATAAAAAGTACGGATAACTCATCAAGCACCTGTTTTATTCCGGAGTCGGCCGGGCCGTTACTGGCACATAATACATAGTTACGTTACTATAGTTTGGTCATGCGAATATAAACTAACGGTACATGATAAACGACGATAAATAATAATCGACTAGTCTAATTAAAAACCTTTTGATGGGATCAGATGTTATGTTTTGCTATTGTGAGTTATTAAAATAATTGTTATATATAAATAAAAACGACTTGGGAACTGTGTTTATTTTTACAAACTCCTATCAATTATTTTGTTAAATTCAACTATAAAACTATAAAAAATATATGTTGCTTCGTTTTTAATTACTGTTTTTGTGTGGTTGAACAATGTTTTGTGTTATTTATTATCATTTCAAGAGCACGTCGAAAAATATGTCTTCCGAAGCTGCCCACTTTGCATCTCCAAGTCATTGTGCGAAAAACCGAAAAGATACAAAAGAATTTCGAGTTTAAGTGAGTGATTAAACTGGAGGACTCCTTTTATAAGAGGATTCTCATGAACATCGTTACAAACACGACTGGTCTGACGGGGAAACTGTTCATTTGTGCAGAGATTCAGTCGAGATATAATACGTCCATTATGAAATACATTTGTATGATTTACAAGATGTCTCTGCTTTATAGAGGTGTATCTATTTGTTATGGCGTGCTGTGATCAGTCGAGCGGTCTTTAACGGTGGTGTACTGGCGTAAAGAATTGAGTGCAAATATATTAATTATCATTTGTTATTATAGGCTCTACATCTATAGGTACATAGGTTTTTTTTTACAAGTTGGCTCCACATACTTGGAGTAGAACCTGCGAAAACGCATTGTGTAACTGTGTACTTATACAAAATTATAAGTACACAGTTACACAATGCGTTTTCGCAGGTTCTACTCCAAGTACCTACCACCATACTGCATGCAATGAAGAATACAAAATAGGTATTCTTCATTGCATGTAGTATGGTGGTAGGTACTTGGTTTTCGTGGGTCTCGGCCGAAGATGTGGAGCCGGCATGAGAATAAGAAGACAAGTTGATCTTGATAAATGAAAAAACATTTTGTTTATATTACTAAAATGATATTGTTGACAAATATGTAGTACATTCGCTCCATGTAAAATACTGGTATTAAGCTGCAACCGGTTCGACGAGAAGCCGACCCTAATGTTATTGGGAAAAGGCTAGGCATAGACTACTGTATAGATCATATGGTTCTAAAAAGAGAGGAATGTGACAGCAAAAAAACGGAAGTAAACTTCCCTTTTTTCCCTCGTCTTATTCTATAGAAGAATAAGACGAGGAACGCCGACGATGTTGGCCACAAATAAATAGCAAAATGATGATGACATATTTAAGAAAGGTTGGTCTATGCCACACCGAAACCCAAGGCTTTGCCGATACGTACTCATACATCATGTTTAAACGATAAACCAATAAAATAAATGTATGAAGTGAGCTCATTACAATCAACACAATGGACAGTTTGAAACCGAAATTTCCGGGCATTGGATAAATGTAATCTTTTTAAATTTTTGAGCTCTCCAGGGTTTATCATACGCATAGAAAATATACGTAAAATAAATTGGTATCTTTCAATTCAATCGGACTTTTGCCATATAAATCTAGTTAGTTTTCATCTGTTTATAATCTGTAAAAAGGAGTGAGTGGGACGAATCTCCCTATGTTCGCTAGCTCTTAACATCATAGTTACTGCTTATTCCCCAAAGGAATAAACAAAGGTAAGCTTTAAGTATTAAACACAAAATAAAAAATAAATCTTTGGTAAAAACCTTTTCATAAAAAAAAACGTAGAGCACATCCAAAGGAATTATTTATCAAGTCTCGTTTTAAATGGATGCCTTACAATTTACTTCGCTGTGTACAACGAACTAAAAGTGTAATACCAAAATGATTAATTTTATCAACTTTCTCTTAGAGAAACAAGCAAATTCTTTAATTATGACAGATCAACACGTAATACTATGACTAGACAAACGGCTTAGGTAAAAGTTGATACAGTCCATCGTGATTTATGGTTGACATGATAAATATAAGCATATACGTAACTACCTACCTAAGTCTTGGTGTGATTCAACTAACCAGTTAAATGCTATACATACTCATTTAAACGTTATGTGGCTCCGAGTACATCTATCCTTTCATATGCAAATTTCCAAATTAACATAACGTAAATATTTGACCTTATCTTTGGAGTGTTAAATAATTAACTCTATAAAAGTGAATGATATTTTTAATATTGCGTATGGTGTAGTTATTCATTGTTCTTTTTATAATAACTGTCGCGTGTTGTATACGACATTATTTAACACGTCACTATGCATATTGATCTAGGCATCTAGCCTTGAATTTCTAAGACATGTCATGTCAGAAATAATTATGTGATTGCAGTTTTTAACATTGTTATTCTTGTTTTCTAGCATTTATGACCGTATTTAATTTGTGTTTTGGTTTAAATACTTTTAATTCACTATAATTTATTTATTAAATAACGATGACTTTATCTGGTATATTGGTAACAACTGCATACACATATGTATGAAAATGGAAAAACTAGAATAAAACACTATAGTGTATCCACTGATATTGACTGATATAAATTGGAATTAACTCCATGTTTCGGTGTGTTGTCTGTAATAGGTACAGTAGTAGCCACTAGGGTGTTTACATCAAACTTGAAATGACTTTAATATTAGTAACCAGATGCTTCAACTATTTATATCGATTTAAACAAACGGGTACCAAGGCTTTTGAAGTAGATTAAAATACTTAAATTCCACTTTCCTTACCCTGATTTCCAGACTTTGGGCAAACCGGACCGTTTTAAAGTTATTTGTCTATAGATACCGAGGTACATTAGGTATACATAGTAATTCATTATGCCATCTCTAAAATAACTGCTAACCCGGACAAGAAGTAGAAAAACCCGGATTTTGGAGCTATAATCCAGGACATATCAACACTGTTTTTGTGTAGCTGATGGCAGCCCTAAATAAAACAAAATAAATATACAAAAGCTTTTCGTTCAGTGCCTAAACTTCGTATTTTTACCATAAAATTAGAATGATTCGTATACGGTCAGTTACCGATTATTGCAATATAGGTCTAGTAGTGAGGTATACCGTGATAAGGCTAGTGTGTCCACGCATATTAACGCGTGAATCGGCTAACATAGCGGTACTAACTTGTTTCATAGTAATAATGTTACTTTGAAGAATGTTTCATCCGTTTTAATGCAAGCTTACCAACATGACATACGTTTTTGTTGACAGCTTAAAATGTTTTTCGGTTTTAAACACTAATTAGAAGAAATAAATTATTTTCGTAAAATGTGAAAAAGAAAGAAAGAAACATAGAAATTATTGTTAAAAAACCGGTTGTTCTAAACGCTTTGATGTTTCGATTTGGTTAAGCTAGTAATTTTAGCTTAGTCGACATCTTACATTGTTGTCACACATTATCTTGCAACAAAAACAGTGTACCTAACCAATACCTACTATTGTTTAAACCTATTTAATCAAACATAGTAGGTAACCACGGAGTCTCTTCTCCATTATAATAGCAAAACGCATGCTGTTATGTATTAATAATTCAATCAATAACCATCCATATATCTATTTGATACTAACAAATCTTATAACTATATTAGTAGAAATAAAATATGGTATATAATCTCTGCGGTTTTTATGACATTACATAAATAAAATTCGCGTGTCTCTTGACATGAAAACTTTTTGCTAAGATATTAGTTTGGTTGTAAACGTGTCTGCGAAAGTGTTAGATGTATTAATCAATGCAGATTATTGATTGATTATTGAGTTTTTATGTAAGGAAATCCGTTGTATTGGCCCAAAGTTCAAAACTGTTTCCGACGGCCGGAAATTGCCTTGCCCTTATTAGATAAGACTTTTATAGTGAGTGTAAATTGTACAGCAGTTCTCAGCACATGCGTGATGTTCAAGAGAAAAACGTTGCGGCATTAGCTCTCATACAATTTCCGTTGAAATACGTGTATGTGGTACAAGTTATTTAGTTGCACGCATTGATTCGTGTGGACTAGTTCGAAAACGGAAGACGTTTGTAAAATATGGCGGAGTACCGAGAAGCGATTTGCTGTAACACCTTTATTGTTACGAAAGTTATTATATGGAAAGTTATCTGCGATACGAGGTAACAAACTATCGCTAAATCTTAACGCTCGAGGGACTTGGTACAACAGAGTATGATCAGCCGATAGTAAACTATAATATTACTCTCATTACGCCAGCTGCAACCATTATAACATTACATAATACATTTGCGGTTTGTTATAAAATCAGGCTGTCATTAACTACTTAACAAATGTTTTGACAAGTGTCGCCTTTGTATTTTATTAATATAACCTAAGTTTCAGTTTCTCACACTATTTGTGAGATTATCCAACACTACGGTTATCGCAAGTAAAAGGTAGGCTTCGCACAATTTGCTATAGAAATGTGACATTTCTCAACCGGGCAAATGTACATGCCTACATTCCTATATGGTGTGAATGATTAACTTGAAAGTAGCCTGTGCTACGCTCGCTCAGGTGTACATACATTTAAATTCCTCAATTCAGACACAGAATGTACGTACATGTTAACTAATCGCATAAAACTGCGATAAAATATTAACTAATTGTGTGATTGCAGTTGCATCGTTTGCAATGCTAATTCCAAATATAATGTAATTTCAACATAACAAGAGGATATGAGTTCTCTTTACATACACATTATTACATATGGACAGATATTATCAAGATTGTAATTAAAATGAAGTTTTAAGCATTGTATTGTGGTTGAATGTTAACTATAGATTATTTTTATGTATTTCTTAGCCTTGATGTTATCAGGATCTTGTGGATAGGATAATCATAATAAATTATGATGTGCCAAATTAAGATGCCTGCAAGGTGAGCAAGTCTTTGTAGCTAATAGTAAATTGTTCAAGGAATTTCATAACACAATACACAGAGATCTATTGCACAACTAAACGATTTTAAATTTATTAAACTCCCTTTAACTTAATCGTGTTTAAAGTGTCTTGTAGCTAAAATGTCTCTAATCTGGTGTCATCTCTTTCCAATGACATATAAACGACAGAGACCGGTATTATTAAATTGATAAATAATAAAAAAAACATGTTTTATATATTCCTGGAATTCATCACTATTATATAGATATTATATGCATTATATTAGAAAGAGAGTCGGGGTTTGAAGCCGATATTGTTAGTAGGATAAGGTATACTGCACACCAAGATGAATACACTGAAAGCTAAATATAAACAGTTTAGGTATTCTTTTGAAATAAAAACAGGAACAAGTTTCCTTACAACTGAATTATTAGCTTACCTGTACGATTCCGAGAAACGGAACCAAGAATTTAGATTTTGCTTTCAATATTTTAAAAGATAAAAGAGGCAAGGTAGGCGTCTCTGTTTTAGTGTTCTTAAACAAAGGCAATATTTATAAGATATTAATTATTAGGTGTTCTAGTTTAAAAAGTCTGTTGGTAATTATAAAAGATATAATAGTATGGAATATGAGGTCACTGAGATTGTCTGCTTAATGACTTCGGGTTCATTGCTCCGTAAAAAGTGCGGTCGCTAGCTAAATTCAATTAAGTATTAATTATAGGTTATTACAAATATAGAAACTACTTTTTATACAGAAGTAGAAGGATGTCAATTAAATTAGGCGCAGTAAAGTGCTTCTATTAATTCTGAAGTAGGTATATACTAACTCCATTAAGCCATTCTTAATTGGACTAGGCCCCGTTGTAATAGATTTTTATAGAAATTACTAACTATTAATTACTAAACAACATTCGGTCGGTAGTTAATTAAGATACTTCTCTTACATTGATGATTTCGAAAAACAATGTCAAGTAGCTAATATAACAAAAAATAATTAGATCAATATTCTAAACATTTGAATAATCATCAATCCTCATGACGCCATTCATTTGGAATACATGGTACTTTTTTTTTGAAGAATGTTGTGTTTTTGTAACTTTTATACAATAATAATAAAATATTAATGTCCAACTGTGATGGTCGATACCATTCCATGATAGCGTATGGCGGATGTCACGACTTCAGCTACTATTGTTTCACCACCATCGGTGTTTCCTATAGGAGGACACGACAAGACCGTTCAACTCGGACTTAGCATTAAAAGTGAATTTATGCAGTATCATAATGTAGTAAATTTACTCGTAGAATAGGTACAAATAAATAAGTCGTATAGTGTACCTTCCACAAGCCAAAGTTGTCAGTGGTTGCTACCATGTCATGTTTATTTAATGTTATGTTTATATGTATTTTTATAGTTATATTTATTTAGTATTAATACACATGAATTTTAAAAGAACGTCTTGATAATTTTGTGTGCCTAGATATCAGGCACAGAATAATAGTACTGTGTATTAGACACGACTTAAAACACGTGCATCATAATGGGGGTGCCCAATTAGTTTAATTGTGTTTCGCGAACAAATAGAGATTGAGCCAGTCATTCGAGACAAAAAAGAAGAATTACATTGAAGGTGTGCTATACGAATATAATAGAGTGATTAAGTCCGCACCTATTTACCCGTTTCCATCAATTTGGTACACGTATTGTAAGTATTGTAAGCAAGCGATTTTGTATTGTTTCGCCCGCGCCCTGTCTGGCACGTCTGGCGACCTCCTTACAGCCTCAGCCCGCTTCGCACAATCAACGGTTTCGAACACTTTACCTATTCGATGTGTAAAACATGCGCGCACGACGCGCACACCTCAAGTACTACGACTTCACTAGCATTGTTATACAAACTTTCGTTGGACCTAAATACCAAAGCTCTAAGAATTTTAAAGTAACTTTAAAATGCAATTAATAACTGTTGGTATATTATATAATGCCAGGTACTCACTGAGCTGTAAGCCGAGCGCTAACGTAATTTGATCAAAACAGAACTTGTAAACTTTTGTTTGTATTTCAAACTCGGAGTATTTGCTTGCTTCCGTAGCACATTGTTTGCTTAAGAATATCGTTTATTAATTTACGTTTTTCAATTACATTACATATTTTCCAAATTCAGTCAAATGGATTAATTAGCTTTGTACCTATATTTCATTACAGAGAACAAATCATATTACTTATGCGGTATTATCACAACTCCGAGTGGGTACAGTATCTATTCAAAAACTCTTGTCTGTCCTAATCTATATACATAAGGTAGTGATTGTTCTGTCAAAGGAGAGATTTCTACGCGTATATCGCCACGCAGTGATACGGTATGTCAGCAGCGACCAGTAGAAAGGTATTTAGACAGCTAATGCGGGCGACCCGTTGTCCTCGTACCGTGTCTCGTCCAGTCAGTCGGCTCCAACCTCAGATACGTCCCAAGCCCCGTCCGTGCCTTTGATGGACCTTTTCAATTACAACCTGCAATCGCATCCGCATTCAACGCCACGAAAAATATCCGAAACGTTCAATTATATTATCGATGATGAATATTTGCGGTTCAGTTTGTGCGAATTACGTATGTAGACGCGCCAGTAATTTATGGAAATACATTGCATAAACAAATCGACAATATTTTACCAAATATTTGCATCGAAATTCGTAACACAGTTTGATCGATGCCATAACATGTCTGTATGCAAAGTATCGAATTTAATATTCAGCGAATCGACACCTACTTGAACTATGTAGTAAAGATAACTGAGGGCGACCACTTTAGTATTTGTGACTTAATTCACAGGCGAACATTTTTGGTAAAATTGTACAGTAAGCTATTAAAAATGTTGGAACCGTTACTGATTTAATTCACCTGATGTTAGATGTCATTCTGATTTTGAAAATAGGCAATAAAAATATAAAGATGGGAATCCGCTCGTTTGGAACTCGTTTATTTTTTCCAAGTTTTAAAAGCGATGTAACGAAATGTTAATCTGTTTCGTGCAGGTCTCGCGTTGACTTCTAGGCGGTTTTAAGTAAACCAGCCAGTGTTAAATGCAGGAAAAACCAATCATACGCAATCAACATGATGTAATAACTTTAATATTCTAACAATTTTGTTAACTACCCTCTTCCTGCCGTTTAGTTTACTTGGAGTCGGTCGTTTTACGGTAGATATTAGGTACTTACCTACCGAGGATTCAGCATACCAATTATGAAACACTTAATCAATTTAGTTACAAATTGCATACACATTTTTTTGACAAGCGTTCTCTTAAGTATAACTTTTACTTTACGAATCTACTTTATACTTTAGAAGATATTTTTATATTTTGACACACATGGCTCTGTATTATCATTTCATATTACTTTTACACAGAATTAAATGAATCTTAAGAAGGTGAATTGTTAATTAAGTTTAGGTATGCGTATAGTTTAAACTGTCGTTAACTTGATTTGTTGACCTATCAATTACATGAACGTTTTTTTAAAGAGTTATTCATGTCTCATAACTTTTATAGTTGTAGATAGGTACTAATGATGACTATGGCTATAATTACGTGGAAAGAAATTAATATTTATACGTACCTCTTTGGCTGTAAACTGTTAAATGTTGTGTATATTAAGAAGTTAGAACATTCGTGCATACAACACGTACAATTTTATAGCATGTTTGGCGCAGTGATTGCAGATGGGCTCGCTTCCCGTACTCAGCTAATATTTCTATGGGCGGAGTGAGATCGTGTCGAAGTTTTCTTATATATTTATATCTGAAATGATTATATATTAAAATATAAATTTATGTATTAATGAAAAATATAAATCATATTTTTCACCTTCGATCACTAATTTAGTGATCATACCTATTATTATGTTTAGTGGTCGCCAACGCCAATGGCCGGCCGCTGGCCAATGCCGTTGCTGTTTTTTTTATTATTGTCTTTTATCATATTACACTAATTAAATTTATGAATGTAGTACGTAGCGATATTTTTAATTACATATCAACATTATAAATTAGTGTAAAAAAAAGGAAAGGTTCCTGTGTGTGAGCAGGAGCAGGAGGCTGCAACCCGACTCCTGCGTCCGCGGCGCGACACCTGACATCCAACACCCGAGAGAAACATTTACTTACTTGCAGAGCACCTGACCACAGTGTTCCTGTTTTAACCACGGTCTAGATCAAGGGATATTTAAATGATTTTAATTTTAAATCTAGGTGCTTGGAAAGTGAAACCTATATCGACACTTATTTATTAATATCGAATTGATTTATGAAAACGAATTTTCGGTTGTCATTTAAGGATAATTACAATTTTGAAAACATAATCCCCTAGATTGGTATGAGGTATTTCTGTTTTAAAATATTTTTTCGTAGCTTGCTGCAGAGTACTTCGATAAACTTGGTATGTACCTATTAGTTTGAGAAGTGGTAGAACTACTCTACGTTTCATTGATATATATGACAATGACAATAAACTGTCTCGTTGGTCTAGTGGTCCCAAGCGCGACTGCTGAGCATGAGGTCTTGGGTTCGATTCCCAGGTCGGGCAAAGTGTTATTGAGTTTTTCTGTTAGCAAATTCTCAGTAGCAGCCCGGAGTTTGGAATTGTGCCCGGTAGATGGCAATAGGCTCACCACCTATTACATGGGATTTAATAACAGCATTGGTGAAATGTGGGTGTATAATTGTGTACATCTCTGCCTACCCCTTCGGGGAATACAGGCGTGATGTTATGTTATGTTATATGACAATGGATCTTAGAGCAATCATCATCATCCATATCTCACTATATATTTCACTATTGAGCAAAGGCCTCTCTCGAACTATGCCATTTGCCTTCGTCCTGTTCCAATCGCATCCAGGTAGGACCTGTGACGCTTCGCCTACTTTTGGCTACCACTCTGTCATAGCTTAGAACAATTTATCAAGAGACATATTGAAATGATAATCTATGGAAGATTAAAAAAATATAAAAGCAGGTTATTTAGTTCGCGTAATACCCATGTACTTATCATTTATATTAATAGGCAAAGCATACGCCGATGGAGGAGTATGAAAGAGACCTACTAGCTGGTGCTCGCGCCTTCGTCTGCGCAACTAAAGGTAGCCTATATCCTTCCCCAAGATACAATCTATCTCCTTGCTAACTTTCATTACGATCCGTACAGCCGTTTAGTCGTGAAAAGGTAGCAAACAAACAAACAGAGTTACTTTCGCATTTATAATATTAGTATGGATGCATTAGAAATACATTAAATTAATGAGAATAAAAAGACATAACACACACTACCATGCGTTTCACACAAACACGCACACACACACGCACACACACACGCACACACACACACACACACACACACACACACACACACACACACACACACACACACACACACAAACACACACACATATAGGCACGTCAATAAAAATCTTTGACAATTATAGACCCATAATTTAGTTCAAATTTAGAATTTAAACTTTTATTTGAATTACGGGCATTGGGCGACCACTAGTAATAATAAATATATACAACACAGAATAAATATTGAACGTCAAATATTTTACTAGTAATTACGTAAACACAACATAGCATCACGCTTGTATTCCCTGAAGCGGTAGGCAAAGGTGTACATAGTTGCACACCAGACTGAGAAGTCAAAGGTCACAAGTTCGAATTCAAGGCACTGTCTTTTCGAAGTCATGTGCGTATTATAAATTAATTATAGCTTGTGTAAAACGGTGTAGGATAACGTCGTGAGGAAACCAGCACACCTGAGAGATGTTCTCGATGGTGTGTACAGCCATGGGTGGTTTAAACTCTGACACTAGTTTGCTCATCAACCACAAGATAAGGGGACCAATGATGTTATTAAGTCACATATAATAGGTAGTGAGCCTATTGCCATCTACCGGGCACAGTTCCACACTCAAAACCCAATAACACTTTGCCCAACCCGGGAATCGAACCCAGGACTTCATGCTCAGCTGACACCTTTGGGACCACTAGAACAACAATGCAGTAATTACGTAGGTACCACGACAATTACGTAACACGTCACATACCTACTCGTCATAGCCTATCATCAAATAGTGCGCATAGCTAACAACGGATTATTATTCATTCTAAATTGGTAAATTCAAACAAGTTATGTTCAACGCTAATCACATAACGCGGTTGTAATAACAAAAGCCAGGCAAATAATTTAGGCGTGTGATACAAACCACAATGGCTGAAATACTGTCATTATATCTGCTTGAATCATCTGACTAATTTAAGATAGCATCGCGCCTGTATTCCGCGAAGGTGCAGGTAGAAGTGCACACAGTACACTCACAGTTAGCTTAGGGTACTTTAGGTAATAAGTGGTCAGCCATTTACTGGGTTCAATTTCTAACTCTGTGTAGCTAATGTCAATTTTCTTATAGAAAAATTCAATAACAGTGCTCTATCTGGGGATCGGGCCCAGGATCTTTCATTTCAGTAGAGGCAGTAGACCAAACAGTCTAAGATGATATCATGGCAGTTATGGACGATTGTATACGTACATATAATTTGCATAAGAATTATCGATTACATTGATGCATCCTAAATTAAATTTTGATGAAGAATAACGGGTCAGGTGCCATAATTTTTAGAAGGTCACATTTTTATCGACTCCCATTCAAGATTGTGATTCATAATTTTAACGTAACATAACATCACGTATGTATTCGCCGAAGGAGTTGGCAGGGGTGTACATAGATGTACACCCACATTTCACCAATGCTGTTATTAATCCCTATTGCCATCTCCCGGTCAAAATTCAAACTCCGGGCTGCTACTGAGAATGTCCTAAAAGAAAATCTCAATAGTACTTTGCCCGACTCGGGAAACGAACCCATACCTCATGCTCAGCAGTCATGCTCGGGACAGGCAGTTTCATAATTTTAAGTTGATGAATATCTATATTGCTTTTATAATACATCGCCCAAAGTGTGATGGTCACTTGAGTGAGACGATCCGTGTTATTTTTCGTAATAACAGACACGCTTCAGATCCTGATGGACTGCTGAGATGCATACTAACTTATAACTATTACGTTTATAATATCTATACAAACAGGAATTGATCGTCACTTTTGTTCAAGAATAGTGCGTGAAGCCATTTTAATCCAAAAATATAAGACTGAATCAGGAGATGAAATGGAGGCCGGCAATCTGAGGCTTTGTCTCCCGGCAGTGTTATGCAGCTTTTCTGTTAGAAAATTCTCGGTAGCAGCCCGGAGCTTGGAATTGTGTCTGGTTGGTGTAATAGGCTTACAATGGGACTTAATAACAGCATCGGCGAAATGTGGGTGTATATACCTACAATAGTACTCTTCTGCTCAACTCTTCGGTAACACAGGCGTGATGCTATATTATGTTATTTGAAAAAGTTTTTTACAAAGAATTTTTTTTTTCGGTCATTCTCCCGTTGAAGTTGATACAATAGTCATAAAAATCATGGCCCATACTTTTATCTTAATTTATTTTATTATCTACTGGGTTTTTTTACTTACAGGTTAGTCTTAGAAATGTTATCAATTTAGATGATAATGATTTTAATATATGTAAATATTTTTTTAAGAAATAACTGTATTACATATTTTACGCATATTATACGCATTCTCGTTTCAGTCCCTAAACCGGTTTAATAAATTAATTATTCATGGGAAATCGATAACCCAAACACTTTTTTATATTGTCAAAATTTATTGACCTTCAACTGGGTAGGTACTGGTCGAAATTTCTCCCAATTTTCGAGTGTTTTCGAGTAATATAAGAAATACTTATAGTTTTTAGTCTATTCCAAAAGCTTTTGTAGACAGCGGAAGATGATTTTCTGTCTGTGTTCATATCTGTTCCGAGGTCTGAACACAATTACATAAGAAGAAAGTGATAGTATACACACGTGTGTTATATGTTTGAATATTTAACTTATGCAAGTAAATAACGTTTACGTCGGTCCGTGCTTTCACTAACGTAACGTGAGATGAAACTTTAGCTTAGGAAATAATCTTGTGTGCTAAGTTTTATTGTAATTTGTGGGCGGATGGTGATTACCGCGAACTTGTAATGAGCAGCCAAGTGTGAAGTAGTTAATATGTAACTGGTATTTAAATGTTCATTGAATAAATGTAAATTTGGAACAAAAGAATATATAGTGTATTGCAAATTCGCTTTTTATATCACCTTTTTGTTTTAGAGTAAAATATCTTCATGCTAATTCAAGATATGTCTTTGAAAAAGCATTAACGCATGCTTAGCGAACTCTAAAGTTACAATATTAAATGGAAAAAGAATACGGTCGCGAACAGGATTCGAACCTGCGCCTCCCGGATAGATACTCCAGGCGCTCTGACCAACTAAGCCATCTCGACCAGTTGCTCGAGTAGTTGGTCAGAGCGCCTGGAGTATCTATCCGGGAGGCGCAGGTTCGAATCCTATTCGCGACCGTATTCTTTTTCCATTTAATATTGTAACTTTATCTTCATGCTAAGTTAAATAAAACATTTGCATTTACCAAAACCCAGTAACCCAATTTCAATACTGTAAAGCAGTACAACATCACAATTGTTGTTCAATTCAAAGTAGATTTATAGATAATGGTCTGTATTGCGGGTAGTTTTTGCACACAGCTGCTATAGTCACGCAACATCGGACGAAGCGCGATCGGGTGCAATGAGTGTCGTCCATAAAAACTTTACATCCGTTATCTGTTCATTGCAAAGAGATTTTTACTCGAAGTACACTAACCTACATAGTTTTAAAGCGTGTTTTTGGTTGCGTTACGACTTGCTCAATATAAGGGGTGTGCGTGAGAAGCGGCCCTTATAAAAGAGTTCAACGCACGGTGTGTGCTTTGTATGGACCCAGTGGCGCGAAACGTAGCCTAGATCCCGAACGGACATGCCCATAGGTATAAGGTAGGGTGTATCTAACTGTCAACTCGATAATCGTCGATACCGAGCGTGTAGAGCTGAATTATTCTTACGAGTAGACAAGTTTTTATTACCGTCGTTATGACATGTAGGTCAGGTATTGAAACATAGCCTTTAAGTATAATTACTTTGCAAGTTATGTATTTAAAGTATAACACACCCACTAAGTCCGGAATATCCCATTTCTATATCTAAACCTACGTGGGCGACTACTAAGTTATTACTAAGATTACTTTAATGGAGCTTGAAACAAGTTTGTGTATTAGCTGTGCACGTTCTCACGCCAATCTGTCTACAGGGATAATTAAGATACATAATCATAACTTAATACAGGGGTAATGGTACAAGTACCTACTCAAAAACCAATTAGTTCAAAAAGGTTGCGCAAAGGTTGCGAATGACGTGTCGCGCCCACACTGATGAATACAATACGGATGTAGGAATATATTATAGGCATGCAAATAAACTCACTTCGATCGAGGGCGACACGACCTCCGGAGACAAACTCGCGTCCCCCTAGCGACAACTAAGTAGGGCACTGCACTGACCAGACGAAAAGAAATCACAACAATAACACTTTCATAGAACATTCACTACACCATGGAGTTTGTAATGAAGCGACGCTCAACTGTTCTTGTTCAAAGCTAAGATCAGAGAGGCACTATGTTACATGTATTAGTATTTAGCACATATGCGGCAGAATACGCGGCGAAAATGCATTTTGATGGTTCGGAGGCATTGCCTCGTTCGGAAGCGAACGCGACGCAAATGTCAGATACAGGCGGTGCGCAGGCGCAGAGTCGCCCGCGCCCAGCTGCGTGACGTCACTGTGGTATTCAAAATGGCGGCTGGAATTCGAGAGCCTACATGGAGTGGTAGCAAAACAACCAGTTTGCCGCGACGCACCGGATTGGACTAGCCAACTCCCACCTGATCATTGTTTTCTGTTTTTTAGAGTGCAATTATGCGGTTTTTTGGGATTTAATAAATAAAAAGTGTTTCGTTGATTAATGTTGAGCAACTTCTATATACTTAAAAAATAACGTGATTTGTATGTCTAGGTATTTTAAAATATATCTTAACGTCTGGAGCGTAAAATTAGCATTTTATGTGGTAATTCAACTTAGCAATGATAACTTCATACCATAACACTCAAATATCAAAATCACTAAATCAGGTATACCAGAAAATAAAACACCCTAATTCTAATACATATATGTCGTCGGTCTTCATGCACAGCGTAAAATACCATTCTGAAGAGAATTATGTACACAAACATAAATTACGAGCTCCACATGCTTCATCCAGCTCTGTCAGCAGTTCTAAGTGTGTCAAGTCGTGGGCAATTTGTATAGATCTCGCAAAATATGGCTGTGACATGACGTCAGCAGTTACACCGCACGAGCAACACCTACTCGCGTTGACAAATGGCACAAAGCGGGGAACACGCCAACTTGCACGACTTACACGCTAGTTTAGAACACGTACCAGAGTTTAATTATGACTTTCGTTGCATAAACACCTTTAGGTTGACACTCTACCTAAAAATATGCTACTATATTCTAATTTTTTTTTGTGTCTCACAAGCGTCAAAGTTTTAATTCTTCCAAGAACGGAAGGATAAAATTCCACATTGGAGATTTAATAAATTATTTATCAAATAAATGGCATTAAAATTTTTCGTAAAACTTTTATAAGATTTTTATCCACTCAGTACAACGGCCCCTTTCACTGTCACGAGACGGCAATCTATCTTACTCGCTCATTTCACGTACAACAGAAAGAGACAAAATCTAAAGGCTTTGTATGCACTTCTATTACCGCATTTAGCGTTCAGTCGATGTCGACTAGTCGACTCGTAGTCGAGTTGGAACTGGGGCACTGGCTATTTGTAAACTCGACTGTTTAACGCATCAACTATTGGTGACTAACAAGTGATGTTATTAGAAATGCAGATTAGATAGCAATTCGGATAACATAAAGGTTGAAAGTGCTTAGCTATTTGCGTTACGAGTTGTATGTTCGAATGAACCTTCGGACGGCAAAATATTTCAATAGTGAACAGAATTTATATTGGTTCCGGGTATGGTTTATTTGTGCATGTGAAAATTATGTGTGCTTAACGCACCGAAGATGCAGTAGAAATCGAAGTTAGCCGAGTGTGTTTGAACAGATAGATCTATAACAATCAAAAGGAAAATATATATGTGGGATGCTAACTAGTTTTTTGATCAGACGGTTGCAACTTCGCAGGCTGCTGAGTGTAAGGTCCTGGGTTGGATTCGCGGGTCAGGCAAAGTGTTATTGGCTAATTATATTAGAAAATGCTCAGTAGCAACCCAGAGTTTAAAGTGTGCTCGTTAGATGGGACTTAAAAAATAATATAAAATGTGTCTTTTGAACCTTTGCCTGAACCTTCAGGAAATGTTGTGCTAATGCTATGTATGCACATATTTTGATGAATGATGTGGCGGTGGCCGAATGGTTGTGTACCCAATATTTGAGCAACGAATGGGGGTTCAAGCCGGCCATTTACTAATGTAATACTTTCTCAAAAAATCTAAGACATTGTGGAAAAGTAGGCAGAGAAAAACATTGTGAGGAAATCTGGACATCATCAACCCCTGTCCTCATCCCAATTTAATTGTAGTCAGCACAACATGTCTTACTCTGATTTCTGAGGAAATATGGACTTATTTATCTTAAATACTGAATCCACATTGATGTAGCGTGCTGCTCAATGCTCGTGCATTCTTTGCATTAGAAGAGGCCCTTGACCTGTAGCGGAGCAGTTATATTGCGATCACGATAAGAATAGGAACGTCAATAAACATTGTCTAGACCATAAAAAAAAACACCTCTATCAGTCAACTGTCACTTGAAATATACGATTTGCAATAAAAAATATTATTATATATCGTTCTATATCTCTATTAATTAACAAAATATTAATATTAAAACGCCTATTGAAGTTTAGATTAGTTTCAAACGCATTTAATACAGTTTTTTTTTCTGTGGACGTCACAATATTTTGGGAGGTCATTTCTATTCTTATTTTCATCGCAAAGTATCTACATTATCTACACTAATATTATACAGAGAAAAGATTTATTTTCTTGTATTTTCGTTTGTAATGAATTCACTCAAAAACTCCTGGACCAGGTATATAAATTTTACCAGTTGTATAGTAATTATTCATCTTGTTTTGCTTAGACGTGTGTCTGTATATGCTGTAGTGTTGTTTCATGCCTGGTTTAGTAGAACTTAATAATGTCGAGTACTAAGTAGGTGTTGTTTAAACGTACACAGACTATACAGCTCCGACGGAGTTTGGTTCGAGTTTACTAGAAACCCCTCCTAGCTCTGTTGATTCTGTAGTTTGATAGAGTAATAGATCAAAAGTTAAGTATTAGGTACTGAGGCAATATATGTGGATAGTGTGCTTGGTGCGGTGGTCGATCGATGAATCGGCTTATGCGCCTCGTGTCACAGGTTTCAGTCCCGCACGGAACAAATATTTGTACGATCTACCGATAATTTCTAATCGATACTAATATAATAAAGCTGAAGTGTTTTTTTTTTAACGTGCTAGTTCCTGGATCTGCCGTTCTGACTTGTTTTTATTCCGGTGATAGCCCAATTATTGAGGAAGGTTATAGGCTATTTATCATTACGCTACTACCCTTACACCTTAGCCGAGCAAAAATTAATACAGCGGGCGAAACCGCCGACGCGCAGCTAGTCATCTATAAAACTAAGTCTAACAATTGTTCCGGGCTTGGTTATCTGTGCATATGAAATTTGGATACGTTAACGCACCCATGATAGAACAAAAATTCTAAGAATGAGCCAACATAAAATAAAAAAGAATGGTACCTATTTCCCAAACCCGTCATAAAAAATACTATTGTCATCGTGACGACGAAACCTAATAGCATGCACAAGCAAGTCGTCGGAAATTGGACGCCTTTGACACAATTGAAGATAAGTTAAGTTAACACATCAGAATTTCGAGGATTATCAAACTACTACGACGGTTTATATATACGAGAGTTTATATCGTCATCAGCAGCCAGCAGCCCGTATCACCCACTACTGGTTTTAGACACATATCCACATGAAAATACGGTACTTAAGTTTCTTAGAAAGATCTCAGCTTTAATCTTATGATAATTAAGTCTCGTAGCCTATCGATTTCTGATACCTAATTCTAATTCACTGTCGAATGAAAAATACATATCCATAATTTTTAAATATTGTGTCTGCTTTGTCGATAAATATCGTGAAATGAGGATAATAGGTATTTTGAGAAAATTTTAACCAAGTTCAGCCCGAAGTTCGGAATTTGTCTGCAAAAAGACACATTGTATGAGATATCATAATTTAGTAGACTCTAGCTTGATAACACACGGATTGCTTAGAAGTAACGGTTTTCATTGGTAACGTTACTTAACCAAATATATTTCGGTGAAACCAGTAAAAAGTCCATGATCGACGTTTTTTTTGCTCCCGATTTATAGTGGACATTATAATTGTAGTTTAGCACTTAGCAGTTACATGATTAATGTAAGTAGGTAAGCAGTTAGGTGCTCGCCAGCGAGACCGCGACATGATAACGTTTAACTAGCCGGTCGGCACTCACATGCAACCGTGCCTACTCATTAAAACCTGCATGGTTAACGCATGTACTACATACGTAACACACACATTGTTACTAGGTAACGTCAAGTCTTGGCTAAGTATCGGAGTTAAGTGCAATGTCATACAATGGATACAAATAAATGCTACTTCACAATATTAAGGTTTTCACGCAATTAGCTACCACCTGCCACTGCCTCTTATATGCACATGTCCCCCTCCCCTCACCCTTATGGAGCATCATCAGGAGCTCTTAGAAAGTGCAGTGTCCACCATCATTGTGTAATAACATACGTCACGTTGTGTCAACGTTTGGCGTCGGCTTGACGTCATACTTCAAACTCTCAAATCAATCATCATAATTTTTTATTTGCTAAACTGTCGCAAATTTCCACAACGTACCATATATTTTTTTTTTTTGTGTATAGCACCTCGCAGGTCATCCTAAGAGTTTGTCGACTGCTTAACCGGGCTTTCCTGTGGTTGCCTTAATAATGTTAAGGCCCTATGCAGTGCATTCAACTTATGAACCCCAGTCGCTGGTGGGACGACAGCAAGGGACTGGCTGGATCGGATTCAAATCATTATTATTATTAAGGGACGAATTTAAAGCTACTGGCTCAGCGGCGCGGGCTGGCATGAGTAAGGATCGGGGTGGACAATTACGGCGACGTCGCGACGGGCCTCGACGGCGAGGCTGAAGTGATGGCGGTCTGTTTTTGTGTACTGTGCTGGTGGCCCTATTGCTTTCTTGGAGGAGGTTTATAACGTCGTCGGGATAATAATACCGTATAGAATGGTGCTTACTATATATAATTCAGCTTAATATTGTTGAACGGATACTCTTGAGAGTCGGACTGGCGATAGAGAAGATGTGAACGAAAAAGTCCGTAACTATAACTACGTGCAAACCATGAATGACTATGTACTTGTAGGTACAGTCAAAATGTTGGTGACCCCATTAAGACTAAAATTGCTTTCAAGTAACGTCCAACCACAACGGTGGGCACGTGTAACATAGCACGAGTCGTTCGAGGGACTTTAATGGCAAGAATCCTCAACATTGTCAAATGTACCTAAGTAGGTACAGAATAGTTATAATTTTTATTCACCAAATAAACAAAAAAGTTTATGAAATTTCATTTTTATGTTTGAATGTCATACCAATTTACAAGTTCTTTTTAAGGACTGTTCAAAAAGTTTCTAGAACTTTTGAGTGGACTTCGCCGAGACGCAGATAGAGCAGAACTCTGCACAAGGATGCGAATTTTTCACCATGTTCGCGTTAGAACTATTTTTTAATAGTAAGTTTTTAATGTCGAAGCTGTACATAATCTACTGGTTATGAAAGAATGGTGACCGCATGTTACCTTTATTTCAATTAAGTAAAGAAAATTAATTTGTTATTTATTGTATAAAACTTCGGAAAACAATAAATCGTGCCATGTCCATGTCTATAGTCGTGTCCAATAATTTTCGTGAAAATCTACTCGACATAATGAGAATGTTTGATCTGAAAAATAAAGAAGCCTTCATTAAAAATGATTCGTTCTTTGTTTATTTGCGAGGTCGACGATTCAATTAATTCTCGTATTTATAATTTTCGATTCCTATAAAAACGTTGAATATTAAAAATTATGTAAATGGAAGCTCTTTCATCTCAACGAGATGGTTTAAAAAAATACCGGGGAATAGTCGTACGAAAAATAATTACATAGCGCCATAACGTAGCAGCACGTATTCATCGAAGGGATAGGCAGATGTGTAAGTCAACACTTGTTGGCACACATTTCAACAATGATGTAATTAAGTCCCGTGTAATAGGTGGTGAGTCTATTGCCGTCTACCGGGCACAATTCCAAACTCAAGGCTGCTATGAGAATTCCCTAACCGAAAACTCAATAGCACTTCGCCCGACCTGGGAACCGAACCCGGGTCCTCATGCTCAGCAGCCGTGATCGGGACCACTAGACCAACAAAGCAGTGAAATGTAATTACATATTACAATATTCTCTCTTAAGTGAGATAAACTTCCTGCAAGGTGAACTTTAATCATTAGTTGAAGATGGGGTATAATTACTTATACAAATTCGTTTACACCTTGTATAATAGATTACCAATACTTCATAACTACAAACTCGTTAGGTTTCGCGTCAATTATGCGAAAGTTAGCAATTAGAAATGTCGAAAGTTGTCTCTCGTTGACACTTTCATGAACACTAACTTGCGTACGGTCGAGATAGTGTTCTAAGTATGTATCCCCTGGTCGGTTTCCCCTGGCTGGGCAGTAATGCCGAAATTATACGCACCATGGAAACACACCATAATACAAGTATGTAGAAAGTTTTACAAGCATTACAAAGTATTCAATGTATATTGTCGCATTAACGGTAATCTGTTGTATCAAATTGTAATTGGAGTGATTTAGTCTTTATCATATTAAACCAAGATTTTGAGGATAGGATATTTTCGTAATTGAACAAGTTTACTGTTATTAAATGCTTAGTTGATTGCCTGATTTTTTATATAGTAGTTTTTTGGTACAAGGCTAATAGGCATGTTGACAGTAATAAAGAACCAAAGAATAAATGGTTTTAGAGGTAAATTTAGACACAAAGAATAAAAAAAAAAAACCTAGTTTTATTAAAAACATTAAGATTAATAAGATTTTCAATAAGATAAAAGTACAAAATACTGCAATCCGCCATGTTGACTGAAACGTCAATCACATCACGAATGACGTCACGCCACAGTCAAATGTCAATCATTACCGTACATTAAGGCTTAAACTTATGTCAAATATGCTGAGGCATGTTGTCAAAACGTCGCCATGACACCCAGCAGCGTTTTCGCGGTTAAATCAAATTAGATAGATTAAAATGCAATAATTTGCGTTGAAACTTAGCCTATTGCTAAAATAATGTGTTTTTCAGATATAGTAGACGTGTACCTACATTATAAAAGAAGATTTCAAAATCTGTCATCATGCCTATTGTGCGGTGTAAAAGTAATGCGTTTTCTATAAAGGTTGGAACTCGAATGTGCAAGTAAAAATCTTTACCATACCATTAATTTAAGCGTCTTTATATATGCGTAAATATTGGATACTTTTACTTTAAATGCTGATGCCTAATGTATGAGTAAGAATTATAGTAAACATCTCATAATACACACATAACCTATTGTAAAGGCTTGTTATTTGTTTTTTTCAATTGTATCAGAAAAACAATATATAATGTATTTTTTTATACATGTTACGGCCATCTAATCAAATGTGAATATGTGTTAAAGTTAGTATATTTGTAAATGATTGCTATATAAATATCGTCAGGCATCTCCTTAAGACGAATACAAGGAAGCTTGAAATTCAACAGATACGAACAACGACACGGTAGCTCAGTGGGAACAGTGATGACACGGAATGTCAAGGGTCGCGAGTTCAAGCCCCGTTCGTGTCTATTATTTTTCAACGATTCCTTGAAAATTTGTATCAGAAAAAATCTAATAGAAGTGTAAAACGAACTCAATGCTTCGAATTGACTAGAATCACTGTACGAGCTTCTCCAAAAATAAAGGGGCTTCCTCAACTTATCTGTCTAAGTTTTTACCAACTACATAGAATCTGATCCGATTCTCAGCTAATGACACTCTAATATTCACATATCATCATTATTGAGATAATTAAGTAAATCGCCTCAAATCGTTCCGGAGACTGATCTTTGCTATTGTCTCTAAATCTTTATGCTACGCAAACTGCTAAGTATATGTGCATCATTAGCATCATTCCCCTTATTCCAATTTATTTTATGTGGATGCATCATAATTATTTCTTTCTTCCACACAGCTATATTAATCGTCACCTCTGTATTAAGTATTCACTCCTTTTATAGCCATATCATCATTCACACCATCCATCCATCGTTTCTTTGTATTGTTCTATTAATATGAGTTACCATCCATACTTAATACTTAAGTACCTGGATGACCTTGGTTTTTTTTTTCGTAAAACGACGTTTTCTAAAAATGAAACCTAGCTAGATCGATTTATCGCCCCCGAAACTCCCTGCATACTAAATTTCATGAAAATCGTTGAATTCATTTTCAACATTCAGATTATATATATATATATATATATATATATATATACAAGAATTGCTCGTTTAGAAGATATTATAAAAGCATATAATAAATGCGAAA
Organism: Xylocampa areola; assembly: GCA_935421205.1. Classification (NCBI taxonomy): domain Eukaryota; kingdom Metazoa; phylum Arthropoda; class Insecta; order Lepidoptera; family Noctuidae; genus Xylocampa; species Xylocampa areola. The sequence goes on along the minus strand of OW285201.1, from coordinate 11,163,680 downwards.
AAACTCTCTGTCTACAGTTATAATTTTTTGTGGAAAAAGAATACGGCACACGACCGTGTTCTAACCTGCGCCTCCCAGATCGTAATGAAATTTAAAAGAACATAGGCTACCATTAGTCGCGCAGACGAAGTCGCGGGCACCAGCTAGTATCATCATAAAATACAATATCACTTAAAAACCTGATCATCATCCCTCTGCCTTTATCTCAATTTATTTGGGGTCAAATCAGCATTTCTTTTTTTACATACATCCTATATTACAGAAGTCATTGCCAATCTAGCCATAATTATCATCTTTCACACAATCCTGCCAGCGTTTCATCGGTCTTCCTCTACCCATATAACAAATTAATCAGTAAATCGGAAACGTTCAGAAAACATACCAAGTTTTAATATTAGGATCGGCAATTTATCAATCAATTCCATTTTAGATAGTTAAATATTGCGCTATTAGCAACGAATGACTCGCCATTCATCAAGTATCAGCCAACAGGTTTGTAAAAGTCGTTTGATAGATATCATAATTTTATTCTCTGTTACTCTTATTTCCTTTTACAGTGTCACTTGTCATGAGTTGTCAAGTTCCGTTAATCTATTTTAAATATTTTGGAACCGTTTTGAGTTATTCAAAATTTTAAGGAGTGTGTCAACGGTATTCTGAAAACTAGACGTTAATTTAAAAACAAACTTTGTATAATACCTAACTGGTAACTTGCCGTTTTTCTTTTTTTCATTTTGTATCCGAGTTGCTGGAGAAATTCTAATGGAAATTTAAACGAGAATGCTTGTAAGCAAATCTAAAAATAAAATGGACGTTTGACGTTACACTCCGACGTGGAAATATAAGCTCAAGGCGCTATTCCTGAAGAAATGTGATGTAGACAGCTAAGTACCTACAAACAATGTGTATTGCCACCATGTACTATTGTTACAATTTTGATTTGTTTCCTACAGTGTTGCCTGCTGGTGTGATTCGCTCGCTCCTTTGTTCTCGTATTCCAGTAATCACATACAATTTATATATACAGCGCTCGCGTTCTTGGATAACCCAGACTTCTACGAACTCGGTTTGCGAAATTCTACTCATAGGTTTACGAGTAGGTCTTCTTTTAATTAATGCAAGCGCTGCACTGTGCTCTTCTTTTGAAAGGTGATTTTTGCGTTTCGTTTTTGTTTAAAAATTCAGCATTTTATGTCGGCGTTGCTGTTTATGTGAAATATGAATACCTATGTCTAAGTAGATACTTAAATTAAATGGGTTATTACAGAGAATTTAAATTAGCTTACTGTCAATTACTTGTATGGGAATAAAAACCTAAACATGTTTATAATATTCAAATAATAACGTTTAGAATATTGCTATATGTGACTGTAGTGAGAACCAAATGTGATCACATTGTCTCGTTGTCATTAAAATACCTTAAGCTATTTATGGGTCACAACTTCTTTTGTTATTGACAAGGCCGACTACATTCAGTACTGTCGGTTAGTTGTCAACTTAAGGATAAGTAATATCCAAACTTGTATCTTATATAAGCAGTTGTAAAGTTAAGTAATGGAACAAAATAATTAGCAACACTACCATCAAGTAATGCATTTGCCTTTGCTTTCGTTGATAGGTATTCAAGGATATCATGGCCTTCTTTTGAAAGAGACGTTCGTGTCGTGTATCTTGTCTGCTGAAATACATAAATACCTCAAGATAACCACGTGCCGCAACTGAGGTAGGGAATATCTCTGCATTCTCTGAATTTCTCTGATTGTTTTGGATATTTCAAACGCAATAATGTAACGCGTGGCGAACTTTAAAGTTACAACTTCTTTGTGGGTTCTAGACATGGCTCGAGATGACTTAGTGATCAGAGCGCCTGGAGTATTTCTCCAGGAGGCGCAGGTTCAAATCCTGCTCACGAACGTATTTTTTATATATTGATATGATTTGATAGCCTATTAATTAAAACGACCGTTGGACTGACCAGTTAAAGGTCGGTTTATCACCTTAGACGATAGCGTGTAAAGCCATGTCAGAGACTTACGAGCAGTTAATCCCTGACACTGGTTTGTCTATCAACTATTCGATAAGTTCTTCATAGACGCTCTGGTGACGTAGGTTGCAATATAATACACTGGAACACCACTGCTAGACAAAGCAGAAACCTGCTTGTGGTATACAAGCAGGTTTCTGCTTTGTCTAGCATATCAGCTATACATGATAAATAGAAACAAACAATTTGGGGGGCTTGTTGCCCGTTGTATTCTCATCGGAAAATGAAAGTTAAGGTTAAGTAATGCTTGGCGTGGTCCTTGGTGGTTGAACACTTAAAGCTTTTTCATAAAAACGAGGGACAGCCTTGTGATATGACCGTTGGACTGTCAAGTCAAAGGTCGGAAACCCAAAGCAAATTACTTTTCGAAGTCAAGTACGTCTTAGAAATGATTTGACACTTCAAGATATGTCTTTGAAAAAGCATTAACGCATGCTTAGCGAACTCTAAAGTTACAATATTAAATGGAAAAAGAATACGGTCGCGAACAGGATTCGAACCTGCGCCTCCCGGATAGATACTCCAGGCGCTCTGACCAACTAAGCCATCTCGACCTCTGCTCACCACCGCGAATTCTTCTTCCATATTTTAACACGTCTTATGGCGACGTCATTGCAATCAATTCAGTACTTACAAGTAACCGAACCGACACGACTAACTTTGCAGTTAATACAATGTCGTAAAGAATGCAATTACCTTAATAATTCAAGATATGTCTTTGAAAAAGCATTAACGCATGCTTAGCGAACTCTAAAGTTACAATATTAAATGGAAAAAGAATACGGTCGCGAACAGGATTCGAACCTGCGCCTCCCGGATAGATACTCCAGGCGCTCTGACCAACTAAGCCATCTCGACCTCTGCTCACCACCGCGAATTCTTCTTCCATATTTTAACACGTCTTATGGCGACGTCATTGCAATCAATTCAGTACTTACAAGTAACCGAACCGACACGACTAACTTTGCAGTTAATACAATGTCGTAAAGAATGCAATTACCTTAATAATTCAAGATATGTCTTTGAAAAAGCATTAACGCATGCTTAGCGAACTCTAAAGTTACAATATTAAATGGAAAAAGAATACGGTCGCGAACAGGATTCGAACCTGCGCCTCCCGGATAGATACTCCAGGCGCTCTGACCAACTAAGCCATCTCGACCTCTGCTCACCACCGCGAATTCTTCTTCCATATTTTAACACGTCTTATGGCGACGTCATTGCAATCAATTCAGTACTTACAAGTAACCGAACCGACACGACTAACTTTGCAGTTAATACAATGTCGTAAAGAATGCAATTACCTTAATAATTCAAGATATGTCTTTGAAAAAGCATTAACGCATGCTTAGCGAACTCTAAAGTTACAATATTAAATGGAAAAAGAAAACGGTCGCGAACAGGATTCGAACCTGCGCCTCCCGGATAGATACTCCAGGCGCTCTGACCAACTAAGCCATCTCGACCTCTGCTCACCACCGCGAATTCTTCTTCCATATTTTAACACGTCTTATGGCGACGTCATTGCAATCAATTCAGTACTTACAAGTAACCGAACCGACACGACTAACTTTGCAGTTAATACAATGTCGTAAAGAATGCAATTACCTTAATAATTCAAGATATGTCTTTGAAAAAGCATTAACGCATGCTTAGCGAACTCTAAAGTTACAATATTAAATGGAAAAAGAATACGGTCGCGAACAGGATTCGAACCTGCGCCTCCCGGATAGATACTCCAGGCGCTCTGACCAACTAAGCCATCTCGACCTCTGCTCACCACCGCGAATTCTTCTTCCATATTTTAACACGTCTTATGGCGACGTCATTGCAATCAATTCAGTACTTACAAGTAACCGAACCGACACGACTAACTTTGCAGTTAATACAATGTCGTAAAGAATGCAATTACCTTAATAATTCAAGATATGTCTTTGAAAAAGCATTAACGCATGCTTAGCGAACTCTAAAGTTACAATATTAAATGGAAAAAGAATACGGTCGCGAACAGGATTCGAACCTGCGCCTCCCGGATAGATACTCCAGGCGCTCTGACCAACTAAGCCATCTCGACCTCTGCTCACCACCGCGAATTCTTCTTCCATATTTTAACACGTCTTATGGCGACGTCATTGCAATCAATTCAGTACTTACAAGTAACCGAACCGACACGACTAACTTTGCAGTTAATACAATGTCGTAAAGAATGCAATTACCTTAATAATTCAAGATATGTCTTTGAAAAAGCATTAACGCATGCTTAGCGAACTCTAAAGTTACAATATTAAATGGAAAAAGAATACGGTCGCGAACAGGATTCGAACCTGCGCCTCCCGGATAGATACTCCAGGCGCTCTGACCAACTAAGCCATCTCGACCTCTGCTCACCACCGCGAATTCTTCTTCCATATTTTAACACGTCTTATGGCGACGTCATTGCAATCAATTCAGTACTTTCTTTTTCCATTTAATATTGTAACTTTAGAGTTCGCTAAGCATGCGTTAATGCTTTTTCAAAGACATATCTTGAATTATTAAGGTAATTGCATTCTTTACGACATTGTATTAACTGCAAAGTTAGTCGTGTCGGTTCGGTTACTTGTAAGTACTGAATTGATTGCAATGACGTCGCCATAAGACGTGTTAAAATATGGAAGAAGAATTCGCGGTGGTGAGCAGAGGTCCAGATGGCTTAGTTGGTCAGAGCGCCTGGAGTATCTATCCGGGAGGCGCAGGTTCGAATCCTGTTCGCGACCGTATTCTTTTTCCATTTAATATTGTAACTTTAGAGTTCGCTAAGCATGCGTTAATGCTTTTTCAAAGACATATCTTGAATTATTAAGGTAATTGCATTCTTTACGACATTGTATTAACTGCAAAGTTAGTCGTGTCGGTTCGGTTACTTGTAAGTACTGAATTGATTGCAATGACGTCGCCATAAGACGTGTTAAAATATGGAAGAAGAATTCGCGGTGGTGAGCAGAGGTCGAGATGGCTTAGTTGGTCAGAGCGCCTGGAGTATCTATCCGGGAGGCGCAGGTTCGAATCCTGTTCGCGACCGTATTCTTTTTCCATTTAATATTGTAACTTTAGAGTTCGCTAAGCATGCGTTAATGCTTTTTCAAAGACATATCTTGAATTATTAAGGTAATTGCATTCTTTACGACATTGTATTAACTGCAAAGTTAGTCGTGTCGGTTCGGTTACTTGTAAGTACTGAATTGATTGCAATGACGTCGCCATAAGACGTGTTAAAATATGGAAGAAGAATTCGCGGTGGTGAGCAGAGGTCGAGATGGCTTAGTTGGTCAGAGCGCCTGGAGTATCTATCCGGGAGGCGCAGGTTCGAATCCTGTTCGCGACCGTATTCTTTTTCCATTTAATATTGTAACTTTAGAGTTCGCTAAGCATGCGTTAATGCTTTTTCAAAGACATATCTTGAATTATTAAGGTAATTGCATTCTTTACGACATTGTATTAACTGCAAATTAGTCGTGTCGGTTCGGTTACTTGTAAGTACTGAATTGATTGCAATGACGTCGCCATAAGACGTGTTAAAATATGGAAGAAGAATTCGCGGTGGTGAGCAGAGGTCGAGATGGCTTAGTTGGTCAGAGCGCCTGGAGTATCTATCCGGGAGGCGCAGGTTCGAATCCTGTTCGCGACCGTATTCTTTTTTCCATTTAATATTGTAACTTTAGAGTTCGCTAAGCATGCGTTAATGCTTTTTCAAAGACATATCTTGAATTATTAAGGTAATTGCATTCTTTACGACATTGTATTAACTGCAAAGTTAGTCGTGTCGGTTCGGTTACTTGTAAGTACTGAATTGATTGCAATGACGTCGCCATAAGACGTGTTAAAATATGGAAGAAGAATTCGCGGTGGTGAGCAGAGTTCGAGATGGCTTAGTTGGTCAGAGCGCCTGGAGTATCTATCCGGGAGGCGCAGGTTCGAATCCTGTTCGCGACCGTATTCTTTTTCCATTTAATATTGTAACTTTAGAGTTCGCTAAGCATGCGTTAATGCTTTTTCAAAGACATATCTTGAATTATTAAGGTAATTGCATTCTTTACGACATTGTATTAACTGCAAAGTTAGTCGTGTCGGTTCGGTTACTTGTAAGTACTGAATTGATTGCAATGACGTCGCCATAAGACGTGTTAAAATATGGAAGAAGAATTCGCGGTGGTGAGCAGAGGTCGAGATGGCTTAGTTGGTCAGAGCGCCTGGAGTATCTATCCGGGAGGCGCAGGTTCGAATCCTGTTCGCGACCGTATTCTTTTTCCATTTAATATTGTAACTTTAGAGTTCGCTAAGCATGCGTTAATGCTTTTTCAAAGACATATCTTGAATTATTAAGGTAATTGCATTCTTTACGACATTGTATTAACTGCAAAGTTAGTCGTGTCGGTTCGGTTACTTGTAAGTACTGAATTGATTGCAATGACGTCGCCATAAGACGTGTTAAAATATGGAAGAAGAATTCGCGGTGGTGAGCAGAGGTCGAGATGGATTTGACACTTGCTTATAAACGGCGTCGGAAAATAACGTGAGGAAAGAAGCACACCTGAGAGATGTTCTCGATTGTCAGATGTCTTTGGGCGTTATAAACTTTGAGACTAGGTTGTTCACCAACCACACGATAAGAGGAAGAATTTAAGCGTCTCTGTGTTTTAAAGGGTACATTTCGTCGCTCACGGTTTCAACTACTGGGACCGAAGCATTACATGCTAATAGTATTTTTAATTACATTAAAATATAATGTCATTAGGTATTAGAATCACAAATATTCATCCAAAAACTGAACATTCATTCGGAAGCATTCATTTGAGAAAAAGAAGGCTGTGTTACAACCCCCGATACCAACTTACCAGTTTAGTAATATCATAGGTTATCGCGATCACTACACATTAAAATAAAACAACCGGATTAATCGCGTGTATTATTGATTTTTATTTTTCCTGACGTTTCGAACACTTTGCAGCGTTCGTGGAGTCCTCGCGACGAAACTTGTTTTATTACTAGTTAAGTTTCTAAAAGAAATAGTGTTGACAGACTTACCAGGTACATGTTCGTCATTGAAGGTGACCCGGACGGTGTGGGGTCTCGGCAGGCGCGGGGTGAAAGCGGCCGCGTACCGGTGTCCACCGAGGGGTCTTACTGAGCTGGCCACTAGGGCGCCGTTACCGCCTGATACCTCTAGTTCTAGATGGCCAGGACCCGCCATACTGCCGTCCACTGTATTGAGAAATTAGAAGTAAATCCGAGTCATACTATACCAGAGCAGTTAAAGCCTAGTGGTTTGACCATTGGACTGGCCGTTAAAATATAAAATCCAGGCACGCACTACAAACTTTTCGTAATCATGTGCATATTATAATTGCATAATCACTTGCTTAAAACGGTCAAAAAACCAGCCAGCCCACCTTAGAGATATTATTGATGGAGTGGGAAGGCATGGTCCATAAGTGGTTGGAATTCTGACTAGGTTGTTCATCGACCTTACGATATGAAGACTACTATCACAGTATGGATAGTTACTAAGAAATTAACCAATTTAAGTCCGGATCTGAAAAATTATGTTGTGCCATGGCGGCAAGAGGCAAATGCTTATTTACTTTTTATCATGCACGCCGAATGATCTATTTAATATTTATTCAGAGATTAACAATAGAGGATGTTTTTAAAAAAACAAAAGTAAGCACACAGAAAAAACGTAGGTGGTAAGTAAACAATGTTTTCTCTTTCATTTTTAAGTTGTTACGGTAAAAATGTAGAGATAACTCGGCACGTTCGAATCCTACATAACATGTCACTATCTATGCAAAACGTAGTAAATTACATTCGATCATTATCGTTACGTCACGCAATTACGGCGACACGGTACAGTAAATTTGTTTACGTCAAATTACTGAAGGGTTTATCAATAGGCAAGTACCGGAATTTCCTGTTATTTTCCGAATCCAATATATTACCTTACGTGAAATTTACCAAGGTACATTATTATACAGCAGCCATACGACTAGAATTTCACCTTTCTAAGTTATATGGCAACCCTCGTGGTTATTTGTTACATTCTCGCAGTCTTAATTAATATATTCCATCTAACCTAATTTTAGAATTAAATTGTAGTAAAATTAAGCCAATTCCCAACACGACATTCCTATTGGCGAGTGCCCAAACCATAACACAAAACAAAGACGGTACTTATAATATAAAACATTTAAACTTACCTATGAATTCAACTGGTTGTCCTACGATTCCTTTGTGAGTTGGTTTTACAACTATTCCTTTGGCACCTCTATTATTATCCCTTTGTATCGGTCTGCAAATAAAACCTTAGTTATAACTAGTTAAAAAGTAAACGTAGTGAACTTTTATGTGCCACTGTTTACTAATTATATAAAAAGTTACGTAGGTAGTATATTTAATTGGAGGACTATGCAATGAAAATGGTAAACGCGAAAAAGGTATGGACCGATGACTTGACCGAGGTATGTTCATAAAGAATGGAAAAAAATACACCGTTATTCGTTCGGTTATATTCTGAATAAAAATAGTTTGTAAAATAAGAGTGAAGTGCAAAATTTATACGATCGTGAAACTGTCTGCTGTGTTCAACAGCTTTATATTTTGATAGAAGACTGAGGGCAGGAACTTGTTCCATTTGGTCTTTCATTTCGATCTTTTATCTTGGGTAATGGGACGGCGAGGATTTTTTTAAATTATGAGAACGCCATTGTCTGGTTCAATTGCTGTCGATTTTTTATTTGATTGTATTATGAAGGCTTTCAATATTAACGCTCTTTTAAAATTACAGAGTTCAGTCATTATATACGTTTTGAAGTTAAACATCGTTTTTTTTTTACCTATTTGAATTTCTTTATACAGGATTGCTTTATTCGCCCGACCTGGGAGCCGCACCCAGAATTACACTCTCAGCAGCCACACTTGCGACCACTAGATATTTTTTTACTACTTCTCTTTTACTTACATACTCTTTGATGTATTACAGAAATACAAGTAGGTTATATATTATAAAACATTATAAACTTTCTTGAATTACTTAACGTTTGTTTCCGGGCTTTACTTTACGAACAGAGTGTTTTACCTACCTATGATCCTCTTTGGAGTTGATTTGTGGATAATTTGAATATTTTTTATTGAATCGACTGTTGTCTATTTATAGAGGTTATAAAATAAAAAAACAACAATGTTCCTGTGGTTATTCAAGGTGTGGATACCTGAAACGTTCGTGTGCGGCGTCCGTTTCAGTTCGGGCCCCCCCGGCAGGGTCGCGGGGGGGCCTATTGGATAAAAAAGACTGCTGCTGCTGTTTCTCCTCCACGCTGCTGTACGAGGAGTCGCGGACTACATACGTACTCTCGCGTACTTCGCGTTTGCTGAACTCTTGCTGTAACAAAGAGGATATTTTATTTTATAAGGACTATTAAAAGAAATAATTTTTAGAGACTGTCTGTGGTGTTTCTTGCCGGTTCTTTTCCACCAACTTCTTGGAACCGTGCACCTAGCTTTGACTTTTCAAAAGTGCCAGTAAAATAGCATAAATGAAAAAAAAAAAGAATTTGAGTTCGGCTATTTAGTTTCTTGGCATATTCTATCAAGAGGAACTGACTTTATTTCTAGCTGCCTCATTACAAGTGCGGCTTCTGGGTTCGATTCTTGTTTCGGGCCAAGTGTTATTTGGTTTTACTGTTAGGTAGTTGTCAATAGCAGCCCGGAGTTTGAAATTACGCCCGATAGATTGCAATAAGTCAATCAACTTTACGTGGGCTTTAGTAATGACATTGGCGAAATGTGGGTGTACAATAGTGTACACCTCTGGTGCCTACCAAGAGGAATACAGGTGTCATTCTGTTTGGTAATGACTTCAATTCTAGCGTTCAACTTCATCTTCCTTCCAAAAACCTTCCAAAAATCTCCAATATTCATCAAAGTTTGTTCAACGGTTTAGGTGTGAAACCCTAAGAAACAGACAACTTTCTCATTTACAATAATATTAGTTTAGGTGTGAAAATAAAACTTGTGGATATTTTCAAAGAAATAAAATATCATTTTCAACAACCGTTGTGGTGGCTCTATTTAAGTAGTGTTATCGATCAGTTGTGAAGATTAAAAATAATTTTCCTCAATATTTCTTGAAGTGATAATGTTATTCGATTTGAATTCAAAGATGGGAGCGGTGCATTGGACATTTGCCTAATTAAACAGGAGCAGATCTTTGTTACTTTAATATCAAACAGAAGTCAATTAACTTTTAAAGACTTTCCTTTACAACTAGTACTAAAATAGATCTTATAGGTACAAGACACACTGATTACATTTTATTGTTTATCAAGCAAGTACCTACAGTAAGATCAAAAACTATAGTGACAATAAAATTAAAATAATTCCTCCGCCATCGACATGAGAACAAAGAAAAAACAAGAGAAAATGACGAATTTCACACACATTTCAGTTTCACTCTAAAGTACATATTATACAACTAAGAAGTTCGATTTGACGTTACTTTTTTGGGTGCATATCTTCAATATAAAGTTATTGGAGGTTTACCAATGATACTCGTTGTTATAGTGTATGGGTAACACAGTAATTATTTAGAATTATGAATTTGATTTTCCTATTTCTTACGTGAGAAACGTCAAATCGGAATTCTTAGATTGTGGCGAGTTTAACTAAGTTGAATTTTTGTATAAGATTCATATTTGGTTTACGCAAACATGACCATATTTCAGAATTCCGCGTTAAGCTTAAGTGGTTGCCGATTCGACTTCGCCGGAATACTCATATCCTTTCATTACTTTATAATGTACTCTTCCTCCCATCTACTCCCCTGTATCTTAAGAAACGCTTCGAGTTCCTTGGTGACACTCACACGCGATACCTTAGGTCATCAGATAACCTAAGACTGACCAATGCATTCCACAACATTTGTTGACAAATCCTTCTCGGTTCAGGCGGCTCGATTGTGGAATGCGTTGCCAGTGCCAATTAGACGTGCGCAATCACTGCCAGTTTTCAAAAGGCTTGTGAAAGAACATTACTTGTCGTTCAAGTCGATAACAATTTTTTTATGTTATTGTAATTCCCGGCGGCACAGAGGTAAAACTTAAACAGCGTAAACACTACTCATCCATCTATTGGGGATACATTAATCCCACCAGTATAGCACCGGATTCTCACTCTCATGATACGCTCATCCCGTTGCCATAGTTCCATAGCGATTCTTATGATGTCTACGGAAAGGTTCCTACGTCTCCTCTTTTCTCAGGAAACACAGCTAGCGCTAACGGGCCCCGTTCTGAGAATCAATCATATACTTATAAGCAATCCCCTTCATGTTACTAGAGTGACATGGCACATTTTACTCTTCCTAGAAATACTTAAGAAGGGTGGGGACTGGGGATGCAATACCAAGAAATCACAATAAAGTGCCTTCTTGTTTTATAGTGGGGGTGTGCAAGGTGTTGCGGAAACTTTCAACGTAATAATAAACTAGACTCCTATATTTTATTCTAACGAGTGTCGTGAATAAACTCCCTAGTGTAGTACACAAGTATTTACTTAGAGCGACTTTTCAAATATTACAACACAGTGAAATCATTGTCTTTATTATTTTAAAAGGATTAAACCATTTCACCGCCCGCCCCAAGACCGTAGCTGTCAGAAAAATGTTTTATTATGTGTAAATAACAAAATATTTGTGTACAATAAAGAGTATTGTATTGTATTGTATTTTAGTATAATCAAGTATAGGCAGATATATTTTAATATTATCAAGTTTCGTGAATATTCTGGGCGCTCACTATGTAAGTATATGTTTACAGTAAGCAGTAAAACAAACGGTCGAGTCAATGGTCGTAATGTTAATCACGGGAAGTTATCCCATTGTAGCGGAGGCAGGGTAAGTGACTCGCCGTAATGTTCCATAACCATGGAAGTCACGCACACTGTTTACATAGTGTAGTTCCAAAACTTACGTATATTATGTAAGAGGTCAGTACTTGTATGAAGTCTTGACTGATATGGCGAGAATACGAGTAGATCGACTAGGGCACTAGGGCGTTCAGTGCAATTGCACACCGACTTCTCGGTCGTAAGTTGTCAGCGGGACCGCAAGTTTTCATGGACTCCATGTACTTGACAAGCAGAACTACGTGCGACAAATCACCAACTGCGTGCCGAACACGGGCCGAACTTCATTTATCGAGAGATAGTGCGCTACCATACTCTGCGGTATCGATGCGGGTACCGATTCCTTGATTTAATTTCTCTTACTCTAGCGAATGATATGTTTGAGCGACAGATAGCGATAGATACAAAAATATCCATTGTCGGCTTGTCAGATGAAGTTTGACCCTAACATATCACTATATTGGTAAATTTTTTTGCGCCCTTAAACGCAAATTGTTATAAAATAAATCTTTGTCCCTAACTACAATTTCTCGCATTAGGAATGAGTTAACAAACATTAATTTAAGGAAGAACGCAATTCTATAGGCCATACAAAACATTTGTTATACAAAATTTTAATATGTAATTTTTTCTCTATTCAATGGTGTGAATCATGTCTCTATAAGTTATTAACTACAAACCTCCGGTCCATGACTGAAAACTCGGTGTGTGAGCTGCCTTAGTTGTGGCCACATATTGTGATTCGTATATGAACTACATACGAGTACATCTACTGGACTTCTGTGTCAGTGAATAGTAAACTTAATTTTTAACTTAGCGCTGGCTGTACACTTTGCGCTCTTATTTGGTATTACTTTTTATATATTCTGCTATTCGATATTTATATGTGTATTTTAGGGACCACATTCGATTAAACTTTTATACGTAAAGTTGGGAAAATGTTTTTTATTTGTTCTTGCAGACCGTTATCCTGCTCACCATAATTTTTTTGCATCCTGATATAGTTCAAATACTTTTGCTCTCGTATTGCTTTAGCATTCTTATAAGTATAGTGTTTGACGTCTAAAGATAAAACACTGAAATACTTACTTGGTAATTGTAAATTTAAATGTAATATTTTTATATTAAAACTTTGTAATTGTACAAAGTTTTAAAATTAAAATATAATAATGTAACGTTTCGAATATTTATCAAAACACTTTATAATTAAGTTTGCAAACATGTAGACATAACAAAACTAAACTCTTTGGAAAATTAATTACATGTGTCGCTGCTTATTTATTTGGTTGGTTAGTTTATTTACAACAGCTGTAAACAAAGAGCCACGTACCCGACTAGTGTAAGTGTCGGAGTCTCTGTCATCGGCCAACCGGTCCAGTTGTCGGTTGAAGGAGTCCCGCGAGTAGTCGGTGAACTTGTTGAGTTGCGTGTTGCGTTTCGTTTCGCGATCCAGGGTGCTCGGCCCGGGCAACCGCTCCGATGGGCTTTTAGGAGACTCGAGGCTACACACACAAACGTTTATAATGCACCACATGTAAATGAGAGACCGCCGACTTATATAGGTTTGCGCCAATATACAGCGCCATAATATCTCCTTTTGTACCATTAATCATGTCTCGTATTGTTCCCTTTGTGCGGCGATATTATCAATATCTCACCTGTTAGCGCTCATCATTTGTCTTGTTTTTTCTACGCTATCCCAGTCCCTTCTCGGGTGATAGGATTTCCCGCCCGGATCGCCGGCACCTGAGACAAAGCTTTTGTTAATCATACCTTCATTATGAACTCAAACTTTGAGTGATGGGTTTAGAAAACGTTGAGTTTCTGAAAATTATTCATGTGGAGTTTTTATTTACATACCGCACATATTCTATTGGTCAGCTGTCATATTCATATATATACAAAGTGGGGTCGTTGATTTATGAGGCATACGTTATCTCATACTGAAGGAAAAGTGCGGTTCTGTGACTTACTATACAAACATAAGCCCTCATAAAACTGTATAATAAAATCATAACTGAATCCCAAAAACAGTTGTGACGTTATACCTAATATCCGTATATTTACGTTCACATAGAGATTATATTAACTATTTATAACAGGAACCTTTAGTACATTATCACACACGAACATATATCCAATGGAAACTTAGAGTAAATGATAATTTTATGCAAATGAAGGTGTGTATCTCACTGGGGCTGCCGAGCCTCCTTGCGCGGTCGCTCTCCAGTGAGGAGAGGGGGCTGGCCTGGTCGAGGTTGTCTTGGGATCCGCTGTATGAGCTGTACATCTTGTAGTTGGATCGCTTCTCAACCACACGCTTTGTTGTAGTCACTGGACTGTAGCGGTCGATTGGACTGCTTACTCTAAAGAAAATATGTTAAATTATTAAATGGATTGAATTGATCATAATAAACTGGTATTATGATCAATTTCAATCCATTTATTCTCCATAAACCTATTGTATGTTGTGGTAATAATGATAGCCTAATTAAATAATGAACATGCATGAGTGTTTGCAAAATGTTTGGGATCTACGCATAACTATATGCAGTATCTATACATGAATATAGCAGCATCTGTAAATATGATAAACGCTTTCCAATTTGTGGGTTTTGATAATATTATAACTAAGCTTACAATATTGAAATGTTAATACTAACTAAAACAATAAATGTAAAAGCATGTTTGTTTGTACATCTTACAAAACGAATGAAAGTTTCTCTTTGTACAAAAAACCTCGTCTATTTCTCCGTTTTGTCAAAAATTCCTAACATACCTTTACATTTGAAATATTACTATTTAATTTAAATAGTTAGGATGCTTTGTTATAAACACATTCAAGTAATAAATAAAACATTTTTTTTAATTATAATAAATGCCGGAGTACTGTTCAAAAATTATATGAAAATTGATTTACAGCCAGTAAATATGAGCCCGCTCCGCGCGAGCTTTAAATATAAATTAATTAATTAGCATACGCGATACATAATGCGGTATTTCGGTTCAATGTTGCATACGAGTGAATAGCACGCACCTGTTAATTGGACTGGCCGTCCTGTTCAAAGGGCTGTCTTTTCTGGCGAGAGGGCTTGTTGTCCGCCCGACTGGACTTGTCGCCCGGTACGGAGAGCTCGCTCGATACGGACTGGCGGACCTATTGACGTCCAATCGAGACCCGTTCCCCAAATGTTTCGTTGTTATCGGACTAGCTGTCCTGTTTCTCGGACTCTCGGAACCGTATCTCGTGTACGTATCCTTTTTCGTCGCTTTTGATGTCGAGTACGCGGAGTCAGTTACGTCGTAAGTTTTTTCTTTGGCGTCTGATCCATAATTTGGTTTATAATAATCGCTGGAATCACGTCTATCTTCTCGTGGGTCCACTGAGCTAGTATTGTGTTTAGTGTTTGATTCGTACAAATTGTACTGGTTCATTGGACTTTCAGATCGCAAACGAGTAACTGAAATAAACAGAAATGAGATAAACATAAAGTCAGTGGTAAAAGATTATAGTGTTAAATTAATATTTAGTAGGTTTTGGGCTTCAGTGGTGGCATAGGCCTGTATTGCAGAAATTCTTAAAACTATGGTATTAGTTAATATAACCATTATAAAAAGAGGGCCTTGTATCTACCTATACATAATTATGTATAAATTGATCACGACTGGGTGAAACAGAGATGGTTTATTTTGTAGGCTTTGTTTGTAGGTATAGACGGTACCTGGACTCGATATCCTCGCGTAGGCCGGTGAAGGACTGGAACTGTCCCGTGGCTTCTTAGACCGGGAGCCCACTCGGAACATGTGGGGTGAGCCATGGACATCATACCCGTTGAAGTAGATGTACAACTGTAATTGGGAACATGGTAAGACAGTGTTTTTATAATGCCGGTCGAATACGAGTACAGTTTCGCCATTATATATTAGAGTTTTTAGAGGTGCAGTAATAATGTCATAGAAGTTTTGAGCCTTACAGGACCTAATTATTTCAGTGAGACAAAATCAATCAAGAGAGCACAAGTAGTCATTTATTTGATATTTCTTTTTCGACGTATTTCATTTGATTCGATTTGTAAGCTACAGTACGGGCCGCGAGTTCGATTCATTCACGGATTTGTATTTCTACGTTTTAAACCAGTGTAGGTAGTACTTCCTGTCGCACGTCATGTCTTTTGGAGCGTAAGTATTTCAATCGATTCGATTTGAAAAAGACTGTGAAAGAAGAGACAAGTGACATTTAAAATTTAGGGAGGTGGTGGGTTTGATTCTTGTACGGAACCATTATTTGTATGTAATTATTGAATTTAAACGGGACTTAATCGCGCTAAAAGTCAGTCTACTCGTGACCACGATCAATGCAACTTGATCGAAACGTCGAGGTAAATAAATATTATACTTTTAGCGCGATTAAGTCCCGTTTAAATTCAATAATTATGTGTTCGAATCGCGAAAGTTTAAAAAGTACAATTATTTGTATGGCCTAAAGATAAATGTTTCGGACCGGGGTTGTTTGTGTCTGTAAACGCACTCAATGTACAGGAGAAATTCCTAATGAGCCCCCAACACAAAAAAACAGGTTTAGTAGTCGGCATATAATCGAAAGAAGTTGAAGAAGAAGATAATATAAAAATACTCACTCTATGTTTACCAGGTGCTTTAGGCATGAAGGTAGCGCGGTATTTGGTTGCAGACAGTTTCTCGAGAGCGCACATGACACTCCTCTTGTCATGGACGATGTCCAGCTGAAGGTCGCCCCTGACACCACAGCCGCTGGTGTCCAGCTCAAAGGAGTGGGGCTTGAGAGGCTCAGCTCCTTCTAGAGCTCCAGGGCTCAACCGAACTCCATGAGGATCGAAGACCTCACAAGTAAAGGGGCCTCCCTAAAACAGAAGTAAGTATAAAGAAACTGCTGAATGAGCATGTTTGGTTTTTTGGTGCAATGAATAACATTTGGCGAGCAATTTATTTAATATGCATAACCGGAACAGCTTTCGCTAATTACACAAATTGGGAAGAAAACTTTGCAGGTTTTGTTCAAACATTTATAGTGCACTGTTCTGGTCTGGTCGCTCTTGTTGTAGCAGCGTCAGAAAACGATGGCCCAATGTACAGTTTTAAGTTGCCATAAGTTAACTTTAATATGAATTATGGTTTATTATATTAAAATGTGAAATACATAGAGAATTTTATAATTTATGGATAGGCAAGCTTGTAAGAGCTATTTTATATTTGGGTTAATATCTTCAAGAACTGCTCCTCTTACGTGAATAATTGAATCAACGGAGATATCACTTCTTCTTCTGTCGTGCGATAGGAGCTTACCTAGTATCAGAGTTATTCGAGATGCCTGTAAACCTCAGACTTGGTGAAGCGACTACTGTTATTTAACAACTGCCGGGATCAAAGATTTTATGTGCCCTGCGAAGCACAAAGACGATTCTATCGGTCACCCAGCTGCATATTGACCGTACCAAGCGTTGCTCTAATAAAATAAACTGCCTAGTGGTCGCAAGCGCGGTTGCTGAACGTGAAGTCGATGGTCGAGCAAAGTGTTATTGGGTTTTTCTGTAAGGAAATCCTCAGTAGCAGCCCGGAGTCAGGAAGTGCTTTGGAGAACACGTAAAGCCGGTGCTGCACTTGATCTCTCTCCGATCGTGTCGGATTGCCGTCCTATCGGACTATGAGAGTGAAGGAGGAGGAGTGAACATGTGTTTGTTCACACACTTGTGCACTATAATATCTACTGCATACTTGGTTAATCTCCGTGGAGATAGACCGCCGTCACCGAAATCGGTAGGGAGGTGGTTGAAGAGTATCACTAAGAATCAGTTGAAACAATAACAGCCAAGTAATTTTGTACCCACCTGGATATGATCACCTTTATAAGTAATGGCTATAGTCCAAGTGCCCGCCTCATCAGGCTGGAAGGTAGCACTGGAGGCCGTGGTGCCGGGGGCAGATGGCGGGGGATGACGAGGTTCTAATGGGACCGCGCGACCGCTCGGGGAATGGGCAGTGACGTCAATATCTTCTCTTCTTGGTGCTCCTGTAAGACATTTAATACAACTATGCAATTTGCTGCAAATGGTTCATCTTAATATGTATAAGGCGGTTCAAGAGCACACAATCATAATTCGTCTGTGACGTTTGTTACCAATACATGGTACTTGGTTCCTTGCCAAAAGGGAGCAATTCATTGACTACAATTCTATGTTATAATACTAAGGATGAGATTGTCTTATTAATATATATAGTAACATTAAAACTATCACGTATCGAACTCTTTGTATCGAACAGTCATAATTATTACGGAAATTCTTAGTTGGACTCAACCTAAAAATATAGCTTTTATTTAGTTACGATCAAGTTGTATTGATTATGGTCGCGAGAAGTCTTTCTCGCAAGAAATAGCGCAATAAAGTTACGATTGTATTTAAATAATTACGTATGTGTTACCTTCTCTGTATAAGGAGAGGCTCTTGCCTTGCAGTGCAACAGTTATGTAATTTATGTTATGTATTATTGTATAACTTATGTTTTATTTTATGTCCTGGTGGCTGTGTGGTTACGGGTCGGCTTCCTGAGGTTGCCGGTTCAAACCTGGCATACCAATGCGACTTTTTCAATGTTATATGTACCTACTTTCTTAGTTAATCTAAGACATCACTGACATACGGTAAAGGAAAACATCGTGAGGAAACCTGGACTTGGCAGTGGTCAAGCTCGTGCCTTCTCTGTATGAGAAGAGGCCCTTGCCCTGCCCTGGAATGGGACAGTTATGGGCTGGTTATTTATTGAATTATGTTTTATTAAAGTCAATAATAATTTTAAAAGAAAGAAATAAAAGATTTTTGAGTCTTATACATATCAACAAAAGGTGTAGTTTTGTTTGTAAAGTTTCCATTATACTGCAGTATGAGTTCCATTATTTCCATTATAAGCAGTGATAGGCTAGTGGTATACCCGTTGGACTGACAATTCAAAGGTCGCAAGTTCGAATCCAAGGCACACTGTGCGTATTATATATTAATTATCACTGGCTTAAGGCGGTAAAGGAATACATCGTGAGGGAACCAGCACACCTGAGACATATTCTCGATGGTGGGTCAAGATATGTCAGAGACCTACCGGTGGCTTAAACTCTGACACTAGGTTGTTCATCAACCACACGATGAGGAGGAGGATTATATTGCAGTACCTATATTTAACGGGTATTGCTATTTACTCGTGTACGTAGCATTAACGTTTGGCGCTCAGAGGTCAATTACGCGTAAGGAGCGGTTGTACATGCATGAGCTAAGGACATTGCGATGTTATCGTGTTTGTACTGCCCTCGTATACACACACACTCACACATATCTACATCTACGTATGCATATTCTGTAGACATTGTGTATGTAAATTTACAGCTTTGCATGCATTTGCTGTTCGGATATTCATCTCATATAATTAATTAAACTTTAAAAGTAACAAGGTTCGGTTAAATGAGGTTGACCCTTTACTAAAAAATAAGCACAGTAGGTGGCATGTCGGTGGTATACTTTGACCTTGAGCTGGCCTATCGTAGTAAGGAGTTTCAATAGTATGCGAGGTTAGCTTAAACGGGTTTTGTTGTGGCATGCAGCTCACCATAACTTTGCACATATATTGTTAAAATTTTTAGTGACATATGCATAGGTATGGCATGCGTTAATACGGGTCCTTAAAAAAATGCAGACGGTGCGTTGCATATGACATTTGAGAAGCATGTCTAGTCATACAATTTCGCTTGCCATACACGAGCTAAACGCATACCAATACTTATTAATAACTCATCCACTCGGCGCCAGTACGCTCCGTGTGTGTGTGCGTAATCTATGCTTCGCTTATGACAAAGCAAGGAACACCCGTACTTTTTTTAGATCCGTGTTAATTCGTTTCAAAGATTTATCTGTCTATGCGAACATAGTTTTATTTTAATCAAAATGTTAATGTTTCTCAAAAAAATTACCTTACACTTTTTCCGTATTATGTCAAACAAAATTATTATTTTTACGTACCTGTAGCACTGACTAGTACTTCAACAATACTTCCTATGGCACAAGGCGCCATGCCTGGTGGTGGGACGGTTACAAGTCTTGGCAAAACACGAAAGAAATATCTTCCATCCACTCTGCAACAAAAAAATAAAGTCTATACTGTTAAATGTCAGATAATATAGAAAACTATTGTACCACAATAAGGTTGTTCCGGCAGACGTAAGATTATACGTATTTCTGAAGGTGAGATGATTAATTCCATGACATAATGTTTCTTGGCATACGAAGTTGTATTATGCAGTTAATAATGGACGGCATAATATTAACATTTTAAATTAAATAATTGCTTCTAAGAAATGACAAAGTACGTTTGCAACATACCGACGTGAGGCATGATAAGTGTTCAACAGTATGACTGTGTTAACAATTAAGCTGGCAGACTGAGAATTTTATTACCTTTGTCATAAAAAAAAAGTACCTGATGTCATCAACGGTGAGTACAATTTCGTGCATGCCAGCATGCTCAGGTATAAATTCTCCTGCGCCACGGGCATCCAGTTTGAGCCTAGACTCTTGTTCCAAAGGATTCACAATCGACACTTTAACTTCCGATACAGAGAGCTCGTTCGATATGCTTTCGATCTTAATGTAGGTCTGAAAACAGGGAAGCCAGTTAGCATTGTATACGATTATTTAATCAGCTGTTTGATGAAAATTCAAAGTCAAAGAAATGTTTCAAGGGTGCCCTGAAATATTTTATGTGATAATATTATACCTAATTATTGATATTTGTTTTTGCCTCTTTGGTCTAGCGGTACCAAGCGCAAAGGTCCTGGGTTCGAATCCTAAGTCGGGCAAAGTGTTATTGGGTTTTTCTATTAGGAATTTTCAGTAGCAGCTCGGAGTTTGGAATTGTGCCCGGTAGATGGTATTAGGCTCACCACCTATTACTTGGGACTTACTAACAGCATTGGTGAAATGTGGGTGTACAAATGTGTAGGTACATCTCTGCCTATCCCTTCGTGGAATACAGGCGTGATGCTATTTATTTTCAACCAGCATCTTTTTTCTTTTATTTTACACTTCGATGTAATCCAAATTTAGAATTTCCTATATCTAGTAGATACTCTACGTTGTTTGAAATATTCTCATTAATTTATAGGTTCGGTCGGCTGGAAATACAAGGATGGGATACTTCCGGCTGCGATAGGCTTTGCAACGGAGACAGTTTATAAGACATCCGTTTTCCGTTTGAAATAACGTTTTTTTTTAAATAAAGATAAATAGCTTCTGCCTGTGACTTCGCCTTGGACTTTAAGAATCGGGTCCAGCGTGGATAAAAAGTATCCTATATGTTAATCCAGGTTATAAACTATTGCCACGCGTATCTTTGTGCCAAATTTCATCCAAATCGGTTCATTAGTTATTGAGTGAAAGT
Source organism: Xylocampa areola (assembly GCA_935421205.1). Classification (NCBI taxonomy): domain Eukaryota; kingdom Metazoa; phylum Arthropoda; class Insecta; order Lepidoptera; family Noctuidae; genus Xylocampa; species Xylocampa areola. Next base: position 11,142,241 of record OW285201.1, on the reverse strand, counting down.
GTATTAAATATCCATTCATTCTCACAAACTTTCGGAATTTAGTAATTCTAATATTAGTAGATTTACCTAGTAGTATATATCCCATAATATACAATATGAGATATGCTACTACTATATTTGTCTTAAGACTAAAATTACAAATTACGTCGCAAAGGCACCAAGTTGTTAATAAGGTATTTCTAAAAAAAAAAACCAACAACGAGTCGGACTTACACATTTAGGGTTCCGTAGTCCGAAACCGTACATTTGGCATTCTTTTATATAACAGAGGCCGTGGTTATACACATTCTGTGACAATTTAAACTACCTGGCTTTTACGGTTTAAAAGATACAGCGTTGTGGTAGACAGACAGACGGGCGTAGGTTCTGTAATACTATAAATGCACCCTTTGGATATAAAACCCTAAACTGAAGGCAGATTATGATTTACTAACGGGTTCTCCGACTCGTCCGGAGGTGGAGTCCAGCGCGACCCTCAGCATGTCGTGCACAGGGGGCCGGGGGGGCACGTTCCGCAGTTGCGTGGCCCACGCCATCACTGCGAGGTGTTCCACGTCGCTCTGGCTCAGGTCGCGAGCTGATAGTACTGGATGCACGCCTGAGTAACAAATAGAAATGGTTTGAAATGAATCCTTATATAATTATACTAGCTAAACCCGGTCACGTTTCGCTGAAGTCCAGTTTGACATTAATAAATAAGGAAGTAAATAAACATATTCTAGTGACCAATTTACAGAGAAAATATAGGTATAAGAAAACAATCAATCGGCCTAGCCTTTTCCCAATTACATTGGGGTTGGCTTTCCGTCTAACCGATGCAGCTTATTACCAGTATTTTACATGGAGCCACTGCGTAGATATCTGACATCCACAACCCAGTTACTGGGTAACACGATATCTCGTGGTATGACTGGTAACGGCTGTCATTGATCTTAAATTGACAACCGGGACCGTAGGCTGAATGTGCTCTCCGAGGCACGGAGGGGTCTCGGTATGGAATAATCGTCACCCATCCACAGAGCGACTGTAGCCAACGCAGCTTAATCTCGATCGTTCGACCTGTGCGGCGTTAGGTAGCCACAGCCTCTTTATAGGTATAACGAAACACTCTTCTATTAAAATGCATCGTTGTGTACAAATTTCATGTCAATCCATCGACTACTTTCTGAGTTTTGCGGACACAAACACACGGAAGCTGAATTTAGAGTATTGTAGTTTTTTATGTTTCAGTAACAGTCACTGCGTTAGCAAGACTTGATGAATTACGATATGTAAAATTTAAATTCAAGCACGCCAAATTAAAATCTCCCAACATTTTTAGTAGGCAAAATTTTACGTGGCCACTAAAATTAGAGACGTCAAACTAAAATTGTATGGAAATTTTATTCAAGTGGATGTCTCATAATATATTTTTTTTTTGAACTTTTCCCCACACTAGGAATTTCTTCCTATATTGTGGGTGCGTATACAGACATATAATCTCACAAGCACACATACACCCAGACCCGGAGCAATTATCTGTAGATCGTACAAATATTTGCTCCGTGCAGGAATCGAACCTGCGACACACAGCGCAACAGTCGCTGCCAACCGCGCTGTCTAATATTCGTTCAGTCTTGATCATACAGTAACGTTTAGTAAAAGACAGCAATGCTTTTATTTTATTTTAAGTTGCTATATTAAAATTGACGCCATTGTTAGCTAAGTAGAGTCAGTTCGAAATTCTAGGTACTGAGATTAAAAACTATGAAATCAGCATTGATAATGATATTATAATAGAAAGCAGTAATAATGTTAAAATATAGTTAATTTTTAGTGAAATTCGCTATCAGGTATTATTCCTCCAGCCGTCTTTAATTTTTTATTTAGAAAGTGCATCTTATGCAGGTATAAGATGCACTTTCTCAATTAATATAGTTATTGCACCATAACACGCAACTGCAGGTTAACTAACAGCGAGAGTTTCATTCCAAGTAAGATGATTACGAGAGTCTTCCAAGTGACTGGTTGTCTCCGTCAATCGTTCGTTAACAAATGTTAAATCATAGCAAAGCATTACTTTTTATTTTCTAAGGACACATTGACAAAAAGAAGTGAACTTTAAATTTAATAGATGCAAACACTATAGCTCAATTGGAAGAGTGTTGTCAAGGATACAGAAAGGTCGTGGGTTGGGATCCCGTTCGTGTCTATTACTTTTTAATGATTTCTTAGAACAAAAATATAGGCATTATATGGCCCTAACATATCAATTTAGATTTGTAAGATATCAATTTAGAATTAGAGGTTTTTTTTTTATGGAATAGGTGGCAACCTAGCAGACGGCTCGCCTGATGGTAAGCGATTACCGCCACCCATGGACACCCGCAATTCCAGAGGAGTCGCAAGTGCGTTGCCGGCCTTTTAAAGGGTTTGGGCCTCCGGTACCCTCACTCACTCGGCAACACAACGCAAGCGTTGTTTCACGCCGGTTTTCTGTGAGGCCGTGGTATCAATCCGGTCGAGCCGGCCCATTCGTGCCGAAGCATGGCTCTCCCACGGTGAAAATACGGATACTGAGGAAAGTCGCTAGCTGCCCATAGGTTATGTGTACTTGGACTGATATTTTATATTTTAAAACTTTGTCCTTTTTTTATGTGATACCTTTTTTTATGTGCAAACGAGCAGACGGATCGCCTGATGGTAAGCGATTACCGCCGCCCATGGACACCCGCAACATCAGATGAGTCACAAGTGCGTTGCCGGCCTTTTAAAAAGGAGTACGCTCTTTTCTTGAAGGTTTGTAGGTCGTATTGGTCTGGAAATACCGTAGGCGTTCATTCCACAGTTTTGTTGTACGAGGCAGAAAGTTTCTAGAGAAACGCACAGTTGTGGACTGTCAACCATTTAAATGATGGGGATGGACTTTCTGTCACGTAGGACGATGGTGGAATGAGGCGGCAGGGATCAGTCCGAACAATTCCTCGGAGCACTCCCCATAGTATAGGCGATAGAAGATGCATAGCGAGGCTACATCTCTACGCAGCGCCAAGGGGTCTAGCTGGTTTGAAATATCTTGGCAGTCTATGATTCGAATCGCTCTCCGTTGGATGCGGTCCAGAGGGAGAAGCTGATACTGGGGTGCCCCTGCCCAAAGATGAGAGCAGTATTCCATATGAGGCCGGACCTGCGCCTTATAAAGCAGTAGGCGGTGGGCCGGAATGAAATACCGTCTCGATCTATTGAGTACACCAAGCTTCTTAGAGGTTAGCTTCCCTAAATGGCCGCGCATCTTTGTGGGATTAAATTGGACCAAATTAAGTCTACCTCAATCTGAGACTTTCTCTAAAGAGGTCTCAATTTCATTTACAAGTTTGTTTCGGCTCTCGATGACGTTTTCCCGAGAAATATTAGCGGGGCCGGTATAGAGAACATCGCCTGTACTGTCATCCTCATAACAATGAGTGCCGCTGATTTGCAACATGTCATTCATATGGAGGAGGAACAGAGTTGGCGATAGCACACAGCCTTGAGGGACACCAGCATTTACAAACATGGTGTCGGAGTATTCGACTACGACCTTTATGCTGCTGTCTGCAAGAAAGCTGGTGACCCATTGGCATAATTTCTCGGGAAGCCCATAGGAAGATCGAAGGCCTTAGCCATGTCCAAACTGACCGCCAAGGCTTCCCCCTTATTCTCGATCGCCTGTGCCCAACGATGTGTCAGGTATACTAGAAGATAACCAGCCGACCGACATTTACGAAAACCGTACTGCTGGTCTTGATCCTCTAAAAATCGACAGAGCTGGCAGTTGATAATAGACTCCGTTATCTTCGAGAAAAGGGAGGTTATGGCTATCGGTCTATAGTTGGACGGATTTGAACGGTCGCCTTTTATAGGGATCGGGTGGACCAATGCTGTCTTCCATGATGTCGGGACTACGCCATCCAAGGTCGACTTGGACGCAAAGTGTTTGCCCAGAAGATCGGCTTTCTCCTTTGCGTCGTGGGCCAACGAATCATTTCCTATGTGTAGAGGTGGAAAGGATGGCTAACTGAAATTTCCTTCGATAGCTTTGGCAAGAGACCGCACGAGTTCGTGAAGGAAGGCGCACTTGCTTCTTGCCAATTCTGCCGATGTGCTTCGACTTCGCCCTTGCAATGTCTCTCTTGAAGGACTTGGAGGCAAAGATATACTCCTTTTTTAATGAGCTGGTATTTTCATCCCGTGCCACCACCACATCAGCCCAGGCTTGGTAAGCTTCCTGCTTCCTTCCTTTCAGTGTAGGTATTACAAAATAATCCCACTTTTAAAGGGTAACCAATTAATTCAATGGCGTCGAATTATTGAGAAAATAAAATGGTAGGACTGTTCTTGGGGTCTAAAACGGCCACTTTGGCTGAATCATAATGGGACCCTAATATGATTCATTTCACAAATCGTAAAATGGTCACTTCATGGACAAATCAAAATATGATTTGCATGCAATTCTAATTCATCCATTTTGTCAAATGAATGAATTAGAAATCGATGAATGGTTTCTATGGAGATTCGCAAAATGACTCACAAAATAGGAATTCATAAAGTGTCGAATAGCAGAATCTTAAAGAAGTCACTCAATTCAAATAATGATTATTTTTTAGGAGAAATGCTCAAAGTGGCCGTATTAGACTCCTTGTACTGATATATATATATATATATATATTGTATGTTTATTAAACTACAGCTACATAGGTTCGACCGTCGAGATGGCTTAGTGGTCAGGGCGCCTGGAGTATTTATCCGGGAGGCGCAGGTTCGAATCCTGCTCGCAACCGTATTCTTTTTCCACAAAAAATTATAACTGTAAGGTTCGCTAAGCATGTGTGATGCTTTTCAAAGATTTATCTGTATTGCTACATATTTACCCATAAATTCTCAGTTCCATTCAACTCAATGTAGTTAATATGTAATACAAAATGAAATATTTTAGATTGTAACAAATTGGTATAATTTGTTTAATTCATTTGTGGATTTGTGGATTTAAATCAGGCAATCACTACATTTAATAACCTCGGCTCTTATGTCAAAAGAGTTCAGGGAAATGAGTATGATTAAAATTCAAATGAATATAAAACACAATCAGTAACTTTATTGCGGTAATTAATTAGTTTTACAGCGGTTGCAAATTTGTATAGGTCACTCAAAATGTAGACGTCAAATTAAAATATGGAATTTTTTGAAAAATCTTTGAAAAGTAAAATATTTTTTGTGGAAAATGAATGCGGTCGTGAGCAGGATTCGAACCTGCGCCTCCCGGATACGCTCCAGACGCTCAGACCGTAAGCCATCTCCACCTCTGCTCACTAACGCGAATTCTTCTTCCACATTTTAATACGCCTTTTGGTGACGTCATTGCCATTTATTCTATATAATATATGCAAAATATTATATTAATATGCATTTGCTTATAGAATTATTTAAAAAAAGTCATAGTTCCCCGGAATATGTCCAAATCTGCCACCATTTATTTAGCCGCACATATGGGGCACAAACATAAAATATAAATACATACAACTTTATGCATACGTACAAGTTAACATACCTAATTGGTTCTAAAATTATTGCTTTCTCCTATGCTGAAATACTAACAGGAATATAGGTATATTCTATCATAGTATCTAGATATGGAATGCTCTCCATTACTTAAATTTTAAGCAAATTTAAATTTTGCTTCTAAACCAATTCGCAATTCTACTAGATAATGAACATAATAAATTCATGATTTTTCTTTTTCTTTTTCTACCTTAAGCGTTTTATAGAGGTTTTCCAACCTATAGCCTTAAAGACAAATTCCTACTAAAACAAAAAGGTAGGAATAACATTTCTTAATAAATACTGGAGGCACTGAAGGTGTTGGGCGAACGGCGGATAGAGGTAGACCGGACAATTTTGTCGCTACGATAGAGCTTAGGGAATCCTATACAACAAAGCACATACATAGCCTTAGGACAAAACGTTCGCCGTTACCCACCGGTCACCGGTTTTGTGTACGTGATCTCGTGTCGATCGCGCCCGCGGGCCGTCGTGGACAACAATGGGCATAAGCGGTCATTTTTGTCCAGAGGGCAAAATGTACACAGATTGTGCAGCGCCTTAACGCCTTCGATAAATACGTTTAATTCGTCCGGAATCCAAAATATGTTAAATTCTGAACAGAGCCTTAAGAAAAGGTACAATGCAAGTGTTTACCAATTTTCTTAGCAGCATCGATGGCTAGCTGGTTGTTTTCTTCCCAACGCGCTGGGTCCCGTCGCAATCGACTTGGAGGGGGTGCAGGCCCGCCAATAGACCGGACCAACTCGTTTGATACTCGACCATCGTTCCAGTCCGTCTGCCAATCAAAAAGGAATTATTTTTATATTAAACATGCAAACTGTCTCAGGAGTCCTAGGTTCTAGTTCTCGCAAGGGCGGCTGCTGAACATGTGGTACTTACGTTCGATTTTCAGGACGGGTAAAGTATTATTGGGTATTCAGTTTATTGGAGTTCAGTTATTAAATATTTGTTATTGTGTTTTCGAGTTTGGAATTGTGCCTATTACGTGGTACATAATAGCAGCACTGGTGAAATGTGTATGTACAATTGTGTAAGCTCTGCCTTCCCCTTCGGGGGATACAGGCGTGATGCTAAGTTAAAATAAATGTATACAATTTAATGATATGGACATTTTTTTATAGATTATAGTATAGATATATAGTGTTCCTAATAATCATCGACACTATACCTAGAATACTTCTACTTATTGACATAATAATATTTTCTGTGCTACGTCCGCTACGTATTTATTATACTATTAAATTCTACAAAAGATTTACAAATTTTCTCAAACAATTTCAGAACAGTAGCGCGGTGAAAAGCATATAACATTGCGACTATCTTGTCGTGCAACGCCATGAATCATATCTTTCAGTCATTGTACGAGTAGGTATCTTAAGAGTGTTGTAGGACATTATACACTTACACAGGCTTACTTGACGGACCATCGTAAATTTAATAATAAAACGTGACTAGATAACTAAGGTGTTTGTTATGTTATTTGCACTGAGTATTGCAACAGCCGCTTAGATATGCTTCGGCCACCTTCACCTATTGGGTTTACGCAATCTTATGTTCACATGAATGAGAAAAAAGGTTGCCTTTGGCCACGCTATCTAAATACATCAACGACCCACGTAAAAAGCCTTTCGAAACACTAACGACACGCCTCTTCCCTGCAGGGATAAGTAGAGATAAATATGACGTACACCCACCACTTATCCAAATCTATCTCATAAGATTCTTACCGTGAAATTTGTGATTCCCCTCTCCAAACGCGAGTTGACCCAGTCCAGGGTGGCTCTAAAGCCTGCAGATTCGGGCTTCATGAAATATGAGAGGTAGGTCATCCCAGACAGCTCATCCAGCCAGGGTGAAGCCAAGTACTCTGGTTCCAGGACCATAGGCACCTCCAGCTCACGGTGAGCCAGTCGCATGGCACGTCGACAGTTCTCTACGGCTTCGTGACGATCTGCAGATAGGTAATATTCATTAATGGAAATGAATTTTATTACGAAGCTTGTATTTATAAGCTTGTTTCATTAACTACGTTTCTTCAAAAGAACCTGATACATTTTTTATTAAATATTGCTGCGGTATTCAAGAGCAGTTTACAAAGCAGAAACGGTTGCCTATTAATTTCATAAAATCAATTTGCGCCCTTACAGAATTTCCAATTACTTTTAAAGACTGCTCGGAACGTTCTACCGTGTAATGAAATCTGTCATAATCAATACTGACTGAGCTCCCGCCAGTGCGGGAAAACGCCGGGCTTGCAGTAGTCGAGTAATGCGGAGAGCAGGACGCCGCTGTTCCAATCCGTCGTCAAGTTGTTGACGCGGCACTCCGGCAGCGACGCCTGCAGCCACGATAGCATCAACTTTCTGCAATCAAACACCAATAAACGTGCAATTTGCCACTTACTTGCCGCCTCCAACACTGTAGGGCACACAATTATCCAGTTTTGATCTCACTTACAACTTTAGAATGTAGCTCAAGTTAGTATTTTACATCGCAATTCCATAAAAGCGAGAAGTGTTGAGCAACTTACATTTTATAATAGGAATTTCTAATATTCGACGCGGATAGCGGAGATGGCATAAATTCTTTCGTCATTGCTAGAGCTTTATGTCTTCCTTTGATTGCGTACGAATATTTGAACGGAAATGAATTATTTAAGATGTCCTTTTCGATTTGGTATGTTAACATATATACGTCCGCAACGAGTACATGTATGGGGAAAGGTTTCGTAGAGACTAGAGACCTGAATGAGCTAAATAACTTAAGGCTCTAAACTAGCTGGCCGGTATTTCCAAACACTGGGTCTGTTAAGCGAGTTCACTAAGCGTATCTTTTGTGCGATTATTTTAAACGCAGTGCAGAGACATGGGCCGCTGCGCTGGCGCAGGCGTGTCGCGCTAATTGCTATTACGCCAAATAAACGTTTGGTACTGTTTAGATACAGTTAGTTTTTTAACCCAAGGTTTATTGATTTTAGCGTTCGGATTACATCAGCGTGCTTACGTGCTTGCATCGTTGCCTGAACTTATCGCATGATTTAGGTACTGCATTATGCATTGTTATTTTTTTATATGATGACTAGTGAAGATTCTACATTGTTTAAGAAATTTTTACGACTGGCTGAGTAGGTTTCCGGATGTGAGTTAAACATTTCAAGTTAGTTATTTTTTGGTTTGGAATCAACGCTGTATGTAGGTATTTGAAATAAAACATATAATATGTTTCACAGTAGTAAAAATATTTGTGGTTTTTAAAACATTTTGTAATAGTTGTACAAACAAAATTAGCATTTCACGACTCAAATGAAACCTTACCTTGGGGGGAATTTGCTGCGGCCGATCTGGTAGCGAACAATGAGTGACCAAATCAAACCCAGTATTAGTTTTAAATTCCCATTCACAATGTCGACGTTACCTAAAACAGAGGATCATTGTTATGATTACTCCTTTGTGAAAAAAAGAGACATTACAGACATCTTAGGGTGGGTAAGTAAATACGTGTTTGGTGTTAGTTGATTCTTGGCGATATGGAATGCTTCGGAAAAGCACACGTAATGTGGTTCTGAAAGATAGTGAAGAGCAACCAGAAATACAAACATTGTATACATAGCATAGTCTGTACTCCCTGAAGTACACCCACATTTAGTCCATTATAATAGGTGGTCGCTTATTGCCATCAACCGGACATAATTCCAAACTCCAAACTGCTACTATGAATGTTGTAGTAGTCAAACGCAAGAACAATTTCCCCGTACCAGGAATCGAACCCAGAACCTCACGCTCAACAGCCGCGCTTGCGACCACTACCACAATGAAGTAGTTCTATGTAGCCTGCTAATAAAATGGCGATTTAGCTAAATTAGTAATAATTTGCAAACGGTGAGACTGACTACTGAACACTTAAATTAGCTTAAGGAAGACTAGTACTTAGGCTCTCTTCAGCAGTAATGCATGAATCAATCTGCCTAGCCTTTTCCCAATGACATTGCGGATGCCTTCCAGTCAAACCGGATGCGGCATTATTGGTTGTCAGTTTCAGGTCCCTGACTACCCGTAACGGCTGTTATAGATCTTAATTTAACAAACGGGACCAACGGCTTAACGTGCTCTCCGAGGCACGGAGGGATCTCGATATGAAATTATGGTCACCAATCCACAGACCAACCGTGGCAAGCGTAGCTTAACCTCGATCGGTCGATCTGTGCGGCTGTTACTTAGCCACGAGTCCCTCTGCCAGATGAATGAATATTATATATCATGTAAAGTTATGAAAGTCGTATGTATCTACCAATATTGACAAGTTTGACCCCATCGTCTTCAATCGCTTGGAGGGCTGTGGTGACGTTTTCCAGCTTATGGTGCTGGTTCGTTGGGTTATGGCTCCAGCCTTTCAACCTTCGACCCTGGAGAGCTTCCACCAACGCACATAGTACAGTTCCATCTTTAAAGTCTTCTACTATATCTACAACCTGTAAGGATTAAAAATAAGCTTACTGATCGTTATAAACATACTAAAATGAATTATATTTATTCAGTCCATACTCTATTTCATTTGTAAAATATTTGGCTAAACATGGTTGTAAATGGCTTATTATCTCGTAGTTCTCATTAAATTTCAATAGGTTTTGGTAATTTTAAATATGCATTGATATTATCTGTGTCCCCGCTGGAAAAAAGTATTTAAGGTTAAACTTCTTTCACTTTAACCTCTTTGTCTAGTGTTAAAAAATAAAGTGAAGTACAATCATTGCTTAATCATTGGCAATCGGTACAAACAACAGGGTTACAGCGATTTGTAAAATCAAACAAATTAAATTGTTTTTAGTGCGCTGTTTATAAAAAACACACTACTTAATAACAAATTAGCGTATCATGCGCATGAAGAAGTGTTAAACTGTGAACTCATTAATACGATATTACCTTTATATTCATTGGTTTCAGGGTCTCATTGACCCAATTTCTGAAGGTATTAGCCTGTATCTCCACCCAGAGGTCCTCGTGACCTTTGATGGCCATGCCCTTGGCGGCTGTCCCTTCAGGGCTGCGGGCGGCGAGCCCCGCCTGCGTGATGCGCCCCGCCGAACCCTCGGCTGAATGCGCCCTCACGCCTTGATGCGTCACTCTTACTCCCTCCATTATTAGAACTTATTAGTTATTAATATAATTTCGTAGTCTATTTAATATCACTTCATTTTCTTTGGCACTGCACATCGTTGTCATCTGTAAAGAAAATATAAATATCAAATTGGGAAATGGAGATTTGTCATTGCGTTTACACGAATCTTAATTATAATATAAATAGGAATTCCTAATTGTAATTTAAATCCTAATTTATCAGTACGAGCGTCTATAATTGTGATATATCTACTATTGAATAATTCCATTTATGGGAGGCCTTGCAGGTAGAGTCTTTCTGAGGTACAGAGGGATTGTTTATGTGCGAACTGTTACGACTTTACGACCATACCCGTTAATAAAAGTCTGTGCAGATTTACCTATTTACTTTGTTTATACTTTGTATCTTTGTTTAAACGCGTTATCTCTGGAACTACTGACTAGTCGAATTTGAAAAAAATATTTTTCCATTTCATAGCCTAATTCTTGAGGAAGGTTATAGGCTATTAAACATCACGCTATGACCCTTAAGAACCGAGCAAAAAGAATAAAAGCAGGTGAAACTCCGGGGCACAAGTAGTTTGAGATCAGCGATTAAATCCCTTTTCGGAAGTTTGATACGGTAACTGGACGTTGCGCATTTTGAATACCGCAACCGAACGCAGAGAGTCGAATATATGTATAGCATGTCTGTTGAGGCCCCAAAAGTGCGAGAAGTAGTTAGTAGGCAATATAGTTGCGACCTCCGATAGTATCTTGTTACTTACTGTTCTGTTCAGTGTAAGTGAGGTCTAGAGTTTAAAGCAGATTGATGACGTATTGTCACTTCGGTTATGATTGATTACCCTCCCCGACAGAACCTGACGAGAGTACATTGTTACGTACTCTATACAGTTAACTAGCTGAGTCCGTGACGGCGTAAATATGTGAACGTAAATTTTTTCTGGAATGTAGGTATGTTTCTTATAACCATTTCACTGATTTAAGCCAGTTCGGCTGATTTTCCTTAGATTTCAGAAACATGCAACTGTAGTGTTAATCAATCGCAGTATCGCTTGCGTAGTGAACTCTAAAATTATATTTTTTATGGAAAGATATAATATAGAGTCGTGAGCAGAATTTTAATCTGCTCCTCCTGGATAAATACTCCAGGCACTCTGCAAACTGAGGCAGAAAAAAAAAAATATGTTTAGAGTTCGCTGCGACAAGCGTTAATAATGCATTTGGATGATTTATCAGTAGTTATGGTAATTAATCTTCATATTTTGATAACAGTAAATTATTGGTGGCGGTTACAACCAATTCCATTGCATTGGGGCATTCCCAATGAGGGTTGACGTCACGCAGGAGGCCGGTCATAAAACATAGCCAAACCTTTAGCAGCATTCCAGTACAACTAGAGAATATGTACGGTAGAAGAATACATGCTACGCCGACCCCAAATAAATTGGAATAAGGGCAGGGAGATGATGGTGATTTAATAACAGTAAATATACACAAATAATCATACTTACATAAAGAGGGTACAAAAAAAAGGTAGCCCGATTGTTCTAACCACCAGACCGTTTCGATGAGATAATTAAGTTGATGGAGATTTTTATATAAAAACGTAGCTGGAATACCTAGTCTGGTTATAAGTATTTTTATGTATATACAGAAATATTATTATAATGACGTCGTGTAGGTGGAAGTAATGATATAATGAATCAGAAAAAAAAACATAATGTTAATGTCTTTGTGTAAGATCGCATGGGTGTCTAATACGACAATACCCACCTAAATCTTTGATGTTCAATTTTATTAATTGAATTGGGTTAAATACCATACACCTGGTAAGATTATACACCAAATACCTGAAATGTTCTCGTTTGTAGTCAATACTACATCTAACATGTTACTACTACAATATTTACTTTCCCGAAGAGCTAGGCAAGGGGTGTAGGGCACACCTTAATAGAGGCCGACAGACCCGTAATGGACGAGTCTAGCTACTCGAGGCGAGGCTACAGAGGCGACATGGCGTTCTCAACTTCCTGGTGATATTACTTTTACTTATTCCCCGCATATTACTCTTAGGCCAAGATAAACAAAGAGGACTTAGCACTAGATTTGCATTATTCCTGTCACTGTAACACAAATGTCAAACTACAAGTGCAACATAGAGACTGGGAAAAAAGCTAAGCTAATGCACGTGCGAAGAAATGTTTAATTATCTTGGCTTTAAACCACGCTGCCTCGTTGGTCTAGTGGTCCAAAGCGCGACTGCTGAGCATGAGGTTTTGGGTTCGATTCCCGGGTCGGGTAAAGGGTTAATGAGTTTTTCTATTGAAATTCTCAGTAGCAGCCTGGTCTTTGGATTGTGCCCGGTTGATGGTAATAGGCTCACCACCTATTACATGGACACATAATAACAGTATTGGTGAAATGTGGGTGTGCAATAGTGTACACCTCTACCTATAGGGTAATACAGGCGTGATGCTATGTCATATTATTTATTGTATGTTATGTTTAAACCACGAGTACTTCAAGAAGTAAATTTAATAAATGTCCAGTAACGAATTATACAGGGTTGAATTTTTCAAGTGGGCGTGGATGTCCTAAGCCGATACTACAAGGTATAGCGAAAAATACTTCAATACTCATGAAAACTAAATCTGTATCATTGGATTTCATTGAACTGTATCAGTCGTTTTTTTTTTTCAAAATCAATCACTTCGATCGATTACTGGCTGAGAACATTGATTTTTCAAAAATTCTTTGATGCAGTTTTAGTTTTCATCAAAATCGGCCCGAGACTCTTTAAAGTATTTAATATTTCTTATAGTTTCGGACTTGGTTATCCACGCCCATTTTAAAAAAATCACCTGTATTCACTCCTAATTTCATGTAGTTGTAGTTTTATTGATCTACGTTTTATAGAGCCTTTTTTCATGACATGTAATGTCAAATATTTATTAACAATTATAATTACAAGTCAGATCAATACTTCCTATATGTAATGTACCAATTATAGCAGACTTATATAGAAAACAATAGGGCCACTGCTAATGCAGTCCTATCTTGATCATTTGGTTTTTTTTGCATTAACTATCAAGTAAAAATCGCACTTCTATCGGCTCCTTATGTTATGTATACTTAGTGGAGGGGCCCATGGCTATGAACTTCCCTTGCCTATGTGGAAGTTCATCAACCGATGGATTGGCCGATGCAGATGTCATGTAGGTAGATAGGGTATTATTAGTGTATCTGATCTATTTGCGAATACGGTACCAAGAACACACACAACGCACACTTATTGTTGTGCTTGTTCCTCTTTCTGCTCAGAAAGACCTGATGAAGTACGTGTAGCGTGTCGTTTTGTCCGACCTGGGAATCAAATCCAAGAGCTCACGTTCAGCAACCGCACTAACGACCACTAGGCAAATGAGGGATTTTTGTAGAGCAACTACGTTTTCAAACTAAAATTATAGATAGCAATTTCGTCTAAAAGGGTCTCGTTTTACTATGTGAGTGTGTGTGTGTGACACTTGCACTCATACACTCACCCACACGTTGATATTGGTCCCTTGCAGAATCGCAGCAATTATCCGCAGTAGAACAACGTCGCAAACTGTGGCACGCACTAATTAGTCGCCAGTCGCACCGTCCTTATTCGTTGAACGTGTTCAAAGTAGAACTTATGTACAGTTTATTTATTCGAATGCGGGACATGTAACACTGCTGTTACTTTGATGCACCTTTTTAGAAAGAAAGGGATGAAATGTCTATGTCTACTATGTCACAGCTTAAAAAAGTTCAAGGCATTACAAATGTAAAACATACTAATATTTTTCAAAAGTTTTATTCGGTTAATTGGGAGGAGTAACCGGCGTACATACATTAAAAAAACAACCGAATTGTGAACCTCCTCCTTTTTGCATTTACAAAATTTTGTGTACGTTGTTAACAATTGCATTAGTCAATTTTAAACTGTGTCGCAGTCATTAGCGCCCACCTCCAAAGAGTCAAGGAGCTTTGAGCATTTCAATTATATAATAAAAATATAAGGAAAAGGAACTACAATTCATAAACATATTTTAGGGGTGATATTTAAAGGTTCCAATGTGACAAGTTTGTGAGTTAAAATTTTAATGAAGTCATTACTGCTGAAGCAGTTTGTTCGGAGATTGATATTTACTAACACTAGAAAATAAGATAGCATAAGTCAACTAACACTATATGGATACCTACGTTGTTCCGAAATAAAGAGTATTATTATATTAATACTTGTCGACACGAACAGTTATTTTATCTTTCGGAGAAATTCGTTTCAAAAAGTTCCAAGAAAATTATTATAATTAGTAATGCTTGTACAAGGAAAACAAGATCTTGGAACAACCCTTGTACGTCGAAAATCGTGTTCAGGAAATATTAGAAACAATGGATGATGACTACGGAACTGTACCTACTTACTTTGTAGATAGTCCTACGCGCACTTAGCATTTTTCAATATGAATGGAGTGAACACATTATTTTTCTAAGTTCCTTCTTCCTGGTTCTATACACGACATGTTTATCAGGTATCTTTGAAGATCTTTTCTACCCAACTATGACGTAAATTTCAATAAAATAGGGAAGATAGGTTTTTTAATCTTATTTTTGTATTATTTAGTTTATCCATCTATTAAGGAATTCTCAGTCGCAGCCCGGAGTTTGGAAGTGTGTCCAGTTGATGGTAATAGGGTCACCACCTATAACATGAGATAAATAACAGCGTTGGCGAAATGTGGGTGTACTGTGTATCTACCTGTTAGGGGAGTACAGGCATCACGTTATGTTATGTTATACATAGCACCAGGACGATACATAAGTACATATTTTATATTTTCCTTATTATTCTGTGATATTTCCAGAACATCTCCACACCACAATGGTCTTTGTAACACTGTTACAAAACAAACTAATTCATTGTTCGTAAGCAAATTGCTTCCTAATATTGTTACACGTTTTTCTTCGAAACGGAAGAGTCAAAATACTGAATAATTAAAATGGGGTATAAAAACCCGTGGGATATCTAAGAATATGTCGTGACGCAGTATTCTTTAATTAGGTGTGTGTTTCGACACAAGAAGATATTCAAAGCAAAACAGAGCAATAAATGCGAGAAGGCTGTGATCCCTCATGTAATCCCCTCCGCGTAAGTAGATGTCTCGCGAGTCGCATACCAAGATTTGGCGCAATCTGCTGTTTTGAGCTGACATGCAGAAATAGAGTATTACATTTGTTTGCCTATAATTAGTCGCTGCGTATACACAAGAAGGCTGGAGCTTACTACTTATATATGTTCGAAACTCATCAATAATTTTGAAAGACAGTTTTTTACGCTACTATCTAAACCCAGCTTCGCTTCCCCGTAGCTCAGTCTAATATGTTTTTCCTTTTTTCCGTAGGAACTTCGAAATGAAAAGTATATAAAACACTCTACTCAAATCCAACGTTATGTACAACATTTCAATTCAATCCATCAACGAAAGTTGATTTTTATATATAAAGATTTTAAAAATGTTGTTGAGTTGAATCGTGCTTTTGATTTCAAACGTAAAGGAAAAGTGTCAGTATAAAGATAGCGCAAAATTTTCCTATTATGTAAATAGGAAATAACTCAGTTGGGGACCCGCTTGATACGTTACCAAAGGAACACAATGCAAGGAAAGGCAATTGAAAGAAATTACATTGTTTACTATGTTTATGGGATAGTATTTTTTACGTAGAATAGGTCCACATTAGAGAAATCCGTAGTTCTCGTTCCCGAGAAATTCAGGTCGAGAAAAGTCGAGAATTCGAGAAATGTGGTCTGAACCTATAACTATAAGAAAAACCCAGTTTTCGGCAAATTTTTCGTTTTACTTTTATTCTTTAGACGCACTTGGAAGTAGTCTTTGTCAGGGCGGTCGGTATCCTTTGATATTACCGACACACGCATCCGACACCCGCTTGGTGCTAGCTGCATTTCGTTTCATTTGTGGTTTAACTCTTGCCGTATTAGGATAGGACAGAGCACCCAGTGGCGTGGGATACGATTTACGTTACTGGATGCAGAGCAGACTGGTAATTTTCCTACGAAATGCTTCTTTAAGTTTGGTTTTATGGTCTGCCTTGTTGGTCTAGTGCAGTGGTCGGCGAACCGCGGCTCGCGAGCCGCATGTGGCACTTTGACTCCTCGGCTGCGGCACTTCCACGAAATATTTAGTGCGGGCACGGATTATTACTTATTATCTTGCCTTGTAAGAGACGAGTAAACTTTTTTGAAAACTCGCAAAAATTGGGTCTTTGCAAAAATTTCAATTGTGTATTGTTTATATTTGGCTCTTTTGGTTGACAAAGTTGCCGACCAGTGGTCTAGTAGTTCTAAGCGCGAATGCAGAGCATGAGTTCCTGGGTTCGTTTCCCAAGTCAGGCAGTGATATTGAAATTTTCTGAATTCTCAGTAGCAGCCCGGAGTACGAAATTTGCTAAAGTAGATGGCAATAGGCTCAACACCTACCTATTACATGGGGCTTAATAACAGCATTGGTGAAATGTGGGTGTACAAGTGAGTTTACACCTCTGCCTACCCCTTCGGGGAATACAGGCGTGATGCTATGTAACGTTATATTTATAAATATAAGTACGTCTTAAGTTACGATAAAAATCGAACAATATACTTACATACACCTCAAAGAATATCTTGTTAAGTATCGATTAAGTACAATAGGTATATAAACGCACATAATAATGAAGCCCGAAGCCCAACAAAAGAGAACAATCAATGTATCGGAGGCTGCGAGGCGTGGGCCGCGCGTTTAAATCGTATCGGCGATAATAATTACATAAGATATTCTATTATATCATAGTGGGCAGTATTTGCTACTACATCTTCTACTTACAAAGCCCAGCTGACGACTCGTCACCTCTATTTTAGACTTGAGATGATCCGCCGATCTTACGTCATTAAACACACAACATTATTAACACGAATCTAAGAAATGTAGGATCGTAAACGCATTAAGTAACTAATAGAATGTAAACTAAATTGTTATTTCAGATTCTTTGGATGAGGTAAACTGGTTCTTGCATACTGATTCATCTAATCGCAGAATAACACATTAATATCTAAAGGCTACATACAAGTAATAAGGTGTATTACTTTATTACCTTTATTGGTGTTTTATTCTTAGTCATAAGCTAAATTCTCTGTCTTGGAAATGGCTAACAAGTACTCGTACACAATATGCAATGAGTAGTTAACCCTCTGATTGTTTTATTAACCTCATATCTACAAAAGGTTATACAGTACTACTTGTACCTGTTCTTATGTATTATTTACTTGTTATTTATCATGTTAACATACGAGGGGCTCGTGGCTAAGTAACATACGCTCAGGTCGATCGATTGAGGTTAAGCTGCGCTTGCCGCGGTCAGTCTGTGGATAGGTGACTATAATTTCATACCGACACCTCTCCGTACCTCGGAAAGCGTGTGTCGTGCATCCGGTTTGACTGGAAGCCGACCCCAATGTAATTAGGAAAAGGCTAGGCAGATTGATTTATCATATTGTTTTAACATACATAAACGCCTTTTTCCTATAGGGTAGGCAGAAACTACAGAAGGCCAGGCCTGCTACGATCCTTATATACTCATTTTGCTTCGTCCATATAATGTTTAAATGTAAGAACATAGAGTATTATACTATGTTACTTAAATGACGTAATACTACGTTTTAAATACTTCCTAGTATGGGGTTGGGATCTATTCTGGCATCGACTTTAAATACACTCAGTCTTAATGTCATGTAGGTATAGCTGTATTACAGTGTTATGAAAATAAAAACGTAATTTTAATCTAATTTATAGAATAGAATATTGGTTTATTTGCTTAGAATGGATTTAAATATATAAGATTAATCCTAGGAGTATGACCGGCAAGTCAAAGGTAGCAGGTTCGAACCCCGGGCCGTAGCACTTTTTTTGTGCATGTTTAGAACTAATTAGCATTTGCTCAAAACGATGAAGCAAAACATCGTGAGGAAACTAGCACACCTGATATTCTTGATGGTGTATAAAACCATGTTGGCTAAAATGACCTCACATGGAAAAAACAGTAATGACCATATTCAGAAGTCGATGCAGTTTATCAAAATCGTAAATATCAAGAATTTATTCGTAGTATTTACGATACTAAACTAATAAAACAGTAAAGTTTCTCTGAAGTAAACAATGTAGGTATAAAATGAATAATTTATGATGACAAAGACTAGTTTGTTTTAGTTAATTAATGAAATGAGAGAATAATATATTTATTTACGATTATTTGATAGATTTATTAGCTTATTTTAAGACTAAGCTTGTAGTAGAAGGACAACTTATAATAGTAATAATTATTATTATACCTACTCTACTTCAGACCGAATCTTTGGTCACGGCGACCTATCTCCACGGAGATTAGGAAAGTAGGTACGCAGGAGATATTATGGTACACAAGTGTATGCGCAAGCACAGGTGTACTCTCTCTTCCTTCACTCTCATAAACTGATACTCATAACCGGACGGTAATCCGACCGGAGACAGATCAGGCGCAAGATTTACGTGCTCTCCGAAGCACGGGGATGTCACACCAATAACACATTTCCTCACCCGAGAATCGAACCAAGGACCTCACGCTCAGCAGCATCGATTGCAGCCACTAGACAAATGAAGCAGTTAAAGGACAACTAGAATAGGAAAACTAGGTGACTATCTACGCTTTTCTCATTTCATCGTCCCATACATAGGTAGTTTCATTTGGGTAAATTTTATCACAGTCTGGGTACATAATATACACCTAATCACTCGCCTTTCAATTGAAACTGTTCTCGTACTGTAACCGTAAGCAAAAAGTCTTCATGTAGGAGTTTTCCATTCGACAGTTGTATTACCTATAGGTATTGTCAGAATAAATGTATAGGCTGTACATAAAAACAAATAAAAAAAAAAAATCGTTTCTCGTGCGTCCCTTAAGACTATTTTTTTATTATATTCCTTTAATCAAAGGTGGATTTACGTTTGGCCACCAACTCGCCTGATGGTAAGCGACGGTGTGGCCGAGGATGGAGCACGTAGATCCAGAATAAACCTATTCACTTGTTAAGCAGAGTGGATAGATTTGGGAAGAACGATAGTTAGGGAGTTGCACCGAACTACATCCCGAAACACGAATAGGTCGCTTCACGGCATGGCTTCGTCCGGTGGGTGGTAACCAGCCGCGGCTGAAGCCTCCCACCAGAGTTGTGTTGCCTGTTTTGTACCACCCAGGGGTCACGTGTAGGGATTCCATTTAAAGGGTGTACTCCTACGGACGCGGGCAACTCAGCCCCCAAAAACATATTGCTAATATAAATACATTTTAATTACACTTCGCTGCAAATAAAATTTATTTGAGTCATGCGTCGCACACATTCCACTTCTAATGATTACTAATTAAATGATACCTACTACGACAAGGACATTCATGAGGTGACAAGGCTTGCCCACATCGCCCACTATAGGCGTGTGTGATTTAAATAAATCATTCGAGATGACTGAGGCTTATCTTAATTCGAATAAAAAATACCTTGATTTTGCTTTATCGACGCCTCAAACGTGATTTATTATAGATTAACAATAGTGGTCGTCAATATATTGAAAAGAAATATCTATTATTCAAAATATCCTAAGTAGTTTGATACAAAGCCAATATGCCAGATCCTGAACATTTTATTCAGATTATTTATCGATATTTACAGATTTTAATTTTATAACAATATAAACAACCATTTAATTACTTTGTGATAGACATGGAGGGCAATTCAGTAATTTAGTTTTACAATTGGACTGTCAAACGATAGTTGAACATAGAAGTGATGACAGCGTAGCTTTGGGCTGGTAAGACAAATGCCGCTGGTTCGGACCTGAGGCACGCACCGTAATATGGTGTGTTGAAGGAAATCATCGTGAGGAAACCAGCACAACTGAGAAATTGTCTCAATTGAGTGTAAAGGCATGTCAGAGACCAACGGGCTTTGACTGTTGTTCATCAACCATATTATGATAAAAAGACTAGGCAAACGATAATAAAATATAATACTTGCCAAAACCCGGTTCCTGCTACAGAGTATATATATGGAAGTGGAGATAGCTTTTATGTTACCTGGAATTTCTCTCTAATATGGCTTACAAAACGTACGTAGGCTTTGTGACGGCAGTCCAGTGTGTGGTATTTAAACGGATATCGTTTAAATACCGCACATTTGTGTACGATCGGTGCAAATCCACGCTAAAATTTCTGTGAATTTAGTTACCTAGTATTTGTAACTAAAGCTCATAGTACACAGTATGCGAAACGACTAAGGGCCTGTGCAGACTAAGAGCCTGGGTCTTAACCGCTATTGAACCACACTTAAGCAATAAAAAGGTTAAAAAATAATAATATAAGTCTATCTATCGAACTTAACTGCAATGCAAATCAAAACATAAATTAATTTTGCCAATCTTATGTACATAGCTATTTATTTTCAAATCTACATAAATACCTAAAACGGGAGGGACTTTTGACGTAATGGCCTTTTACAGGCATTACAGCTTTGACATTGATGTTGTGGTAGCTGAATGGTTACTAAAAGTTGCATTGCAGGTTTGAACCACAACTGCTGAAGACAGCAGTTGTGGTTCAAACCTGCAATGCAACTTTTTCATGTCAATGAACCTCTTAGTAAATTATGTTATAGACATCACAGACATACAGTAAAGGAAGCTGGACTTAAAGTGAGCTTGCGTAGTGATCAATGCTCTTGCCTTCTCTGTATGAGAAAACCCTCTTCCGCTGCAGTGGGACCATTTTTTTTTCTCAAGTCAATTTGTGGGATAGTTATGGCCTGGCTATGTATGGTTATGAGTGTAAATAGTTTTGACATCCAAAATTCGTATAATAAGATTAAATTCTAAGCCAGTTATACCGCTACAAAGTAAAGATTTTGTGGTAATGACAATCACACCATCGCCATACGACGACCGTAACCACAAACAGTTGCAATGGTATTATTCACACGTCCGCACAACTGTCCACCCACTTTCTTGTGGTTAAGGTGTGGTTTCAAGCCGTATGGAGCAGTGTGAATAGACCCTATAATCTAAGCCTGCTCTAAGACTCTATCATCGGACTAGCGAGTCAGAGGTTGTTTGTTCGGACGTTAGTTGAAATATTACGGGGAGCCAACTCATATTTGAAACACAAGCTTAACTTCCGTCCATTTAAGCTAGTGTTGGTTAAGAAAATGGGTACTAGGATACTCAGGATTTTGCAGCCAGTAATTTTCAGTACAGAGTACCTACTGCATACCTGGAATAATTGTTGATTTATTAGAAAAGAAATTGAAGATTTATAATTCGAATTAGTTCCCGGAACTCTATTAATTTGCGTACATGAAGTATTCTCTGAAGTTAATGTATTTAATTATATGTTTATTACAAAAAGGTTAGTAGTGGGTCGATTGATATTGGGTGTCGATGCGGCGCACCACCCACTGCGTTGATTTGAATCAGTTTATGGCACGCGGTATACAGATCTTATTATTATAAAGAGCGTGCTTCTGACTAGTATACGGTGATGTAGGTAACAAAGGTACAGTCGTAAATATTGTTTATAAGGTTAATCGTGTTTTCACATTCCATATCAACTATAAAGTTATACTTTAACATATTAGCAAAAACATTTGCCGCCGCACGGTTATATTATAGTTTAGTTATGTATAGTTTTAAATTCTCTATGTATGTTTGATTATTATCTGGTGATAATTGTTATAGTTTTTTGGAAACGTGTCGAAAGGCACTTGGTCTCTCTAGACTCTACATGACTATGTATAACGTATCTCTCTATCTACGTAAATCAATAAACAATTCTACGTTAGTCTTTGATGTAAACTAGGAAGAGTGTTAAACATCTAAAAAAACATGTCACTACGAGATTATATGATTTATTGTTTTATTTTCCTTTCTTTGCTCGTTTATGACAACCACATGCAGAGGGCATCTATTCACACCAATAAAGTTCCCTATAATTTCGATCGCCGAATATTAATAATTATTTTATTGCTCGTCAAATCATTTCGTTTACGCCCAACATGTTTGCTGTAGACATACCTATATTATGACGACATGTGACAAGTATTGTCGTATATTATTTGTCAATAATAACTGTCGGACAGTTCCTTCCTTTACATACATAATGTTATTTCATTCGCTCACGACACCTACGACGGCGATGCGACGTAGATTGATCACATGACATGTATATGCTACGTATTTTTTTCTATTCCGTAATTATACTAACAATACGTACCTAGTTACTAACGTACATTTTTATGATATACTTAGTAACAACTGATTAACATATATCTTTAGCTAATAGGGAGTTTTGTGGATGGGTTTTAAATAATGTAGGTAAACCAAATAAATCCAGTCAGACTTCCTCGTTTTAAAGAGCGCATTAAATGATTGATCTTAAAAGTATAATCAATACTGCAGTGGGGTAACACTTGAAATTAATACCAATTCCAATCCAATTCCAATATTAAATAGACCTTAAGGGTCTATTTAATATTGGAATTGGATTGGAATTGGCGTACAACGCGTAATTTTAAAATAAATTTATGTGCATTACAGTTGCCTCAATTTTAAAGCATGTCTTCATATTATCCCGAATCTATAATTATTTTTTAGACATTTTGGCATTTAAAAGTACGAACTGACATATTTCTAATGTCAATCGAGCGGATTTATTTTCAAGAGTAAGCACACAGGTGTTCCTTACAAACAGTCACGAATGTTTGTCGAGATAACTCTACGTTTATACTAACTGTTCAATTCTAATATTTAAACGCATATGGACACATTGGAAGTCGATCACAAAACAAATGAAACAAGGCTAGGCTAATGACGATACTCCTTCTCCTATTGTACAAGCTATTCATATCTAAGAAACAGCGCTCAAAGCAATCTGAATTAAATTTTCCTTTTCAAGTAAAATAAAATGAATCATAAAGCCTCTTTTTCCTTGTTTTCTCAATGTCGCCCAGACCTAAGGGCCAGGACATATTTATATGGAAATGTGGCAGTTAAAGAGGGCTGTAACAGTTCAAACTTGTTGTATACTCGCCTTATTTTCAGACTTTTGTTGATGAAATGTAGAACATTTTGCTAACTTTTTGGCTTGTATTGATCGTTATTGTTTAGACTTTAGCGAACTCGGCGGCTACAAATGTCAGATTACAAACTTTTAGATCTCTTATTTTAGGAATTTAAGTAACTTGAAGTAGGTATGAATATAATTCGGTGGCTGTGCTATTGGTGATTAAGAAAAGAAGAAGAGGTTGTTGCAGTGGTACAGCTACGGGTTCAAGATATTCCACATTTCCGTAACATTAATTAATGCAGAAGAAACTTTCCTACAGTGATTTCATTGAAGAAACTCTGATCCACAATTAATTCATATAAACGCATAAACTTACAGAATCTTGTCGTCATCAGCAAACCAACATTCGCATATATTTTCTTTTTATGACCATAAAATGGTTCTTTTTATAGACGAGAGATTCTATAGATATGAGTAGTAAATGCTGTCTAATGCTGCAGTATATTAAACAACAATAAATGCACTGTTATGTGCATCCATCAAAACGTGTAGGAAGTGAGCTCATGTTCCGTTCCGTTGTCGTCATTATTATGCGCGCTATTCAAGCGCACGCGCATGTCACGCATGGTAGGGGTATCTTCCTACGCGGACTAATCAGATACTTTTATGCAGCATTATAAACATTTAAAACAGTACAAGAATTGTACTTTGATGTAATAAAGCTTCGTTAAAAACTTCACAAAACATTATTACGGCTAAGTTCTTTTGGGACAGCATTGTCAATATTGTTAAAACTTAATAAAACTATATCTTTAATAGAATGTATAGATGCTAAAGCGAGATACTATTAATGCGAGTAAAGTAAATAATAAAGTAAAAGAAGAGGTAGGGACGAGGATTAGGAAACATGTGCTAATGGTAAGATGTAAGTTACTTTGGTCATGTACCAAAGATGGATGAAAGGAGATTGATTAACTAGTATAAGTACGAGGTGTGTGTGGCTGGAACAGCATGAACAAGCCGACCTACTTCAAACAAATTGCCGATGTTCTTAAAAAAGGGTAGGTCAAGAGCAACCTAACCCGACGAGCTTGAAGTGGATAATGAACATACATTAAGCGAAAAAGGTGACATAATAGGAAAACAAAATAGGAAACAGGCGTGATTATATGTATAGTTTTAACTCTTGTGTTTTTAGAAATGTCCGTTTAATAAATTATAATGAATGCACTCAGTTTGTTAAATTAACTGGCTCGTTGGCGTTGGAGTTGGAAGTGCGGCTGCTGAGCTGTCTTAGGTCCGATTCCCGTGTCGTACAAGTATCGTTGGGATTTTGTATTAAATAAATCTGAGAAACTGCTTGGAGTTTAGAATTATACTCAGTTCATGGTTCTCACCATGGAGTTAATAACTGCATCAGCGAAATATGGGTGTACAACAGTAGGTACCTATACTGCTTAACCTATGTTATTTAGCCACTGTAAGATGCCAACGTCAGATTCAGATTCATTTATTTGCTCAAACTTGCCTTGGTAATCGTTTTGGCTTTATAAACTTCTACTATTTCAATCATTTGCTTTTGTTTTCCTCTTACATTATTCTCACATACCATCAATAAACCAATAAAATGTTATTTTAAAAAGAGTGTCTATGGAGTGTGCTGCCGGCTCTTCTCCATAAGATCAACTATTTTGGAACAGTGCACCTAGCTTTGACGTTTTATATGTGCCTGTAATTTGGTCTATGTGAAATAAAACAAAATTAATTTGAAACATATGTATACATACAAAAAAGACATTGCATGCAAGTTAACATAATAGAAGAAAAAAAAATAGTAGAAGAAAATTCATTCAAACATGTTTGCCATGGGCCATGACGTCAAAAGTCTTATTATAATAGTTCACTTATCCTCAAGTCACGGTAAGTAACCCTGTTATAAGTGTATATCTTCAAAGAACTCATTACAGTGCAGCCGCCCGTTGCTGTCATTGTTATTATTTATATTAAAACCTGGTTTGACGGACCTGTTCCACAGACTGGCTAGACGAGTGAAAACTTACACTTAGCTAATGGTATCAAGTAGTTGTTATTGTGACTTGGATTTTAATTATATATATTTATTTTCATTATATTTATATACCCTTGTATATATAACATAACGTTCATCGAAAAATGCTGTCAATTAAAGAAAATATAAGTAGGTATAGTATCTATCAGGCCTGCATTACCCAAAAGGTGTTCAACAGTAGGTACTACGCTCCTCTGCAGCGGTGTGGTATGATGTGGTGACCCTATTGCCATCTACCAGACACACTTCTAATTAACAGGTTATTTTTATTGGGAATTCTGATCTGGGAATCATATACAAATTATAGGAGGAGGAGAGTATTATTCAATAGTTGTCTGCAATATGGCCATGGCCGTGCCTAGCCAGTGGACTTATGATAAAAAATCTATAAATGAATACCTACCTAGAAACGTGGATATTCGTAGAAATCGTATTTTATTTCTGAATCATCCAATTTCAAGCAAAACTTCAATAACGAAACCTCTTTCGTGGTATTACCTGTAAATATTATTTCTTCGAAAATTTCCTAGTAAACCTAGCTTTCGTGCTAAATATAATAGTTTCTTATTACAGATTATACAAAATAATATCGCGTAATACAGATAAATCTTTGAAAAGCATTAACTCATACTTAGCGAACGTTTAAGTTATAATTTTTTGTGGAAAAATAATAAGGTGGTGAGCAGAATTTGAACCTGCGCCTCCCGGATAAATAATCCAGGCGCTCTGACCACTAAGCCATCTCGACCTCTACCCACCAACGCGAATTCTTAGTCCACATTTTTAATACGGATATTGATATTCTTTTTCCACAAAACTGTGTAACTTAATATCGCATATCCAGTTGTTAGTAGGTAGTGACTGTCCGAGATGGCCACGCACGGCGCTTTGCATGTACGCCATGGCGAAGTGTCTGTGCAGGCTAGCTGTGGCAAGCCTGCACAAATCCCGGTGTGTCTGTTGACACCCGACAACGCACCATAACAGTCGCGGTGAATGCTGTGGCGGACGTGGGCCCTCGGCAAAGGTTAGAGTATGCCCGTGTGGTTTTTAGTCGGTAGGGATCCGGCAAAGTGTGCATGGTGGATATTTAACACGCGACAAATAAAAAAAAGCTGCTACTAGGGACAACCAGAACGTTCTGTAGGTTTTTATAGCAACTGAAAGTAACTTGAACGGGTGAGTATGTAAATGTCTATCAGCGGTCATCTCAGTATTCATTCTTTTTCTAGCCATGTCATGTCGCCTTAAACCATCCATCCATCGTTTCTTTTGTCTTCCTTTATTCTTGTAGGCATTTTGTGCATTTATACTCAAAACTTTCCATGAGACATACTTCTTATCCCTCAGCTTCACAGAGTCGAGACATATATTATCATTATAAAAATATAGCGGCATTTTAAAGTATCGCCCTTATGTTCATACAACCACATTAAATCAGTACTTTGGTGTTACTTCGCGCAGAAAACAGCAGGACACAGTAAACCTGTTTTTGGATTGACAAATCGCTATTACTTAATGTTAAAAATGTTGACTTGGTTTTATCAGAAATAGCATTCACAATTGATTGCAAGGAAATTGAGTTCATACGATTTAAAAGTGGTACACTATATGTATTATATTTTCTTTAAATCTTTTGAGGTTATACACAGTAAATAATGGTTTGTTTATAGTTATTTTCAGTGTACAATAAAGTAAAATCTATCTATCTATACAGTGCGTATATAAAATGATTTTATTTGTATTTTTTCTTATCTAAGATATATCATTTAAAGTAACGCACATTCTAAAAATGAGTTATCTATGTATGAAATAAAATGTAAAAGACCACAGGCTCTTTTATGGTCAATCCATAAAAAGGCTATATTTTGTGCAAGGGGAAGCTGGAGACCAGCCCGAATGCAGTTCCTAGGATTGAACTATCTGTAGCGATTTAGACAAAGAGTGGGGGGTAGTTACAATACCCATTATTTACAAGTTTTTAAAGGTTTATAATCATCTTTAACATTGATTCTTAACAAAGTAAGTGATAACTGAACGATAGTCAGAATTTGTTGGTCTAACTCATG
Source organism: Xylocampa areola (assembly GCA_935421205.1). Taxonomy (NCBI): domain Eukaryota; kingdom Metazoa; phylum Arthropoda; class Insecta; order Lepidoptera; family Noctuidae; genus Xylocampa; species Xylocampa areola. The sequence continues at coordinate 11,114,249 of OW285201.1, read as the reverse complement.
GCCGGTTGTGGAGTGACGTCATTTTATTATCAATGACTCTCCTGATTAATTTGTATTGTAGGTACTCGGTGATTTAACCACTGCCCACAAAATATTCATCTATTGACATGCGGGCTGATTTAATGTGGTGACCAAGCATAAATTACATCTGACTCTCCGGATTTTATTGCCAATTGTCATGTATTATGGTTGGTTAAGCGAAAATATCAAACAGTAGTCAAACTTTGTTAGTTTATCAATAAAAGCGGATTAGTAATAATAATTTGTCAACAATAAATTATGATTTAATCTCGTCGTGTTACAATTAATCTACAAAAGACAAATTGGTTTTGCAAGCCACGTGAATCTACGTGTTTTACATGAAATAAATGTCGTTACTGGTATAAATTTAGCCAGCAAACTCTAAGGAAAATCATAAAGAGACCGAAGCCTCTTAGATTTTATTTATTGTTGGTTGATTTTTCAATCTTGCTAACAAAATAATACATATAGGTAAACGTAACAATAACGACCTTACTTGGGTATTTTTCTTGAATTGTGAACGGAGTAGGTGGTGTGTACAAAAGGAATAAAGCTGAGGGGGTGCTAAAATTGTATAATTTTATTTTTAACAAGCGGCTGGCTAACGACGTTCTTCGTGCTCGACTGCGCTCGATAATGTGCGAACCATCCACGTAGAAACACCTATCTAAGTATATAGGTATTGTGTATATTACTTTACACTTATAAAATATCATCATCATTATTCTACTGTCTTTTCTCAATTCATATTGGGGTCTGCGCAGCACGCATCTTTAATTGCTGTCATCTCATTAAGTATTAACTCCTTTTTTACACGACTGCCCAAAAAAAGGAGTGTTGTTTTTAGGGTTCATGTATGTATGTAAGTATCTTCCTTCTAATATCTTTGGTAAGTATGTATGTATGTTTGTGAGTTTCTTTATCCCCATAATTTCTAAATACCAGAACCGAGTTCGATGTAGGTATTTTTGGGGGCTGAGTTGCCGGCGTCCATAGGCGTGCACCCTTAGAATGGAATCCCTACACGTGGCCCCTGGGTGGTGCAAAACAGGCAACAAAACTCTGGTGGGAGGATTCGGCCGCGGCTGGTTACCACCCACCGGACGAAGCCATGCCGTGAAACGACCTAGTCGTGTTTCGGGATGTAGTCCGGTGCAACCGTTGTGGGAGACCAGTCTGGGAAGTTGCATCAAGTCCCCAACGTCGTTCTTCCCAATACTATCCACTCTACTTAGAGTGAATAGATTTCTTCTGGATCTACGTGCTCCATCCTCCTCGGCCAAACCATCGCTTAACATTATGCAAGTTGGTGGCCAAACGCAGATCCATTTTGGATTAAAAAATATATTTGAAACCTTACATTGTCCAGGGTAATAAAGGCCAGTAAGATTAAAAAAAATTGCTGGCATACTTTTTTATCTGTAATTTGATTTTTTAGCCACATAATTTTTCACATCATCCACTATTTCATTGGACTCTCTATGTTCTCGTCTTTCAGTAACCTTTCATCTTGAAATCATCATTCCTCCGGCATCACATGCCTTTCATACCATAACAACTAGAATAATTACATCAATCAGGAATAGTTGAATTAATATTGATAAAATAATGAAGGAACATATTTTTGAGCACGACAGTTCTAGTCACATTTGTGATGAGTTTTTTTTTATTGTAGACGAAAATCACGAACATGTTTTATTCTTCTAATATTTCCCATTAGGGGCTCTTGGCTAAGTAACAGCCGCACAGATTGATCGATCGAGGTTGAGCTCCGCTTGCCGTGGTCGGTCTGTGGATGAGCGACCATCATTATCAAGACCTCCGTGCCTCGGACTATCGGTCCCGGTTTTTCAAACGAAGATGACAGCGGTTACTAGTAGTCAGAAGCCTAAAAGTCAGACAACCAGTCCTACCATGAGATATCGTGTTACCCAGTACTGCTTTGTGTAAGTCAGGTATGTGGTGACGAATCAGGATTTGTTGTAAGGACAAACATTTTGGTGGCGAATCGGAACTGATGACGAGTCGGAACTAAGTCGGACAACCAGTCCTACCATGAGATATCGTGTTTCCCAGTACTGCTTCGTGGAGCTCAGGTATGTGGTGACGAATCGAAATTTGTTGTATGGACAAACATTTTGGTGACGAATCGGAACTGATGACGAGTCGGAACTACTCGTAAGTCTGACAACCAGTCCTACCATGAGATATCGTGTTTCCCAGTACTGCTTCGTGGAGATCAGGTATGTGGTGACGAATCGGGATTTGTTGTATGGACAAACATTTTGGTGACGAATCGGAACTGATGACGAGTCGGAACTAACTCTGTGTTAGTATTTGCTACTAATATTAAGTGTTATAAATGCAATCGACACTTGGATTTTTTTTCTTTAATTTTAATATTATTGAATGATATAGGTACCTATCTAACGCGATTGTAACTGACTAATGAAACGAAAATAAATTATTTTAAATGCTTGATTAAATATTTCGTGATTGAAAAATAAAAAATATGTACCTACGAGTACTTAAAAAATAAAACAAACATGCAATGTGACTTATAAAGTCAATCACATTAGCAAAAACAAAAAATTAAAATCAAGATCTTACCTACATGTGCCTGACTTTTTGGCTTGAATGTGAATTATAATAATTAAGTGCGTTTGTTTGTTTCTACAAGCAAAACCAGACATATTTTTTATCAGATAGTTATAAAACGTTGAGCAAAACACTACTTTACAACGACAAGGTATGAGAATTTTGCCTGAATTTTACCTCATTCTCGTATTATTTAATTTTCATTAATCATTGATTTAGTATAACCTCACGACACGTGTGCTGTGGGTGTAGTGCGAACATATTATACAGCATGATGTCATTAACTCGAGTCGACACTTCGTAATATTTGTCACTTTCTGTACTTGGGCAATGTGCTCAGAATGCGCAGGCTTCGATGACACACTACTCCATTTCACAAGTTATGCAAGCTTTAAACCGTTTAAATCAGATGCACCTGCTTTGAATATTCCTACGATGTCATAGTATACAGTACCATCTTTAGAAATCGATAGTAGAAACGTAGAGATCTATCAAGTCTGTACTCGCAGTACTCGTACTGACAAATACTAAACTAAACTGCATAGCTAACTTACAAATGCCCTTGTTGGTCATTAAACAGTAGAATATTGAACAAAACAAAGTATTTTCTGCACTGTTTACCTTATTTGTAAATAACTACGAGCACATCACTAGATCTTTCTGTCACTTCACTATGTTAACACTGTTAATTCATTTGTTTTGAAGGTTTTAATCACAAGTGTTCGTACTGTGTTGTTTGTGCGCGTATGGGCGCCGAGCTGCCGAGCATGCGCGGGCGAGGCAGTGGCCGCGAGGAGTGTCGGAGGCAGCAGGTTGCGCGGGAGGGCCCCCCACCCCGCGCGGCAAGGCTGCCCCTGCGCCGCTCGCACAGGTATTCCAACTGTGACGACAACGTGCCCATTTATGTCTTTGGACATGGTTGATGGCCATAACGGCCATATGGTGTCTTGCACTCGGCGCGATTATGTTTTTTCAATGGAATTCAGTAATAGTTGTGAATTACCTCAAGGTGTGGGAAATCATAAAAACTAGGAAATAACTTTCCTTACTTTGCAGCTTTTTCCTACTGTTATGTCCCGTACAATTAGTTTTTGCAAAGCCTTAACATTGTTATTTCATTATAATATATGTTTAATGTATAGTGTAGTAGTATTTACCTTGTTGTTAAAATTTATACTTACGTTTGTCTTAGAAGATCGTAAAACTGAATGTTATTAACAAACATTGGAAACGATTACTATTAGGTATAGAAAAGGCTTTTCAAGCATTTCTATAGATACTCTATTTATATACGTTCATTGTAGCGTTTACGATCCATGTATAATTGGAACCTAATAAATCGAATAATATTTATATCGATAACTTTCAATTTCTTGTTGATGTTTACCAATTTGGTGCGAGTTACCGTATTCATGGATGGTGTAGGTAGACCAGCGATTTCATTAGGTGTCTGTTAATGGTTCCATATAAGTCAAATTTCATTTTTGCTTCATCCAAGATAATTATTAAGCAAGATATCTGTTTTAATAAGCAATTCTTTTCGATTGGATATTGATTGGGAATCCTAAAAGGGGATTCCATGTAGGTACGATAACTTCAATATAACATTACAGAACGTCAAGATAAGATCTGATAAGCATGCATTTTTAGTTACTGTTTATATTTCAAGATAAATCTTTGAAAAGCATTAACGCATGCTTAGCGAACTCTAAAGTTATTATATTAAATGGAAAAAGAATACGGTCGCGAACAGGATTCGAAGCTGCTACTCCCGGATGAATACTCCAGGCGCTCTGACCACTAAGCCATCTCGACCTCTGCTCACCACCGCGAATTCTTCTTCCATATTTTAACACGTCTTATGGCGACGTTATTGCTATCAATTCAGTCCCTATACGGGTGACCGAACCGACACGACTAACTTTGCAGTTAATACAATGTCGTAAAGAATGCAATTACCTTAATAATTCAAGATAAATCTTTGAAAAGCATTAACGCATGCTTAGCGAACTCTAAAGTTATTATATTAAATGGAAAAAGAACATAAACAAATATAAACAACGATTCATGTTGTTTATATTTGTTTATGTGGAAATAAATAATATGTATACAACATATTCTTTATTTCCATGAATTAAGTAACAATGAATGGCCCAGTTAGTGGATTGAGATAGTAGGACAACATCAGAACCTGGCGCATGGATAACATTTGGTATGATGTAGCTAGATAGCAGGAGACCGTATTGGTGGCGGTTACCAGCAACAACAGCATTCCCAACGAGGATTGACGTCAGGCAGGCGGCCGGTCATAAAACATAGCCAAATCTTTAGCAGCATTCCAGTACATACTCTCTGTATGTATGGAATAAGAATACATGTTGCGCCGACCCCAAATAAATTGGGATAAGGGCGGGGGGATGATGAAATAAGTAATAGGTATGTAGCGCTATACCTCATTTCTAAATAAACTAAATCAGTCTTTCGATGTCCGTCCTTGTGGTGGTTAAAATATAGTTGACAGCAAAGCGACCTGATTTTGTAAAATAAACTGTTCATGGTTCTATATAATAATCTTAGGCATAAATTCATATTATGCAGGTATTGATCATTGTTTATTAATATTGTTTTGCAGTTAATACAATCTCCGTACATCAATAAACACAGAGTTTGTCAGAGCAACACATACTACGTAGATATTCGTAGAATTTATTAGTGTTTGTTGTGTAAAGGAAAGGAAAATGTTTTCGTAATTTATGTGAGCATAAATTATTAATATATGTACAAGCAGCCTGCAGCTATCTGTGGAACAGTTAAATTGGATTCAAGGGTCGCACAAGGTTTAATATGATGCGGGTCTGGTCAAACGGGACCTTTTATGTAAAAGAGAATTTGTCGATTTTTAATTCTTTGATAAAGTTTGGTGTTATTTAATACAGCTGAAACATATAATTCAGTATATATTTATTTTATTTTATCACTAAACCATTAGGATTGAATAACTGTTTTGTAGCTACAACAAATACTGAAATCTGAAAATGAAAATAAATATGACACAAAACACGCGGCAGACTCATGAATATCGATAATCCATTTCCTTCCAAACTCAGTGTTACGAACTTACGATTCATGTTGTTTCAAATTATAGACGCGTGCGCCAGTGAGCAGTGCACGGATGTCGAGAATTGTTAAGCGAGGGAAGAGCCCGCGGCATCCTAACTCGTGAATAAATTTGAATGACTGAACAGAGGACACGACGACATTTGGCCTACGGGCCACAGGTGCCGATGTCCTATGTTCCCATAAAATCGCGCCTGTCAAAGGCACGGAAAAATCTGTGCAACTTCTAGTGAGAAAAAAATACTTTACGCTTCAATAACTTTCCTTTTGAAAGCGTTTTCATGCTCTTGAATTCTAAGATGTATTTATATTTAGCTATACTTATCTATAACGTGCCCTATATTTTATAGAAACATAAAATTTTACATTTTCTTAATTAACTGGTACTTTTTTGGTATCAACTTGTAAATGATAGAGATTCATACAATCTATAATAAAAAAAACTGCAGTTTTCTAATTATTTGGCGTTAGGGAACCGAACGCGAACGCTTGTCACCATGCTGGCACATACTAGGGTAGGTACCTAACTACCTCCATGTTACGATTAACCCCAAAAAAGGTAACAGGCTGTCTCAAAATATATGATATTTATCATAAGTACATATGCATATGTATCGTGTAATTGTATCTTGAGTTAAAAGACGTAAACATAGCGAAAGGCACCTAAAATTTAACTTCGGGATGCTGAAACTCGAATTGAATTTTCATGTTTACTGGGCACAGGTGAAATGTTTCAAGAAAAATTTTCTATAAATGAAAAATGGAATTGGTTTGCTGCCGGGGAACGTATATAGTTGTCGGAATGTTTTCTATTTTACTGTTTCCTCTGAACAAGTAGGTTCACGTGCTGTGGTTGTAATCAAACTAAAATGCACTCTGAATTTCTAGAAAAATTCAAAGATTGGCGAAAGCTGTCTTTTATTTGTGTTCTAATTAAACGCGTTGCGGGTTCTACAGCGGGGTTGCTTTCAAGGCGTGCTCTAGCTCCAATGAACTCGGGATCAGAATGTGTGGTGGCCGCTGAGCTAACAAAAACTCCGGGAAAATTCATGAAAAGTTCGCCGGACTGTTTTTATTTAAAATACGTAGAAGTGCTGGCTTTATTTTACACAAAAATTAATGAGATGCCGGTTATCGGTTGTCATGACCGATCGTTGTATGATATCACCTTTATTTTAATAATTGAATGACCAGGTCAAAAGACCACAATTACGAACAAGCACATATTCTGATGACTACAAAGGATGTCAATAGCCGTCAATATGTGTACTTTATCGAGTTATAGGCTAGTGTACGTGATTCCTCCAGTTATGCATAGATTATATGCAGTTTAAACAAGCTCTTATTTATAAGGCAACTTCATTTTAAGGGGTCAATATGTAAGTGATAAGGATTCATTAAATTTTTTTTTTTTTTTTTTTTTCTAAATGTTTGCCTATAGGGGAGCAGTTTTCGTCTTGCTGGTAATATGTTTATTACAAATAATTAGTTATTTCCTTTTAATTCTTGGCTTACTTCTATTGATATGTTTAATGTCATAGTCTATTTGATAGCATTATGTCAGCCCGAATAACTACAAAACATATCTAGGCTTCCCTATAACCATTACACACAAATGCTGAATTCGAAATATAGGTATTAACTATGCCACTTAACATCAAATACCTTGTCTTAATACGAGAAGGCACATTGGTCACAAATTTTGTGTTGGAATTATGCCGTCACCGTACGCATCTTAGATAATATCATTATTATGTAATAGAATACCATATATTTAAAACCAATCCACTTTCCTCGTACACTGCATTGTAATGAAAAGCGGTTTCGTATTCGCGCTGCATCACCGGATGGGCCCGAACCGAATTAAAAGTTGCGCCGTCCGCGGCCGATGTGGCTGTAAACTGACCAACGCACAGTTACAAGCTTCGTTCACGTAATGTAGTTAGTAGTAACGATGCTTTACTGGCTCACTAGCCACGAATTTGCGGGCAATTTTAAAGTGTACGCTGTATCTATAAAGTTATAAAATGGATTAGGTATCTATGTATGTAAAATACGCAGTCGTTGTCGGTTTCGAAATGATAATATGTTACAGTGATATATTGTTTTATATGTGCTTAAAATTATCTCTCTTCAGTCAAAGTTTTCTTGTTAGAAACTGAAAACTGTTTGTTTTAATCAATCACGTAAAAAGGCTAAATGGATTTCGATGAAATTTGACATACAGATTAACACATTATCCCCGTCCACGCAGACGAAGTTGCTGGCAGAAGCTTAGCGTAGTGTTCTGTGTTAATACTAATGTACTCACCTGCCTAAAATCTAAAAGTCAATGAATATAGTGCTAAATATAAAATGAAGTAAACAGGTCGAATATTACTCAACAGTAAAACAGATTTGCGCAGCCCAAATGGCGCACTGGGATACCATTAGCTATAAAACAATTAACGATAAAACCATTCCCAAACTTTAACTAAAACAATATCACAGCCAGAAAGGTGCGCTATCAAACCTTTGTGTAATGAAAATAAAACTAGCGATGTTTTATAAGACAATAGTGAGGGACGCCACTCCGAGTGGCGAGCGGCGAGTGTAGCCCGCCTTGTTACGATCCCGGCTCGGGTAACAGAATTGCAATTTATAGCTTTCTCGTTGTTTTTCATAATTTATAAGATTAGCAGCGGTGGCGTCGCGCGATACCATTATAAATTTCAAATAAGCTTGATTTATATTTATATTGTTACTGTAAAAACTTGATTATTTAAAAATCAAAATGTTTATGGTTTTGTTAAGTTGCCTAGGTATAACAGATTTGTTTAGCAATTTGTAGTAATATTTTTCAAATAGTACGGCAGACGATTTGTTGAAATATTATCCATTAAAGAAAACAACTCGTAAAAACATTCAAGCTCAGATAAAAATTGAACCACTTCTCGAGCTAGAATACTAAAATAGTTTTAATTCAAAGAAATTTGCAGAATGGGAGAGTTGGCCTCCTCTTGGTACAGCGCATTAAGTATAAACATTTCGTTTTATAACTACACTATGGAATGGAAACAACTTTTCAGTTAATTTACTAAGTAAGCAGTGCAATGCTAACCCGAGTTCTCAGCTAAATGCAACGTCTATTTATTTAGTTATTGTATAGTCATTAAAACATTACAGTGTACACTCCAATTTAACAATATTTCTCATTGTTCCGAGAGCCGAGTTTAACGTTGATGTTTCACAAAAACAATTGTTTTAGCTACTTCTTCTTGCTGATCAAAGCTTGTGCTTTTTGTATTCTTTAACTGTAAAAATCTATCATAGATCAAAGCGATGAAACGAACGAACGGACTACTTACGTAGTTTAAAAAAATTGCCCTGTTATATAGATGAATATTGAAATATATCCAGTTTAAAAGGTTAGGTTATTCATAGAGTTTCTTGCTAACTTTTTCCATAGGAAACGACCATTTATTGAAACAGTGAACGTGAGTTTCGATGATCTTTCCACTGTATATAGTCTATATAAAAAAAACTAGAATCCAGTAAGTATGCTTACTCTTTAAAATAATTCTGCTCGATTGATATTGGAAATATGTCAGTTCGTACTTTTAAATGCCAAAACATCTAAAAAAATATTATAGAATCGGGATACTATTAATGCAACATGCCTTAAAATCGCGGCAACTATAATGTAGGTAAATTTATTTTAATACTACGCATTGTTTTAAGGCGTCTATTTAATATTGGAATTGGATTGGGATTGATCATCACCACTGATCTGTGACCACTAGAAATTTTATCCTAACATCCAGCACGTAGCACGCTAATCCATTGGTCCGGGTTGTAGTCGTAATCCATATTTTAGGCCTTCGAGCAGCTTGAACAGCTGCACCAGGTTTTGCCATCCTTTCAAAGAAAGAATTTTATATAAAAGTTTCCCTTCTACGTGCTTTATTTCCTTTTCTGTCGTACATATGTCTTACTTATCGGGTTTTTTAACCACATCCTAAGTTTCGTAGTTGATTCGTGTGTAACCTGCTCTAGAATGAATATGAAACACATGTAATGGGTGGTAAGATTTCATAGTCCGTATAAGCAGTTCAAACATTATTTGTTGTGTCATACAGTTCACTGTGCGCCGTGTTTTGTGGTCTGAGGAAGAATTATAGCGTCAGCAAAAATTAGCACATTATATCGGAAAATTAAGAATTTTCACGACGGTAGCGACTACTGTTTATCCAACGGTTAGTATTATATTTCGCTTAAATAGCTGGAGGAATTTCGATGAAATTGTACTACAATGTTATTTGCTAGTAGAAGATAAATATAAAATAAAAATTATACGTTTTTCCTGAAGAAACCGCGTTGAAAACTCGTAATAAGTTTAGTAAACTTCTGCACAATTTTTCTCAAGTATTTCTATGTTGAGTTTGTGCGATGTACTCTCGAACGTTACTAATGTAGTTGGTGCTAGGTACGTAGGAGCACTAGTTCCTTTAGCTCTGTTCCTTAGATATTCTAGTGACACGTCGTCCAGTCAAGGCTACGTGATTCGCTTGGAGAAAGCGACCGGCCCATACTTCCGCGGTTTGTACAGATATATGTCCTGTGAGGTAGCACAAAAGGATTGTGTGAACTGGGCTTTTAAATGATAATTAGCATGAGGCGCTCATCGGTCGTGCCGAGCTCTGGTCGGTAAACAATGGTTTAAAGTTAAGCAACGTATTTCGCAGTGAATCTGTAGATGGGTGAAAGAAGAAACATATTTTATTTTGCGTTTGTTTAGTTTAGTTTTTTTTTTTAATTGGCCTCTTGCATAAACCCGGAGGGGTTTTGTCTGCGTAACCGGACAATATCTAAGGCGAGGCAGTTTGATGCCTCCAGCCAGAGCATATTTTAAAATACTATAAACTAAGCAACAGCGCTTAGGGGGTCCCCTGCGGGACACGAGCCTCGGCTTAGAGCGTTGCTGGGGGGACAACTAGGGTCTAGCTGGATCATATCAGTCTCCTTATTATTAAGGGATGAATTTAAAGCTACTGGCTCGGCGCGGGCCGGCTCGAGCAAGGGTCGGAGCGGACATGATGAGACATTTCGCGACGGACGCGGACCTCGCCTGTGAGGTCTATAACGAGGCAGTCGAGCGCGTCGGAGTGTGCTTGTGAATTTGTTCGATTCTTGAGCTTTAGTGATCCTATCATCGGGTCTAAGGAGAGCGTGACGTGGTCGGCGGATTTTATTGATCTGGGATGGCCTGTAATCAGCGGAAGAGACAACTAAGGGATTCGGATGATTAGGGGCAGATTCAAAGTATCTCTTCGATGCCCTTTTCATGAATTGCCTAACGGTAGGCATTCTGAGGTCGAGGTGGAGTTTAAGGTTCCTAATGAACCATGGGGCGCCTGTCGCTTTACGAAGGAATCGATTTTGCAGGGTTTGCATCTTATGGATTTTGTAATACTTAACGTGTACGAACACGACGCTAGCATACGTCATAATGGGTCTAATGCACGTAGTGTAGAGCCTTATCTTAAGTTTAAGTGACAATTTACTGCGCGCATGTGTCATGGGAAAGAAGGAAGACGGCCGACAGGGAAGGCCGCGCGGCTGCGTACCGTCTTTATGTGCGGGCGGAAGGACAGTTTGTGATCTAGAATCCCACCCAGGTATTTGGCTTACAGTTCCCAAGGGATTCGCTTGCCGAACATTGTAATAAGTCGCAGCTGGGGAAGAAATTCCCCGGCGCCCGTTCTCGAAAAGAGAACGGCGGCGCTCTTATCTGGATTGACCTCGATCCTCCATTTCCTGAACCAAGCGCCTAAGGCGTTGGCCGAGGTCTGGAGATATCGGGTGCGTTTGTTTAGCAACAAATACTGATTAATATCTTAATATATATAAATCTCGTGTCACAATGTTTGTCCTCAATGGACTCCTAAACCACTTAACCGATTATAATAAAATTCGCACACCATGTGCAGTTCGATCCAACTTGAGAGATAGGATAGTTTAAATCTCAAATTATAGTCGCGTGCGAAGCCGGGACGGACCGCTAGTGCCTATATAAATGTTGACGTTTAAATTGTAAATTTTTCTTTCCACATTTATAACTTTAGAGTTCACTACTCATGCCATAATATGTTTGAAAGATTTATCTGTATTTTTCAAGGTAATCATTTCTGTACGACATTGAATTAACAGCAAAGTAAGTCGTGTCGGTTGAGTCACCTACACAGGAACTGAATAGATGGTTTTAACGTCATCATAAGACGTTTAAATGTGGAAGAAGAATTCAGAGTAATGAGCAGAGGTCGAGATGACTAATTGGCAGAGCGCCTGGAGTATGTATCCGAGAGGCGTAGGTTCAAATCCTGCTCACGACCATATTTTTCTTTCCATAATTTATAACTTTAAATACTGATTACTCAGAAATCCAGCTAGACAATAAACGGAACCGAATACCACACAATTGGATTAGTATCTTAGTACCTATACCCAATTAATATTCGCTTGTAATTGGCCAAGTTTGGAGTCTCACACAATGGAAGTAGGAGAGTATCAGTGTCACGTAGTCACAACATAAGTATAACTCGGTTCTGAGAAGCGACTCGAGGAACATGACGTCTGCTCACGATCATTATAACTTGCCCTGCCGATGCCGAGCTCTTCGACAACGGATTCGGTATTAGCCTACTACAAGCAATTCTAATACACACATATATAAAAATAGACTAGAATATTCGTTTGCTTGTTCATCTTTTATGCATTCGCCAATCAACCAATTCCGATGGCAATTTTGTGAGTTGTAGATACTGTTGTTGTATGCACCTATAGAAGAGATTTGGCAAAAAACTAAATTATAAATGTGTCTTATTTAGAGTCCTGGTTCACTAACCGGGACTCTAAATAGGACACATTCTTTTTCACAATTTTTATCCTACTATTCAACTCCACTGAGTGATTTAGTAGGATAAAATCAGAACCTGGCGCATGGATAACATTTGGTATGACATAGCTAGATAGAAGGAGACTGTATCGGTGGCGGTTACCCCCAACAACAGCATCCCCAATGAGGGGTGACGTCATGCAGGCGGCCGGTCATAAAACATAGTCAAAACTTTAGCAGCATTCCTGATATTATATACCTTTTTTTATATTATATTATACCTATAATAGGTGTGCTGCGCCGACCCCAAATAAATTGGGATAAGGGCAGGGGGATGATGAGTGCCTTACAACGCGGTACAGTTAGATTAATATTTAAAAATGTATATCTTTGTTTGCCTTGGTCTTCTATGCATTCCTATACCATTCAATAACTTTAGTGAGATTTGGTGTGTAAGGTTTCCGATAAAAATAATTTATTATAAATGTTTCAGCCTGCCTTGTATATTTTTACCTACTTAGCAATAAGAAGACACTTGCAACAGCTTATTTGATAACAAAATTACAGATTATTATTTCCATTAAGTAGGTTAGTATACTCTTCTATCGATTATAAGGCCTAATTTCAAAATTATATTTGGGTTTCTAAGCAATTTCGGCGAATTCATCACTTTCCTTTTATATCCCCGTGTTCCGCATCCTTTACAACAAAACTAGAGTGTTTTATGGTATCAGTAGAACAATCTTAAATATGGCGTGAATATAATCGGGTCTTAACTTAAAATCGAGTGAAATCTAGATATATTAGTAATATGGTTTAGAAACTACTTACTACTTAAAAATCCATTGTTTCCTAGGTACTAGATTGTGAAAAAAATAGAGTTTGCATTCAATCATACTTAAATTACATCGAATTAAAAATGTTGAATTCGACGCTTGCTAGTTTTTCGTTTGGCAACCCGCTTAAGTTTAGACGTTTTATCTGGCTAGCTTTTATAGTTCAAATAGTTCAAAAGGGGCAAACATGGCGTTGGCTTAGTAATAGAGTTTTGTTGCAGGTTTTTAGTACGGAACCCTAAAGTCAAAACAAAAACATCAAATAAAACGCACACTGCATGCGAATGTTACACAAAGGCCAGTCAGTATAAATTGGCAGTTAATAGAGGGCGCTGCCTGCAAAGGCAAAATATTAATGATATGTCAAATTCGAAAGGATAAAATTAGCTTTCGACTTCGCCGCCGACTATCATACACTGGTCACTTGGTATACAAGTATAATTATGAAATTAATCATACAAATCGATGCAATTAATAAAGACTGCGAGTAATTAAGAACAGCCAGTACCGAGGACTTAACGTGCACTCCAAAGCAGGCTCAGGTGAAAATTCTCCTAGCAGCCACCCATCTACAGACTGGCCGCTAGCTTTGCCTAACCTCTACTACTGTTAAACCGACCAGAGGTTGAACTGGAGTGTCATTGGTTTATTTAGGAAATTCCCAGTAGCAGTCTGGAGTCTGGAATTGTGCCCGGTAGATTGCAATGGGCTCACCATCCATTACATACGACTTATAATGACAGTGGTGAAGTATAGGTATACAATTTTGTAACCTCTGCCTACCCCATTGGGGAATACAATTGTGACGCTATGCTATGTAATTTGCTTATAAATAAAACCGTCTCGGTGTTGGGAAGAATCGCGTTTGTATTTACGACATTTTTCATTTCTTGGGCACAGTTGAATTAACTTTTTTATGGTTCAGCAGCAAACGGCATAAAACCTTGCTCATTAGACAACGTCAGGGGAACTTTACGCTTTGGTGCGCTATCGAAATTATAGACCCCGATTTCGCATCAAATTTGAAAAATCTGGCGGAGACCTTTCTATACATTTTCATTTTCCTCAAATAAAAGAGTAGGTAGGTACCACTTGGTGTTTAAAATTAAGATATGAGTATTAGTGGTGTTATATATTGGCTGTGAGGTTTCCGGCGAAAACATAACATCCTCTGTAGTTCTTTGACTTAAGACCAACAGCGGATGGTATTACTAGCCACAATTTTAATTCCTCTATTTCACGATCACAATACAAAAACATTGAGCTGTTGAACCTAAAGTCTAGTCACCTATTTCTAAAAACTACGTTTCTCTATGATTTATGTAATAACATGTATGATTGCTTAGACGATACAAATAAGTTAAGTAATGTTGTTCCACGAACCGTTATGGGACGAGAGGTGCGCACACGACCGCTTTTCACCATTTCCTCTTGCCGCACTAACGTTGTAGACCGCGCACCACTTCGTTGCACAGCTCAAATCTTGATTTGGATTTGTCTGCATTGCCTGCTAATAAGTTTAGAAACTCCTTAATACAAATAATTTGTGATTCGGGCTTTATAGAACATGAACTCACTGAAGTTTTAATCAATTTTGTCTTTTATATTGCCATCATAAAATTATTGTTTTCTCTATTTTTTACCGTTTGAATTTCACTAGTCTGCGAATAGTTTCAAAATAACTTTGTTTTACTTATGATGAAGATAAGTTTTTTTTATAACTACCTTTGATTCGTGTTTCTACTGTTTGTTTTCCCAAATAATATAAATAACTAAGAATAAAAACCTGTTAAGCCATTCCACTTAAACCAGACGTAGCATCATACTGGTATTTTACATAGAGGACCTCCAGAACCCTAGTGGATGATCCGATATCCCGTGGTAAGAACTGGTTGTCGGACTTTTGAAGGCATCTTAGGTACTATTCCGAGACCGACGGTTTAAATTAACCTATGAAACACGGTGGGGTCTCGATATGAAATGACCAACAATTTACAAGTACAGACTAATCGCGGCTGGTGCAGCTTAATCTCAATCGATTGATCTGGGTTGCACTTCTAATGGTATTATTCATCACTATGGCACTGTTCGTGAAAAGCTATTGGGTTTCGCCTCTCCTACTCAACCATAAATGTTATTTTTGTTCATAATTATTGATATATTTACCATTTTTGTGAAAAACATTGAACGAATATTTCAGGTATCAAATTGATTGGTAGTAAACAGAGTTTGAATAGCCAGTGCTCTTAAATAGACGGTAAATAATCCAAGCTCTTATTATACACAAATTTGCGGTATATTAAAGATTTTATTCAAAGGTACACTTGTTCACTCCATACACCCAGAATCCACTACCAGTTGTCAGCCAACCAACATAATTATAGTAAGCATTACTACCAATTAACACCACTCCCTTATAATTTCCCAGCAATTAATCATTTGTACATTTTAAAACATAAAACTGCCATTTATTTGAGCACAAAATTGTTTCGTAAATGGATGTACTTGTTGAATTTCTTGCACTTGAGCCGGTAATTAGTTTCGGATTGTGACGGCTGCGAACGGTGGACGGAGCAAAAATCACAAAGCCGCCTCTTATAATGGATTTAGGGAGAAATTGTCGCCACTGTCCGGACTACGGACACTTGAATTAATGAGACTACTTCAGAAATCCTAAAATAGCTGGCAACTGTATTCTCCGGCTAATAACTTATTTGCAGTCACAGTTAAAATTAAATATCACTTTAAAAATTTTTAGGGAAAATGAAATGTGCAAAACAGATGTCATGCCTGCCTTTATTATTTATGACACGGCGTTTGTTTTAAAGGATTTACTAAATCGTTGTAGGTACTATTTACTTAAATTAGAGTGAATTATTTTCTGATTTAGGATGCAGTTTAACAATATTATACGTAATAACAAATACCTGTGATTACACAAATAATATCAATCCATAGATACCCACATATTCTCTCAAGTAGTACACCCACATTTCACCAATGCTGTTATTAAGGCCCATGTTGGTGGTGAGCTAATTGCCGCCTACCGAACAGAATTCCAAACTAGGCTGCTACTGAGAATTTTCTAAGAGTAAATCCCGATAACTCTGCCCAACACAGGAATCGAATCCACGCTCTGCACGGCTGCGTTTGCGACCACTAGACCAACTGTTTTCTTCTTATAGTGTAGTTGATGAATAACCTATTGTCAGATTTTAAGCCTCCCGTAGCCCTCCGCGAACATCTTCAACGACTTCCTTTATTGATTGAAGCAAGTAATAAATATTTTTTAATAAGCACAACACTTCTAAAAGTCTGTGGTACGTGCCTTGAGTTCGAACTAGGGACCTATGACTTGCCAGTCGGCTATCACTGCTAGTAAATGTTTAAATAACAACATATTTTTCGCTCTTTTGTCCGTTTTACTGTACAACTTACGAAGACTTCGATATTTAATAATTACGGCGACTCTCAAAAAGTCGATAAGATGTACGTACATAAATAATCCCTCAAACGCCTTTTGCAATAGCCCGAGCGCCCGACTCTATTTCTCAACACATTGCCTCCGATTACTCGCAGTGGGTAACTTGGTAGGCAGTAAGTACGCACAAATAATACGAGGCACGTTTCATTTGTCACGCTGTCACCCCGCACCACATCTAACCACAATGGCATTAAATGATAATTAATTTGTACAAATGTTTTGACGTAATTCAAATATTTGTTTTGTCGATTGGTTTGAATAACGGAATAACGCTTCTGAAATAATACTTTAACCAAAATAGGTATGCAAATGTTTTTACTAACTGGCAAAATCGAATATATTTTTGTAACGCATGTATGAAGACAATTTTTTTTTGTGATAAAAATCACGCCTCATTTATGACGTAATAATAATAATAATATCTATCATTGTACCGATAGTCGTTTCGGCTAATGGACTAATAGCGAAAAGCCTTGATCAACACCTTAAGAGGCTTTCGCTAGGCGGCTGGATCAAGGGCCTGATACATAAAGCAGTACTCCTCGATACAGCACGCATTGTGAGGAGGTTCATTTCTCTGGAGCCCTAACCACCGGTAGCTTGGACCCTTTTCCCGAGGACGGTGGCCTACTATTTTTTATATTTTTATTTTATTTATTTTTATATATATATTAAAAAAAAAATGTATATAAATGGTCAAGGAAATATCGACTACTTTTTTGGGCAGATCACTTGGAGTAGGTACCGATTTGGAAGGAGATGTCAAACTCTATTCGCGGTCGTATTTTTTATCCACAAAATCTATGAAATGAACTGGTAAACTAATTTAATATTGTTCACTGGCAAGTCATATATTATTTTTCGTTATGATCTAAGTCAAACTGACTTATGACATAGCCGCGAACTCAGCTCGTGACCAAGAGTCGAGTTCGAAACTAGTCAGGCAACCCCAAATAATATACATAACCGGTAAACAATAATTAATCTGTTGACTCGCTAATTAGCAGACACAATAGAAATATTATTGTTGTAAAGTACAATTTTGTACTTCAACAAGCCAGGTGATGAATGAGCCATAAGAATGGTAAAAGTTTACTTCTTCGTATCTTGCCAAGCCAGTACACAAAAATTCCAAAATTTTATATAATTCAAACCGATACCAACATAAACGGTAATAAAGACAAAATAAATCTAAGCAGACAGTGACCCTTCTTCTGCCTAACACTCAGGTATGAACGACAATGACAGGTCATGCAGAAATAATGATATTTGGATGGCTTCAATTCGCACAATACTCCGCTTCCTCCACTCAAATAATGCCGAAACAATAGCAATGCGGGCCCATACAGTGACAGCTAATCCTTGTCAAATATTGAGTATATAACACAATTACTGAACCACAATTAGTTTATCAAATTAATTGTTACACACACACGACACACTCGTCTATAATGTACCTACTCAGTGCGACTAAGTATAAGCTATGTGAAAAGTAAAGCGGACAAGTTCTTTGCAACTGAAATTACAACAAAGAACGATTTTTCTATAGTGAGATGATTCTTTCGGATGAAACAAATTACTAATAAATCCAATAATGTTCTCCAAAAGTTACAAGATCTTATATGGAGCCAAGCCCAGCCTCTTAGTAAAATAAAAGAAGTAAGGTTTCACAAAAAAATTACGTACCTACATTGCGCGACACAACATTCCAGCCCAGCAACTTGGTTCCTCACCTAGAGTCTGTGTAGAGTTGGCTGTGGGACGGGTTTATGAATCTGTTTTTAAATATTTTTTATAGTAGGTATACCTGCGGGAGGGAATTTTTGAAATCGTTATATAAACGTAGTGAGGATTGAGAAATCAATAATCCTTATCATATAGCATAATAATGATATTGTAATTTGCCTCGAATGCTGAGTGAGAAAACTTATTTGTATGGACGAAATATAAAAGAAAAATATCTCTTTCATTCACAACTGCACTCAGCTAACTTCAGCAAACTGAGTAACGAATACCGCCACCGTATTGTGACTCTGACTATCCCATCAAGCATGCCTTCACCGCTGCAGGCTCCACTCACTGCTCACACACATTCACTTTATCATACATGCTGAGTGGTTAAGCTGAAGTATTTTTCCATTAGAAGGGTCTGGTATCAAATTGTGCTATTGAATTTGTGCGTTATTGAAAAAAGGTGTGAAATATTTTGATAGGTATTTCAAAGTTAATTGACATTGTTGGTATTGGTTCTATTATTATTTTGATTCGAGCAGAGTGGATACAGCTTATAACTTAGTTTAGGTCAAATCTAAGCCTCTTAAGTTTTTGAATAACACCTGTGTCTTCGATTTTGTCTAAATAGTGATCTGGCTGCTCACATCCGTCTTTTTCATTTTTTTTTAGTAAATTAGATAATAATAACGTTTATTTCAAAAAGAATGTACAGCGTTTCAAGTTATACATAGGCTATTTTTTCTGTTTACTTAAGAAATAGACATCTGTAGCCGAACTAGGCCATAGGAAGATTAAGTCTATGGATATATCTATATAGGAAACGTCTCTAGCAAGAGATTGTACTGCGTTAAGACGGCCACTGTGCTTTTTAACGTTATTCCTTGACTTTGTTCAATAAAGCATAGGGACATATAAATAATTAAAGGACTTCAACGATTCAAATGGTTGTAAGACATTTAAAATAAATAAAAGCATTATCAGAAGCTAAGGTACTCTTTAGACAAAAGGCAAATTTTGATCAAGGGGTGTTACGGCCCGATCCCACTCCGTCTGTGTGACGCGCGCTTAATTGTAAATGACGAAGGTAACAGGTTAATTTGTTATCAAAGAGATTGTTACATCAAGTTTTGAAGGGTGTCACTTTGACTGGTGGAAATGTACTGTCTCTGAGGTTCGTTCGTTATAAGTCAAATCCCTGTTAGTACTTCACTGTTATTGGGGCCTTTAACAGCTAATGTATTTAAATGTGACTGCGTGATGTGCTTGATGAGGGTTCAATGACCTTTGATGTTGTTTGATAGCAACAAATTTTACTTGAGAAGCATTAGGCTCGACCCGAAAATTGAGTAGTTGCATGATGACCGACAAGCTCACAGAGCACTTTATTATAGTGTAAGATTTTTTTAAGCTAAAAACTAATGTTTCCGTATCGTCGTGATTAAATTCATGTGATCGTTGTCCACATGGTGCCGAGCAAAAACTTGATCACCCACTACTTTCTATAAAGTAGGGAAGAGACTTGTACTAACTGACAGATAGCACTAAACTCTGGTCTCGTCTTCAACATACTGTAACTGCTAAACTATCTGCCTACATGGCGCTTAATAGGAACATAGGTTTCCTCCATGATTATAGCAGTCACTAGAGGACTAAAATTCATCTACAAACATTTTGTAGGCGATATGGTGATGATGATTTTAAATATGAAAAGGAAGGAAAAACACGATGGGAATCTATTAACACCAATATTAGACTGGGTTCGGGGACCATCAAATGCCTTTCCCGGGTAAGTTATGATACTGAAGTTATGTTAATGAAGTCCCATCACGCCGCAAATTTGCACGTCATTTGCAGACTTGTTATATATTTTGACAAAACTTTCCTCTAGATTTGTACTTAAACAGGCATTGTAGATGGATTTTAAATGTAAATTAGAATAGAATTAACGAAGAACTTGGTTAAGATATGGATTTATTGTGTTGTTTGTACAGAACACAAAAGTATTATTATTGAAATCAATGAAATAGTTATATAGGGAATCCTTGTTGCTGCTTTTAATTTCTTTTTATAATTATTCATATAGCAAACAAGTAAGCCGTTGAAACATAATTTATACAAAAAAAATACGAGTACGTGATAAAAACGAGTCTTTCTTCTTCTGGAACTATCAGGAAAATTTTCTGTTGTTGGTCTAGTTAATGGTGGAAAACGCCTGTGACGTCCTGGGCTTCATTCCCGGGTCGGGCAAAGTGTTACTGAGACCTTCTGTTAAAAAAATCTCAGTATCAGCCCTGAGATTGGAATTGTGGCCGGTTGATGGCAATTGGCTCACCATTAATACAAAATCTTCGTGGTATAAAGGCGTGATGCTTTGTTGTGTTGTTTTATTAAAAATTGTACTTATACTGGCACCTAAAGTAGAGTGGCATTTTTTATGTTCCTACAACTGAATATTATTAAATATAAGATTTACACAACTTTAATATGTAGCGATATCTACCACGCTACATAGTTACTACGCGCATAACGAGCTGCAACGCACAAGCAAAGGTTGACGGTGAAACTGTATGTATGTCGCAGATGGATTGTAGAATCAGCTGTTTTACAAAACTGCTAACTGGTTTACAAAACAGTACTGTTATTAAAAACTGTAACACTCAGAATTGTATGAACGTTTTGCGTTTATCAATGCAGCGGATCAACGATCAAAGATTATGTAAAACAGTGTAAAATGAACTGTCAGATTGTTGATTTTAGTTCGAAATTTGGTCGCATATGGCTCTGTGTGTCTTTTAACAACAATAACTTAACTTTATTTTACTTTTAAATCAGCAAAAAAAAAAGATGAAAATGTAGAATGACGTAAATACTAACCCACTATAATAGTCGACAATATATCGGGATTATGAAAGAAGATAAATTAAATTGATGCATGAGCGAGTGAAGGGAGCTCGGGAGTTTCGTGTACCCCGTCACGGACAGGATAGGTGTTTAGGGTTTTTCTGAACTTACAGACACAAAAATAGACCGTCAACCCAGCCACGGAAAGGCAAATCAGAATACAGTATCTTTTTTTAACTTGAGTGGTGACTATCAATTGAATATACCTATACAATAAACAAATCTGTCCCACTAGATATGTCATTCCGCATTACGTCTAAAAGTGGGCAGCAGTTTTGTTAAATGTATCGTAATGGCAATCCAGCTGCACGTTGTTCAGCTGTTTTATAAAACAGTACTGTTTCGTAAATCAGCTAGCAGTTCTGTAAAACAGCGGATTCTACCATCCATCTGCGACATAAATACAGCCGCCGAACATTAACGGTCGTACCGTGGCCCGCCAGGAAATACCTATCACTCGCCAGGTTGGAGGATCCTCCCTTTTCAATGGAAGAACACCACACCTCGATCCTCTATAAATATAACTGCATAATAGTAACTGCATTACTTCAAACTATTAACATTTTTAATCTTTAGATAGGTACAACTCGTTTACTACAAAAAATAAAATGGTTATAATTATTATGAATTACCCTCACAGAATTAATGTAATACGCAGGCCCCTTTTACAAATCCTTGCATATTTCTATGTGAAATATTTCTTTTTTAAACTTATGTAAGGTCGGTGTGTGGAAGTATGAAATAAAATACAGACACAATGGTTTGTTAATACTTAACATAATTAAGTAAATCAGATAAATAAACCGCTTGTGGCATGTTAAACAATAATCCTTAAAACATAATTACCTACGTTAAAACCTTATTTATTTTGTTGAAGCATTATGAGAGATTAATTATAACAATGAAGGCTCAACACAATACTATTTCAAAAAAAAGTTGCTCAAATTTTATTTGCTGACTACTTGTCCGAATTAAATGTAGCTCGGTAACGTAGCGAAACATTAAAAGTAAAATCAGCATATGGCCTACAAAATTTTCGTAGATGAATGATTAGGTCGACGATGACGGTAAATTTCTAAAAGTTAAAGATTTGAACAGTTTGAAAACATTTATTTGTACCTCATTTAGAATAATACCTAATTATAACAGTTATACACCCACATTTCACTAATGATGTTATTTAATCCCATGTAATAGGTGGTGAGCTTATTGCCATCTACTGCAGACTCCGGGCTGCTACTGAGAATTTTCTAACAGAAAAACTCAATAACACTTGTCAGACCTTGGAATCAAACCCGAGGCCTCATGCTCAGCACTCGCGTTTGGGACCACTAGACCAACGAGGCAGTTGATATAATTACTCATAAAAGAAATACCTCCACACTATAGTAAAACTACTTTTAACCGGATTAATCGCGTGTATTATTGGTTTTTGTTTTTCCTGACGTTTCGAACTTTTTGCAGCGTTCGTGGTCGCAGGAGGACGCGGTTGTTTTATTATAATGTGTAGTGATCGCGATAACCTAAGATATTCCTACCTACCCACACTATGTCGGCAAAGTTAGTTTTACTGTATTATTACGTCGTATGCCCACAGATTCATGAGATAAAACCACTAGAGGTTTTGAAACCACCTGAGGTTTTGTCTCATTTTCTCTGGGACACTTCCCCACTATCTTAAACCCTCCAAAATTTATGAAGGTATAACAACCCTTATCTCTATCCTCAACTGCGAAATTATGTGTTTGTTACGGACCTATTATTTTTGTTAGAGTATGTCGGCGGAAATTACGGAAGTGTCACAATAAATTCGAAGAGCTTGTATGATTAAAATCTTCTGATCTGAATGAGTGCCGTCTGACTCCGAATGCTAAAAGGAGTTAGATCTGGAACTATGAGCACAACCTCAATTTGGCATTTGCTTGTAAGATGCATAATCATGCATGAACATGAAAATTAACAATGAAGCATTAACTCAAAAAGGGGAACATAGACACCAGTAAGTAAGTATGTATACTTCATAGCTAGTGGTCGCAAAACCAGTTGCTGAGCGTGAGGCTTTGTTACTTCGCTTCCCGGGGTGGGCAGTGTTATTGAGTTTTTCTGTTAGAAACTTCTTAATAGCAGGCTGGACTTCAGAATTGTGACCGGTTCATGGCAATGGGCTCACTACCTATTACATAGGACTTAATAACAGCATTGGTGAAATGTGGGTGTACAATTGTGCACACCTCTGTCTACCACTCTCGGGGACTACAGACGTGATGATTTCTATGTTATTTACACAAACTTTAATACAAGCAAATGCAATTAGCAATCAGAAGGATGGCAATAAACGGTTACAATAGAAGCTTGACCCTTAAGTAAACTTTAATACCTACTGTCCAATCTGTCATACAACCTTTAGGATGTCAGTAAAGGGCAAAAAGTTTGTTATATATCAAACGATTTTAGGTGTAAGAGGAATGATCCCAATGCCCTGTAACTGGCTCATTAGCTTAGTGGCTCGTGGCGGGCGGCGGCGAGCTGAACAAATCGACAACATTTACATCGCGGTCAGCCGGCTTACCGGCTCGCGGGTAATGGACTGGTTTCATATCAAATTGCCTGACTGTACGCTATGGAGCAGCATTAGTAGATACTACCGTCTACGGCACCTTGCCTTATAACTGATTGATATAGCTTAAGCAAGGAACTGTTACGGTTGCAAGAAATTTGATTAAAAGAAAAATATTTTCTTGATCGTTTAAACCGCTCAACCCTTTACACGTCCTACCTTCCAGGCAAGAGAAACCCCATTTGGCGATAGTATGTATTATGAAATTTAGCTATGCTAGCAAACCATATGATGCTCATAGTACCTATACATTTTTTATAGGTAGGTCATAACCGTATAAAATTTAAACATATTTCTTATGTGACATACTATAACTTTCGCGAGGAATAATAGAAAATAAAATAGTTTATACCGACATACTCAATACAATAAACCAAGAGAGTAAAAAACAATAGACCAGAGATGAAAATATTCTCGTTATACTGAGCGATGCCAGAAAATACCTTAACCAGTCTCAGCTCTATGCACCAGAAGCGGCAGCGCTGATTTTCAACTGGCACGATGAACTGTTACGACATCAAACATACTTACACAACCTATAACTATAATTTTGGTATTTGGTGGGCTGAGCACATATTTATTATTGTTATATTTATTCTGTAATTACCGTCAGCGCAAACAACTCATTCGCAATTATCAAATGACCTCCACATCAACGTCGTCATAACCGAAATATTTAGTTTATCAATTTATGTAGTAGGTACGTAAGTATATAAATATATCACAACTTAATGGAGTAATACAGTATCTTGATCCAACAGAATGAGGTAGTAGAAAGTTCAAGTCGTGCAAACTCGAGCAGAATTAGTAGCTATTCAATGATCCGAGAAAAGTGAAGATGGAAAATATTTACGTGATTCAGTATCTACGGTAATAGGAAACTTAACAAAAGAGAAACGGGAGTGGGTAGTTAAGCACTGTCCTGGAAACTTGAACTAATGAGTGGGTTTTTAAGCGCATGAAATTGATACTTGTTTATTTCTTTCAGCATAATATATTTTACATATTATTTTTGCCTAAAATTCGTACAATTCTTAGTCAGATCTGCCTCCATAAGAAAATATAAGAAATAAGGAAATCATTAAACATAAAGTATTCTGTATAACAAATTAAATTTCTTCTATAAAAGAAGCTGACATCGACCATGGCGGTCTTTGCTGGCCTAGTTTTTATTACAATAACTACGTCTCACGGTCAGCAGAGGGCGGGTCCGTCTTAGAAAATAAATGTGTCGAAAAGCAAAACCTCCCGCTTTAGTTTCATTTATCAAGCGTCACGGAGGTCGCTCTAAATTATATCGTTAGGCCTGCGACTCCTCCATAAATTATCTACGCGCGATTACTTACATAGTCATAAATAACTCTCTTGCTTTTTTATTCAGCCATTTCGTTCTGTAATAATATTATTGCAAGGTTAATATTTTTGCATAAAAGGTGCACAGTGTGTGAGAAATCGATATTAGTGGTACAGCAAGACAGATGGTATTAATAATGTTCAACATATGTAGGTATCTATCTTGATTTTTGAACATTTCCATACGTATTATAAACGCATGCGTAGCGAACTCTAAAGTTATAAATTTTTTTGGTAACAAAATACGGTCGTGAGCAGGATTTGAACCTGCGCTTGTCGGATAAATAATGAATATTTATTTATAAGCCATATTTTACTTTCCACAATAACGAAAAACAGGAAAATTTTATATAGGAAAATTAATTAAAATTTGTCATCGTTTTAAAATTGTACATTAAAAATACTTGTGAAGTAAAAGCGGCGCGCGCGTCACGCTCGCTCGAGACCCGCCGAGCGTTTATTTTTAATTGCGTTCTTAAAAGTTTTGTCACAACTCTATGTTTCCGGACCGCTTCACAGAACCAGCTTCATATTTTATATTTTATGCTATCTGTACTGCCAGCATTTCATCGGTTATGACTTCGAAATATGGAATTCATCAGACATTAAACTGAAATCATAGCATCACGACTGTATTCCCCGAAGGGGTAGGCAGAGGTGTACACAGATGTACACCCACATTTCACCGATGCAGTTATTAAGTCCTATGTAATAGGTGGTAAGTCTATTGTCATCTTCCAGGCACAATTCCAAACTCCGGGCTGCTACTGAGAATTTCTTAACAGAAAAACTCAATAACACTGCCCGACCCGGGAATCGAACCCGAGACTTCACGCTCAGCAGGCTAACTTGGGACCACTAGACCAACGAGGCAGTCTGAAACTAAAATCACTGAAGTTTATAAGGAATAAATTAATGTAAACATCGATTACTGCAACGCACAAGTAAAAGGTAGTTCTTTACAATTACTTCTGCAACTCTACTGGAGTCTATCCGAGGATAAATAAAAGTTGCCTAGCACGTGCTTTGTTGGCTCAGCATTATTCCTGCCACTGTCACAAACTACACGTTCGACTTCGTTCGAGTTCGAAACTAGTCGGGCAATCCCGAAAAATGCACGTGAGTAACCGGTGAACAATAATTCATATGAATAAGCCCCACGGAAGTTATTATCTGCCTATACGAAAACATTAAAGCATAAAACAAAACTACTTTTTTATTTTAAATTCCCACGAAAAACGGCGTAACAGAGTATTTATTTATTATTAATCAAGCTTAAAAACGGCAAAAAACATTGCTCACAGTGCGAAAGCAGTGCATTACATATTAAATAAACGTAATTTTTGTTACGTGTCGCGTTCAATTTTAATCCTTTAGTTTCGTACAGCCGCTAAATTGGTATCGAGCGGCGGTTTCTTTTGTCTACCATCTAGTATTCAATTCTCACTTCGTTATAAATAGCCTGAAACTGTATTTTGTATTGAATGCGCCAATTTGTTGTAATTGGCGCATTCATTGTCATGTATGAGTCTGTTACAGATTCAGCCAACTGAAACATTTTAATTTGGATCCTCGACTAAGTGAACCTAGCACTTTATGTATTGATCTGTCTGCATGCTATATATGATTATAGGAAATATTGTCTAACGGCCTCAGTGGTCTAAATAAAGCAAGCGTGGCTGCTGAGCGTGATTACCTGGGTCAGGCAAAGTTATTAGGTTTTACTATTAACACATTATCTCTTCTGTGTTCCCGAAGGGTTAGGCAGAGGTGTAGATTGTACACACACATATCACTTGCATATATAATAGGTGGTGAGTCTATGCCAACAACCGGGCAAAATTCCAAATTCATATATCCCATTATCATAAAAATCCAATAACAAAAGCGCGAGGTCTTGGGAACCCAAGACCTTACGCTCAGTAGCCGCGCTTACGTCCATTAGACTAAAGAGGCAGTAGTAACATAAATGTGGGTAGGAAAATAGCTATCTAAATAAACAAGATTAAATTGAGTAAAATATCACAGCATCAGATAAGTCCGGAGTATAAGAAAGTAAAGACATAAAATAATTAATCGTAACAAATAGCCGTCGAATATATTAAACAAGCGAACGTTTGTGTACATTTATCGAAATTTCCGCGATTTGGTTGGAAATGTGATTGTGTGGCTCATTAATGCCAAAGAAAACCGCGAAGACAATAAATGGCGGACATTTATAACTGCCTCACAACGATTTAACATGTTTATTACATCGTTTTGATCTCCAACGAGTTATTATATCTAGACTAAATAGATTATTTCAGATCTGCCTCGTTGGTCTAATGGTAGGCCCATTAGACCGATTGCTAAGCATGAGGTCCTGGGCTTCGATGCTCAGGCCGGGCAATATATTATTAGGTTTTATTGTTAGGAAATTGTCAGTAGAAGCCTAGTGTTTGGGATTGTGTCCATTAGACGGCAACAGGCTCAGCACCTGGGTCCCACATGATCTTGACTTAATCGCGCATTGATGAAATATCAGTGTAAAACTGTGTACACCTCTACTTATCCTAGTGGGGAATACAGGCCTGTGGGATTACTCTTAAAACTAATACCAAGTCCAATCCAATTCCAATATTAAAATACGCCTAAATAAGCCAGTGGGCTTAGGTACTCTTGAAAAAAAATCAATAATCATATTGTGTTATGTTTCAATAGATAAGGTTGATTAGGCCGTTCATTTGTTTTTTTAAGCAAGATTTTTCAGTTTGCGTTGATTCAGTTATCATTTGTGTCAATAATTTATTTTTGTATTTACGTGGCGTTTGCCGATAGTCTTTTGTAATTACCTACTTCGGTAAGTAACATTTAACGATCAAATAACAAATATATCAAGTCAGATATTTGTGAACTGTGATCGCAGGGTAATTGCGCAAGTCACTTGCAATATCAGCTTTTAATTTGCTGTAGCTTGGGATGCTCTCAAAAAATAATTATATATTCGTAAGAAACTCGTGGCTAAGTGACAGCTACACAGATCGATTGATCGAAGTTAATCTGCCGTTGCCGTGGTTGGTCTGTGGATCCATCATTTTTGTATCACGACCCCTCTATGCCTCGGAGAGCACGTTAATTCGTCAGTGGTTGTCAAAAATAAAGATCTATGACAGTCGTCACGAGTAGTCAGATGGTTGAAACTCTGACAACCAGTCTCACCACGAGATATCGTGTTATCCAGTAACTGGGTTGTGGAGCTCAGATAGGCATTCGTTTTATTTAAAATACTGATATTAAGCCGCATTCAGTTAGACTAGAACCCATCCCCAACATAGTTGTGAAAAGCAAGGCTAGGCAGATTTTTTTGAGTATCAAACAAGTTTTTCGTAATGCATCCGCGTTATCTCAATTCGGTGCCAAAGTGGTATTTACTCACTTACAAAGCAATGTGAAAGCCCTTAATACACTTACACAACCCAATCAATAAAATTTTCTCGATTTCCGCTTGTAAATCGTAAAACCTCTCCCTGAGCTGACGAGAGGCTCCACTCAGCACATTATCTTAAGTTTGTTATCTACGCCTGTACGAAACCTTTCTGTTGTCTCATCGTTTTCCCCTAAAACCATTAAAGTAAGTGCTCGAAGCCCATAAATGGTTCGAAAAACTAAACCGCATTTATCATTTATCTTGCAAAGTGTTGAGCTGTGAGTAAATGTGAACGGCCGAGCGCCGAGCGGGTACCGTATTGAGCGTCACGATCACCGCGCCACGCTTACACCAAACCGAAGTTAACTGAAACAATAAAATAAAAAATAAAATACTTTATTTCAGACCTTGATCCATACGATGTTATTAATATACACTACTTATAAACTATGTTAGTAACAAACGAAATAAAAGATTTTAATTCATATATCTGCTGCACTCAACTGACGCACCGGGTATATGTACATGTACACGTACGCAAGGCGCCATAATGGTGCAGCACGGCTTTTCACTAATGACCTTCAGAATTTCATTGCAGCTCCCACGCACTCTGCGCATCATAGAAGAAATCCTTTTACGTAAGACGGTACTGAAACCATCAGTACGTGCCTCTGCAAACATTCCTGATGCGCTACAGTAACGTGGGAACCCCATCAACATCCTGAAAGTATTGTTGTACTGGACTCTGAGAGCCTTGTATGCCCTCTGCGTATATCGCACCCACAGGGTGCACGTGTACAGCGACTGACAAAAAGCCTTAAAAAGAGTTATTTTTACTTCTGGTGTACAACGTGCAAACCTGCGGGCCAACATATTACATCGGACCGCCAACGCCCTCCGTTCTCTTTCCATATCAGCATCATCCCTTAAGTCCTCCGTAACTATGTGCCCCAAGTACTTAAAATCAATCAACTTTCAAGGGCCACACCTTTTAACATAACTGGTGGCATATTATGTGCTGTTTTTTTATGCTTCGCCCCAAAACACAAGCAGTTTGCTTTTTTGTACGTTGTACACAAGTCCGTGTGCTTCTGCATAAGCCTCACAGACCGCCAACAACTTCCTGAGTGCGCTGATTGACGGACTCAGCAGCACCATGTCGTCCGCGTAACTAATACTATTGACACAGAGTCCGTCAATCGAACAACCAACAAGAGTGCTGCTGAGCTCGACAATCAGCTGGTTAACATATAGGTTGAAAATCGCTGGCGAGGTCAATCCCCCCTGTCTCACCCCGCATTCCAACCTGTACTCGTCAGACAACTCGTTGGCCCATCTAACTTGATTGGTTTGGTGGCCATACCAATACTGAAACATATTCGTTATGGCGTCAGGCACTCCCACTTCGCGCATCTTACACCACAAGACGTCATACCTTATCAGGTCAAATGCCCTGGAAAGGTCTGGGAATGCTGCATACACAGGCGTATTTCTCTCCGTATAGTACCTGACAGTATGCTTGAGGGACAAAATAGCACATTCAGTTGATAGCTGTGGCCTAAAGCCGAACTGAGCATGGTGTATTTTAAGATGTTTACTAATTTGTCCCTCAAACACACCGTCCAGTAGGTACTTTAGCCGTAATAGTCGCCAATGAGATTGGTCTGTAATTACCTTTGTCACTGGCGTCACCGGTTTTATTTTTCAGTATTGGTACAACCACCGTTTTCATCAACGCGACGGGTAGGTAGGAGTGTCGGATACAGAACGTAAACAATAACGCTAACAGTCGCGGGAGATGCGGTCCGGCATGCTCAAAATGTTCTATGCACGTATGCATAGCACGTATGAAGTAAATAGTTCAGTCAGTGCAGCAAGCAAGTAGCCTACCTACGGACTACGAACCCTCGTACATTTAAGAATTGGCCTTTCTTGCCTTAACCACGAATGTTAAGATAGTTTGTAGGTGTAAATTTCATCTGTAGTGATAGAGTGTGACCACTCCATTTTACAGTAGGGGACGTTTAGCGGATAATATTAAGGTTGGTGTTTAGAGGATAATGATTATTAGGGTGGCGTTTTACCGAATAGATTCCACTGAGCTACAGTTATAATCTATACTTATTAACCCTTTTTCTCACCTGTCACATGTTAAACTTACCCGTAAAATCATTGAAACCTATAACAAGTCAAAGAATTTTAGCGCAAATATAGATTTTTTTTATTTGAAGTGTTATCATTTAAACAGTTATTTTATGATAATTTGTAAACAAATTAAGATATTTTTACATAGGTACTTACGAGTAAATAAGAGCAGGGAGAAATAAACCAAAAAAAAAACAATTTTAGTTAAAAACCTACAAAATACACGTTGCCCAACACTAATCGAAAGTTAATCAGTGTATTAATTACCGTGAAAACTCCCGCGGAAAGCTCCTCTTAGCTCAATCAAAATTTTGATTTTTTATTATTCATCTTTTACTTCATGGTAAGAAGCGTTACACCCAATTACAACCTCATTATTCATCGTCAAAAATATTTAGAAGTTATGATTAAAATTTAAAAACTTTAGATGTAATCTCAGTAAAGTTGGTAGAAAATATTTTGTCTCGAGAAGCACGTGTTAATGGAATTAGTAGCAGCTGTAGTTTCGACAAGTAAAAAGGTATCTTTGAAAAAATCACAAGTAATAGACGGTTAAATTATCTAAAATTAAGGTTCCTGATAAACAAATCCAATAAGTACGGCTGCGGCAGCCACCAAAATATCTACACCAAACATGAATTAATTCTTTATGTTTTTTTTTCAAAAATGAATCGTTTGCATTTCACCAAAACCACTTGAACTTATGAAACTAAAAACTAAATTTTAAATGAACAACTGAAACCACGCCCAGCATGTCTTATTATAAGACAAAATGTACACAAATTTCACAAAGTGTGCGTCGTGCATAAAGTATTCAGGGGCCCATGGTAGGTTGTGTATGGCGCAACATTCGGGGCTGCCGCGGCGTGCGGTCAGCCGCACTGCGGCGCGACGCTCCGCCAGGGCCCGGCCCATCGACGGGACAACCCTGCTACCTGGATGACAGCTAATGTTTTTATGAATAGGAATTATTTTGTGCTAAAATAAGATTTAAACAGCAGGTATTTCTAATAAAACGGCCGTAGACTGCATGACTATGTAGTAGCATATATTATGTAGTTAGTACCTAATTAAACGTGCTACTGTAAAAATATACATAATTAGGAATACATGCCGAGGTTATTAAGATTCTTTGAAATTAAAACACAACAGACATACAATACAATAGATGGAAAAATCTTTGTTTGGAGCGTTTAATTAGTTCGATGTAGATGTACCTATTATTGTGGTTTATTCCAGCGTTGATAAAATCAAAATGTTAAAGGATCGAAAACATTAAATTTTAAATACGATGAATTTGCAAATGTGTCATATACTTTTATTAACAAAAAGCGGTTAACACTAACAAAGAGTGGCAGCTCACAAAATGTCGCGCTCCGAAACAGGTAGGAAATGTCGGCTGACCAGAAAACATGTTCACAAACCGTCTAATGAAACTTTGTTCCAAATTTACAGCTTTTATTTATTCCGGAGCACTTGTCGCACCTGTCACCTCTATGAAATACTAGCTAGGGTCTCACACTGACCCATAAACTGAATAAATACAACACATTGTAGTAGGTAAGCGACAATCGACGTAGCTTAATTATATTGAATTTTGGAAGCGTGCAGCGCTTGTTTTACAAACATTTTGCTAGCCTTACAGTTCAGCAGTTTTTAATTTAATTAGTATAAGCTTTTCTAGGAACGAGCGCTGGTTAGGACCAAACATTACCGGTGAGTTAATTAAACTAGTTTGTAACGGACACTATATAACAGATTTGGAGCGAGAAATTGTAAGACGAGGCGGGCGACAGCGTGTGATGACATCTCCTTGACACTAGAGCAAGAAGTCTCAAGTTTAAAAAATCTGCATATAAGTTTTTTGTCATTTTAAGGCGTCAGCTCCACAGCCTAAGTAAATTATAATGATGCAATACGCAATGAGAGATGATAAAACTCGATATATTCTGGGTTTTTTTTTCTAGGTTTAAACCTGCCTGCATTTATGCTCTAAATATGTACTAAAAATACTATTAAGGAATTAATGAATGAAGTAGAAAGTAGAGCTACGTAGAAGTCCCATTAAACATTTTAATAATAGTTAATGTACCAGTTTCATGTTTATATGTTAACGATCGGAAATACAATTATGGGTGGCGCATGGCGGCACTAGGTAAATTCATAGCTTCACTCCCGAGGATCTGCTCGTTAGAGTCCGGCTGGATGATTTATCGTCTGCGGCGGAGGCAGCCCTGCCCTTGATTAATTACCCCCCGTGAGAAAACTATCGCCCTGTCTCTGTCTCTGTCACTTCATTTGTACTGAGCTTATCGAACTCATATTAATCATTAGGAGGGAGTTGCACATTGCAACGGGTGGGCAGCCTGTGGTTATGAAGCAATGGTTATGCATTTAGGAACTCATCATCATCACCCTGCCCTTAACCCAATTTATTTGGGGTCGGCGCAGCATGTAGTATACTTCCACTTTCTAATGCTTTTAAAAATTGCATGCTGCTAAAGTTTTGGCAATGTTTTATGACCGGCAGCATGCCTGACGTCAACCACCATTGCCACCGATACGGTCTCCTTCTAGATATAGACATAGTAGACATAGCTAGATAGCTATGTCACACCAAATACATTTAGGAACTAATACTACTAATACTATCTTTATAATCTACATAGATACTTTTTTTTTTGACTAGTGTACAATTAATTATTTATTCAAAATTTTTGCTTAGGTACATATCAAAGAAAAAAGGTGATAACAGACATTATAGACGTAGTTAGTTATAATACAATATAATTTAAAATAAAGGTACCTATAGTAACTTTTTGATTACCTACAATTTTCTGCAATATAGAACTCGCTTATGCCTACTACATAGATGAGTTCTGGAGAAGTGTTTGGATCCCTATAGCGGACAAAAGGCTATTCCATTTAAACACGGTAAGCATACGGTGTACGTTAATCTAGTGCTATGTTGAAGTTCAGAAAATGTGAGAAATTCTATACAAGACTTCGTTCCGCGTTGCACGACTCTGTCATTAAAACGCAGCCTACAGTCTAGTCTCCCAGCTCCAGTTTTGCACAACTTTGCCGATGCGAGGTGAGAGTGTTTCAACTTTCATGTATTATTCAAATTGTTCAATGATCGCAGGCTTGTGGGGCTAAGCCGCTCGTTACCCGTGAGCTGTACGCATTCGGCTAATGGCACCATTTGCAGAGATTGTCTGCAAGCTCCTAACGCGCTCGCTAACTATACTGATTGGCACTCAGTAATATAAGAGTCGAAAAACAGCGGCCGATCTTGATAAGTCAGACTCGCAGTGATGTTATAGGTTCACTTGTAATTAAGTGTTAATCTTGGGGAGAGTGAATGGATGGAACTGAGTCAGTAGTGTCTGGTATAGGTTGTATATTTACTTCTACATTTACACTGCAAAATTATTAGTTATGCTTATTGCAATGGGTTTTGCAGAATTGGTCCGTAACAATTCATGTTTGCAAAGAATACCACGTACCTATATTTAGTTTGTTACCGTACGTTCATGTCCTAAACCTTTCTTAGTTAATGGCCCGTCAGTGAAACTTTAACAATTTACGGATCATGTTCAAAAGCCCAAATTCAATAGCGCTGTGAAGTGTTAGCTGACCGATATAATTCCACTCACAACAGAATGAATACTCTTATCACATTAAACCATTGTGTCGAACTACCGAAAGTTGGGTCGAGTTCGGAAATCTAAAATATGTTCATTTTAATCTCGTGGGAAATCGTACGCCGCAGCAACCTTTCCACATTAACAAAACTTTAATATAACCGGTGCGTCCCGGAGGGGAGGCCGCGTGTAGCGAGAGGAAATTTTTGTGGCCAGTAAATTTTCTTTAAGTCCGTCTCGTGGCAGACAGCCAACGCTACCATGTGCTCCTAAAATCTCATTTTATTTCCGTAGTGGCAACTTTGTTAAAAACACATAAGCGCGCCGCCCTTATTATTCGCGCGGTCTGCAGCTCGAGCTCCGGTGTTTGCTTGTTGTATTTACAAAACAAAGTAAATGTGCTTGAGAAATAACTCATTCGAATATATACGTGCAATACATCTTGTACTAACAACGTAGCTCGTTTCAGCTACAGACAAAATGACGCAGCATATTTCAGGCACTATCAATAACGTTCGCTCTGTATCAGAGTATCGTATCGCTCGCTTGTTTTGCATTTTGTGTTCTTTATTTTTCTTGTGAACAAAAAGCAGCGGCAGAGTAGCAGAGCTCTAGTTACGGCAGAGCGGTCTCTTGACGAATTGCGCGCCAACTGTCGTAGTGTGCCCCCCGCTCCCGCGCCCGCCCTGCCCGAGCCGATCTCGGACGCCGGCACCGCTGTCTAGACGTCACTCGGACGAGCCTTGTTCGTGCTGAAATGTGAATGCACTGTATTTTATAACAAACACATATATAGCACGGACGACTGAATGTGAACAGGTCGCTGGAGCGGCGGATTAGAATTTGATGAATGGAATCGGACCATGGTTATGCGACCCGTTTCCCTAGCTGGCGGGAGTAGCTAATGAAACTAGGTTTTTTTTTATTGGTTTTTTAAGCTTCTTGATATCTAGATATAGTTCTCACAAATAAATTTTCGGTCGGAGAGTCTAGCTTTAATATAGCTTTCATTGCTGCAATTTAAGCATTAATTGTTGTTAATGTACTATAGAGATTGACCTCATACAATGATTAGGCATCATACCTACCTACAACACTAATAATGCTTTCATGATAGTATCACCTGACCCTAAGACAATCAAACTAATACCTGTAATCAAACTAGTATCATTGTGAGTGACCGACGGTCGACACATAGGTAATTACAATGTTCGAGAATATGTTATAATTTATTACTATTAATTATACTATAATTATCATAAATTATATGGACATAAATGGGCCATTTACCTGAAATTGTATATTTCAGGAAAATGGCCCATTTGAATACATAAAATAATCCTGTAGACCATATTGTACACGATACATAACTGATGTCAAAATTCCTAATTCAGTAGGTAGGTAAGTATACGTTTTACCAGAAATTGTTGAACGAAATATAATTTGGATGTTGCGTTCGTTGAAAACATATAAAAGAGAAACATGCACGCACGCTTCGGAAAAGTACACTTTGCTGACGTATGAAATGAAAACATAGCGGGCTCTGTTTCCAATAGCAACCACAATAAAAAAAATCTTTTTTTTAAACTTGCTTTTTTTAAACTTCGAATTAGTTATATACTGGTATTCAGTAAGTACATAGTGTGCGAGATTTTGTTTATTTTTCATAATTAAGAACTAACCTGTTATGAGGCCGAAATAAATATTTTCTTTTTTCCCTTACATGATTGTGTTTCAATAAAATCTATGAGACGCATGCTTTTAAAACACGACGTGACCGATCCGTCACACATATAACCCGAACATGGAAAATGTTAAAATCACTTAGATGTTTTTAATATGATTCTGGTCGTAGAAGATAGGATGGAGCAACGGACACAACAACTGGTGAAGAATGTAGTAGCTTATCCTAAGAAATGCAAAAGTTTGTAATGATGGATGTATGGATCCTTGTTACACCATCACACAAAAACGATGAAATGAAAGGATTTTGATGAATCTTACAGTTAATTTATTTATACTTATATGCTATACACGTAGGATTAGGACAATTTTTATCACAGATTGCCTGGAAGAGCTATGGAGAAAATATCACACTTGGCGCTGCTATCGGTTTGCTATGATAGGCCTTTTACTGGCAATTTACAGACACGATTTAAAACAATAACAAACCTTTAAAAAAACACTGCTTATCAGCGATAAGAACCTAACTCATAGTCTACAGTACGAACAAATTGAATCTGTGCAGAATTGAAATGAAAAAGATGTAATCCGATAAAGTGCAGCAGTCGATACTGCAACAAGTGTTCGAAGTCTCTTGAAGTATAAACTATTAAGTAGACAAGTTTATGAAACTCTTTCGTAACAGCCTGTTAGGTAGGCTCTTACAAGATGTAAGAAAATATAAGCTGATTCAACCTGATATGCATTGCAATTATAACTGCAACAAAGTATTGCAGGAGATCTATGCTTTTTTATTAAATTTTCCGACATTATTAGATATTTATAATAATTACAAATAATAACAGAAGTTTTTTTTTTAAGCATATTATACATCGTGTAAGAGAAATCCGTGGTCATACTTCGAGAGATCAATGTACCCGAATAGACGAATAAATTTTACTGTTGAAACAAAGGCGCGAAAAATCAGCAAGTCCATACATTTTGGTCGAGTCGGTATGAACATTTCTATGGAACGCTGTTTTTTTTTTCGCATCTTCGGAAATTTGTTCCGAAGAAAAAAAATACCGTCCACACGGGTACATTGACGTCCTGACCTGACTTTTGTTACAGGTTGTATAAAAAAGAGAACCCACGCGGTGATGATTAGCTATTATTATCATATAAGGCACTAGCTGTGCCCGCGACTCCGTCCGGGGGGATGTCGTAAATTAACACCATGTTGTGTATGAACACAAATTCATAATAATTAAAAATGTTGATACTCAGCTCAGCTCAATGCAAGGCAGCTACTGAGGACTACATTATGTAGTTTTTACGTAAACAAACTGTTTTAAACCATTTTTTTTTTTCTGATTATATAGTATATCTGTGCCCCGCCGTTTCATCCGCGTTAATTTGAGTAAAATACCTACTAAAATATATTCTACCAGCGCCCTTCCCCTCATGACCACGCCTAGCACATTATAAATGCGCCTGCCTCGTTTGTCTAATGGTCCCAAGCGCGACTACTGAGCATGAGGTCTCGGGTTCGATTCCCGGGTCGGGCAAAGTGTTATTGAGTTTTTCTGTTAGAAAATTCTCAGTAGCAGCCCGGCGTTTTGAAGTGTGCCTGGCAGATGGCAATAGGCTCACCACCTATTACATGGGACTTAATAACAGCATTAGTGAAATGTGGGTGTACGATTGTGTACACCTCTACCTACCCCTTCGAGGAATACAGGCGTGATGCTATGTTATGTTATAAATGCCCGCGTGGTACTTGATCATTATTTTGTTGCCAAGGTATTTCATAAGCTACGATATCTCCGAAGTTATTCATTGAAATCAAGTTATGTCAAAGGCAATTTTGTTCAACATTAAATACTTGTTAAGAATAACGTATTTATTTGGATAAGGATTAATATCGTGTTTATAAAAACACCTTCGCAAATAATGCATTATTTTAGAACAAATTTGATTACCATAAGGAAGGTTATAGTGAGTCAACCTTAAAAGATAGACACATGCTGTTGCAAGTTTTTTTTTTGTACCTACTTTTGAAGGGGACAATTCCGTCATACATAATTTTTACGTAACTTTCACCGTTTACGCAGCGCACGCAACGGAAGCTCCCAAAAGGAATATTTTTTTCCGTTTTTGCAACCCTTTTTATTGATGCTCCGCTCCTATTGATCGTAGCGAGATGTTACATAGCCTATAGCCTTCCTCAATAAATGGACTATCCAACACAAAAAGATTATTTCAATTCGAACCAGTAATTTCTGAGATTAGCGCGTTAAACCAAACAAACAAACAAACTCTTCAGCACATAGATATAAAAGAAATTCGGCAACTAAACGATATGATATTATGTAAAATCAAATTATATTTATAAAAGAATCCAAAATCATATGGATCTCAGGTGTAAAACGTCAACCTTAACCACCGCACCCCCAACGATTTTACCCAATAATTTATTCAACGCATAGTTTTATCGGGACTCCACAATGATATTGCGAAATGTTTACATTGCTCTACACCAGTGCGGCTGACATCCTTCCCCTTCGTCACAAAATATTATAACGAAATTTCCAATTATCGGCTCTATTCAAATGAATAATGAAAATAGATTGTTAATTTTACCACGAAATCGGCCTAAAAAGTGACAGAAGAACTCTTTGAACATTTTATTGTCTTCCCCTTTAATTTTTTTCTGGTTTCAATATAAATGAGTATTATCTTGACAGCGAGTGCTTTGGAACAAAAACCGGGACGTTATCTAAGGGTTGACGGACAGCGCGGTTATTTGTCGAGTCTGGAGTACCCGCGACGTGATAAAGAGTGGCCGGCGATCTGCTGAGTGACCGCCCAACTTTGTCCACTCAGCAAGTATGTGTGATAAGTGGTTAATTCGCATTCTTTTACAGCAGCATGTCTTTTATAAAAAAAATGAAATTATTGTGGCTTTTATAGGTAGACTAGCCTTCTTTTTTGTCACGTGCGGTGCGTGCAATTATTATGCACTATTAATTTATTTATTTATTTTGCAAGTAGGTTATGACGAAAAAGAAAGAAACTTTTCTTCGTATCACATGTCACGAATCTAAAATATATATAGTTTTTCTTTCCTATGCTGAAAGGACAATTTTATAAGCTATATATTGGTAGCTCTAGAAGTTGCAAGCGCTGCGCACTGAAAAAATCTCATTTATCCAGACATTTTGCTAACGTAACCTGACTGATTAGAGTCTGTGGTGTTACTCCAAATCAATGTCTGATGTAGCTTTATTAAAAATATATGTTTCCCGGACGTATCTCAATCGAGTAAAATTGGAGATTCAGTAGTGGAATAGCGGGCATCCTAGCAGACGGCTCGCCTTATGGTAAGCGATTACCGCCACCCATGGACACCCGCAACCCCAGAGGAGTCGCGAGTGCGTTGCCGGCCTTTTAAAGGGTTTGGGCCTCCGGTACCCTCCCTCACTCGGCGAAACACAACGCAAGCTTTATTTCACGCCGG
Source organism: Xylocampa areola (assembly GCA_935421205.1). NCBI lineage: Eukaryota > Metazoa > Arthropoda > Insecta > Lepidoptera > Noctuidae > Xylocampa > Xylocampa areola. Next base: position 11,074,334 of record OW285201.1, on the reverse strand, counting down.
TTTTCATTCGTGCCGAAGCATGGCTCTCCCACGGTGAAAAATTGGTAACTGGGGTTGGTTTGTTCGTAACTATACATTCTGCGCGTGCTATGCTTTTTAATCACAATTACATTTCCAAAGTGTCAAAACGTCACTCGATTGTTGAATCAATACAGAAGTCGGATCACCTCATACAACGTGACCGCAACAGGAATTTCCACAATTTTCACACCGATTCGAGATATAAAGGTCAAACCGTCATTAACAGGGATAAAAGGCGGAAGCGGACATTAAGGGTTGACCCTATAGTATTTTACTGATAGCTTTGTTGTACCAATCGCACGTCATTGTTATACCTACAATAAAACAGGAGATTTACATTATAAGAGAAATTTAAAAACCTAAAACGATCAGTACGTACGAGATAAAACGCCGGGACGGATTTCAACGTCACAAAATGATTTTAACGTTGCTCGCTCGAATAAAGTCCTACTATAAATTGGGAGATAGAAAAAGGTTTTTATCAGTTACACACTGGGCCATTGGTAAAGTACTGGCATATAAATGAACATAGCGGTTTTATCAATTTCGTTTTTCGAATTCAGGTGTGTTTTTGTAAATGGGCACTCACCGAAGCCTTCACAGATTTTTAGTCAATCTTTTAGTTTTGGTTTAGATTAAATAATTTTATCGTAGAAGATGAAAAAACTTATTATCGTATGCAGATAAATCTGTGAAAAGCATTAACGCATACTTTGCGTACCTACTCTAGTGTTATAACTTTTTTGGTGACGTCATTGCCATTAAGTTCTTACCGAATAGTTGAAGTTTAAACTTTAAATTAATAAAAATAATAAAATTTAAATTAGTTTGTAATTCTGCTGAAAAAAAAAAACTTGCAAAAAGCATAAAATTACTTTACTTTAGATTTCTATATATGCGCCTTCACCTTATGTTTAGTTTTCACTTTCATTAACATTTAATCATGATAATACTAGTGATGACGTATGCACTAAATTTACCAGCCACTTATTTCTAAAGGACGTAGTAGTCATGCAATCACCTTGCACCGCCCACTCATCCGCAAATATATGCACGTAGGTACGCAAGCGATAAAATCGCATCTACCACCAACTACTCTACACGTGTTTAGCCCCCCCACAGGACATCATCAGGAACTGTTAGACCGTGCTGTGTCCACCTCCCATCTCTACACCAACAGCGTTCCATGGTCAACGGAAGTGTGTTTGTTGAAGTTAAGTGCGTCATATATGCATATTTTATTAAAGTGTGATACAGAACATTTCGCTACACAAACGTTAGTTCGTCAGTTGCAGTTTCTTAAGTAAATTGTTTTACATATTTTTTACGTAAATATTATTGGAGTACAAGACAAATCTGGCCACTGAAAACTGTTGTTATTCTAGCACTTAAGATTAAAAGGTTCTGAACGCGACTTTGTCTGCATGGACCTCAGAATTAGACCCAGCCGGGATAAAAGTATCCCGGCTGGGTATATGTGTTAATTTAGGTTAAAAACTATCTGTGTTGCTCATCTAAATCCGTTATTAGTTATTTTGTGAAAGAATAACAAACATCCAGCCATACTCACAAACTTTCACATTTATAATATTGGTGGAATGATTATGAATCCCTGTATAGAACTAGGTTGTACACGTAGGGTATTTTAAAAGGGAATCATATTATATATATAGTGTCATCAGTTTCTCATAAGTGAAATGGATATTTTAATCCAACGATATGTTGGTATCATTTGAAGCCTATGTCCTACGGACTAAAGGGATGACGTCGACTTCACCCGTTGCTTTGGGATTATGGTAATAGAATTTGCAAAAGCATCGGTTCTCTGAACAAAATAACCTATTACTATTTCAGTAAAGGAGGTATTTATTAATATCAGAATGAACTGGGAAAAGTATTAAAAAGTAGCTCTTTAGGAAAATACGGACAGTATTGTAATATTCTTTCTTCAATAAAATATTATTATTATTAGTATTGATAAATAATGTTATCTAGATTAATCCAGTTTAATTCATACCAATGTAAAGCGTTAAATCATGTTGCGGTTGCAGTAATGCAAGGTACAGTCAGCAAATTATGTAGCTTTGAAATAGTTTTGATACGGAAGAGGTTCGAAAAAGGTATTATGAACCTTTTATCATAAAATTATAGAGACATTCAATTTTTAATGACATCTACATAACTAATTTTGGTATGCACTGAGACATGAATTTATTTAAAACATACCGCGTGAAATATAATTATGATTCATTTACTCTTTCAAGTTCAGTTAGTCTGATTCTTGCTTGGCTTGACTTGTGCAATGTTTGTTTAATGGTGTAATAGCCAGCTTAAATCATAACATTGTTAAAAATAAAATTTTGCATGCCTTTACAAAGGCGGAACAGATTGTATCTTTTATTTAAGATCTTTTGTAATACGTGTTCCTGCGAATAAATGTCTATTTTTTATTTCTATTTAGTGGCATTATTTTGAATTCACCTGGCTCGTTTAATACAAAATTGTACTTGATAACAATAATAATTCTATTGTATCTCCTAATTAGCGAGTCAACAAATAAAATAAGTCCTTGTTATAAACACATTTGAATATTACGAGATGTTCATCTAATTATGTTGCTGACTTTATCTGCGGTTGAACACATCACAAATGCGAGTGAAAATATGTGGCAACATCGTTACCGTGTAACTCATGTACTCAGGTATTAAATGTAATGTTGAATGTAAATCCTCCCATCCGGTAAGTATTGATTTTATATAACATTGTTCTTTTTGATCCTTTATCAAAGTATTTAGTGCACAATGTCGCATTTATTATTATTTGAATATATCTAATATGTCTGGGAAGTTAATAGAGATGTATGGAAGAACAAGAATGCTGCGCCGACGCCATATTAATTTGGGGAGGATGATGGTGAGGAAAGACGTAGTACCTATACCTAATATAAACGCATAACAAAATTATATTCCGCGTTTTTGTTTATGTCATTTATGCATTACCTACCCGAATTTCTAATACTTCGCCTACCCGAACTTCGCCTAACATGCAACTGATGATTACAACACAACATAACATCACACCTGTAGTCTCCAAGGAGGTAGCAGAGGTACACCCAATTCACCAATACTGTTATTAAGTCCTATGTGGTGGTGGTGAGCCGATTACCATCAACCAGGCACTATTTCATACTCCGGCTTGCTACCAAGAATTTTATATCAGAAAAACTCAATAACACTTTGTCCCAACCGGGAATGGAACTTGGGACTTCACGCTCAGCAGCCGCATTTGCGATCACTGAACCAACGAGACAACTGATAATTAATTCTAATTCTAAAATAAAAACAACTTTTACCCTTTTTGTATAAACGTGAGACATATTATTCATATCCATTATTGTTCACCGGTTACTACTCACGTGCATTTGGTGTGCGTCGGGATTGCCCGACTAGTTTCGAACTCGGACGGAGCCCTTAGTCATGAGCTGAGCCCGCGGCGATGTCGATATGGATAACCTTTTCTCTATTTACATCTTTTTAGTTTCTGATCAAACATGAACAAAATCCTCAACCCTAAATCATGTTTTCCCAAACAGAAACGGAATTATTAATAAATTAACTCATTCCAGAAAGCAAATCCAAGTATCTCTTTGATACTATTCCGTATATCACAAATTGCTCGAATACGAAGCTGGTTACTGCTGGCGGACTGCGGTAAAGACTAATAAAACTTGCAGAGATAAGACCAGGCTAGGAGTCTAAACTGTAGCAATGGTTCCGTGATTAATTTAATATTGAACGCTAAATAAATGGCACCCGTATTATGATCTAAAATAATTTATAAATGCAGATTAAGCTACGTCTGTTAACCTTCAACCGCTAGACCTTTCTATTGTATCGTGGGTGCGTTTACAAAACTCTCTGCACACACCAAGAACTGGAACTATGTGCAGATAATATTTGTTGTGCGGGTATTGAAACTGTAAAAAGTGGGGGAGCAGCGGATTTTTTAATCTCTCCATCCACCACACCACGCCATCAAACTATGCAAGTAAGGAAAGTGTTATGTTATGTTGTTTATAAAGTTAGTAGGTACTCGGGATAAATACGTAAGGCTATCTGTTTCGAATTTGCATTCGTTGACGGACAGAAAGACAGATTTACTAATACCCCTTTATTATATTCATAACACAATACAGTAATATCTGTCATTAGAAAAAAAAGTATGCTGTGCTAAGTCTCAGTTTTACTATTTCATCTGTCAAACGTTTGACCTTTCCGGAAATCTGTGTCTTGTTGGTGATATATAAAGCGGGGACTATTTCAGGCTGCAGTGGCGCGAGGGCTCAGTGTGATACTAAATATACCGACACCCCCCGGCCGTGACGTCATAGCGCAAACCCGACAACCCTTTAGGCCACGGACACATGCTAGGGAAAAGCAGGCTTGATTGCAATTTGATAAGAGAGTCAGTCGTTTAAAACAAGGTATTGTTTTACAATAGTTAGGTACGATTATAACGCAATATTGTTATTATGCAGATAAATAATTTTAACATATTTGTTGCCTATTATTGAAGCTGCTAGACTATTCTTCACAAATGGAAAGAATTTTTTAGATTGCGCTTACATTTTTCGTTTAAATAGAGCATACTATTTATATAGATGAAACTCTGAACTTGAATCGTTTGCTCTTTTCGCGTTAATTTCCTGATAATATTTTACTATCAGAGAGAGCTTTTCTGTACTAAAATAATGGTATCAATCCTCTTTACTCAATTTACCTTTTCACTGATCCTCTTTATCATATTAATTGGTGACGTCCGGTGGTAATGGTGCCTAAGTATGAAAAAGGTTTATTACTTAGAAACAGCAAAATAAGTATTCTAGGCGCAATCGCGCATGTGTGTATGTCCTTAGTGATGTAACATATTTCACGGTAGTTGTTTAACTAACAAAATATGTGAAAACAAAAGGCCGCTGACAAAGGCAGGAATTTTTATAAAAAAAAAAAATATTGTGCCTTCGTGTAACAGTTTGAAACAAATAACACAATAATTAAAACGTGGAGGACACGGGTAGTAACTTTTTACGTAGCGTTGGCTCGTAAAGGGTTGCAAATGAGTTTTAGATTTTGATGGCGTAGTTGGCGCAGTTGTCGAGTCACCGGCTGCTGTGCTGTGGGTCTCGAATTTTATTCCTGTACAGAACAAATATTTGTACGTATCTACTGATGACTTTTCCGGGTATGTCTGCATGTGAGCATGTGCTTTATTATTTTTATATAAATTATTCATGTAGGTACAGTCACGAGCACAATCTATACATTTGTAATTTTAAACTTCACACGAATATCTGAATAATATAGAAGTATTAATATATGTGTATAATGTGGAAGGGATGGTTTTACTATCTGTGTTACATACCTAATCATTTTAGGAATACACGCTACAGATATTATCAGAAAGTTTGTTAAAATTTTGTGTTTACATGTTTGTGCTCCTAACTGTACTTTCCTTTTAAGCCCTAATAAGAAAAATAAAATTTTATGGAAATTTGTGGTTTACGACTGTGAATTAATTATATTTGTCATATTCATGGCAGCAACACTCAAGTTACTTCACTACTAGTAGGTCATAAAAAAAAAAAAAAAAAAAAAAAAAACCGTTATGGACGTTTTTATCCAGCATAAGGAGGAGGAGGAAAGAATTTAGAAGTTTAATACGCATTGTAATTTACCAATGAATCTCACTATTTACGCATATACCTATCGCAACACAAGATGATGATTATTTACGACTGCATTAGAAGAAAAGCCACTTAGACTCCAGTAAGTGAAGGTCTACTGGGCGGAATGGATACTTATTAGATCGAGTACCGACCTAATAAGTACCTATTATTTTTCAGATTCTTCCAACGCACCGATACTAACAAGGGAAGTAATATTTCTGTTGCTGACATTTATGTCAAAATTATAAACGTTCCTTGTTTTAATACAGCCATAAAAATATATAGCTACACAAAAAGAAAATCCTTTATACCAACTTCATCACAGAAAATTCAAATTCACAGCGAAATCGTGCTCCTGACAACTTTTTGCCGTAAAACACGATTAATGCTAGCTCTTGCTTCATAAAATCATTAAATGAGAACACGTCGAACTCAACTCGATTACGCTTCTGTCGAGTACCATTGAAAACGGATCGATTTACGTTTATGTAAAGGCTTAATCGACCCCCATCGAAAACAACGCCACCTGACGATCAGTAAACCAGTTTTATTACAATTATAATTAAGTTGCTCAACAAGCGCACATACGTTTATTATGCCGTAACAAACGTATGGGCGTGCTGAACTATGTTACATAATTTGTCAACTTATAACTCTCCATAGCACACTTTTGCGTGACATCATTCAATTCACAGTCAAAATGAAAACGTTACATATCAAACTCAATGTTTAAACCTCAGCAGTTACAGAGTACAATAATATAGTTTAAGTTCTCTCATCTCTATAGCATCACACCAAGATCAGAACCTGGACTTCAAAAATCCCAACGAAGAGGGGTCAAAGGAAATTTCTATAATCCTCGCACATGGTAGATTGATTAGCGATCGGAGTTTGTTAATATTAGCACACAAGAGAACGCTGCCCATCCTTCTGGCGTTATACTTTAATCACTTTTAAGGCAATCAAAAAGGGGATTTGGGGAAAGAGTAACATACACTCTGCTGGAAGTTTCATGAAATATTGAAACAAAAACATAAGTTAGTCACGTGTCTTACAACATAAATAAGAGACGACAATCTCCTGATTATCTACTTGCCATGTAGAAAATACGATGCAAAGAAATTAAATATGAAACCTGTGTTTTGACTTTTTCACTTCATGTGTATCATAATAGTATTATAACACATTTAGACTTGTGGTATAATTTGTACATCGAAATGACGGAAGGACGGAACAAACAATATTTATACAAGCATTTAGTGCCAGCCAGAAGTGTAGCTTTAAGTAATTTTGTTTGAGCCAAGACTTTTTACTGCTTTATTACGACGTTTTCGCTCTTTCTCCCTACCGCGGGCAGAATTAAAATTTTAATGGATTTTCAATGGCGGCAAGTGAAATAAAACCACCAGCTCGGTGATTACACAGCTTTCGCTAGGAAAACAGAACGGACTCGCTGAACACTGCCAAATAAATTGAGGTATTAAGGAAATTAATTCAAAACAAATGCAAATTGTTTTCGAAAACAACCGCGTCTATAACACGGAACAAATTGATTGAGCTGCTCACTTTTGCCGCACAATTTCTTCAGAACGATTGATCTCGGAAATCTTCTTACAAAGAGATTCATTGAAATGAAATCTGGATACTTTTCCATCGAAACCAATACGGCACCGTAGTCGGCAGCCATTTTATTCTTTATTTACAATAGCGCATCCATAGTAGGCACGCACTTATGGGATTTACATATTGCATGATATGGAGAGCTCAATTTCATTTGGAAGTCTTTCGTCGCTGAATTTATTGAACGGATTATTTAAATATATTCGTGAAATGTATTTAATCATTCATATTGAAATTGTTCAGCACCTATAGTATATTGCATTAATTATAATCTTTAAAAAACTTTTATTAAAGATAAGTTAATATTAATTTTCTTAAAGTTTAATTTAAAATTTAAAGATGTTCCTACCTGCTTACTTCGATTGTAGATTTTCCAATAAATTTAAGAAGTGTACTATTAAAACTTGAAACTACCACGTCCGCATCGTAAGGCCTCATTTCGACGGTTTTAGTGCCCGAGGCTAACAGCCTGTGTTGGCAAAGTGTAAAGAAACAAACAAGATTAGGCTGTAATCGTTCAATAGGTGAGTAATAGCTTTATGAGAAGTTGCGGATACTTCTCCTTGGAGGCTCGGCCCACGTCCTCGACGAGCATGTAACTGACATTTTATTGTAGATCGTATAATATTGATGGATTCCGAAACGAGTTTTGAATTAGATTTAGTCGGTATATAAACCCTGAAAGCTAAGCTGACACAAAGGGAAGCAAAATAAAAGTTGTTTGAAAGAATATTTTCCGGGATGCTGTGGTGACTCGGTGTCTCAGCATTTCCCCAAAGCAATTTGATTCTTATTTTTTGTTGTTATGAATAAAGTAGGAGCTCATGTTCTAATCTAAAATTAACACGTTGCGGATGTGATTTATACTGGTGGCGTATGCGTATATAATTTTGTTTAGACTTTTTAGTAGGTAATACCTACTTCATTAGTTCGAAACACTATACTTAGGCTTAATTTATACTTCATGTAGTGTTATTACACCCTAAAAGAAACTATACATCAAGAATAGTTACACTGTTGGTGCCTAGCACATCATAAATCGTGTCCGCTAAACATTATCAACTTAAAAAAATAGTTGGTCGCATTTTAAATGAGCGCTATAATTGCGCAAAGAGCCGGTGCAGCAAATATCTTTGAATATATGGAGCGGGTGTCAGCACACAGCACACTGCAGGCTCTGCGGTTCAGATTTAAATGCAACCGAGTGGAAGGAATCCAGACGAATGATATTCCTTACCATCCAAGAGCGTACGGATTAAGAAAGCTTCAAGTGACATATGTTCCTGCGCGAGCCACGGCAATACCAATTAAGTGTAAGACTCGGCAGGAATTTAGTAATTAATGTGACTCTGTAATGTTTACAACAATATTTTTGAGGATGTTCTTACAGAATAACGGGTATGCAGCAGTGGAAATGCGCCATTTTCTTTACGGCGCGGTGGCTTTAAATGTCTGTGGTCTACAACGACCGGTTGCCGTTTAAGATCCACTTGCGAGATTGTATCTAATTAGTTGCTTGTTGCTACCCACGTATTCGCTTAGTTATGGAGGAGTCTCATTGTGGGTGGTTCAATATTATGTATACGCGAAAACTGTCAAATTTTATATAGATAATTTTGTGAAATGTTCTCGTATTATACAGTCTAAAGCTTTATTATAATAGGAGGAAGTTGAGTAAATCCTGCTAATTAAAAGCCGATTATAGAAATGAAAATTTCCTGTTCCGAGTCTTTGTTCTTTACTTATAAAATATAAACGTAAAGGCATAATTTTATAACATTATAACACCCGTATATTAATTCATTGAGTTTATTGTCACACTGCCCTTTGTTTACTGTGACGCTCAAGAATATTGGATCTTCTGGAAATTCGATTATGCACAAATATTGGCGATCAACATATTATACGATACAGCTATCTGCTATATGCTTGTGTATTTTAGTTTCTAGTTTATTGGAATAAAGAGCGTTAAATATTCAGAAGGACCAGGATTCTGATTTTTTATAAATTATTATAGTTGTACAAGCACTATGAAACTGAAGGGAATTCCACCACTGCGCAAACGTTAAAGCAAACCACCTTGATACTTCCCAACAAAATACCTATTAACTACCAGTCTACCAAGTTAAACCCGTTGACAGCTAATAAAACAACAATATAAAAGTTTATAACAAAAAAGTTATTTAGGCTCGTATTAAATACGGGTAGGTAAATAAAAAAATCAGGAACAGACGCCCAGCAACGCAACGGATTGCGCGTTAGAGCGAAATAAAATATTAAGCGAGAGTGGGAATCCCGGTAACCTCACAAAGTAGGCACCCTCTCAAGAGTGTTTCTTTCTATTGAATAGCTTCCCAGCTGTAGATCCATGTACATTCATATTTAGATCTTTCATCTACAGAGGGAATGCTTGCGAAAGCTGTATCAATATTTAATTGTGATGAAACAATAACTCTCGCGCTGTCTTTATACATCGATCTTGGAATGTTTTAAGGACAAGGAAACAGTATGTGTGTGTTAGATTGTTCTCTTTGTGGAATTATTCAAACAGTTTATGATAATAATATGATAATATAATGACAAATTGAGCGTCGTAACCAATAAAGGCTAAGTAATACTATTTAGCCAAAATGCTCGAAACAATAGACCATGGACGATTTCGTAGCACGATGCCTACTATTGCGCTTAGTTGACTTTTCATTATTTTCAAGTAAGCGGTAGCACAATGCCAACATTTTGAAACCACCATACATTGGATCACACAATGCCTACTTTTTAATTTTTGTGGCAGTTGCATAGCAGTTTGCTTACTTTATGCAAAATCAAATGTGACGATAGCATAATGTCTATTTTAGTACAGTTCAGTGTAAAATTGTATTTACCTACTTATCCCATAAGTTTCCTTGGTAAATACCTAGTAGATAATGCATTTTTTTGAAAGTTTCTGATTCATGGAGGTTTATAATCAGTGATGTCAGCAGTAAAATCAAAAATAACCGAAACCTCAGCACGAAAAGGGCCGATTTTTGGCATTTTTGGCCGATACAGTAAAAAAACATTGATTTAACTTATTTTATTTGTTCAATTTCAGTATATTTCAGGTTAGTTCCCTATTTCACTACTATCCTTGTTGCTATAAAATAATAGACCATAGGATTATTTCAAATTTGTTAAACAAAAATTTTTTTTGATTATCTTCGCCGTCAAGTAGACTCTCAAAGGCCGAGGGTTGCCAAAGGCCCCTGGGGGGCCGATAATCGCTGATAAACACTGATTACAATGCTATTTAAAATTTTAGGTAAGGTTTATATTCTCTTTGATTTAAAATAGTTAATATTTATGTAGGTCAGTAACCGTAACATATAAAGAACTGCAATATTGAATTTATTGTGTTTATAAACGATTAGGTACATAAATCAGTGTCTGAATTTCGTTTAGACTCAAAAGGCTCCCAATTCGCCTTCGTCGGAAGACTCGTATTCTTTTCATACCCCTAGAAAGTAAAATTTTGTTGATTTCATCGTAAAAATTAAGTATCTAGGTATGAGAATTACTTACCAATTTACTATAGCCCACGCTTCAATGTTCTGTATTCAGATCAGCACTGTAATTTGTGCCTTGGTTAAAACGTCACGTAAATATCGGTTCACTTTATCGATCTTTCTTATACTCAATACTTATCTTAAACCTAGAAGCTTTACGGCACTTCTACGATACAATATTCTTAAAATACCCTCAAGCATCCATACCATACTTCAAGGTTTTGAATAATACCCACCAGTTTTCCTTTCTGTGCCTGTCAGTAGCTGTAACCCTATTTAATCCGTGATATGTTATATATATATATCTTTAATCCTTTCGTTCACGTTCGACGTTTCAATTCATTTTTTACCTCCAGTATTTTTACGTTATGTTTCTACACTCAGAGCATGCTCTTTGTTACATAAATCTGTGTAGGTATTGCAGGATAAGGTAGCTAGGGTATATTCATACTAATATTATAAATGCGAAAGTACCTAACTCTGTTTATTTGTTGCTTTTTCACGACTGAACAGCTGAACGGATCGTAATGAAATTTGGCAAGGAGATATATTGTATCTTGGGGCCTTCCCCAAGATACAATATATAAGCTACCTATATGTACCTAGCAATATATATCCTTATATAAGCTACCTTTAGTCGCGCAGACGAAGTCGCGGACACCAGCTAGTTATAAATAAAATAACTAACAAATAATCATCATAATCATCACGATTAATTTGGTTAAAAGTTGTTTTATTGTATTGTGTAATGATCACCAAAACGTATTATATTACTAGGTATTTATACTGTAATACACTCAAATTACTCTTCGCCTACCATCCTGCTTTCAGTCACTGGAAATCTGCTAATACCTATATTTTGGTTCGTGTGAAATTAAAAGCATTTATCGTATTATCATAATCTTTTTATTAACAATAAAATTAATCATGTGCGATACATAATTGAATTTCCAATTTAAGATGCACAAGCCTGGTTACTGCAAATCTACTGAACCGCGTTTCGACTTCCATTCAAATAATACGGTCAGAACAAATCTGCTTCGTGTGAAGGTAAAGAATTAGCACTTATAATAATTATTACAAAAGGAATTACAATTCGTTCGATCTCGTGTTGCGAGCGAGCGGTGCCGCCCGCCCGGCAGATGACGCAGGAGACTCGTAAACCTACTAGTTATTATGATAAAAAGCACTTTCGTTTTTTGTTAAATATAAGTATTCAATTGCATAATGCATCTCTCTTACCATTTTATAATCGAGAAATATGTAAGAAGAAATTTTTTATGGAATATAATAACAATAAATAAATATTTTATTTACAGTTTCAAAATTTTATCGCCTATCTATTTTATTCTTCGGGCGTTTAGGAAATAAACAGTACGATTCGTACTAACTAATAAGTGTTCGACGCGTGAACTGAACCTGACAAGACGAGCGGCAGTTCACCCCCCGGCGCGGCGGCGTTAACGTGTGACGTGTGACGTGTGACGTGCGACCACGTGCACGCGTCAGCCGTGTACTGTGAAAACCAACGAGAGAGCCTACAACAACGCCACGATCCTTACCTTCAACAATACACATCGTAACATTGGCTTCCAAAACAAATAGTTCTCAATGAAAACGGCTTACAAACACGTATCATAGATATTAGAATAATTATTTACAATTCACTTAGAGCTGAATTAAGTTAGTTTGTTCTCACGATTTGGTACCACTTTATCTTGTATACTGGTCTATTTTATAAAACAATATCCAAAATAATGACAGAAATAATAAAGAAGCTTCAACAATAAAATTCATTTATGTATGAAGACACATCGATGTTACATAACGACGGCGACGTCATAACCCAATACAGTAAATAGAAAGAATACAAGTACAAAACATTGTTTAGTCAATTGTCAATATCTTTACATTAAAACTTTGTATCTACTTAAATCTTATTTGGCAGTATTGATCTTACATTACCAAAAACTGATTTTATTACCAGTTATAAGCTAATTTCCTTATTAAATAGGTATTAAATCCATTTTATATAACAAATTACAACATACTATGGTCGTTTTTATGTTCTTAAAACTGACAAAACTGCTTCAGAATGTAATAATATTATTATTCCGCGAATATACATAGATTATACCAAATTTAGTGACGAATGAACTATTCCCTAGACTGTTACGATATATCAAAGTTCAGGTTTATTGAAACATAACTCTTAAATGGGTATTACATCAATGATTCAAGTCTTCCGGGATTTTTATAATAATTAAAGCTCAAATTTAATGGATAAGGAAATATCCATTACAATTTCTATTTATGAGTTAACACAAAAATCTTATCCATAGCCCATTCATTTTGGCCTTTATTTGGCACACAGTATAAGTTATTGATTATAAGATACACAATAACTTTGTACACAAACTTCCGAATTCTAGAGTAAAAACAATTCGCCATAACTGTATAGCAGTTGCAGAAACAGACATAATGACGTTGAATATGAATCAATATATAGAAACTTATTTGTCATACAGAACACACTTCTTAATATACTAGTTGAGGAACATAAGATTATTTCCGTAGACAGTAGGACGCTGCAACATAATGTAACGGGTATAAACCGCGCAGGCGCATTCGACGCACCGCGCACACGCACTTCACGCACTCTAATCACGATACCTAAACGATATTTTAAGATAATATTGTCTTGGCAAAATCTCACTCCACGACACTCGTCAAATATTTGCGAGTAGTATATACTGCGTATATATAAATTTGATAAAGTTAATTCGTATTTGAATGTTCCATAATCATATTTATTCATAAAAACACTAATTCATCGTCCTTTCGAAGTTCACAAAATCACAAGAGGAGGCGGTTGGGGAGGAAGTGAGGATTGGGGTGGGGGTTTTGTGGACTATATTTGGTCAGTTGATCAGTAGACGGCGGCGAGATGCAACGCTTGCATGGGTAGCAAGTGTGCGCGCTCGGGCGAGGCGCGCCGTTAAATGATGCTCTCGCGGTTGCGCTCGTTCTCCTCCAGCGAGCTCACCGAGCTTCCGCCGCAGATCTGCATCTCTATCTCTTGCAGCCTGGACACAAGTAAATACGCAGACGGTGTGTGAATAGTTTGTATTACACCAACAATGTGGTCCATAACAGGAAAGGTGTACCTATTAAGTAACACCCACGTTTCACTGATGTTATTATGAAATACCATAATAGAGATGGTGAGACTGAGTTTGAAATTGTATCAAGTAGATGGATTGCTATCTACTGAGCACAATTCTAAACTCTGGCTCGTATTGAGAATTACAAATTTGGGAATCGAACCCAGGACCATACGCTAAGCAGCCGCACTTACGTCGAATGTCAAATCTAGTAAAAGTTTTTGAAGTCTAACCACATCGTTAAGAAACCGGATTGGTCGTAATAATATCAGTCGGAAGAGGAGTCCCGTAATGTCGGAGCCCAGTACCTGTCTAATGCAGTCAAACATCTATGAAGCTTTTAGGTGAAGTAGCTAGGTACTTCATTTTCTTTGTCCCAAAGACAGAGTTTATTTTAATTTATAATATTCGCTCGCGGTTTTCTGTTCCCTACTGCTGGTTTAACTCCTATAATCTGCAGCAGACTGAGCTAAGAGCTTGGCGGAGTTGATAGCTTTTCCGGCTTTAAGTTTTAGTACCTATCTTGCGTAGCCATTAAATCTCACTCTCGATTCAATCATGACCGTTGACTACACTTCTTTATTCCTGTTACTCACCGCTGATCGACCATTCACTGCTGCTGGCTGAGCTTGGCGGACATGGCGGCGTTCTCTGTCTCGACGGTGTACTGCCGCTCTTGCAGCCGTTTGATATCATGCTATGATGTCACCTAGCTTGGGTAAAACGTACCTTTGATCGACCTCCCACTGCTGCTGACTGAGCTTGGCGAAAATGGCGGTTCTCAGTCTCGACGATGTACCGCCGCTCTCGCAGCCGTTTGATATCATGCTATGATGTCACCTAGCTTGGGTAAAACGCACCTTTGATCGGCCTCCCACTGCTGCTGGCTGAGCTTGGCGGATATGGCGGGGTTCTCTGTCTCGACTGTGTACAGCCACTCTCGCAGCCGTTTGATATCATGCTACGACGTCACCTAGCTTGGGTAAAACGTACCTTTGATCGACCTCCCACTGCTGTTGGCTGAGCTTGGCGGACATGGCGGCGTTCTCTGTCTCGACGGTGTACAGCCGCTCTCGCAGCCGTTTGATCTCGCACTCGAGCACGTCGTGCGAGTCGAGCAGCACACGCGGCGCGGTGGCCACGCTGCCGCCGCCCGCGCCGCTGCTGCGCGCGCTCGACGCGCACGACGCGACCGGCGATGCTACACGAAGGGGGCTTACTGACGAACTGTTACAATGAGAGGCATGCTATTAAAATATGCTTTGTGTATTATTTTTAAGCAAGATTCCATAAAAAAAATTAAAAACAATCCGCATTACCACCTATAAAATATAAAGAGAATCTATAACTAAGAAATCTACAGTTTCTGTATATGACAGATGATCTTATTAACATTTACAAATAAAATAAACAAGATAAAAGTCTAATGAAAAAGTTGATTTTGATAAAAAAAAATCAAGAGACTGATGCTAAGAGAGAGATGCTAAGAAGAGTGGTGCTAAAGAAATAAGTTTTTTATTTAGAAAACTTGAATGAGATTTTATAAATGGTATAAACAATGACAATAGAATTGACAAGATCACAGCACCTATAAAGCTGGTCCCGGTAGGAAGGCGGGTGTGAAGGGTGTGGAATCGGCATGACCGGGGCGGGCGGAAGCGTCATGTCCTCGATGGGCACGCGCCCGCTCGTCTCCACCAGCCCCGGCGTGGACTGGCAACGACCCATGGCCACTAGAATTTAATGCAATGTTAAAACCTATCAAGTCAGGAAGTATGTACCTACCTACACCTAAACCTAGTTGCGGCTAGTGACATGGTAGCTCTGTAGTTAGTTGGTAAGAGTTTTACCACAGTTCAGCTAGTGTCGAGGGTTCAAGCCTGGTAGCCGCCTATTTTACAATGTTTCCTTAGAAATATAAACCAAAACTTATATGATGCTGTGGCTGTGCCAAATCAAAAAAATCTAAAATCTGCTAACCCAGACAAGAAGTGTGAAAACGCGGATTTTGGAGCTTTAAACCCGGTCATATCAACACTTTCTTTTATGGTACTCAGAAATATAAAATAATAGTTTTAATTTTTAAACTAAGTTTGGTAATAAAGTTTTAGCAAATAATTGGCAATCTTACATTTTAGACGTAATTTCGGTCGCGTATTTTCTGTAAATGTGGCAACAGCCTCAAACCCGGACTAACATTAATGAAATCCCGCCCGGACGCTCCCCGGACAATCTCTAAACTAGGACAAATCCGGGGAAACCCGGACGGATGGCAACCCGTGTAATCCACTCTTATGATATGGGTCTTTGAGAAGAATATATATAAATAAAAATCAATTGCCACACGTATGAAAGATCATCATTTGAAAACGGCTCTACCGATATCCCTAGATTTTTCTTGTTTTGTTCATAAATGTCACCACCGCTATAATCGGAAATTTGAATAATAATATACGAAAAGGCATTTGATTGACTTATTGGCGTAATATTTCTAAAACAAATCATTAAGTCAAAGTCATCTGTCTTAAATTTATTTATTATTTTTATTTATTTATTCATATAACAATTCGCATTGTGTTTGAATTATGTAATACATTAATTCATTACAGCTAAAAATAATAAATTTCAAATAGTCAATTTAAACAAATATAAAAAGAGTACTGCCTCGTTGGTCTAATGGTCGCAAGCGCGGCTGCTGACCGTGAGGGCCTGGGTTCGATTCCCAGGGTCGGGCATAGTGTTAATTGGTTTTTCTATTAGGAAATTCTCGATAGCGACCCGGAGTTTGGAATTGTGCCCGGTAGATGGCAATAGGCTCACCACCTACTTAATAACAGATTTGGTGAAATGTGGGTGTACACCTCTGCCTACCCCTGCGGGGAATACAGGCGTGTTGCTATGTTATGTCTATATTAAAGAGTACTCTGTGTTTTTAGTTACAACTTGAATACTTCCCAATCACCTAATATTGTTCAACACGAATGTTGCATGAGTCACAATTGTGTGACAAACTTTCTGACAAGTGGCAAGTTACGGTAACAACGTGGTATGCTACCTAAGTGGGCAATTTGCTCCAATAATATTACAGGGAAACCTAACATTTACTATTTAAACTTAGTCTTGTCCAAACATGACGGAAATGGGAGTGTTCAAGTTTAATTATTCTCATTTGTCAGTACTAGCCATGTCTCTTTTCGTATGGCTGATGAGCAACATAGTGTCAGAAACTCAGAATTTAAACTAACATAGCATCACGCCTGCATTCCCCGAAGGGATAAGTATGATGGTGTACACAGTTGTACACCTTCATTTCCCCATTTTTTTGTTATTAAGTCCCATGTTATAGATGGTGAGCCTATTGCCATCTACCGAACCCAATCCCAAACTTCGGTCTGCTACTGAGAATTTCCTAACAGAAAAACTCAATAACACTTTGCCCGACCCGGGAATCGAACCCGAGTCCTCATGCTCAGCAGTCGTGGTTGGGACGTCTAGACCAACGAGGCAGTAATTTAAACTAACGATGTGCCTCATTTATTATAGCTTTACTTAATATTGAGGACATATCTCAGGTGTACTAGATTCCTCACGATATGTTCCTTCATTGCTTAAAGTAAATAAAAATTAATGTATATTGCACATGATTTGTTATAAAATGTCAGTAGTGCATGCCTTAGGTTCAAACCTGCGATCTATAACTTGCCAGTCAAATAGTCATATCCAATAACTTGCCACTACTTAGTAGGAATAACCATAAAGGCTTGTTTTAGTTAATAATACATATATAGATGTTCACATTCATCAGACGCACACGTTTATTAAAATAAAAAGAGTTTTGTGGAACGGTACCTTTTTCGAGCGGTGCTTTCTTATACTTCTCAAGTCTCTTGACAGCGATCGCCTCTAGGCGCACCCTGGCGGCGGGATATTCCTTGAGCACATCCCACATGTCCTTCTTGCTGAGCACGAACAGGTCCGAGTAACCCACGGATCGCACCGACGCTGTCCGGCGGTTGCCTGTCGACGTGTCATCCACACACTCCATGCCAACCGGCGTCCGGTCCCCCCCTTATGAGCTGTTCTGATCCCTCATTCCACACGACACACACACAGACAGAACAGGTCATAAGAAACACCAGACCAGGACAACCGACACCGGTGGCAGGATAACAAGACAGGAGAAGTTCAGTCATAGTTCAAGAACTAAATAAAAGCTTGATTAGTAAAAAGATCGAAAACTACCTTGAAATTTAGACAGCACCAAGGGTGGGTTAACGTATCCGGAGTCAAATCGCGTTCAGAATTAGAAAAAAATATAACTGACCGTAAAAAAATTATAAGAAGCCATCTCTCTAGGGTTCTTATTGTGCTCCATTACAATAACAAAGCTTTAAAATACAAAAACTGTTGCATACAAATGCTAGATATTAATAAAAGTAGTAGTACACGAAATCCGTAAAAGATCTAAGCAGTTCTACAAGTTCAGAATTGCATAGGATATTACAAGTCAGAAAAAAAATTTGGAACCGATATATAGTAAGTACGATTTAAGATCTTACGTACGCAGGTCACACTTAATAATATTGGGGGATCATGCACCAAGAGGTCACGCCAAGTATATGAGGTAATCAGGGAGGATGCAAAGCGATCGGGGACACTGCCTTCAATACAACCAAAGGAGATTTTACTAAAGATGCAAATAAACCACATGACACAAAGACGCTACAAATCCTTGATGAGGATCTAGTTGAAGCCATTGAAGTCCGATTCGAAACAAATAAAAGTAGTTAAGCTTACCACATAACAATATTTCTTCTTTTGAAGTATCAATATGAAAAGGAATATTTTAAGAGCATATAAAAAAACTGAAATCATATCTAAAATGCGTAATTGTAAATTAATTGTAAATTTTAAAGCATTCCCTAATACAATTGGCACGAGCTAGTTAACGCTAGTCGGTTGCGTTAGTCGTCAAGGGACGTCAGCCGACAGCGGTACCAGTCGTCGCACAATGATGTCCCAGAACCTGTTGGTAGCGTCGCGGCCGCTCCCTCGGCCTGATTGCAGCGTCTCCTCGAAACGTTTGCTTTTCAAAACTTTTCAAGAAATACAGAGTAGTGTAATAATGGCGTGGCGTCTCGGGCCCTGGCGATATTTACCAAGTTGTTTACCTGCCGTGCCCATGTTCAGAATGGAAATTTCGCCAAAATAAGAACCCGCCTTGAGTGTTGCCAGCACTGTCTTCCCGTTGTCGCCTACCACCTGCAGTTTCCCTCGGTTCACTATGTACATTTCCTTCCCGACTTCACCTAAGAAAAATATATAGTTATAAACAATATAAACCCGGAAAAATTTCGCTTTATTTGGTTTCCTCTTTGCAAACATTCAAATATAAAGAAAAACAAAACGTACCTTTCCTGCAAATGTAGTCGCCAGGTGAGAACAGTACTGGTCGAAGCCGCAGTACCAACTCACACAAAAATCCCGCCTCTGTGTTTTGAAAGATTTCCACCCTGCGATTACGAAATAATTTCCTTCATAAGAGAAAACATACAACATACTTATTAGGATCTTATTTCGAAACGCAATATATTATCAATATTGTTTGTTATACATGTCAAGCTTGATGTTTGGAAATGCGCACATGGAAGTGACACATTAAACATTACGAATACAGGTACTCTAGACCGTACGAAAACATAATTCAGTAAATACTGAAAAGCACACAAGAGCCATTTGGCGACAAAAATTTACGGATCGTATAAACGAACATTTATGCATAATTCATGGACGTAAAAAGCGAATGTTTCTCTTTTTAATTATACAACACGGGATATTAAGCTTGAACTGCCACGCTGCATTAATGTAGGTGAGATGCGTAAATACTAGCACAAGTAGGTAGGCTACTTATCTCCATCACTTTAAAAAAAATAGTTCATCATACCCTAAAGGATTAGCAGCAACATTCTAATCAAATAAAGAATTTACAGAACAAAGATGGAACGGCCTTAAATAAAATTTAATTGCCTCAATCTTTGCTCAAACTAAACGCCAATTAAATTAAAAGCATTTAGCCGCCTTAACTAATTTGCTCGATCTAGTGACATCTTCATTATGCTTCTAGTCGAGTTCCGGCTGTCCTTTATCATTGTCACTACCAAAATCAACTTAAATGTTGGCTATATCTATTTCGGGTGCCTAAAATTATCTTAATAAGTTTGTTTTCAAAGGTCGAAGTAGTAACCTTTTTGTCAGTGTGCTTATGATTTTGTTAATAAACCTGACCCTCACCATCGTATATTCCGTAGGGTATGGTTCAGCATTTATTCGTTTGTGTTTATACATAACATTTGTGCGTCGAACACGGCGAAGGAATACTAATCACCTTCTTTTCTGCCAACGACATGGGTTCTAACAGTTTGCAGCTGAATGCTGATAATTTGTGCTGAAATAAAAGTTTGGCAACCTTTTCGCATTTTTACTAAATATGCTGATGTCTATGTATGTGAATATGTGTAGGTATTTATTTGAGGATTTAAAATATTCCCAAAATAATTTTCTATTGTATATTCGTGCGGAATTGCTGGTGGTAGTGCTTCATCTTTGCGAGAGTATCATACCATCAGCAGTTTTACTGTTGAAAATTAACACTTGGTGTTTCCAATATTTCTCAACCCTGTTATGTGTATATTTTATGATGATAATTTGGACTATTTGTATTTAAGGATAGCTAAATAAAATTATTGGGGAGTATAAGTGACTCCAGGAAATATTTTCATAACAATAAAAAAAAATGATTAAACATATTTAAAATACCTTTTCAATGTATCGAGGTGTACATTGATGGCTATTTCCGCCTTGAGTTTGTCAGGCAAGCAGGAGACGGCCTTCTCTTCGTCGGAACATTTCTGCGTGAGCCACAGATAGTCGAACCACTTGATCACCTTCACCTGCAAGTGCGTTGGCACCCGCCGCATGCGCATGTAGGTCTTGACGCCGTCGAGTTTTGCTATAACAAACATTATTGATTAAATTATACGCTCAATATCAGCGAATTTTGTAAAAATAATAATAATACATAAACCCTTTTATAAGAGGGCTATGCCCATTTATTCATTTTATTTATTATTAAACGTAAATGGAACGCCTTAAGCCAATTACACCATTTGGAGCAAAATGATCATCAAATATTATAGTGGCTTCTGGTCAACCTTACTGGAGCATAGCTGACTCTAGCTTTCATAACTCCAAAAAAATATGAAGGCATCTTGTCGTATTGCGTTCTGACGTCTGAGTTAATTATTTGAAGTTAAAAAAGGTAGTCTCGGATCACGGGACATGCAGAATTTACAAAAGATTCGCCTAAAATTATCCATTTTAAATCAACCAATGCAGCAGTAAGTCAATTTTTTTTACCATAAAATCTATTTATCCCAAGAATACCCAACATTCTGCACGCCAAGTATTTGACTGAATACAGTGAAGGCATTCATTCATTAACTAAAGAATCGTTCACTAAAAGGCAGAGAAAACAAAAACTAATACCAACAAACATAGCTTTGTTTACTGAACAAAGCTGCTTCTCTGTCATTGTGGAGATATCATGTATATTATGCATGCAGATAACAAAGCCCATATTAGGAATATGGGAATGAAGAATCCTATTATTTATTTATAGTTAACACGAGCGTAGCCGTTCTTGTATTTGTAATCATATTTGTTACATATGCAGATTTTTAAGTCTTCCAAACTTACGATTTCAAAAAGACAATATTACAAGCATCAACATAAAAACTCGCAAAGTTTCATGCGACAAAATGAATTTATATTGTTTTATAGATTGCATTTAATCTCACCGGTCGTGTCGTCGCGAACTAGGGTTAGTTAAGCTAAGTGGAGCGCCTAGTATGTCAAGTGCTAACTTCACGTTAGCAAGAAATAATTGCAATCTCAAGTTTACCAAAACCGTTTAACTCGGTTTCCATGTCTGTCCCCAAGATAACAGGTTTAGTTCAGAACAAGCACACAATGGCGACAAGTAATAGGGGCAATAAATACAATATGTATGTAGGATCATTAGGTACCTGTACATTATATTAGGCTTACTCCAGTTTACACTCCCGGGTACATGACATTACAATTTTAATGGGTATCGACCCGTTGAAACTTGATTGTGCGGTAAAGCGATATGTTCCATTCTGTGTCCCGGAGGAGTACCTGTACAACGTAAATAAAAAGGGGTCCGTCGTGCGTGACGTAAGATCCCTCCATACATGCAAATTTTTTTTGACACGTGTGCTGTCGTGTCCACTCTACTATA
The DNA here is from genome assembly GCA_935421205.1 of Xylocampa areola. NCBI lineage: Eukaryota > Metazoa > Arthropoda > Insecta > Lepidoptera > Noctuidae > Xylocampa > Xylocampa areola. The sequence goes on along the minus strand of OW285201.1, from coordinate 11,051,942 downwards.
TAAGAATTTGTTAAAAGTAAGTGATATCTGTACGACATTGAATTAACTGCAAAGTTAGCCGTGGTTAGTCACTGTGTACTGACTGAATACATGACGCTGACGTCATCTTATTACATATTAAGAGTAGTTAATCATTCAGCTTATATTCTAATGTAAAAGATTTGTTCTCAAAGCGTTAAACCATAGTCAATATACACAAAGTTGCGGATGTATAGTCGACCATAAAATTGCTTTACCACTTTTGACAAAAAATCCGTACAAATTCAATTTTACTAAGACTCATTATTAATGTTATGTGATATTGACGTAATTGGTTCACTGTAATGCATAGGTTAAAAGTGCATTGATTGGATTACGGCCCGCGACGCCGGCGAGTGCCAGAACAGATCTGGTCAAAATTCTTCTCAAATTAGTTTTCTTACAGACACCTTCTCGGCCACGTACCACGTGTTTGGAAGAACAGTTTGCGTAGCAAACCCGTGCGTGATTGGAGGACGCGTGCCTTAAATTGAGCACGGATTTGGAAAGGGCGTTTCGAGGCAGTACTGTACAACCTCTTTTAATGGTGCTTGCGTTATCAACCAGAAAACGATCTTGCCGAATTTCACTTCTTACAAGACAACTGTTGGTTACACACTGCTGCTGTTACTCGCGGGTTCCGTCAACACCAATGCATTCGAATGATACCATGGCCTTCAAAATCTCTATACTTAAATCCAATCGAAAATATTCGAGGACTTATGGTCCAAAAATGGACTCATCGCAATGAGAGAACTAGAGTAGCAATTGAGAGTAATTGCAGAGTTTGGGAGGCTATGCGGGGTACAGATATTTGTGGGCGACTTGTGGGATCAATGAGAAGCCGATTATTGGCAAACATTGAATCGAATAACGGAAATAAATGGTAGTAATTTAAAAAAAAACTACATTATTTATCACGCTTTTTGTTATAGAGATTGTTTAATTTATTTATTTTAACTTCCAAATACAATTTTAGGTTTCTCAAATATAATATGTTAATACATTTGTATTCAATTCTTTTTCAAGTCCTTTTTCTGCACATCAAATAGTAAGAATGTAGATCTGATATTTATTTCTATCAAATCCAAGTGATATCGGGTATCACACGGAAGAATGTGCATGTAATTATATTGCATAAAGACTATTTGAATTGATAAATAGTTCTACAGTAACATCACGCATTGATGACAACGTTATCAGTTCCTTGTAAACAAAAAATATACTATTTTATTTTATTATTAGAGTTCGCTAACAATGCGTTAATGCTTTTCAAAGATTTATCTTGAAAAAATATACCTTTTTGTTTTGTGATACGCAAACGACATTCACCATAAGGGTCGTAAATAAATTTTATGGTCAACTATACCTAATCAGCTACTGAAAACCCCTCAACGCTACGTTAATCGCACTGTACCAATGAACTAATGTAACAAAATCTATATTGTACAGTCGAGAACTCATTGCAAAAAAGCAAATCCAAGCATAAAGGTGAGGGTGAACAAAGAGCTGCACTACTAGCTTCAGTAACGAGCGGCTCTAAGTGTTCCTAATAAGTTAGCACTAATCGCCACTTATTAGAAAATCGAACACTTAAAACTATTACAATATCAAATTTTAGCATTCAACGACGGGTTCACGTTCAAGTTTATTATAAATTTTGCTCGTAGCTTTGATATACATTCTTAATATATAGGTTTTGTCACGAAAGAAAAGCGTATCGGAATTGGAGCGAGGTGTGAAGTGCGCAACTTTTTCCAATGACAAAAGCACGCTAGCTGTCGACCGATAGAGTGCGGTGCACGCTGCAAATCGCCAGTTGCTCATAAAAGCGGTAGGTACAGAAAGTTTTCTAGATAATTCTTTTATCTCGGGATTATTTTATCGCTCGTTTCGACGACAAAAATAAACAAAGAACATCTTATAACTTTTGGCATGACTCTCATATCCTAATTTATAGCGAGTCATTCCGCAAATATTGCAACAGCCAGTTATTCAGCTTTTCCTTTTGTGTTGCGGATGTTATGCCGGTTTCAATGTCTGTTTTATTATTGGACATTGGTGAATTATACCAGGATCGCTTCTACAATAAACTTTTTTGAAACATACAATAACGTAGGTATTTGTGGGTAATTACTTGTTTTAATGTAAAATAACAAACACATGTTATATTATTTTCCTTACTTCAATAGCTACAAGTTATATTTATGTGAGTAAATCGACGTAATTAGTGCGTCATACATTATTTAATAGCTAAAACCTTCCTCAAACGTGGCAACAGCTCCAGGGCGGACCGCTAAATACAATTGTTATAATATTTTAACGTAAATTAATGTTTTCCATGTTGTGACTAGGCTTAGCTGAATATCATATATCGTTGAGATTTAAATTTCAAAAGGATTAATTTGGGGATGCACACAACGCAATTCTTTTACAGTTTAAATTTATTAAACTGATCTCAAACCGGACGCTGAAGTTTTTACAGCGATCACCTTGAATGAAATCATAACCTAAATTAATGCTGAAGTTATTTTTAGATGCTTGTTTGTTCATTGTTGAGAACAATTAAGTCTCAATGGTAACTTATTTCTTTAATACATTATGTTGTTGATAAAACATATAAAATCTTAAGCTGCAAATATCTAAATTATGCCTTTCAATCACACTTAATTTTAAGCTCTTCATCTCTCGTGTATATAATGATATTAGGTAGTAACCACTGAGAGAATTTTTTAACGGAGTTCACACGAGGCCACGTTAAACTCAGCTACGTACAAAAGGATGATTGTTTACTAAGTAGCGTCAACAATAAACATTTCGTCACAAAAACAAGTCAACAGCGCACCCTTTGCTGTGCAATATAACGGTGTACGCGGTGTTATTAGTGTGCCGACATTTGGAGTAATTTAATCTTGCTCAAACACGGTCCGGGGACGGCGGCTGAGTGCGGCCGTCAGTGTGTGCGAGGCCGATTCAACCACCCGCTTGCCGCCGCCGCCGCGCCGCTCTGCCCCACGGAAATAAGCCACGTGCGCGACCAGCCACGCTACATTAGTTACGTTACCACACACTTTTTGGGAAACGACGGAAATAAGGCTTGTTTATTTAGTAAAGCATTATTATTTTACTGTCGAGGTTTCCGTGTTTACGTTGAATGAAATACCTCAGTTGGAAACAAATATTCTAGAGGCTCTGTATAAATTAGCAAAATATTTTCCCAAATAGCAAAGGAGAATATTTTGTTTTGTGTATCCATTAGTGTTTATAAATAGCAAGACCATTTTTTTACGTAGGTATGGACGATGATTTATTTGATAGTAACAACCTTGCGTATCTGAAAAAATACGGGATCCATTTTCGCAAAGATTGAGGAGGCAATGCGTTAATTTTAATGAATTATTGTCATCATTAAACATGATTATTATTTGGAGAAATACCCAATGTATTTATCAAATAGCCTAGTGGTCGAATTAAACTGCAAAGATTTAAAATGTTTAATGACTTAATTCGCAAACGTTTGTAATGTTATTGGTATACGCAGCAACAATGCAGTCTGAAAGTCAAACGAACCTAGTCGGGAGTGCTGACTGCGAACACAATTTGAGGGCAGGCCGCGTCCAACAATTTGAATATAAACTAGATACTTACTGTAGGAGCCACTGCACCGATTGTTTACATAGCGCTCGCCTGCTCGACAAATTCTAGTTCCCTATTGAACTCGGAGGTAACTCGACAGAATATTCGACCATATTCATTCATTGTAAAACGTAGTAGCTGACATGTTAATTAAAAACGCAGAAATTATAATGGGTGTTTTTCCGCAGCGAAATGATTTTGTCTTGGTAGTCCAATAGATTTATATATAGCTAACTGGTGCGCGCGATTTCGTCTGCTTGACAAAAGGTAGCCTATGTCCTTCGCCAAGGTCCAATCTATGTCCGTCGTGAAAAGGTAACAAACAAACAGAGTTATTTTCGGATATATAATATTAGTATGGACTGCCTCGTTGGTCTAGTGGTCCCAAGCGCGACTGCTGAGCTTGAGGTCTCGGGTTCAATTCCCGGGTCGGGCAAAGTGTTATTGAGTGTTTGGAATTGTGCCCGGTAGATGGCAATAGGCTCACCACCTATTACATGGGACTTAATAACAACCGTCGTGAAATGTGGGTGTACGACTGTGTACACCTCTGCCTACCCCTTCGGGGAATACAGGCGTGATCCTATGTTATGTTATGAATTTCGCTGATGGATTGTAGAATCAGCAGTTTTACAAAACTGCTAGTTGATTCACAAAACAGTGCTGTTATGTAAAACAGCTGAACGACGTTTAGCGGTTTTTCTTAATCACTGAACTATAACAGGCAGTTGTTTAAACTTTTTGCGATTATTAATGCAGCCAACGACCAGGTAAACAATCTGACGTTAAGTAAAACAGCGCGAAATGAAACGTCAGATTGTAGATTTTAGTTCTATATTTTGTTGCTGGTATAATTAACTATATTATATATTTTCAGTAGCAAAAAAAAAATTTTTACCTAAATACTAAACTACTATACTAATCGATACTAAAGCTGGATTATGACAGAAAATAAATGAAATTGATACATGAGCGACCAAAGCGAGCTCGGAAGGTACACAGTTAGGTTCGAAGAGTACGAATAGTAATTCGTACTCTTCGATCCTAACTGTATGATTTTTTCTTGCTTTCGAGTTGTGTTGAGAGTTTTTATGTTGATTTATTTTTTTAAGTTTTACTCTATATTTCTATAGTACTACTGAGGGCAAATCGTTCCGTCGCGGGAAAACAAACATTTAAAGTGCATAATTATATCGACTTCTTCAGATAAATTCTTCTTTCAATTGGCGCCTAGAGACTTCGTATGATTTATAACAAAACAGTTTCTACCTACTTTAAGCTTACTTAAATACAGGTGAATTTTTCAAGTGGGGTTGGATGGCCAAATCCGAAACTATATGGAATAGCGAAAAGTACTCGTACTTTTTTTAACGATGCCGCAGCGTAATTATCTTATTATAAACTAGCTTTTGCCCGCGGCTTCGCTCGCGTTCTAAATTATTTAAAATTTGACCATAAATTCGGGTATCATTCTCTATTATAGTTAGGAGCAAAAACCGGTCTATCGACACCTAGACTCACAAAATGTATTAGGTACCTACTTAAATTTAAAATTATGATTCGCAAGACACGTGGCGCCATCTATTTTCATAAGAACGTTATTGTTGTTTAGCAGTGATTTTTTTTCGGGACGGAAAAGTTACCTTTTGTTCGTTTCTGAACACCTGACAACGTATATGCAAAATTTCAGGATGATCGGTTCAGTGGTTTAGGCATGAAATGGTAACAAAAACAAACAAAACAATAACAACAAAATTATTAATTAGTACAGCAATATGATAGCCAATCTTAAAAACAATACTTGTAAATAATTTACACAAAATAGTATTTTGTTAAAAAGGTGCTCTTTCCCTTAGTTTGTCATGTGTCATTACTTCCCAGAATTTGATTCTTGTTAGCGAAACTGTCCAATAGCATACAACGTGTGTTTTTTTCCGCAATCAGCGGGTTCGATTCCTGGCTAGGAATATTGATTTATAAAAAATCTAATAATGCCGCTTTAGTTTTCATCAAAATCGGGCCCGAGAATCCTTTAACTATTTTTCGCTATTCCTTATAGTATCGAATTTGGCCATACACACCCATTTCAAAAATTCATTCTGTATAGTAATATCATAGGATTTCGCGATCACTAAACAATAATATATATTAAAACAACTTACTTCCGTGGAGTTTCTTGCCCGTTCTTCTCCACAGGAATCTACACTTTGGAACGTGGCAACTAGTTAATTTTTTTTGACAATTCAAAAGTGCCTGTAAACGGTCTAATTGAAATAAATGCTTTGACTTTGACTTTGACTTTACTTGCGTCTTTATTTTTGGGCTTTGTTTTTTAGAATGTAGGTATTCCGCACACAATAAAATTTAAATTAACAATAGAACTAGAAAAAACCAGGTCATTATTGATACTACTTATCAAACATTATAATCTAAGATGCTAAATGAGTGTCGTTAGAAATTTCCCGCTTTTACTCACTAACTTGATAATCTCGATATTGTGTGGGAAGATTGCGAGTAGGCAGTTTGCACCGGACGTGTGCGCGTATCACACGAAGAAGCTAGTATTTCATTAGACGGATAAGCGACCGGCGCGCAAGTTATTTAAGTTGTGAATACCACCTAGCGTTTTAGGGTTAATGAAATTGGCTTAACAGATTGAATACTCTACGGAGTGCGGGGCTTTCTAACTAAATTAGCAGTAGTTAGGTATGAATGAAGATTTATGATATTTAGTAGTAATATTTGATGATATCTAATATAAGGTTAAAGTTTTTTTTTTTTAATTTATTACCCTACGTATTGCCATAAAAAACTGGTTACAAAAAATGTGAGATCCTGGCTCCAGAGCTAGGTTAGAATACCAGTATTTCAGGAGCCAATAATAAATAATGTATATATTTAGATTATTTTCAGAGTCAACAGATTGATGATATTAAAATGCATGTTAAGATGAATTAAATATGATACCGATATGGTCACGTGTGTCAAAGGGGCGGCTATGGCCAGCAGTAGGGTGGTTGAGGAGAGAGTAGATCAATTATTGTCAAATTGTTAAGCTCGGGCGGGCGCTGGGCGATGAGGCGATGGGGCGCGCGGTGGCAGCACGGATCGATGTCGGGCGGCCGCGCGCGACGCGCTCTCCCGCCGGGATGGGGCGCGGCGCCCGACTTTCGCCGAGCTATTTATAGCATTCAAGCCGCTGACCTATTTCGCTGCAGCGCCGCCGAGGAAGGTCACGGATTCAGCCTGCTCTCTGCCGTCGCGGCGCCATTGTCTTTTCAACCGAGTTGCAGCGCTAATTAAAGTTGTTGACACTTTGCCGCTTTTCTGTGTTTAAAATGCTAGACTTATCTATTTTACGAATTGATTATACAGACACGTACGTGTGTATCTATGTTTTAAATTTAACGAGCGTATGTTTTGCTGACGTCATAGAATAATGTTTTCATAAACGAACTGCAGCTGGTTGGTAACTTTGTTCAAATTGTTACTTTCGAATTGAACATGATGTACCCCAACTGCGAATGCAGTTGTTTCGTAAAATTGACTTCGACGTGAGGTTGAGAAGCGTGCGAACATTGGAAGCACGTACCGACGTGGCGGCGGTGCGCGGGAGGCGCGTGCCAACACGTCTACCTGCTTAGTACGCTAATGTGACAGCAACGCCACGTCGCGTTGTCACCTCCTCAGCAATGTCGACCAAACACTTTTACCTTCATACGTGCACATGATATAACAACCCAATGTATCTCACAAAATGATTACCAACTTCATAAAGATTGCCGACACCAATATTTATACGGAAACGTTTTATTTTTGCATAATCCTTCTCATATGGTAATCGGCTTAACTCAAATGTTTTTCAAGTACAAGTACGTATTAAACATCGCTTTAAAAGCGTAGACGTTGGTAGAGATACTTATGAAGAAAGCCTACACTAAGAGGAACCTTGACCTGAGCCGACGTATGACAAACATTTCCGAGTGGAAACATAATAACATAATGACGAGTATATAAAACAAATATTGGGCAAATCATATACCAATATTTCCTACAAAAGTAAAAGTAAATAAGGTACTCATACAAAATCAAGTAATCACACACGTATTGACTATGAATATCTGATAGAAAAAAAACATTAAACATTTCTGCGAACGCCTTTACCGCGGTTTAGTTGAAATTGTGTCATTGACATTCAAAGCTTCATCAAAGTATACAAAAAGAGAAAAAACCTAGTGAAAAACGTGTGCAAATAAAGACCAACACACTTTTCTTGCTTCTTTGACCTCTCTCGTAGTATTCCTTTGAGCTTGTTTGATCCAGAGAAACCTCAACGAATGTTCAATATTTTTATGCATGTTTACACTTTAAAATTTTTGTTTTATTATTCCGGTTTAATATAATTTTTTTATTTACGTAATAAGATTACAAAAAAAACCTATGAAGTCTCTGACTTCTAAACTTAATAGACCTGTTTGTGAGGAGTCAGCGTCTTCTCCCGATCTTGGCTTAGAACCCAATGTCAGCCGACAGAAAATAAAAAGCGTGCGCGCGTATATGTGTGTGCGAGTGCGTGTGTGAAACATCTTTATCATTAATCATCATCAATCATGTGTGAAACATAATTATGTTATTAATCTGTACTTGTACATAGATAGCCATTTTGTTTACTTTGAATATATTATATTTTTAAATTTTTCATAGTTTCGTGTCAGAAGACAGTTTTTTACTTTATCTTGACATTCGTCTAGCTAAAGTGGATATATATATGATTATATTAGCTTTGTTATAGACATGCATAGAAAGAAAGCCGTATAAAATTTCAACAAAATCCCTCATGGGCGCTATACTGGACCTCCTACCTACTTAAAACCACATGATCCGCCACTGACCTATCCCGGAAACGTTTCTGCGTTAACCGCGACTGCGACAGACTCTTGATGTAACCATATCTATATGTGGGTTCCAAGATACTGAACAGCAGTATTCCAAGATACTGAACAGCAGTATTCCATGATACTGAGCAGCAGTATTCCAAGATACTGAACAGCAGTATTCCAAGATACTGAACAGCAGTATTCCAAGATACTGAACAGCAGTATTCCAAGATACTGAACAGCAGTATTCCAAGATACTGTCTTTTCTAAAAGAACTCCAAGATATCTTACTGTAGTAGATTTGCTTACAGATTTACATGCACACTATTGAGTTAAAGGAAATTCACAATTTCTTTCGGAAATTTTTGTACTGGACAAATGAAGTTTTGGAAAAGTTTAGAATTAATAAGTTGTTTCAGCCACAAGCTAGCTTTATGAAGCCCTAAATTCGCACGATTTTAAACTTCATCTCACGCCTATTCTCGAAACACCATGGCCATATCATCGGTATAAGTATATATTTTGCCTTTATTCAGTGACATTTGATATAACAAACATTACATCGCGCCTCTATTTCCCGAAGGGGTAGGCAGATGTGTACAAAATTGTACACACACATTTCACCAATGCTGCTATGAAGCCCGATGTAATAGGTGGTGAGCCTATTGCTATCTACCGGGCTCAATTCCAAACTCCGGTCCGCTACTGAGAATTTCCCAACAACGAAATTAAATCTGGCCCACAACTTCATGCTTAGCACTAGCCTTTGGAATCACTAGACCAACGAGGCAGTTTCAGATTTTTGATGTAAACAAGGAACATACTGGGACTCTTGGTCCCAGTATGCTGCCATGTGGGACTCCGTAAGTGACTGGGGTATGTAAACATATAGTAGGTATCTACTTTAACTTTTTGCTAACAACTGGTAAGAAGGTGTACAATGGTACTTAAAATCTCTAAAGATTTTAAGTACCATTCCCTAAATGCCATAAAGCTCCAGCTTGTCAACAAGAGCTAGATCGAGACAGTGTCAAAAGCCTTTGCTAGATCAATAAAAATTCCAGCACACTTCTGTTTTTCATCAAAACCTGCTGTAACATAATCTACTAAGGCTCCAACAGCTCCATTCGTACGGATTTCCGGATTCGTTTAACCTCCCCTAAATCTAAATTGGAAGTCAGACAAGATCTTATTTTGCTCTAAAAATGTAATAAGTGCGTTATTGCGGGCTACACTGAAATCGGTCTGTAATTTGTTGTGCTGTCTCGGGTCCCACTCTTGTAGATGTTAGTGATGAGCGCTCTTTAGATACAGCATTTATTTAGTCATGAGCTGAGCCAGCTGCAATTTCTAGAGTCAAACCGATGCTGCATCGCATCGATGACGTACTGGGCCGCGGTGCATTCCCGTCATTCGTCGTATACTGCTACATCTACCCATGATGTATACCGCGCTGATTGTGTCACACTCTAAGCTTGATTCACTTTGGGATGATACTTCAGAACTGGTTTCCGGGCAGAAGCAGCGTCTAATCACCGTCTGTTGAAATTCGGGCAACGGTTAATATCAATAGCTAATGAGGGAAATATATTTCGTAATGCGACGAAATATATTTCCCTCATTATCGTAGTCCGTATGCCTTATCGAAACGTATGAAATAAACCGCGCCCGTGCTGTATCTCTGTACTCCAAATCCGACGTTTTAATGTCTGCTCACCATACTATGTGTTGACCAAGTCCCGTAATGCGCCCCCCGGTCGTAGGTATACAAAACGTATCAAGCGTATTTAAGATACGAGTGCATCGTCGCCACTGGTATCCATTCGTCTCCAGTACATCTCAAAGATAACACAAAAATCCACGTCCACGTACTCAGGATAACACAAATTGAGCTCTCAGTTAAGCAGCGATCTGGGTCCGGAAGACCAATGTGACGAATGGTGACTGGAGTTCGAGCGTCTACTAGTCAGTGGGTGTAAGTTTCCTATAGGCAGTTTGTGATAGACGGCCCCGGGTTCTGGGATCACGAATGGCAGGATTCCATTAGGTTTACATCAGGCAAATGTGAATCAATCTTCTGAGTGTGTCAACGCTATATGCACCCTGGGTAGCACCGACGCGATGAATGACGGGAATGCACGAACACTCCCGATACGACGCCAGGCCCGAGTTTGTCATCGGTGCGAGTGCCGCGACATGCGGCGCGATACAGCGCCACGCGCCAGTGTAACTCGCGACATCGCCCCGGGCTCAGCTAATGACTAAGGGAGATCTAAATTAGTCTCGCAACCCCGTTAAAATGTGGGTTATAACCAGTAAACAATAATTATTATGAAGTTCTCACGATTATTATTATACCAAAATGGTAACAGTTATACATAATTATATTCATTTGACTCAGAAGTTCATACATACTACAATGATTTTTTACTTGCGAGTGACTTATGCCCCGCAAACATAGGTTAAGCAACTGGTTTTACCTTGAAACTCTTTCCTGGCAGTGCTGACAGAAGTGACGATGTTAGCGACGTGCCCCAACACGGTGGCGAACAGCATCAGTCCAAACAGCAGCTGTGCGATCACGAACACATACTCGCCTTTACTGCGCGGCCGAGGCAAGTCACCTGCACGCAAAAAATTACATAATTAAGCATAACACCCTTCGATCTTACTGTCCGGGCAAGGCACAGAGACACACACACACTTAAATGATTTACTGTTGTTACTACACAAACAAACATTATACAATTTATGTAGCTATGTCGCTCATATCCATCGAGTTAGATTAAGTTGGGTACATAGATATTGTAACTCCTTATGGTTCTTACAATGCTATAGTTGCCGATTATACCGTTTGACTTTAATAACCTACCAAGGCACTTACACTTTCCTTTTCAAATTATAACATTTTCATCAAATAGTTAACAAGAAAGATATCGTTCAATCATTAGAATGTACGTTTACTCTTAAAACACTAGTAATATAGTATTATATTACCAATTCAAACATCAACACAAGAACGCAATGAAAAAAAAAACTGTTATTATAATGTAATTATTATTTGATAGAAAAAATATTTGGTAAATCAAACCCATCAAATATTCTTTTCCGAACATAAATTATGTAAAGTAAAGGCACAAAAGATAACAACGTCGAATGAACGCTTTATGATAATGTACTTCAGAGTACAGTTAATTAAACAGTGGAGTGAAAGTACCAACAAAATTAAAAGAATATCAGAAACGAACAGCGTGTCGACGCTTATATTGATGGATCTATGCGCGCGGTCAAAAGCGGAACGCGTCATATCGCTGCGGCGCCGCTGCGCTCGTTGTTGGCGATGACACCAATTCATACAACAACGCCTTTGTAATTACTAACTCAAACAAAAAAACTCGCTAAACTAATAAACAAACAATGCACGTTTGTTAACAACATCAGTAAAGGACTGTTTCATTTTGATTCAGTTAGGTTACCTTACAACAAATATTAACGTCAAAAATATTCGCAAGCCGCGGCGCTCCCATTTTATCCCTGTGTCTCGTTCGAGTCAATGTCAGATTAAGCCTCGTGTGTAAGTACTTTATCCCACCACCTGTGACGAGGAGACGTGGAAATGGCACATTTTATTTTTAAAATCGCCTTAAATTTTCCAGTCATTCGAAACAGCTAGCAGCTGTTGGAATGTCTACCTGCCACGCAAAGAGATCTTTGGTTCTATTATTTGCTGAGTAGTTGGACTACTACTTCTATGTAACAGCTACTAGAAAACTAAAGTAAGCTTCGGTTTGAAAATAAATAAAGTGTAAGTACATAAACTTTACCTATACAGTAAGGTTCTAAATACAATTTAACTAAAATAATCATGTCAGAAAACAACTATACTAACTTGTAATGAGATTTGCATCAAACCCGTATGGTGACAGAAAATATTATTAATAATATATACCTTCAAGTAACTTTTCTGACGAACTTTTCAAGGGTGAACAATGAGTGTAGAAGCAGGTAGGGTACAACGGGCCCATATCCAAAGACGGATGGCCCTAAAGACATGACATTTACAACAAGGGCCTGTTTTTATGTATATCGATATTAAAATAAATTGCAAGACCCTAGAGAGCACGTAAATTACTGTTTATTGTTTTCAAGCCACAAAAAGGTTTCGTAGCACGTCCGTAACTAACGCTACGCCATGCTACGAAAAATGTAGTTGCGGTTCGCGTCTGTATGAGGACAATACGTTTCATATTGTAGCCTCATGAATATATTTTGTACTTATAAATATGTGCCCTGAGTTAAGATGAAAACTCGGTATTTTGAGTACTTTTATAATGATTTGTATCGTCTCAAAAACCATGTCACGTGGTTTCTGCTGGCTGAAATATCAATGCAAGTAAGTTTTGTCTTCTTTCGTCTAGTAATGTAATTATATTCATTTAATACTTGCATAAAAAAATTATACTGTAACATATTTCAATATGTAGCTACGAATACATACCATTAGTGCTTATTACAGACATTACACTTGGCAAGCTTGCAAAACGATCGCCAATAAAGGGAACGGACTCCAAGACATTGTAACACCTTTTATTGAACTCATAAAAATACATTATGCATCGTTAGTGCTATGTGTCACCTACACACCATCAAAGTTATGTATAATCAGGACCCTACAGGTATTAAATAATATAGCAATAACGATAACTGAATATTATAATAAAACTACTTTAACCGGATTAATCGCGTGTATTATTGGTTTTTGTTTATCTTGAAGTTTCGAACACTTTGCAGCGTTCGTGGTCGCAGGAGGACAAAAAAGGTTAAAAGTTGTTTTATTATAATGTGTAGTGATCGCGAAAACCTAAGAAACAACCCGAATACTTTAAATCTCTGTGCAATTTACGCAAATAATTTTGATCACAATAATTAAATGTCTCCAAATTTAGGCATATTTAGGTTTTTGTTTATAATTAACGAGAGTCGGTAGCACAGATACGCACAGGAAACCAAATTTATAGCCCGCGCCAAGTTGCGCATACATTCGGTATGCAGGCTTTGTTAATTTAAACTTTTCCCATTACCTGACGACCATTGTACGGCTTTGTATATAATTATTGTGTCGATCTTTATTTATGATTTATTATGAATATACATTGGATTTATTGCATGCTGATTACGCCCAGGATGTTCACAATAATCCATGTCATTTAACATTTTTCTGTCATAACAACACAAGCTATGGAATAAGCAATGTAAAGACATTTTTTTCTTTTATGTACGTAATTTGGCGCCATTTTTCTCGGGTTATTGACTGCCGTAACCCAAAAAGAAGCCTCCGGCAAGGGTTGTCCTATCCCACGACAAAGGCATACGCATTTGCCCATGTATATAAATTGATATAACCCCGAAAAACCTCTAACAAAAAGGTTCTAACCTAATAATGTCCACTGTTTTACGGAAAACATTCGATACATGTGTAGAGAATTAAATAAAATTGTGAAAATTGAACAAAGGTATTCAGGTAACATTTTTACCTACATAAATGAATCATTAAAAAAATCCATGTATTTTAATATCGTTCTCAGAGCAGGAAGCGAGCAGGTGCATAAAAATGAGTCGGTAAAAACGGGACCAGGAATTTTTTATAACATTCAATATGGAACTCAATTTGACGATTTTTTGTCTTACTATACCTTAGATATTGCGAGGAGTTATTACGTTCTGAAAACGTATAACAAACGATTTGATATATCAGTTTAATATTTCAAAATTATTATATCTTACCGATCTGTCGTTTTCAGATCTCGGTCAACTCATAAATGTATGGTGCTTGCCTTTAATGTTTTAAATATTCGTGAACGCGAAATCAAAATGGTGGTCATTAAATGAAATAGTGCTCTACCATGACACATCTCTTACGTTTTCCATTCTAAAGTTATTGATAATAAATGTGCTACGCTGTTTTAAACTTTGTTATATTTTACTGAATTTAATATGTTATAATTATGCTATTTAATATATTATAATTATTATATAGAATTATAAGGATGAAACAAAAACAAACATTAATTATTTTCTCCAATGAAAATGATCTGTTTCGGAAACAGTGTAGTAATAAATGTAAACTTAAACAAAAGACATAAAAGCATTAATTTTCAGTTGAGGTAGCAATTCTTTGGTACTATAATAGTCTAATAGGTACTACTACAAAACGTCAATACAATAACTTATTCTACATCTTATAGTATTTTATTTTATATCGCTGTTTTTACTTCAAATTAATGTGCGATGAAAATAAATATTGAGGTAAGTTGATAGTCAAAGAATGACGTAATTTGAAACCTATAGAGTATCCAAATGTGAACAACATAATATCACAGGATAATATATACGTCATTTACCGGAACCAAGGCCCCGAGGCGTGACTAGTTTATTATAAGTAGTGAAGAAATACTTACAATGTTTACTAAGAAAAGTTGCCAGTCTGCAAGGAACTAGTAACTACTTAACTAAGTTACCAAGTTCGTGTATGAACGACCACCCAATAATGTTAAGTTATTGTACTTGCTTACATTTTGTGTATGTGAGGTAACAGCTTATTAATGGCCCACTGGCTAAAG
Source organism: Xylocampa areola (assembly GCA_935421205.1). Classification (NCBI taxonomy): domain Eukaryota; kingdom Metazoa; phylum Arthropoda; class Insecta; order Lepidoptera; family Noctuidae; genus Xylocampa; species Xylocampa areola. Next base: position 11,036,791 of record OW285201.1, on the reverse strand, counting down.
GTATGCCGTTAATAAACTCGATGTTGCCAACTTTAACAATTTTGGGTACGTTTATGAATTACGTGTGTACGAGAGAACAGGTTGGTTTTGAATAATAACTAACATAAAAGCAATATATGAAAACATTATGTTGATATTTAAATTATATTTGGTTTTCGTTTAGGAAAATAAATTATATTGTTTTTAGGGTTTCGCATTATGATAAATAATATAAATACTATTTCAACAAGTAATAATATTGTCGAATGAATGCTTACCCAACATTATTCTAAATTAAACAATACTTAAGGGACCAAAATAAGAGTCGAAATTTAAAATTTATTTTTACTTAGGGTTACTCGGTCACGTAATATGCAAGGACCTCACTTGCATATTCTAAAATGGTTTTAACTTCCATTTATATGTTTTAACATCCCTCAATATTTGTCTTAAATTAAAATATCTAAAAACTGCCCCCTGCTTATTTCCGAAGTTTGCAAACCAAAATATCTAAAATAATAATAAGAGTTGATAGTTTATGGAAATATTACAGAAAAAGTTCAACGATTAGTCTAAATGTTTTCAGAAATCATAACATACAACTTACTACTGCTGTTACCTACATCATAATTTAGCAAACGAGGGTTCCGCACTTTAGAAAGAAACGTGTGAATAGTTATTTAATATGTTCCTTTAGTTTAGGGACCACAACAGGGTTTAAGTTGTATGTTATGATGTATGAAAACATTTAGAGTAATCGTTGAACTTTTTCTGTTTTGCGTGAATTCTCTATTAACCCAATATAAACACACTTAAACTAACATTCGAAATTAACATATTTCAGGTATCTCAAATTAATTACTAAGTACTAACATATTTATTACAGCACATAAAACTTCCAAATTATACAGTCTCCAAATAATTTAAGGTAAACAAATTCACCATTACGCACATTAACATTTACATAAAATAATGAAATCTAATTTAAAACACCTATTCGGAAAGCCTCAATTTATAGTTTATAAACAGTATAAATAAGCGGTATCTCTCCTGCAATTATCTCCCTATTTATGGGCGGAAAATGTCAACCTCCGAGAAAGTAGCGCGCCTCCTAGTCCCCAGTAGCGGTGAGCGGGCGGTTCACTATGTTATTAAATCCGCTAATCATTATGAGTTGGTAACGCGATATACTCAAGTGGTTAATTGGATCTGTCTTCGGTAAACACGTTTCATTAATAATGTGTTTTACGCTTTATTTTATGGACTTTTGTGATATGGAAATTGGGGTATTTAAAAAGATATGGCGGTGCTTTGTGCCGTAAATAATGAGATTATTTCTCACAGAAAGTTATTTACTTTTCAATTTTGTGCAAAAGACAAATGAAAGAATATCAAGCCTTTTATACTCGCGACAATCTAAGAAGTCCGATTTGACGTTTCTTTTTTGAGTGCATTTTTTCAATATTTAGTTAAACTTGAGGTTTACGAATGATACTCGTTATTATGGTGTATGGGTAATATAGTAATTATTTAGGATTATGATTTGATTTTTCAATTTCTTACGCAGACGTCCATACAAAGGTAAAATGAGAAACGTGAAATCGGACTTCTTAGATTGTCGCGACTTTAATAAATACTAGAGATAAGAATAAAAGAAATAAATAATTAAATATCAGAAAATATTAACAAACAAACGTCTTCTACTCGTTTTCTCATTCAACGAGTAGACTTAAACAAACATCAATAACACGCAGTAATAATAATGTACGCTGCGTTTATGAAGCAAACATTGCATCTGACACTGAAGCAATTTTCATATGTTCAAAGTACATTACGGTCTCTTATTCTGTTTAACGTTCATCGATGCTTTATGTGAGTGAAAATATAGCGCTAATATTAAAAGTAACTTTGGTCAACTGTTTAGTCCACCGGTTGTCCAACCGTATAAGAAACTTGTCGTGCCGAGACGAGCCCGGACGATGGACAAGTACCCACGGAGACACTTCAAGTCGATAGTGCTCGACTCAAGGGAACTTCTCAAGCACAATATTTTTATCTTCATCCTTTTTTGGTCGATTCGTTTTAAAAGATTTGTTTTTGAATAGAATAGACAACTTAGTACGAGTTTAAAGCGCTCGGTGGTATACTAAAAGTAAACTTTACAAATAATCTTATGTAATATTTATTCTTATGTAATAAAAATATATGTATATTGTATTTATATATATCATATGTATATATTGTTTATGTTGTATTTATAGTATATATGTTTATACTTAGTCCGCCACAATCCCAAGCAATTATTTTTTCTTCTCCATCCGAAGGTTGCCTGGAAGAGATCCCGGAAAGCCATAAGGCCGCCCTTTGTACATTAATATTAATTAAATATTTCATATTGTAATTTATTTGGTGTACAATAAGGAGTATATAAATAAATAAATAATTAATCTCAATTGTGATCGAGTAATTAAACACATATTCAAACAATTAATTGATTACGCACAATTATAATAATGTTTAAACATTATCTATTAGATAGTAATGTTTAGTAGCGACCCCGACAATACTTACAATACAAACAAATCTAGCACACTGAATAATAGGTATCGATACAACAATACAACCGTAAACATTCAATTTTGAATCGCAACTAATTACGCCGACATAGTCGAACAAAATTGACAAGCTGTTTGATTGAATTCGGCAATACCATTTGTAACGCACATCCGAAGCCTTATTTCGCGATGCACGCAATTTATGGGGGATTTTGATGAATATAAATTTTTCCATTATAATAAAATTGTGGCACGTAATCTGTGCACCCATCTAGTTTAATGACACGTTCCAGCCTGTGATTATGAACTCTATACCGTTTGTTTTCGATACTGTTTTTTTTTTCTACATTATAAGATGCTCGTGCTTGCGTCTACAGGTACTTATAACGAAATATGCTTGCTGAAGTAGGCGATGGATATAATTATGTCAAAGGATAGGTATATGAATAATTTCAAAAAATAAAAAATGTAGTTTCGTAGAAATCCTGATAATAATCATATTATGTTGATGCTAAGGAACCAATCGTGCCGACACAAAAAATGAACTCATCTGTTTAGAACATTCCCCTTATGACTTGGTAAAAATATTATCCACAATTACGCGCATTTTTGTATTTGCATTCCCAAATGTAACAGTAAAAAACATCACTCTTAAATATGTGCAGTTGGCCCTGTGGTCGAGAGATCGGCTGTTGCGCAGCCACCGCGTGTCGCAGGTTCGATTCCTGCGCTGAGAAAAAATATCTGTATGATCTAAAGATAATTGTTCCTTCTCTGGGTGTGTGTGAGTATGTGAGATTATATTAAGTCTGTAAACGCACCCACGATACAGTAATTCTTAGAATGTGGCAAGATAATTTTTAATAATTAATTCTTATTTCGTATAATCGCGTAATGTATGAAAGTACGTAGTACGAATTGAATGTTCCCCAAACTTATTAAATTATTCGGAGAATGAAATCGGTTGAGCTACAGTAAGTAGGTCTTTTAAAATAGTATATCTATATTACCTCTACTAGTTTGAACTAAAATATCGTAAAAATCAACAAATAAGTATAAACACTAGCTTACTACCGCATACAGAACTAGGTTTTTGAGAAACAACCCATTTCAACCTTTTTTTAGCTAATGGCGTTCAACGTATAACCGTTCATCTACAAAAATATTTACATAATAAGAAAAAATACTAGACAGACTCCGAACTTGGAGCGTAAATAAAGGGCTCATTAATCAAACTTTTTTCAATACCGCGGCGTGATCGTTTACAAAACATTTCTCATAAGATATTTATGTTATTTATTACGGAGTTATTCACTAAATATTGGAAGGCGCGCGTAGTGTTGGACAGGTCGTCAGTCATTTCTGACGTTCGCTTGTGCTATGAAACTAATTCTCTTTGCCGTTTTCCGTTCCGTATGCCAATGAAATTTAATTAGCTGCTCAATAAACATTCTTCCATTAAATTGAACAATTTTACATTAATATTTCTGTCTACTTTCATTAAAATGTTTTTAAGATGCGACTTCTCTTTCTGTGGCATGAACTGATAAAATAACTTTTATGGTTTAACTGTAATTTATGTTTACCTAATATGACCTTGGAATAAGGACGTAGCATTTTTTTTTAATTATATTTATCTTTAGTACTTTTGTTTCTATTGATTTAATGAATATCTACCAACAAACTATGGCTACCAAATGTATTATAAACTTTATTGGTATTAAACATGTTACATTAAATCATAATCCGCGCTACAAAAGGCGAGGCTGTCAGTATAATACATATTAGCTTTGATGGATTAATATCCAGTTAAACTGAACAGCAAATTCAATCGATTGCATGAAAGTGCTATTTACTTAATCGTAATTATATATAGAGGATAATGAGCATTTGAGTAATGGTTATAAAATACGTACTTAAGTTTAGTGTTATTCTATCATGGTAATTATATCGTACTGTCACTTTATTCCTAATCATACTGTTATATTGTGTTTGTTTTGGTATATAATCGATTTCTACCTATTCTTAGCCGGTTAAGGATGTCTTCTTTTAACAGAGAGCATTATATTACAATTGTTATAGATAATAACGTCCGCTATTATTTTCATTCTGATAAATTGTTATAAGCGCCATCGCCTACGTAAAAACTGCCGATTAGGTACCTAAGACAATCTCAATGCATATTCTTATATAGCAACAAACTACATATAAGTCACCTTTCATTACATAGTCATAGACAAGTATAAAGTACAATACCACGGCTAATATTGCTGTTAAGAAGTACATAGTAACGTATAAATTCATAACTCACATCCCTTGAACAACTTAAGTACCACATAATATGCAATTTGCTAGACGCGAAACGTAGTCTCAAATATTGTTAGCGATGCTCTCGCGTTCAAGGCAGCTAAAATTAGACTGGCAAGTCATAATTTTACTCTTACGAGCAAGATTATTACCCGCCAAATCTTCGCATAAAAAGTTATGTCAAAGAACACCGTAACACGATGAAATCTTATGGTAAACCGTAGCTATTTACACAAACAGAGGGAAATGTTAAATAATTTAAGACTCACCTATTGTCGTGAGCGCCAACGTACACCAGTAATAACTTTGCAAATATTGTTTCACCACATCCGCAGTTTCAGTGTCATGATACACCCAGTTTTTACTACCAAATCCATTGTTTTTATATATTATATGGTACAAGCACCCGTTCCAATGAAATATCACTAACAAATAATGAATTAAACTGGTCGATCTAAACAAGTTTGGATAGTTCGTATGCCGCTCGGTGCGGTCCATGAACGCCCAGAAGCGGTATATCTTGACGAGACGAAACGAGCGCAGGATGGAGTTGAACCCGATGGACAAGTACAAGAAGTCGAGCGGCAGCAAGCAGAGGCAGTCGATGTAGAATGTGGTGGAGTTCATGTAGTGCGCGCGCAGCTTGGCCGCGTCCGTTTGCAGCACGCCGTCCTCCAGGTAGCCCGTCCGAAAGTGGAACAGTATGTCCGCCAGGTAAAGGAAATCAGAAAAGTAGTCCAAACAGAACCACACTATTAATGTTTCGCCTGCAACAAAACATCCTAAGTTAATTTTATAGTAAAATAAATAAAAGCTAAATACCTATCTACAAAATTATTTTCAAATTTTGTCCATATAACCCGCATAACACTAAAGACAAAAAGATCAATAAAAAAAAAAAACTCGCTTTGTACTAACAAAGCGAGAATTTGAAAGGGACTCGCAAATTTCATGTGGCGTTGAAACTCATCACAGCTGTGAAGTAGTAATGAAACAATTGGAAACTCGGGCGACGAAATGTCCAAATATTACATTGTCTCCGGCGCGAGATATTTAACTCAGAAAAGCTATTTAGGTAAGTAATTTAATTCTCCGCGGGGCAAGTTGGCGGAAACTATGCGCGGAGTGCGCTAAGTCGGTGCAGCCCCAGATCGTCGTCGGTAATCTTGGTTGCTATCTAAATGGAGACGTCTTTTGCATAAGCTCTAGAGTCAAAATTGGATTTTTATCCACTTAAGCGCCTTCTTTCAAGTTCATCCGACAATGAAAATGAGTAGGAGCGATACAAATCGATTTAATACCTACTCGTTTTACGCGTAGTACATTAACTGAGAAAAATCTACTCACCGTTAATCTCCTGGAAGGCGAACCTGTAGACTATGACCCAGAGATTGTATAAGAAGGCAAGGGAGACGACCATGGACCAGTAGTAGCACAGCCGGCCGGCGGGGTCAAACACGAAGGACCAGTGCGGGCCCGCGCGCAGCCTCCCGCTCGCGTACGTGGACCTCCGACGCAAGCCGCCTCTGCTGCCACTGCCGACAACAATACACAATCAACCAACTCATTACCCATAACGTTTGACCCTTTTAACCTTAATTCCTTTCAGTTTACCTTAACAACGTACACAACGTTAAATCCATTCGCCTTTGAAGTAATCTACATAACACTATATATAGGTGCGCTCTCTGCGAATCTAATAAGAGTTGCACTCAACGTTAACCCTTGTGCTAAGTGCTTATAGCATTACCTGTATACATATATATTTATATAACTATAAGTTAAGCAAACGTTATACTTATTGCGTAGGTAACATAAATCGATAAAGGTATTAATAATCACAAGTATTATGGGTATAGGAATGTCGTAAGTTCTACACTCTATTATGTATGATGTGTGGGGAATGTGGTAGAGCGTGTGAATGGACGGCAATAGATATAATTTTGTCTTCACTTCATATTAAAGTTATAATAGCATAGATTTGCGTGTTGGAGTCCTTGTTATTTCATACCTACGGATTTTATCGATTTATAATACCTAATTGATATTAGTATTCAAAGGATGATTTCATAGAATCCGGGTGATTCTGCAGTTTTAGGCAAGACGAAATAAAACCTACTTCTACTATTTCATGAATAAAGATTTTCCTTAATCTTGCAAAAATATGTAAGTTGTATGTAGAAGAAAATATATATATATATCACAAATGTTAAACAAAAACCGAAAGATTTACTTTTTCTATAACTTTCTTTGAGGCTCTATAACAATTTGTAAGCGACCTACCGCGTAGCTAAGAACATAAAAATAGAAAACTTTCCTTTGATTTATGCTAACATAATCTTACGTCATTACTTTTAAACGATGTATGTGAGTACGTGTACAATTAAGATAAGACATTAGTTACGCGCTAATTACAATAGTCTGTGTTCAATCTCGACAACTAATCGATCAATCGAAGCGAATAGTTAGTTGGTTAGAAACGTATGTAGGCATTACAGATTCAATACAGAAGCTATCAACGTCTGAGTCGTTTACACAAGCCACACCCACTTCCCTATGCTAAGCATCCCGGCTTACAAGATATGTACACAGGTATCAGTGCACGGACCGTGTAAGATAAATGTAAGCATCGCTGTTTACATAAGCTGATTGTTTGGAGTTAACTCCGATTGACTGAATTAGCTCTGATGGAGTCTATGTTACGGATGTACCGAATAGTCGTCCTATTTTCAGCAATTGTTGGTTGGATTTAAATTATGCTTACAAAATAGTCCTTTTAAAATTTATTGTTTAGTGTTTGCACAACTAATAATATCAGATAAACTCAACTTTTCAATTTCGTCAATTCGATGATGACTGTTTTCCCTACACTATACCTAAATATCACATTAGTATTAGTGATCTATAGTCATGTACCTAGGTCACTTATACGATCTACTCCAACCCCGACCAAAACACGACGAGTCCGAATATTTTTACAAACGATTGGCCGAGCCGAGCATTTACCAAGTAGCCTGCTATTTGAAACTGACTATTCAACCTAATCCCTAGTCAGTACATCTCTAATTAATGTACTCGGGTGTATGTAATTTCGACTGGGGAATAATTGAATATCGCGTTTACCACCTGAGGACTTACCGCAAAGATATCTATCGATAGGTACCCAATTAACCCTGCGGATACTGAAAGCAGCCGCCGAAAGCGCCTAACCACAGGGTTGCGGTCCCAATAATACCAGTTTCATTATCTTGATCAAGCTCAGATTCAATGCTACGTACAATTCACCTGGGGGCTAGACATCTCGGAAGGAGCCCGTCTCAATGCGTAGACAGGCGTCTACAATACGCTGATATGATCGAGATACGAGTACCTAATATCAAAGCCGAATTTCAGTTGCAACATGTTCGTGAGTCCTATAGACCGATCATATTCAATTTCATAATCTATCAACAATGGAATATCCACAGACTTCATAATACAAGCTGGCATTATGAATATTGGTATTATTAGAAACGGTAATAGAGTTGGCTATACCAGCTGGTATAGCCAACTCTATTACCGTTTAAACTTATAACAGTATTGGTGAAATGTGGGTGTACAACTGTGTACACCTCTACTTACCCCTCCGGGGAATACAGGCGTGATACTATGTTATGATTCTATAAGTTAAAAAGCTTTTTAACTTTCCCCGGAGGGGTAAGTAGAGGTGTACACAGTTGTACACCCACATTTCACCAATACTGTTATAAGTCAAAGTCAAAGGTTTTTATTTCATATAAACCATACAAAGGCACTTATGAAAAGTCAGAATTTACGTGCACGGTTCCAAAAAGTCGCTTCCTATGGAGAAGAACCGGCAAGAAACTCCATGGTTACTCTTTTAAACTGTATATCTTTTACAATTTCTGTACATACAATTTTGGGCGGGATGTAAAAACAACGTAATCTTGGATGCAGTCACTAATATAAAAGATAATTACATAAGCCTTATTAAATGAATAGCGCATTTGACAAGTTTACGGCGTTCTCACATTTATAAAATGTTGAAGCTAAAGAAGCTATATAAAACAATGCATAATATCCGCCAAATATTATAAGTAAGTTTAACAAAAGTTAAAAACAAAAAAAGAAAGCAAAGATTGAAAGAGGTATATTATGCAAAAAACAAAGTAAAAATATCATTAGAACTGTGATAGAAATTACACGTACATTGTCAGTGAGTAGCCAAGGAAGCCACATGTGCAGAAGGTGTTATAGCCAAACATCCCTATCAGCAACGTAGTCTTTGGTCTTATAATAGGCTTTTTGAATAAGTACGCGTTTAATGTGGGTTTTAAACTTTGTCTCGGTTAGATCAGTTATTGACTTTGGCAGTTTGTTATAAAAACATACACCATTTCCCATAAATGAATTATTTGTTTTTGCTAATCAAAATTTAGGTACCACAATTTTATGTTTGAAGCTTTTATTATACATGTGCAAATTCTTCCGAACATATAGTATATTCTCAAAAATGTAAAGTGAGGGCAGCGTAAGTATATTGATTTCTTTAAATATGTTTCTAAGGGATTCGCGTGGTCCCATGTTATATATAGCGCGGATTGCTCTCTTCTGTAAAATAAATATTGAATCAACATCAGCTGCTGATCCCCACAGCAGAATGCCATATGACATAATGCTGTGGAAGTATGCGAAATAAACTAATCTAGCTGTAGCAACATCAGTCAGTTGTCTTATTTTTCTTACTGTATAAGCAGCGGAACTTAACCTATTTGACAGAGCAGTAATGTGAGCACCCCACTGCAATTTTGAGTCGATCGTTATACCCAAAAAAACGGTGTCATTACTAATATCCAGTTGTTTGTCTTCAAGCTTTAGATTTAGACCAACTTGAGGAACCAAGTCCTAGAATATCGATTGAGTATTGTTTAGATAAAACAAAAATAAACGAAAATGTCAACAAGTATAACTTAAAAAAACGTTGATGAACTTAAAAATGCAACAGAAACCTATAAATGTCTATTTATGAGCCATCACTTAATTCTAAACATTGGAATTATTCTTTAATTAAAAGCTAATAAAAAGCTTCCAACTAAACGTCTCACAAATCAAATTAATTATGTTCTTACTACCGAGAAATTGGGGCATTAATATTTTATTTATTATTTATTGGGGCTTTCGTCTTAGTCTTATTAAAATGAATATTGACAAATGTTTTATTTTAAATAATCGGAAGATAAAGTTATAAATTTTTGTGGAAAAAGAATACGGTCGCGAGCAGGATTGCCGCAGGATTGGTCGCGGATCTGCGCCTCCTGGATAAATACTTAAAATTGGACCGTATTCTTTTTCCAGAACAATTTATAACTTTAAAGTTCACTAAGCATGCGTTAATGCTTTTCAAAGATTTATCTGTAATTGGAAGATAATTTTGAGCGATCCCAATGGATGGTAATACATTAACAAATTAGATATCATAGCGTCACAAAACTTGTGAACGATGCTTACCAATGTTGAGTTGTTAGCTAACTTTAATTAGTATATAAATTAAAACCTATGTCTTATCCATTACTAATATGCAAACTTCAACGCAAAAAATTATGATATTCTCTTCCAAAAGTGGATTAACTTAGGTCACCGGATTTGGCAATGCAGATTAGAAAGGCACCGATCTAGGTGCATATGCGAATATATACGAGAAAAAATCACTGTTCATTTGGTTTCGCTGCAGCCGGAAAAAGGCAGGCTCAGCTTTTCGTTACTGGCAAAATCCAAAATTCAAGCAATTTCAATTCTAGGTGACAGAGCATATTTGTAAAATCGGTAAGTAATACAAACAAGGGTTGTTTTACAATTTATGTTATACAGTTTGCTGTATCTAAATCCAGAGGAATATCATTCCGTCTGTGCTTAGACATCTTTATAAATTGAAACGGAATATTGCTGAGAGTCTGAGACTAGTATAAAACAAAACAATATTAAACTAAGCAGTCGCTCTAATCACGTGGCGGAGTCAGGGGGTTAAAATAAATCGCAACATTAAATTTATGTTTACGGCGTGCATTTCTGACGGCTAACAAGTAATAACTTCAGGCTGCTCAGGCTCTGTGATGTTTTACTGACTCATTGGTCTAATAGCAGTCATATAAAAAAAACGAAAATAAAAACTAATTTGAATATTAGGAACAACGAAACTCGTATCATATCCTCCAATATCCAATGTAAGAAGTATAAAATATTGTATAGTTTAGAACATATCGACTGGTCCTACGTATACTGGTATAACCCACAAAATGACGAAAACCGTTTTATTGCATCAAAAGCCTTAAAATTACCTATATTTTGTGTCCTGTAAAAGTTATAATAAAATATCAAATAATTTCAAAGATATAAACTTGTAAACTGATATATGTGACATCATTTTCGGCTTCACTACTGTCTACACTGATGCAAGTTACTTGCACCAGTGTAGGTAGTCGCGTTCGTCGCGTCGCGTGAGCGCAAGTGACCTTTACTCCTGTATGCGCGCGGCGACGATGCAGCGTGTACGGCCTACACTGGTATAACTGCGATGCGTCTTAGTTTCCGTTAAATTTTTTGTCTATTTATCCGATTTTTGTTGGTAATTAGTAGCAGTGATAACAAATAACAACAATAAAGCGTTCACGGGTTAGATTTATTAGAAAATAATGGCAGGGGAGTAAAAACTCCAGAAAATTACGAAGGTAAGTATTAATTTAACATTTTAAATACTGTAATGATAAATAGTTTTAACTTTTACTAGATACAACCATTTTATTAAGTTAAATGATGTGTAGTTTATTTATATTTCCACTTGCGCCAGTACACAAAGTTCATACTGTTTACTTTAAGTGAATTTTAACTATTATTTATAATTATATTGAAAAGAATGTATGTTCAAACAAATATTTATTTATTTTAGATTCTTATATAGCACCATGACGCAAAACATATGAAGAATTGGAATAAATTTGGAGACGTACAGAAGCACGGAACCGACTGATTCATATGAAAAAATTTAAAATGTCTCATTTGATCATTTTCTTTTGTTCAATTATATTGTAAACTGATATAAGTAACGTAATTTTAACACAAATATTTTTAAACTCCTACAATCAATGGAACTCAATCAAAACACATAATTATTTATTATATTATCAGCAATTAACCACATAATTATTATATAACTTTTTAGATTCCCTCTTACCTTCAAGTGCGAAATTTTTTGCTGAAGAGATGTAATTCATCAATAAGGTTAACAACCTTATTGATGAATAACGTCTCTTATTCAATCCAGGGGCCTAATTCTGCTAATTTACCAATGCTTCAGTTGAGTGTCGATAGTGTGTCGATGGAATGATTTTAATAAACCGGTGGTCTTATTAAGCTAGCAGACTACCAATTAACTAAAATCATTCCATCGACACACTATCGACACTCAACTGAAGCATTGGTAAATTAGCAGAATTAGGCCCCAGAAGACATGTTCTAGGTACCGCCTACAGTTGAAAATATATATCGACATTTATAAAGCATTTCGTCAGATTCTGACAATTCTGGCTTTAGCGTCCAGGACGTTAGTGTGATTGTACATAACTTCAATAAACCTCAAATGTTACCACTACGTCAAAATCATATTGCTGAATTAGATAAGTGTGTTTAAAGTAGGCTAACCTCCTTGATGATGAAATTTAGAGCTTAACGCCAATGATCGGCATTAGTGTATTTTTCACCAATCTACCAATAATCCGAATATTCTGATCGGACAATTGTGGAGGCTAGAATCGAAATAGGATAATTTTCTTTATTTATTAATTTATCGTGAACATTACCGATAGATTTCTTGTTGTTGATCGTATTCAAAATTACAGTAAAAGCATTCACTCAGTAATTGAAAGGAAAACTAGAAATATTTGATATATAAATATAATTTATACTCCAGACCAGTGAACCCTGGCCTTCAAAATAGCGACAGCTAATGCAAAACGTACAAAACGTAGTAAATAAATAAGTAACTCAATCTTTCGTCTTCGATTTTGAGTCTTGCCTTACCTTTTTCATAGCTGGAAGATGAATTCTATTGGGGAACTTGTTATGTGGAGTAAGATTTGTAAAGTCAATGTTAAAGCCAAAGATATATTTATGTTTAATTATAAATATGCGTTTGAAGAAGAGGCTTACAAAATTATACGGTGTCTGAGAGTAATACAGGAACCAGTATACAAAATTTGATAGCTAGATGTAGCTTACAAAAGTTTGTTACTAAAAGATAAGAAAAAATTCAAAGATCTTCAAAATATTTGCAAATCCTATGTTATTTCTGAGCGATACTACATATTTTACAATAATTTGAAAATAGGGACCGAGAAAACTGATATTTAAGGAAGCTAGTTTTCGATTCACAGTTTTGTCTCTGTTTTTATTGTTTTACTGTCTACCACTACTGTGATAGTCGCTATGATACATAAGTGATTAAGCAATATTTAATTTGATAATGTCTGGGAGACTGATTAGACTGATTACTTACTTATTAAGTATTTACGAAAATATGAATACATAATTAATAAAATAAACGACAGTTCCTACCTAAATTAAGAAGAATTTTATTATTTACTTTAATTATTGTAAGATGCCAAGGCCATTGCTTTTGTTTTTTTTTATAAGCGTGCCATAAAAAAACTCCGAATAACAGTAGGTACCGATTAAACATAGGTGATATCAGAACGAGCATGTTAGTTAGTTAAACGATGATGATTAAAATAAATAAAAACGCTATACAAAAGCTATAAAAATGCTTACTTGGTCAAAATTATTTGCCATAAACTTTATAACTCGTCTTCCTTTTTAAAATTTTTGTTTCTATTATTGTTATACCCATTAAAATATTTATTAACAAACGTACAACATCGAAAATTGTTACAAGTAGTTTTCAGTACATGATAAACTGTTGTAAGTGCTTAAACTTGATAAAAGAACATGATTTTTTAGTATTATAAGCTTAAATATTAAACAACAGAGTAAACAGTGTATGTAAAATAAGGTGATGCCCTTCTGATTGCCTTGATTTACAAAAATATAAGTACACTATAAACTGGTACAAGTGGTCACTTGTACCAGTTTACATGTTCTAATATAGTAAAGAAAACAAGCTACATCAATGCAAGTGACGCTATTTTCTAAAGTATAGAAAAATATGAAAAAGTAATAATGCAGTCTTTTTCCTATGATATTCAAGTATAACATTTCCAAATTTTGAGAGTTTCTATTGATTTATGTCAAAGTTATAAGCTTTAGAACCTTTAACCCGCTCTCCTGTAAAGTTGTGTTTTTGCACTTGCACTAGTATACGTAGGACCCGTCGATATAATAACGCTAAAGCATTTTATTATGAGCACAAGTTGTCAAAGCGTATCGTCACCTGTCGAACAGTATTGTGTTTTGTTTTGTCAACAAGTCAACGCTTTATTAGGATGATATTAGTAGTACAAACGGCACATAAAATCAACTTGATGTTAAGTACATTCGGTAGGTAATAAGATAGATTGAGGAATAGATGCTGGACTTTGTAGGTAGATCTTAGACTACTCTTGATGCTAGTTGTGGCTTGAGAAGCTTGACAAAAGTTCTAAGATTACTTTAAGGGACTGTTTCGTAGCGTCTCATATATCATACCTGCCATGCGCCCTGCAACTTTAATTTGGTGTTCCCGATAACATAAAGGTCGTCTACACTTATTGGCTGAATTCATTAAAATCCGTTAGTGTTTATACCAAAACAAGTGCAGTTGAGTAAAGTTTTTGTACTTATTTATATAGTCAACAATAAATGGAAATCTTCAGGTTTATCCGATGATTCCACTTTACTTCTCACCGCCGTTGCATCGTGGGTAGTGCGACTGTGCGAGGTGGCTGTGTGAGTGGCGTGGCGAGGACGCGGCCAGGCGTGGCGCGAGTGTAGAGCACACTGCGTTTGAAGTGTGTATGTCTTAATCCATCAGGGGATGAAATTGGAATTCTAATTTTCGTTTGCCTTTGCCTTTGCGAGCAGTGACGCGACAAACTTCCAAGTAATGCGAACATTGTATTAATGTAGTTTAAATAATATTACCTATGTCCCGTTGTAGTTTGACGGTGTAGGTAGTTGTATGAGTGGTGTGCGCGGACGTGTCAAGCACGTAACGCACTCTGGCATTTTATGAACTATCAAGTAATACAGCGCATATCTTATTCAAATCAAACAGTTCAATTATTATTACCTATCCGTGCCGTTGCAGTGTGACGGTGCGAGGTGGTTGTGTGAGTGATGTGGTGCGGGCGTGGCGGGCGCATGTGGCGTGTGCGGCGTGCTCCGCCAGCCGCTCAGCAGCGGCGCCTCACCGCTCGCCCCCAACAGTTTTAATCTAGGAAAGGAAGGGTATATTTCAATATATGTACACTTATTTTTATTATCATGTCATTTTAATCATGAAAATATAGTGAAAACTATATATAAATATATATATTAAACGTTAGACCTAATGATTTTCGATTAAATAAACAATATACGTATTAAACGTTAGACCAAATGATTTTCGATTACTTAAACGTTATATCAAACAACGTTATTCTAATTAAGTTTTAGAATAAATAAATGTTATATGTAAAGAAATTATATCAACAGTTGGTATATCTCACGTTGATTATATCTTATGAACGATAATTAAATTAAATTAGACCAAATGGGTTTATACGTTATGAGACGCACCCCAATATAGTAGCGCCTGAATTGGCAATAATATATAATAACTGCATTGACCGTGGTGTATTTCCTAATTTAATGAAAACCGGTAAAATTATACCTTTGTTCAAATCTGGTAGCACTACTGACCCCATTAACTTCAGACCTATCTCTGTGTTACCCACTTTTAGTAAAATACTTTTAGAAAAATGTATACTGAGGTAAAAAGTAACTTTAATAGGTACAACCTGTTACACAAGAAACAAATCGGTTTCTCAAGGGTCATTCAACAACCGATTTGAGCCGAGTTGAGCTTATAGATAATATTTATAATGCCTAAAAGGATTCACATAACGCCTTAAGCATTTTTTGTGACTTGTCTAAGGCGTTTGATTGCGTATTTCACGAAACACTGATCAGGAAATTGCAACATCATGGAATAAAGGATACCGCTTTGAATTTTCTTATATCTTATTTAAGTAATAGGATCCAAAGAGTGGATGTCGATGGAAAGCGATCCCAAAAGTCTGTAGTAACCATCGGACTTCCACAAGGCTCAACTTTGGGCCCGTTCCCATTTCTAGTTGACCTTTTATTGTAAAAAACGATCAAGATATAGTGTTATTTGCTGATGACACATCATTCTTATATAAGATTTACTAATAGGACATTAAATAATAATACTGACATTTAAATCACAAACCTGTTTATTTCAATTACCTTCAACCATTCCACCTTACTTTTCAATACAATTAGTTACTACCGTTAATGGCTTTACTTCTTATTTTCCCTGCAATATTCAAAATTGGCAAAGACTGTGCGTTTAAGCATTGGTATTATTCTTATATATATTTTATTAACATACCTATGATAGATAAATCTAAAAATAAGTCCAAGTAATGCCAATGCAAAAGAGAGCGACATAAGTGACTAATATCGACACAGGTAATCTATATACGTCGACGTTGTCGATTACGATTTAGACGCTTATTTTTTTTCATAATTGATTTAAATACTTACAAACGACATTAATAAACGTATAACATATTTAAATAAACATATTGTATGTGTGCCAAACATCTCCGAAGAAGAACATTCGAAATACTGACTGATTACCTACTTAGAGACGGAAGATGGCTTCTGACTAAATATCGAATAAATATTCTAGACACTTTTTGCGGGGCGTGACGTAACAAGAGTGGTACGCCCGCTAAAACTACTCCATGCATTTATTTAAAAGCTTTGTTTATAATATTTAACTTTATGGAAAAATCGCACAGTCAAAGTCAGAAATAAAAAAAAAAGTAAATTATGATACAAGTGCCCTAAGTTGGTCATTACAGTCGAGGTTGAATTGCTAACCGAGCACTGGCGAAGGTAGCAATGACCAAGCGAGACTTGTATTGACCATTAGGGCACGCGGCTCATGCGAAGTTTTTCTACACTCTTGTGAGGAAAAAAAACATTTTGCAAAAACATTCAACTATACCTATACCATTTATAAGTAAAATGGCGATCGAATTTTATTTTCGTACGCCGAGTCTATAATCTATTTGCGCGCAGGTGGAAGGAGGCTCACTGACGAAGTTGCCAAACAATCAATTTAAAAAAAAAAAACTTTTTATTCTTAACATTAATTTGAAACGTCATATTTTATCTAACACTGCATCTAATTACAAAAATGGTAAATTTCATCAAAGAGTTTGTAGACATCAAATTTCTTTGCTTTTAATATTTTAAGTTTTTAGCAAATTGTTTTGATGTCTATACGGTTTTTATACGACGTATTTCAACACACTTGCAAGGAAACTTATTATTAAAATCGATTACGCTTATTTTGTTAAAATGACGCACGGATTACGTTTTTGTGCGCCAGGTCTATGGTCTATGCACGCGTAAGTAGAAGCAGAGGCTTATCTTGACGAAGTTGCTTGAACTTTAGTTTGCCAATCTATGGTTTGACGTCTAAATATATTTTATAATAATTTAAAATGATGTGAATAGTCTCCCATTTATAACACAAATTAATGTTAATTTTACTATATACTAACGGGAATTAACGCGCAATAAATACCTTAGAATCGCTTGACGTTTCGATCAGGTCACACTGATCGTGATCACAAGCAGACTGATGCAGCGAGTTTACTCCGTCATGGGTGCGGTAGATTTTTCTTCATCTACCTCCATGTTTTCACTATTATTATAAAGGCCGCGACACAGTGCACTCACTGTGTCCGTATTTTTAACCGACTTAAAAAAGCGAGGTTTTGATATTTTAATGTTAATTTGTTAATAAAAGAAATAATTTGAAGAATCGAAATGTTTATTTGTCATATTTAAATTAGTACAGTCTCAAAAAAATTTAATCTCAAAAAGGAGTTTTCAAACATCAAAACTCTTTGCCGAGGATTAAAAGTAAATGTAAAGTTGTCACGTTGTTTTTTTAAAATTAAAGCATTATAGCGGTAAAAATGAAGACATAGCACGCGTTATTTAAAAGCCTCATTATGAACCTAAAAGCGGTGCAATAAAAGCCGCTTTACAAGCAAGTGCTGAAAAGGTATTTTTTCTTTTTGCCCATTGTCATAGTTAATTATACCTAAATCGGTTATTAACACACATAGTTTCCTTTGGCCTTTAATTTTAGCCCTAAAATTTTATTGTTTATCAAAATTGAATCAATTTTGATAAACATCACAGTTTCGTGATATTTAACGAAATTTCATGTTTAGAGCAGTTAAACTTAACAATTTAAAAGAACCTTCCGTTTTTTTTTTTTTCATTTTCCTGCTTCGGCTGTGGATTTTCTCTTTAAGTACTTGTTTCAATGTGTATTTTTGTGAATCAAACATTATCATTTAGGGTAAGTCGGAAAAACGAGTACCTACATAAATAATTTATGAATAACTAAATAAGTACCATATCCGTGTGAAGCTATGAAGGAACGCATAAATTACTCTTATTCAAAATTAAAAACAGATCATAGATATTGTAGAAGTTGTTGATAAATGATAAATGCTTGTTTCTGTTAAAACCGTATAATGACAGTATACACAGAATAGTATGATAAAGGAGCGAGGGAGTACGCGCGACGACTCTGGTTGCTGTCTATTGACGTACTAACTCAATATTACGGTCGATTGTATGAAATTGAGTAAAAGGATGATTAAGCTAAACTAATATGTATGGTTCGCCGTACATGCTCCCGGGCGAAATATTACAAATATTGAAAATAAAAAATATAATAAAATTTAAACAAGATCTTCCCTGTAACTACTTCGTTTTGGCGGTGTAGGGGAAGTTGCTATATCTTGTGTACTATTTAAACTATATGTGCTGGATGCCCATTTCACTTCACTAGGCTGACGGTCAGCCGTACTCTGCTTTCGCGGCACCTTCACTATATTCACTTCATTTTCATCCACTTCACTGGGCTGTTGTTCAGTGGTGCTCTGCTCTCGTGCAAACGTTACTGTAGGTACTACCGTCCGTATAAAGCTCCCTGTTGCCCTTCTCCTCCTCCACAGGAACACTGCTGCTACCACTATTGTTACACCAAGCAAACCATAGCATATTACATACTGGTGAACGTCATGTGTTGTTAAGTTCCAGGATAGATCGTTTGGAGTATTGGCTGTAGCAGTTTTCAATTGCTTTACCTGTTTTTCGATGTTTTCCAAAGTATCGTTTAACGGATCTACCGACTCCGTGAAGTGAGATAGCGATATGTTAATTAAATGATTGAGCTCTGATATCTGTGGCGTTTCTATTACAGGGTTAGCGTTTATGATGTTCCTTGATTGAGAGCGTGAGTATAGAGCAAAGTCCTTGCCTTTGATGATGCATTTAGATTCTAGACTAATTATCCCGGCTCCAGTCACTTGCTTGTGAGTAACTTGATCTGGACATATAATCCTTAATGAGTAAGTATCACAACAAAAATATAAGTACTTGGACAGGTCGTTCAACTCAATCCACATGTCCTTGCACCGAGATTTGATGACTGTGCATTGATTGATAGTGTGATTTATATTGCAAAATTTCTCGTCAATAGGAAGATAGTTGACTGGCTTATCGATTTGGCATAAATAGGAACTTTCAGTGTGTAAACAAAGTTGAAGCTCCATGAATGATATTGTTATGTAAGTATCTTTTCTTAAATTGATTGCTACGAATTCTGATACTGGAAACACGTTAAGCATATCAGTTCCTAATTGGTGAGGAATTGGTAAGATTCTGTAAATCTTGTAACTGTCTCTACTAGTCAATGGAAATATTATCTCGAATATGACATAGTCTGTCATCACTCTTGCTTTGACTCTCAGCATGCTATAAATTGACTTGAGATCAGACTGAATGTTGTCCACTGGTAATGTCACGTCCTTGGTCAGTTGTCCCGAAATAAATTGCAATTCATTTTTCAGCTGATCTGGTGTCAATAAATGCGTGTTAAATTTACCGTGGTAAATGTCTGTTATGGTGTCCAGTAAAGTATTCTGAATCCCTTTTAACTTTTGAACTAAATTGATAGCTGTTAATGCTGACAATGTGAAGTCCTGAATTTCGCTTATTTTTTCCACCTTTTCTTTAATTATGTTAGTTGAGCGATCTAACTCGTTTAAATGTTTATTGATTGTTTTATGTTGAATTTGTATGTTTTGTTCAGTTCGTTTCAGCACATTGTATTCAGCCTCAACGATAGATGTTTGATTTTTTAGTAGGTCAGTGAGATGGTGCTCATTTTGTTGTATAAGTTGAATATCCTTTTTATATTGTTCCGCGAAACCTTGATCCAATACTCCGAATAGGGCATTCGCGACGTAACCTACTCCATTGATAAGGCCGCGACGCTGTCTGGCGCGGGCATCAAAATGCTGACTCAGTAGTAGCCGGTTGTAATGTTGTAATTCTGAGTACTCGTGCTGTAATTGGAGTAATATCATGGTGCACCGACTTGTTTCAGATAACGTGCTACATGTTTTATTTAAATAACTTAAAAATTTTGTTGCTGTTGACATACCATCCCAATACGGAGACATATTATAATAAACGATGAGAGTCCATTTGTCTCTAACAACCTGCATGTTATCAATTGAGTCAAAATATAAAGATATATTGTTAGGTAATGTAGATATGCTAAATGCTGCTTGAGACGTCGTTAATACAGACATAAAAAATATTAACGAAATTGCCATTGATGTAAACTTTAATCTTGGTTTTCTTGCTTGTTTTATATCTTCTTCTTCTTTGGCTTGTTCCTTCACCTTTCCTTCGCTGTCAGGTGAAAGTGGTAAAATAGATAATTTGACAATTGGTCTCTTTATGATGCCATTTTTAGTTTTTAAAGATACGATCCGAACGTATCCGTCTTGCCCAGGATGAAGTTCTACAACTCTGCCCATCATCCATTTCCCAGGCGGCAGATTGTCATCCTGTATTGTGACTAACTGTCCAATTTTCATATTATCTTGAGTTTTGACCCATTTGGGTCGCACTGATAGCTGAGTTAAGTACTCTGACTTCCATTTTTTCCATATATCATGCGAAATCTTTGCTGATAGAGTCCACCTGGTGCGTGCATCGTGTTCCGTTTCAATAATTGTTGTTCCAGGCCTTCCAGTTAAGAAATGAGCCGGGGTGAGGACTTCTAAGTCGTCGATGTCCTCTGATAACGCACACAGTGGTCTAGAATTCAAACATGACTCTAATTGTGCTAAGACAGTTGTGTATTCCTCAAAAGTAAACTTTTGTTCACCCACTACTCTCTTGAGGTGATGTTTCAGGCTTCTAACTGCTCTCTCCCACAGTCCTCCGGCACTTGGCCAAGATGGGGCGTTAAAATGCCATTCTATGTTTAAATCTGTTAACTCAGCTAATAAATTAACATCAAAAATGCTTTGTAGGTCATGAAATTGTTCTTGTAGGATTCGGTTAGCCCCCACAAAGTTGGTTCCGTTGTCACTATATACGTGACGCGGGGCCCCCTTTCTGGCAGCCATGCGACGTAGCGCAGCTAGGAACGCCGAACTGCTCAAATCTGACACGAGCTCCAAATGTACAGCTCTCGTCACCATACACACAAATATTGCTATATAACCCTTTGATGTTCTTATTCCACGTCCCTTATTACTTTTAACCTCAACGTAGCCAGTATAATCTACGCCAGTGTGATAGAAGGGGTGGGCGGGATTGCTTCTGGCTTCCGGCAGATCTCCCATCAACTGATGCTGCATCTTGGGTGTATGCTTCCGACAAATAACACAATTTCTAACTTCCTGTTTCACCGCTTTATTCCCTCCCAGGATCCAGTATTTCTGCCTGAGATTGGCTAGTGTTAAACGAGGTCCACCATGGTAGGTAAGTTGATGCGCTTGATTGATAAGCAGAATAGTTAAACGACTGCTATGCGGAATTATCGCTGGATGTTTCATTTCCATGCATATATTTGATTTACTCAACCGTCCACCTACACGTAGGATTCCCTCTTGATCAATAAATGGATTTAACCTTAGTAAATTACTCTTGCTGCATACATTACCACGCTTTTTTAAATGTTCAATATCATCTAAAAATAATGTTCTTTGTATATATTTAATAATTAACGATTTGGCATTATGCAATTCATGTAATGTGAGATATGAAGGCAACGACTTGTGTTTAGCCGACGCTGCTTTATTCGTTAATTGCATTGTTTTAGTAGCTCGTAATAACCACGCAACAATTTTGATGATTCTTGAAAATGAACTGTGGTTTTCTAACAGTTTCATGATAATGCTCTCTGAATCTCTATTATGAATGATAGTGTTTGTTTGTTGACTGTGACTGTATTGACTTGCTTTTAATTCTTGGTCTGTGGTAACAACGGTTTGTTTTAACGTTGCCAAATTTTCATCGAATGATTGCAATGAGTGAGGCCCTTGCCACCACAAATTGTGATTTATTAATTGAGAGGCTAAGATACCTCTACTTGCTGCGTCCGCTGGGTTTTCTTCTGACTTGACGTAACGCCAGCGATCTGGTTTAATAACGTCACAAATGCTTTTTGTTCTGTTTGCTACAAACGTTTTCCAGCGTCCTGGATCACCTTGCAACCAACCCAAGACGACCATCGAGTCTGTCCATCCAAACACACGTACCTTTTGCTCTCCCCAACAGCTCATCACTTTCTTCATCAATCTTCCCAGTAAATGTGCTCCAGATAACTCCAATCTCGGTAATGATACCTTTTTTGAAATCGGGACTAATCGAGATTTGGCAGCAACTAATATTACCGAAGATTCCTTATGTTTCCTAATACGCGCATAAATAACTGCGGCGTAAGCTTTTGTCGATGCGTCACAGTAGCCGTGAAGTTCGATGACGTCATTAGGTTGATAACCGATCCATCGCGGGATTTTATATTCATTAATGTTTTCTATATCTACTCGTAATGTATCCCATTCCTTGCTAATGTTTTCTGGAACTTCGTCATCCCAGTGCTTGTTATCTATCCATAGTTTCTGGAATAGAAGTTTGAGCTTTGTTGACACAGGCGTGATCCATCCCAAAGGATCGAATAACTTTGATATTTCAGCCAAAAGTATTCGCTTCGTTAGTTTAGTGTCTAGGTTTGCGAAATTATATTTAAAAGTAAATTGATCATTCACCGAATTCCAACGTAAGCCCAATGTTTTTGATGTGTTTTCGGATTTTAGATTAAATATCATTTCTCCGCCGTTTTCGTTGATTGCTGATTCAATATCGGCTAAGAGTTCGGAATGAGTGGCAGCCCACTTTCTTAGCGTGAACCCCCCTGACTTTAGTAACTTGTTCAAATCTTTTATTAGTTGCTGACCATTTTCTATGCAATGCGACCCGTGAATCAAGTCATCTACGTAAAGAGAACTTGCTAAGACCTTGGAGGCTTCTGGATATGATTGCTGTTCATCTTTCGCCAGTTGTTGCAAGGTCATCATTGCTAAAAACGGCGCTGACTTGGTCCCATAAGTGACTGTCGCCAGTCGATATGATTTGATTGGTTGATTTGTTGAATCTCTCCACAAGATCTGCTGATATTGCTGATCTGTTTTGGCAACCAAAATTTGTCTGTACATTTTTTCAATATCAGCTGTGTATGCATACCTATATTGACGCCATTTAATAATTAATCCTTGAAGATCTTGCTGCAAATTCGGTCCTTTCAACATTAAGTCATTGACACTGTACCCACTAGACGTCCTGGCAGACGCATTGAATACGACACGAAGCTTTGTTGTCGCCGATTCAGCTCGTTGCACTGAATGGTGCGGTAGGTAACAAGATATTGTTTGATTGTTGTTACACTGACTAGGTATCATATGACCCAAAGCCAGGTATTCGTTGATAAACGATTTATACTGCTCTGCTAATTTGGGTTGTTTATTAAATTTTCGTTCCAAGCTTTGGAACTGCGCCATGGCCATTTCTTTTGAGGATCCCAACTTCTCATTGATATCCGATTTGAGAGGTAGTTTGACTTCATAACGTCCATCCGCTCGCCGCTTCGTAGTTGACAAATAATAATCAACACATTCCTGATCTTCTGTTGATAGGTCTGACTCTTCACTAATGTCTTCGATCTCCCAAAATCGCTGAATATCCTGTATATTGTTCAACACAACATTGCATCGATATGACGTCATTTCCCCACCTCCATATATAATCCATCCCAGTTGAGTTTGCTGAACTACTGGTTGAGAAGGATTTTCTCCTCTGATCAATCCCGACAATAAAATTATGCCATGAACATTGGCACTCAGTAACAAATCTACTGGGCGGCCAGAGTAAAATTCGGGATCTGCTAACTGCAAGTTTTCTATATGAGACCATTTCGGTTGATCAAATGATTTGCTAGGTAAGTGTCCAAGCATACTTTTCATAATGAGTACGTCCGTACTAAATGAAAAGTCGTTATAGTTCGATTTACAGTGAATAGTTAATTTCCCTTTGCAATTGTTTTGCTGTTCTCCGATACCCATGACAACACCATTGCATCGTGATTTTTGTAAACCTAGTTTTTTGACTGCACCTTCCTTTATTAGAGACACTTGCGAGCCCGAGTCGATTAAGGCTCTTAAAATCTGGTGTGATCCATCAATAGCTACGACTTTGATCAACGCCGTAGCCAGCATCACTTCATTTATTTTCAAGTCATTTCTTGCGACATGGCATGAAACAGATGTGCTAGCATTTTCATTAATTTGAGGTGAGTTTGCTGTAATAGCGTTGGTTGCTGGCGACGTTCTCGTTATTGTGCGTGCAAGCATCATGCAAAATTGAATTGTGCATTCCTTCGCATTTGCTGCAGCGTTTGGTGGAAATGCACTGTTGTCCATTATGACTAAATAAGCAATTAACGCATAATTTTAATTTCGAAATTGTGTTTAGTTTGTTTTCATTAGTCATTTCTATGAACCTTTTGCAATTATATAGGCCATGTCGTTGACCGCAAAGAACACACTTGAATGTTGACGACACGTGTAGTGCTTTGGAGGATGATTTCCAATTATTGTTACTATGCTGTTTAGTGCTATGATAATTTTTCATCCCAGAGTTTTTAGTTTCATAATTCGATTTTTGTGTAGAATGCTCCTGTTTTCTACGCGATGATTCTAGGCTTGTAAATTTGCATTCTAAGTAGCTGAGGAACTCTTGCAACACTGGTAAATCTCTAGCATTCTTTAAGGAATTTATGTAGTCCCCAAATGTTTCACCATCCAACTTTTGTGACAGTAAATGCACAAGAAGTGGATCCCATGTGCTGATATCGACACCCAAGTTTTTTATGGCGTGAATGCTCTCTAGAGTAAGGTCGTGTAATTTTTTTATTTGAAGTAGAGATTGCTGTTGCATGCTGGGTAATCCCAATAAAGTATTGATAATGTAAGAGAAAATAAGTTTTTTATTGTTGTAACGATGATTTAATAGTTCCCAACATATGCTATAGTTTTCCGTGCTTATCGGAAGATGTTGTATAATTTTTTCTGCTTCGCCACGCAATTTTCCTTTCAGAAATTGCATTTTTTGTGCGTTTGACAAGGATATGTTATTGTGTATGGCTTCATTAAATAAATCCTTGAATGAATACCACTGGTGATATTTGCCTGTGAAAATAGGAATATCCATCTGTGGAGTGCTGTACTCTTTATGTGACACCGACCAGAGTTTCTTGTTGATTGATTTTTTGAGACTGATAAATGTTTTCTCATTTTCATTATAGACAAGGTCATACTCTTCGTCTTCGCCACACATTTCACCATCGATTTCCCAGTGGAGTATATCAACCTGTTTCCATTTTGAATGTAATGTTTTGAGAGCGTCTTCCAACTCCCACTTTTCATTGATGGAGTCCAGATCAATGTTGCTCACGGCTCTTTTGAAAGCCTTGATATTCGCTGTTTGCTTGCGAATCATATCGTCCAATTTGCTAGTTGAACCCCGTGACTCTTTCACTCGGCTAGTACTTGGACCTTGTTCTACTCGCTCAATTTGTTGTTCATCCTGTTTTGGATGAACACGCCTTATCGGTGACGGAGGAGTGTTCTTGGATGCTACTTGTAAGGCTTGCTCCCTGATTAACGTTTTAATGCTGGTATAAAGCGCACTTGTATTCTCATGCTCAGAATTTTGGAAGTATTTATGGTCTTTGAACCCATACGCACAAAGACGCATATGATTGTTCTGATAATCTGACCAATAGCCCTCTAGTAAGTCCAACCGACGTTTGAAATAATCTTCTGTTTTTCTATCGGCCCCGTCCTTTTTTATGTTTACTTTTAATTTATTCATCGCCTCACTAATTTCGCGTTGCGAATCGTAAAGACTTTCCATATTGCTAGTTGACATGATTGATTAAAATCAAGCTTAAACTAAAAAGGAAAGATCTTACTTGAATTCTCCGTTGCTTACGGCTGTTTGCTAGGTGTGCGGTTGCAGATCTGCTGTTGATACTGCTTCCTTGCTGATGGCGACGTCTTGCTGCTGACGTCTTGCTATGTTATGATACTGCTTCGATGAGAACTGCTGTCCCCACAATGCTGATAATTCACTAAACGAGTTCCTACACAAGTTTCTGGTCTGATTTGACACTAGTCTTCTCCTTCCGGACGGAGGACTTTCAAAAACTCGCGAGATCCCGCACAGTGGCTCGAAGGACCATGTAGAAGTTGTTGATAAATGATAAATGCTTGTTTCTGTTAAAACCGTATAATGACAGTATACACAGAATAGTATGATAAAGGAGCGAGGGAGTACGCGCGACGACTCTGGTTGCTGTCTATTGACGTACTAACTCAATATTACGGTCGATTGTATGAAATTGAGTAAAAGGATGATTAAGCTAAACTAATATGTATGGTTCGCCGTACAGATATACTAGCAAAATATAAAAGTCACCAACTCGCCAGTGTTAATCTACAAAGCTATGCAGATATCGAGACTTTTTCGAAGAATCGTTTGAAGTCCAATCGACTTAGTGGCACACGAGCGGCTACCGGTAGAAATTGGTTTTCCCAATACGACCTCTGTGGGGGCAGAGCCGCTAGAACTGTCGTACCGTAAAATGAGATATAAACCGTTCAAAAATGCGATCGGTCGTATTGCCGCAGCGACAGACGCTCGCTCATATTACCGTTAGCACAGGGCTGTCGCGAACTGCTTAGCTCCTCTGTACAGATTAAGTGGGAGCGGTCTTTATCGGTTTTTTATCTGTAAAAGAGAAATAGCGGCTTCGGAGCAATCTTCCTTCTTAAAATAATAATTTATCTTGTTAAGGAGAGACTGAAAATAAAGGAGTCGTCTCGGAGTTTTCCTAGTTATAAAATCGTGATGAATGTGCCGGCGATTAAAAAAACAGTCAAACGTGTGGTGAAATGAAATGAACTGAGCAAATTTACATCTTTTGTATGACCATGCAGTAACAATAAGAATATTTGCAAGTACGGAAGACCATCATCTGCATACATAAAACATTTCTAACCAAAGACTCTTTCAAAGTACGAATGCAAAAATATGAAACTGACAAGTGTCAACCTTATCCAATGAATACGTACCGCAACCAACATCATTTCTGGTATAAGGTACGCTTAGCGCGGTACTGAACCGACTAACAAAACGGTGTATCGGGAAATTTCCCGAATACGTCACAGTATTTGCATAAACTATGGCATTTGTTCTAGTTTAAATGAGCTGGTTTGTTTTGAAAGTGGGTGTACGTGAGTCTTTTCATACATGAGGACGGAGGACGGAGGCTCATCGAGTCAACACTTGTGATTAAAGCGGCACTCAAGAAAAGGGCCCTCGCTTTCCTGGGCAAACAAGAGTCAGACCCTCGAACCTCTTCACGAAAGCCTTAATGGAGGCGCCGCAAGTTTAACCACGTAATATAAAGAAAATTTATACACTACAAAAATATTGAACTAAACTCTAGATGGTGATAAATGACCCCAATACGGATAGTCTATTTAAAATGTGAAAAGAGACCCAAAAGTTATCAGCATATAGGAATGCATTACTTGTTGAATCAATGCAAGATACAAAGTTCTTCAATCTCTTCCACATAGCACCTAAATCCAATCAACAGACCGTTCGATTTCCCCACCGATTTCCAAATCCTGTGCCATTTTACAGAGCTCCCCTAAATCCTTATCATTTTATAAATTAAGTTCTTTGGCCCCATAAAATGTACAAGTGGGAATCAGGGGTGTAATAATTTCCGATATCACAGAGACGTTAAAAAAATGGGCCCATAATACATAGAGGCTGAAAGTGTTATGATCGCGATAGATCTCCTTTATCGCTCGTGGCGGTTTGACAGATCCAGTTTAAGGGGATATCATGTAATATCGTTCCCCGACGTGTAAAATGCTGAACACATAAAGATACATATTGATACTTGTACTCACAATATTACTTTCACTACTTTATTTGCGTCCGTAAGTACTCTAAACCTTAGTAACGAGCTTAATTTGTGGTGATACGTTTTAATTGACATAAAAAATATTAATTAATTTGTGTCGGCCCCCACAATAGAAGCTTATAAATATTTTATTCTAGATTATAATAATTTTAGATCAGTTATAAATATTTGACCCGATATCAGCCTATTTCAAAAAATGGTCGATTCATCATTGAAGTATTGTCCATTTATTTATTTACAAAGGTTTTGCCACAACTTGTGTGTACAGCAAGTTACTTAATACAATGTCAGAATGTCATGGTCTTACACATTTGCCAATTACGGGCTAAACACATTTATAAAAAAAAACGAAACAGGAATAAAAAATAACAAATAGAAAAATAACACAAAAAATTGCAAATTACATCTAATGAACCTCTAGGCACTAAATATTACATAAGCAAAATTAATTATTGTTATTTTAGAATGAATTACTTAATTTGAATTACACATTACAAGTATTGTTATATCATAATCAAGTTTCAAAATAAAAGTGGGGCCCTATACAGACGTAGACTTATCAAGAACGTTTAAAACACGCTTACGTAAGTATACTATATTTTATGATAATGCCGAAGGTGCTATCGCTAGGTCCATTTAGTACAACGCAAAAAATAGGTGGGTAGGTACTTAATTAGAAACTAAATGACTCAATTTCGTTTTTGCCTTTAAATTCTGTCTCACGGTAATGAACGCCACCTAATGTAGTGGAAAATTCTTTACCTTATTACCTTTACAAATCGATAACTTTAAAAAACGGTTTGGTGGGAGACACGACACTTTCCCAGCCCAGATCAACGATTAATAAATCAAATGAATCAATGAATAGCCGGAAAGCTTGTTAAATTCGATCTCCTGTCGGATTTTGCCTGGAGTCACTTCAGTTGTGTACAAAATTATTTGGAAAAGTCAATTAAAACGTATTTTACTTTTTCACGTATCGGGTCAAACAAAATGTTTGTACTTACGCTCCTGTACGCTTTGTATTTACTCACATTTTTCACTGCTAATTTGTTTTTAAAAGCATACCCACTGTGTAAACAAACAAACAAGAATAACCAAATGTTTTTAACTTTATTTCAATTGATTCACGAAACCCTTGCAAGGTTTACTTTTAAGCCCACGCCAAAGTATTCGAAGAATTGAAAAAGTTACGTTGTAGGTGCGACAGTAGGTAACAAACGGAAGTTTCAAAATAACTCTTTGTAAACAACGTAAATAACATGATTGCGTAGGTACTTGCGTTAAAAAATCTTTACGTAATTCAAATTATTTTGGATTTTGAAGTAGAGGAAAAGAGAGCGACGTATACACGGTACAAAGCGATAGAATAAGATAGTGTCGCGCATACGCGCGCTGTAGATGTACGCCTCAGATGCTACATGAACAGCTGAGCTATCACGTATATGTTGTGTTATTTTTCAGAAGTTCTATCACGTGTGCTACACGCGTAATCATTTATTTTTCTTTAATATTTGTGAAAAGGAACACTGAAACCAAAGCTGGGAATATGGTTTAATTTAAATACAACGTGCTACTTTAGTATATATTTGTATAGCTTTGGGAGATTTTTCCAAGACTAATTAAAACTGTTTATCCTATTTTTAGAACTAATCCACCTAATTAAAAAAGTTAACCTAAGAATAACTATGGGTCGCCAACGAAAAAAATCATTCGTTGTACTTAAACGCAAATAGTATGTAGAGTATTCAATTCTATTGCTTGATTTAGACAAACTAAGTCGATAATGAAGTTAGTCAGCATACTTAACAAAGTTGACCACTATACCAGAGCTCTAGATGTACTGACTTACCTAGCTTTGTGTGCGCGTCTGGAGCGCGAGGAGAGGTCCAACTCGCTGGCGGCGGAGCATGCGGTGCCGGCCTGCAAAGAGCCCCGGGAGCCGCCCAGCCGACGCGAGCCCAGCCGGCACGTCATCATTTCTACAGAACAAGAAAAAGCAATAATGTTAATGTTAGTTATTGTTCACCGGTTACTACTCACGTACATTCTTCGGCTATGTCGCGAGTCAGACTCGCGACATAGCCGCGGACTCAGCTCATGACTAAGGGCTCCGTTCGAGTTCGAAACTAGTCGGGCAAACCCGAAGAATGAACGTGAGTAGTAACCGGTGAACAATAACTAATATGAATATGCCTCACGAAAGTTATTATACAAATGTTAATGTTGTTATAATGATAATAAAACCACTTATTACCGAATTAATCGATTAATTTCATATAATCGATAGCGTTCGTAGTCAAGTAATTTATTTTCATTCATAACATAACATCACGCCTGTACACACCGAAGGGTAGAATTGTACACCCACATTCACCAGTGCTGTTATAAAGTCCTATCTAATAGGTGGTGAGCCTATTCATCTACCGGGCACATTCAAACTCCGACATACTATTGAGAATTTCCTAACAGAAACACAAGACCTCAACTCAACAGTCGCATTTGGAACCACTAGATCAAAGAGGCACCTTTCATACATAGGTATACTTATGCAAAATGTACTTATATCTTTTTAAACACGGTTAAGATAGTCTCTACAAAGTATGCTTGGATCGGCTTCCAGTCCAACAATCATCCAGTCTGCTGACCTTAAGCAATTTATACAAAGCAACTGCCGTAAACTACGAATCCAAAATCCTATCCAACGTTAGTCCGGTAGTCGTACATTTTGGTTTCCGACTGCTCGTTATGATTGTCGTACGATATTCGCATGACAATTCCGCCTGGCCAGTATTAACTGATGTTATTGGCAAAGGAATGTTGTTCCAAATTCAAAATAGCTTGTGAATATTTTTTTCACACACGGAGCAAAAGTTATAATTTTTTTTTGTTTCTTCTGGCTTCGCGCTACTCTTGTTTAATATTTTATGTTCTAGTATCTGCTGATAGAAACTTATAGATCTAGATACTTGAGATCGCCCACTGGCCGAAATTGGACAACAATATTTTTTTAAACTATAATGTGGTTCTATTGTCAGAAATTTCTATTGTCAAAGATATATGTGTATGTGTGTGACAAATGCATGGTAATGTGTGTAATGTTTTTTTTTAGGTTAATACATTTATAATGCATATTATATAAAAATATTAGCATTCTGCACTCCATCTCCATGCAAACAGTGCCAAATTTCATACTCCTCCGTCCGCGTAATTTTCGTAAATAGGGGTACCAAGTTTTTTCTTCACATATTCATTGATCACCAGAGACACTTCTATATATTTTCAATCTCATTGGATGTCACACAGATTA
Organism: Xylocampa areola; assembly: GCA_935421205.1. Lineage (NCBI taxonomy): Eukaryota > Metazoa > Arthropoda > Insecta > Lepidoptera > Noctuidae > Xylocampa > Xylocampa areola. Next base: position 11,004,969 of record OW285201.1, on the reverse strand, counting down.
TATGTACCAACAATCAATACAAAAAAATAAAATTGAAATGTCTGTTTGTAATGACAAAATAATAGCTTTTTTTTAAGCTCATACTGTAATTTTTATTTAATAAAAACCTAACTTTCATTTATTAGTCTATTACGACCTACACCTATATAATTATTATCTGATAGAATCTGCTGATATCGCTTAGATATTTAGCGATAAAATATATATCATCGACACCGTGTGTCTGTATGCACATTGATTTGATTTCGATTTCTATGACGAGCGATATCATAAAATAACATAGCGCCTGTATTTCCTGAAGGGGTAGGCAGAGTTGTACACAGTTGTACACCCACATTTCACCGATGCAGTTATTAAGTCCCATGTAATAGGTGGTCACAGTTCCAAACTCCGGGCTACTACTGAGAATTTTCTTACAGATAAACTCAATAAAACTTTACCTGACCCGGGAATCGAACCCAGGACCTCATGCTCGGCAGTCACCCTTGCGACCACTAACCCAATGAGGCCAATTATCGTAAGCAGTATTAATTAATATATATCATCGGTAAAATTCAGATATACCTATTTATGAAATATCTACTCGTCTGACAAGCTATTATAAGTACGAAGTTCTTATATCACGCCAACAACGTCATCAGTAACAAATGAACATAGATTTGTAAAAGCTTGCCAACACGTTCAAACAATACAGCATTGAAAACAATAGAATGACATTCGAAATAGAATAAGGCCTCCCACATACATCCAGCTAGACAGTTGTTCGAATAGTTTCTGTATGGAAATGTACCATTACATGTAAACCAAAGGGCACGTTTTCTTTACAATTATCTACAGATAGGTAGTTTTAATTATAATGTCTCTACAGTCTGTTGTCATGTCTCCATTGACATTTCAGTGACAAGGATAGATATAATTAATGAAGTGTTTGGAGAACGTCAGATTTTATGCTTAATTTTAAGCATTGTTGTCTTTTACTAACAGTTACTACAAGCGCAAGACGGACGGATGACGTAAGTACCGTCAAATTCAAACTTAGGCACGTTAAACTAAAATCTGTGAACATTTTTAGTAGGCACACTTTTAGTAACAGTCAGTAAAAGACAGCAATGCTCAAATTTTTGTTTAGTTGGCTACACCAGAATTCTAATCTAGAAGAACCTGCTTTTACAAGCAGCTACAGAACTTTGCAGGTATACAAATTTGAGACAGTCATTCTCTGGTTTGTAGTCGATCGTCGAAGTAAAGTAAATCTTGGCGCTGTCATTCTGTAGGTGAGTGACCGCTATGAGCATTTTCAGCTGAGCGTCGCCGTGCTTTGGAGGGCACGTTAATTAATAGCTTAAATAGCAACAGTCGCTGAGCCAAGTCACAGGCCAACGGAAGGCTAGCACCTACGAAAGAAAAATAATACAAAAGTGAAATCAAAACTATGCATTTTAATTGGATTTATATACCTCTACTTACCTACACCATAATAGGATATCGTTGTACGATACTGTACAACAAACACGTAACAATAATGACAAACGTATCACTTGACAAAAGTCCTTTGTCAACAGATCATTCCGAGAAGTCTAAAGGCGTATTATGTTCCTACTTAGAACTGTCCAATAGTTACTTGTAATATACAATTATAATATAACACGCTGTTTGAGTCATTGTCGTCATTATACCTAAGAACTAAACAATTTGTTCATCTAGGCAAAAGAGCGAACCATATGTGACTAACAATCAGGAAGACAGAGAGAGAGGCAGCAGTAAATAATTTAAAATTATTATAATTTTCACGTTAGCGTGTATAACACACGTATAGATAATAGTAATAACAAAATGGATAATTCACATCACTCCTTTTATGGTTAAAGTATTGTTTAACCATAATTACGATGATATAAGATAACATTGAGTTTCATGACGAGTTCAATTCATTGGCGGTCCAAAAGACGAGCGACTGAACAATAGGGAAACAATAACTATAATAAAGCACCATCTTGCGAAACGAATGAAATGAATAAAACGTAAATCGAATGAGGCTATTGTTGCATCCGCGTCCCTATTCTTATTATAAACTGCCCGCAACGATTTGTTCATTGAAGCGCCCACTTTCTGAGAGTTCCGGTCCAAATTACGAGGTTCGAAAAGAAACTCCTTCCTACTTCGTTCAAAAGTTACCTAACGAACTAAAAATAAAATGAAAACTCGATGCAATCGTGCAGCTGGCGCAACTATAGCATACATAATGGGCACAGAAATAGGCTCATCACATCGCAGCCCGTGAAGGTAATATAACAAGTTAATAGGAGCTATTTATACAGCGTTGTTCAGAGTATGACGTCAGAGCACAAAGCGATATCGTACGTACATACAGTAAATAAATAGTAGCTTAAATACGAATGTATGTACGGGGATTGTTTCGTTCGGGCAAGCGGGGGTTTTGGTAAATTTTAATGGTATGTTGCGTCGCAGTGCGGAAACCTGTGACTTGTTGGCGTGCTTATCATTTTCACGTAGCTTATTTTACACATTTTAATGGCTTATTCACTGGATTACTACAAATTCTGTATTTCTTTAAATGAGTATACGAATTCGTGGTATATATTTATATGAAGCCATGCAGCATGCACTGATAAACGACGCGTATAAAAAATGTAAAAGCGTAGCGTCAATTTGTACGTCAGTGAAAATTCGAAACTCCACAGCTCGATCACTGCACATTTTCCGGCAAAATAAAATGCTAGTTAGAATTTATGATTTAAAAATCCTTATTTCTGTTCGTTTTTGCGACACGAACGGCTATAGAACAATGAAAAGAAACCAAACTATTGGTAATCAAGTTAGGAGCGTGAAATTACGATCAGCATTCAAAATATTCCGTCGTCAACAACTCGCCAGACGGTCTCCGACCGATACCACTAAACGCCAATAAATAATAAGCTTGCCAGTTTGCCACGTCATCGCGTCGATAAGCACAGTGCTATTATGGATTCTTGCATAATTCAAATTCATCTTTCTGCCATGGATTAATTATGCTAATCGAATCACGATAAATATTAATAAATACTCAGCCAATTCCTGATTGTACTGTAAGTAATATTTTAGCAAGGACAACTATGAACTAACGTAGTTAAACCAAATGTTTGTCTTTATTAATATAAACATTTAATATCCTGTATAACTGCTGTGTGTTTAGCTCTATGAAATGGCGGTCTATACCATTTACAGCATTCTTTATTAGTTTGAGATACATATTTTACTAGCGTGAAACATTATTGAACAAACGTTTTAATAACACGCTCGTGAACCTAAAGCTAAGTAAATATAGCTATGAATCTGTGAACTATTAGTTAAAATATGCGATTTGCAAATAGAATTATGAAAGCGTTATCATTTACTTTACATAAAATTATTTAATAAAATCTTAGTATTACAACACACATCTCATAGATATGATGTTTTAATTATTTTATAACATAATTCAAACTGTTTTTGTTCTGCGTACGTCACAATATGGCGGAAGACCATTCCTAACAATACACGGGTTAGCAATGGTCTTGCCATTGCTAACCCGTGGCAAAGTGGTGAAGGTGAACCTTAAAGCGAGTTACGGCTGTCATCATACGAACACTTCCCATACGATTTTAGTTCGGAAGTTCGGAAGCGTAGTTCCCGCGTACAAATAATTTTCTATTTCCGTGGCAAAAGAAAAAATAGAACTTATTTTGGTGAATCGCACTCTCGGCTGAATATATTTACCGCTGAAATATAGTTATGGGCTTTTGCAGCGCTAAACGAGCTCTGTCTTAGATACATCCCATGAGAAGTTTGAGAGCATACAAAGTTTTACATTTAGAAAAGTTTTTAAAGCGATCAAGGTGTAGGTATTATGTAACGAGATTATTAAATTCCAAACAATCTTTCTCATATTATATCTTCGAGGCTGTTAAAAATTAATTTTTAAGCATCATCATGCAGGACAGAAAACATAAACCTGAATTAGATTTTCTTGTGTTTAGATTGAATGATGTGATATCATCGGCATTTATTATGATAAATTTTCGGATGTACTATGTATTTTCCGTGGACCTGTGGCCCACCAGCATATGATTTTTTGATCCATCTTCGGTGAATGTCTTATCGACAGTATTCTGACAAGTCAATCCAATCAAAATTTTACATAAATAATGTTATAAATAGTTAAGACTAATACTGCAGCGAAAACTAATATAGATATGTATCAATAGGCATGATGAAAGTATTAAAGAACGAAAGAATAAATGGTAATAGAGGTAAATATAGGCACAACGGATAAAAAAAAAATACATAGTTTTAAAAAACATTAAGATTAATAAGATTTTCAATAAAATAAAAGTATAAAACGCTGCAATCGGCCATGTCAACTGGAACGTCAATCACAGCGAATGTCGTCTCGCCTCAGTCAAATGTCAATCATCGCCGTACATTATGGCATCAACTTAAGTCAAATATGCTGAGGTATGACGTCAAAACGGCGCCATTACACCCAGAAGCGATTTCGCGGTTCAATCAAATTAGATAAATTAAAATGCAATAATTTGCGTTGCAACTTAGTTTATTGCTGAAATAATGTGCTTTTCGGATATAGTATAGACATGTACCTACATTATAAAAGGAGATTTCAAAATCTGTCATCATGTCTATTGTCCTCGTCACAGCTATCTTACATATTTATTCTTAAACCCTGGAATTCACCGGGGGCTTTTTCTAAAGTAGCGTCAACCAGTTGTGATAGTAGCATACATACTCGTATCTCGCCGCCCGGGGCACGCCGCACTGCGACGCAACACATCATTAAAATTTACTAGAATCTGTTACGTGTGAAGATCCCCGATCCAAGTAAATAAATACACACACCAATTAGAAGAACCAACAAACAGCTTAAAGGTGTTTATAGACAAAAGACACGACACGTGTTTATTTGGCAGAATAAATGCTTTGCAACAACCAATCGATAAGATTCTATCTTTGAGTTACCTAAAAGATTGGAGAAAAGAAACGATTAATCTCTACAGTGTTTACCATTGAAGTAAGTAGTGTACAAAACCTTAACCGGCGGAGTATGTACTAATTTGTGGCAATATTTAAGTATATTACCTAATTTATTATTGCTATAAATTATTATTGCTCGAAGGCGACACGTGAGTTTCCAAATTAAACTCAATTGTTTTTATTTCAAAAATACCAAATTACAGGTACTTATGAATAGTCGAAGCTAGGTTCAGGTGCTAGGTATTTCGGAACCTCATCGCTCACTTATCTCGACCTAATTTTCTTATTTCGTTCTAAGTTTAATTTAAATTTGATAGAACTACTCGCACTCCCGCCGGTTAACCAAGAACATATTTGGTGCGAGAGAAATGATTTATGACCGCGCCGGTCTCGCCTCTTTTCGCTAATTACTGACACGAGCCGAAGTCTTGCTAAGATTTGCGATGTCTCAGCCTATTTATTTTTATACTTGACTCGTTATTGTTAAAAAATAACATAATTTTAATACCAATTAAGATCGAAATACGATTAAAGTATTTTTTTTTCTAAGTATAAGCTTATCTCAATAAGCATGAACATCTTTAAATTTAAAAGTCTTAAATGCTTAAAACCATCTGGCTCAATTGCTTGAATTATTTCAAAAGTACATGTAACTAGACTCACTCCGACATTTATATTTGAAATGTTTACGGAGAGAATAATAAACCACTTCAGTTAAATGGGATTGTGTGTTTGTAGTAAGTAATTAAATCGTAAAGTTAAGGGGAGCCACAGATGGGCGAGCCACGCCAGCAGCCTCCAAAATGTATCGAAAATCACTTCAAATATCCAATACAAACAAACACTAACTAAAGACTAATTCGTTGCGCTCTTCCATTGAAGAAGCCAACGAGGTATGATTGGCAGCCTCAAGATATTTCAACATCAAATGGGAACTGAGAACGTTAAATATCATGTGAAGCTAAAATTTAATCGTATCTTTCAAAGCCTAAACATCAAAGTGACGTGAAGGACCCGAGAAACTTTCTTCCTTCGCCTTTTCTGTGCTCCGTCGACTTTAAGAGATAAAACTTTTTTTCGCCTACAAAAGAGTTACACGCTTTATTTCGCAGACAAAATAAAATGTCCGTGAAAAATCAAGAAAACTAGAGGACGCCCGAAGCCCCGATGAAATATTACTATGGCTAGCGAACTCGAATGCTTCTTCCAAAGAACATTTCCTTACGTATCGTCTTCGATCGTCAGTACATTTGAAGTCGTCAAGAAAATGAGAAATGAGTTAAATTATCGTGGTAAGAGTCGTGGAAGCTTGTGACCGATCGTCCGTAAACTTGCCACGTCCACGCTGGCAGACGCACAAACAGTATTCCATTACTCAATTTCAATTATTTTTTTAACATTTTATTCTTTATTGCAGAGTGCCTCGTGATTAAATCACAACCATCATAGATCAATTGATGGTATTTAATTTGTGCTTGCCATGGTTGGTCTGTGGATGGGTGTCCATCATTTCATATTGAAACATGTCCTCGAAACAAAGCACGTTTTACCGTCGGTCCTTGTTGGGTATTAAAGATCTAGGACAGTCATTACTGGAAGTTTTATAACAATTCTTACCAAGCAGTATCATGTCACCCAGCAACTAGGTTGTGGAGATCAGATAGGCAGTCGGTCCATCTAAAATACATACTTATATAATTATGCTGCATCCGGTTGGTCTAGAAACCAAACCTCATGTAAATCGAAATAGCTAGAAATATAGTTTTCTTCTTATTGTATGGTTGATAAATAACCTAGTCTCAGGGTTAAAACCGCCCGTAGGTCTCTGACATGATTTTACATCGAAAAATATCTCAGATGTACTGCTACTAAATATCTCACGATATTTCCCTTCATCGTTTTAGGTAAGTGATAATTACTTTACAATGAGAATTATTATTTTTTTGCGGAAATAACTTAAAATGAGGCAATACTCGAAGTGGTATAGTGTTTATTTTTTACCTACATAAAATTATGTAATAAGTTAACTTGGTTATAGTTTATGATATTTTTATTTTAGTATCTCTAGAATGTAAATATTATCTTATCTAAAATGAGATTATCCCAATACATATTTAAAAACTCGAATATTTTGTGAAGTTTAGGAACTCGTTACTTTTTTATTTAGAACTAGCGACCCCTCGGGACTTGTATCCCATGGACATTACGTATTCTATTACAATGTACGAGCTATCCAGTTGTAAATATTTTATTGGTACCATTCCCACATCGTATAAAATCACAGCAAACCTCATTCATTTGTTAACAATGAGAACGCCGCGATTGGCGCAGTGGTCGAGAGACGGGCTGCTACGTCACGTGTCGCAGGTTCGATTCCTGCACGGAGCAAATATTAGTATAATCTACAGATAATTGGTACGGGTCTGGGTGTGTGTGCAAGTGATATTAGGTATATGTCTGTACGCACCCACGAAATACCTAGTGCGGGACAACGTTTTTTTTTTAAATAATAAATAGAAAACAATATTTTAATCAACAGTGGACAGTGTAATAATGTTTAATTTAACAACAATCCCAAATATTTCTAAAAATCAATATCAGTATCTATCAATCAAAAAACGATCGCGTTATTAAAGTGGATATCAAATATTTGTCAAACGGCTGCAATGTTCGATGTCGTCGTTATACTAACAACTTGTTGCAATGTAGACTTGGGCCGTCCAACTTTACAAAGATAGAAGTTTTCGGCCTAGTCCATTACCTTTACTGCACTCCACTGCGGAATAAGCGCAGACGTCGACGCGTCGACTTCACTCCGCAAAAAGTCACTCAATCTAATTTTAACTTAGGAAAGTGATCAATAGTTTTCGTCGCAAAGTTCTAAGTTTAGATTCAACAGTCGATATTATCACATAAATAGTAACAAAGCCCTGCCTAGAGCCCTGTGTATTATGTACAGCATAATATCAACTCATAGTTGGCGTGTCAGTGCACCCATGTAAGCCAATTTATAGCGACGACCACAAAATATTGGCTAAACCGATGGAGCCACTTTCTTGAGAAAACCGAGACTTGCTTGAATCCCGCTAGAAATTTAATATATGAAGGAAAATATGGAGTGTATAAAAGCGTTTGAAAAAAGAAAAATAGAGGACGTTTTATGAAGTACGTATTTAAATATACAAAAAGGTACACTAACTTACAAATCGATATGTTTGTAAATCATTACCTTTTATATAATTTAGTATATTCTAAAACTAAAGGATTTATTATTATTAATTATTTATTTGCACAAGAAAAACTGTGTATAATAACTACCTAAACATTATTTGCGAACAAGTTGTTGTACCTTATTCTTAAATAAATAAAACCTAAAATTGAAAAGTAAACAGCCATGTAAACAGTACTAGACGTCAAACAAAAACGGGGCGATCTCTTTTTAACTACAAAAATATAGCGTAGTTAAGTGCAAAAGTCTCGAATTGATTGTTGTTGGTACAGTTTGTATGCGATGACTCACATCGGAACTTTAGTTTCACCCACATTTCCCAGTCCGCAAGTCTATTTGAATAAAGTATAAGCAGACGGTGAACTTCGCAAAGAAGTCGAACAGAAAAAATGCATTTTTACTCACTATGAGGTGGAGAATGTGCCTATAACTATAACGTTATGAAGAGATCGCAGACCTTTTTGTGTTCGTTTAATTTGAATTATATCAACTTTGTTGTTTATCTCAACTTTGTTTTTGTTTTATTTGTTTGGGGAAGAGCAAGGCCAAGAATGTAATCGCCCCTAAGTTCTGTATATTCGTTTCTTTACAACTTGTGTTATCTTTAATCATATGGTGATTCATCATGTTGTTACAAGTTTCTTAGCTATTTTTATGTTATTAGTATTTCGAAAAATATAAGTTTAATATGTTATGAAATAGTATCTGCCTGTTATTTTTCCCTCTCTGTGGCTGTTCTGTGACTAGAGGAAATAATAGTTCTTGTGTTAGACATCAAATAAGTAGGTGTTATGTCAGTTTGCTAAAAATCGAATTTGTGAACCTCCGAACATCACCACATTAAAATCAATAAACTTAAAACAGCTTTCAAACACATTTTCGTACGTAGTTAAATGAGAATTCAATGCAATTACCAGTAGATTTTAGGCTCGCTTTTCTGTAAGAACAACATTTTATCTTGTCTTATAAAAACAAAGTTGTATTAGCACTCCAATTAACCAATTGGGTAATTGAATTAATTAGTATTGTAGATCTATTCAATGTGGAAACCCAAATTCAATATCTATTATATTGTTATCTTTCAGTAAAACGAATTTTGCGGTAAAATTGAAAGCCTACGAGTGTTTCAATCGACTTTCATTAGATAGATTAATTGCCTGTACGCATCATAACATACTATCACGCCTGTATACCCTGAAGACGTAGGCAGATGTGTACACAGTTGTACCCCCAGATTTCACCAATGCGGTTATTTTGAAGACCCATGTAATGGGGATGAGCATAGGCAATAGTGCCATCTACAAACACAATTCCTAACTCCGGGCTGCTACTGATCATTTACTAACAGTTAAACTCAGTGACACTTTTCCCGACCCGGGAATTGAGGACCTCATGCTCAGCAGTCGCGATTGGGACCACTAGACCAACGAGGCAGTCTGGACGCATCATATTCACCAACAAATTTAACAAGAATTTCGTCATAAGAGATTTTTCTTCTTTCTCTTATCGTAAGGTTGATGAACAACCTTTTATTGTAATTTTAAACCATTTGTAGGCCAACCATTCGAGGAGAACATCTCTCATACATACAGCTTAGGTTTCGTCACGATGTTTTCCTTCACCGTTAAGCAAGTGATGATTAATTTATAATACGCACATGATTTCTAAAACTCATTGGGGCGTACCATAGATTCGTAAAATATTACCTACTGGCTTTATACACCAAGTCACTGAGGAATTACATAAAAGGTTTACAATATGTTTTACCCAAGCATTTAGAAAGAAAATTACAGGTAGGTAAGATTTATCGAACGTCTGTGAGTGGCAAGTTTTATACATGGAAGAATGCTCATTTTCACTACTAAAGCGATTTACGCAAATAGAAAAGGCTTAATAATATGAAAATATATTCTTTACACCAATACCTACACAATTGAGTGTTCGATAGAAAATTCTCGATTCATTGATTGGTTCCTAGCAAAGAATAAGCCCCCTATTACCGACCTAAGGATGTCCTGAAACTTAAATAAGGAATTAGATACCGAATTTAAAACGATGGTAAGTCGTATCAGCCACTGATAACAAGGACTTTGATCATCTTCAGTCGGTCTACTAGATATGATGATTGCGACAATATCATCCTATTATCGGTTTTTAGGCACATATTTGGAAGTGGTCAATTACTAGCTGATTTGAGAGTTTATGGCTAATATTAACTGCTTGGATCAGCCGATCGAAGTTAACTTGTGCTCGTCGCGGTTTGTCCGTAGACGGTCATCATCGTTTCATTTATTTATTTATTTATTTCTTACACACAAACGGAACGGCTTACGCCAATTACACCAATTGGAGCAAAATCTTGTAGGTCGGTGATCATCGAACATTATGGTGGCTTCTTTTCATATTTGAAATTTCTGTGTTGAATATTCTGAAACAGTGTCAGAAAACCATGGTTCATATCAAGACCCCTCTGTGCGTCTGACAGGAACTGTCGGTTCCGAAAATGAAGGTCTATGACAGTCATAACGCGTAGTTAGTTACCTGAAAGTCTGATGACTAGTCATACCACGAGATATCGTGTTACCCAGTAACTGGGTTGTGGAAGACAGGTATATAGTCGATACGTGTAAAAACATATCTATCTGCACATATTACATACATTGCCTATTCGGTTAGTCTGGAAGTCGACCCCATTGTAGTTGATAAAAGGGTAGGCGGAGATGAAATATGGTTAAGCAGATGATCTTTTTAGATATTTTTGGCCAAATGAAGCTAATTCAAAGAAAAATGTGCACATATAGTAAAATAACAAGCAGCTTATAAGCAATACCTTTTTATATTTCCCATTACCTATATGAAATAAAATGAAACATGAAACAAATACCTTTGAAATACCTACTACGCTAGGCCCAACTCTAAGGAAATATTCCTCTCATAACGATGGTAAGTAGGTACTTTACTACAAAAAATAATCACCCTCTCCACAGTGTATCGCCATTATTTTGTATTGCTTTATCTTTCTTTTTAATTAAGGATACCTTTTTTATAAAATGATAAGTCTATTTTAATTCCAGTTTATTACACTTATTAATACTTTCTCCGGGGGAGATAACGACAGAGTGCACGACGCGCAAAACCCGTAGCAATTAATTACTTGGGATCATTTAAATGTCCTTAGCGAGATGAACGCCTGATAAATTAACCTATTTAATGTAAGATACTGTCTATAATAACGTTTTATATCTCGAAAAGATCCATTTGATAACCTCTTTTAATTTCAAATGGTTTTTAAGGCGGTGACTGTGGAGGCGAGACTTGGCGGACGGCCCAATGGTTACAAAAGTGTAAAACAAGTATGTGTTCGCAACGCTGAACATTAACATGAACTTATATTCCCCACAATTTGTATTTCAAAGCGCCGAGTGTGAAACTAAAAATAAAACAATATCAGAACATCCGCCAGTGTAACACGTTCTTAACAGCCTTTTGTTGACGAAAAATAATTAATAGTTGGCGGCATTCACGACGCGCGCTCAACTGAACAACGCTAATAAATAACAATCTTTTAGGCACAGCCGGGGTGTACCAGTTAGAAGTAAGTAATTAGATAAATGTACCAAACAAGTTGTAACAAATGGGCTCAGCAGCGATGGTGAAATATTTCGTGATTGATCACCAAGTAACGAGCATGGTGCTCAAAATTCCTTTCACACTACGTTAATGTGTTGTGCTTGAATTCAAAATGGTAGCACGTTTTAGGGTTGCTCATTTGTTTGCACATTCATTACTGGTCGGTCCTTTTCTGGGACCACAAAACCGCCTCACCCCTATTTAATAATATCTATCTATAGGTGTAAAAAGTTTAATTATTTACAAGCCTTGATGCTTAGATGTAATAGTAGTTTTTGTAAATTATCCAATGGGCTGAAGAATACGCTTTTTACGTTTAAGTCACACAGAGATACCTCAAATTTAAATTACATTAGTGCGGAATTTGTATTAGTCAATCCACAGCAAAAAAAAAACAACGATGACACAAGAAATTTGTTTTCCGAAAGCCCCCAAACTTGTATCATTATACGCGATTCAGCTGATGTCATGATTAATTTCACGAAAGGTAGAGTAATCCCAAGTTAAAAAAATTAACTTGAAGCTCAAAGAAAGATGACGAGCTAATCAAATTTCGCGCAAGTTCGGAAAGTCTCGGCAAGTTCTCGCCAAGTTCTCAGATTCAATTAGTAGATACGCGGCGGGCTGTTGTCGCCCGACGGGGCCCACCCGCGCCTCCCAAACACACTAGCACGGTGATTTTCATTATCATGCCTATAATAACCATTCACTCTTTTATGATGTTTGCCTTTTGCACTTAGATGTACGTAACAGTTTCTTTTGATCTGATTTAATTGAATCTAAATCCGGCAGACGAAATTTTGGAACTAAAAGTTTTGCTTACAATTGAAGATAGCTACCAAAATAAAAGAAAAATAAGTACCTATTATAAAAGCGTTATGTATAATTCTGCAATACAAGTTATAAAAATCGTTAGGATTGTATTCTGAGAACACAAAGGCAGGTGCTATTTAGCGTCAAATATGTAGATATAAAGCAGCTAAGCAGAATACCGGCGCAGACATTATGAAAAGCAATTTTATATCAAAAAGTGGGGCAAACGCCATCGTCTACTACAAAGCCGACTGATAGATTGCCTCAACAAAACTTACTAATGTACAGTGATGGTGCAAGGTGAAACGCGGCCCGAGTTCGCAAAGTTTTACCTTTGGCGGTGTTAAATGTTAGCAAATTATACGCCTCGGTAAAGACCCGTTAGCAACATAACACTTTCATTCGCCATAATATTTTATGTTAAAAACAAATAATATAGATAAATATACGTGCTCGATTAGTAAACATGAATGTATTTGTGATACTGTTTGTTACATAAAAAGCAGTAAATAAATAAGAATAGAAGCCAAAAACTAAATCAAAAATAATTCATCAGACCTCACTTCGCAGTCTAGTGGCCGCAAACGCGTCTGCTGAGCGTGAGGTCCAGGGTTCGAATCCCAGGATGAGCAAAGTATTATAGGGCATTTTTAACACAGAGCCATAACAAATATTCTCTAAATGCCACACAATACTAAGCCCTAACAGAAAAAAAAAGATGTACACTCTCTGAAATTGTCTCTTTGAGACAAACTTTTTAGAGAGCCAATCACTCAAGTACATACCTTGTATATTGCGGGCATAGTGCCTTTTTCCTGGCCCAAGGTCAAGGCCCTTAAGGCTTATCTATATTCCCAAGAGCAGAATTTTTTTCTTCAAGTCATTTAAAAAATGGCAACAAGCATCCTCAAAGAGAGAGGTCAACAAGTAACAGCTGAGGGAGTATGACCCACGACAGTCGACTGAGCCAGACGTGTAGTGTTGTAACATAATATAATTCACTTTTACACGGATGTTGTCTCTTTAGGATGAAAATTTTATTCCAATTGAAATTATTACTTTTCAAACATTAATTTAAACTATTCATTGATTAATTGCGTTGACGACGAAAATACCACTTTAAAAATACAGTAATCAAATTTTAGCATCATAGTATCACGCCTGTAGTTCCCGAATGGTTAGGCAGAGGTGTACACAGTTGTAAGCCCACATTTCACCAATGCTTTTGTAAGTCCCATGTAAACCCAGGACCTCACGCTCAGCAGCCGCACTGGCGGTCACTAGATCAACAAAGCAGTTAAATAATTAAATTTATTTTTTAACCCCGGCTTCAAACGTCAAATGCTAAAATGGAAGCATATATTATATATAAAAATCTCGTACCTATCAGTGTTTGTTATCGAACTCCTCCGAAACGGGTTGACCGATTTTTATGAAATTATTTGTGTATATTTGGTAGGTCTGAGAATAGGTCGTTGGCTATTTTTTATACCACTAGGTGATAAGGGTCTATTCAGAAAATTTATATGGCAGAAAGTTTGCGGGGCACAGCTAGTATTTATATAATAGTTTTAAAAGAAGAAAAGACGGTAAATGCGAATTAGAATATAAAAATGTTTATGTGCATCACATGTTATAATATCACGTTTAAACCATTGGGTAACCCGGCTCAAGCTCGGCTTTTTTTACAAAGCACTAAAACAATTTTGCTGGAACACAAGCTTAGATTATCTTCCAGAGCCGAGTGCTTTAGCAGTAGATATCGCATCGCTAACTTATCAACCTATACACTCATCGTACAATTAACCATTTTACTACTACAGAACCTTGGTTCATTGTGCAATAAATCTGAGAACAGCATTCTATAAAGTAAGCGTCTTCCGACATTATTGTTAGGGAGCTCTTTAATGATGGCCAAACTGTCTTAGCGCCGAAACGGTCTAACAATGGTGCCAACCTTGAGGTACAAATTCCTTTGTGGCAACTCTCTGCTTGTTCGAGGCATATTCTCGCCTTAATAAAAGTTTATGGGCGTTTCTACATCAAAATATTCTCTGAAGCGTTTAGGAAAACTCCTTAGGAAATGATTGTCTCATTTCACAACGACTGCCTCAAATAAATATTAACGACTGAACATTGGGATATAAAATGTACGGCTTTGAAATTTTATAGACTAACCGGTGGAAGATTGCTGCTCTATAAAAACATTGAGTCTTGAGTTTTACATCTCACTTACTACTAAGATAATCCTCTCCTTGTATTGCTACGGAGTTCCTAGATTTTATTGTAAGTTTCCCAACTGATTTTCTTTATACAAAACATACCTGCCTCTGGTAAAGATAGTATATATATAACTATCACCACATGGTGGTCAGTATATCTTTGCAATGACCAATGACAGGTGCTCGTAGACCTATTACTCCACATTTTTATTCAGAATTAAGAAACATTTAACTTAAACTTACAATATTGCCTCATTGTACTCCTTCTCTTCTAGATCTCATTCTAGTTTCCGATTCTAGCAAAGTAGCCACGTATGGTCAACTTCCTGCCTCTTTCTCATACCATGAGCTAATTTATCTATCCTATAAAATTCGCCCTCCTAAACGTAAATCCAAGTTCCTCTTCCTACGAAGTTTTAAAAACATTGACTCTGAGCTTTTGAAACAGGATATAGCGAATGCGGATTGGTCTTCTGTTAACTGCTGTAATGACTTGGACACTCAGGTGAGCACTTTCAATAAAATCCTGTTGGGAGTTTTTGATGTACACGCTCCCCTCAAGAAAGTTCGTGTTAAGCATTTACCTGCGCCATGATTGTCTGACTCGATAAAAAAAAATATGTCAGACCGGGATAAGGCGAAAAGAAAGTTTAAAAAAAAATCTACTGATGAGAACTGGGCATCATATACCAAGCTTCGAAATCGCTGCAGTCGTCTGTTTAGGGATGCAAAAAGGCGCCACATTAACAATTCAATTCAACATTCAAATCCAGCACAGGTATGGCAATTTCTCAAATCTCTAGGTGTCGGGAAAGTTGTCAATAACACTGACACTGTGATTGACCCTAATGCACTTAAGGTCCATTTTTCCAGGTCTCCGATTATCCTAGATTCTAATGACAAGTCTACTACATTACATTGTCTCTCACAACTTTCCATGCCGTCATGTACCTCTTTCACTTTTCACCCAGTTGTGGAGCGAGATATTAAGAATTCTATTAAATCCATATCTACCAAAGCTGTCGGTGATGATGGTCTGCACTTGCAAATGATTCTACCTATCCTGAAAGAGCTAGCGCCCGTAATCCTACGCATGATAAATTTCTCCCTTGAGACATGCACATTTCCATCGGCATGGAAAAAGGCTCACGTCATACCTATTCCTAAAGTACCAAATCCTACCTCTTTTTCCCAATATCGACCCATATCCATTCTTCCCATCCTATCCAAAGTCCTAGAGACTGTTGTTCAGAGTCAACTGTCTTTCTATCTTACTTCAAATGGTTTACTTAGTCCCTACCAATCTGGCTTCCGTCCTCGACACAGTACGGTAACTGCGCTTGTTAAAGTTACAGACGATATCAGATTGGCGATGGAAAATAAGTCGTTAACAATCCCAATCTTGCTGAACTTTAGTAGTGCTTTTAATTCAGTTGACTCTGACTGAATCCTATCCTCTCTTAATATCTCTTCTTCGGCAATTGCTTAGTTTAATTCCTATCTTCGTGGCCGCTCGCAGTCGGTTCGCTCTGATGAGGTTTCCTCAGAATGGTGCGACCTTGCTGCGGGCGTTCCACAAGGAGGCGTCCTTTCTCCACTTCTCTTCTCCGTTTTTATAAACGCCATCACAAAAGTTATTTCTTCAAACTATCATCTCTATGTAGATGACCTGCAGATATATCGTCACTTTAAGGTGGGTGAGATCAACGAGGCTGTGGGTGCCATTAATAATGATCTTGAAAACATCAGTAAATGGGCTAAATCCTTTGGGTTGCTTGTTAACCCAGCAAAATCCCAAGCTCTCATTATTGGTGGCAGATACATGGTTAATCTGTTAGATCACAGCTTAGTCCCACTGCCGATATATAATTCTGTATCCATTCCTTACTCAAAAAAAGTAAAAAATTTAGATGTTCTCATGGATCCTAACCTCTCCTGGTGTGTTCACGTTGCGGATGTAAGCAGGAGAGTATTTTGCTCCTTCCATTCTCTCAAACGTCTTCAAAAGTTCTTACCTCTTCATACAAAAATTACTCTTGCCCAATCACTTCTACTTCCTCTCTTGGATTATGCAGATATCTGTTTCCTTGATGCGACGGAGGAAAACTTAAATAAACTGGAGCGCTTGCAGAATTTATGTATCCGCTTCATATTTGGTCTTCGGAAGTACGATCATGTATCGGAATTCCGAGCCAGGCTGAAGTGGCTACCTAATCGGCGGCGCCGAGACTCTCATATTCTTTCCTTTCTATTTTCTATACTTCATAATCCTGATTCTCCGGTTTACCTTCGTGAACGCTTTGACTACCTTATTCCGAGAGGTCAACCCTGTCGCTTAGTTTCTTCGCTTTTACTTCGAACTCCTCGTCACAGCTCAAGCCGTTACGATGGCTCCTTTACAATTCGTGCTGTGCGTTTATGGAACTCTCTTCCTCACTCTATTCGCGCCAGCCCTTCTCCATTTATCTTTAAAAAAAGAGTTAAGGTATATTTTCTGTCTTCATGATTGTTATTTATATATAATAATATATAAATATATTATTATATATAAATAATAATATAATACATATATAATATGTATTATATTATTATTTTGTATTTAAGTAATCGTATTTTATTAAGAAAATTGATTAACAATGTGAAAAAGAATTTCTTTACAAAATTGTACACTGACATTCCCACTCCGTCTTCTTAATCTCCCTTTGGCCCAGTAGGTTTGCTGGAAGAAAACTCATTCTGAGTTAAGCTCGCCTTTGTATGTTTTTATTTTAAATGTATATATGTATGTTATTTGATCTGTGTACAATAAAGAATTAATAAAAAAAACATAAAAAATATTATTTGGTCGGAGTACAGCCTTGAGTACCATTATTACTATTAATTAACCTCCTTTTTTTTAAAGCCACTTAATTAACTCTTAGAAAAAATTACTTAAAACTTATGAAATATTTAACAAGCCACGTTGCTGATTAAACCTAACTACAATTACCCATCTCGAAAACACAAAAGCGTAAATATTTTTACCTTTCTTGCGTCAGAACGAAAATGTTAATTTTGCCACGTCCACCGCGGGTTAAAAAGCATTTTTGTGTTCATAAGCAATCGACTAGCGACTTATCACAATACCTTACTGCTATATAATGTGCCTATATGAACAGAAAATATCATTAAAACACTTATGTATAAGTTTTAGTTATGCGAGCAGCCTTACCTTCGCATAGCTTTGAATGTTCCGAGAAGTTGGTACCTCATGTCCTTTTTCAAGTACAAATAAATTGCCCCTTTAACAAAGTATCAGTGAAGCGGGTTTGATAGTTAAGCCGTTGAAACGTATCAATCAGATAAAAACTCAGGGCTGGATTTGGGGGACGGCAAGGGGCAAGGCAAGGGGTGTCCACAATATGAGTCTTCTTGAGTTTTTTTAGATAGGAAAATTATAACTCATTTATTTACGACAATAATGCAAATGAAAAAATAAACTATAGTATCAGGCTAATATTTTCCGAAGAGTTAGACAGAGATGTACTGTTGTACGCCTATTTTTCACAAATGCCGTTTATTAATTCCCGTGTAATAAAGTGGTGATCCTATTGCCAACTGCCAATTTCTTAAGCTGCCATGTGTGTTATGAGGGAACTGGACCAATGAAGCAGTTTATATAAGAACCTGTCGGAAATAACTCACTTGTACTGTTACAGACTACTCAGTGTCGTCCGCAAGTAGAAATAGGTTAGTTATTGTTAGCCGAAGCCTACATGACAAGCCTGCATCGATATTCAACACTATTTTTAGGTATTCACGTAACCATTTTGATACGGTGAACATCTGAAAATATTTTTTACACTCTTTTTGTTCCTAGTATTCCTAGTATATAGGTGGTAGTATTTAAAATATAAAATAATGATTTATACATTATTTTATATATTAAAGAATACACTGACGATTGAAATGCACGGACCGAACCAATCAAATACGCTACGCATAAATGCGCAATTGTAGTAAAATCGCACTTCAAAATGTATCAATATCGATTGCGCAACTTTCCGACAAAATATTTTGCCGTGCCCTTTATCCCCAACTGTATTCAGTATCATAAAGCGTTGGTGATATTAAACTAGTACCGGGAACACGACGTCCTCAGATGACGCACAGACAGCCGCACCGCGTCATCTCTGTGACTGGCGATCCAGAATGATTACGTCACTAACATTGGCTAATAGCGAGAGCTCTATTGAGTGCACCTCTAGCGGGCGACAAGCACCCGCCATTAATATCATGTACGACAAACCTTTGATTCGGGAAACTAATTACCTTCGTTCCCTGGGTGCGACTAACTGTGCTTCTAGCCTGGACTTTGTTTGTTTGAAATTTCCATATAAACTATTGTTTAACCCGAAATCCTTCAGAGTAAGAGTTGACAGACATCTTTTAGGTACGCTCATTCCATTGTAGATCTCACCAATGGCTTTCCGTCAGACCCATTGAGCAATAAAAAAACACGTAACAATGCTTGTTAAATAGTATTCTAGAATGACACAAAAGTTATACAGTCTCACTCTGAGCGTGAAGTCCTGGGTTCGATTCCCAGGTCGGGCAAAGAGTTATTGGGTTTTTCTGTTAAGAAATTCTCAGTAGCAGCGCGGAATTAGGAAATTGGTGGTGTTACACCACCGTACTTCGGAGAATACGTAAATGCATCGGTTCTACGCCTAATCTCTCTCCCGTCCTGTTGGATTGCTATCCCATCGAACTATAAGTCTGAAGGAAGAGAGAGTGCATTTGGGTTTTGCGCAAATACGGTTGGAAGGAGAGAATCTTTAATATAATAATATATACATAATTAGTTACATTTACACTTTGCTTAGTTCCAGGTACCTAACAAAAGCAGCGATTATATGAGTAGCATGAAATTTTAAATAAGATAAAATATTTTTAAATCGTTGTATTCTATAATAAATATGTAGAGCCTTGTCCTGGCATCTGTGGCTACACTTAAGTTAGTATTTTCTGTATTAGCTGCCAACTATTATACTTATATTTTTATTGTAATAAAGAAAAATGATTAATAATATATATGTCCGTAATAAATGCAGCAGTAGACCTCTATTAACGTACACTCACAACAAATTAATCTATAAAAAATCTACTAACAATCATCCATCTGTAACAGAAATATTGTTATAACCACAGACGTACAGTCACGAGCACAACAATGTATACATATGCATTTATTTTTTAATTCCATGTCTATTTACATGGTAATCTAATTACTAAAGAAGTATTAATGTATGTCTATATGTAGAAGCAATGGTTCTTCTATCTGTGTCACATACCCAATAATCTTAGTAATACACGCTAGAGATATTATCGGTGAGTTTTTAAAAGTTTATGGTGACATGTTGGTGTTCGTGACTGTACTCCATTATTACAATAGTGTCTACTATCTTTTCTCTTGTGACTTCGTTCAATGTTAAAGATTATTAATTAACTATACCACAAAAACGTGTTGAGCACTAGAATTACCTTTGAATTATCATTGGTTTTTCACTACGAAACCTAATTTAAATTTACAGTACTCTGGATATTGTAGTATACACGAGTCACTGCCCAAATACATAACATTAGTCGTCCGTGTCATTAATGTGCCAAATTCTTCTCGCTATACCAGAATTGATCCTTTTCCCCGACAATACAATTAAAGTACAATAAATAAATACAACACAACGCACACAAGTAACATTTAGTCAAATGTTTGTTCATTCCTAAATTTATTGTAAAAAAATGATCAAAATTGATTTCCCGGACACTGAAGATATACTTTGTATGCAAGTGAACATCAAAGGCTGCACGACATCGGTGCAATTAATTGTGTTGTAATAAACTGCCGCCTGCCCGCGGCTCCGTTCGCTCTATTTACTTCTTTTCCAATATTTCCCGTTATTCTTCCGTCGGTAAACTGAAGCTTTGTTTAAAAACTGACTTAAATTTCCTGCCAGCTACGCAGACGATGTCACTGTTTACTTTTTGTTTCTAGATAGAAGTTTCAAAGAAATTCTGTTATAGAAATACGACAAAGAACTATTATCACTATAAATGTTGTCGTATTTCATATATATGGGTATTTTCGTATTCCTATACTCTATTTATGGGATGAACAACATCTGGTGCCAAAATCTGACGTGGGTACCCGTAGAGACGGATTAAGATATAAACTCATCACTTTATATTAAGATTGATGAAAGTGTCAAGTATTGGCACGTGTACCTAATAAACATGCATCGGCAGTGTATTGGGACTATAAAAGTAGTTTCGTTTTGAAAATAAAGGCTTTATATCTCGTTCCAAGTTCTTTGCATTAATAACGTGTTAGTTATCATTGTTCGTTACTTGTTATAGGAGTTTTTGATAAAGAAAGTTATATATATAGCTATAGAGACACTTATGATGGTTGTCTAGCCCCAGCTTCGCACGATTATGACATTTGTAGATAGCATTCGACTGCTTTGCATCATGAAAGTTGTTCAAAATATCCACACACCTTCTTCAAGAAAAACTTTGCTAATATGAAAACCCGAATAAAATTCGTCCTGTATCTACGGAAAAAATAGCGAAAAGAGACATACAGACATACTATGTAGAACCGATGAATATGCCTGAAGAGGTTATTGAGTATGTGAGAATCGTAGCAACTCGAAATCCTGTCCCAATGGAGAACAAGCCCCGCGAGCGATTTTATGTATGTTTGTAGAAAATATACTTTTGAAAATAGAATGAAGTTAAAATGATTGTTTTGTTAATGTAAAGTGTCACATAAACGATTTAAAGGCACTTATGAAACGTCAAAATTTTGTTGCACGTATGTTTGCTACTCCACTACACAATTGCTACGAAAAAAGAATCGGTCTACGGCGTAGCAATTTTCTACGCGATCACAATATTACACGCCATGTCTTAGAAGTAAAACAATAATAAAAACTAGCTCCATATTTTTATTTTCACAACGACCCAGGTCGGCAGACGGTATTAAATTTCATACAAAAATATCCCACTGCTAATGTGACCTGAGCAATATATAATCACCTTTTTTCTACTTCAGTTCAGCCCCTCTGCCACCCGTGTCGTGCTAAATGAAGCTTATATAACGGAAACTTGCACCATTTACCTTCGTATTTATATTGTACCTACCACCTTACTCGAAACATTGAACTGCGTGGTTGAAAAACCTGATTTGCCACGACCTAATAATATAGAAATTATTCGGTAGTCGATACATCTCACAGCTTTCTACTAAGATTATTAATGTGAGAGTGAAACTTTGGTTGTTTGTTAATCAATTCAGCAAATAAGATGAATTAATAAAAAAAACTACGCCTGCCATATTTTTAACTCTTACCAGGCCAGCCTATATTACCCGGGACAATGTAAGTATTCTAACGATACCCCATACATCCAAATCGGTTCAGGGGTTCAGAATTAATGGTCGAAAGAAACTCACAAACATACATACATACATACAGGAACCCTAAAAACATAACACTCCTTTTTTGGGCAGTCATGTAAAAATACTGAACGGATTTGGATGAAATTTAGTACATAGTTACATTAGATCCTGGAAGATTATCTCGAAAAAACGCGGGGGAAAAGGGGTTTCCACGACTGAAACTAGGGGGCGCAGCAAGTTACTAATTAGCAATAAAATTTGTGTTACATCGGAATATACATTATGTAATTTAACATGTGTCGGCTGCGATCACTTGCCGCAGATAAACCGTTTGGCGATGGCGCGGTGAATGAGACTGTCGGCTTAGCCCTAATCGATTCGACCTGAACAATAGTTGCCGACCGCCATCGATAACTGGTCGTTGCCAATTTACCTATAGTATACAGATTATCGTGTGTAAATGATGTTTTTGTCTGAATACTTAAAGCTGCTAATACGAATTATAGAATAGAATTTTTGTCTTTATGTCTGTGCGTTTGTGCACGCTAATCTCAGAAACCGCTTATCCGATTATATGTGGTTTTCACTAATATATTTTGGTAAGCTTCACTTAACATTTAGTGTTTGTTTCATGTCAATCGGTTTATAAATAAAAAAGTTATGCCAATTTAAAGAATCACGTGGAACATTTGTTATGAATTTACACACATAATGTTAATTTACGACATCCACGCGGACGGACTCGCTGGCACAGCTAGTTTAAGCTAAATACTTAGAATACTCTCTGTAGGCAACACTATGAAAATAGCCGTTAAGTAACACCATAAAAACAAAACAAAAGCTATAAGTACCCTTGGCTGACAAACTCCAAAAAAGGTGAAATATCAAAATGGCCGCTATACTGGCTAGCTCTAGCCAGCTAATAAAACAAAACGATGACTAAACATGTCACACGTGACGTCACTAATCAAGCGTGCCATGACAAAGGACGCACAAAAAGTAGCAGCTCTCGGTCCACAGCACTTACACCTGTTACTCTGGTCATATTTCAAGAGCGACCGTCGCAAATGTGCCTCGCGAATATCCCATAAAAAGTTTTCACTTCCCTCTCAATTTTTATAAGGATATTATGTCATTATTTTCCCACTATCTTTTGAAATATCTTCGGAATAGGTAGCTGAGTAGGTTCAAGTGACATTGATGTAGGACCTGGGAAAGTTTAATTTATGTATGGACTTTAATAACATAAAAAAATTCATGATTGAAACTTTTATAGTACCTACGTTACTTTACGAGTATCGACTATTTAACAGGTGAATGTATGTAGAAACCACCGTGTTTGCGAATCTATAGACACTTCGATCTAAGTCCGTATTTTAAAATGTTAATATAAAATTATCTGCTGACTGTAGAAAGAGGACGCTCACCTTTGGAACATCAATATTAGTTGAATTATATATATGTTAACTTATAATTTTTTGTGGAAAGAAAAATACTTTCGTGAGCAGGATTCGAACCCTATAAATACCCCAGTCGCTCTGACCACTAGGCCATCTCGACCTCTGCTCACTACTCCGAATTCTTCTTTCACATTTTATTACGTCTTTTGGTGACGTTATCGCTATCTATTCAGTTCCTATTCTCTTATAGGAAGTGTACAAGCGATTAATCCAGTAAAAAGTTTTTTTTTATTATAATTACTTATGATAAATCCAGTGAACACAGACTTAAAACAGCTCAACATGGGGAAATAAAAGAAACACAAGTACAAATGTATTTGATACCTCTCCGCAGGATGAGCAGCACCTAATCGAGTGTCACCGACGCGACACCCGCTTGACATTCGACGTATATTCTCATCTCACACGACATGACATTCGACGCCACCTATCACCATTCTCAGAGCATTACACACGTTGGGTTTTTATGATACACGTGGGGATGGTTCACTGTATCTATGTTTTGCTTTACATAACACAATAGAGTTATAGGAATAAATGCAATATTTTATAAATTTATTTCACAGTTCAAATGGATCACAGTCACGTTCTTTAAATTGAAGAAATCTTAATGTATTTGTTAGATTTGAGACCGTTATTAGAAAAAAATTGGACCAACATACCTACACATCCATTTTGTAGCTCGTGTTTAGACACCTAAAAGTTTAATTATAGAATCACTTACATAGGTACCTACACCCAAGTCATTATTAAGATTTATAGCCAAACTTCTGAATATTCATCTTTTATATGGATTTAGAAAATAAAGTTCCCTATTCAAGTCTCTGCGATTGTTCGATCAATCATCTCGTAGCGGTCTTTATACCACCATCGTTCTTTTCGCCGTGCTACAAACAGAATAATGATATCGTAAAATGGAATATTTACCTTATTTTAGAAGGCAATAATTATTTGACACAAACAATATTTGGACAAAATAGTAATAAAGTATCATAGGTTTTTAAGTGGAAATAACGGAACCTACTTAATGCTATATAAGCAAGTGAATTGTATAACTCCGACTTTTGAAAATTGTGTAAACGTAGGCGGTATAAAATAAAAGAAACGTTCCACTGAGTTTTCCGTGCGAAAGTTCTACCCAGCAAACTGCGTCACAAGCGTAGGCTGGAAACCAAAATGAAGTTAAGGAAAACTTTTTTATAAAAAAGAGTATTTCAACGTAGTGACGTGCGGTAGCTAGTGTAACATAAAATTCAGTTAATCGCGTGCGAGTCCGGGCGAATGGTCTCGCTCGGCGTGGAACATCCCATCCGGATATTGAGGGAGCGCGGGCGTCATGAAACTTTTACGTCCCTTATCCGCACACCTATTATACCGCCGTCATATTTCATCGAACCGCCGCTTGCCAGCTAGACAGCACGAAAGCGGTTTTTATTAAAATCGTAGCGGACGTTTCCGTCACCTCGTAAACCACACGTGGCTGACGATCCTGCGATACAGCGGAAATGTTAAGATACTCTATGCTATATTAGACGGTGGGTTTTCCAAGTATAGTATAATATAATCATAAAAATGGTAGTTTTACGACAGTATTGTAGGTAGGAAATATATTATCTGAATTCCAAAATTAAGTTTTCTGGTGAATATTTAGTTGAATAGTATAATAATAATTCTTTAGTTACATGTCTGTTTTCGTTCGGCAATATTTAAACTGTACCTTACAAATCAAGCATTTTTGTTTTTTTTTTTTTCATTTATTAATTTTGCCTATAAAATAGCCGTTCACATAATTATTTTAAACATTACGCACTTATAGATTATATTCTTCTCCTTATCGTGTGGTTGATGAACAACATAGTGTCAGAGTTTAAACAATCCGTAGGTCTCTGACATAGCATTACACACCATCGAGAATATCTCTCAGGTGTGCTGGTTTCCTCACGATGTTTTCCTGCACCGTTATAAGCAAGAGATAATTAAATTATAATACGCACATGACTTCGAAAAGTCAGTGATGCGTGCCGTGGATTCGAACTTGCAACCTTTGACTTGTCAGTCCAACGGTCATAGCACAAGGCTATCAACTGCATCTGCTACTTCATGCTGTGTATATGAAATTATTAACTAGATTATATTAAATTAATATAACAAAAATCCATCCTTTTCCCTAATACAGATCAGTATACACAACATGAAGTTTAAAGATTTCCGGAACAGATAAGTTGTGACAAATTGCTACCCTTCCGCCGTAAGTGGAGTAGATAACCGTTTATTTGCCTTAGGTGGCAGCTTGGACGGAGAGATAACTAGCACTAACATACCTACATGCATTATATGCAAAGATCCACCACCCGGTTATAACGGAGGTTATTAAATTTATAAAAGATGTAAAAATGCTGCTACTATTTGAAAGGTTATTTAAACACTTCTTAAAAAGAAATTAATTTTTCAGCAATTATCGATTTACTAACTACTCACAGTCAAACCATTGCAACGGTTTTGTGGGGCTTAGAATATAATATACTTACCTTTGTGATATAAAGATAAATAAATAAATAAATAAATACAATAAACTTTAGTGTTTTGAAAATTAATAATATAATAATAATATCGTCCTCCTTGTCGTATCCGACAATGGCGACCTTGGCTGTATTATCTATTGTGCGCCCGAATGTGGCTTGCAAAGCCAAATTTGGTTTTAAAGGTCCTGTTTCAGGGCACACAGTGCAACTGACTGCTGCTGCTGGTGTTGTAGGTGTAGTTATAGGAAGGTTAACCGTTAGAAAATTCTACACTACTTCAAAATCTACATGTATGGTGACATCGAAATAAATGCTTTGGCTTTGCTAACAAATACATACGAAACCTATTGCTACGAGCAGTTTCAGCTTTACGTTGATGAAATAACGAGTCAGTCAAGACTTCTCTATTTAATATTGGATATACAGTCAACCTCAAAAAAATGTATAATACACGTAGCGAAATGATATTGGATAATATATCTATCTGACGCTGACTGTACCCTGCTTCATTAATAGTTTTTTTTATGTATGTTTTCCATTCGTTCTCTGGTAAGCATACAACTTGAAAACATAATTATCTAACATTCACGAGCGTATATCAAAGAGAATTTGACTTTTTATTGCAACCGTAATGTTTTACATAAAATACTTTAAATTTTTACCTGTGACTTTAATAAAATTGAATTTCCATATTATAGAAAAAATATGACCGGCTACTAGTCTCACGAACAGAATATGATATACAGGTGAAACAAAGTGACATTAAGATATTTAGCAAGCAAAGGGGGATTCTGAATAGTCTATGTTAGAAATCATGTCCGGTAAAATGTCCCTTCCTTTGGGACAAAATACCTTCGTCGACAAACTATGGATACGATAGTAAACTTCAGCCTACCGGGACCTGAGGCGTGACGGTTATAAATCCCAACCATTTGTATTATACATTACACGAGAAAAACAAAACACACACCTATGTGTTGTTATTTTTTGAACTACTTGTACGTATAAGACATGTGTAAGACAATCTACTTAGCGATGACACCTAAAAGCACTGCGGTGGCAGTGAGATAAGGCTATTAACACCTTAGCGTTAGAAAGAGACAATAGCGCCCGCTGAGCTATAGTGACGTAAGCAAGCTACCTACCTGTATACTCGATTGATATGTTACATTAGTTATAACAATATTGTAGTTGACCAAGCGTTGTAGCCGGTGGGCCGGACAATTCATCGTGACACGGGCTGACAACACGTGACAGCGCGGTTTCCCGAATGTCGTCACGCGATCAATCACTGATGATCGAGGACGCTTTAAGGGACAATTTAACCCTATTTAGTTTATATTTCCCCACATTTAACACGCCTAATCATATTAACCTCTATCTGTTTTGTTAACATGTGTTTTAAACTTTTGTTTTACTTGGTTTTTCTTTGGTAGCAGTGGCTTAACGTACGTGTAAACTAAAAGCACACAATACATAACACATTTTCCACTCAGTCAGCTTATGGTTTCTGACCTGACCGTCTGAAAGCCTTCTTACGAAGAAGCTTTTTTCTTTCAAATTGAATAATGCTTAAAGTACCAGTCTAATTACACTAATATGTCAGGTTTTGTTTGATTGTAACGTTGCGTTTATACAACAGAGTAGCTGGCTGGTGCAGCGTAGTGGAACGTGTTCTAAGTGTAGTGGAGCGTGGTCTATAGCGTGTTAAAAGATATTGAAAAATCTGCCCTTAACAAATCAAATTAGAAGTTCTTGCAGTTGTTGCTAAACAAAAGTATAGATACTTTTGTTGTTCAGCTAGTTTTACGGTTACTTGTAAGTAATTTTAAACATAGGTAAATTTGGTACTAAGCAAATGTACCAACCGATGTATACCAATTATACGATAGCAAAACGAGGTGTACGCTGAACAATAAATGTATCGTGAATCGGTGACTGTTCAATTTCTGATCGAACGGAGTACAAAGCACCCTTATCTTATCAGTCGTAACACTAGCTACGTTTTCCGGCATGGTTTATGTATGTTCAGGGTAGTAGCGGGTGACGGGTAACGAGTGCATATTGAGACATAGAACGTTTTGTCACGTAGCTCCTCGTCGGCTATCCGAGCAGGCATTATGCTGATTGTGGCACAATACGAAGCTTGTATGGCGCTAACGTGCACGCTGAGATTTAGATCGTATTTGCAGGGTAAGTTTTATAAGAACGTATTTCGGTTGGTAAGAGAGTTCTCGTATAGAATTCGAATAGTACAAAATAATAAGGCCAAGATAAACAAACATTATTTAGCACGTGCTTTGGCTAAGCTAGGTTCCCGTCTCTTTCATGCACTTTTAGTTTGACAGTGGCAGTAACAATACCAAGCCAAAGCATGAGAGTAAATGTTTATTTAATTAAAGTTATAATGTGTTGTGGAAACACAATAAGATCGCGAGCAGGATTCTAACCTGCGCCTCCCGGATAAATACTCCAGGCGCTCTGACCGCTAAGCCATATCGACCTCTGCTCACTACCACTAGTTTCCTGTAATGGGACTGAGCAATGACGTCACCAAAATACGTAATGACCAAAATGTGGAAGAATTCGCGGTAGTGAGCAGAGGTCGGGATGGCTTAGCGGTCAGAGCGCTTGGAGTATTTAACCGGGAGGCGCAGGTTTGAATCCTGCTCGCAACCGTATTCTTTAATTTTTCCACAAAAAAATATAACTTTAGAGTTCGCTAAGCATGCGTTAATGCTTTACAAATGTTTATCTGTATTTGTTTATTTAATTATTAAAGAATAAACACTTTTACTCTCCTGATTTTCTTTGTAAACTGAGAAGTTGAACACCGTTTGAACATTTCATCTGATGACAAGTCATCTCTATCCATATTGCTGTTTGCTAAGAACTCAGTAATTTCGAGTACTTTCTCAACTCATTAATCGAGCAAAGAGCCTTAAAAACCATGCAGGCTCTAAATGCAACGAACGGGTCTCCCGTGACTCATCAAGATGAACGGTAGGCACACCATGTGCAGACGAGGTCGGGGAAATGGTATGAGCAAAGAGAGCCCTATACCCGGCAGTGCGTGAAGTCATGGGATGACGATATGACTTGTTTATCAGATATTATACACATAATAATTATATTATTATACACATAAACCTTGTTGGTCTAGTGGTCGCAAGCGCGATAGCCGAGCGTGAGGTCCCACACTTGAATCCTTGTTCAAAAATTCTCTGTAGCAGTCTGAAGTTTGGAATTGTGCCCGGTTAGTGAAAATAGGCGCGCCACAAATTGAATGTGACTTATTAACTGCATTGGTAAAATATAGGTGTGGGAAGTACCTATTCTCCTCACTCTTCGGGGATACAGGATGAGGCTGTGTTTGTTTTTAAACATCATAATTGCAAACACTCATTTGGTTCTGGAGTACGCCGTAGAATAACGGAATATAGAATAACTTAAGTCATCAAATGTAAAATGTAAAAATGTAGATATTAATCTACAGCTTTTTGCACACGACTCATGTATTAAAATTACAAAATTAAATAATGTCAAAGTATGCTAAAGTACCAAACTCATACTTCGTGTTACATGTTGAAGTGCCGGTGAACCGGTGCATGAGAGCAGCCCGGCCGTTATTAAATTCTGGAGGTAATATTCATGAACGAGTATCCTAAGCGTGATATGTAATAAATGCTTGATATAGTCTTAATAAAAGAGTATATTTAAAAAAAAAACACGTTTTGGTATCCATGTTTTCGAAGTTACAATATGGAGAATAAATTAACGCAAACATAAAAAACACCATCTTATTTTGGCCGAGATCTTCATAAAAAAAAAACATAGCATTTAATAAAAAATTTTTAGAACTTCCTGAACATCGATAGCTTTGAGATAAAGAGAAATTTTCGGAAAGAATCAAAATAGAATAGTTCAATAAAACATCACTTCAGAAAACAAAGGCTCTATTCAAAACACAATTTATATCCAATTCACACCAAATAAAGTTAACCGTTTTCCGGAATTCGAACACCATAGGAAAATGGATAGAGTGTTTTTGCTGGTAGCGCCTCTAGAGACTAGAGTGGTCTACGAATAAAAAAACACAAAAACAAAAGAGGACTCGTCACCGCACCGCATTAATTTCATAAAGTCGCCGCTTGGGAACTATAAATTCACAGCGATTTACACCGTTGTACGTTGTTTGTGTTACTCGAATGACATCACACACGAATGCATGCAATAATTACCAGTGATTGCGAAACTATCAACGATAATGATAAGTTTTAACATGTCATTATCGGGCGTTCTCCCGCCCGTGCCACGTGAAATAACATTAATGTCTACCGCATTTATGGTAGGTTGTCATGTACCACCGATGTTGGGAAATTACTGCTGTAATCACATTTCGGTAACGAGGATCCACCATCGCTTCGGGACATAAGGTACGGGTATGTTCGTAATACAGAAATTGTCCGCACCGAAAATATCAGAAATTTCGACAAGATTTATACAAATAATGTTTTCCTGCAGAACCTTCCTGTAATTAGTAAAGATTTATCATCTTTACACGAATATTACTCACTAATGACAGGAAAGTTCTGTGTACATTGTGTACATTGGCCGTGCGTTGCCCGTTTCATTCTGAACTTGTGGGACACACTGCCGTATCTCGATTTATTAGATACATACTTGTCTTCTTTTGTATATTCAATTATTAACTATACATATTACTTACCTATTACCTACACGGAAACATCAAATGATAAACATTGGGCAATTAGCAACATCAAAGTAAAAGGAAAAAATATAATTTGCGGGAAGCTTATTAATAGAAACTTATTACATAAAGTGTGTTTCTGAAGGCATACGCAGGCGGTTTATTCATTAACGTGTAATAGAAATTATGTTATACTTAATTGCAAATAACATGCATGTATACCTACATGACTTTCTTGGTTTCGTATTAAAGCTTAATTAAGTATGTTGTTTATGATGCATTTACAGAGGCGCTTGTGGCTAAATAGCAACCGCACAGATCAATAGATCGAGGTTAAGCTGCGCTTACCGCGGTTGGTTTGTGGACGGATGACCAGAATTTCATAAGGAGACCCCTCCGTACTTCGGAGAGCCCAAAGTAGTTGGGAAATGGCTAGGTAGATTGATGCATTCACATATTAATATAATAATTACTAATGCAGGAACTTGTATCTGACTGACCGACGGGGAAAAGCTCGCTGTCAATAGAATTGTCTGGCGCAAACGCGTTGTGGAAGGTCGAAAATTTTGCGAAGACGCCTGGTTCGGAGTACGGTGAGTTCAGCACCAACCACCACAAATTTCCCTTTTCATATCTGTGGTAGGACATTTTTCATGTTCAGTTTTCATGACACATTAGCATCATGCCTGTATTCCCGATGGTTTAAGCAGAGGTTGTATAACAATACGTTATACAACCATATATCATCAATGCTATTAAACGTCCCATGGTGATTAGCCTATTGCCATCTCCAGGCAGAATTCCAATCTAGCTACTATGTACTGATAATTTTCCAAACAGAAAAACCTAATAACTCTACCCGACCCAGGAACCGAACGCAGGATCTTACGCATAGCCATCACTCGGCCGTTATTGGCCTCGCAAGGGGACTTGTCGTAGAAGACGATCAAACTTGACTGCAGCAACATAGTCTTGTATAAAGTTCATATAGCTTACAGCTATTCTCTTTACAGCTGTTATATCAATACCAATAACAGACCAATACTAACTATAAATTATTCAACCAATCAATTATTCCCATAACTGATTGGTTATGGGAGTTAATTGCGCCATTACCCTGCTCTCTTGACACACAGTACGGAATGTTATGGAAAATTAAACCAAATGAGATCGACTTACGGTCTGAAAAATATATTTAAGTAGTTACTTCGTTTATTCATTTCGTTAACTTCATTCTATTTATACCTGAAGCACAAACTTTGTACCCCTTTTTACAAAAGTCACTCGGACGAAGGAGTATGAGATTTGGCATAATTAAAGTTTATATGGAGAAGGTTAATATTTTTCTTTAATATGCATTAGATATACATTAAAATTATTAAAAAACATTACACAGACTACCGTATACTATATGCGTTTGACAGACACACACATATATATATCTTTGACACTAGAACCTTAACCACGTTCAAATTTAAATGAATTATGGTCGAATTTCGGCCAGTGGGCGACCACTAACATTTATAAATTCAGTCGCATTATACCAAATTTATAAATTGATCAGGCAGCTGGTATAAATCTGACATCAGTGTACTTAATGGATATCTAGATTACCAAAGAACTGAGGGTCACATTGTAGTACATCGCACCGTATTTTTTAAATATATTTCCTCATCACAGACAAACTGTAACATACAACGCAATGTATTACAAAGTGACTATCTAATTCGAGAGAAAACCTGATAGCCAAATCAAAGTACACGAAAGAAGACACTAAGTTACATTTTGGACAAAACTGTACCGATTATTATAATATATGTTTCCTTATTTTTTTTAAGGAAAGTGTTCAAAACCCGCCATATTTACACAAGTTCAAAATTTTCCTTCCGTTTACGCACGAATGTAGAATGTTTGTATTCAGTGGTACACACCTGTCATTGATTTTGTTTGCCCTCAACGATTCATACGCACACCTGAACTGGCTCCAAATTCAATCATAAACGCCAGCACTGCCGCCTTATTGAACGGAAGCTTTCGTCTTGAAAAGTAATTTAAATATTGTTAGGACCCACTGTGGCTTTTTAAACCCCCGATGGAAAAAAGGGGTGTTATAAGTTTAACGTGTGTCTGAGGCATCTCTCACTCCTCACTCCTAACCGATTTTGATCTGGTTTTTTTTTGATTGGGTGCGATTATTGGCTGTGATTCAAAAAAATCTGTTCGGCCGTGTGAAGATCATCAGCCCTTTTCTAGTTGATGATGGATGTGAGCAACTTCCACAGGTCAGATCGAATTATTAGAATCGATTTTCTAATTCGAAATTTGATATCCTGTTACGAACGATATGGCAAGATAATGGTAACATCGACTTGATGCTCCAGTAAACCCAACTCTTCATCAACTTACAGCAAAGGTACAGTATTATATTTTTGTCGAGATGGCTTAGTGGTCAGAGCGCCTGGAGTAACTTACAGCAAAGGTACAGCATTATATTTTTGTAACTTACAGCATAGGTACAGCATTATATTTTTGTCGAGATGGCTTAGTGGTCAGAGCGCCTGGAGTATTCATCCGGGAGGCGAACCTGCGCCTTCCGGATGAATACTCCAGGCGCTCTGACCACTAAGCCATCTCGACAAAAATATAATTTTTTGTTGAAAGAAAAATACGGTCGTGAGCGGGATTCGAACCTGCGCCTCCCGGATAAATACTTCATACTTTTAAACCATTCAATGAGCTCAAATACTGTACCTTTGCTGTAAGTTCCTGTTCGCGACCGTATTCTTTTTCCATTTAATATAATAACTTTAGAGTTCGCTAAGCATGCGTTAATGCTTTTCAAAGATTTATCTTGAAGTATATTTTTTTCATTTACGATTTTAATCAAAGACTCTCTTATTCCAGTTCAATATTTTTCATAAATATGTGAGTCTATGCATAGTAAGATAATGAATGATGATACAGAAAATACCACAAACAAAAAAAAACATACCTAGGTACTTTTTGTCGTAATGATTGAATCGACATAGATTTACAATTTATAACACACAGTAGTGTTTGTACTGTCAGCCTGAACTATGTTAAAGTTGGGCAAAGAGAAAATGAAAAAATATAAAATAGGAAGCCACCGGCGGAGGGAACATCAATCTGCCTAGCCATTTCCCAACTACGTTATGTTCGGCTTCCAGTCTAACCAGGGACTGCCTACCTGATCGCCAGAACCCAGTTAATGAATAACACGTAACTCGTGGTAAAAGTTTTTGTCAGACTTTCAGGCATCATTACTACCCCGTATCGGATGTTATAGATCTTCATTTGACAACCAGGAGCGAGGGTTGTCAGGTTTTTTTATTGTATTTAAAAAGATTAATTCAATTCATAGTTTTAACTTCTTTAGCCCTAACATATTGATCGGTACTACCATTTTCCTATCTAAGATATTTCGAGTATCGTGGGAGGTCAAATCTCTTTCACGGGCCAATTATCTTTAGCCATACAAATATTTATTCCGTGCAGGGATTAACCGGGGCTTAACCTGTGACCGTCACGTCATCGATTTGAATAGTAATTAATTACTCAATAAAAAATAAAATAAATAATTCAATTACTCCATATGGGAACAAAGGTATAGAAGGAATACATAATTATACAGATAAACATATTGCTACCATTGGGCCCAAACCGTAAGCGACAATCAATGCGTAAATGAAACATTAATATTCCGACAACTCTCCGGAGGTTAAGCCCACATTTGTCGTAAAGTTACACACGCTAACAGTTGGTATCGTGCCATCTATACATACCTATACTAGAATGTATATATGTACAAGTATATTCAAATTGTAGAACTGTAGTCAAATGAATATTTAACTAAATAGCAAAACATGTTTTATAAGTGTTTTTTCCTTTTCTATCGGTTATAATAGCTAGTGAATTCTAAACTAAGGCTCAGTTGCACAAACTGTAACGTGTTAATCTAAGATTTATATGCGTAACAATTCCTGTAATTATTAAATAATTATCATAGTAATTATAAGACTGACACAAGAAATATTACCTAACTTCCAATAGGATTGCCAAACATTGAATAATTGATAACGGTTTTAGGGCAACTTAAGCAGTTTAGGCAGAATATGTTAATCATTAGTACTTCGTACCTACCACATATGAATATATGTATCCATAATTACTTAATCTTTTGCACGATGTAAACCAGTTCCAAATTCTCTTTGTACGTAGGTAATGTTTCCCATGAATAATTCCAGGCTATCTATTATAACTCGGCTTAGGACAAGCCCGTCGTAACCGATAACGTATTTAGAATAATTTACAACGCTGATAGAATTCACTGGATTGTGTTTAAAGTTGAGATTATCCACTCTGTGGGCAAATTGGATCAGCGTGGAAAAAATTACAAAACTGAGCCTGGTGTTCGTCACGGAAAATTGTGAATTTCTTGTTTCATCCGACGTTTGAAATGACAAATTTATGGAACCTTTGATACGAATCTTTGATCTATTCTACATTTGGAAACGTTACAGCGCTTATTAAAAAGCTATTAGAATTGCTGTAAAATATTTCCTATCTTTAATGTAAATTAATGACTAATATGTACTACCAATGAATTTGTACTATATATCATTATTTGTTCATCTAATGAGTAGATACACGAAGAAAAATGTTAAAAATCTTCTAAAGACAGAAACCGCAATAAGGATACTCTAGGTTGTGGTCAACAACAATTTGTTACAGCCAATTACATAGATCACCAAATGGGATTTACAGCCACGCAACGAGAAACAAGAAATGTAAATATTCAGAGAGCCGTCAAAAGAAATTAGGGTGATACAGATACGAGGGAGTAACGGAATCCTTCCTAAATAACACTTTTCAGATGAGTAACACGGATTGTCTGGAAATAAATTAATCAGGGGGTAGGGCAAGCCACGTAGCGTAGATTTACGAGTAACCTCTGATCCCCTCGCGCCCCGCACTTCGCGCCCGCACCACGTCGCGCCTCACACTACACAACTCATCAATTTCCTCAGGACATACGACTTGGAATCCTGTTAATTAAACTATGCCGCCAAATTAAAGCGGCTATATAGCGACATCGCGCGGTTTACCAGCGTCTAAAGTATGCACATTACGTATTACGTTGCGGTCGGCTGGCGATAAAATACTCCTACGTACATTTTTAATTACCATTAGATATGTCGCTATTATTAATATTATTTTGGCACGTCTGGTGGGTTTACTCTGACTCCAGATGAGCCACAAAACTTACGACATGAGTGAGAAAAGAAACATATCTTACATTTCAAACGCTGAACGATAGGCTCTACTATAGTTTTAACCT
This sequence comes from Xylocampa areola, assembly GCA_935421205.1. Taxonomy (NCBI): domain Eukaryota; kingdom Metazoa; phylum Arthropoda; class Insecta; order Lepidoptera; family Noctuidae; genus Xylocampa; species Xylocampa areola. The sequence goes on along the minus strand of OW285201.1, from coordinate 10,968,554 downwards.
ACTACGATAGTACCATACCTATGCAACCAGAGAAGTGAAAAATTTATGTATTCAATAAAGCCATTATTAATTTTAGTAAGTATACGATTCGCGAGACGAAATATTATACAAATAGTAATACTTGTTGGCTATAAAGTTGTCTAGAAAATTAGTGTATCCGGGAGAGCTAATAAATAGTCGTATACTAATAAAACAGAAATCAGTTAAATGTCGCCATCTATGCCATTCAACCTAAACTGCCAAAATAACGGGCGAAATACTCCATAAATAACGTTATTTTTATTCATTCATTTGAACGCAGGTTTTTTTTTATGTGATAGGGGGCAAACGAGCAGACGGATAGATGCTTACTCAGTGGGTGGTTTGAACAGCTAAGAACAAAGTGTTGTACTGACCAATGAGGCTGTGCCGGCTGGCGCCGAGGCTGGGCGCGGGCGGCGAGCCGGCGGAACGCAGCGCGCCGAGCGCGCCGCCGCCGCCGCCGCCGCCCAGCGCTCCGCCCTCCAGCGCGCCTGCAACATAACACCATGTTAAAACAGTCCTGGCCTTCTAACAAATATTTTATACTTGTTACTTTAATTGGCATAGCAAATGGGACTGTGACAATGACTTCTTACCCACGGGGGTGAGGGGCGAGCCGACACGCGGTGTTTGAGACGCAAATGGTTTTGGAGGAGACACTGTGTCTGCATTACATCGAGTTACACCTCTGTGCATCGAGCGCGAATACTTGGTTAGAGAACACTATTTTTATATTTGTATTTTTGTTTCCGAATCTAGCTGTAAATATAATAATGTTAAACGATGGCAGGGCCAGCTCATAGCTTAGATCCGATTCTTCTATGAAACACTTAACTGAGCTGAACAACCTATGAAATCACTAATAATATCTAACCTAATTAATTCTTAAACGGGAAAAATAACTTAACTTTTAACCGACCTTTTGGACCATACAACACAACACTAGATCGACATAGTACCCGTAGCTTTATAGAACATAGCTAAATCAACGTTCTTCATTAAAAATGTAGAGGGCATTAAGACAACTAATGGGCTGCCAATTTAGGATATCAAAGACGGGCAAAGTGATTATGATTGAGCCGGAAGTGAACAGGAATTGAAGGAAACAAGGTGAAATTAATAAGGTAGATAGATAAGAGATATCAAAAATTATACGAAGCTTGTATACCACTCCTAACATAGCATCACGGCCGTTTTCTCTGAATGGTTAGACGTTAGAGTTGGTACTGTTGTACACCAACATTTCACATTTCACCTATTGTGGTTGTTGTTGTACCCGGTTTATCATCAACCGGGCACAATTCCAATTCAAAACACTGCACGACCCGGGAATTAAACCCTAAATAATTATAATATTTCTGTGTACCTAATATCGTAAGATCATTCGTATACTTATTTGTTTCTTATTTTACGGTTTATCGTTACGGATGCGGTTTTATTTTACCAGAAATTGACATCATAATCTTATGACTTAGACAAATTGGAAATAATTCCCTAAGTATAACCGCGGGACTCCAACTGATAGGATACAAAAATTTGACAACTCCACTAAAAGTAATGCGTTGTTATACATAAAGAAAAAATATACGTCGACTTGAGAACCTCGGTCACAAATAATCGTTTAATATTTTTGGTTAAATATTGTTTACCCGACTACGACAAAACCGCAAAGTAAAGCAGCATCTAGATTCCAAGATCTCCGACGCGCTGCAAAAGGCAAGAAACCATCACAAGTTGAGAGAGCTTGTCAAAGATTTTGGTCGGTCACATCACGACGCTCAGCAGTGAGCAAACGACTGAAGAGGAGGACGACAAAGCCAAACCCCCCTGGGTTATAGGAGATGCCAGTGGTATAAAAGGTTCTTAGTTCATTACTCTTAATACAAATGCATCCAAAAACATTGACAAGATTCACATGAGCGGTGTAGTCATTGTCATAACTAGTGATACATCTACAATTCCTGACAACATTCACATGAGTGCTGTAATAATTGTCATAGCTAGTGATACATCTACAATTCCTGACAACATTCACATGAGTGCTGTAATCATTGTCATAGCTAGTGATACATCTACAATTCCATATACATAATAGCCCATTTTCCTAAGTAGACTCTTGCGACCTACGAGGTAACAAACAGCACTGAAACAAACTTTCCTGCGAGGAAGTTCTCGACAACTCGTTCAAAATCAGTTCACTATGTATCCTTATCCTCATAATTAAATTCAGTCGTATTAGTTACCACGTATTTGTAAGGAAACCACGGATCACGTGTTTAAGAGAGCTCTGTCTATTAAAATGGGTGTGTGTCTGGAAGTGCCTTTACTTTCCATATGTTTTTAAAGTGTTATTGAGTTGTTCTGATAGGAAATTCTCAATAGAAGCCCGGAGTTTGGAATTGTGCCCGATAAATGGTAATAGACTCACCTCCTATTACATAGAACTTAATTTTAGTATTGGTAAAATGTGGTAATGGAATTCTAGATGAAGCCAATTAAAACGAAAACATACATAAAAACATAGCAACACGCCTGTATTCCCCGAAGGGGTAGGCAGATGTGTACACAGTTGTACACCCACATTTCACCGAGGCTGATATTAAGTCTCATAATGGTGAGCCTATTATCATCTACCGGGCACAATTCCAAACGCTGGGCTGCTACTGAGAAATTCCTAACAGAAAAACTCAATAAAACTTTGTCCGACCCGGGAATCGATCCCGAGTGCTCAGCAGTCGCGCTAGGGACCACTAGGCCAACGAGGCAGTTAGATAGTTTATAGCCTGGATTCATTCATATAATAGTTTTTATCCCGGCTGAATCCCATTCTCAAGTTCACGCAGATGAAGTCACGAGCAGAAGCTTGTGCTCTATATTTCTCTTAGTAAGTAGTTCCAAACATACGTAAGCAATTTTTACAGATAAATCTTTGTTACGCAATTTTAACGCATGCATAGCGAACTTTAGATATAAAATTTTGTGGAAAGAAGAATATGGTCGTGAGTTGTCTAACCTGCGCCTCCCGGATAAATACTCCAGGTTCTCTGACCACTAAGCCATCTGACACTTTCTAGACCAATTATTTTTAAGCATCTTTAAAGAGATGTATTGTCAAAATAAATAAAAATCGAATGGCATCTTTCACATTCAGCAAGTTCTTTCGGATAATAATATACTTATAAACTTTCAAAGTATTCTGACATGTGACGTAGGTCACCTTGATGAAAAGTTGTGAACACACGATGAAACTTTTTTCTATTAGCCTATTAAAATTGTTAAACTCGAATCTCGCGAGGACAAACACAGTGTTCAATAGTTTGGCGCAGACGGCCGTTCTTACACGAAAAAATGACACTTTTTTATGTGTCCCCCATAAAAAAGTGTCATTTTTCATTAGAAATCTTGGCAACAATTTTTAGAGTTCCTTGGTCACACTTTTTAAATTTTTACGTAATGCATATTAATTTACTATTTCGTTTTATTTTATGGGTTTGTTATTATTGTATAGGTACTGGCTGTTTTATAATTCATATTTCAAATCTCAAAATTCGCTAGATATCGTACTTATGTCAAAAATAAGGAGATCTTTGCCGAAACTTTGTAGGATAATTATATATGTATACTCACATAGCATAAATAAACGGTTGAATTGAATCTGTAAAAATACTTGAAAGATAAATTGCTTAATTATGTATCCAAATATATGTTTTAATTGACTTTATTATTAGAAAACATTTTGATACTCATTTAAATAATGGGCTTGTCTCATTGACATATAAAAATGCTTTCGGTTCCAGACTCTCTTTTAGAATAAAAAAAGTTAAAATGTTTCAAACTATTACGGACCTTAAAATAGACCAAAATAGCAGAAGATATTGATAGGTCTTTACGGTTTCCAATATCGCGTGGATGATAAGGCTCAGGATATGCCGGCGGTAGATCGCGGAGACGACGCACAGGGGACTCGTCGCCGACGACGTTTTGCTTTATGTCCTCTAATATGTGCGATTCGTCGCACTGTCGCGTCTGTGTGGGCTGTGAGGAAATTGTGCTGATGTTACGTAATGGGTACCTAGCTTAATCTCCAAATTTAGAAGTTGAAGAAAAATTGTGTTTTCTGCTGAAAATAAACTGTTTAATATCCATAAATATGTTTCAGTAGATATACTTAATTCATATTTGTATATACCTCGTTTTTTTTTGCTACGGCTTTTGTGTCTATAAAATAAATATGAGAACAACATCACATTTGAACAATTCCTTACTTCTTTATAATAAACCAACTTTTAACCGGATTAATCGCCTATATTATTAGTTATTGTTCTCGCTTTATCCTCCTGCGACCACGAACGCTGCAAAGTGTTCGAAACGTCAGGAAAAACAAAAACCGATTAATCCAAGTTAAAAGTTGTTTTATTATAATGTGTAGTGATCGCGAAATTTATTCCTTACTAAGTTATTCCTTACTTCTTGTTTTTGTAGAAAACATAAAACATTAAAATGAATTGATATTAAAACATAAGTATGAGCTTTATGTACGTTACCGACCTACCAGTTCAGCAAACAGCATTGTTTTACTCATGCCACTATTGTGTATTCTCATACATAATACCCCAGAGAGTTGACAACACCAAAACTTGGCGGCAGACATGGTAACGCCCTCAATAAGTGCCCACGAGCGATTCTTATATTTCTGCGTAAAATGACTTCTCTTGAACCATAAACATGGAGACGGAACCACGTTTTATGCATTGAAGATAAAACCAAGAAATATGCCTGTAATATGTATAACAAAATGGGCAATAACGCGGGTTCGGCCGATGTCTTTTATGTTTTCTTTATTTACTCCAAAACAGATAGGTAGTGAAATTTAATATTATGATACACTGAAGATAACGGTTCTCTGTTATATCTCTATACAAGATATAAGGTGCATTCGTATCATGTTTTTTATGAAAACTCAAACAAGCAACAGTGAACAGACTTACCAAAAGTAACTAAGTAAGGTACCTACCTACCTAGATAATTTTGAAATTGTTTACTGGATAAGGCAACACTACAACTGGTTGTAATCAGCATAGTAACTCCAAACTAACGAGCACCATGCCGAGTGAAACCGGTTCAAAAGACCAGGATACACAATTTCCCCTCCGGAAATATTCGATCTTTGATTATTTAAACTTGAATAACCCTTAACTCAATCTTCACCTCGATCTTATTAATTAACGTCGAGTTCCTCTTCCTTAAAGGAACAAAAATATCTATTGATTTCTTTAGACGACAAAAACACTTTGGAATTGTGACTGTGAGTTGTGGTGTAGAAAACGGCAATATAGGCAAGCAGTGTTCCCAAAGTCCAGTCCCTAATATTTATGGGGCATGTTGAGTGAATTTATCGTCGTTATTTTTCTACATTCCTATACGTATGGTTTCAGTTGTGCTTGAGAATATTTTTATGAACATTGTTATACCACCACGTTAGTAACACATGTTCGAAATCATTTCGGTTTTATGAATTCCCGTGATTATTGGGTGACGTTGTGTTATATTTCATATTATATTTAATTAAAGGTTGCGTTTAGTTTATCTTCTTCTGTTAGAGGAATAATGTTTTGTATGGCGTTTGAGTAACCTCGATGTTCACATTAGTTGTGTTCAATGTATCGACTCAACCGGGCTTCGCACGGAGCCAATTATTTTGTGACAGCAATCTGACTTGTTCCACTTTTGCTCCGCTCACTATTGTTGGTAGGTACTCGTATCTTATCAATAGACGAGTTTTACAATGAAATGTTTTTTCTATGCGAACAATATTGTTTGGTATTTATACCTATTTAATGAATGTATTTTGCATGTGACACGTCATAGCAACACATACAAACATTTTAAACGATAAGCGTGAAATAGAAAGGTATTTCGTTTTATTTTTATTATTTTAGCCTCGGCAGTTTCTATCAAAATGGAAGCAGATTTATTTATAGTATAAATTTTTATCCTGTCAATACAGGGGACCATAATGTTGTCACCGTTGTGAATGAGCTTTAATTGGTTTAATATATTTACCGCATATTTTAAATCAATTTATTCTTTAAATAAATTATGTTTTCGCTTTCATTTCATGTATGAATACGTTGGCAACACTTTTGCTCAGTGACAATTTGAACATGGCAACATCTAAATGAAGAGCTCAATGAAAATGCAAAGTGAATGTAGTTGAAACATTTATTCATATTTACATATTCAGCGTTCGTCTCGCTTTGAATAATTTATTGTTCATTTTGGTTAAATGTAAAAATCTTGCACGCACATCATGTTTAACATGGTGTTATATTTTAAATTATTATTTGTCAGACACTAAAATGTTGCGCTTTATTACCTACCTAGTAATCAGCGGGGTACACAATTGGGTTTGAATTCCGATGACTTCCATTTCACAGTTCACCGATAAACATTGATCGGCAATGCCACATCACAAGTTTATGGATCTTATTTTTTAAAACATATCTATGGTGCAATTTATATTAAATTGAAAGCTATTATAAATGCCAAGCGAGTTCTGCGATTATCCTGCAAACAATCATTATGATAAAGCGTCTATCTCTGTCCGAGTGACTGCAAGAAATACTATCATCAAAGCGCGGACGGCAGGTTGATTCATTGGTCGCGCATGTTATCAACAGGTTTACGGTATTTTAAGGCTCAGTTGGTAAAAGGCTAAGCAGTAACGCACAAACTTAATTTTAACCCTAACCGACATGTTACTGTGTCATTTTGACAGAATTGACATAGAAAAACTGACAAAATAATAAAGTAACACGTCAGTTACGATTGTAGTTACGTTGGTGCAATCGAGCCTTATTAGTTTCTAACAATAAGGCTGAGATGCACCATCTTAACTTTAACCGTAACTGACATATTACTGTATCATTATTACTTAAATTACATGGAAGAAGCTTTCAAAATAATAAGTAACACGTAAGTTATACATAAAGTGATCTTGATGCAAAAGAGCCTAACAGCCTAAATAACTAGAAAAATTCTGACACCTGGTTAGATATGGTTAGTTAAATAACTGCTTAGATAAAGGAAAATTGTTAGTTAAACGATTGTATACAATAAACGCGTCATTCCATCAATCTTCTTTTTCTTTACGAGTCGAACACCAAATCGATCGAAAGGCAAGGAGCTAGGGTCCTGAATAAAAACTCTTTATTTGAGCAAATCAAACTTAAAACGTGAGCAACAGCGCAGCACACCATAAAATGAAAACACCATTTCTTCCATACGCAAATATTCCATTTATAAAACATCTTAAAGACGCTACGCAGTATTTAAACGGGATTGTAGGCCCGGCTAGCAACTGCTTCATAATAAATTCACAACAGTCTCAGACCTCAATCTTAGGAAACATTTAGAGGCACTTTAAACTACCTCAGATATTCTAGAACTGAACCGCAGTACGCTTTGAAAGCGAAAACAAATAAACTATGCAATTACTTGAACTGTAGTAGATATTAAATTGTACATTTAAATTGACGATAGTATTCCGAACGTAAATTACTTACGGGTAAACCTCTTATTTATTGCTTCATTTTCCGCCAGAAGCTTTAGCTATTTTGTTTTTACACTATTTCATGAATTTGATTAGTTAAGTCTGATACAGAATTACAGAAACCTATGTCAGTAAAATTTAAAAAGCGCAATATTAAAGTTATCAAAAAATAGCTGGAAGAACCAAACTAATATGAATTTTGTTATTTTTCTTCTCAAATTCGTATTCCCTAAAATATTCATAGTTAACAACGCTGAATATCTGGACCTACATTTCGGTTTTCTACTAATGTGATTCGACGAATTTATCACTTAATATTGGACACATAGGTAACGCGGGTCCGAGAATGGCGACTATGGACAACTTTAGTAATAATAGCCAAGGGATACCTTTGACAACACAAACACAAACGATTATTGTTCCTTTGTTTTATACAATTCTTGAATGAAATATCAAAACAGCAAAAAAAACACTGTTTTTTATAATATTGTATACATTTCATAAAACTATCGTTTTTAAATAATAAGACTGTTTCATATCTAATAATCCCTTATAATTTTGCAACCTCGACAGGTGTATAGGCTATCTCGGTTGACATCGAATTGCCGCTTGCTTTGTTCTGCAGTAGAACCGCTTCAGAACGACAGCAATCTGACATAAACCCTCTAAATTGAAAACGTATCAGGAGGGCGATCGTATTTTAGTGATGTCTTCATCAGTGGAATCATGAGATGACGAAACGTTACTGTTAGTACTTGTGTTAAATAAAATGAAACAAAAACGACGCCGCCGTTCGAGAGCACTACCGATGTTTGCTTCAACAATCAACGCGGGTGATTTTTATTAACTTTATCCAAGGTCGTCCTGGAGTCGTGCACGTGAAGTACCGGTGTTGCACTGCATTCGGGACGCAGCAACTGTATGGAAAAAACAACCATCCGTACCCAGTACGTCACCCGCACCGCTCTGGCGTCGTAGCAGTCCGACACCAAACGCATAAAATGAAAGAGTCCTAAACTCTTGACACTAAGTTGACTCCCTAACAAAAAAGGAGAATTTGTAAAATATCGGCTTTCGCTAAGATTACATATTATTTTACTCGTTACTGAACAACCACATGCAGGCAAATCTCGTATGCCATGGAACGCAGACATGATGACACACGTACAAATTTCCTTATATAGTAGGTAATATAAGAAATATGACGTATAGCACACTCAAACCATTAACACTCATATTCACCGAAGAAGAAAGCTTAATGCCAGCATAAAAATAAGTAGGAAGTAACTGATTAGTGACTACAAAGTTTCGCCCCCAAATCCAGAGTTGGAACTTAGCCAACGCTGTTAAAAGAAGTTAACATATATGTAAGAACATGTGAACTGCAAAAACTATACGAGACGGAGAGATGTAACAATGAACCGTCGTCATCAGTAACTTTATAATAAATTACTTTAGAGGCCGTTGCACCAACTTAACTATATACATATGTAGCCATCGCAATACTGTGGATTTTGACAGACTACAAAGAAAATCTATAGTGCAACAGAGTACAATGTACCTCCCTACATATATTAAAATTTTCGATTTTCTTGTTTTTATTTCACGTATTTTCAGTACGTGTGGGTATTATAATTATTGTTGTATCATCTATTTATTCATACTTTATGCACATTGGTACTAAAACAGTCTTAATGCCTTAGGCATTTTCTGCCAGACAACCTTAGGGTGATGCAGAGACAAAGCTGTATCTATATATTAATACGTAAAGCAAAACTTGGGAACCCTTTTTACGAAAATTACGCGGATGGATGAGTGTGAAATTTGACACAGTTATAGTTTATATGGAGAAGGAGTGCAGAAAGCGAATATTTTTTAATAATATGAATTAGAAATACATGACATTCATTGAAAAAAAAATACACACATTACCATACGTTTGACACACACACAATATCTTTGACAATAGAACCTTAACAACGTTAAAATTTTATAATTTTATATAATTATGGGCGAATTTCGGCCAGTTAGCGACCACTAGTAGATTTACCGCCACCCATTGTACAATTTTTATATAATAAGGTTATTTCCTGTATGTTCTTGTGTACAATAAAGAATATAATAATAAATAAATAAGATCTTACTACTACATGAAATCAACGTATGATTTCACTTATTAAAAAAACTAAGTGATGTCGAGCAAGGAAATTCTCAGCATCAACCTGGAATTGGGATCATGCCCGGTTGATGGCAAGAATCTCACCACCAATTACATAGTTACTACCTACTTATAATAACAGCTTTGTGGGGTATACTACAGACTAGAGTACACCTTTGTCTACCCCTTCGGTGAATATTATTTAATGATTCCATGAGCTTAATATACCCTTGCCTTTAACTCGGTAGTCGTGGATGGAATCTATCTGGAAACTCATATCCGTTTAATTAAATGCTAGCCCAGTAATCTGATTTAAGAGGTCAGTGAAATCAACGTGTAGTTCCTAAACCCGGCTAAATGTATTTCATACTCGACTGCCCAACATTTAATATGGAGGACTCGCTAATATTTTTCAGTGTGTAATAAATTTCTGGCTCCATTATTAAGTGAGGATTGAAAATTAATTCATATATATATATAGTTTGCATTAGGTACAGTTAGTTATACATAACAGGAGAAAAATTCATAGGTACCTATAATTAAACAAAGGTATATTTCAAATAAATTCACGCTGACTGAATATTTATTGGATTTCATAGTTAAATTGAGTTTCATAGTAACCGATACCTAGAATGTTCCAAATAGTTATTTCAGCCTTTGAAGCGTGTTGCCAGTCAAAATAAAGTTTCAAAACAAACCGTTTGTGAATTTGATTTTTACATTTACCAGGAAGCTTTGTTTATCGAAATGGGACCCGATAAAAAAAAACAAAAACATAACGTATTTCTGCGAAAATTCAAGAGATACCCTTGTATTTGTCGAAATATAAATATTAAAAATATCCCGGGGATTCAAGGAGAAGGTATCAACATCTCGCTTAATTTGCTATTAGGTGAATAAAAAAATTCAAATTGAAAAAGGAAAATCCGGATAATCAGATGGAATATAAATCAGCATTGGTGGGGCCGAATTAAGCGCTCTGTGCGATCCGGTCGGAGGCCTACGCGCAATCTCTACTAATAGCATGCAATTCAGCAGAACAGAAATGTTATCATGTGTTATAAATATACCATAAAATTTAAGTAGTGACAGGCTTGTGGTATGGCCATTGGACTGGCCAGTCAAAGGTCAGAGATTTGAATTTAAGGCATGCACCACTGAGTTAACGGAATCATTGTGCGTAATAAAAAATAATGTAATTGCTTATAATGATGTCGGAAAAGATCGTGAGGAAACCAGCACTCTAGATGTGAGAGATGTTCTTCATGGTGTGTAAAGCAATATCAGTTGCGGTAGTTTACAATCTGACACAAGGTTGTTCGACACAATAAGAGGAACATAGATTTAAAAAAAACCGTCGTCGTATGTTAAAAAATCTGACCACAACTAACCCATCCTGTTCGATTCTTTTGTGTTATTAGGTTAGTCGAGTTTTTGATATACTTAATTCACGTGCGTCTAATTTCCAGCATTCTATTCGACCTTGTTTATTATGTCGGTTGTGCTGTAGGGAATTTTCCATAAGGAGTACTATGACCTCAATAATAATAAAAATGTAAAATTATATTACGAGGAATAATAAAAATAGGTCAATTTACGTCGGCAGAAACATCAAAACCAAAAAAATACGTGACGTTAAATTTCAAGCAACCGAAACGAACTTGTTGAAAATTATAAGAAGAATTAAATGAGAATTTACATTTTGAGAGGCAGGTTGGCTTAAAATAATCTACAAAGGAAGAAAATAATCAAAATTTGAACGGTTACCCTATATGCAAGCTGCCAGTACGATCCGTAATTTATACTTTAATCAACGGTCGTCGCTCGGCCCCGGATATGACTGACATCCGCTTTGAATCCACCACTGTGCAGCTCTATAATTTACTTGCTCACTTATTTTTATTTTAGCCTCCTATATTAGTTCCGAGCCTTTGGCAAACTATGTCTGGAAATTTCATAAAACATTTTTTTTATGAATTTTGGGATTTGTCTATACCATTTCAATACCCCAGCGAGCAGAAGTACTTAAAATAATAAGTCTCGTGCCTGGGTCGGGTATCGTCGAGAAGAAAAACGTCGCGCAGTATTTTTATGACACCAATCGATAGGATCAACTATAAAGATAATTTCTACCAATAAATTATGCATCTAAAATTAATGATGCCATTATTGTTAGAAGTATTAACACTACTTTATACTTTAAAAATAAATAAGTTACTGCTACCTACTTTCCTACCAACGACGACTGCCTTTTTTCCACCCTCTACAACAACCACGAGTGGACAATTGGACATGTCCTTCAACGGAAACAGCACAATATTTCACATTTCTATACCAGTTCAGTCGCATCTTCATCTATGAAGTTAGCACGCGCCACCTTTCATTGTACACACCTATTTATGAGTCGTTTGAACCCGTACGTGCTCAGGAAGCACGCTATATCGCGTCCCCTAACTACCATTACGAGATGGTCGGCTACCGAACTCTGGTGGTACCTTAACAGGACGAAAGTCCGAAGTTCTCAATCATATTAGTTTGTGTGGAATTCTAGAAACATCATCGTACTGAGACTTGCCCAAACCGATCATTCATGTTGCTAAAGTAATAAATAATAAATAAATAATAAATAAATCTTTATTGGCCAAAAGTTTGAACATAAACACTTACAAATCATTAGTATGCTCATGAATACATTCATTAAATAACTAATATAATAAGTGTTTGTTTGAACACTGGTACCCAAAGTAAGATTTAACTTGTGTTATGGGCACCAGAATTCTCACAAAGGTATTACTACCTAAGGCAAATTACATTGGGTGCATCAGAGGTCATTATTTGTAAAGTGAGTAAAACAAGTGACAGCCTGTGTGTGTGTGTGTGTGTGTGTGTGTGTGTGTGTGTGTGTGTGTGTGCGTGCGTGCGTGCGTGCGTGCGTGCGTGAGTGTGTGTGTGTGTGCGTGTGTGTTTGTGCAAGCATTAATGTTTATTGTTATGAAGGAAAGTATACATAAATATTTAATTAAATAATAGATATTTTAATAAGATTTTCCATCTCATTATAAGTTTTAGCCTGCAGCCACTCAATAACTTTTTGTTTACAGTGTCGTCTATTATGAGGAAAGGTATTACAAAACTGATTTGCTTTATTATATAATAAAATATAAAGTTTGGACGGTTCGTGGCGACTGAGTAATGACTCGGCGGGTTATACCTCGAGGTATCACCTCCGGTATCTGTATTTAGCAGGCGAGCAAGAATAGCACATTGGTATATATAATATATACCTAATAAAAACTTCGGGACATAAATGGGATAAGCTAAACTCGTCTCTGTACATCAACACTTACAAAAGCTCGACCGGGTATCAAACCTACTATAAATGTGAAAAGATAAGTACAGGTGGTCCTTAGAAAGAAACATAATATAAATAATAATATATGCAACTAATGTCTTTGTGAATACATACAATGTTCGATTCAACGGCGTGGTTGGCGCAATGGTTTTCAGATCGGCTTCTGCACCATGGTTTGCGGGTTCAATTTTCGCACGAAATAACAGGGTATGTGTGTGCGTGATGAGATTCAAATCTATTACCCACGATAAACGAAAAATTCCCAACGCGGGGTAAAAATTAAAAATAAATTATTACTGTACTATAAATGAAATGACGAGTTCTTTGAGTAACTACAAATATTTAATATTTCCAAGAGTACATACTTTTCTCCGTATATGACATTGAAATGGGACACCCGGTCTACAACCATAAACTATCAAATAGTTCAGTATCACGCCCACACAAACGTCGAATAAATAAATCTATTTTTGTTTTATGGGCCAGAGTCCGGCTTCACCCGCAGGTAACATACATAAACGAAACAGATAAACTGGGAGTTTCCATGAAAGCGAAAACTTTTGTTTACTCAGAGTTTATCCCATTTTTCTTTTATACGAGATATAAGAGTTCAAGGTACGCAAACTGTATCGGGAAATTCGGAAACTAGTTTTCGAACAACAATGTTTTCTTAAGAACCTCAAAATACGAGTACATATACACGTAATAGTCTCGATCGCGCGGTCATGGACCGAGTGAGAGCTTCGTTGCATGACCATAAAAGGCATGACGTAAGCGTGACGTCGACATGACGCAGACACGAGGCGGCTATGACGTGGACTAATCGAAACGAGTACGTACTACTCGTATCTCGTGATAGTATGCGCACAAATGTGCTCCATGTCAACACTAAACTACGCTAAGTTACTGCACCCTTCGTCCTTCTGCCTCGCGTTAGCATTCTTTACGGATCGTCGGGACTCAGCTTCATTGCGTCAGAGGCGAATGTTACATCACTTTGTCGCCTAGTTTATCAGGATTCCCGCAAAGTAATTTGTATGTCATCTTACTTACTGTAACTTGTAATATCAGCACATAATCAAGATATTTCCATATTTATGCCGTTAAGGTCAATAACATAGCTGTGGACAGCATCTTGGAAAGACAAAAACTAGTTACCTCTTGGACACAATGTTACCTATTCTTCAAACAAGAGTGGAAACAAGGACCAGTAGGCATTTTAGAAGAACGAATAGTTGAATAAAATGTGTCTAATATTCGTTTCCGCATGCATCAACATAATTTAAATGTTTATTAACGCGCTACGCAAACCACAGGACCTATATCGCATTTGCAATTAAACTCAGTTTGATTGTGAAAAAGCCTTTTGGACGAAGGTAGCACGCATAATGATGCCAGTGTATTTTCGTTTTACGAGGGGCATGTTCTCCACAGCAGTACAGGTCGTAAACATATGCACTTTACGAGGAATGCTCCGTGTCCCCGTCCCGAGACTGTAAGCACCATCTTTCGATGTCATCAAACCTCCTTATATTCTCCTCTCTTTAATTATAGTCCGATTCAAAGGCCAAAATTTACCAACGCGTAAGGTGTAACAACACCATAGTTTAAAGGGCACACGACATTGCTCATAGTGGTGACGTGACAATGTCGACAATTTTGGTATCCAAAAATATTGGTATACCAATCCGTCTTTAGAATTTATATGTTCTAGAAATGTCTTAATCCAAATACCGTAGCGGTTAACTTTAAGTGAGATGCGAACTATAATTCATAAATTTGCCGTCGTACAACTTTAAAAACTAGTATGTATGCATTTGGTTCTGGTACCGTGTGCAAGGAAACAAATCTTATATTCCGCTTGCAGTCCAAGTATGAAATAATAAACTACCATACATGGCGGATAGCATGTATTTTTCCATTTCTGCGGTCACAGGGTATTGGAACTTCGCTTATTTATTTTACAATGCACCCGAGAATAATATTTTTATCAGCGCGAAAATTATTTTCCTTGGAGACTAGTAATTGAAACCGTTTCCACAGTCGCGTTATAAGTTTCTTCCACCTTAATTGTAAAGACGTGAAAAACCTTACGTGTTGTTCAAAAACTCAAGCACCACTTCGCGTGTTTCATATCTCGCAAGTTATTTGTTATATTTCGTAATCAATGTTCATCGCTACGTTGAATTCGAGGCAGATAGAAAATGCTATCGTAACTAAAATCAAATCGCCCACTTCCAAGCGCTACCCTCCGTGTGAGGGTAGCGCAGCCGCCGTAAGACACCCCAAATTGGAAACGCCAGATTTTTCTCTAAGTGGTTATTTCAGATTCCCTGTTTGTTTATGTAAAGGCGTAAACCCAACTGCTAAATCTTTAAGAATAACACAAAGGGAAATCTCGACATTTAATTTGGCTTCCATTTCGCCCTGAGACTTCAAAACAACAACGTTATTGTGCCTATCCATCAATTGTAACCATCGGCACTTACTGGAAAAAACCTTTCAGATTCCTCTGATCTCGTTTACGAAGAATTCGAAATTCTCAAGGTACCTACCCCACGATTACTTTTCATACTAAGAGTAACGCTCAAAATACTCATTTCATCAATTCTCAAAAACGGCCTGACTACTTGGAAATAACTAACCGTAGCTGATGTCAAGTCCGATTTAGTAAGACGCTGTACCAATCATATTATGGTTTCCAGTCGTCGACATAAGTGAATGCTCAGTCAACTTCACAAAAGAAACTAACTTATCTCTACTCAAACTGCCATATGAAAGCCTACAACACTATATAATACATAACCACATCCACCACACTCGATATCACCCCTACACATATCTTTCACACAATCACATATTCAACATTTATAATTTTTCCTCGTCTCTAGTTTTAGAATTAAACTGACTGACTTATAAAAAGGAGGTTTCCTTTTTATAAGTCGGTAACAAAAACTCTTTTTAAAAATACAGTACTAGATATGATTACTTTGAGTTTCACTGTTCAACATTAAATAAATAAAAAAATATTTTTGCTATTCCAACAATAACATGGTTTTCTGGGTATTGCGCCAATACATTACATTCTTGCTACTTTTTGTTATTATTAACTTGATATGTCTTCTGTTACAAAAGAATAAAACAAGTTCCTTTTCTTGTTACAAATGAAGGAAAAAAACCTTTGCCTAGAGCAAAGCTAGTGCGAGAGTCGTTAGTAATGTTTTGCTGACTTCCTGTACGACACAACGGTCACAAGCGTAGGTAGCTCGTTTACTGATATAAAAGTAGAAATCAGGTATTTAGCTCGAATTAAGTAAAGGGTGAAAGGGTTAAAAATTTTACTCTTACATTATCATCACAAGTCCTCTACAAACAAGGGTACAGTGTGGCTTTAATTACATCCGCCTGCTTTACCGAGAAATTAAATTTTAACTAGAAAACATGTCCTTCGAACGACCCTGTAGTGGGCCTCAAGTAGGTACACAAGCATTTTATATTTTTATAACACTAATTCGAAAAACGGGTTGTGCAAATAATAGTAACAATGTGCTATTGTAGAGCTAGGCTTAAAGCGGCGGTAGGTCACACTCTGTCCTGTGCAAACACACAAACTACCCTCCGCTTGTATACCGCTTTTAACAAAACTGCCGACAAATCTCTCATTTTCTTCGACAAATGCCCTTACTTATTCATGCATGTCCTTAGGAAAAGTTGACGGTTGCCCGAACGAACGTTCACTCATGCATGCGAAGAGCACTCTACCGAAAACTTAGACGAGCTTTTGTTGTATAAATAGAAATAAAAAGTTTCAAACTTTTTTTTTTGCTTTGTGGCAGTATTATGTACCGATTTTTTTTTTCAAATGCATTATACACGAGGGGAACTCTGAAGTTATATTTTTTGTGGATTTATCTATGCACCAAATACTTAAGTATTGGTCTTAAATTCAGTCTGCATCTACTATACTTAAATAAATCAAACTTTGATATTATATTGGTATCCTTCAACCATCAATGTGAAAATAGAATATTCAAGCAACGCTGGATCTATTGTTTAATCAGTCCATACGTTCAATACAATCAGTTACTGTTTCAGATTCATAAAACAGTACATCAGGAATCTGATATCCTTAGTTAAGCGAACTGCCAATTATTGAATGCCCGTTATACACTAGCTGAACAACGCTATTACCTACATACAAAGCAAAGCTGTATTTTACCGCGTGTTCTCATGTAGCCTTTGCATAATAGTGTGTATTCCCTGGTTAGTGATAAAGCAAAATAATACTTTGAAATTTAATGGAGTTTCTATTTTTTAGGTCCCCTGGGGGGAGTGGCTAACTTTTTGTATTACGCGTCTGTGTTTTAAGTTGTGCTTAACGCAGCAGGTCGTCGGGGGAACGTTCCAAACTTTTCTGGGAAGGTCTCACAGGCCAGAGAAGCCTAGTTGAGTCTAACCGAGCCGACGAACCTTATTAGGCCGTGGATTGCTTCAGTAGAAAAATTAATAAGCATCGCGTCTGACCTTAGCAGCGATAGGCATTAATGAGAGGCTGAGAATAGAATAAGAAAGAAAAACTCTTGTACAAACTACGTGACAAATGAGACACGTAAGTAATGACCGCTCGTAACAGCAGCTCGACCGTCACATCTGTTCCTTACACTACTCTGTGTTTGTATTCTGACAATGGTTACAACAAATAAAATTTTGCATTTATTGTACATGGCTTCTAGTTGCTATGATATGATTATTCCTGTAATAGATAACTATTATTTGAATTTAGAATAATAACCGATTTATAAGTCATATTAAATTAATAACAATAAAATGTTATTATCCCACGTTAACCTTATAATGTCTGATCTAGTTATCACCTTCCTTTGTATTTGCAAAGGAAGGTGATAACTAGTGAACATTAATATTATTGTTCAATACAAGTACGATTTGAACAGACCCAATGTAACAATCGTTTCTCTTATCATTTTCGCTGTGTGAACGCACGAATTGATCCGTCCACATCCTTCATAATATGATTATGGAAGTAAGGGTCCCTAAACTAGCAATTTGGTGGGATTCGGGCGATCCTTACAAAGCTCACTGCGGTGCACTGCGCTGATAAACAAAACTGCCTATTATACTTGTTTAGCTTAAGTTGTTGGCCAACATTATTAGCGTTTTATGTTCGTTTGTTTTAAGCGAAATTTGGTGGAATATTTCTTTTACGTAGAACTATTAATTATAAGAACAACGTGTTAAAATAACATACTCAATTCGTTAAAGAATGTGTTTTTCTTATCAAGATTACTATATAATTCGAATTAATTCTGTGTTGTAGAAAGGAACTAAGACCGCCTGGAGTACAAATATATCTGACTGACTTATCTCGTCTTGCTCGACGTACAGACTTAGCTACTGCTACACAAACAGCTAGCTCCAATCAATACTCAGGTTCTCTCAAAGGCAAATCAACAGTCAGTCAACCAAACAAGTCGGTCCCTTTGAATTGTACGTAGGTATACGATTGTACGCTCACACGAACACAACGAGAATCGAGAGCTCACCACAACTCATATGCTCATCATGCACTCGGGATCACTTCACACCAAATGACGATCAACGTTATGAACCAACATATACGCGTGTCGTGTATCGATAAAGTGCCAACCCTGCTGACACAAATGATCGCCAAAATTTCCCCCGAGCCCCGGTGAGACTGAGCCGTACCTCTCCAATGTTTTATTTTAACCTGACTTGAATAAAGGAAGGTTACGTGTTAACAGTCTACATACACATAAATTGTTAAACAGCGACTCCCTGATGAGTAGAAGTTTGGTTCAATGACAAAAATTTCCCATGAGCATCGGTGTTCGACGGCGCCAGCCAACTCTCTACATATAAGCCGATACATTGCTTTTATGTGATATACGTTAATTACACTGCTAGCAATAAATACCTAAGCATACTCGTGAGTCGTATGCAGAAACTGCACGCCTAAAGATATACTTTTATATACAACCAGCGACCCGCCCCGGATTCGCACGGGTGCAATTACTAATTAAGAAAATGAGTTTCCAATCTTTCGAATTTTCCTATGGATTTTCCAAAAAAGACTTTCAATTTTTATCCTGGCAATTATGAACAGAACATAACATAACAGTCAAATCTATCGCGCTGACAATTGATTGTATTTACGCAAAGTATTTGCACTAAATGTTAAGAACATTATTTTAAAGAAGCACGCTATTAGTTTCCTAAATTACATAAGATCTTAGTACGCAGCTAAAGTATCTTCCTGAATTATGTGCCTATTAGCCAAACTAATGCTATACCTATTCCTTAGCAAGCTGTTACCATATTTTGAATTGTATGGTGGGGGAGCGAACTTAATTATAAGTTAAAGTTATGTTGCTTGCCCCTTTGCTCCAAAGGATGGCGCATGCGAGGTGAAAAGATACAAAATCACGTGACGGAATACTCTGAGACACCATTGAAAGCCAAGTGACATTCAAACACAAAGTCGCACGGCATCTTCTGGCGTAGCGCTACGTGCGTAGCATTCGTAGCGTCCGTAGCGTAGCACTTCTGAGTAGATATACCATAACGACAACTACTTTTTAAAAATTGCTATGCTCGCTTAGTTTTTTCGCGTTTATCGCTTACATAGAACAAAAGGCTATACAGTACTTTGAAGCAAAGCTACGCAAAGGGGCGCCCTTAGTTTTGTGGACATAATTTGATATCGGCAACCCTTGTAACCAAGTTTGTGAATTAGAGCAATCTGTCGTACGTCAAGAACACCAACGGGCATGCTGTATGGCCATCAATATTCCACGAAGTTAATGTAATAAGCACTTTGTTATATATTCCCATGAAATCAGGGTATTGTAGCTTAATATAGTCACAACATAAAGTCAGCCTAGATATATGTTTTTAGTTTTTTATTAATCGTTTTTCAACTCCCATTCTGTGCTTCAAATCGCATACATATATATCGAGATACATATAAGTATGTACATATATTTATTGGATGATATTCGAACAATTTACAAAACATGAAACACACACAGGTTATACGGTTTTAACAAATTATATATTTGCCAACTTTATATTAATAAAAAACACATATAATATTTTACGTATGCACGCTCATCCTAAATGACATAAATATATATCTAGATATACATTTATACCATCAAAATACATCAAGAAATTCTACATGTTCGTTTTGAAAAAAAATTGTTTCAATATCAATACGTCTTGTCCTGTGTCTATATCATGATCACGATCCCGAACTTCGATCAATACTTTTTATCCTGACTCAGTTTTCGAATTGAGATATCTTAAATGTTTGCACCTATGGTGTCAATCTACTAAACGGTTTTCTTGTGTTTATATTACTCACAGACGAATTATCTATGTTCTGCGCTAATAATAAAGCGACCCAAAATCATAAATGGAACATGCTATAAAAAGAATGATTAAAATTGCTGTCATGTTTAAATTTATAGTACGTAAAAAGCAATAAATTTAATTTATATAAAGTTTTAAAGGTGATGTACGAAGTAGTATAATATGAAATAATTAACTACTACTTGGCGGAAACATCTGTAAAACCGTAGTTTGGTCGCATCAGCTAATTAAAGCACAGACAGATGAGTAAGCTAATAGTATTATGTTTTTTCAAAATGCCACAGGTATTTCCGTCGTGTAGTAATTTATAAAAAGTGTGAGTACTCGCGGGTACAGTTATAAGCGGCAAGCGCACAACATCTAGATTGGGTAAACGTCATCCACACTACACGCGTCCCACACAGACGTACTAAAACACGGTATATAAGACCGGTCAGAATAACTCAATAAGTTATCCACGGTGCAAGAGGGCTTTCTTTGTTATAATAATTTGCGTGATATCATAGAGTATATCTACACTCACGTGCATTTTGTTATGCTTTTCGGTTCCGTTCTACTCTCGAGCTCAGCCGATACTCCTAATCATGAACAGGTCACGAAACGAGGTCGTAAACTGAACAGACGCGAAACTAATCGAGCACCTTCCCTCGTACGTGAGTAAAGTCGGACATATCAATAATCGACAACCCTCTTGCCCAGCTCTTTATACAAAATGCCTAATGCCTATGCCCAGCACTGGACTGCGATGTATGTGATGATATGTACCCGTGAATGTGGCGCTCGTAGTGTGATCGTCTAAGTAGGGGCGGTGCTGCACGCCGCCGCCGGCATGCTATCAGCTGGCCGGCGCAGCCATGTGTCCCCCGCTCACTTCTGCTCACCGCCCTGCGCCTGCGCACAATACCGGACATCACGTTAGTTAGCTAATACAATGTATGCTAACAGTAAAAAGTACGGACGGGTGCAGACACTACAACATTTTGTATGGTGCTAATATTATTGTTATTCTCTAAAAGATATAATATTTTCTTTAGTCTGATGTTTGAACGTAAGTGAAACGAGTAAGGTGAGTTCTAAATTCACACCGGTGAAAACACGTTGCGCGTTCTATCTACAAAAGTACACGATCCGTATATTCTACGATTTTTAATGGTAAGAATCGATTTTATTTGATGAACGCGCAGCTAAGCACATCACGCTGTGAGTTCAGCATATTTGTACACACGTCCAATCGTATCGTATGGGTGAAACCCATAAAAATTTGAGGCTATCCGCGTGCACATAAAGTTTGTGCGATTTAATACCGGGTAATTCTTATAATGCCAAAAAGTTTATGGATATCATCAAATAATGAATCGGTACATACCTCTTTTTAATAATCCATGGAGATCTGAAAGTTATTCTAAATTTAAAATATAACCAGCAGATCAGGATCAATTGATGATCAGTTTCAAACGGTACTATTTAGTTCTTTTTGAAAACTTTTTAGAATTAACCCTGAGCATAAAATGCAAATGGTCTAAAT
The DNA here is from genome assembly GCA_935421205.1 of Xylocampa areola. Taxonomy (NCBI): domain Eukaryota; kingdom Metazoa; phylum Arthropoda; class Insecta; order Lepidoptera; family Noctuidae; genus Xylocampa; species Xylocampa areola. Next base: position 10,946,536 of record OW285201.1, on the reverse strand, counting down.
GCGGACGAGACATAATTGGAGACCAATCAATAGTTCTTTATTAGTACAAATACGGACTTCAGCATTCTTGTCTGCATGCTTATAATATTTGACGACGTGCTTGGCGCAGCGGTCGAGAGTTCAGCTACTGCGCCCAGAGTCACAAGTTCGATTTCCACACGGAGCAAATATATTTATGATCTACAGATAATTGGCACGGGTACGTGTGAAATTCTGCATATGAAATATGTGTTTGTAAATGCAACCACGATACAGGAGAAATGATTAAAAAACATTATTTAAATAATGGTACTGATTTGTGTACAGTATAAATAAATAAATAAATAATCAGCCCATAACTGTCCCACTGCAGGGCAAGGGCCTCTTCTCATACAGAGAAGGCACGAGCTTGATCACCACGCTAGCTCACTGCGGTTTGGCGATTTCAGACTACCAAGTCCAGGTTTCCTCACGATGTTTTCCTTCACCGTATGTCAGTGATTTCTTAGATTAACTAAGAAAGTACATTTATGACATTGAAAAAGTCACATTGGTACATGCCAGGTTTGAACCCACAACCTGCGGCTCTGGAGGCCGACTCGTAACCACTCGGCCACCACGACATCTTTTTTAAATAAATTGTCTTTAAGTTTACTGCGAAGTACTCGTGGCTAAGTAAAAGCCGTAGTCGGTCTGTGTATAGGTAACCATAATTTTATATCGAGACAAGACCCTGCCTCGAAAAACAGATTAAACCATCGGTTCTGATTTGGCAAATCGGTGTCCCTTTACAATTTTATATCTTAACTCCATAATGATTCTATTTGAATTTTATCTTAGTCAAAACTCCATATATAATAATTATCATGTTAGTACCTCCCTAGACTTGCTACTTTCAGCATCGGTGATCAGTAATTCAGTCGCTTTTTGAAAGCTCGATACGATACGAACGTTGATACTCGTGATTCGGCGTCACCGAACGCAATGTCGCCAAAACTCGATACAGCACTGATGTCCAAATCACAGATTGTCGATACTAACAATAGCTTGTCTATTTAAGCTCTTACACAATTTATTGATATACTTAACCTTCTTAAACCAAACCAACTATACAAGGTGTTTGGTGCATTGCGTTTGCCAAATTGAACTGACCGAAAGGAGGGATTAATGACCTCTCTATCTAGCTCTCTAGCCCAAATAACTCGGATGACGATCGCTTTTATTGTAATATAAAGCTAAATTTGAATTTGACTTTAATTTGCAAGTAATTTTGAATTCAATAGAATCATATAACAGTAAACATATAGGTATATTAAAATTAAAAAAGTTTATACCAATAAAAAAAAACAGTTTAAATGTAGATTATGCAATTTATCAAAACAAAAAGTAAATAATTGAAATATAAAATAAACCCCTCTTTCGGCCAGTTCTATTTGGCAAACGATGTTCCAAACATCCCGTATACCAAAATATATCTGACTGACAAGTTCTTAAGCGCTCTACGTTAGTTCTTGTAAGTTATTCTCAACTTTTGAAGTTTTGCGCGAGTTTCACTTATACGTCTCATCTTTCAAGGCATAGCACAGTCGAGTACCCTCTGCACCTGTGCAACTCTATAAACCTTTTTTAAACTTCTGTACTTCATCGACGTACATAGACGACAACTCTATTCGTAAAAGGCAAATAGGTTTTACTTACTAACATTATCTAAGTCAGATCCCGATTAAATGAAAAAGTCCCGCTTTTAAGATTACTCGCATTTTTTTTCTTACGTACTAATATTTATATACGTATATTTAACACAGATTTTTCAGCTCGAAGCGCAAAGAAAATAGGTACTTATAAAGAAATGGGCCGAGCCTCCCTACACACCTCATTCATCATGTTTGGTAACTTACATTCAAAAAGAAAAATGGAATGTAAAACCAAACGTCTCGGCCATACATGGAAAGTAAATTCATAACTCCTCCTTTTAGCTCCCCGCTATGGGGTAAAATTAGATAAAAGAATTTGTTCATTTCACACTTTGTCCCTTTTAAGGTGGACAAATGATGCCATCCCATCCAAAAAGGCTTCCTTCTAGTACGACAAAATAAGATTTCTAATAAAATTATATGATGGGATTCTTGACAAGCATGTAGTTACTTAGTTTTTTTAACTTTATTTATTATTACACACAAAATTGCTAATGAATAAAATGTTAATCTATAATATTAAGACTTATTATTTACAAAAATCTAGTTTTAAAACTACCTAATAACTCAAAAACTTCTAGTACCAAAGTAAACATTTCGTTTAACTCTCCAATAAAAACTATTAGTCTGAATACCATACAATTAGTAAATACTTAAGTTTAAAGTCAAAGCATTTATTAATATAATTTACAGGCACGTTCGAATTGTAAAAAATTTGTGGCCAGATTACAAAATATAAATTCCTATAAAGAAGAATAGATTACTAGAAAGACGGGCATGAAACTCCATGATGTATTATAATATACCTATGTCCACAATCAAAATTAGATAATCATTATGAAAACGAATTACTTTCCTGTACTAATCTTATAGACAAAAATTTGTCCAAGACGGCATCGCAAGCGTGACGGAGGCTCTATCTAATTCCTCAGATATAACCAGAAATTGTAATCTATAGCTAATTTCTAAACGTATTTATTAAATATCAATACCTAGGTCCTCTTTTCTTAATCACTTTTGCTCTAACATCTATACATAAGTATAACATATTATCACTTAGGTATGTATATAATATATATAGCCACTTCGAACACTCAATATTCTAAGTGTATCAATATTCATCATCTTTACAGATAGATGTCAGCTACTGTAAAAAGGTTCATCTTTCACAAGACACGCGTCAGGGTTCAATCAAATAAGTAACACATTCGCCCCGAATATTTTCGCCGTAAACTTTTTCGTATGATGAAAAACTATCGAATGTCTCGTGTCATGTAGTTTTACTCAGTATTATTCGTCGCCGAGACAACTAATAGCAATCTACTTAAAATTATATTAAGACCACGGCTTATTTGGAATAGAGCTAGTATGATAATTAAATGAAAACCTGAAGTATAATTTTTTGATGCTGTATAATGGGAAAATATATAATATGTATGAATGTCTAAAACAAACTAGCGATACAACTAACTGTTACGTTGAATAATGCTTATCCGCTAGTCCATCCATGCCATACCTCATATAGATACTGCACGAGATCCAATAAAACACAACGCAAAATACCTACTAGTAACAAAAAAGACCAAAAAGTAAAATTTTAGTCAAAATCAAGAACGTTTTCAATAGGCAAACGAACCTTTTCAAAACCAGAACTTCAAATCATTTCGAAAACTTCATCCAATCCAAACGTGAACGTAAATGAACAGTTCCCTCGATTTTCATGTCCGCTAGTTCTCTTCATTGTATTTGAATTCAATTAAAACGTTTCAGGAAGTTTGACTCTGATAGGAAGTAAAGGAAATATTCCAAGTTCGCATTGAAAAGGTGATGGAGAATGTGGGACAAGAAACTTTGCGGAGATAACACGTTCACATTCTACGCTTTTGTTTGGGCAACGCAATAGTTTGTTCTACGAACGACGATATGAATACTCCTCACTCGGAAAATGTTAAAATATGGATAAGAGCTTACTCACAAAGCTTTTTTTGGGACTCGACACAAGAATAACTAGGGAATCTAAAATATACAGATGTAAAGCAGTTGTTAAGACTCGCGTCCATACAGTAACAATATTGTAAAGAATATTCCGCGTATTCCGTCATATTTGAATGTAAAATGAGAAGTTTCCAAGAATTTATATGAAATTCAAGGAGACAAAGAAACAATCTATCACCGTCTTTAAGAACAGCTACCTACGTAGGTAGTACACAGCACAGCGCGAATACTTCTGCTAACTTTTATTACGTTTTCCTCGGGCTTACTGTTTATGTCCCCTTGCCTTTTATAACCGGGATGAGATATTTTTTATGTGACACCTTTAGCCTTCAACGAAAGAACTTCAATAAAACATAAAACGACGTGTATTAATAATACCTACTTATGCAAAATGTTATCGTCGATAGCACCTTTACTGCCAGTTTTAAAAGTAATAGATAAAAAAAAGAATAGATCAGTTTAGATTTCAGTATGTTGTTTTGGAGATTTCCTTTAGGCCAGTAGTATTTACCAGAATATTAGAAATAAGATTTTCGAAATATTATATTTATGAGTACCGGTACAACTATTTTTACGGTATTATTTACTAGGTCTGAAACAATAATGGTAACAACTAAGTTAACCGCAAAGGAAACATGGCGAACAAAATATTTAAACCTAATAGTTGGAATTTCTGTCGTGTCGGCTGTTCGGCGACTGTCACGTGGGAAACATGCGCCATTTATTTGTAGCGGTCTGCTTGTGGCACACACTCATTCTCCAAATGTTTTTGTTGTTCGAAACTCCGGTACGGCATGCTCTGATATACGTCACAATCCACTGCGACATGCGTATGTACTCGACAACTTTCAGTAGTTTTTCAAACGCTTCTCGTTCTTCGTGCCCCAAAAACCTTTTCTACCGTTATCCGGCGAGCATTCTTACATTCTGAGGGCTTCTTTGACTGCGTCCATTGTGGGCGCCGTTCCTCTTAATATACGCCAACGATCTTGAAAATGGGTTTGCTCATTCACATTACCGTTCCTGTCTTGACTCCTATATCGATTTGAACTAGGAAACGCTTTTAATAAGATTACAACTTAATCTGATATTTTCTGTTTTACCTAATAGACTAAGGTAGCAGCTCTTCGTAAGCATTAAAATTAGATTTTCCCCTTAATATTTTATAGCGTACCACCATTATCAGCGTCATAACTTACAAAGATAATGGTCGTTACATGCTCCGAAGAATCTTATATGCAACATTATAAGACGCCTCATGGGAGCCAAAGTGGACTGCTTGTGACTTTGGATAATAGTTGATTCTTCAGTGTGTCGATACATTATTTATTTAACAGGCATTATTTATATATGGTAGTCAGAAACCACCGCTTTGCAGTTCGACTAAAAGCTGTCTACGATCTACTAAACTTCATTTATTTCTCCTAAAGCCTAAAACATCATTTATGTATTGTGGAACCTTAAAGTATTTCTATATTTTAGAAACCTTCTTTGTTCGTGTATATTTAGTGAAATATTTATTTTGTAGATAGAAAACCATATACCGTACGAAATAAAACTTAATAACGCGTTTCAAACTCAATATTCTGTAACATTTTGCTACATAAACGGTAATAGCTTATATTAAAGAGAAATCTCCTGGAGCAACGTATTTTCTTTGTCCTTTTAAGATAAAGATGACTGTAAAAGCTACTAAAATAAAGATAAACAAATTAGGAAACCAAAACATTACAAAAGATATTACGTTAAGCCATGCCTTTCATAAGTAGGTACCTTAACCTCGCGTAAACCTCTGAGTGAGCAATATAAACACAAGATTCGTTCAAGAGTTCCTGACCGCCACGCGTCCGCAACACGATTTTTCTTCCCCTTGAAATTCATTCGATTTCGTTTCTTAAGACAGTCCCCTATCGTTATCACTTGATGTACCTGCTATACTGTAGCTGTGAATGTCGGTAGTTTTAGTTGTTTCTTCTTTGTGAATTGAGATTAACTTTCATATTATTTGTAGGGATAAATTCAATAGATCGCTGATACATGAATACGACATCGGAAATACCTACGATTCAAATCAAAAACGTTGTTGAATGTCTTTTAGTAATCTACATTGCGGAAAAACAATAAAAACGGTTTTCATTACAGTATTAAAAGCTTTAAAACTAGTCGTTTGGTCGACAACATGGAATAAATATAGTTTACAAAAAAAAAACTGCTATCGATTTTTAAAACAATAACCGGGAGATTCAATGTCAAGTTTCACTCGCAGTAGATAAGCGACACCTGTTACATTAGCATGTTATATTATCTAATGACAGTCAGATTTTCTGCTGCGAGTCATATTATTTATTAACTAAAAGCTAATAATGACTAGGTTGGCAATGAGAAAGTCAAGGAGTGTACTCATTTGATCAGGGACAACAGCGCACGTGCGCGACCCTATCCCCTCGGGGTAGAGGTTAAAATACAACGGCTGGTCTCCCGGGGCGGGCTGCTTCGTAATTCATTCATTTTTATTCCGAATGCCACCGGCTAGAGCTGTAAGCTTGCGGAAAATCGTTACCGGCGTCGACAATAGCCATGCAGAGTAGTGATACACGCAACGCATCCACTTACACATATATTTACGGACGCGGCTACTTTACATCGCGCCACAATCGCCGGTCCCCGGGAACGTGGTCACTGAGCTAAGACTAGAGGCACATACACTGCGCGGCACAGCCGGCTCCGTGCCGAGCCCGCGGGCGTGGAGCAGCGGCGTGCGGCGTGCGGCGTGGCGCGGACCTGCACGAGGGCGTGTACGCGCGACGTTCGGACGCGGCGGCTCAGGTGACGCACGGACGCAGCGCGGTGCGGTGCGGTGCGGGACGAGCGCTCGCACGGGCCAGCGCCGACACACGACAGCCTCCGTCGCAATGACGAAGCGGCCGGGTACGCGCGCGCGCTCTGCGACGCAGCCTCCGAATCTCTCCGATTGGCTACGAGATCTGACGACGCAGGGGTGAACAAACCCGCCACGCTTCTCCTTCTAACACAGTGACGAGGTTAAAAAGGATTTAGACTTTCTCGTAGCATTTTACGGTTCGATCGTCCTCAACGTACATTTTGTAAATCTAGACAACGACTCAGTTGTGAATTAGTCTGAATTGAGTATAAATACCAAATATCTTAATGTCACATGTGTCGTTAATCGGATACATAATCGTTGCGCGATATGCTTGTGCCGCTACCACGTAACGCTTGTCAGATAAAATACCTTTAGTTACAGTCCAAACATCATCCCGGCATTTCAATAGTACCAGATAATAATAAATCTAACAAAGAAGATTAAGTGTAAGGCTGCTAATGCGATCAATTAAACGTTTCAAAGTTAACTTTTGATTTTAGATTTATACTTACTACTTCAAGTAAATTCTCAATTAAATTTTCTCAAATATATGAATTAAATAATACCTACAGTTATATAAATTGACAATTTAAATACGAATAAAACTGTTGAGAGCTGATCGAAAACGATTAAAACTACGCAAATTGATATCCCTGGGAAAGCGGCAGGTGACGCCGACTCCAGGAAAACATATCCATTGTGCCGGCCGGGCCCGCAACCTCCTACCGTACTGGCGAACTCCTTACGGTGTGATTATATTACATTAAATAAATTCTAATCGATTGTCTTTCAAATAACCAATCATATATAATGTCATCAGAAAACAACTTCATAAACGGCTGACTAAATATAATGACCTAAACAAAACAAATTTAACGAAAATTTTAATACTTTGACATTTGTGTATAAATCTCATTTTATTAACCGAAACGTGTAGGGTGTAAAGAGGATTAGGTTAATTAATTCTTAATGATAAAATGTTAAAAGGAGCTCATACAATTTCAATATAACGTTACCGAGACGACGTATTAACGATTTGAAGGAATGATAAAAAATACATGTAAAATAAACGTAAACCAAATTATACAAAACTTATCAAAACTTTGCAAGCACCAATTAAAATATATTTTCAGGTTTTATTAACAATAAACAACTAGATACGTATAGTTCGTAGACCGCGCTACGAATTCGTAGCTCGTTGCAGCCGGAACAGTATAGTAGTCCCTAATTCCTTTTGTTGTTTGAAAGCTTTTGCATAATCGCATTCAAAACATAAATAAATATTTGTATAAAACGACAACGCTATTATTTTAACAATGTTGCATCCTAGTATCTCGAAATCTCCTCAAATTCGCATTCCACAAACAAATACGATTTTTAACCTTATTCTTGGGTTTGCATTTTATATGAGTAATTACTAGCTTACATATGCTTGGCGTTCAATTTATTGTGTTAAACCAGTTTAAATGTCTTCTTTATAAAAATTATAATAGTATCTACCTATTTGTATTTTTTAACATTAACATGTAATTATATTTTTTTGTTTTGATAACACCTAGTTTGTAAGTACCTATACCTTAATTAGATTTGATCTATTTAGCTCTTCTTGTAGACCCTCACTTGCAGATTTGCTAGAAGGTAATGAAATCAGAGATCTCAGATTATTAATTGATGAAATAAGATTACTGTACGCTGCCTTCAGCCCTGCTCAATTAGGGTCTAATCGATTTATTACAAAAGTGATTTCTAACGTAGGCGGCGAGCGATACCATATGATAATCACAATAATATGCTGTGTAGCATCAGCAATTACTTCATCAAGATTTCAAGGAGTTTCTTTGAATGCTAACAGTTTTATCATAACTTTTAGGCCAATGTAAATAAACATTACTCAGCACGAATCACAGTGACAGTTATGTGAACCGCCTCCAATATTTCCCATGATACTAGAGGAATGAATTCTAATTAACACTGATATACTTAGACAATGTGTAATATAGTAGCGTGTACTACTTCGTTAGTCTAGTGGTCGCAGCGTGGCTTCTGAGCGTGAGGTCCTAGGTTCTATTCCCGGGCCGAGCAGAGTTATTTGATGTTTCGGTTAGGAAATTCTCAATAGCAACCCGGAGTTCTAAATTGTGCCTAGTAGATAGCCCATAACAACATTTGTAAAATGTGGTTGTACAACTGTGAACGCCTCTGCCTACCCCTTCGAGAAATACAGGCCGGCCATATTATGTTACGTACATTAAATGTTCACTATTTAATAAATTGCAAAATGAAATCTGAACTTGATTTGAGGTGAATCCGACTGACTGTTACTGAGTTGGTTAGTGCAGGGTCACCGACATGCTAACTACGCTGAATACTCGCGTACCGATGGGAATTGACGTCACTACGGCCAAAAGATGACGCGCTCGCCAAATATCACGTTTTATTTTTATGTTATGTAGTTATTACAGAAATAATGTACTTGCATCGAAATATCGGCTTCGATCGTCAAGGCGACGTCATGCGGCCAATCGCGAAGTATGCCAGCCTCGAGGCCAAGATAAATTCCCACATGCTTTGACATAGTATTATTCCTGTCACTGTCACACAACTATCAAACTACAAGTGTTACATATTAATTATTGTTCAACGGTTAGCTGTCACGAGTCAAAGCGAGTCAAACTCGCGACATCGCCGCGGCCTCAGCTCATGACTAAGGGCTCCGTTCGAGTTCAAAACTAGTCGGGCAATCCCGAAGAATGCAAGTGAGTAATAACCGTTGAACAATAATTAATATGAATGTGTCTCACGAAAGTTATTATACAAAAAAAAAAGTGTTACATAGAGACGGGAACATAGCTAACCTAAAGTACGTGCTAATTACTTATGTAAACATTACTGAGCACGTGCTTTAGCTTACAATTTTTACTGTGACTGTCACACAACTGTCGAACTACAAGTGCGAGATAGAGACGGGAACTTAACTAACCGAAAGGACGTACTAAATACTTAAGTCCAAACAAATAAACATTAATTAGCATTATTTATATCACCATCACACTTAGAGGGCCAGACGGGAGACGCCTTCTGACTAAATATCGAACAAATTTGCTCGCCACTTTTGGTGGGGGGTGAGGTAAAACTCAAGCACAAAAGATCTTGCACTAAAGCGAAAATAGCTCTCGTCATTACATTAGCAGTATTAAAATACATAAAAAAAAATAACACCAACAAAGAATGCTGTTACACTCGATTAAAATCATGCACTATAATTGTAACCATACTGGTAAAAGGTACCTTAATATGATTGGGAATCATATGCCAGTGGCGAGAGGGGTACACTCGCTAAAACGACTCCAGTACTAATTCCTTTAATCCATCACACCATCACATAATACGTGCTAAGTAATGTTTTTTTTTATCAAAAGTGGATCTACGTTTGCCCACCAACTCGCGTGATGGCAGGCGACGGTGTGGCCGAGGATAGAGCACGTATTTCCAGAATAAATCTATCCCCACTTAAGAAAGTGGATAGATTTTGGGAGAACGATAGTTGGGGAGTTGATGCAACTGCCCAGACACGTCTCCCACAACGGTTGCGCCGCACTACATCCCGCAACACGACTAGGTCGCTTCACGGCTTCGTCCGGTGGGTGGTAACCAGACGCGGTCGAAGCCTCCCACCAAAAATTGTCTATTTAACTTGGCCTAAGATCACGACGTGTATTGAGTACTTCCTGCCGTGATTGATGAATTGGTAATATTCAGATCATGTAGTTTGACTCGCAACATCGGGCTCAGCTCATGACTAAGGGCTCCGTTCGAGTTCGAAATTAGTCGGGCAACCCCGTAGAATGCACGTGACTAATAACAGTTGAACAATAATTACCTAACATATAAAGGTTCCAAGATCGACGTCATAGCCACATGATCGACTAACTATCTTTATCAGCGCCGGTTCAATATATACTGCTGCGTGGTGCTGCTGAATCGTATATGGCTCTTTTCGCACGTAATTAGGTACTTCCATGAAACGGGAAATGTGTTTTATAGAATACAGTACGCAACGTATCAATCTACTTTATTTCTTTCTAGTACTAACGCCTCACGAAAAAATATAAAGTAGGTAAAGTGGGTGAAAATTTAAAATAGTTTCAGGAGTAGATACTTACTTTATCAATGATTATTATACTTTTCAGGATAGTAAAATACTCTTGATTGCTCTGCTAAGAAGCTATCTCAAAGATTCGATTTAGCTACAGTCTTTCCCTCACTTTTTATAAAATGTTATAGTGATCATCATAAACATCATCATACAGGGTGAAATTTTTGAATTGGTCGTGGATGGCCAAATCCAAAACTATAAAGAATAGCGTAAAATACTTATAGGAGTCTCGGGCCCGATTTTGATCAAAACAAAAACTGCACTTTTGGTTTTTTTTTAAATCAATGTTCCTAGGCCGTAATCGAACCCGGGAATTCAGCATCAGCTATCTGCCAGTGAAAGACCCAGCCCAATCTGTCCAGCCGTTTCGGAGACTAGCCGGAACAAACAGACAAATTTTATAAAATATAATTTTGTTAAGTACCGTATATACTTTCATATGTTTTTTGCATAATATAAATCCCTCTTTCAATGTTTGTTTTTTAACTATTAAATTTATTAATTGTCGCTTGTGGCGCACCCCGCGCTGACGCGCTTCGAGTGCGTGCCCAACTACATGCAGTGCTCCCTGCCGCTTACCGCTTGCTACGGCTGCTCACGTTCAGCGTTCATGAGGTATACCTATCAGATTATTATGACGTGAATTCCGTAAAAATCGTCTAAAGACACCTACGGTATTTCAATTAAATTAATAAGTCTGATAGCATTATCTGTTTCTCCTGTACTCTCGAATTTCTTTAACACCTGCATAAAAGAAGGCTCATTTCCAACTCCCATGAAATGTACTAAGATTTCCCCTTTGTTCAAAGGGAAAGGGAAACGAGATGGCATTGATAAGCCAGTCTCGAGAATGGCCTGAGTAGTCGAGTGTTACAGCTTTTATCAGCCACAGGCGCTCTTTGAGACCGGCAATACTACGAGTATTGCCAGCCTGAAAGGGCGCCTGTGGCCGTGAAAGCCGATCGACAACATCATTAACCCGTGAGCTAGTACGCAGAGTGCTGGTTGCTCGAGCGAATAAGCGGCAGGTGGCGCTATTATGTTGTAACCTGTCAAAGGCATTCGATGTTACCGACCGAGCTATACTTGCTGATAAATTACAACATTACGGCGTGGACGGCACATCGCATGCTTTATTGACAGAGCTGATGCATGATAGGTCACAAATCGTTGTGGGATGCGGAGGCACCGTGAGGTGGCACCCCTTGGAATCAGTGATGGGAGTAGCGCAGCGTTCGTTTGTATCAAATATACTATTCTCTTTGCTCCTGAATGATTTGCCAAGTTCTGTGACCGACGCTGAAACATTCATGTACGTGGATGATGTAGCGGCGCTGGTTACGGCAACTTCGGTAGATCAACTCGAGCTGAGACTAAATACGGCCGCGAACCAGTTATCTGAATGGTTTCAAGTGAATGGCCTTGTGCTTAATCTAAAAAAGACAATATAATATTTAACGGGTATTATGCATTATTTTATATTGGTAGCTTCTTTAGCTTCAGTATTTTGTAAATGTGAGAACCCCGTAAACTTGTCAAATGCGTTGCAATTCATTAAATAAGGCTTATCTAATTTTCTTATAAATTAGTGATTGCATCCAAGATTGTTTTTCTTACAAACTTTTCGCCCAAAATTGTATTTACAGAAATTGTGAAAAATGCAAAGTTTATAAGAGTAACCATCGAGTTCATTGCCAGTTCTTCTCCATAGGAAACGACTTTTTGGAACCGTGCACCTAAATCCTGACGTTTCATAAGTGCCTTTGTATGGTATATCATCAATCATCAATACATCAATATAAACACATCAACACGGTCTAGGGATATTTTTAAAAAAGCGAATTACTATCAATATGTTAATTATTTATGTGACATGTATATATTTAAAAGATACGTTATTTAATATTCTACCATTTTCTAGTAATGGTTAAGGTACTTCGATTAAAATTTCAGGATTTTATGGAAAAAAAATGAAGCATAGACGGAAACCGTATATGAATTAACTTTTAATTTATGAGTAAAAACTGAAAAAAATATAAAAATCATTTAATTTGTGTTTATAAACTTGAAGTTAGTAGTCTGAGAAAGCGCCCATGATGTTCATAACACATCGGCAACGATTCGGCATGCTCAGAACAAGGTTGTCAATGTCTTGCTGCGGAATATTGTCCCATGTCCTTCTGAGGTGCGCAAAAAGTTGATCTTCTGTAGCCAGATTTTCAGGAACTTCCTTCGGAGCTCTTCTTTGCAGCATATCCCACGCATGCTCAATGGGATTTAGATCTGGCGATTGAGCAGGCCAGTCTAAGGCCCTAACATTGTGTGTATGTAACCAAGCTGCTACCGTTCTCGCCGTGTGTGCCCGGGCATTGTCGTGCATGAGCAGGAAATCTTGCCCCATTTGTGTTCTGTGGGGCAAGATTACGGGCCCCAGCACCTGTTGGACGTATCGTTCTGCCGTCATATTGCCCCGCACCCAAACGAGATCCGTCCGTCCTCCAAGACGAATTCCTGCCCAAACCATAATTGTTCCTCCTTGGTATGGGTGAACTTCCTGAGGGTTCTGAAGACGGCTCCATCGTCCAGGAACTCGCCAAACACGCGTCCTTCGTGAATCTGGATGGAAGCCGAGCCTGGATTCATCCGTGAACAGCACATTGGACCATTGTTCACGGCCCCAGTCCACGTGGTTCCGAACCCATTCTAATCGTCGTCCACGATTGCCTCTCCGTAAAGGTGGGACCCGGAGTGGTCTACGAGAGCGTAGATTGCTTTCATGCAGTCGCCTTCTTACAGTTTGGTCACTCACACGCACTTGGTGTTCCACTCGCAGCCTTTGGACCAATTGAGTCGCCGTTGCATTTGGTTGAGCTCGCGCAGTAATTTGCAAAAATCGGTCTTGTCTGGGGGTAGTGATGCGACTTGGCCCCGGGTGCCTCTCCGCTACTTCACCTGTGGCACGATAGCGTGTCCACAATCTTGAAATTACATTTTGGTGGGTCCCTATGGCCTCAGCAACATTACGCTGAACAGACCCAGCTTCCAGCATTCCCACAGATCGTAACATCTCCGCCCTCGTCAAATGTTGGCGTTGCATGGCTACAATACCTCAATTTTAACTTTATCTTTCGTTTAAAAATGAAAAAAAACTCTAACTAAATGTAATTCGTATTGTTTTCTAAATTTTGCACAAATGAAAATTCCCTCTCCTACACATCAAGACATTTTTATGCCACCGAAACAAAAGAATTTTCAAAAATTTGAATTTGGAATTAGTCTGAGATAAATTACAAACAAATCGGTGTATAAAAGATTCCAATGCGGCCAGTACCTACTTTTCGAGTTATTTAATTGAGTATGAAATATCCCTAGACCGTGTTGATGTGTGTATATAATCAATATATATACATTTAGTAAAAATGTAACGGATCGCTGTCTGTACATGCAAGATATATAAGAAAAAATATTATTTGGACCTTTATCAACGCAAATAGCACCCAAGGCAATTATTGTTAGAATTTTGGTCTGTTTGTCTGTTTATCTGTTTGTCTGTGCGTTTGTGTACACTAATCTCACAAAGGGCTTATCCGATTTAGATGACGTTTTCACTAATACATTGTGGTAAGCTTCATTAACATTTAGTGTTTGTTTCATCTCAATCGGTTCATAAATAAAAAAGTTATGCCAATTTAAAGAATCACGTCGGACATCGTCATCGTCGTTGTTATTTACGACATCGAGTTCCATACTTGTCGCTGGCACAGCTAGTATGAAATAAAAACCTTTGACTTTGACTTTGAATATGCATTTAGTAAAAAGCGGTTATTCTGGCATTACAAACAGAAACTCAAATTTCATTTATTTGTTTCTATGAGTGAACACGATGTACCTACATATACGTCGCAGATGGATTGCAGAATCAGCTGTGTTACAAAATTTCTTGCTGGTTTACAAAACAGGATCTGTTATGTAAAACAGCTGAACGTTGTTCAGCTGTTTCTGTTCAGATCCTGTTTTGTCATTGCGCGACGTTTAACTGCTACTCAGGGGCGGATTTCCCTATAGGCCGAGTAGGCCCGGGCCTAGGACGGCAAAATTTAGGGGGCGGCAAAATTCAATTGTCATCAAAAGTCAAAAGACAATTAGTGAATAACGATTCATTGCTTCTCACAAATAGAAATGGTAAGAAAACAAATAGAAAAATTACAAATAGAATGGTATCTGAAATACTGATGGAGATAATTAAATCATTTACTAACGTTTTTTTTTTTTTCATTGTTAATTAAATTTCTATAGTTTATATAATTTTTCATGCTTTACAGCACATCGGGCAATCTTTCGTAGGCCTAGGGCAGCCAACGTATCAAATCCGCCCCTGCTGCTACCCGTAACTCTTCTACATAATGTAGAATGGCTTATTTATCTACAGACAGATATAGAGTTATTTATTGTATAGGTACAAGTTACATGGATCATCACTAAAGTCAAAGAAAGGATAGGTACTATATTCTGAATTTTCTTTCTGTGAATAAGTCGACAGAACCCCGCTTTGCTAGGCTCCTATTTCTATATCTGTAAGGTCAAAAAGAACCTAAACATGAAGGGGATGACGGGGCCAGTGAACGAGCATAGCGAGCGATCTCCCCCGTCACCCCTTCGAACCTAACCTGGGACGTACTCGCTGCACTGACTATGATCACACATACGCTGATTGAGCGATGAATTTCATACTATTTCCTAGTTGGTCTAGTACTGCCTTATTGGTCTAGTGGTCCCTAGAGCGACTGCTGCACGGAGTTCTGGGTTCGATTCCCAGTTTTCTTAGGTCAGGCGTTGTTATTGGAGTTGTCTGGAAATTCTCATAGATTCTTATATTCTAGATTAAACAAAATTCATAAAAAATTATATATACTTACATTTCAATTTGTGACTTCAAGTATACTCTTCTGCCTACCCTTCGGAGAAAAGAGGCATCTATGTAAGTATTTTCATCTACCCTCATATTATATTTTTGTCTAAATACCTACTGCTACCTCCATTAATCTAATACCCGACAAATTTATTAGCCACACAATAATGTCTAACTTAAATAACAACACAATGTTACCCTTGACATCAAACCTTATTGTCAGGATTACATTTTTCCTATTTTTAATGTATGCATTTTTCTATAGGTTGGACCAGAACAATTCCTGCTAAAATAAAAAAGACTATGCGTAGAAATGATAGATATCGCCGTACGTTTAAATCAATAATTGGCATTAATTTAGAAACATGCTTAAATGCAGCATATAAATGAAATGAATTTGATAATACTAACATAAGTTCCCTTTGGTGCTTCCAGTTATTCGTTAGCCATCCGCCGCGTATTTTTATTTGATAAGCCGCAGATAATCTAGCCAACGAACCACTTGATGTAGATTGGTCATCGATTTCAAACACCTGCAATACCAAAGCTGCTGTTGATGGATGGGTGCCATAAAAAATCAATATAAGCACCACGCGGGATAGAGATGTAGATATTTCCCAAAGGGTTTAATTAATTAATACCATACAATAATAAGTGGTGAGCCTACTGCTATCTACCGGGCTCGGATCTTATTTCCAGGCCGTTATAGTTTCCTAGCAGAAAAACCCAATAAAACCACCCGACCGGGAGAATCTGACAAGACTTCATCCGTGTTTGCGTGCTCGTTAAACTAATGAGTTCAGACCCAAATATACGTACTTACTCCGTTGGCTCAATGACCCAAAATTTAGACTTGGCCTCTGATAAGAGAGCACAATATAAAGAAATAGGAAAACGGGAACATGCAGTGTTCAAATTATTTGTTGATTCTTGATGGCCGTAATAGGAGGAGACAAAATAGGTAAATTAAATACAAGGCGTCATTCTACGACACATAATTTTAATCGTATCACAGTTTCACAGACAAACATCAGGCAAACTATATTCAACTGTAGAATCTAAATGAACAACCGCACTTTTATGTTCTAAGGACATCTCGAATGCGTCGCCATCTTCCGTCAGTTTATCGAAGAAATAACTTGTGTTCACTTTGCTAATAATGGAATTATTATTACTATTAGTACTGTACCTAAAATTACTTTTCCTTACTGGACTGTCCCTTGGCGTAGAACAGTTATTATGGATTTGCGTTAGGATCGATTTCCTCATACTTAATTTCTTAGGAGTAGAATACTTATTAAAAACTAACTTAACTAAATTATTGTTTACTGTAGCAGTCTTTATTTCCGGAGATCTAGTGATAATATTATCTATAATATCTGATAAATCACTTTCATTAATATCGTCTTCCGTACCATTTAACATACTTATGTTAAATCGGTTTACATTTTCGTTTTCTTTGCCATCACAAAAACCATCCGAGAATTTAAAATCATCTTCAACAGGCAAAACATCTATGATATTTTTCTCACAATTTAAAGACACGTTTTTAAAGCTTTGCCTTAAAGACTGCATTAATTTCTTGCTGGTTCTTCTCCTTTTGCTTGCGATGAAGCTGTTCAATGTTTTCTGTCCTTTCTTTGTATTGTTTTTAATTTTTCTTTTTAGTCTCTTAACTGATACACTGACATTTAAACCACTAGTATTAGTTTTGGTTACATTTAATTCTAAAACTTCCATAGACACGTTTAAGTTATCAACAGGTTCCTTATTTTTAGGTTTCTTATTGTATTTTCTTTTTGGTTTGTCAGGATTAGGATTGATGTTTTCTTTCTTTTTGCGAGTCTTCTTTTCTTTGGGTGGCTTCTTGATGGACTCTTCGTAGGCCGCCACTACCTCTGGGTAGTACTTGCGCATTAAATCTTGTCTTTCGGTTGTCGTCCATGCAGTTAAGGGATCTTCATCGTCTGTAAACAATAACGTTTTTTTTTTCTTTTGTTTTTTTTTTATTCTGCTATGTTTAATATTCGAATTACATTCTTACCTTCGAACTGGTCGTCAGGTATAAGTTCTTCATATTGACCATCGATATCGGCCCACACAACCTCATAACTTGGAACACCTGTAATTTTTTTTTAACCTATAGCAATCTATAAAGCACACTATTATGTACGAGCTGTAATTTTTTTAAGTAATAATAGTTACCTCTTGGATTTCTCTTTTTCTTTATTAATGCAGCTTTAATGGTTCTGCAGGGCACATTGTCTTGACAGTGCCATTTAGTAAGTAAAGGCAAGAATTTCTCCACACAATATCTTTCTGACCAGTCTAACTTATTAGTCATCAGTTTCTGGAAATACATATATCAAAATGAAAATATCATCACAGAATATGTTGCTGCGTTATTATAACGTTTGCTATAATAATAACAGACGGCAGGACCATGTATTTTTTAACTGCTTAAGGCGAAAGCGCTTAAGGAATCAAAGAAAAATAAGACGTAGGTGTATAAACAACTGAGTCTAAAATAGCATGTTTTTTGCTGATGCCAATTAGTTCCACAGGGAAGGTCTTTCCTTTTTACTTTGGTCTCTCCATGTCTCTATGTGACCAAACATAATAAGCAAATCTGACCTTTCTTATTAATATATCTGAAATATACTTTAATATTACATTTCAGATTTTCATGTTACGCTTAGCACAACCCTAATAATTTATGGCTAGGCTTTTCGGCCACGGGCTGCGGACTTGATTCCCGAACAATGAACAAAGATTTGTTTTATCTACTGGTAATGGTTTCGGATCTACCACCAGTATTAATGAACCAATCACATAAGTTTGTTTGTCCTAAGTGTCGATCTGATATGACTTCAAGTTAAGTCGATATGATTAAATTTTTGGAATTGCTAAATTGTGGGTAGCGCGCCATTTTAATTGGGGCGGAGCTTTTCAATGAAATATAGTTTAGAATACGGGCCTCAATGTTAACGCAGCCAAGATACAGGAGAAAGTCTAAGAATGTATAAAAATTTTTTTTTAACAAGTCTTACCACAAACTGTATTAAACTTGGTGTAGGGTACTTCAAAGTGTTGAGATCTATCTCGTGTGGTGGTGTGTTCATGAACTCTTTCATGACCTTCGGCTCCGGGAACGGCGCCCCACATGTGAGGGCTCGATTACGAAGAGATAGTTCACGCTTCACTTCCGCTGCCTTTGTTCTAAAACAAAGTTCTGGAGATGAACACTCAAGAAAAATGAAATCTTTCAAACATCACATACATATCCGCAGACTGGTGATTAGGGTCAAAGATCATTTACCGATGAGTTAAAGCATATTGCAAAGTACAATATAGCTACAGTGATACATACATACATAGAATTACGCCTGTATTACCCGACGGGGTAGGCAGAGGTTGTACATACACGGTTGTACACCCACATTTCACCAATGCTGTTATTGAGTCCCATGTAATAGGTGGTGAGCCTATTGCCGTCAACCGGACTCAATTCTAAACTCCGAGTTGTTACTGAAAATATCCTTATAGAAAAACCTAAAACACTTTGCCCGACCCAAATCGAACCCAGGACCTCACGCTCGGCAGTAGCCGTTGCAACCATTAGGCCAATGAGGCAACTACAGTAATATAGTAAACTTAATGATCTGAAATCACCAACCCGCAGAGGCACGCTGCTAGCGTGGTGATCATACTCGTGCTTTCTCTTTATGAGAAGAAACGTTTGCTCTGCAGTGGAACAGCTATGAGCTAGATATGTTATTATTATTAACTGCCTCGTTGGTCTAATGGTCCCAAACGCAACTATTGAACATGAGGCCCTGGGTTCGATTCCCAGGCCCTGCAGTGTTATTGGATTTATAAGCTCAGAAATTCTCAGTAGCAGCTCGGAGTTTAGAATTGTGCCCAATAGATGGCAATAGGCTCACCACCTGTAAAATGGGAATTTCTAATAACAGTATTGGTGAAATGTGGGTGTACAACTGTGTACACTACTGCCTACTGCTCCGGGGACTACAGGCGTGATGCTATGTAATGTAATATTATATATTACTTGTGTCCAGTATCGTTGCACCCTCTATTAGTGACGCAGACCGGGCAGCCGTTCCTCCCGTGCGTCCGTCCGAAGTGTCCGCAACGGTCACATCGTCCGGGCGCCGACAGCCAGCGGTTCAGTTCCTCATAGCGTTCAGGATCCGTCACCCATGATAAAAGCCTGAAAAGCACGTGCGACTTGTTGTTGTTACCACATATTTCGTAAACGTCCACATAGGCTCCCATAGTACGCATCGGACCGATCGTATTTAATCCAACGGATTTTATTCATGCGTCCACTGATCCACAGCGGACGGACCCCACGTATCGGCCTGTCGGTAATTCAGATGAAGTCACGATTTATTTAAAATTGCCTTAATCTCAATTTATTTAATACTAGCTAGATGCCCACGGCTTCGCCCGCGTGGATGTCGGTTATCGCGACCAAAAGTAATCATGAAATTTTGATCCCGTTCCCGCTTTCCAAATACCGCTTTATAATTGCCCATTTTTTTAAGTATTAAAATGGATGTAGTATGTTATCCTTAAGAGATAGACATATGCTATCGCAGACTTTTTTGTAGACCTAAATAAGATACACAATTCCACGATACATCATTTTGTTATATCTCAAAGGGTTTATCGTTTTCGTTGAAAGCTCCCAGACGGCTTATTCTTTTCCAACAAATATCATTATTTTTTAGCTAATGTATACAAAAACTAGACAAATAAACCTAAGACAATAAGACAAATAAAACCTTCCTCTTGAATCACTCTATTTATTAAAAACACCGCATCAAAGTCCGTTGCGCAGTTTTAAAGATCTAAGCATACATAGGGGCAGACAGCGGGAAACGACTTTGTTTTATACTATGTAGTGATACATGTCATAAGAATGCTTATATAAAAAATCCGATTGTACTTAAATGGCATCGCATCGGAAATTAGACAAAATAAACACGAATGCAAAACATTTATGTTCTCGGTTCCTGATTGAGCGTGACAGGTGTATTAACGGAATGTAAAGAAGTGAGTGAGACAGCACACCGTTACTGCGTTCGCCAGATCGCGCATGCAGATATTTTAGTTAAATTGACTACTGCGTAGCCACTTGCGTACAACTTCAGAAATGCACAGTTATAATACGAAGTGTATATTTGGAGACATGCACAGGTGGATGATACGGCCTAACTATAACGTTGATCTCACTTATATAAATTGAAATGTTGTACACAATATGCTACTTACTTAGGTATAACGTCCTTTTCGGGTATAGTGTGTAGAAATGATACGGCCGTGTTTATAGAGGAACCACACGCTCCGACGCCGTAGTCGCAGCCGCAGAGTAGGGCTAGAGCCACCATCTTGTTACGTCCAAAACCTAAACACATTGCAGTGTTGAAAGAAAAAAAAACACTGCAGTCACCGGATACTGAAATAAGCAGTACTGCCTAATCTTCAAGGAATATATATATATATATAGGTATATATTCCTGTAAATCTTTGAAAAGCATTAACGCATGCTAAGCGAAGCTAAAAGTAATACATTTTTGTGGAAAAAAGAATACGGTCGCGAGCAGGATTCGAACCTGCGCCTCCCGGATCAGAGCGCCTGGAGTATTTAACCGGGAGGCGAAATTCGGCAAGTTGGCGGGCCGAAATTCGACCATAATTCATTTAAATTTGAACGTTACGACCACTACTACTACTACTGTACGGATATTGATGAAATTTGGTAAACAGATAGTTTATAACTTTCTTTAACACATTGGATACTTGTTATGCCGACTGAACCCAATTCAGAAGTCGACGCAAACGAAGTCGCTGGCAGAAGCTAGTAGGAATATAAACATGACAACAGACGAAGTATAATTTAATTATGTAAATGAGTACACCATGCTCGGTGCACCAAGAACTGATCATGCGCATAGTCATAAAAATGATCACTTACCATTGCTCTTATACATAACATCTGCGTCGTAACAGTCGACGGAGCCCTGCAATGCACCGCCGCCTGCCGAATTAGACACGCTAAAGTTGCGATACACGCGCCGGGCGCCGTATCCGAAGCAGTCAGAGTCTTGTGATACCACCGCATCAACCAACTGTATGAGAGTAAAGTTATATAATTCACATAATACTGGCCTACTGTATTTTTTTTAAGTTTCGCTATTCATAGGACCCGCGTACCTATTGACTACCTCGGTTACCATCGAATGGATGGTCACTTTGTAGTACATTGCGTCGTATGTCTATAATTAACAAAAATATTTAAAAAACATATGGTGTAATGTACTACAAAGTGGCCATTGGTAACCATAGGTACGCAGTAAGGATAGATTTGCGAAGTGCGCCAACTCCGACGTTACACTAGTAGGGGTGTTGCAACTCAAGATATCACAATAAACTTGGCGTGTGAATGGAGGAAGAGGTAAGTAATTGAAAATAAATGTAACCATGCAATGCTTAAAATGATCTACTTGGGTGGTTTCAGTAAAACACATACATAGTAATACACCTATATGTCCTGAAGGGGTAAGCAGAGGTTTACCTACACAGTTTTAAGGTAACAGTTTGCAGCGTTCGTGGTCGCAGGAGGACTCACCTTCCTGCGACCACGAATGCTGCAGTGTTCGAAACGTCAGGAAAAACTAAAACCAATAATACACGCGATTAATCCGGTTAAAAGTTGTTTTATCATAATGGGTAGTGATCGCGAAAACCTAAGATATTATTATATGGTGTTAATAATTTTAGGATACACAAACTTGCAATGTTATATGCGTTCTAGGTATATTATTATGTTTAATAAATCTATAAAGAGTAAATAAATACAAACACCTTGTGCATTCAAGTGTGCACATGTCGCTTCAGCTTCACCTTGTCCTTTAACACACCTGACACCTAGCGTCCTTAGCAGAGATTCACACTGAAATATAAATAAAATTACATCAATTATTTTCTATAACCACATGACATTGTCCTTGTATTCTTAGATTTTTAAATGGTTTTTTTCAATTTCTTCCAAATTCGTTTTATTTCCTTAGAGAGAGATTAATACGAAATGTTATATTTTTCAATGTGGTTATTGATTGTTATTTAATGGTTACTCACTTCTTTGAGAACATTTTTAAACCTCTTCCTAGCAACATCAGGCTTCTTCTTGTTTGTGGCGGCTTCAGATCTTGGGGCAGCCCCTTTGAACTGAATAGCATTACGAGCAGCCATGACATCTCTCTTAAGTTCCGGAGCATCACCCTCCAGGACAAACACAGGGTTTATATCAGCTAACAACAGATACACAGTCCTAAAGAAGAGGTTCCTGAAAGTGCAAAATAACAATTTGATGTTGAATATAAACATAACATAGCATCATGCCTGTATTCCCCGAAGGGATAGGCAGAGGTGTACACAGTTGTACACCCAAAGTTCATCAATGCTGTTATTAAGTCCCATGTAATAGGTGGTGAGCCTATTGCCATCTACCGGGCACAATTCCAAACTCAGGGCTGCTACTGAGAATGTCTTAACAGAAAACACAATAACACTGCCTGCGGCAACCTGGGAAGCGAACCTAAGACCTCATGCTCAGCAGTCACACTTTGGACCACTAGACCAATGAGGCAGTCAATATGGAATCAACATATAAACCCATTTAAAGGATAGTGCATGAAAGATATATCAATAGACTAATACCATTTGTCAAATGTCACATGATTATGAAGTTTCCTCTGTAAAGAGCCATAGTCTTTATCTGGTCATATTTATATTTACGGTCTCAACCTCATGGTAAGGCTTGTCAAATTGACTACATTTCACTTAACACATTCACTGCCACCACAAATCATAAGCGTAAACCTGCAGTGCCAAATACATTTTCTAGGAACCCACTAGTCGGGTCACCGGCACTGTTTCATGGTATTAGTGAACCCGCGGGTACACTGGCATTGCTTTAAGTACTAATTTGTTTATCATATAAGCTGATAGTTTGTTTAAAACAGGTGTTACTTACTCGCTCCAGTTTAAAGAGCAACTGAACAGTTTTACGTATCTTTGAGTGTCGTCATGGACAAAAATCAAACAAAAGGTAAGGAAGGTATATACCCTTTCACATAGTTTTTTTTCTAAATTACACCCATGCAAAGCCGGGAGAGGTCTGTACTTAATAAACTCATGTATGTAAATCGGTCCAGTCATTCGGAAGTTATACGCGTACATACATTTCGGTGATTCATTTTTATATATATAGATAGAATAATTATAAAAACAAATAAATAATAGTTTATTACTATTATTATTACTTATAAATATAAATTAACACTTTAAATTAAATTTTGTAATTACTATAGTGATTTTCTAATCTGGATTACTCAGTTACAAACTTTTATATCTTCGTAAAATAAATAAATTATAAATTTCGAAATAAAAGTTTTTATGAAATTGTTGATGCCCACTGATTTTCTTCGTTAAATGAACCTGCCCAGCAGGATCCTGGCACTGTATATGAACTTTTTTTAAGACATTATACAATTTGATTATTTTTATGCGCCACCACTCATATTGTTGATTTATGATGCATAAGGCAATGGCAAAATTGTAAAAAAACATCTCTCAGATTTGCTGGCTTTCTCATGGTGCTTCGAAAAGTTCTACATTTGGTGGGTCCCAAATGTAGAACTTTACAAAAAAAACAATAAATAGATTTTTGATCATACCTTAGATATAACTTTGGCTGAATATGATACTCTGTTACATTCTGGCTATCGCAAACCCATCCTGACAAATCAACTGCAACAGTTTCGCCTCTTATCTGTAAGATATGATTTAAATATTAGGAAGAAACTAGATTTTCACTACCTACTAATTCAAATAGATTAAAATATGACATCAACACACGACCCAGCTACTTCATCTCTGAAAACTGTGAAAGACCTAAGACGACCCACTGACCAAGACTTCTCTCTGTAGTATAATAAATTAATAATAGATAGATAGATAAATTAATAAAACTTAGAACTCACTTCATGCAAAGATTTTTTCTCACTGTAAGGTGTCAATACTGTCCATAGACCTTTTATACCCATATTATTTTATAATATTATTAAATTTTTAACAAATATAGATATTTATTATCACCTCGACACACTAGAGAACAAAGTTTATTTTTGTTTTCAATTTCATTTCTAAATACTTGAAATTGAAACTGCAAAGTCAAACAACGGACAACCACAGATTACTAAAGAACTAGGTAGCTAGCTAGAGCTATGGACAACCACATACACAACCAGTGTTGTTCCTGACAAATTTAGGCTTGCTTGCTTACATACTCTTTGGAGAGGTATATATACTTCACATCCTCGGAAACTTTTAAAAATTTTTGGATAAATTTTTCAGTCCTATTCTGGAACTCAAATCTTGCAGCCTGGGGCCGAATAGAGGTTTAGTTAGCATGTCAGCTAACTGTGTTTTAGTTTAATATGTTTGGTGCGCTTGTGGTATTCGTACTTGGATACTCGACTTGGATACTCGACTTGGATACTCGACTTGGATACTCGACTTGGATACTCGACTTGGATACTCGACTTGGATACTCGACTTGGATACTCGACTTGGATACTCGACTTGGATACTCGACTTGGATACTCGACTTGGATACTCGACTTGGATACTCGACTTGGATACTCGACTTGGATACTCGACTTGGATACTCGACTTGGATACTCGACTTGGATACTCGACTTGGATACTCGACTTGGATACTCGACTTGGATACTCGACTTGGATACTCGTTTTACGCATGTAAGTACTCGTTTTACGCATGTAAGTACTCGTTTTACGCATGTAAGTACTCGTTTTACGCATGTAAATACTCGTTTAGCGCATGAAAGTACTTTCTATGTTGTGTCATAATCAACTCCAGGAGTCTGAGAGTAGCCCTTGATAACCATTCTGGCTTTGTATCTTTCGACGGAACCATCAGGGTTCATTTTTACTTTATATACCCATTTACAAGGAAGGGCTTTTCGTCCTTTGGGTAGATTAACCAGATCCCAGGTTTGGTTATCGTTCAATAAGGCAATTTCGTTGAACATGGCCTCTTGCCATTTTTCTTTGTCGGGAGAGTCCATCGCTTCTTTGAAGGTCAAAGATTCTTTAGGCTTATGAAGGTTTTCAATTTCTTCAGCTGCTGCTAAAATGTAATCATCATAGCGTTTAGGAGCTGTGATATTCGACCCGTCTCTCAAAGACCTTATTTGAACGGCAGGGTTATCTCCAGCATCATTTTTTATTTTATTTTATTTTATTTGGGAAAATAAACGGTTACACATTACATGTTATGGTATAGAACTTAAAACTAAAAAGCAGTATAAATGTGTAACCAACACCATTTTCCACATAATATAAAAAAGTTAAACAAACATGAACGACGAGCGATATAAATTACATTGAATATAGACTACGATTAAATAAAACTAAACTTAAACTACAAAAAATAACAAAAAGAGAAAGAAGATACAATAAAGCATTAAAATAGAAAATATGATTTTAGAATTGTTGGATTGCTATCTACTTAATTCTGCTATAATTTTAAGAGCAATACTTCTAAATTTACAAGCAGAAACAGCAAAGAACTCTATATTCTGGAAAATCTTATTGAACTGTGTAGTAAGACGCCGCAGGGGTGCTCGCGAGCCTGCGTTTGATCGACAAGAGGTTACTGCAAACAGAGGTCGCGCGCGCACTCCCCGACATATAGTTGTTCTGGGCACTACATAACTTATTCTATTGCTTATATCTATACAATCATATGAATTATTACATAAATCAAACAGGAACATCGATTCTAACATTATACGTCTAGACTTAAGGTTTTGAAGTTTATAGTAATTCAGTAAGTCGCTGTAAGATGCATACGTACGAAAACAACGGAAATGCATGGCCTTTAAAAATTTGCGTTGTACTTTTTCTATAATATTAGAATACTTTTCATAAAAAGGATTCCACACAGGGACCGCGTACTCCAACTGAGACCTGACCAAAGTTTTGTAAAGGTATAAATAAGTACCAGGGCGTTTAAATTCCTGAGCCGATCTCATCACAAAACCATACATACGGAAAGCATTGTTCACAATTTTAGTAACATGAGCATCAAGGTGGAGTTTATCATCCAACAAAACACCAAGATCACGAACCACTGTTTCTCTTGCCAGATCAGTGTTATTCAATGAATATGCATGTTTAATTACGTTTTTATTTTTAGTAAAACTAATACAATGGCACTTGGATATGCTCAATTTGAGTTTATTTTTTACACAATATGCAGAGAATCTATTCAAGTCCTCCTGCAAAAGTAAACAGTCGCGTAAATTAATGATCGACCTAAAAAGTTTTAGATCGTCTGCGTATAGTAATAATTTAGAATTTAGAAAACACGTACCTATATCATTAATAAATATAACAAACAAAAGAGGACCTAATATAGAGCCTTGAGGAACACCGGAAGTAACATTTAGGGTCGCAGAAATAAAACCGTTTATCACAACTCTCTGAGATCTGTTATAAACGTAGGAAGAGAACCATCTCAATAGGTCGCCACGTATACCATTAAAGGCAATTTTACTCAAGAGCAATTGATGGTCCACTTTGTCAAAAGCCTTTTGGAAATCCGTGTATATAGCATCCACTTGAGTACAAGAGTCCATGCTGTTGAATAAATAGTCAACAAAAGTCACTAAATTAGTGGTAGTTGATCTTTTTTTGACGAATCCATGTTGTTGTGGAATTATGCTGTTATGCAGTAGAGGATAAACTTTATCATGAACGAGTCTCTCAAAAAGTTTTGACAAAACCGATAATATCGATATAGGACGATAATTCTCGATATCGTGATTAGGTCCCGACTTGTGAACAGGAGTTATATTAGCGAGTTTCCATGCTTGGGGAAAGGCTCCTTGTGAAATCGATGAATTAAATATGATTTGTAATGGTACACACAGATTAACGGCGGTCTGTTTAATGAACACAACTGGTAGACCATCTAGTCCCGGGCCTTTTGATGGATCTAATTCCTTTAGCGCATTTAATATTTCATCGGCAGTAAACTGAATGCTACTAAGGAGAGAACAGTTTTCAGAGTAATCTGCGCACTGCGATGAAATACCATCAACCGGAGCAGATGGCTCGTATACCGAATTAAAGAAGCTTGAGAATAAATTACAGATGTCTTCGGGGTTATTGGCTGAATGGTTACTGCAACGCATGATAGAAGGGAAGCCTGTAGAGGATTTGCGGGAGGAAATGAACGTCCAAAAATGCTTAATATTAGTCCGGATACCATCCTCTACAGAGGTAATGTACTTTCTGTAACAGTTTTTGCACTCGACATGGAATCTAGAGCGGTAAATGGAAAACTGCTCGTAGTCTGAAATGTTTTGATACATTTTCCATTTTACCCAAGCTTTGGCTTTATTTTTATACATATGTATAAGCGATTTTGAGAACCAAACTGGGAACTTTAAAGATCTACAGTTAATCAATGGAACGTGTCTTTTAACAATGCAGAAAATAATGTTATAAAACGTGCTTAAGGTATCGTCAATGGTTTGGTTAACCAAAATTTCTTCCCAATTAATCTCTTTTAAATCCCTATTTATGTTATCATAATTTGCCTTGTAATAATTATATTTTTTTATCATCTTGCGGGCCATCGAATCGTGTGGTACACTTAGAGAAATAACAATATCAAGTGGAGGATGGTGGCTATCAAGCTGCAGTAGATAGTCTGAGGCTCTAGAAACATTACAATCATTGTTACTAATAACCAAGTCCAATATTCTCCCACTAATATTCCGTATTGTATTAAATTGATGAGCGTTGAGGAACGACAAAAACGAACTCAGTTGAACAAAAACGGGAGAGTTACCTCTACAACTATGAGCAGATAGTGAAGTACTATCTGTACAAGCGATCCAGTCGATTTCTGGCAGATTAAAGTCTCCTAACACATAGAAATTGTCATTGTTTGTGTCGCCAAGCAGTGATTGTAAAAGTTCAAAATATTCAACATAAACAAATTCTGACGTTTTTGGCGGTATATATACTGCAGTAATAATTTGGCACTTACCTCGACTTGAACTTGGCAATTGTACCATGACGTGCTCAATGCTGGCGTGAATTGCAAATTGCGGACCTAATCTAACTGAATGCAGACCCTTTAGTACAGCAACGAGAACACCGCCTCCGTCTTTTTTCTTAGTGGCAATACGGTCACGATCATACCGATATACCACATAACGCACATCAATAAACTCATTATCGGATATTTCGGGTGTTAGCCAGGTCTCAGTCAAAATTATTATGTCATAACAATTGGCTAGGATATTCATATACAAAATATTTAACTTTGTGCGGAGTCCCCTGCAATTTTGGTAATACATAACTAAGTTATCTGTCATTGTATCGAAAAACTTTATAGAATATGGCCATAATTAATGCATTAACCGTTATAAACGTAGTCGTAACTATCAGGGTATTATCGTACAATAAAACGTTAAAAGAATGTGAACAAAATACAAGGACCAAAACTTC
This sequence comes from Xylocampa areola, assembly GCA_935421205.1. NCBI lineage: Eukaryota > Metazoa > Arthropoda > Insecta > Lepidoptera > Noctuidae > Xylocampa > Xylocampa areola. The sequence continues at coordinate 10,917,281 of OW285201.1, read as the reverse complement.
ACATTTACAAAATAATCGATTAACCATAAAAAGCAACTTACAAGTTAGAATATGCATTATTAAACTAAAATTATAAATACCCAAACCATGAAAAAAAAAAAAAGCCAAAAGCTGTGGAGATAGATTATGTGAGGAGTTTAGGCGGGAAAATGTAAAGTGCACGTTGTCAATTTTATATTGTTTTCCAAAACTTGTGTTTCTCCGAAGTATAATGTGTAATTATGGTGGATAATTAACCATTATGTGTTCATGAAGGTGTGCGAGTGTGGGCAAATTGTATACAATTGAAAATCATGACTTTTTGTGTTCACTCCTAAACTCCATCGAAGACTCAGTAAAATTTCCACCGTTTTACTGGGGCAATAACTGCAATAACTTTTTATACTTGATTAAAACAAGAAGGAAGTAACTGAAGACGAGGCTTTGGCCTTACTTTTATTCAAGAACACTGAAGACGAGGCGGTATGGTCTAAGACCTTAGCCTGCCCGATTAGGGCGAAGGAAAAAAAAAAAAAAAAAAAGATTATGTGATATGCTGAAAATTGATCGTTTATTCATTGTAGACCTGTTTTTCGATCGATACAACAGCTCTTTGATTATCAATCGGTGCTGCGTAGCCAGGTTTGATTTTAGTGATGTCTTTCTGGGCCCGAATTGCAAAAGACCTTGTCCCTTCTTTTTCGCGGACAAGGATGGTTCCATGCTTAACCCAAACGAACTTATAATTGTGCTTTTTGGCAGCATCTCGGCACTCACGAAATAATTGTTTGTTTTTTAAGGTCAGGTGCTCATGCATATATATGGGTAGTGCTGTTCCTAAAACACCAATTTGGTCCGTGGCAAGTCCCTTGCACAACCGATGGGCACTTAAAATATTGTCACGTAGTATACGTGATGCTAATTTAACTATTATATTTTTGGGCTTATTGTTTTGCTGGTGTGCATGTGGGACACGGTGAATAGAAATAATGCCATGTTCAACAACATTGCACTTAATAATGACCCCAATATTCTGCATCATGGTTACGAGGTTTTCGTTACGTCTTTCGGGGATGTTGCATATCTCTATATTACAATTTCGAGCACTCTGTTCCAAATTATCAATCTTTGTTACAAGTTCTATAACAATAGGCTTCAAATCAATGGCTTCTTGAATATTTGTACTAAGGAGTGCGACTTTCTTGCTGAGATCAGTTTGCTCGCCAGTAACAATCATGTACAGATTCATCATCATTATCGACATTGAAAGAACCGGAAAGAGATTCGTATTCACTTTCATTATTTGCTGGTTCCGTTTGTAGAACATTTCTTGAGCTATAGACCAAATTTTGTTCTAACAATTCATCGTCATCTTGATCATCTGTGTCACAATCACTCAGTCGTTGATCATCGCCTCCATTTTTTTTTTTTTTTTTATTAACCACGGAAACCACAAACCAAACCACGGTATTTCCACAGTTTTTGTCGAACAAGAACGGCTTCAGCTTGTATTACCCAGGTGTCATAGTTCTCTTTTGTTAGAGGGTCGATTTTAATATTCGCCATTTTTTTTGACTAAGGGTATCTACTCACTTTCCGTTACTTTTTTACACGCTCTGCTACCATGTTAAATATAATCAAATAAGCATTTATTTGATGTTAAATATTCAAAATATATATAAATAGTGCCTAACGTATTTACCATATTCAGTATCTTTTAAACATTCAACATGAATTGTGCTTAACGTATTTTCCACATTGATTATTTATTAAATATTTAACATCAAATAAATGCTTATTTGATTATATTTAACAATATACTTCACATTATCAACCTTATTTTTTTATTATATTATGAACGGACACGGGAGATCCCAAATTGGGATCGGGGTTGTTCTTCACACATCACGCCACACTTGAACTAAATGCTTCCACAACATAGTGTGTAGCTTTTCACCACCGTTCTGGACCAGTTCACCACAATTTTATTTCCTTGTTCCTGACAAAGGCCTTCCGTAATAAACATAAAAAATTGCCGTGCATCGGGATCATTATTTTTAAAGAGAAGTTTTTTTTTGTGTATACTTGTCACATTAATTATAACAAATCTTATAATAATTAAAAAAAAATGTAGCTGCAGATTGCGGCAAGATATTAAATAAAAGAGCGGTTTATGTTTTTGCTTTTTGGTCATAGTTATAAATTGAAATGAGACATAATTATCCAATTTCGCGATAATTATACATGTTTTCTTATATGGCTTATATAATGGCTTTGCTTTTTTCTTCGGTTCAGCAGAAATCCTACGTGAAAAAGTTGTTGAAAATATCACTTACACAAACTAAAAAAGTTAATCAAAAAAATTGCTACCTTATACCGTATTTTTTGTGGTTAGAATACCTGAATGCCGTATATTACGGCAATTGCCGTATCAGGAACAACACTGCACACAGCAAATCTTTTTGCTTGAAGTGCTGCCAATGTGTACTAACCTGCATTCCCGCATTACCCGCTTTTATCCGTACACATTCGCACTCCTCTAATAAATTCCTTACATGAGAATTGAGCATATGTATACTTGTCATAGAGTTATTAACTATATAAGTCTTATATTTTTACACGACTGCCCAATAAAAGAGTGTTATGTGTTTATGGTTCATGTATTTATGTATGTATGTAGATATCTATGTATGTATGTTTGTGAGTTTCTTGATTCCACCATAAATTCTAAACGCCTGAAATGATTTAGTAAGTAGATGTATGGGGTATAGTTAGAATCCTTAAATTGTCCCGGGTAACAAAGGCTAGAAAAATTTAAAAAAATTGAAATAGAATTAAGTCCCATGTAATAGGCTCACCACCACCACATGGGACTTAATAACAGCATTCGTGAAATGTGGGTGTACAACTGTGTACACCTCAGCGTATTTCTTCGGGGAATACAGGCCTGATGCTACGTTTTTGTATTTATTATTCCCTAGAATTCCCTGATTCAAATCGAAAACCCCGCTTGCCTTTCATTCTCCCGGCAATCAGGGAATTCTCAACATACAACAATACTGAACATTTAAATAAATAAACTTGACAGTGACACCAGACAGACAGGTTGGTGTTAGCGATGCCCGCTATGTTATGTTGTGTCGATATATCGTATCGTAATGAATCGCAACTGATTATATCGATGCACAACATAATTATATCGTATGGTTTAGTATAAGCCTAATAATTTTGCCTAATAATTTAGTATAAGCCTGTTAATTTTTTTTCTAATAGCGGTCCTATTCACTATTAGCTTCACTACCTTCACACGGAACGTCAAAAATCGTCTGTACAGTTAATATACAAAGATGTGAATGGAAAAAAGTAATTAATATGTTGGAAATATGAAATTAGTGATTTTACAGAAATGTCATATAATTTATTTATATGTATTATATGTAAACGCAAAATTGTGAAAATAACAATAAGATATTTATTATCCAACTACTATTTTAAGTAAGTATGCTTTGGAATAAGGGGTAGAACATCTCGCCTCTTGCTGTTATTGAGTAGTAAATTAAGCTTGGTTTAATTATTTATTGATAAATAAACCTAGTTTATTTTATAACATCCACTACTGACTGATTTTGAATGATAACATGTTGAAAAAAATTTTATGTTGACCCTACGAAAATGTTCGCATTTTGTAGGTAGCGCCATATCGTTCTACGAAACGGCGGATTTTCCTATTAGCAAAAAAGTCGGACTATATCAATTTTGCAAATATCATACTGAAAATATCGTATTGGATTTTTAAAGTAAAATCGTAGATAAGCAAAAAGAAAACAGAATTTCAAACTAGTATTGAAAATTACAGAACCATACCTACTCAAAACTCATGAACTACCTACCTGCTTATGGCTCGATTAAACTTTACTAATCAAATATCTTCAATCTATGCTCAAGTCCAGATGAAGCTTGAGTATCATTATTGGTTTTCTGTAGTCGTAGCTGTAAGAATATAAACGCTTTGTAGGTACAATACCGATGTTGTGACTACTGATAAATATTGAGATATATAGTGTATTATAACTTTGCCTTAGCAGCAGTAGCCTTTGTAGTCCAGTGCATTATGTGATCTCATTTCCAAAATATTATCAATTTCTGGTTGTCTCGATGATTTTTTATAGGATTCAGTCACTAATTCGTTGTGTAACTGCCAGAATAAGCCTTGTTTTCGTAAAGAATTCTGTTTTTTTTTAATTAACGGTATAATACGATATTATTGATGCAATATTCAGAACCGATACGACACAGCCAATATCGCATTAATGGGTATCGATACAAAATATCGATATGTATCGAGCATCGCTAGTTGGTGTCATTGACATGCATGGAAGCATTATTGAACTCATTCACTCATTGACCATTTTCAGATTTGATTACTTCATCAATGATTAATTCACTGATTCCACACAAATATAAATGGTCGTTGCCAATTCGGTGTAGCCAATAGCCATGCCTGAGAGACATGGAGCCATGCAGCCATGCCATGCCAGATGGCTACCAAACAATATCGCGATTTCAAATACTGTAGTTTAATCTTTCTAATTTATCTATTTAACGCACGTAAGGATTTCCCCAAACAGACAGTGTCTGATTATCCTGTGCGGATTAACACAGTTCTAAAAATTTTTACGCTGTACACATAGTTATTAACACAGAACACTGTTAATGAATCAAACGTGAAACGTCCATCATTGCCATTGCCAACTTTTTTTTTGTCTCTTTTATATTTATGCAATGTACTATTTCCATTTCCGCCCTTCACTTTACCATTTTTACGTAGTAAAATTTTGTTCTACGACTACTACAACAATTATGTCATGTCAAGATTAAATACACTATATACCTATCCCTTCAAATAAAAATGTAATTATTAATTTTATTCTTTACTTAATAATATAAGTAATAATGTAGATAATCCCTTCTAAATTCTGATAAAACACAAACTTAAATGTTTCAAAGTGTCATCTAAGTTGGATATGGCATGTTACAGTTCGGCATCTAGTGCTAATGAGTTGATAAGAATATGATAATTATTTCGGCGATAGTATCATTACATTCGTTACTCAGCGTTATCAGGCCACGGAGGGGCCTGGCGACCGACGTAATCTTTAAAAACAACACGTATTTGAACAAACCTATCTTAGTAGATAAGTTATGAAACTGATTTATTTTCTTCCCAAGTCATAAAAAGAATAACCATGTCTTATTTGAGACATCTTTTTATAAATGGGTAAGTACCTATTTAGCTATAAATTATTTGGCATTCTTCATATTTTTCAAACAATTTAAAAAGGTCTTGTATACATTTGATTGACTTGATGTCTTTATCATTTTCTATTTAATTTTTACCATAAATATGTGTATAGAGCCATAAAGTATTTTTAATATTAATTTTGGTTTATTGGAAACCATATATTAGTTAAGTATAATAGGTATTTATTTAACATTATTAAAATATCTAATTACAGCAGGTTGCCTCATCAAGCTCACTTGAACATTGAATTATTTCCATACTGATTTATTAATTAGCCTTTTTTAGTGTACCTACGTAATATGGCCAAACATAAATTACCTAGTATTGCAACTATAATTATATTTAAACAAAATATATAATATTTTGCTTTACAGAGTGTCAGTCAATCTGCAATACCCTGCAAGGTTCAGCCATGCCCAGCAACTTCGAGAGGAAGTCCGTCGAAGGCAGATCAGTAAAGTGCTTATAGCCAACCGTGGGGAGATAGCATGTCGAGTCATGAAAACTGCTAGAAAGCTGGGTGTGAGGACCGTGGCAGTGTACTCTGATGCTGATAAACATGCTATGCATGTTGAAATGGTACCTAATCTTATTTCTATATCTTTTATATAATATTGATTTTGTTGCATTAGGGTGAAAAGCAGTAATAAGAGTAGGGTAGTAATTAGGTTCACCTTAGCAAGGCTCAATTTCCACTATACAGCAGTGAATATGTCATAATTCATTAAATTGCAACATTGACAGTGCGGTTAGCACAGTGGTTGAGAGATGAGCTGCATTGCATGTTGTGGGTTTGATCCCTACATAGAACAAATATTTGTATGATCCACAGATAATTGTTTCCATTCTAGGTATGTGTGGAATGTAAATCATGTGTGAAAATTTACATATAAGATTAGTGTCTGTAAAAGCATCCAAAATACCTAAGAAATTCGTAAAATATCCCCACACTATTTAATAAAAAAAGAAAATAGAAAGAATAGGTTAGAAATAATTAAACTATGTTTGTTCATTCAAAAACAACAGGAAATTACACACATTATATTATATGTTTTATCATACAGAAAGTGATGAAAATATTTAATGCATTATACAGTTGTTTTGATGAGTTTCATAATAATAAATAATTATTGAATGTGCATAATTATGATAAGTATGAATCTAAGTACATGTAATACCTACTTCTCTACTCTTACTATCAGTTAAATTGTTATTTATCTTACAAAAACATATTTTTTATTTATTTATTAGTTATATTAACTGCCTTTGTCAATGTAACTTTAATAGCTTTTGTCAGTTAGAATTGAACTCAATTGACATAATATTAAAGTCGAAATTTGTCTGTATTGTAGTATTAATATACATTTCTATTTTGCATATAGGCAGATGAAGCTTACCACATTGGACCAGCACCATCCACACAGAGTTACCTGAATGCAGCCAAGATACTGGAAGTGGCCAAGAAGTCAAACAGCCAAGCCATACACCCTGGCTATGGGTTTCTCTCGGAAAATGTAGAGTTCTGTGAAAAGTGCGCCAGTGAAGATATTGTTTACATTGGACCTCCCCCAGCTGCTATCAGAGATATGGGTATTAAAAGGTAATAAGGATAATATCAGGCCTTTTCAGCTTGCCAAAATGAGTACCAAATAAGTTGTCCTATGATGTCACTAATGATGTATGCATTTGCCAACAAAATTACCTTTGATGAAGTTGGTTTTACACTAAAGCAACTGTATGTAATTTTAAGTAGCTGTTCTATTTTAAATAAATGATAATATTAAGGACCTATGGGCTAGTTATATGATGTTATTCTATTTCAGAAACTCCAACACATGCTTAATTATATGTTTATTAGATATCACCAATATTAAATTTGTGTGTATATATTTTTTTTTTTTCAATTACAGCACCTCAAAAGCTATAATGTCGGCCGCCGGAGTCCCAATCGTGAGAGGTTATCATGGAAAGGAGCAGAGTATCGAAAAGTTACAATCCGAAGCAGGAAAGATTGGCTTCCCTCTTATGATTAAGGCCGTACGAGGTGGTGGTGGAAAGGTAATTAAATAATGTCCTTTAAATAAGAAATTAAAAAGTAATAAACAATGAATATTATTTAAATAAAACTTGCGATAAGAGTTGGACGCCTCAGAGGAATGAGTGTTTCGAATAACAGCATGATATAATTCAATATACTACCTTGTTTTAGCAATAAAACAACAGGAAAATCATTCACCTGATCAAAGTAAAATACAGCTAACGCAATCAGTAAGACTATTACCAAATTCGGAAAACTAAAACCTTAGCATTTTGGAATACAAAATTATCTATCGCAAAAGTGTTAGCTTTAAGAATTTACAATAGATTTTCAGATTTACAAACATAATTATCAGTTTATATGTAACAACTTTTTTTTCTCATTGCAGGGTATGAGAATAGCAATGACAGAAGCAGATTTTCTGCCGCAACTAGAGTCGGCTAAACGCGAATCGCTTAAATCTTTCGGTGATGATAACATGCTACTCGAACAATACATCACAGACCCGAGACACGTCGAAGTACAGGCATGTATACTTTGGGTCCATCCATTAATCACGTGATGTTTTTTTTAAGCATTTTTTAACCCCCCCTCTCCCCCTTGGTGATACGTGGTGAGGTTTAAGACTAACCCCCCACCTCCACCCAAAATCACGCGTATTTTTTATTACATACAAACAATCTTAAATGTTTTAGAATATTATATTTAATTACAGAAAATAAATACCATTGTGATATCTTACTACACTCCCAACCCCCTTGTGATATTTCGTGATGTTTGCCAACCCCCCTCCCCCTTTTGAGCCTCACGTGATTAATGCTAAAATACTATTAAAGGGGCCACCCCTTTAATAGTATTTTTTACACCCGTTAAACACCCACTAGGATATTTTCCTGTATCGTGAGTGCGTTTATAGACATAAATCAAAGCTGGACCCTATACAGGAGAAAATCCTAGCGTTTAAAAAAAACATGACAATGTAGCCAAGCTTTGTATGAGTAAATAAATCGTAACACCTCAGTTATAGAGATACTATTTTTCAGGTATTTGCTGACATGCACGGCAATGCCGTCCATCTGTTCGAAAGGGACTGCTCTGTACAGAGACGTCATCAAAAGATTATTGAAGAAGCACCAGCGGTATGTATGCTGTAGAAACACATCTTTTGATATGACCTCTGGCCGCTCTTAACCATTTACAAAAAGCTTTGGCTTTGAAAAGCGTATTAGTACATAAAAAAAATGTACTAACACGTACGTATCTATGTAATGATAAATTCATGTTGTCAATTTTATTATACCCAAAAATGTTACCTATAAATATTATAACATAACATAACATCACGTCTGTATTCCCCGAAGGCGTAGGCAGAGGTGTACACAATTGTACATCCACATTTCACCAATGCTGTTATTAAGTCCCATGTAATGGGTGGGAGCCTATTGCAATCTACCGGACACAATTCCAAACACAAAAAAACTCAATAACACTTTGTCCGACCCGGGAATCAGACCTGAGACTTCATGATCAGCAGTCAAGCTTAGGACCTATAGACCAACGAGGCAGTAGTATAAATATTATGATGTCTGTGTATATTATCTTAGTTACCTATATACCTATAGGATGTAAGTACAACACTCCTATTACGTTTTTTTTTATTTTATAAATACTCCAAAAGTATCATTTATTTCCAGCCAGGTCTATCAGAAGAAACCCGTCGGTCCCTGGGCGAGGCGGCAGTACGTGCAGCGAAAGCTGTGGGCTACGTCGGAGCGGGTACCGTGGAGTTCATCCTACATCGACAGACACATGAGTTTCACTTCATGGAGATGAATACACGTCTGCAAGTCGAACATCCCATCACTGAGATGATTACCGGTATATATTTGGTAGACCATTTATTAGACGTATGAATGTGGATGAATATAAGGGTAGGTTCAGGTGGCATTCTGTAGTTTCTCCTATTTAAATTTTTTGTGAAGTTAACTGATCAAATTTGTGATAAACATTCGACATTAATGTATACACGAAACCGGTTTTAGAGTTTTTTAGAATGCAACAGATAGCATAACATCATACATGTATTTTACGAAGGGGTAGGCAGAGGTGTACACAATAGTACACCCACATATTTCATCACGACCCCGACGATTCCCTGCCCCCGTCACCGTAGACTAATTCAGAATGAGCGTCAAGAATCTCAAATCCAGGAAAGCCCCAGGCTTAGACGAGATCACACATAAAGTTATTAAACATTTCTTAGCTCCCCTGATATTACTCATGACCGCCATCTTCAATTGGGCTCTGAGCAACACTATGTTCCCACAATCGTTAATCGTGGAAACAGGCAACCGTTATAGGTTTCCCTAAGCGCAAATCTGAGCTGACTAGCTGTCGATCTATGAAAGGCTCATCTATATCCGTTTAAAAGATTTTACCGAATCCCTTAAGCTTCTTCCTGACGAGCAGTTTGGCTTTCGAGCTAAGCACTCATGTATCCATCAATAGCACCGCATCGAGCACATAAGCGCAGCCTTCATGCGCAAATTTATGATGGCATGTTGTTCTTCGGCGCTAGGTCTGGCACAACAGCTTCATTTATAAGCTGAATCAAGTCCCAAGCGCTGGATCGCCTCGTCCTCATTATTCGAAACTATCTATCGAACCGTAGCTTTCGTTATCGCATAGAGGGCGTTCTATCGTCTCCTCATCCGATCCGAGTTGGAGTCTCTCAGGGCTCTGTACTATCTCCATCGCTAGTGAATAACGCGAAAAGGATTTCAAAAATAATAATTTTTCACCAATGCTGGGATTAAGTCCCCTGTAATAGGTGGTGAGCCTATTGTCATCTACCGGACGCAATTCCAAACTCCGGGCTACTACTGAGAACTTCCTAACAATAAACCCCATAAACGTTATAATAAAGAAAAACCCAAAAACGTTTTGCCCGATACACGGAAATCGAACTAAGGACCTTATACTTATCAGTCGCGCTTGGGGTCACTAGACCAACGAGGCAGCATACAACTATTAAATTTTATCTTGCCTTGATATCTCAAGGCACGGATCTAGTGGAATGGCAACTGCGCGTAGCGGCAGGCGAACTGTTACCTTTATCTCAAGAGGAGATCATACGGCGCGGCCACGCAGTAGAGTGTCGTATCTACGCCGAGGAGCCTCGAGCAGGCTTCCTGCCGCGCGCCGGTACCCTGCACCGGCTGACGCAACCCGTACCAGAGGAGTTTGTTAGGGTGAGTCTGTTATAAGTAGTCATTCATTATCTAAACAGGAAACTAGAGGAGCCCTCGATTAGTTTCTTCCTAAATTAAATTATTAATTTCTGGCTTTGAATTTTTCAAAAGGTTTTTAAGGTTTATTTCTTAGTTGCACGTAAGTAATTCTCCTGTCGTTGCACGTAAGTAATCGTAGATAAAATCTTCCCAAATGATAGATCCATCCATACACAAACACACAGATCTTTCGACCAATACGCCAACCGTGCCAAGCTTGGTGGTGCAACGTGGTTTGTTTTCAAAGATATAATTAGTTTGGTTGTAGACTTGTACACGGTAGCACCCGCTACTGACGTTAGATGGTGGTAGAAAGGTTAACAGCTTAAGCTTTACAGATCGGTCGCAGCAATTGCAATTTGTTTAGCAGACAATGCATTGTTTAGCAATGAAAACAAACAAGGAAATTCGTTAAATATCACGTAAAATGAAGCAATCCTGCAAAAAACAAGATTTTTCCACATTTTAAAGAAAAATAAGGCCATAAGTATGCACGAAACTTTGATGTTAAACAGTTTTTCTTTCTTTCTATGTATTGATGCAAATAACCAATTTATGTCTCATTTATATGTTATTTATTTTCGAACTAGGGCTAAAATCAAAAATCTTTATATTCTTTTTCACATTCCCCGCTCTGACCGATTGATTCCTCCATAACCATTGCTAACGAAACCGAGTAACGCTATCTGCTTTGTTATGTACTCAGAACACTGTTTCTATTAACTGTTAAAAAAACCTTCTAAGTTAAATAACTTTTTAGCAATTTCGAAAGTGTATATTTAAAATAATATTGATTCATGAATACAATTTTATTTATTTGAACATTAATGGCAATGCCTTTTTTCTTTATTTCTTCAAAAAGACTGTATGTCGCACATCTGAATAAACATAAACTCCGATTGATTTTAATTCAAAATAATACAGACATATTATTTGCTTAGAAAACAATGTAGTAATATTTGTTGGTATTATACCTACTAAACAAAGCACACTTGTAGGTTGTTATTCTTTCTTCTTACGACTTATTATTTGCTTAAATTACCGCCAGGTGGAGACAGGTGTCCGCGAAGGTCAAGAGGTGTCGGTTCACTACGACCCGATGATCGCCAAGCTGGTGGTGTGGGGCCGAGACCGCAGCGAAGCACTCGCCAAAACCAGAGCCAAACTATCGGAGTATCAAGTACAGAGTTCATGATATGAAAATAGGTTTTTATAAGTCCCGTGCGGTCAGATAGGACAGTCGCTGTAGAGCTGCTATGGCTCTTTTCTCAAAAGACTATTCCAGACGATCACTGCATTGTTACACTCACATATGTACTATTAAGTATATGTCTGGACTTAAAAAGAGATATTAACAACCTCTGAGTTTATTTCGGCGTTTCTTCTCAGAGATAGTCAAGATAGGGAACGCCGGTGCCATCTAGTTTATAAAAATAACTTGTAAAAGTGTCTCCATTTGTTTTGATTAAGAACCTTTATTCACAATGGCCAAGTAGCCAATAACTGCTAGATAAATTCAAAAGTGGAATAGAATGTATGTGAAATATCTGAAGCATAAGTTAACCGGAATATCCTGATGGAAGGTAGTGAGCCACGCTCTTAGAAGAAAAGCGCGTTTTACTCCAAAAAGTTGTATGAAATCAATACGTTTATTCAAGACAAATCTTTGAAAAGCATTAACGCATGCTTAGCGAACTCAAAACGTATTATATTAAATGGAAAAAGATATATATTTTACTTCACTTTAATTAGATCACTATTGGGCGTTGGAAGAAGTTTTTTATTTCCGCGATACTCCTCCCTTCTTCAAATGGGCCGGACTAAGGTCCTACCGCGAAATTTAAACGTCGCACGTTTCGTTACCTACCTGTTTCGGACAAAACGACGATTCAAAGTTCGCAAATTGAAAAATGAGTGCCTATACATGCGTTTAGTACTTACGGAGGGGAGACAAATTACATTTATATTTTTATAGGTAGCTGGTTTAGAGACGAACGTGAACTTCCTTCTACGTCTAAGTGGCGCGAGTGCATTCGTAGCAGGCGACGTCCACACCTCGTTCATACCACAACATGAAGTGGAATTGTTCCCGCCCAGCGACAGCGTACTCAGCGAGGAGCGAGCGATACAGGCAGCTCTAGGATATGTAAGATAATTATATATACACATCATGGCCATAGCCCCCCCCCCCCTAACTTCATCTGGCAGATTTGAATTTGTGACGGATCTGCCATACAATAACAAATAAAAGTCGAAGAAGATCCCACGTTGGTAAAGCCCTCGGTATGAACTTCAAAAATCTTTTCAGGCACAGCTATGAAACTCCACTTCTTTCCTACTCAGAATTATCAAAATAGTAAACGTCATAAAGTTTTTTTTTAAATTAGTTGTTTTATTAATATAATATCAACAAGCTTACATTTATGATATTGGTACGAGTACCTATTAATAGGAGAGATTATCTCCAAAATGAGAACTCTTTGGACATATTTGAGTAATTTCAGATCAAATATATCTCTCAAATCTGCCTCCACCGGACTTACGGTCCCGGTACCCTCATAAAAGTTAGTAGAGGACCGTCTGGTCTTTTGTCGGTAAGTCTCTGGTACAGCGTCCATGATAGATTTCTATTCCATGACAACCGCTGATACATTCTTTTGACTCGTCGATCCTCCCTTGCGTTCGAAATATCCGATCCAACGCAAACGATGTGACTTGTTGCGCCAATTGTATTGGGCTTGGTCTCGAAATTTTCGATATTAGGTTTTTCCCAGTCTCTAATTAGCCAATTAATATCCTTTTTTTTTACTTCTGGCAACGTATATTTATATACTGGCAATTAGATGAACACGAAAGTTTGAGTATTTAATATTCAATTACTACAACGAATAAAACAGCAGTTTAATGAATTTGGATGATCTTGCTAAACGACAATTAGTATCCAGGATTAGCGCACAATAAAATTTATTTTGTTTTCTTTTTACAGCTACTTAGCAACCAATTATCAAGTAATGTTACGGCCAACTGGAAGGGGATCTCCGTGCCGCCTCAAGCGTGGAGACCTAACTATGAGCTACAAAAAACTATACCGTTGAGGTTTGATGAAAAAGGTTGCTATTAAATTATACTTATAACAAAGTTACATCTAATACGTGAAATAATTTAAATTTACACCACAGACAATCTTTTTTTTCGAAATTTTATTTGTTAATGCCGAAATGTGGTAATTTTTGGGTAGCCACTAAAAACTAAAATTGAATAAAAGTTTTAGTTTGTCATCTCATAAGTCTTTCTTACAGCGACAGTTAGTAGAACATAACAATTCTCAAATTTTAGTTTAGTTAATCAGATGACGATGTATCCTCTGTCGCCTAAAACTCCAACCTTCCCATAGATATTTCAGTAACAGTGAAACACGAACGCACTCCGAACTCATACCGCGTGAAAGTGAACGATGGTGAATGGCGTCACGTAGAAGCGACCCTACAGGGCACTGATAGAGGACTACGGCTCAATACACTCATAGGCGACAGGAAGACGAATGTCGCACTACTAACACACGAAGAACAAATACACGTGTATGATGAGGTAAGGAAATAAACCGACTAATAACAATATACAACTACTGCAAATATAGGGGCAGTTTCTTAGAAGAAGTGTAACTGTCATAAAATGTTTAAAACCCATGCTTGTAGCAGGGATACAAAATATTGTTATACTTCTATTGGGGCGACTCTTACCGCGTTTAAATGAATGATGGTGAAACGTGACGCTATCACGTAGAAGCGACCCTACATACTGAGACTGATGACTGAGAGTAAACGTGAAAGAGAGACTAGCTCAACAAATAGACAGGTGGCACCACTGTTGCACGAACAACAAGTAGGTAAGTACTATCGCGGACACTCCCCCCTGACCACCACTAAGTTCATTTTTGCTTGCACTCAAAAAATAGAAGCGCTCTGTAGCCCCGCCAAGGTCAAATTAGATCATCCTTAAAATTCACAAAAAGGAGTACACGTGATGCGTCACTAAGCTGCGCAGTGCATGTTGCAAGTAATTACGTTCTCGCTTTCCTAATAGGCGAACACTTTAAGGGGGCGTGGCATGGCGCCAGCGCAGGATTTAGACAGAAAGTTTTTTAAGAGGGCAGGCGGAAAAGGCCGCGTTAGTACATGTGTAAAAAATATGCATTACATTGAGAAGTTAAATCGGTAGATACATGTCAGATTTGGGCCCACAAGTACAACCTGTTACGCAAAAAATGGGACCTGCAAAAACTAGGTTACAACACTGGACTTTAACATGTTATCTGTGCACGAGGCAGACACAATAGTTAAACTATCGCCGCGCCCCACATGTTGTGTGCCTCACAGTGCACAGGTAAAGGGTCAACATTGATAAAACAGTAATACTATAGGTACAACTTATCATATGACGGCGCGGTTGGAGCATTGGTCGAGAAACCGGCTGCTGCGTCGCGTGTCTCAGGTTCGATTCCTGCACGGAGAAAATATTTGTATGATCTACAGATAATTGTTCCGGGTCTGTTTGGTGTATGTGCGTGTGAGATTATATGTCTGTAAACGCACCCACGATTCGGAAGAAATTCCAAGTGTGGGGCAAAGTTATTTAAAATATATATATAGGTCTAATGTATAAATATAGTATAAGCTGTTATGAGGATAATAATAAATGGTTTAAATGCAAGCAGTTCATGGGCATGTTTACTTCGTGATTTACTACCATCTATGTGGCAGACAATACAATATTCTGTTGCTTAAATTGAACTTTAATCCAGTTCCAGTGTAACATTTATTTATTTTTAAGTAAATAGTATACAAACAAATACAGGAGGACTAACCACAAATAATCTCTTTTTATCTCTGTAAAAGATTAAAGACTTACAAATCCTCATTTTTCTCGTCCGACATATACATTATTCAGAAACAAAAATGTCTCTAAAATAAGAACCAAGAAGCTTTCCGATTTGCCAACACCACCCACTCGACAAATCATTTTCATAATATATTTTTTTGTCACAGAATGGTCAAACAATAGTGGATTTGCCTCGACCCAAATACCAGGCTTGTACAGTGGACGCGGCCGCCGCGGCCAACAGCGCGTCCTCGCCCACGCCCGGCGTGCTCGAGAGGATACTCGTCAATAAGGGAGACAAGGTGAGTCAGTGTGCCATCGGCCCTATGAACATGTACTGCTGAATTCTTTAGATCTACAAATTGATTTCGGTCACGGTACAGTAGAATTTAGGGTGGTTCCATGGGGTACACATGTTGTACTGAGGTAAAGTGATCTTCTTGACCTACTGGAGATATGTCAATATTATATCGCCTCAAGATATATCAGTTATAGGTATAGGATTCGCTATTTTATACTTACGTCTAGAGAAAACCATCTTCTGTATTAGAGCTTAACACAGTCCACATAACAATAAATTTCGAATGAATGTATTCATGAGCAAACTAATGATTTCTAAGTGTTTATGTTCAAACTTTGGGCCAATAAAGAATTTATTTATTTTTAATATATGTAGGTGATAAATATGCATCATATTGTTGTCTTGAACATTCATGTTGAATCAGAATAATGCTTAAAATATTGTTTTACTTACATGTCTCTAAAGCCTGTTTTAATCCCTTCATTTAAGTGACTTGTACTTAGTATAAATAAGATACAACTAACCCGTTCAGGCTTCGCATGACGAAACACTCTTTCTAAGGATGAAGAACTGTTTATAGTGGATTTTCTAAATAACCCTTCACTATTAATTAGTAAAAACGCGAATAAAATCCCTTCGGTACTTAGACAAACGGGGCGAGGGACTTTGTTCTATATTAGGAAAAGTAACAAAGACTGAATTTACAGGTGGTGAAAGGACAGCCTCTGTTCGTGGTCATAGCAATGAAGATGGAGTATGTGGTGCGATCACCCCGTGACGGTGTTGTGGCGGGACTGGCTCCCTTCAACCTGGGAGACTCCGTCGGCAAGGGTGCTCAGGTTGTCATGCTAGAAGGAGATAGTTGAATACTATACTGTAGTACCATCGTAGCAGACTGTCTATTGGTTTAAAGAGCGTGATTATGTAACTCTGTAAATATCAATTAAGAAACCTACCTATCTAAAGTAAGGCGTTTGCACGTGATAAAGTTATTTTGATCCTTCTGTCATTATAGAAACCATTGCGATATTTTACTAACGGTCATTGGCTCATCGCACCGTACATAAATTAAAACTTAGCCTATTATTTGGATAAATCCGTTTTGTATCCGTTTCTTGCAATGATCGATAAGACGCTGTCTAAATATTAAGTTGTTTAGAAAATGAACTCTTTTTTTGCGATGAATTTTAATTCTGACCTCTAAGAAATCACTAATGCATGGGGCATTGTGTATAGAGTAACAGCCTTAAAATCCATGAGATAAACGTTTACAAATACATTACGGATTATATTGAGATTTTAGTGGCATTTATACAGACAATAACCTAAAAGTATGTCCATTGTCCGGTCAGTGAAAGCTGTTCGCAGCTAAATACTTAGAATGCATGCAAAAAAAGCTTTTGTTATATAAAATTAAATAGGCATTGCACCACCAAACCGAGCTTATCATATAAGCAATATCAATGATGATCGACCAAAAATGTATCGCGTGCATATCCATTAAAAGTTTAACATCCGTACACAATGGCTTCGATGAGAATTTGGCAGTTGTTTTTAAGGTCGTAGAAACTTGCCTGTAGCCCTTATAAGGTGCGAGGCCCATAGGTTGCGAGGCCTATTTAGTAATCCGGCACTGTTATGAATAATGCGCATCAATGAATTGTAATGAGGTCGATAGTTTTTGTTTATTCCAAACTAGCGTGTAATAAGAATAAGTTAAATGTTTATCTTGCCAGTTGTCAGCTAATATTTAGCTGTAATATGTTGTTATATAGGTCAATAATAAATCTAATTGTTTGTTGTATTGATCGTTTGATACTTGTTATTATATTATTATTGAAGTTAAATTGTTTAATACATACTTTATGCTTGTCGAGATACTACTTCTATGCATTTAATAAATTTCCAAAAAAGCATTGTTATCTTATTCGCTAGAAAATAAAAAATGACAATTTAATTTATTGTTATCGGTAAGTAATGTCTATATTTTTATACATTTCGTTTGAATTTGGGGACTGTGATTAAATAAGTTTTTATACATTTTGTACGAACATCTTATTATTTATTTGATATAAATATAAATGTTAAAACCTAAACGGAAGTGTTATTGAAATACCTGACTGCGTTACCTACAGTAATTACCGCTAATGGAGGACGCACTGCAATTAATGAATATTGAACACCCCGACGAACATCCTGATCAAGCCACTGACAATATAAATACACTAACAGGAACTTGTAATCCTATTTGTAGGTAAATATGATTTAGCTTGGGGCTTAACATCTGGTAAGTATGTATAGGTATGTACGAAAATTTTCAAAGATGAATTCTACCAGCAATGAAACTAAACTATATGTAGTTAACTAAGCAACATGGGTAATCAGACAATAAAATTTGACGTCCCATATACCTAAGCATGCACGTACACTACAGTAATTGTATGAGTGGTCAACATTTCTTTTTCGTCTGAAGGTCCATCTATCTTAGGCATAGTTATTCAGTTTCATTGGTTGAATCTACCTTAAAAATGTTCGTATCTTTTACTTTCCACCTTGCATATTAAGAAATGGTATTTAAATACAGATAAATCTTCGACAAGCATTAACGCATGCATAGCGAACTCTAGGTCGAGATGGCTTAGTGGTCAGAGCACCTGGAGTATTTATCCGGGAGGCGCAGGTTCGAATCCTGCTCGCGACCGTATTCTTTTTCCACAAAAATTTATAACTGCATTTAAATTTACTATTTACATTATAACTTGCGTACTACTTTCGGCTCCTCCTGTCACACTTGGTGAAATGGTTCATGAGTTGAGATGAAAAGGATTGGTCTTAAGAGACCAAAATCACGATTCAACTTGTCTAAATGGCATATAATGTAGGAAATAAGGATTTCAAAATCGTCTAAAGTAGTTTTTGTAATAACAGTTACTTACGCATAGTATTGCTAGTTTATCGCAACGAGATAAACAATGAGAAATATCGGATTTTACCTACAAATGAATCCTAAATTAGGCCACACCAAACTTACAAATTCGTAACAACGCAACGGTAAAATCTGTCAAAATAACTTATACCACATACACCGTTGCTTAATGTTATCAATGGGTAAAACTTGTATTACGAAGGAACTTAGGAGTACAATACTTAATTTCAACAATAGCTATGACGGGGGCGTAGCTCAGATGGTAGAGCGCTCGCTTAGCATGCGAGAGGTACCGGGATCGATACCCGGCGCCTCCAAGATCTTCTTTTTGTATTAAATTTTTTCTATAAATGTTGCATTCTTTTTTATTGTCTTTTTAGTACAAACAAAACTTTAGTTTTGGATAAATCAAACTTTTACAGAAATATATTAATTTGCCAGCTACGTAGTATTTGAATATCGTAGTACTCAACTATGAGGAATTTGTTTATATTTTTGGACTGCTTGCCTACTTTACTCTGATTACTAGGGAAAGAAAGTATGCCGCAATCACTAGCTATTACCTACGCTACACCAAACCGCAAATCAACAAGTAGGTGAATGTGACGCCACCCAAGTCCCAGATAAGGACAAATATTATAATAGGTACTAGTCCACCGCACCGTTATCAAAGTACAATGTACTAAAATTGCTATCGTATTTGATCGTGGTTTGCCCTGCCATTGCACCGCGGGACGGCGGGACACGCCACACAACCTTATCTCGAGCGGTTTTCGTAACATGTGTTCCTATTGTGCTATTTTTATCAAGCCCTACTATATATTAATATAGGCATCGATTTAATATAACCAATACTATTCGTTATGCAAGCTGTTTAAGCTGTTACCTCAGTCATTAGCAGACACAATAGATTTTTATTGTTACAACGTACAGATCTGTAAGTTACTGAGCCGAAAGGTAGCACACCGAAACCTGTAACTCCACATTTTTTTTGATCTTAGCAGAATTGGATAAAAAACGTTATAAATAGGTACAATAATATATTTTTTAAGGTACCGTATATCCGCATCCAGAAGTAACTACGCACTTATTTCCGCAAAAAATATATTGAATTTGTGATAGCTCGCCTTTGTACATACGGTTTTTATATTATAGCACTGGCTTTCATTACTACTAATACAATTTTAAGGACTGTTGAATGTTTAGAAGTTTCTCGCATACAAAATATGTAGGTTACGTTCATCCCGGAAGCTAATACCACCACACACAAGTAAAGCGATGGCATAAATTATCTACTGCTCCTACTAACGTTCAAATCAATCGTAGCCACGTGGTTGAGAAACAAGTAGGTATATTATAAGTACATATTCGTTTTATTAAAACTTGTTTTAGAAGTTGTCTACCTTAAATGACTACCTTGTTGCTAGTCGTAAAGTCAACCACCCAACGATGAATTCAAAGTAAGTAAGCCGAGTACCTTTTAACACGAATTACGACAAAATAAACAAGTTTACCTAATTATTTAATTGTTATTGTTTAATCGACGTCAGAATTTGTACTCGGAACGACACTAACGGCCTTGCTTATCGTTATCGTCATTAAAACCATATTAATAATGTCTTACATGTAGTTGTTGTAATTGAACATTCCTAGTTTTTATTCTAGGTATAATTGAGTAAACCAGCGGTTAACTAATCAGACAGTAATCCGTCATCATATTGTTAAAGAGACCGTTTCTTTAATGTAGGTACATTTTACTTTACGATTAGGTACAACATTCCGTTCCTACTACGCAGTTATTGCACATCATAGTGATGACGCTTATATAATAAATAGTTTTTTTCTTTATTAGCGTCCTCGACATTCAAGGAAGTTCGTGATAAGTCAAAGTAAGTAAAGCACGTAGATCTAATCTTTAAAACTAGTTTCTAGTCTAAGTTTCAAAGCAGCGCGTTGGTGCAGTAACAGTAAAATAATCAATTCTCTTTTTTCTTTAGTGCTATAAATTTTTTTAGATGTTTTTTTTCTATAGGTACAGCAGACAAAGGCAAAAACAAGGTCGTACTTTCGTTATGATATCTGTATAACACGGAGTCACAAATCTGAGCAAGATTCCATTGAAGTGCTGCTATTATTATTCCGGGTACCTTTGTTACCTGCTAGGGCGGCTGGGGGCCGGGTTCAGGTTTATTGATATTTTTTGTAAGCATTCCCGCAACAGCTGATCGGGACAACAAACCCACGTGACCATCGACGGGCGCCCATTGGTTACGACTTCGGAGTCACCCCAAACTACTGCAATGTGAAAAAATACACCCCCACGCACCTTCTCATTTTTTTATTAATTATGGTCCGGTCTTTTTTATACATCTGCTGCATTAAATATATATAAATATGAGATAGATATAGTTTACTTTAAATGAAACCCTTTTTCTATGATCATCAGTTAGGAGGTCTATGTCATGGTCGTAGCCGGGGTATATATCTGTAAATACGGCAATAATAATTAACATAACCAAAGATTCCCATAAATATTGAGGCAAATTGCTATTTAGCGTATGAATTACGACGTTTAATAAAACTAATTAATTATATAAGTGTCTGTATCTATTATTCACGTTCATGTGGGAGTGTTAAGTAGAGGTATCTACTTACGTACAATCAATCATAGTCACTCGTGATCTTGATTTTAAATAAGACTACATTATTGTAACCTTTATTTTTAAGTTATCAACAATGCGTCACTACTACACACCACCTACTGAGAATATAGTTATGTTTCCACTAAAGAAATTAGAGTTGACGAATATTTTCATGTCACAAAATGATGTAGGTAAACTCAAGGCTAAAACATTTAACATTCATAAAATTAATTAAAAGTTCTCCTTACAAAAGTGATTAGGTGCTTCCATACCTACTGTGCGTTAAGCTTAAAACGCCTGTAACAATTGTTGATGTTGATGAAGCAATCTTTATCGAGGTCAAATATAAAATTTTATATACGCTTTTAAAGCAATTAAGTAGGTTTACTTTTTCTATGAATTGCAATAAAAATCGAACGAATATTGCTAACAAATCTGATTTGCAATGTTTTTAACGATCTCGATGATAGCTGTAGTGTACCGTGTAGTAGGTAAGATATAATACAAATGTTTGTATAGTACATATTTGATTGCCTTACTGACCCAGTTGCTAAAATTACAAAAATTCAAACATCAATATTTACTTTATAAACGCCATAAATGTTGTACCATAATGTTGTAAGTACTGAACTTCCGAAAAATCATTAGGGAAAGTCTTTTATTAACCTTGTATGGGAATTGATAATATTATCACACAGTTTCTCATCATTACACTTTTTAGATCCTGGACGCAGATATTTTGATCAGGAAAGTGCAAATGCTTTGATGCAAGAAAATCTTTGAGTTCAAATTAATATTGTAAACAATATTTACAGGGTTAATATATGGTTAATATTAAATATATACAAAACAGCTAACAAAGTCATCTTTGGGTATACGTAATAAATTTTTTACGGTTTCTATTGCTTCGTGTCGTCATCATAAAAAAAAAATAACAATGCAGAATGCAAATATAATTGAAAGGCAAACTTAAGTTTATGAGCTGAAATTTACATTAAAATAGTTAACCGATCAGGAACCTTCCGTATAATTCTATCCCACCTAAAACATTTCAATTAAAATTGGTTGCCGACTTGAAGACTCCCAATATCATAAGGACTTCACTGTCAAAAAATTATGAGATCTCTAGTAGAGCCAAACTCATAGCTGAGTTGGATTTTATAATACGCGTGTCTATGGGGTCTATCCAAAGTCCAAAGTATATTGCTTCATGTGCTCTTAACTGTACCTGATTTATAACAATGAATTACTAATAACTCTACTTTTAAGCCCTGACTTTACTAACACTACATCTTGGCTTGGCCGTTTCGTCATTGTTGCACAAACTATTATGGATTTAAACGTAATATTTCGACGAATATTAAACGGCCAAGCCATACTTTTACACCAAGATTAGAGTTTCTAAAGTCAGGGCTTATAGGTAGAGTTATTTGTTATTCATTTTTATAAATGAAGTAGGTACAATCAAGAACAAGTAGATCTTTAAGCTGAAAATTTCAGCATTCTTTCTAGCATTATTCAGACCGACAGTTTGAAAATGCCACGAAGCGCTTCCAGGAAAGGTAGTTAGTGCCCCGCTTCCTTCGGTGCGTCTTGGTGTAGTCTCTTCATTTAAAGTAAACATCATCCAAGAAAAACTAGAATCCGGAATTATAGCGTAACTTCTCATAAAGGTTTAATTAACAGTTACGTAGTTTTCGTTGATTTAACACATCATTGCAATAATTATTAAGTAGGTAGGTACCTACCTCCCTATATCTCCGTCAACTACTTAATCTTGAAGTAATTAAGCATTACCACAGAATAAATAATAATATGGCATTACTGACCTAATTTAGAATACTTAATTAATCGGTAATTAAGGGGTGCTTAAACTAAGGCAATTAAAACAGTTTCTTTTAACGGCTGCCATTTTGCGTTTAACTCATTTTTGTTTTGTGTTAATTTTTATAATAATATAATTAATTTATATAATATAATTAACTGCTTATAGATTTTAAATTAAGGAATATGATGGTTCGCTGATAAGTAGAAGCCTGAAGAGTGAATCTTCTCTGTTATAAGTACTAAGTACTTTGGGCAACGAGCATCGGTTTTATCGTCTTTGACTCTGGGCTGACAGACATACGGCCATCTTCTCTTCCAGCCTGTCCAACCTTACGCTCGTAACTAAGGGCTCTTACAGACGACCTGCACTTTGTTGACGACGCGCGACGTCTGCCATAGACACACCCGGCAGCTGCCGTCAACAATGTACCGCTCGTCTGTAACACCTCTAATATCATCAGGGTTAGTACAGCAAAGAACAACTTAAATAGACACTCTGGTGTCTGAGATAGGTAAAACCTGCGTTACAGATCACCAGGCTACGCTCTTCATATCTTTAACACACTGTTTTTGTGTTCTACGTATTCATAAAGAAGCATGAAAACGTGCTTTTATGTGAATTTATTTCGTTCTAAAACGTGATATTTTTCCGATTCGAACACGTACTTTCTACTAAATATTGCGAAGTACCTACGTAAAACTATAGCGGAATATCACTCGCTATGTCCATAATGTAATAATTTTCTTATCTACGTTCAAATGTTGAAACTAATAGTTATTATTTAGTAATAATACGTTTAAATGTAATTATATAAATCTATAATTGTTTTTAAAGTTGCAATGCAATTCTTGATGTTATTCTATTTCAAAATAATGATGTTGAATATACATTAAAGCTCGTTATTGGGCGCACGTAATAATGAAATAGGTACATATTTCGAAATAAATAGTTACCTAAAGAATAAACGTAGAGTCGCCTAATCACGTAAGATGCATCAAAATGCTCTTATAGTACTTGACAGGGTTGAATTTATTATATCTGTTAAGTGGGTACGTGGGTAAGTAAACTGACGCTAAACAAACTGTTAATTTTAAACATTTTTACATTTCTATCTGGTAACTACATATTTTAGCTAAACAAATTCCTTGTACTTCGCAAGTAATTTAAAATAGTTGGCATTGGCCATGAAGCTTCATTCGCAGAAGGCTGAATAAATTATTATTTAGCAGTTCTTTGTGCTGAGACTGTAAACAATCTATCATTATCATTACTAATTAACCCTATAACTTCCGTGGATTTAGTTTTGCTTTGATATTTTGATTAATAAGTATTATTTTTCTTTTGAATTCTATTTTTACACGACTGCCCAAAAAAATTAGTGTCATGTTTTTAGGGTTCATGTATGTATTTAAGTAGTTATGTATGCAAGTATGCTTGCGAATTTATTTATTCCACCATAACTTCGAAACGCCTAAATAGATTTAGATGTATGGGGTATCGTTATAATCCTTACATTGACTCGGGTAACACAGTCCAGTAAGATTTCAAAGAAGAGTAATGTAGTGGCAATGGAACACAAAAATGTGTGAAATAAAACAAAAACGACATGGCAGGCGTGTTTTTAATTATTTTCATCTTGTGAAACATTTCCTCTAGAGTGATAGATCTCTTGACAGTATAGTTTCTAGACTCTAGAGGGACTATGTCCTTCAATGGGACATTATATTATAGGCTCAGATTAGATTAGATATGAGAACACTACAATATTGAAAGATCCGATCGAGTTATCGATGCGTGTTATTGAAATATTGATTCATTCTACAGTTATAATACGTCAAGAGACCATTACTTTGTTCAGGGATATGTTTTTAAGCCGCCATGAGTCACGATTTGGAAAGTAATGAGGTCGTAAGACATTAACTGTTCACTTGGATGAGTATTGGGTTATCCTGACCACTAAAGGGGGATTAATTATATAGGTTAATGAATTAAAATACACTTTTTATTAACAAAACAAAAGTATGATCAGAACGTATTTCAATCTATTCTTCAAAAAAATATTCGTAGGAATATTTATAATGTTGTTAATAATGATTCTGCTTAATAAACAATTAGGTACCAAATATGCGTGTATAAAGGAAACTAACAGTATTATTAAACACGGCTACCCAAAAAAGTAATGCCTTCTATTCTAGTCTATTCTCAAAAACAGCGTGGGTTTGTTTATCAAAGACAAATTTTCACGCAGTTGTTAAATAGAGAATGACCTCTATTCATGAGATGCGTTTAACGGAACACAGGTTACGTAAATGTGTTTACACTGAACATCATAACGTAAACAAATGTGACCATAAACTTGATCAACACAAGTAGTCGAGAAGTAGTCACTAGTCACATGGAATACTTTGTCCGATGACGTAATGTCTCCGTGCGTGCGTACCAGTTTGCCGGACATAACCAAACATGTGACGATAAATTGCTATTATTGGTATAATTATAGAGTAAATTCTAGAACAGTACTCATAAGATCACAATCTTATGAGTTCATATGTTTAAGAGCTGATTCTGAAAGTTTTCGTGAAATACGTACTTCTTTCGCTTTCGTACAAACCAGCGGTTGCCCTTGTTCCTGAGGTTATAATGAAAGTAGGTCACTATGCCTATTAAGTTTTGAACAAACCGCTAATGTCCGTCACAGTTGCTGTTCCATGTAGAAGGTACTGGATTAGTGTGCACACAAGTATCGTAAGCTCTTTTCCTTTGAAGAAAAGCAGACTATCAAGCGGTACCAATCTTGTCAGTCTATCTTCTAGCACTTGTAGCAATTTATTACTATCGCTTTAGTTAAATGTTCAATATCCGCTAAACACAGTTTCTATATCTACAAATGTGGATTTGTCACGGAAATTCGAGAATTCATAAAATAAGAAATTGTTTGAGGTTTCCTGTTTGTACGATAGATGGCGCTGCGACTACTGCAACGAATACTTCGTACTTTGTTATAAGCAAAAAGACATTTAGTTTTAAACGATTAAGTATAATGTAAAAGCTTAGCTCAGAGATCGTCTTATTCAATAAAATTATGTAACTTTTATTTGAGAGGTTTGAAGACCTAGTCCAACAGCAATTTTGTTATTCATCAAAATAATTTAACTGGAAACATAACGTTCTGTATATGAAACAAAGAGTTAGTAGTTTTGTTTATTGTTTATTATAATACCTGAATTCATACCTAATACCTCATAAAATTTATGTTAGCAAAAAAAGTCATTTATAAAAGTATGTAATTTTAATTACGAACAGATATCAATTAAACTTGTGCGTAGTCGTAGTTAGGTCACGTTAACAGCGTTGCATAAGTGGGTGCATCTGCTTGACATTTGAATCGACCCCGAATCCGAATAGAAACTGTGTCACGTATGAAGCGGTCGCGGATAGTGGGTACGGGCGCCGTCGTCGGTGCGTTGTGCAATCCCGTTAGCGCTCCACGTGCGAACCGAACCGGCGCGCCTCAATGTCGCCCGTGGGCGGCTGCCCTCCGCGTGCCGCTGCCCGCCCGCCCGCTGAAAATAGCGAGCCCGCCCGAACCTAACCGAGTAGCGGGGGCGGCCGAGCATCCATCTAGCTCTAGCGTGCGGCCATTGACTCGGTCGTCTCGCTCGCGCGAACAGCTGAGTATCAAAACAAAGGAGCGAGACGGGCGGTCGCCGCTCCCGCTCGCCGGCCGGCCGGTGTCGCCGGTCGCACCGCGCCGCACGCACTCACGTCAGTTCGTGTTCGAACCGCGCTTATTGAGGTCGTCCGCTGTGAGCTCGGTTGCGAAGTTTAGTACCGCGAAAGGATTTTCCTTTGTCCCGATCCTCGAGGACCCTGCCCTCGTATTATGTTTCTGCGAGAGAGCCGCATCCAGCCCCGGCCTTCTGAGGAGCCGGACCGCGCGCAAAGTGCCGAATCGCGTCGAAATTCTGTCAGTTTTCCAAAATTCTGTGACGGTTATCCCGCGAAACGCGTACGCCGGGCGAATTGAAATTTTTGAGTGAAGGTGTGAAAGTAGAATTTTATAGGCCACCGGACAGTGGTAAGAACGTTAGTGTTTACGTAATAGAGTGAGGACTGAGCATAATGTCCACGGGCAAGCGGCTAGCGAAGCGTTCCATCATCGGGACGCGCGTCGCGGCGCTAGGTGATGATGGACTGTACTATTCGGGGATGATCCAGGCGGTCAAGACGCCGGCACCGTTCCCGGAGAACAACAACTGTATCAACCTGACACCAAATACACGTTACACTGTGCGTTTCGACAGTGCAAAGATGAAGAGCCGCGAGTACCGCGACGCTGAGCTGATCGGGCCCGGCTTCCGCGGTATGACAGGCGTCCGCCTGCAAGAAGGCCAACGCGTCTTTCTCACTTACAATGGACGAGAAGTGCGCGCTGACGTCAAGCAACATGATTATGATACCGACGAACTACGCGTTCAAGTCCATTCGCCCACTGCTGAGGTAAGTTTTCAGAACATTTTACCAAGAGCATAAAATGATGCTCATTATTTTTGTGAAAGTTATCCTTATTCCGAAATTTTAATTATACTCTACATAGTGCTCGTTGAAGTCTTTTTCTCAATCCCCATCAAAAGACATCAACGAAAATTAAAAACGTATATAGAAAAAATAAACATACTGATTATTATATTTTATGTCCTGCGTTACATTAAACAAAAGTAACCGGCAAGCAGTTAGGGTAATATTTATGCGAAGACAATGGTGGATTATGGATATTCATGATTTTATTTCTAATTGGAGCGTTGAATTGTGTGCGTGAGGACAGTGATCGGTTATTTGTAGTGTATGCACTGCAGTTCGGATTCGGAGCGTTGTTGTAGTGTAGGCGGAGTGGTGTAGCGAGCTATTGACCCCGCTCCACGTGCAACGAGCGGTGCGCGATGCACCAGCCGCCGCGCGACGCGCAGCGCACGCGCAACCATGCACTTATCGCAATGGACAATACACGCGACTCTATCCAAACCACACCGGCCCGTGGCCACTGATTCGTACTAGCACTATAAAATAACGCATAACAGTACACTAATCAGTTCCACACGTTCAAACGTTACATGACTATTGGTCATGATTCAATTATTGAAATCTATGACATCATAATGTTATTGTTACCAAGCTATACCATGAGATCGGATGAATAATTTTCATATGCATTTATAACATGAGTCGTATGATAATATAGTACTCTATTGTTACAATAGATCACATCATTTCTAAATAAATATATGTTATATGACGGATATACGGATGAACAGGAAAATTACAAATTTATGAGGTAGGTATATTATGAAGTAACTAAAACAAAAGCGCACCGTGTATTTAACATTCAAATAATAGAGATATTATAATAGCTTAACATCAAGGGCAAAGATAACGCTATCGATCATTAAACATTCGGCAGCACTCGCAACTCGCAAGGTGATGCCTTTATCATTGAAAGTAGGTATTAAATGCATTTCAATCATTCTAAAATACAGATTAGATAAAACGGTAGGTCACGAGTTCACGACACCAATAAGCTCGCTAGCACACAGGCGCACTATCGACTAAATAAACAAAGAGCAGAGTACACGTGTCGCCGCTGTTATACTAACTTGTTGAAATCGCCCGGCACGAGTTAATGCGTACCACGTATTTGGCGTCAGTTAGAAACGCATGCGCTAAATTTTATAAGCCGGTTGAACCGTTATACTGGGTTGGACAGCGTACATGTAACAGGTAGCAAAAGATTATAATAATCACCTCCTCCGGCACTTGGTCGTAGATTAAAAGTAGGTACGTAGTTAGTGTCCGTCGCCGGCCGGCCGGCGCGCGCGCCTCATGCGTCATCATCTGGGCCGCCTTATCGCCGGCCACAATTTGTACACAATATTAAATACATGTTTAATTTAGTCGATAATTGGCCGGTTGACCCGAGTCAATATTTTAATGTGACCGTCATTTTATTTACCAAGGTCCCATAAAGGTTTTGCTGACATTACCTTCGTTTTTATGTATTTGCACTTTAATATATAAATAATAAAGCATTGATTTAATTTGATATTTTATGACTTTATAAGATATAAAAAATCAAGTTCCTTTGGGTTCGCCGATATGTATTTATAAGTAAAAAAAATGTGTGTGACGATGTTTCGAACACAACAAATAATTTGGGACGAAACAGTAACGGGATCTTTAGATGTAAAGCAGTCAAAATGTTTACATGCACCATTGGAAACATTATTTAACTCTTTACTCATAAACCTAAGTTTGTTGACGTAGTTTCAGTATGTAGAGTTTTGAACAATCAACATTTTCTTGTCCAGATCAAGAAAGTAGTGGCGCAGTGATTTTACTACAGTAATAACAATAAGGAAGCGAGGTGCGCGCGCGCAGGCCTTGTGCTGTTGTGCGTAAATAGTGACGTAGCACGCGATACTAGCGTGACGCGGTGCGACGAGCGGCCGCGAAACGACACTTTAGTTAATTCACATTACATAGAGATGATGTTAGGTTATCACCCATCATTACATTTTTTTTATATTGCTCTTTAACATAGAATATTAAAAATTAATTTACTATAGTTGTTAACATGTTACGAATAAACATGTTAACAACTATAGTAAATTAATTTTCAGACAAAAAAACAGGCTTTTGACTAAACAATAAATAAAACAATCTGCCTCGTTGGTCTAGCTGTCCCAAGCGCGACTGCTGAGCAGGAGGTCTCGGGTTCGATTCCCGGGTCGGGCAAAGCGTTATTGACGGCAATTTTTTTGTTAGGAAATTCTCAGTAGCAGCCCGGAGTTTGGAACTGTGCCTGGTTGATGGTAATAGGCTCACCACCTATTACATGGGACTTAATAACAGCATTGGGGAAATGTGGGTGTGCAACTGTGTACACCTCTGCCTATCCCTTCGGGGAATATATATAGGCGTGATGCTATGTTATTTTATATTATTAAATAAAACAGTTATAATAACTCAAATTACTACAAAAACAATCTGACAACAAACAAACGACGGCGACGATACGCACTTGTTTACTAGCCGGTGTATTGTGACATTAATAATAGCCATGTATATCAAACACGTTTTTGCGTCACTCCACACCAGATAGAGCCGCTCGCTTCATGAAAACAAGATAGATAACGCAATCGAACGACGCAACTCGCGCGCTTCTTTCTTTACATACGAATCCTGTAAGAGAAACCTAAAATAATAATATAAGAAATAACTACATATAGCCAGTCGATCATGATCAACGAAATGACGCGCGGTATTCCCCAGGTGCTCCTTTGCTCGATCACAAATCACAAACCGTCAGAGCATTTGAGTATTTAACTAACGTCAGAGCTCACAAACTGCTCCACACGTAGAGAATCGACACTCGATCAAAAAACCTCTCGCTGACTCACCGCCACATTCATGTTCGTAAACAACTATTATTTTGCCGGCAAACCCGGACAGGGGAATTACGTAATGAATAAATAACTGCATATTAAAACGAGTAACATTAACATCTATATCTCGTTCTAATGCAACTGTGTTGAAACACAAAGATTTATCCATATTTATACACCAGAGATGCCCTACACGTTCGTAGATTAGGTGTGTTTTAAATAGCATGCCTGAATATAAAATACTCGAAAGCGACTCCACCATCATAACGTCAGGCAATAAGATATAAAAATAAAGAGTGCTCGGCTGAGAAATAAGGTCACCGGCAGGCCCGGAACCGAGTAACGGTATTCGTTACAAAATCGCGTCAAGAATTATATTCACGTGCGCGCGGCGCCGCCGCTGGCGGCCATACCTGATACCGTTACCCGGTGGTGGCCCAACATCAGCTAACCTTGCCCACAGGCTTAACGGACAACAAATGAAACACTTGTTTATGGCCATGGAATGCTTTTTTGGTTACAAGTTTAGAAGTCTCGAACATTCTTTTCCAGAGAGCAGAGTCATAACAAAATACTGCATCTGAATGGATACATGGGAATTACGCAATCAGTATTTGAAGCGATTTCCCCAGTAGCGGTAACCGGCGCGCAACGCCTTTCGTTTACGGAGGTCGTAAACGGTCCGCAGCGAGTTGTGAGTTGAGCCGGCATCGGCAAGCAGTGACGCCGCCGCGCCGCCGCGAACGTGAAAGTGCCGCCGCAGCTGCATTGTCCATGTATAGTGACAGTTTCAGATTCACTTTATTTGTACCATGAACTACTTATATATATTATTGTAATACCTGCCAGAACCACATTCCTTAAAATAATTATGCAACGAAGTTTAAAATGAATTGTAACAAACTAAGTCAGACGTATAATTTATTATAAAACTAAATACTTTACCACTTATTGATTTCGTTAAGGTCACGTTAAATTGTTTAACTAACATTGTTACGTTCCTCGCAATCAAAAAATCTATTAAAAAGTTTACCATTTTGAACGAATTGATTTCTCTACCTCACGTTGCAATGGCGGCTGGCCAGTTACTCAGCAACACGGTGAGCTGTACACAATTAATGAGTTATTGCTTAGTAGTGGAATATATATTATAGACATAAGTACGTACTACACAGAGTTTAAATTTAAAAGATTGAAATTGCAATTAATTGCGCGTATCCCAAACTCCGAACAATATAAAAGGTGTGGCAAAAGACAGTAATAACTTGCCAACAATGTAATTTATATCGCATAACTTATATAGGTAGCGAAAGTAGTTATGATTCAAAAGCGTATAAAAAATGCGTTTTTAGATTTTCCAGTCCAGTTAAGATTTTTTTCGATGGAACGAAGACACTTACGCTCATGGCGCTTACTGTTGCGTTGAGCCGTCGCGTGCCTGACGTAAATTTCACTCAACTACTCTGTTTGTTTTCCTAACGCGACCAATATGATACTTGTACATATATTTATTGCTATGAAAAAAAAAACTACAAGCAACAAATGATTTTAATTATTGCTATAATTAATCGTAACATTCGATTACCTACCATATTTTGTCGAATTGCTTTCAATGGGTGGGTACAACATAGGCACTTATAGTTGTTTGAGGCACACTATTTTGTAAACCAGTATTAGGGTGGACATAACATACATAACATATTAGTACAGATTTCCAGTCTCATAAATGAGTTTTTACACTGAGTGCACAAACGGCCCTGTAAGCTGTTAATAAAACCCTGGTGCAAAAACCATTAGAAGAGAATACCCCTTGCGCCAGCACATCGAGCTCACGATATCGACCACAATACAGTGATGGTTTGTTATACAGTCGCTATCATTGTAATAACTGACTAAAATTCGTAAAAAAAGAAATAAGAATATGTCGAACCCATTTTTTTAATATTTATTAACTAGTTACTCCAGATTCTAACATTGTCTCGTGACACGGTTTCTAAATAAATCAAGGTTGATAAGATAACACTGATAGAGATTTGTTGCTAACACCCATAAGACGCCATAGATTCTAAGACTCGGTATCTTACTACAAATTGGGCACAGTATCTTTACTGTGCCCAATTTATGCCACCAGCCGGACACGGACGTGCTTTTAAATGCTATCTTTGTCCATAAAACTTATAAATATTTCAAAAAATTATTTTATAATACGAAACGTATTTATCGTTAACTTTTGCGTGTTTGGTCTTATTTCATATAACTTGGATAATATTCATCCTGCGAGCGACCACAGTCACCATGCCATGCCGTGCCGTCTTCGATTGATCTTTATGTCGCGTTGATGTTAATTAATAGTTAATATTGCCTTTTAGCTCACATTTATATCCCTAATGCTTCAGTAATGCAACTAATCGCATGTAAGACTGAACGCATAATACCATTTAGTTTACGATAGCTTCAAAATATAACGCAATTACCGTTGCAGAATACGGTTAGCAACTAGATTTTGATTTATACTTATAAGGTATAAATCCAGAATCTGCAACCGTCCGAATTCTGCAACGGTGCTTCGATTACTATTAATACCACAGTACGTAAATCTCACTTTTAAATACCTAAGTTATAAAACGTTTAATAGAAGAACGATAAAAAAGATAAAAAGATAAATCTTTAATATAGAGCATATTATGACCATTTATCAAATATATTATCAAGACTATCAAACACAAAATAAGATTATCAAACGTAGTAGGCATGCGATGTTTTGTAGTAAGTAGGTACTCTATCATGATACTGAATAGTTCTATACGCCTAAAATGACTTCTAGGAAAAAATCAGTCCCTATCATTATCTTGTTAAGTAGCTAACTACAAACGCTAGTAGTTATTCTTCTAGTAGGCGTAGTTTAAAATCATTTATAGAACCTAATTTTATAAGTATTAAAAACACAGTTTCAAATTAAACAGCTTGTAATAATAATCCTTAACACATTATTAATACAAGTTGGTCATGATATCTACATACATAGTTCCCCTGCTTGGTTGGTGATAAAATAGTTCGCCTAATGTATTCGACCCAAATTCACGCCGAAACAGAGATGATTGACCATTTAATATTGTCAGACACCGCTGCGAATTTTAAAACTATTTCTGCTAGATACTCTATTTAGTTGTCGTCCATATAATCAGCTATCAAACGTGTATTTCGATGAAATTATATTCAGGATTTTGAATATTATAGACTGATACTGATAATATTTTATTTTAGCAAATTAATGTAATAACTTGTAGTTCACTAAAATGTGTCACTGGTCTCTTGGACGCTTACTATTTTTGTAGTGTTATAAATATTGGTCTTCCTACGAGCTAGAAGCGAAGGCAAAGAGCCCTTTGTGTAACCTCATTGCATTCGCCTTGGAATAGTTGTACGATTTATGTCTCTTATCTAAACAGCTGGCAGAACAAGGCGTGAATCTCGATTCTCTATCATTTGGACTAGGACACATCTGTACGTACTTAAAAATCTGCGAAAAATAGTAATAAAATATTCGTTTTAAATCAAGATTAGCTATTTGCTCAACGCTCTTGGCTCCAATTCATTATCATTTAAACCGTACAACTTACAGCCGGATTTTGGCGTCACGCACGGTGTCGCTGGTTGACTCAGCAACGCAAAATAACTCGTTTTCGTGTTTGTGGTAACAGTAACACACCGCGACCGTTAGTACGTGGGCGAGTGTCAACTCACAAGTCAGTACAGTTACTACTACGCAATATTATTCACATTTGTATTCCTGCGTAGGAGCGCCACCAAATGACGATTAATGTTTTAGTGTGATCTTGAACATAGGTGTAGGTCCTATTACAAGTATGCTAACAAGAGAACAGATAAGCAAGATAAATTAATTTTAAACAAAAAATGAAAACCGCCTTCAAAAATCTACTACACTAAAAAGTTTAAAATAATATCAAAATTTGCTTATAATAAAATCATTTTAAAAGAACAATATATAATAATAATCTGTTAATTTTGCAGTCGGTGCCTGTACTGGGAGAGGGTTATTGTTTTCCTCTTGTTAGTCACTTATGTTCGTTGTGCTGTGGTTATGTTACCGGCGTTTGTATCTGGTTGTAAACCCCATATGCATCAGGCACCGACTCCAAAATTAACAGATTATTATTATATATTGTTCTTTTAAAATGATTTTATTATAAGCAAATTTTGATATTATTTTAAACTTTTTAGTGTAGTAGATTTTTGAAGGCGGTTTTCATTTTTTGTTTAAAATTAATTTATTTTAGTCTTTTTAGTTTTAAGTGTGTTATATATATATTGTATAGGTCATATATAAGTTTGTATACTTCATAAATAAGTTAATTTAGAAATTTAATAATATGGGTAGGCTTTCGAAAGCCGCTAGGACTTAATTACTGCATCGGTGAAATGTTTGTGTACAACAGTGGACACTTCTGCCTACCCCATCGGGCAATACAGGCATGATGCTATGCATGTATTGAGTGGTATGAACTGTACATGAACATGCGATTACAGCAATTGAGAGTGATTTGCTATAATTCATTGAAGAGTTCCATCGTCTTACTTCGAAGATCTTCATCAGATCTTTACTAAATTTAAATGGGGCCACCTCTGGGGACTACTCTTTCAAACAAAGATATCGACGGACATACATAACAAAACATGGTAGCTACTGTAAAACGTTGAGGAGTTCCCTTGACTGTCCTTCGTCTTCATCATCAGACCCCTAATTACAGTCACAACCCATCTAGGTGTAAAGTTCTCATCAATACAAATTAATCAAGCCCAAACACCAGGTAATTACTGTAAATCTTTAAAGAGTTCCCTCGACTGTCTTTCAGCTCCATCATCAGATCGACTCCACACCTTCATTAAATAGTAGTGCTTTAAAATACTTAATGAAAAAATTAACAAATGCACTTGTCGCCCCTACAATTTTCGAAGGTTTCCCTCGATTTCTCGGGGATGCCATCATCAGATCCTGGTTTCCTTATCATGGTACCACCGTCGAGATATCTTCCTTCCAACAAAAAAAGAATTATCAAAATCGGTTCGTAAACGACGAAGTTATCCCCGAACACACATTAAAAAAAAAAAAAAAAAAAAAAAAAAAAATATATACGGTCGAATTGAGAAACCTCCTCCTTTTTTGAAGTCGGTTAAAAATCGAATTCAGTTGTAAACTAAACACCTCGTATTATAAAACAATAAGTAGATACCTACCTACCGAATAATTAATTTATGGTAATTAACTACTACATTTGACACCTGTTATGCGGGCCCTTGAATTTGTAATATCCATTGTAGTATTTGCAACTGTCATGAATTAGGTAATATAGATAGATGACTGCTGAGTATGCGATACGATGTTTCGAAATATTTTCGAATGAAGAGCAAGTTTAATTGCAAGCGTGTGGTGAGGCGGGGGGCCGCCCGCGCCCGCGCCGGCATGGTGACCCACTGACCCAGAATTGCTGATATTGAACCAGCGGCGACGCACAACCCGTATTCGAAATCCGACCTCCACTTACGTTTTTCTTTTTATTTATTTACTATTTCTAAAATTGGTATTTGTATTACTTGGATTTAATCCTTTTATTTGTACCTATACAAATACCAGTTACATGTTGCGATCAATCTGCGTCATCAAAACACATAAATACACCATTTTAACAAGCTCTCATTAACTGATTCTGTTAACCGCCAAAAAAATCGCCCGATAACTTTTTCTGGAGCTTGTCTTGTTGTGCCATTGTCTCCATTTAGGTATCTAATTGGATGTTGACCTGTAAAAGCGTCTTTGTTGTGCGAATATATCTATATAAAATAATCAAGAGCTCAAAGCTGTATTTATTCTATTGGCACATCGGCGGGTCACAGCATAACGGTGCTTCCAGCGATGCGTATGCTGCTGCCGCGTAAAGCGAACAGGTTCCCGTATCCGCTATCAACTGGTAACTCGGGGCGCGGTGGGTCGCACTCCGTTTTTGGGTCAGGTTGGGTCACGACGCCTGCGTGCTCGCAGCCTGTCCCTCAAACATATTTAGCACTATTTCGATATCTAAGAATAGAGAGGCAACCACGCTTGTAGGTATCTCAAGGTGAAACGCTCACTTTTCTAAGCTTCGCACGTAAACGATGCGATTATAGCATCACGCTGGGAGTCGGCGATGTCGAAACATCGACACAGTGTCCTTGTGCAGATTTCACGTTCAATTACGTAATGGCGTTTTATTTACGTGTAAGTTGAGTATGCGCCTGACTGTGCCGCCTACGCGCGCCTCGTACCCGTTGAGAGGGCGGTGAGCCGTAACATTTTGCCTGTGACGTCACCATCGCGTCGCGCCTACGCGAAATCACTCGCCAACACGCAGTGACGTCGTTCTTAGAATTCTTATTGCTATGTTCCGTGACGTCAGCAGCTATTACATTCAATTTTGACAGATAAAACGCCGACATTCTTCGGCACTGGCTTCCATTATTGTCGGCACTACGCAACACAAATTTCCTAACGACAGCCGATGATAGAAGCTGACCTACATGGCCGGTTGGATTTATTGTATTAGTATAAATTTATTATACTTTATTAAATGCGACATCTATCTACGGGACTATCACTGTATATCGTAATAGTACCTAGATACTCCGTCCACAAAAACCGTGATACCTTGGCTAAAACATACTATATAAAATTTTAAATCATAGCCTGCAGCTACAGCACTCAGAGAATAATGTAGCTTCCTAATATTTAGAGACTATTCAGAATCGGATCATTAGTTCTGGAGATTATCACTTTAAAATGTTTGAAGTAGAAAGTAGAGTTTTACATTTAAACTTGTTTAACTTTTATCAATGGTATGTAATGCATGGATATTTTTCTTGAGTCCGTGATATGAATAAGTACAATAATGCTTTCGTAGCTACCTAACGGAGAAGATGTGCAACCTACTAAAGTTACAGCATCGTCAAAGGTACACGTAATTGCTGCTCTTGCCCTACAAATATAGCAATTGTTGACCGTACTAGATCCAGAAATAGAGCACTGTGAGGGAGGTTACCCGGGCGAAACCGGGCCGCCTAGATGCTAGGATCGCGACCCGCGAACCTGCCGCTCGCCAACTAGGCCGCCGCCGCCGGTTCGTCCTGCACAATCGATGACCGAGACCTAGTTTGCACTCAGTGTCGATATTTTCTAGTAAATCGAAAACGGTGACTGTAACAGGAAATTCCTGTCGGGAATACCTTATAAAGTCATTATGATTCATTAACAAATTAAAGGAATAATTTATTTTCCTCATTATTTAACATATTTTATGCAATGCATTAGCCACCACGCCCTGCCGCACCGTTTGGTAACACTGTAGAGATATTACTTTTTATCAAGTAAGTAAATTAAACGGTTATTTGCAAGGAGAATGGATGCAATAAAAACGGTTGCTGCAGTTTGACGAATAAAATGTAGGTCACGGATTTTTGGGCCAAGGTTGCCGGTTGCAACGACTACAAATTGACGGAGGGCGCGAGGCGAACGCTGGCGACGCGACGCGGCGACGACGATGCCACGCGCCGACGGAGCGCGGTCTAGCGCTGGCGTGCCCTGTTTTCATTGCATCCGCCTTGCAACCAACACTTTTTGTATTCACTAATCATAGAAGGCCACCGTACCGACTGATTGTTCAGCCTAACTGTAGATATCCGATAGTAATCGCTATTTCTACCAATCTACCAACCAGACTGAATCTGGTAACGCAGTGATGAACGTGACGCGGCGATTAAACGTTGCTGAACTTTGATGTGATGATTAGCTATGAAATAATTATTTCAAACCAAAAAAAGTAATTTTGTATGCTTAAATATAGGTACCTACCTACCACCTACTTTAAAAAGATTCATATGCTAGTGGTACTTGATGGAGCTCGGCAAAATTAAATGTTATGTATGATGCCAGTAGAAGTACCTGTAGTCTACATATTAGCACTACGAATATTTTAACTAACACGTGCAAGTTGATTCACTTCAGCCCACGCACCTATTTCTCGCTTCTACGAAATAAATGTTGGAATAATTATTACGTTTTCGTACGAATAATGTTACGAACAATATCTGTTTGAAACAAATTACACAAACGAGTAAAATAAAATATCGGTCCCTACATTTCTATTTATCTCAAACTCATTGCTTGCTTAAATTTGCTCTGGGTAACGCGTGAATTATACAACTGCCATGAGTATTTTTATAAGACTTTGTTGTAGAGTTGCAGACAAAGACCAATAAACTAAACTAACTAGGTTAGATGCTCGCTGATTGCAGACGATAGTAAAAAGTGCAAAAAAAAAGATCTATATAATCGCAAATCACGTTACACACCACCACGAACACCTTCTTATCGTGTGTGGACGTCGATTAGAATAATGTTATTAGATAGGTATACCTAATAACTGGAAAAAGCCAGTAGCTGAACGCTTTTTAAAAGTATATCTTATCCGGTACCTAAACTACCTACGTAGGTAGTCATTATGTAGTAGGTATAGTCACATGTCTACCAACACAAAATATAGCGAATAAGACAATTTACAGTTAAATCAAGCGAACTTTATTATCATCTCCCACAATACAATTATTATATACCTACCTACTTTAATATTTTCATTCGACAGTAAGTCTACCAAGTGAGCAGTGATTCGATCGAAAGTTCGTTTTGTACATTCAATTGCAGCGCGGCACAATAGGCCGATTGTCGGGTACTACTAGAGCTATTGACCTATTTATTAGTTCACGATCGCTCGCCGATAGCCGAATTGCTTATGCATGCATGTCTACGGAACTTCAACTGCAGCCTCACTGTAGTGAATATCTAATGTAGGAATAATCAACATCACTATAAGTAGGGAGTTAACATATATCTACTATTACCTACCTAGTTATAGTGATAATAACTAATACTTTCGCACCGAACTGTTCTAACGTCAGCATCAAACCAGCTATTCAAATACAAATCCAATAAATACTGTTAGAGCATTAAGCTGTTGCCTCGCTCATTAGCAGACACAATAGATTTTTATTGTTACAACGTATAATTCTGTACGTGGCTGAGCCGAAAGGTACTCCATAATTACATTGAAATGAGCATTCATAGATACACAACAAAATCGTATAATAATAATAAAAAAATACGTGCTTATATTTATAAAACAACACACTAGCTGCAATGACATTGTTAATGATCAATAATATCTAACTGACATTATAATAAAACAACTTCAGGAGTCCTCCTGCGACCACGAACGCTGCAAAGTGTTCGAAACGTCAGGAAAAACAAAAAACCAATAATACACGCGATTAATCCGGTTAAAAGTTGTTTTATTATAATGTGTTGTGATCTCGCAAACCTAAGATATTACTATCTAACTGACAATTTATTATTATCTGTACATAGTATAGACTTTCTTTTATGGACACGGTTGAATAGATAAATTGAAATGATTTTATCGGTCGTCGTAACCGAAGTACCCTATTGTTTTCCCTACAATTACGTAATGAATTCTAGGTGCATTGTCCTGCCAGTGTCCTTTCTCATATAACTTATGTGTTCACTCACAGTCACAGGTGAACCTACCTCATGTACAAGATTTGGCTTACCTCCTACAATGTCAATGGCTTGACAACTACTCTCCCCTAGTCATGAATGAAGTATCAGTTAGAGACTTCAAAACTATCAGTGGTGTTATGTTAATAATTGTTTACTTATTGAGTAGGTAACTACACGTGACGTATCTCGCAATTCTTGGTTCTTAAAATATAATATTATGTAGATAAAAACATGTTTATTTAGTGATGTCGCATAGAGCGGGCGGTAGCAGCGGCGGAATGGCGCGCGCGACGCAGACGCAAGCGTAGAGTCTGTCGTCACATACTCGCGTCATACATCGTATAATTATGTAGGTACTCCGCGCGCCTCAACAGCCGGCCGGCTTTTCAGCCATTGACTCAATGCTGCAGTCAATGCCACTTGATCGCACACTCATAATTTTATTTTCCGCTTTCGCTGATCATTGAAATCCTGGACAATTGACAATTTCTACTTCTTACAACGGCTCATTTCGCAAATTGCAATTATAGACTAAACACACACACGATATGAAGAAAAAACACTCGTAACATTTGATAAAAGAAATGCACACTTTAATGATATTGATAACTATAAAATGGCCAATCCATTTACAACGGAACAAGTTTTTCCTAAGTAATGACTGGAAACACAAAATATAACGTTTCAAAACAGAAGGCGTTACGAGCATGGATAATTCGTTTCACGCAGCGGCAACATCGATGCGCAGTAGAGCGAACACTTTTCGCAACCCTGAGACATCAAGAGCACCTGACTATTAAGGAGCTACCAAAAAATAATAATAAAATATAACACAAATAAAATTTAGTCTAGTCATGATACATTTACAGTTACAAGGTAGGTACCTCATATCTAAAATCTAAATCATTATTATTTAGAACTTCATCTATCTCTATACGTACATGGTCATGTCCTTGAATCTTGTACCTAAATAGGTACACTCTGTATACATGGTTCTAAATTATTAGTTCACTTGCCATGGTATTTAATTCTTAGTTTATATTACTGTATTTGACTAGTATATTAACCCCTTAAAAAATATAACTTAATAAATTTAAAGGAACGTGTTGGTAGTTAAGTATTGGCCATCTGCGTACCTATTCGCTATCTCGGTTGCCAACCGAATTGATGGAAACTTTGTAGTACATTGCATCCTAAGTTTTTACTATTGTTGCTCATCATAGACAAGCTGTACACACGACGCAATGTACTACAAAGTGTCCATCAATTCGGTTGGCAATCGAGATAGCGAAAAGGTACGCTGATCGGGGTTGCAATTAATGCAGTTGCGATCGCGGGGCATGTTTAGTGGAGGAAAGAGTGGTTTTTCGTAGGTAGAAGTCCGACAAAGCGTCCATAATAGATTTTCCACACATGAAAAAACTGAAGTATTGCCGAAATAAGTTTTTTTACGATTTTTATACAAAAGGATTTAAATAAAAGCTTTACCGCTGCGCCATTTGCGCCTAAATGTGACTGACGCACGGTTATATGAAATCATAAGGTTTCTCACTTCAATTTTCCTAAATTTTAAGCAAGGTCAAACGAATTACAACCCAAATCAATATCCATTAAATATATATTACATAGTATTTTTGACAGATGCGAAATTTTTTGTACTCCGTAACGACTACAAATGACCGAAAACAATACAATAGTCGTTTCTAATTGCCCCATTTTCGTGTTAACTTATACGATATTTTATAGTTTCGTAAAATTATACATTTATCAACACAATTTAACTCAACGTTAATTGATGTGAATTATTCCAGTCAAGAATGTATTTATGCAACTTACCCGTATCTAGATTTTGGGTGTCCGATGAGCAGAAGTCATGGACAATTCTTTTACAATAAAATATTAATACAGTGCATCAACAGTAAAACGTTGCTTATAGTTTACGATCATAACAATTAGTAAAAAAAAAACCGCAATATAAATTAACTGGACATAAAATATTGTATAAGGTGCAGTAAATGTCTAATACTCAGTCTGTATAAAACTCATGCCAGCATTATCATGATATAGCGAAGTCGCTCGGCGACTTTCACTGGCATTTCAAAGCCGACCGTTTCGCCATCGAATGAAGCAATTGTGCAATAGTTGTCACTTTTTACATAACCACGCTGGCAAGTGACTCGCCAATAGACTCCTAACGCTAATACCGAGAGTGAAGCTGTTATTTATAATCATCAATAGAGGTATTAATTAATGTTATTTTCAATACAAAACGAAGAAAAATTAAAAGGATATCCATATCCCTAATCTTACATTCATTTGCAATTTAAACAATTTCTTTTTCTGCTAAAGTAGAACTCTTTCGCGTAAAGTTTTTATACCTACCTATTTTGCATTTATTTTTAGTATTCCTAAATATTCGCAAAATTAGAATGTATGTCAGCCGCAAGGCAATCATCAAGATGTCTACTCATTAATGCAACTTTCATTGTTCCGACTCGAGTGAGGGGCACGTTAGTCCGCGTCTCATGGCTCATGGGCTCATAGCACGTCCGTACTCGCACGAAATCATGTAAAAGTGAAAGTATGATGTGATCCACGTTCACCGCTAACTGTACAAATTATATAGGGATTGCTAGCGAAACGCCATCTTCGCAACTGTTTAATAAAAATTGTTGATTTCGTAGGTATGCATACGCAGCTTCGCACCTAAAAGTTGTCTGATAGGGGAAACTCTAATCTTTAAAATAACAATGGCATTTTAACGTTTTAAGCTTATCATATTTACAAGAATGGAGGACCCGCTCACGTAGGTAGGTATGCACGAAAAGGCTAAATATAGAAGAAAAAATCTTATAAATAGTACCTCCATAACATTTAAAAATTCAATAATAATATTATTGATATTGCAAGTGCTTGTAAAGTGCAATTAATCATGCTTGTCGTTAAGATAACCCATAATAAACACAACACACATCAGTTTTTAAAATTCAGTAGATTTAGATAAATATGCTAAATACACCAAGGTTACCAATACCGACTAACATGTTGTAAAAACGTACTACGTATACTCGCTATGTAGGTAGCTAACGTGTCAATCACGAAGGTGCCAGATTGCCGCGTAGAAGGAAGAAGGCGATGAAAACGTAACCAATGCAATGTCAACCAGTCGACAGCTCGCCGGTCCCTGCTCGTGACACATAATTGGCCGAGAGTGTGACCGCGATACAAGCAACTCTACCAGTGCGTGATAAGTATAGGTACCTACTTCCTACAAATGCTACAAGTTCATTCATATATCAACCTTAACATATGCCATCTAGTCGTTTGCTTGATAACCAATGCGAAAGATGAGTGGAAGAAATATGATACCACCGCTACCACCGTTTCCATGGGTTTCCCCGCAGCGCACATCCACAATTATTGTACGCTATTGTCGCAACTTTACTACTCAGTGGAAATTCCAGTGTGAATTTCAATAAAATTATGTTTTGTTACTTTTGAGATAGGTACTAGTTTTATGGTAACATTCATGATGAGGACTGACAATATCTGTCTCATTCTTCCAAAAATTGCTAAATTTATGAAAATTTTTCATAGCCAATCTTTGTTTAATGTCGAGGTTTTTTTTTCTAGTACCTATGCAAAAGTATGCTATCAAAAATATTACTCAAAAAATCAAAGGAAAAGTACTGCTACTCTGCAATAATATCAAACTAGATATTATTATGCATGAATTCGCTCTCCAGTTTCCAGTAGCGTAGATTACCACACTCAGAATCAGAACCTGTTTACCTCTACTGAGCAAGTATTGGTCGTGTGTTTCCTGTTCTGAAGCATTAGCTCAATAAGTCGGTACCAACGTATTAGGAATTTCCATTAAATACGTGCTACCGTGATTTTATAAATCATTTAATCAGCGAGATGCTCGATGCGGAAAACAACTGTATTAAGTTACGTATTATTTATTATGTTAGTTTGTTTTAGTGAATTCGCCTAGTTGGTAATTTATAAAATTAGTGTGACAACACAGTGTAGTAAATTGGTAGTCCATGAGCATGATACAGAATTTGCAGCTTGCTCCTACATATCAACCCAGTCATGACGTCACGTCAACTCGTCTACCCGATTCACAGACCTTGTGAAAGTCAGCCATATTGATTTCATGTATGATACATTGATAACGCAAAAGTTAAC
This sequence comes from Xylocampa areola, assembly GCA_935421205.1. Taxonomy (NCBI): domain Eukaryota; kingdom Metazoa; phylum Arthropoda; class Insecta; order Lepidoptera; family Noctuidae; genus Xylocampa; species Xylocampa areola. The sequence goes on along the minus strand of OW285201.1, from coordinate 10,872,842 downwards.
TACTGTTAAGTTTAATATAAATTTTGCAACCTGTATTTTAAATTCCCGTATAGACTCATAATTAAGATTATGCGGTGAGACTTGACCAAGGTTCCGTGAAAAATACGTAATTGGATATTATTAATTGTTGTTGTTCTTTTTGAAGTACCCGGCCTAACACAGGCCAAGTAACTGACATCTGTCTTAACTGTCTGTCCGTCCGAACGCTTATAACTGATAAACCAATGGATTAGGAACCGTAGCGAAACTCAAGGGTTAAGATTTTAAGAACGGGTCATAAATTTACTTCCTCGCGCTATTGGTTATAGGATCCAAGCAGCACTATATATTTTAAACAATGGCAACGGCTTCGTAATCCAGCCGTATAATAATCGAATCGCGACCAAACTTTAATTATTTATTTTCTGTTTATATAAGACATGATGTTCTAGTCTGTCATAAGTTAAACCTACACTGGCCTGTATAACTAAGTATCCCACTTTTAAAATAAGAATAAATTTAAATCTCCAACTTCTATAGTTTAGAATATAAAATAAAAGTGTAGTACTTAGTTTTGCAGGCCAGTGTATATAATTATAAAGATTTGATTACAACTTAGAACGTAATGACAATAATAACGAATAGTTTTAAATTATACATTCTTCTTATAGTTAAATATACAAATTAATATGTTTCAATTATGTCGAAATTTAAGTTTGAATTTACTTACAGGTGCTGATTGAACTAAAGAAAAGACTGGATGAGATAAGGTTATTAGAATCCCGAAAGTCCGCAAGGCTCGCAGATGTGGACACGGATTTTGCCAGGTTGGCAGATATGGCTGGCGACCGACGTCGCGCCTCCGCCACCATAGAAGTTCCCTCACATCACATGCAAGGGTAAGTGTATTATTTGAGAAAAATAATTTACTAATTTACTTAACAGTGAAGTTGTTTTGAGATGACTAAACAATTATTCATATCTTTATATGCATTCCATAATGTCAGTTTTACAGATCTTATAATAGGCTTATAGCTAGGTATAATTATGGACCCTGTAGGGCACAGCAAAAAGTATAAATTTAAAATTAAATTAAATTTAACATAAATATGAATTGATAAAGAATTGAAAATGTTGAGTCGAAGTCAAATAGTCCGTTGCAACGGATACCAACAACAGATTATTCGCTAACGGAATAATCTGTTGTTGGTATCCGTTGCAACGTTTTCTTTCTTTGTCCCAAGAACTGATTCTATATAAGTATAGAAGGCAAACCATATCATTTAAATGAATTCCGATTGAACTGTATTTTTATTGTTAACCGATTATAACAATAAAAATACAATTGAATCGGAATTAATAAAGTACTACCTATTAAAAATCAACTAAAGACCAAAAACCTAAGTAAAATGAGGGGCAATAGAGTCGGGATTTGATCGCTCAATGTCGTTAATCTGGAGAGCAGGGAATTCAATAAACAAATATCAATGTTATTTTGCCTTGAATTAGTGGCTCACCTCGCCACGGGCTCAGAGGAAGGTCACTGCTGCTGCATTTCTAATGCCCGCTCGCGCCTTGCAAAATCTCGGTATTGGGATTTTACTGAACTGATTTTCCCTAGCAACAGGAAGTAGGTCATCAGAACACACGCGCACGGCAACCGAGTAACCAAGTTTCATGGTTTATTTATTCTAAACACCCTACAACCCACATTAATAATAGCGGCCACATATCGTATAGTTATGGAAATGATGTTCCTCAAGGGCACGATGAAATTAAGCAAGAACTGCGTGTGGGTACTGAGTAACTAACAACAGCACCAGCATGTATTGTGCTTTTACCTTGTAAGTAGGTGTAATCGTTCACGAGTGTGCACTGTGCATCGGCGAAGTGGGGCCGGGCGCGGGCGAGCGTTGCGAAACGCGCACCGAGCACGTTAGAAACTGGATGGAAGTGTTAGCGCGGAGTACGGGCATGTCCTTGTCACACTTGCCTACATTCTGCGGCCGGAGCCCACCGCCCGCGCCTCGCGCCCCTCGCCGCGCCTCTCACAGGGACAGACAATGCAACGCAACATTGTGAGAATTATTAAATATTCTAGGAGATTACAAAATTACCAATACCGATTGCAATTACAACGTAATACTTGTCTCTAACGACTACACATAATGATCATGGAAATGAAAAGTGTTTCTCAAATTAAGTACTCTCACTTTCAACAACCACACATAGTACACCTACTTACTTATATGTACTCGTATTAGTAAATTATTATAGATCTGTAGTATTTAGTATCAAAATTCAATGAGTAAAAAATTACTTCAATATATTTCGTCATAGAAAACCACTTTCATAAATTCGTTAGTGACCAACAACAGCACCTCATGCTATAGAAGACCCGGAAAAAAACAGCATCAAATGCTTGGCGCGACGTGACGCCGTCGACATCGTAGTTTCACTTTTCTTCGTGATCGTGGTGAGAGGCGAAGCCTCTGTCGTGGTCCAAATTTCACAATACCAACCAAAGAGACTCATACAGCAATGATCTGCTTTCGGATCTACGACGCTAGTGAAATTAAAGAATTGAACCACATAAACCTACTCGTAGTATTTGCAGTGGTAACGCGGTATGACTTATGAGTCAATGAAGAAAGAAACGAAATAAACAGAATAACTCAAGCAAGACATTTGATCATCAGAACAAAGGATATGAAGGCTATGCGCAGTTTATAAATATAAAATCGATATTTAAAGATGTCCATCCATAATATTACAGTATAGATAAAAGCCATTTAACGCAGAGGCAGTGGTTTCACTAAACCTATTTTAAACAATTTTAGAAGCTATGTTATGGGGTAGCAAGAATTTGCACCACAAAACCTGGAAACACATAACTTTTAAATTAATTGACTTGTAATTGTAAAATACATATTAGTTATCACTTTTACCATGTATTAAAATGTCGTGATAAGATTTTGATTTCACTAGATATTATTGCAATAATAGATAGAAATTAAATTCGTGTACGAAATTTCGCAATTACAGACCGGGCCATGGTGAAGTGAAAGTTGGCCAGCATTCGTTTTCTTTTAGTTGGCGACTAACATAAGTAGCGTTACCTTGCATAAATTCACGCATTTCGAACGAATCACACATAACATTTTTAAACCGCTAACTTATAATTCTGCTGGATGAATAGTACTACTATTATATACTACATATTTCGTTGGTACATGAATCAACTAAATTCAAAGATGGCGGCGCTTTCGGCTGATACTTGGCGCGGCCGCCATGTGACACAGTGACCCAGTTTCGAAATGGAACACCACGCACACTAGAATAACACAGCGTATAACGATATCCGCGAATACTACACCAATGCGACACCTAATTAAAGTACCGAATCAATTGCTGTAATGATGCAAGCATGGCCTTGTAGCAAAACCTAACCTAAATAAGTCCTGGATAAAACTTCAAGTGCTTCGATTTGAAATATGAATGATCCTAGATGACTTCAGTCAGCAGCATCCTTAATTGCGGAGTAGTATGCCAATACGCAAATCCAACTAACTGCACTGTTCAACCATGGCCATAATGTTCAATAGTACCAATACCAGCCTAATGTCATTTTTTTTATTACCTATGTGCCTATCCATAAATAAAAAAGGTTCCATAAGAATATTTTCAGAATCTCATAATAATGAGATTAAAGAAATATAACAACATTGTTGTTTAACATTTTTACTTCAATCACAGCAGTCATAGTAAACTATAATTGATATTAATTCCACGAAGTAGATGATTAATGTCCTAAAATGGTTTTCGTGTCCATAACATTGGTTATGAACTGTTGTATCTATGCTAATGAGATATTTGAGTGTCATGGGAAGGACCACGTCAGCAGCTTGCATTGTTATTCCATCAGTTTTGCTGAATCATGTCAGCATGTCGGAAAATAATATGTACTTGATTAAATGCAACTTTTAGGAAATATTCAAACTAGCTGGTGCCCGCGACTTCAAAGGTAGATGCGCAGATGAAGTCTCTAAAGTCTCTATTCTCTAACGTCAAATCTATCTTTATACCAAAATTCATCAATATTTACGTTATTAGTTACTTTCGCATAAATTATAATATTTTGGGTTGGATTGTATTGTTATGTGGGACTGTCGAAAATTATTTGACTGAAGTATATAGAATTGTGTTTATAATATCCGCTCAAAATAAAGTTAGAAGACATTAACTTACATTCCGCATGCGTTTGCGCAACATGTAAAGAGAAGGCGCGCGTGCAGACCGGCGGGTGGTGGTGGGGCGATGCCGACACGACAGCGGCACTTTCTCGCTGAGTAGGTACACGTTTGCTTTCGTTGGTGTTGTCGAGACCCGTTATCTCATTCGGCAGGTGCAGTTATGGCCGCTACTTTGGGAAAGTGTTACAATAATGTATTTAACATTATCATATTATGCAACATTATATTTGGTATTAGGAATGTTCTTATATAATCTTCTTTTTTCTAAACATTTGCCTGAATTTTACTGAACCATCGAAATCAAACAAAGGACGTTTAAATATCCCATATAAATACGTCATATTCAAGGAACACGATTACTCATACGGAATGTTCACCTCTGTGTTGACTTTCCGGCGACCTACCTGCAGGTTATTACACTTCTCGGGAGGACAAAAACGGTTCACGAGTGCGATTAAATTTCGAAATCTATGGAATAATGAAAGTCGTGGTATAAACTAATAGATGTACCTACCTTACCTAACTAATAGTTCAATCGGACCTATTACTTACATCATGGCTTGAGCATGACAGGCACTACGTCGCGTTTCCTTGATATTATAAAGACGACGACAGCCCCTACGAATAAAATAAAAACCTAACTACAAATGAAAAATGTTACAAGAACGCTTCAAAAGTTGATATATTATTTTTTGCAATTATATATATATATATATATAAATAACCGATATTAAAGTTATAATATTAAATGGAAAAAGAGTTCCTCAGAGTTCGCTAAGCATGCGTTAATGCTTTTCAAAGATTTATCTTTAACCGATATTAGTTAAGTTCTACACCATTAAAACTATATAAAGTTCTGACCGTTTTCGTTGCAGCTTAACCACAAAATAGATAAGTACTGGCTTAACTTAGGGAGGGATAGTACGTAGATACTGTATGAATGTACCTAACTATATTTATCTTGTCCACATTTTTTATGGAAATAATTAATATTTTTATGGTACATTGAAAAAAGAAAAATTCCTATGCGCTCTCCTGTCCATTCAACTGGAGAGCGCGGGTACATTTTTTTTCATCTTTTTGCCATTCATCTGATTAGGTACTCATGAATGAGGCTTAATATAATAAAAAAAAAAACGGAATAAAAAAAAAATTACGTCGTCTATACGTTAGTTTTCTTTTGTATTAGTTAAGTGGAGTCACGTCCAGATAGTTACGACCTTGATCCCACAAGGAGGAATGGGCGGACGAATTGCCCGGGTCTGGCTTAGAGGCGCGAGCGCCGTACCCAGCCACACTACCTCAACGAATGTTTTTTGTAGATTATAAAAAGCGCGCGACCGACCTACATCAACATAGCAAAAAACGCATAGGATTCGTACTAACCTATAATGACACGCTGACAAAATTTAAACAATGAGTGAGCTGAAGGTCATAATCTTAGTTTTTAAATCATTATCATACGACATTGACTCAATAAGTAGGAAACAATTTTCAAGTGTGAACGATGTCTAATAGAAATCAAAATATAGAAGTGTGAATATACCTTAGTAGGTATAACTTTGTATCGAAAATAGGAGTAGAGGATAGCTAGAGATGGGATGCTACAGAGTATTGGCTCAAAAACAGGTAACTACATAAATTCGGGTATTTTCCCAAGATACTCGCCCATTAGGGTAATTATCTGTATATTTTATGTATAATTTTGTACCTAACAGCATAGTGAATTGGATAGTAACTGATAACTGTAGAGATATAATTTAATTTCGTTGATGACGGACAAACACGTCATGTGTGTTTCTTTTAGGATAGAGCTACAAAGTCACAAAGTTATTGCTTTTACACGCTTTTCCAATAAAACTACATATTATTCTGGTATTTAAGATAATATATGATTTAAAAATAATGGTTATTATATAAAATCACTTCCTACTAATCATATTCGGAATCCGACAACGCGACGTAATGTTGAAGAAGAATTTTGAAAGAAATTGGGATTGCTCAGTTGGTAGAATATCTGAACTGAAATATTCATCCGGTGAGCGCCGTGCAAGTTTAAACCCTACTCGCTCATGACCGTATTTTCTTAACACAAAAACCTTCTGTTAAGCGAAAATGGAGGAGATTTTTATCATACATTTACCTACTGTAATAAACAATTTCGCTATCAGTAGTGAACCAGTAGCACGGTAGCCGGTAACAAGAGGCAAGGTCGTTCCCAATGTTACATGTGTAGTGCGGCCAATACGACACCGCGGCTTGAGAATGTGTGCACAGCTGCCGCCGCGCGGCGCAGAGCTTGGTTGGTGACCGTTGCAAACTATAACAAATGATTTCTTTAATCCTGACGTGACCAACCCCTGACCGACCGAGTCCCTGATTGTAGCATTATTTTTCAATTACAGGTAGGTAGTAGATAATTATTAGAGAAAGTTTGGAATAACTTAAGGCCATTTATAACAATTATTCATGTCTCATTACTTCATGAGTATTCCTTGTATGTGAGATTTGCAATACAATTATATATTTTAATTACATAATTAGTTCAATCTCAGAAATTACGTCATTATGACAAAACGCGCGGCTGGCAAACATCCCCATTATCGCGAACAAAAAGTAAAGTCACCTCCACAAGCAACGGCGGTCGTCGTCGCAGGCTAATAACGACCCCGTCGACCGTCACTTCACCTAACTACTCTATAGATTATAACTACTATAACGATTTCACCTTGTAGACTGAAACTGTTGATGGAACTTCTATGTTTGCCATAAGTTTTTGTAGCCACAATTAAACGCGGTGACTGTACCTAACCGAGCAACAATTTTTTTGAAGACTGGTAAAGTGACCTACAGTACGTACACCCCTGCGAAAATGTATTATCTATTTTGAATCGGATAACGAACCTGTTGGAAGGTCGTCGTGGCGCGGCAGGGGTTAATACACTTTGTTTCTAGGGTGCGTTCGTAGGTCGTCTGCGACAAGTAGATACCTACCTATGTATTACTACTACTGCCTATAAATATTGTTTTCACGTCTGAAATATTTATCATCAAGAGTTTTTTTTTGTTTTTTTATTGTTATTTCTTATACAAAAACAATTTTGCATTGTTAATATTTGTACAAAAAAAAATTACATCATTTTTAGCTACTAGGCCAACCCAATCCTGTAAGGAGCCAACATAAACATTATTTAGTTATTGTTTTTTTTCATGAACGTGTGTGAATCAAGTCTTTAATTACCTAATATATAGTCTTTAATTAATAAATTAGTCCATGGAATCAAGTGTTCAGTAAAACCAGTACCTGATACCAGAAGCTGAGAATAACTGATCGTCTATTAGCATTGAAATGTTGCCTAAAATTTTGTATGATCTACATATTTGGTTATCATAAGCCTTTAACTAAATTTTCTACATAGGTAACGTAGATGGATGCAACCATACCACTTCAAACAATAATAACATGTCAAAGTTTTTAATGTTAATATATTTTTCAACACACTTGTTGTAATAATAAAAATAATTATTGCACCGCTTTTAAGTTCATAGTGAGGCTTATTAATCACGTGTACTTTTTCATCATAGAATTTACCATATTAGTGCGGTAGTCGAAAAAAACAGGTTGACACCTTGACATTTACTTTTAAATCACAGCAAAGAGTTTTAATGTCTAAAAACTCCTTGATGAGATTTAAAATTTTTGTGACTGCTAATTTAAATATGACAAATAAAACATTTACATTCTTCAAATTATTTAATTTTCTCAACTAATTAACATTAATTTTGTGGTAAAAATGGAAGAGTAATCACATACGTATTTTAATCTTATGCAACATCGTCAATGCCTTGCCTGCCCGCGCATAGACCATAGACACAGGGACGAAAAATTTATTGCATTACATTTAAATTACAAATTTACTAAGTAGGTATAATGTCTTTGCAAAATGTAATTTTTTTCTTAATTTTCCTCGCAAGTTTTGAATAATGTCGTATGAGGTCTCGGTCATTGCTGCCTTTCAACCTCGATTGTAATGACCAACTTAGGTCACTTGTATCTATCATAATGTACTATTATAATCTACTTAAATTCTGGGATTGAGATAAGTACGTGGGATCAGTGACCACCTCGCTACTAATTATTAGTTTGCACAAAAGGGTAGTCGATGCTAATGACGTCAGAATGTGCAGTCACCTTTAACACCAGTTATTTAACTTTTACTTGTGATAGGCGCACAGCACCTATTTGAAATTTTGTTGTGAAATGGTGAGTTAGAAATTTTTTGCTTGTACTTCAACATATTTAAGACGTTCATGTGGGATGTTGGACTTAGCCAAAATATTTTGACATACCCTAAATTAGAAAGAACTAAACGCTTCATTTGTGGCCTAATTCAGAAGCTTAGGCAGTAATTCCCTGTGGATGTGGATAAAAACACCTTATAAATAAAGAATAAAAAATAAGTCAGACGATAATTAGCTAATTAATTTTTAATAAAAAATATAAACTGTCTGACTGTGATAAAATAATTTTAAAATTATATAAATGGAACCACTAACACTAATTTAAATGGAACCACTTTGGGGGACTACTGTCTCAAACAAAAAAAGATTCAGTGAAATCCGTTCACAACTGGCGAAGATATCGACGATCATACATATAAACAAGGTAGCTACTATAAAACGTTGAGGAGTTCCCTTGACTGTCCTTCGTCTTCATCATCAGACCCCTAATGACAGTCACAAGCCATCTAGTCGTAAAGTTCTCTTAAATACAAATTAATCAAGCCCAAAAACCAGGTAATTGTTGTAAATCGTTGAGAGAGTTCCCTCGACTGTCTTTCGGCTCCATCACCAGATCGACTCCAGACCTTCATTAAATAGTTGTGCTTTAAAATATTAAATATAAATATAATGAAATAAAAAAAATTACAAACGCAGTAGTCGCCACTACGATTTTCGTAGGTTCCCCACGATTTCTCTGGAATACTACCATCAGATCCTGGTTTCCTTATCATGGTACCACCCTTGGGATATTTCCTTTCCGACAAAAAAAGAATCTTTTAAATCGGTTCATAAACTACGAAGTTATCCGCGAACACACATAAAAATAATAATGTATACGGTCGAATTGAGAAACGTCATTTTTTTTAAGTCGTTTGAGAAGGCAAGAAGCGCGTCCTATGCACGGTCGCTGGTTTTGAGTGAACGCAGCCGATCAGGGGCGCTCCCGCCGCCGACCCGTTCTTCAAGGACGTCGCGACAGCCTCCAAAATTGAACTCGTCTCAGGTTCAACCAGAGATCAACTCTACGCAAATAACAGATAATATTATTATAAATCTAGATCTATTATAGAAAATAAAGATAAATAATATAAGTCAAATGTGTGGTCGTTTTTTTTTTCTCCATAAATTTCCATGAACTTGCGTGTATGGTGTTAGATAGCTCTTGGTCTCCCATTGATAATAAGAAAGTTATTAACAGAACCTGTTCGTGGGTAATGGTTTAACATGAGAAAGCCGAAAATTTTCGACTGCCTATCTGACCTCCACAACCCAGGCCCGTGCCTGGGTAACACAATATCTCGTGATATGACTGGTTGTCAGACTTTCAGGCCTCTGACTACCCGTAGCGGCTGTCAAAGTTCTTAATTTGAGAATCGGGACCGACAGTTTAACGTGTTCTCCGAGGCACGGAGGAGTCTCGGTATGAAATGACGGTCACCCATCCACAAACTGACCGCGGCAAGCGCAGCTTAACCTCAATCGACCGATCTGTGCAGCTGTTACTTAGCCACGAGCCCGTCAAATAAATAATATTTAAATATTCACTTAAATATAAAGGATTCTAGATTATTAAGGATTATGCCTATCCATCTGACATTATGATATAAGTATTGTTGTTAAGACCTGTAAATATTGCACAAGCATTTCGACATGCAATAAGTTTAAGCTTGCGGCTCGCTGTACCTACTTATACGAGAGGTTCGTAGACGGTTTAAGTTATTTGGCCCGGGCGATCAGTTCATTCGCGGAACGGCAAGTTGAACGACCGCATGACGTATGACTCGTGAAGGTGGCACAGGGTGATCGGTCAGAGCAAAAGCCTTCGTCCTTAAGTCACTTGTCCGAATGTCTAGCGTTTGTGGGTCGCCGCCGGTTGCGCAACAGACGCACCCACCCCACGCATCCCCTCGACCTCGAATCACTTCATAGTTCATACCGCCATCTCAATGCTGCGAAGTTCAATGATCTAGTCTAGACTTGTTGATTGTTCAATGACTTGAATCTTTTTCGGTCTATTCAAGTGTCTTTTGGGGATTTTATTATAATTTATAAAAGGGCGTTTAATGTTGTACCAACGGAGTTCCATGAATATTACCCTTCTTATTAGATCTATGAGATTTGGCTGCTACTGCATATACCTACTTATAATATCGTCCTTTTAACCATAACAATAAAATACAATGAAATGTAGGTAATTAACAACTAAGTATGTAGGTAATAAATTTTGTGTTATGTATTGTTGCAGTTCGCGCAAGCGCGGCCCCAGTAGCACCTGCGACTTGGGGTATGGCGAGCGTGACGACCAGATGAACGAGTGCAATGCTGCCCTCGTACTCATGTCACTAAGCTGCTCTCCAAACTCGCCGCGCCCCAGTAAGTCGCACGACATGGCTATACCACATGGATACCTCGGCACTCGCACGCCATCATACGCACAAATATGCATCTTCGACTACGCTGATCACTAGCAACGGTAGTCCGCCAGTTCTCACATTTTTAATTGTCATTCTACTATTACGTCGCTCCTGCTGCGCAGCTGCGCTGCTAGCTATAGCGGTACCTACGTTTACAAAATACCAATTTACAACATAATTTTCTCATTAAATTAAAAGTGTCATTTAGCTATGATACCCAAATGTAGGTATTTCAAACACGATTTGTTTTATATTCCGATTATGTATATGATCGTTAACTAGAAATTACGAGTATATTAAAAAAACCCTTACTCAATATCCAGACTTACATTAAAAAGGTACGAATTCATATAAACATTTAATTATTATCACGCCAGTAAAATTTATTAATAACACGCCTGCCGTAGGACTAATATAATGCTATGAACATTTTTCAGTAATTAGTGCCCATTCAACACTAACACAACCTGTTTGTCAGTTATTAGTTCATTTTTAGATATGGCAGCAACGGCAGAGGAGATTTTAATTTTAAAAATAATTAGTTTTATTCAGATTAATTACTTATTATAGATAAAGACCAAATAGGTTGTAAGTACTTGTAGGCTTAGCTACCTACTAAATTTAAATTAGGTATAACGAGATAATATTGAGCGACTTTTAGTTTGTTGTGAGACTAAAAAAGGTTATATCTATAGCTACTGTTGTAAAGGGAGCAGTAATATTCTGGATAAAATCTGCAAAACGTGGATAGCGTCTAGACAGTTGTCTAGACACGGTCTAGACAGGTATTTGGTGAAACAGCGCTCTCATGATATGCTTCAACCAAATGTGTGCTTGTTCGACTAGCATATTTGAAGTTGGTAACACCTTAAACGACTGCAGTGACATCTTGTACCTCTCAACGCAATTTATCTTGGCACTAAATATTTAGCAATATTTATCGCAAGTCCCAAATAACTTACAGACGAGATATAAAATAACGAAAGGACTATAAATTGCAATAGAGTAATTTAACAGCACTGAATGAAGTGAATAACGTTAATTTAGATTAATATCAGCTAACTAGCATTGCAGTCGGTAGCCTCTCGGTACGGCTTACGCAATGTTAACGCTGAGAAGTAAGACATTTCGGGCCACACATAAAAAAATTACGATTGCTCTAGCTTGAGTCTAGAGAACAGCGCAAACGACTGTTCTTATGTGAGCAGCATGTATAACGCCAAAAAGTAGTGGTTTTTATGAGTGAAAGTAGTTGACCGAAGCTCCGATACACAATATTACACATTTAACATTTCCATTACACATTTATTTTAATATTAATTCATAAAAGTAACTGAAAAAAGCTACGACTACTGCAAAATGATAATAAGTACATTTAAATAGATACTGGTAACATTTTATTACACGGCAATATAATTTTTTCAGACAGTAGAGCCTCATACTTCCCGTAATTATGCTCAGATTTGTCTCGGATGGACAGAATGAAAAAATAAATAGGTATTAACTCTATAGATTTAAAATCCTATAAAAGCATTTATAATGAGCGCTGCAGAATACTATTAGCATGAGACTTAAGCTAGATATAAGACAAAAAATTAATCAAATTATTTCTCGATTCAGGTGCATGGGGTGGCCGATCATCAGTATCTCCCGGAGCCAGCAGTAGCTCAGGCTCATCATGGCGCTCTGGCACGCCTTCACCCCCGCCAGCATCGTCCTCGTTCAGCGACGAAGGTATTGCGATGGACTATGAAGAGATCCACCCACGTAAAAAAAGGGTAAGTTATATTAACACAAGTTTTTCCATATATATTTTTTAGTTTGGCCTCTTGCAGAATCCCAGAGGGTTTGTCTGCGTAACCGGACAATATCTTAGGCGAGGCAGTTTGATGCGTTCAGCCAGAGCATATTTTAAAATACTACAAACTAAAGTTATAACTACAAAATAAGCAACCGCGCTAAGGGCGTCCCCTGCGGGCCACGAGCCACTTAGGGCGTTGCTGGGGGGACTAGCTGGATCATATCAGTTTCCTTATTATTAAGGGCAAATTTAAAGCTACTGGATCGGCGCGGGCCGAGCAAGGGTCGGGGAGGACATGATGAGACATTTCGCGACGGACGTGGACCTCACCGGTGAGGTCTATAATGAGGAAGTCGAGCGCGTCGGATTGTGCTTGTGAATTTGTTCGATTCTTGAGCTACAGTGATCCTATCATCGGGCCTGAGGAGAGCGTGACGTGGTCGGCGGATTTTGTTAATCAGCGACGGCCTGTAATCGGCGGGAGAGACAATTAACCTTTCGGCTCAGTAACGTACAGATCTGTACGTTGTAACAAATAAAAATCTATTGTGTCTGCTAATGACTGAGGCAACAGCTTATGGGATTCGGATGATTAAGGGCAGATTCGAAATATCTCTTCGATGCCCTTTTCATGAATCGCCTCATGGTGGGCACTCTGAGGTCGAGGTGGAGTTGAGGATTCCTGATGAACCATGGAGCGCCTGTCGCTTTACGAAGGAATCGATTTTGACGTTTTTCCCGCTTGATAATAGGCATTTAAATTAATGTGTCAAGAAAATACCAAACCAACAAAATTGCTTACAATGGATATTGCTTCAATGAAGGACCTAAACGTATCTGCGATTATGATCGAATGAGCAGTTGTTTTTTTTTTAGGTTAAATTAAAACTACAATTCAGGCGTTTTATAAAATCGTTTTGTGACGCATAAATACGCAGATACAACTACATTGCAGTTTAAATTTGGCCTAGCCTTTTCCTAGCTACATTCGAGTCGGCTTAAGCAGCGAGCATCTCTTAAAGTCTAACCGGATACAACATTCACAAGCTAGTTACTGGGTAGTACGATATGTCGTGTTAGTTAACACAGGTTGTGTGTCAGATATTCGGGCACCTGACTATCCATAATCACAGTCAGTCAGGTTTAAGCTTGTAAGCGAATAAATACAATATCTAGCTAGGTATTTCCACTATATTGAGGATTGTCGTCAATTACCTGTGAAGCAAATATGCATGTACGCAAAGTGCAAATCTGAAATAAGAGGTAGAACACCTCGCTTCTTGTTGTTATTGAGTACTAAATTAAGCTTAGTTTAATTAGGTACACTGACGGACTCATAAACTGCATCAAAGTACAAGACGACTTTGAAATTTATTTTTATTGGAAAATAAACCTAGTTCCTTTTATAACTCCACTATGAATGATAACATGTTAAGAAATGTTAATGTTGACCCTACTAAAATGTTCGCATTTTGTAGATAGCGTCATATCGATCTTCGAAACTGACAGTTCTTATATCCTCATATGTGTTGGCTCAATAATTACCAGATACAATAGATTTTTATTGTTATGAAGTACAATTTTACACTTCTCCCATTCGAAAAGTTAAAATAACGATCATCTAGTTATGTCTATATTCCAAAGTCATTCGTTAGATAAGGAGTCAGTGACACACTATGCACTTTGTGTACAGCTATCTAACACAATACGTACCTACATTCGCGACACGTGCGGCTCAGTATAAGTTATTACTTATTTGTTAAGTGCTGTTCGTGCGCATACAGTTAACATAACTACCTATTTAATCATCTACCGAGCATTGACAACAACATGTAAACTAACCTCTTCGAATTTTTATTAAGACATTGGTCATTGCTCACCTACTTTTTAAGTCTTTATGATCATAATCAATATTGCGCCTACGCCATAAAAAATCAAAAACTGTTTATGTACCCTAGTACATAAACAGTTTGTCTGATTTTGGCGTTAGATAAATATAACTTAGTTACTAGCGCCTACTCGTAGGTAGTAGCTTGTAGAATATGTAGTTCATTTTAGAAAAAGGTGGACCTTTTCCATATTAGTTTAAAGCAGTTCAAAAACATAGAATTTTCCGACATGGCCATGGGAATAGTGAATTGTCGCTTATTGTATAAATTCATGAGACTGTACTGAACATATTTATATGTGCACATAATAAAATATAATTTACGATCCACGTGCGCGGTTCACTGTGTCGTACAATGTCAAGGCGCGGCGCATTGCTCTGCAACCGCCGTTATGCAATACCATTATAAAATAAAATTGATATATAAAATGTTTATAAACTGCGCGAGCGACTACAACCGCAGTCAAAACTTTAATGGACGCAGTTATAACGATTGCCTGAAAAGGCTCCCAACGATTTTCATGAAATTTAGGGCGATAAATCGATCTAGCTAGGTTTCATTTTTAGAAAAGGTCGTTTTACCAAACGCCGGTTATCCAGGTACTAATTAGTTAAACTTACGAATGTGGATTTGTGGAACCATACCGGAATCTACACAAAAAAAGGAAAATACGTAGAATTGGTGTCGGCTATTGTATTGGCTTGCGTTACAGGCCCACGCTCTGTTTATAACCTTGTGTACATATTATTGGCGGCCAAATGCTTGTGGTGGGCGGAGCGGAGACTCGTCGTGGTCGTTCTACTATTACATATTTTCTGTTCATTACGTAACGCCTATTTACACACAGTGATATGAATATATTCACGACTATGTAAGTGACCTGTAATCGTACGGAAGATTCCGGAAACTTACATCAAAATCATTATTATAGTATAATTATACGGCATGAGTAAGGAAAAAATTGCATCTAAGAAGTAGGAACGGATTCTATTAAATGGAATAAGAATACGGTCGCGAAAAGGATTCGAACATGCGCCTCCCGGATAAATACTCCAGGCGCTCTGACCACTAAGTATTTGGAGTATTTATCCGGGAGGCGCAGGTTCGAATCCTGCTCACGACCGTATTCTTTTTCCATTTCATAAAATAACTTTTAAGTTCGCTAAGCATGCGTTAATGCTTTTCAAAGATTTATCTTTAATAGGAACGCATTGCTAAATCATTATTGAAACGTGCAAGCGCCTACGCAATAGGCGGTTGTTGCTAACAGGCTATTACTGGTGCAGCAGAACAATAGTATGCCCCAGACGTTGTGTCGCCGAGCAAAATTATCACGTCGGCTACGTTGCCAACTCCTATTACTTGAGAACTTGCGACCGATTTGTGTAGTGTTGAGTAGGAGTTACAATAGCCAGTGCATTTGTCCTGGAAATGAGAAAGCTTGTAATCACCTCACCTTTCAAAAGTGACGTTACTCTTTTGTTTTAAAGTGACTAGGTTAGAAAGAAAGAAAGAACTGCGTTCTATTCCACTAAGCTAGAACAGCGAATAGTTTTGATTACATGACATCATAGAAAGACAGGTCGATGAACGACAAGGTTGTCCCTGCCGTCCGCGTTTAGTCTTATACTATGTGTAATATGACAAAATAATGTTGTAATTTTTTTCAAACCAACCTAAAACTTATTGTTGAATTTCAATTACGTTTCAACTCAAAATTAAGGTATAATTTTTTATGCTTATATTTATATCGCAGTACGCTTAAATCTTATTCTACGTCAAATCCAAACAACACTTAAATCAGTGCATAAGGTCATACAATAGTAAGATACCACATCGCATGTACGGCACGACTAGGTTTGTCACATGGCCTCATATGTAGGTAGTAGGTACTGAGTTCGAAACCTCTCGCTTCATTTGAAGTAAAACATTGTACTAGCTCTGTGCAAAAAAGAGACTCTCTAACAACTCATTTTAAAACCGTGTTAAACATTTTTGAAGTTCTACAAATCTACTGCTACAATACTAGATTATCGGTCCCTAAAAAATTTTTTCACACTTGTTATACCTTTGACCTTTGGTAATACCGAATCTTGGCACCCAAAATAAAAACGAAGTTAGGATTATGATGAGAACAGTAATCGGGTCTAAATCGCGAATAATATTTAAATAATAATGCTATAAGGATAGGCTGAAGCACTATAATCTCAAGTCCTTAGCTAGTCGTAGAATTTTGTTAGACTTAGTTTTCATACACAAATTAATAAACGGTGCCATTAACTGCAGCGAACTCCTAAGATACATAAAAATAAATATTCCCGTAAGGATCCCTAGAAAAAATACCTACAAGTTTCTACACACTCCACTTTCCAAAATTTCGTGCATGCTGTGATCTCCTTTAATTGAGGGAGTACACAAACCTAGATCTCAATATGTTTAAATGTATGCTCTGTATATCCCTTGTTGAAGGCCCTTAATAAACAAATAAATAAAGATTTACGATATATAGGTATCTTTTTTTAAATATGTTGCGAGTAAATTTCTCCAAAATGCTCTATTTTTTATTTAAATATATATTTATTTAAAAACAGTACATATTATAATATGTAGGTACTGTCTATTTTCCTTTTTTTGCGTAAATTCCGGTATGGATAAAAAACAGTACATATCAAAGGTACATATTATAATATGTACTGTTTTTAGATATAATTATTTTTTATCATTCGGCCCAAATATGAAACAAGAGGGTGGCGGCAGTAGTGGAGCGGCGGGTGTCGGTACTCCTCGGATTATCGTCTCCGGGGTCGCTGACCTGCCCACATGTGATCCATGCGGAACCTGTTCCTGCACACCACTTATGCTTGCCGGACTGTTGCCCAGTGCGCCAACGCATTTCACTAGAAAAAGAACTTCCATAGAGTTACGTCAAAACAATACTCACTTAAATCTTTTCCTTACGTAAAATTCCTACATTTATTATATACCTTTCATCAAACCAACGCCTTGTCTTTTATGATCATATTCATTAGCAACTGACGTGCATAGAATAAGTGAATGCAAAATCTCTTGTTACTGAGCGTAGGAGCCTGACGTCAGCTGGCAGACCTTGATGGAGGACATAGCTATTAGAGCGAAGCAAGGCCTTGCCAGCATTCTGCATGCAATACAATTATTTATTATGTATTTTGTCACCATATGAAAACCATTGCTTACGTTTTCACTAATTAATATGTATTAATATAGGCGTAGGTACAGATTTTTGATATATCATATGTTAACATATAAAGCAATCTCTGGAAATTTCTTTCAAGGCTTTCTTGTTAGTAAGCATCTTGTCACTAGCCGCGTTATTATGTCTTTAACTATTTTATAAGAAGGAATGATTGTTAATACTTTTAAAAGCATAATATAACTGCTGCACCGCATATTTATGGAGATATTTTACCTTTTCGTGAGTAATATTAGGCTGCCAAAAATAAGTAAAATGATTAAATGTGTTTCAATCAAGCTACGATATCTAAACTTTAATTAACAAGTGGACATGAAACAAATCCGCGTCATCCGATAACACGGGGTTATCAACGTTCGTCACATGATAATATTCTATTGGTGTGTTTTTATACTATAATGCATATCTGCAGCACACGAGCCGGTCCAACCAAAGTGTCAGACGTAGTTAGTTGCCTAACGTAACAATAAGCGCATTGTATTCAATCATAGCGCACGCGCACTTGAAATAGGTAGAAATAAACAACAAAAGAACTTCTTACGATTTATCTAAATACACAACTACCCGTTAGCTCACAAATATTTTTTCTTTTTATTTAAATTAGGCTAGCGAATGTGTTGCTAAGATTTTTTTTTGTGCGGATTTACAAAATAAGGCAGTTGCTGTTATCTTACCGAGTTACCGTAAAAAAATGTGTTACACCGAGTTTATGGAAAATCGATAGATCACAGTGCATGCATGCACCTAGATTTGCACGAGTTTCATTATTGTCGACACACGTGTGACCTCGGACGCGCAATAAATCGCCATAGCAGCGCTTGTAAATCAATACGAACTTCTTATAGCTCGTAATTATGCAATAAAATACTTACCGTAGTCTATAATATTATGTTTTATCTAGGTTAATTAAAGCACGAAATAAGAATATTATATCCCACTCCCAAGTATTCATTCTAAGTAGGTACACATTTACTAAATTGGCTTCCGTGTATATTTTTAATTTTTTTTGCTGTCTGTATTAATTCATGTTTTAAACAATAGTATTATCTACTTATAATTTATAAACAAGGCGATTGTTTGAACATAGACCGGTTGAACGAATATATTTATAAACTGCGAGTATTAAATCTTATTATTTATATCAGTATTATTATTTATACCTACCTTAATGGACATGTTTATTCCTAAACGACAGTGCTAGCTGATTCTACCATAAGCTTTCAGTAAGAATCGAAATTATGAAAAAGTATAATACGAATCCATTCATTGCTCTCAATATACATATATATATACTCTTAATCTCATTAAACGTACGCCAAATATCCGCCGTCGCGATATTAACCACCTTTTCACGGTCCGTCACCGTTGACGGCAAACATTATCTAAAGATGAAAAGAAAATGATTATAGTTATTTAAACTGAAGCAGCAACAACATTAAACAAACTCGTCAACACAATGATATTCCAGCGGTAGATACGTGCTCGAGTGAAGGTCGCTTTATCGCGTTCCGCTGATAAAATACGCCAAGCGTTATCTGCAAAGGCGTCGAGGTGACTTCCGCGTGTAGCTCACGGTCACTGTACATACTTAGTTACTTATTAGATTGAACAGGCCGACACTGCGCATATATGTACATCAAGACAATATTTTTCTCTGTCGCAACTCGCAACAGCAAAGTTATCGCGGAAGTAGTTCATTTATGATTACAATATAAGTTGATCTAACGTTATTTAAACCGGGCCAGGCCGACTTCGGCGAACGCACCCTATAAAATTGCGGATATTCTCAAAAAGCAGGGCAGGTCAAGAGCAACCTATACCTACTGACGAACATGCATGAAGACGGTAATGAACATAAATAAAGCGAAAGAGGTATTATGTCAAAATGAATACAAGTAGAAATCTACCCCAATAAGAAACAGCCGTGATTGTATGTGTGTATTCAATGATTATATGGAATTACGGAGCAATAAAGAAATGTGTAATTCCAAACTGAGTAAAGACGCTGCTCATAATCTACTCAGTTTTAGGTATATTTGATAGGTAGGTACATAGCTCGCTAAGTATATTAAAACAAGGATATTTATGATTGTTATTGAAATTGACTATGTACAATACCTACTTAAAGTGCTTGTAACATTGTATTTCAAGCGCTCACTGTCTATGTGTCTAGAAACGATAAGGGCGCTGATAAAACTACTTATGGCTTGCTGGCTGGAAGTAGCTATGATGGCAAAGTAGCTGTCTAAACTCAGGGAAGTGAACAATGTTGGGCGTGCGCAGCGTGACCGCTGCACCACTGCAACCATAATATAGGTTGTTTATTTAGCCTTAGTTAACCTTCATTTTATTATATAACCGCTAGGCTGTACCGTAAATGCAAAAACTTGTTCACTGGTTCACATTGTGCCCCGTTAGATCACTGTCCGAAAACAACAGCCGTGCGTGTTATTTCAAGGTTTATGTAGCATTCAAACAATCTGAAGTTCCAACGCGAATACTGTTCCGACCTTCGGATTCTATATTTAAAACACGGAAGACATTGCGATACTAGAAGCGCGCAGATCACTCCTCGCTCGGTAAACAGTTACATTAGGTGTGTAAATGGCAAGTGCGGAACTGGTCAGACTACTATTGGCATATTCTCCTGCCACGCATGATTTTGCTTCTTATATTATTTAAAATACATAATTTTATATAACTCCGTAGTTCGACACAAAAATATAAAATATCTCATCGTATAACCTATTTATTTAAAAGTGAAGGTAATGGGCACCAACGTGGTCAAAATTAGCCCTAGCCCAACGCACACGCAAATATGCCCTTTATGTTAATAACGCTCCGCACACATCCAAAAAACATAAAGCCCAACTCGATTCCCTAAAAACTTTCTAATATGGTATTAAAAGCCCGATATTTGGTCCAAAACCCAAAACAATATTTGTTGAACATCGTAAGCGCGTGCGGCTAACACACGCTTGCGCTCTTCTGCGTGGTTACAATTTGGCTCGGGCGTCCGATTACTTATTATCGTCTATTCTGGCGATGCCAAAAGCTGGACAGACCGGACAACAAGTCACTATTTGGCCAAACTCGTCCGTAAAATGCTTAACTTGTCCGGCTAAAACCGGGACGCATAGCAACTATACACACATGTCACTTTGTCAACCATATACCTACGCATGCATCCAGAACACATTAAGTAACAGCTCTGTGATATAACATTCGATAACAGAACATTCACGCTTCAGGCGTTGCTAACGTTATTACTGTTTTATATCAACCCACAGCGCGCAGCTAACATTGTTCCCTATTACGTCACATCACATTCGAACTCGTGAATATCGTAAGTTTTGATAGCAAAACTGAGTTGCAGCGAGAAATACAATAATAATTATAATTATATAAAGAGCGCGTGGCATACAATTGCGGTGAGTATCAATTTAGGTCACAATAATTGTGAAGCAAACTGATGCAGTATATTAATGTATACCTAGTAAAGATTACATTATGTTCCTACTAAAAGTTAAGTTATTCGAATCGTGATAAATATATATTATAGGTTGTTATTATTAATTTAGTATTATGTATTGATTCCATTTTTTGGTGCAAAATTGTTAAAATATGAAAACTCGAATCCTAGCGGTACGTATGTAATAGTAGTTTTGTAATAGTGGAAAATATTGAAATTATGTGTAGATAAATGGTAAACAAAAGTTCAGGGACCATGTTAATTAAATTATTCATCGAATGAACATACTTAATATACACTGAAAGTGCAATTTATACAACAGCGAAAATAGGTCGTAACCTACCCATATCAAACTTTCAATTGCCTTGTATGAGATACACTAACGAAATGTTTATAGCAATTCTAGTCTCTTATATTTGAACTTAATATATTAGAAATATGTTCGCAATTAAACAGTTTCAAACAACATAATACCTATGTATACCCTGCCCTATGTAAATATGCCTCCCCTGCACGAACTTCAGTGTTGTTGTCGTTCTGTCTCGCTCTGCGGGTCATCGCCCTAACACCACACTACTCCCTCGTTCTAATAACCCTGCGTATATCACTATTTTATTTTATCATTTACGCGAAATTTCGTCACTAGGCCTCATTACGCAGTGAAATTATGAAAGTTCTAAGAGTTAAATACAATGGCGCCATAAAGTTCACGTACCCCTATCCTGGCGACCTTGACGCGGTCAGAAACACCGTCCGACAAGACATTGACCAGTATCCGGCGAGTGCAGCAACACCAGCTGCGGTTACGGTCATTATGGGTGTGTAGCCACATTGGGCAATTATTTCTATCGCCTTGCACAATTTAAATGAACAAAGGAAGTGCTTCAGTTACCATTTTGCGTGCCGCACGACATTCAATGGGTGGCAACTTCTTAAGTGAACCTTCGATAAATAGTGATTAACAATACCAGTCAGTTGCAAACAAGTTTGAAACCACTTAGAGAAGAAAAGAAATCATTAGTTTTATCAAAATAAGAGAAAAGGTTTTCCCATGACAAGGAACAATACAAAATCCACCGAATGTTGTAATATACTTTAGTTAGAGCACATTTAGTGGCGAAGCATACAAACTGAAATTGTATTAGCAGTAAATTGTCTCGGTACAAACGTACGTCTCTCGGCAGCGTCGCGTCGGCGAATAGATAGATGGAGGCAATGCGTTTTTTTAACCCGGCATTGGCAGGGCAATGACACTGCGGCCGGTTCACTGCCCGTTCTTGACAGTTCAAATGTTTACACTTGGGCTTTAAATCTAGAAGGATCACTTGCTTTTCCCTTCACATCGTTCCATACTCGGGATACCTACAGTTTACGACACCTTAACTGAAATCTTATTCAACAAAGTTAGATTACCTTTAGGAAACGACACAATTTTATGGCATATACAGCGTTTGTAGTTATGTATGCATATCCATATACCTAAAAGTAATGGTTGATGGTAAATGGCGTGTAATAAGAAGAAAGAGTACCCGTTTATTGGTTCACATTTTACATGGTTTACGTATCTATGTTCAGTGTAATACCGGTACGACTGGAGCTTGAACGGTTAAACATGGCTATACTTGCATAAATGTATATAAGCCAGCATGTAATGACAAAATGACGTACCTATATAATATGCTGGGTTGAGTATCACTGTCTGGAACAATGGCATGACGAGTTCATGAGACGCGATAATGAGCTGTCCCGCGGGTTCAACAAACTCCTCATTTCACAAAATAATGTATATTGCGTTGTCTGATATTGTAACGCCAGATTCCATGATCATTCCAATCTTTAAATACCATCAAAATAGTGTCGTTTGCATAGTTTGAGCTGTTGCCAAATCTTATGTGATGTCAGTATATTCTCAGTTCATCTAAGTTACTTATTACCGTGCTATATTATAAAGTTGAATATCTAGGAATAAGATTTCTGCGTTAGCGTCCTGAGTATTAAAGCGTTAATTCTTCAGACCTTCAAAAGCGCCGTTACATACTGCAGGAAACCTTATAGGTGTGGAGCAAACTCACTTTATTAATTATTAACATAAATATTTTACTTGCCAATTTTATTAAATTCCATGAAAATAAGTTTTTTTTTATTTGCTGTAGTACCTATGTTATGCATAATCTACTACTACGCTTAACAAATATTATTTTGTGTTACATTTCGCAAATACAATGGCTGCAGGAGCCAATTATATCAACAACACTTCAGAACAAGACAATGCACTAAGACGGTTTTCGAAATCATTATTTCCATTTACAGAGTAAGACTCGCTGGCGCATCCATATAAATATAAAAAGTGAAATGGTAACAAGTTAGAACCTGTAGGGGTCGGTGACCAAAGAACCAACGCCGCGGCTCTACACGGATTGGCAAGTCGTGCCGTCTAATTCGTCATCTTTTTCACCACCAACGAAAGCGTTGTCATATGTGAATGTGACTCACTCACTGCCAGGCAGTATATTAAAAGTACCTAAATCGTTATATATTACAATTAAACTAGGTAAACTAAACTGAAC
Source organism: Xylocampa areola (assembly GCA_935421205.1). NCBI lineage: Eukaryota > Metazoa > Arthropoda > Insecta > Lepidoptera > Noctuidae > Xylocampa > Xylocampa areola. The sequence continues at coordinate 10,848,954 of OW285201.1, read as the reverse complement.
AGGCAGTCATGGGGGATGCGAGAAGGCAGAATTAACAATTACCATGCAATTACCTAAGGAATACCTTTTTTATCTACATTGCCTTGTCGGTGACGTGACGCGCACAAAAGTTTTCACTTCAAAAAAACCTCTTAGTTGTTAGTACACTAAATACTTGTACTTTATGAATGAAAAGGACCTACAGTTTGACGAACACTTCGGTCGCCCGGTACACCTGTGATTCTAAATGACGTTCATCATTTGCGTGCATAAGTCTTCGACATTTGTCACTAATTCAGTCGCAGATTTTGCTTATTGGGTAATTCTAAACTACTACTTCTAAAGATTTAGTATATCAAAATTAACAGTAACCTCGAATAACTATTATGCTACCATCTTTATACACGCTATATAAATCCAAATACTGATAGGAGCTCACAATAATAGTGAACCTACGAGCTTCTCACAATAACTTGAGGCGAACGAACGCTGCGTAGTTTCTTGCCACCAGGGATTTTTCATGTGTTCTGTCCACATTCTGGGACGTGTGTGTGTCGGTGTAGGTAGGCTAAGTGAAAAACATGAAGTGATGAGGGTGTACCGCCCGCACCCGCCGCGCCGGTGGGGATGCCGATCGAGGGGAATGTTTTGGACCTGAGTTCAATGCATCCGCAACACCACCTGTAGCATATATCTTATACAAACGCACAAACGGTAAATTGGAAGTCCACATTTTATACTTCCGTATATTATTATGCCCTCAAATATTACATGAATTATGCCTTATAATAAAAATCCAATTTTTTTTTTTAACATAATTTATTTTATAAGAACAATTGAAATCTTTTATCGAATTTCAACGAAAATATTTAATATATATATATATGTATTCCATAGAAAAACCGGCTAAAGATTTTTAAGATCGCATTATAACGAAGTGGAAGTTAATAAAAAAATATATCTAATAAGTCATATAAATAAGGCTCACCAGGGGGTCAAATATCACGACATCCTAACCGTTTCGTCAAACCGTAGCACGGGTAAAACCATCGGCGGTTCAGTGACCCGCCATGCTCCTGGTTGTCCCTTGGCTTCATGGGGTGCACGGGTTGTCCGCTCTCTCGCTCGTGCATTGACATCATGCCTTCTCATCTGATTTCTTTGTGTGACTATTTATACCAAGATAGCTTTACGTCAAGTAAACAGCAACAGATTTTATCAGACTGCATTATCAGTTAGTATTGGCAAATTGACAATACCAATAATTTCATTTATCCAATATAAAAAATAGTTAAATTAAAACGTCTAAATAGCAACACTTTTATACATACGATTTTTATAAATAAAAAGTATAGGTTGTTGCATAATTTTGGCTATTTAAATAGCTACAGGACTGCTTCGTTTGTCTAGTGGTCCTAAACGCGGCTGTTGAACGTCAGGTCCTGGGTTCGATTCTCTGATCGGTTAAAGTGTTATTGAGTTTTTCTGGTAGTAAAATCGCAACAACAGCGAGTATGACATTGTGTTCGGTTGATAGCAATAGGCTCAGTGCCTATTACACGGGAGTTTTAAATGTGGGTAAAATGTAGGTGTGCAACAGTACCCTCTCCTCCTACTCTGCCTAACCCTTCACGGATACAAGCGTGATAAATAGCTAAAAAGTTTTTAACCTACTGTTTGCGGAAATGGCTTACGGAAACCGTTTTTGTAATTTACTTTTTAAACAACTTTATGATTCAGAAAGTCTTTTATTTGTAAACATGCAACTAGTGGACAAAGCTTGTTTTCAAATACTGCCATCGAGCCAAGCCACGTGAGGATTCCACTCCGCCTGCCCCGCCTCGGTTCCCCCGCATACTAAATAAAGACATTTGAAAACAATTAGTACATTTTTATCAATGGTATTTATTTATGTACAAATATGTTTCCTTAAGCTTAAATACTTTCATCACAACTTATCAATAATCTGCAATATAACTACTGCAAAATTTTCTCTTTCTGTCTATTTGTACTGGCCTACATAATTCTAATCATCGCAGCGAACGCACCACTCACAAACTCAGCATAAAAGTATCGGCCACACGCACTCAAAAACGCAAAGCATCTTCCTCGTTCGCTTTGTTTCTGAAGCTAGAAGGAGATGACGCGAAAACAACTTATCCGGTACTGTGGACAATATCTGTGTGTGTGTGACTGTAAATAAGGAAGGTCAAGCTAATGAAACAGACTTATTTGTGTGCTCATGGGCGAAAGAGACAGAATGAAAACAAATCAATATTATCATCTTGCGCGTGTCGCGCTAGAAAGAGATAGCGCAATAACAAACCGGCATTTTGTGCCGGTATGTTTTTTAATAAAGTACTAGTAATGGTTCAACTTAAACTCTATGCCGGTCTCATAAAACACATTTTAGTTCGAAGTAGTGTTGTTTTCGAACTAAAACAAGATCAAAGTAAAGTTAATATTATCTTGACTGGCTGGTTGTAGGTAGACCATTTAGCTAACGGCAAACCGCTGTTTTATTCCACTACCTATTTGTTTTAGAAAATACTTGCTTAATATAATCTTGTATGTGAACTTAAACATCATCTTATTTTTATCTAACAATCCATATCTTCATATTAATAAATAAAATTAACTGTATATAATTCGGTTGAATCAGAGTAAATGCTTGATGTTCATTCCTGTTAAACAAATGCACAGATATAACTGCACTGCACTGGCATCGACTACTGCATTGCACACATAGATTACAACCGGCACGTGTAAGCGTACCGACGACACACAAAGACAGAACTAGGCGGGCAGAGTTATTCAGAAACATATTTATGTTATATTCATTTGGTTTAACGTATATTAGAGATAAATTTAACTTTTCTATCTCTACATTAGTATAGTACTGATTTTACTGGCGTGGTAAGTACAGCTTGTTTTTAATCATTTTAGCACAAAGTAAAATAACTGTATATGAACAAGTGGTACTAGAGAACGATTATATATTATCTTGCTTATTATTAATTAATAATATTCAAGATATGTCTTTAATATTATAACTTTAATTATTAATATCTTAATATTTAAACTCTTTTTTTGTTTCAATTAGTCCCTGGGTACTTGCGCAACTCACTTGTAATTTGTAATTGAAACAGATGAACAATTTGCATTGCATTAATTATAGTACATAGCCAAGAAAGCGTGTACAAGGAATTTATTTTTTAAAGTATATGGCGTAATACATGGCAAATCAAAGCTATTATCATTGGAAGCGATATTTGGTTCTGAAACCTCAGAACTAGGAGCACTTTCAAATTCACATAAAACTCGTTGAAAATTATTGCAGAATAATATCAATTGCGTGTAATCTTACTACTAAAGAATGAAAACACAACTTCTTAAGCAAAAGCTAAGGGTAATTTTTATTTTAAATCTATTAATCATGTATGTAGTCCAATCTTAAAATGAGTGCTGCAGGTATGGTGAGTAGTTATTATATTGCACTATAGTGAATAATATACCGTGATTTATATTTTCTACCGCTTTCTATTAATTCATTTGTATCTGTGCAAGTTCAAAACAAAATATATATCTTTCCTAACATTTATTTATTAATTTACGAGTCGAGATGAGTCGAAAAATCAGTAATCATATTCATCAATACCAATATTTATAAACATATGTATGTACTACTTTTTTATAAGATATATAGACCAAAAATAAAGAAGAGCGTTATTGAGAACTGAAACTAGGTCACTGGTGCAACGTAGGAAAGGGAGGCGCCCTCCTGAACACGCGCACCGCCATTCGATCCGCACTCTCCTCGTCCCACCCCAAGGGAAGGTGAAACAATATTAAAATAACTATTTGATGTGCCAATACAAGAACCGTATACATTCCATAATATTCCCGATTGGTTTGTTCAGATAGCTAAGGAAATGCAGATTTTAATTATTCGCACACCAAACAGGAATCACTATTTTTTATCGACGTTTTTGTGTGTTGTTTACATTATAGCATCTTACTATAAAAATATTAAAAAATATTTAAAAAATAAGGTCAAGCAAAACATGGATACGAAGAACTCTACAATGCTTCGCCGTAGACAAATCCTTGGAATTGAAAGTACTCTAAAGATTGAAATGGAGTTTATTTTCTTCCCTTTCGTCTTGAAAATAGTAATCAGTTACTTCTCTGGGAATTGGCCTCGAATTAGTCAAAGAATCGCAACCTTCATTTACCACCCTTGGCCCTGGTGCTTCGACCCAGTTTGTGGCCTTCTCTCGCCTCCCTCTTCTATACACTCCCCGGACTCGGTATCTCGGCACCCCTCTACCACGTTCCCCTGTGACCTAACCTACTTTTGGGTGCACTTAATATAGCCACACTGCTGGTGCAGGAACAGTAAGGTATATTATTGGGAATTCATTAAACATTTGACACGATTTGATGGCGCGGTTGGCGAAGCGATTAAAGTTTGCCATTGACATTTGCCTTGACCATCACAGAAAAAATAATTTTCACCAACTTTAAAAAGTGTACTCTTCAACATAATTGCGCTACTCATCTGTTTGTAAGATTGGTATGTCAGCGCGGGAGAGGAGAAAAAAGCAGTCTGTTTAGCTAGTGATAGAAAGAGACAGGATGGTGAACGACAAGCGCGGACGACAGCGACATCGTTTCGTCGTTTCAAAAATGTCGTATTGTTTTTATCCATTATTGCTGAATTTATATTGAACCCCAAAATCCAGGTTAAAATAATTCAATGCGTTATCGCAAAACACATTGTATTGGTCATAATAAAAAAGTCTTACTTAGTATAAGGCCAAGAGAATTAAGCATTGCTCACACACATATACACTGCACACTAAGTGTAAAAGAGGCTAAAGTGAATGACTAAGGTAAAAAAGAAACACGTCGATTAATTCAGCTTAGTAACAGGGCGGTAAACCACAAGTATGTGATAATAATGTTAGTCTATGTAGCTCAGCCCGGCCGAAATGTGGCATTGAGTAGAAGGTCGATGCAGAAACTTTGGCAAGACACGCCAACTGCGGCCCCGCGTGTATGCCTCGTCACGCCTCACTAACATAGGGCTGTCTCACCAACTGGACTCCAGATAGTGGAGACAAGACACAGATTTCATTTTTAGAAAACGGCTATGTAAACTCTTTTTTTATTCAATTATTAGTTACAAATTTTCAAATAATAAAAGGTTTGAATCTAGAATCACGTTATGGTTATTATTGCTGTCTGTTGGGTATCTTGTTGCAGTCGGAGTACCTATTTGTGACTTGGTGAGTGTGAATCACACTCATTTTCGATTAATTCAGATTGAAATGCAAACACAATAAAAAATATAGTTACATTGAATTAAATAATTTCTAACAATACATGATGTAGTCGCACTTTGAATGGATGCGGTACAAGAGAACTGTAGAGCCGTGGCGCGCGGCATAGGCAAGGCCACGACCTAGAGTCACTTCCGTCTTCACTACATCATCGCTCGATTTTATTCTTAAAACCAATAGGTTTTCGTGATCATTATTCAAGAAAATGTACTTTCAATTATGTGCATTTAGCTACTACCTCCACCAAAGAGTTAAAATAATACTGATATACCTTTATTTAATTGTTTCAGATTAATAGTGTCGTGTTTGTATGCACTTGGCGGGGATGTACATACAGCACAAATACTTGCTCAGCCATTGAGGCCCACATCAGGAACACACATTTGGGGTTGGTATCTTTTAAAATTTAAATGTATACATATGTGTATGGTATGACATTATTATCAAATAAATAGGTACATCTTTTCTGTAGCTACCTACATGATGGATAAGCGAGTTATATATCAATGACCCATAATTGGTATTTCATAGAAATTATTTGAGAAAAAACAGGTGGACATTTGCGAACCCATGTTTGTGATTTACATTGGATTAGTATTTGTATTCATTATTACAAATACGAAAAAGCAAAAATGTCATATCATATCTCAATCTGCCGGCAGAATGCAACTACTAGATAAACGCACAAATAACATAATGCAATAGTCACGTGTAAAAAGGTCACGTGCGGTGGCTAAGGCACGTGTTAGGTGCAACTATAATTGCGCAACGCCTACAAGCCAGCTGGCAAGGTTATAGCCTGAGTGCGCCACTAGCAAACATCTTGCTTCCTGTATCAATAAAGAAAGCTTTGTTGAATATGTACATAGTCATAACTACTCCATTTTATTTGAAGCGGCTTAGTCAACGTTAGCATTAATATTAGGAAATATCAAATACATACAGCTATCAAAAATGTTGTTAGTGAATTTCCATGGAATGTAGTTACAACATGCTGAAGTAGATAATTTAAATAAGAAAAAAACGACCTTGATGCCTACAATAGTATAGTCAGCATAAAGTAAGTACTTAGAGAATACTGAAAGGCCGGCCCTTAGTGACCCGGAAGTAAAACTCGGCGACAAGGTTGCTAGCAACAGTCCCGCCCGCGCCCGCGCGCGCAAGGTCGCCTGACACCGCCCGCAGCCGGGTACTTACGTAACCCTGCCCTACTATGTTCTTATATTACTGATGATACACATATTTTACAATATTCGTACCACAATATGTAAACATGTTTATCGCAGATCGCAGTCTATCTTTCTGTATCAATGGTCGAATATTTGAATGAATGCAGATATTTACGTTGATAATTAGCTTAACTTTAACACTAAATTATGGGTGAACAAATGTATTGCTATTTAATAGTAATGCAACGAATAAGAATATTCGTATTCGCCGAATAACAGAATATAATTATTTCTTGATTTAGTCCGATTATATGGGAATTACTAATTGCATTACTTTTTACCAGCTTGACCGTTTATTTGAATTTTGAAGTCCATGCAGCCGAAGTCGCGGGTAGAAGCTATCATACCTATATTAATTACGGTGTCTTATTGTTAATGACTAATAATAAATAACTGCCTCGTTTGTCTAGTGTTCCCAAGCGCCAGTGCTGAGCATGACATTTTGGTTTCGATTCCCAGGTTGGGTAAAGGGTTCAATTAAAAATTCTCAGAAGCAGCCCGGAGATTTTTGGAATTGTGCTCGGTAAATGGCAATAGGCTCACCACCTATTACATGGGACTTAATAACAGCATTGGTGAAATATGGGTGTACAATTGTTTACACCTCTGCCTGCCCCTTCGGGGAATACAGGCGTGATGCTATGTTAATAATTAATAATAATTCGTATTCGTTAACTTATGAATACGAATAATTATGTTAGGTAACACAATAAGGCTAAAACAATAGTGATGCAACAAATCGTTGTTGCATCACTATTGTTTTCAGATATTGTATGTATGTATGCCATGTTACCCGGGATAATGTAAGGATTATATCGCTACCCCATACATCTAAATCGGTTCAGGAGTTTAGTAGTTATGGTGGATTAAGAAACTCGCAAACAAACATACATTAACCCTAAAAACATAACACCCTTTTTTAGACAGTCGTGTAAATAAATATACTTTAAACGTTACAGGCCGAAAAAAGAAGGAGATAGTGACCATGAAGAAGAGTTCTATTACACAGAGCGGGAGGTTGCAGCACCGGCACCTCCGCCTACACTCTCCCACCGTGACATGTGCCGCCCGCCGCACGAGGATCCTGAATACCAACGACAGCTTGTTGGCTCTTTCAGGTAAATATAATTTTTAGCATAGCAATAGCATCACGCTTATATCCCATCATCATTTTTAGGGTTCCGTACCTCAAAAGGAAAAAACGGAACCCTTATAGGATCACTTTGTTATCCGTCTGTCTATCCGTCCGTCCGTCTGTCAATACCCTTTATCTCGGGAACACGTGGATGTATCGAGTTGAAATAAAAACCATATCCTCAGGTCTTAATTATTCCTTTGAAGCTGTCAAAAAATCATGCTCCTAAATAAATTAAAAAAAAAAGATATGATGAAGATATGCCGCAAAAAACGTATAATTCGACAATCTCAAGGGAATTAAAATTAATAGGGTGCTTTCCGTTGACCTAGAACTATGAAATTTGGAAAATAATATCATCTTATACTATAAGTACACGGAAAAATCTGAAAACTATACATTTGTAATTAAATCATTAAAAAAATATAGTCTTTTATCTGACCAATATTACTGTAGAATGCATAAATACGGCAACATACGAAAACAGCCGCAATGTTAATATTTCTCGCCTGATTGTTGTAGGAAATTTCGACAAAGATTTTAAAACCAATCCCCAAAATGCAATTTTTTTATATTTTTATATAGGCATGTTACCCTTATTAAGCACTTAGCACGAACACTAATAAAGACAATGTTTTTTCCAACTTTGATGTACAATGCGATACTATTCATTACTTTTTCAGTCACCACTTACAAATCTGGATGAAATTTGATATTTAAGTAAAACACAACTTTGATTAGGTTATCTAACTAATTTATATATGAACTGTTAGTATAACCACAATTTCACATAGAAAACACAATAATATAAGTAATTTTAGGTTATGGAAACTAAATTTCCGGAAAAGCTCGGAAAAAAACCTCCGAGACTCGATTCCTGAACTATATATAATATGTATAGAACCCCGTGGGCGACTTCGAATCGCACTTGTCCGGTTTTTATATAATTATAAATAACATCTTCTTAGGTGTCAAATTTTATAAATTATCACGCATATTTGCAGACAAGGACTACTTTCTACCATGCAAAATGGATCAGCACGGCCAATAAGCATTCCCGTAACGCATCACTGGACGAACTCACATTCACCGGTAAGCATTTTTTATCTTATTTAATAGGTATTTAAAGTTAAAAAATTTTGTTTTGGAAAACACGGTCGTGAGCTAAATTAGAACCTGGGCCTCCCGGATAAATACTCCAGGCGGTCTGATCGCTAAGCCATCTCGATCTCTGCTCACTACCCCGAATTCTTCTTCTACATGTTAATACGTCTTAAAGTGACATCATTGCCGTCTATTCAGTCCCTATACAGGCCACTGCATGCTTTTCAGAAGAAAAAAAAACATTTTAGTGCTCGCTAGGCATGTAATGCTTTTCAAAAAAAAAAAACTTTAATATATGTATACGTGTTTTCAACGTTACCGAAAAAAATAAAAGTAGCAATATATAATTAAATTGCAGAAACACATGCGGTTAACAGCAGCAAGTGGATCACCAGGAAGTCCTGGAAGGAGACCACGCTCAGATAACAAGAAGTGTCGCAAAGTGTATGGCATGGACCAACGCGATCTCTGGTGTACTCAGTGCAAATGGAAAAAAGCGTGCACGCGTTTCGGTGACTAGCGGTCGCGTCGCTCGCACGCATATGCGCGGGCAGTGCAACTCAAATGAATGCATGACTGCATTACTATCAAATTACCGTAACTAAAATGAGACAAATCATTCGCAGTATGCGAGAACTATTCCGAGTGGAAGTCGTGATTTAATTAGTTTTAAGGAAATATATACTATAAATGAAAGTTTTTATTTAATATAAGCAGAGACGGATTAAATTTACATAATATATTGGATAAAAAATAAAGGAGACATATTTTTGCTCTTTATATGTGGCTCGTATTTTGACTGCATAATGGACATTGCCCACGTATTTTTGTAGCGCAGTAGTTTCGCCTTAACTGTGACGTACATGTATGTGGAATGCAAAATGATGTGTCGCTCTCGAGCGGAGACTGTGAATATTAGCATTAAGTAGCTATAAGATTAGACTGAGTTAAACAGTGTGAAAACATTTTTCCTAACAGTGAAATAGAAAAATAAAAAAATATACGTAGATTACTGTACGTAAAATGGAAGTCACTTTTTTTAATAATACAATTTTTTTTTATAAAACCCTGTGGGACTGTCGTCAAAATAAAAAAGAAACAGTTTGTTTAGTATTTAAGCATGAATAAAAAACACAATAACTGAAGTTTCATTGGAAATCATTGAAAAGAGTCAGTCAATTCCGTCCACATTTTCGAATGTGCCACATCGATTGTTCGTCGACCATACTCCCAGGACAATGTTTTCGCACTGTTTCTATTATGTAACGAGGATGCTATTGTATGCTCTGACAATTCGACTGTACACAGTTATTCCAGTCGAAAATACTTCAGTGATATTAATCACTAGATATAATATGTATATTGACTGACTTATTAGATGTTAAGGAAATATAAATCATAATTTATGAATTAGCCTTGTAAGTTATCTCAGATTCGACGAAAAGACTACAAACATGTTTAGACTTAAATTTTTATGAACATATCTGTGTTGTATACAAGATGGTCCTACTAGAACAAGGAGACAATACTCAAGAGGTGATCGCGCAGGGCGGCACAAGAGCTTGCCATTTTGGTCTCACTACATCGCCGAATCAACCGCATGGTTAGCACACAAGCAAGGCCGACTTCTAGGGAGAGGAATTATTGTGAAGGTAACATCACACTGTACATATTGTTGAAAAATAATGAACGAAATATGCAAATTTGACGTGCGCAATGATCATGCGCCAGAAACTAAGGCCTAATGTTAACTTCGTCGGAAGAACATGAGATGAGAATAGTTAAGTTAATTTATGATTAAGACCCACAGAATCTAATAGAAAACTTTCATCTGCACGTACAGCTAAGATGAAATGTGAAGAGAGCGTGGAAAATGGGAGGAGATTTATTAAAGAAACAGAAGATTGCAAGCTGCAATATTACTTTTAAGTATTACTGATTAAACTTGTAAATAATAATTATTACATAGTGAATTATATAAAATATATTATTCTATATCTACCTATTTAAAAATTAAAAGCAATGTTTGGATGTGTACATATATAGAAGTATATTTATGAAAATATTATTATTGTTACTTAATGTGATTTTATAAATCAAAACTTTTGTACACCTTCGTAATAACGAGTTTATAAAATGTAGATATTAATTTAAACACCGAAATGAATTACAAAGACCGCGTTAAGTTCTATTTCCTCCCTGCATACATCACGGCGCGATAGAATTCTCTGTGTTGATGGTTACCAAGTCTCGTTGTTGGTATTAATAATATATTCTTAAGTATTATCGAATCACAAAATATGTAGGTATTTAATAGAATGAAAACAGTAACGAGTTTCTCAATAACGCTGGTTAATTAACACATAAGGTACATATGTAAAATTTAAATGTGCCAATCATTAATGATAAAATCACAGCGAAATCAATATTAGACTATTATACTATGAACTGAATGAAACTCTTCTTTCTAATTGCGGTGCTGACAAAAAGCGCACATTTCAGATAACTGTACCTACGCTAGGTTCCGTGGCTGTTCAGTTTTATACAAGTCGTAACTAAACCAACGAGTACTGCTATCAAAACTATTATTGTGTTATACGTAAGACAAGTGAATAAATTATATTTTCCTATTGATTCAAAATTATATAAAATTATGTTAGATCTGAACAATTATCATCCATAAAGTGTGCCTTACGCACGCAAATATCAATTTTAGTATTTTTCCCTTCACGTTTGTTGAAAAAATTATCCGCATGCTCTACCCTTCCGCTCAGTACCACGTACAAATACGTACTTCATAACAATAAAAATCTGTTGTGTCTGCTAATTAGCGAGCCAACGGTTTAATTACAAATATAATCAAAAAAAGGAAAAACAGGTGAATACTATAATTATCCTTCACATTTAATTCGACTCTACTCATTCAAAGTCAATGTAGATAACATATCTTGCCACTTTTAACGAATACTATACAGGTGCTTAATATAATTTTCGACTTGGAAATCGTGCTATCATAATATATTTTACGTGATGTACCTGCAAATCTTACCAAATAATACTTCATTGCAATATTGGTTGTGATAAAGTATCATAAAGTTGTCATATAAAGCAAAACAACGCTCGACGCAATGAAACTCCGCGCTTTCCAAACCAAAAGATCACTGTAGTCGTAAGCAACAACTCAGCTAGCGATTTGACAACTGCCATATTGTAAGGATCTAGAATAGAACTGCAGCATAGAATAATAATACCTAGCTATTAGTTATATTTTAAGTTCAAGTCATAATAATAGTATTTAATAATGTTAGGTACAACAAAAAAAAACGTATTACGTATATTTAGTTAATATTTGTTTCACAGCATTATTCTTTGTAAATAATTCCAGGTATTTCAACTTCGATCGATGACATCTTATAGCTATTCAATATTCTGTTTGTTATGACGGCGAATAAATAATGGTATACGCATTATTTATTCGTGAAATATTTTTTATGTAAAAGTATATTACAAGAAACTTCATGCAAGCGAGGACTTTAAATTATTTTTTTGACAAGTCGACACTTTAGATATGTTTTGTGTTAACCTTAGGTTAGTTTTAAATAAAATGTGATTTACTCATGGGCTGCATGCAAAGTGGTGTGATTAATGCAACTTTTATACTGATGAAGTTCACAGAACGCCTCAGGCGTACTAGTTTCATATTCAAGCATAAATACGATGCCGATCTCAATTAATTTTCGAAGCTACAAGTAGAATTATGTTTAGGATCATATGTCACAGAACATTTCATATTTTATATAAATTGTAGTAGATCATATAAATTTTATTAATTTAAATAAAGACACATTATATTTTTGAAGTCTAAGTGGTTTGTAAATATTTTTACGTAATTTACTAATTTATTTAGCCAAAATTTTGCTCAATTTTATATGCATTCAACACCAAAGTCATAATAATAAACTATACAAGAAACTACATATCAGTACAGAAAATAAAGCATAATTGAAACTGTGTTTTTGAGATACCTTGAGCTAATTCAATCCCATTGACATGTCTAAAGCAAAACTTTATGTACTGTTACTGTACTCTTGGAAGTAGGATTCGTATATCTAGGAATTAGCCTCTAAGTCATAACACATGTTTGTACAAACAAATAGTAGGTATTCGAAATGTTGTTCTTAATTCCTAATAGGTTTGTATTAGTACAATGGATTACCCATCGAGATTTTTGTTTTATTAATATAACATAAAAAATATATTATATGTATTATGCAAATTGGTAATTCCTTACACGAATATCGGGAAAATTTCAACAAAAAAAAAGTTGTTCAATCTAGGGCCTCACACTTGATCTTCGAAGAAACATAAAAAATTCAACGACAACCGCTCTAATGTCTTGTTAAAAATTCTGAGATGTAATAACCGTTCATGTAAATATATAAATTCAGAAATTAGTAGGATTCATAATTTTTTAAACCATATAATCAGCGGAAAACTTTTTTTTGCAATTGGTACTTATTATCCTCCGAATTTGACGTTATGTAAACACTAACAATATTATAATACCCAAGTTGTACCTTCTAGTTGAGTATCATATTTACTTAAATATGTATAGAATCTTTATTCTAATCTAAATGATGTATTTGTGTTTAGTACCTATATATGTTGTAAAATATATTCAGTTAAAGTTAATAGGTAGTTACTTACCTAACTAGCATATTTTTTCATCTATACTTATTATTTATATTTATAACTTAGGTACATATTTATTATATAGATTTACGACACTATTACTACATAGTTTTGTTTATGCATTATGATATACTCTTAATTTTGTATCATTTTAATTATCCTCTTTATCATAATATCGTTTTAATGTTTATTACCCCAATATGTATTTTGCTATTCCATAGAAGTTGATTTTATTTTTATGTGGGCAATTACAGGTTATGAAAATATGTCTCCTGTTTATAAGTAGGTATCGAGTTAAGTACTTCTTGCATAAAATAATTATATTTTCAAAACGTGTCCAACATTACTGCTACCGTGTAATGAGCCTTTTTTTCTATGTATTCAAATACTATAACAGGTACAAATACCTAAAAAATATTTCTCAAAATCAAGTCACTTGTTATTAAGAATATAGTTTATGAGGAGAACTCACATTAGAACGCACCGATATCGTTTATTGTATGGCCTCTAAGAGTGCAGCTGATGTCATCCGATTTGACCATATAAAAATGACTGTGTTGATTACGGGGTGTTCTAGTGTGCTTTCACCCTTGGTAAGAAAGGTTTGTCGAGAAAAAACTGAACTTTGTAAAAGTATCACATACGCGCGATAAGAATTTTACATATTACATTGAAGGCGTGTCTTATACGGCTTCTATTGAGAGAATGTTATGTATAGTTAATAAAAATACAGGAAACTTGTGACTCAAAGACGTCTACAAAAGCTAATCAGTGAAAAAAGTTGACATTTATCCCTACTGATAAAATATAGACATTAAGTACGTACCCATGTCATATTAAACCAAAATAATAATTTTATTATAATTTTAAATGGTAAAAGAATATGGTCGTGAGAAGGATTCGAACCTGCGCCTCCCGGATAAATATCGGTCGAGATGGCTTAGTTGGTCAGAGCACCTGGAGTATTTATCTGAGAGGCGCAGGTTCGAATCCTGCTCACGACCGTATTCTTTTACCATTTAAAATTATGACTTTAGAGTGCGCTAAGCATGCGGTCATGCTTTTCAAAGTAAATCATTGAAAAGCATTGTCTGTAATAACTTTATAATTTTTGAATAGTGATAACTGCATACTTACCCTCTTTTTGAGTGGCACTCCAGATTTCCTAAATTACCTATATCTTGTATTTTTTAACGATTAACAAATACATAATACAATCTCGAAGAAAGTATAAAGACCATTTGAAAATAAACATACCTGTAATATTATTTTACTTATTATGTTATGCAGTAAATTCATTACAAATCTTATTGTACAGTTTAATAAACTTCTTTCTTCAAACTTGTATAGGTATGTATATCAATAATACATTGCTGCATTCCAACTAGCTATTCGTATAGCTGAACAAATGCACCATAGAGTACCTATAACACCCTGTAGCAGTGTAACACATCATAATTATTTCATGATTGTTTACAGTTGTATAAAAAAATATGTATATTCACCTTAAAGGAAGTTACAGCAATTGTTATGCCAGTATGTATCAAATTTATATCAATATTAAGGTTTGGAAAAATGACGTAGGAAAATATCTAGTTTCTTGTTAAGAGCCGGTGAATGCATCGATACGTCGTTATTAATGGTTACCAGTAGTTATAAGGTTGCAATATGATCAAATGTGTTGATAATTATCTCACGAGAGATATATTTTCATATTTAGTTGTCAATATCACAGCAGTTTTTACCGACACTGTCAGCTGCTGTTTGTCTAGCATATTCGGACCTCGGAGCATCAATCCGATAGTTTAGAATATATTGACTGCCTTTACTTGGTTTCTGTAATTTCTTTAAAATCATTGACTATTTATGTTAGAAACTAGCTGGCAGTTATTCTACTGTGATATTAATAATTTTATTTATTATTTTCTAAATTATTATTTATAACTATAATGTTGAATGAGAGCAGAGCATGTTATATGTAGGTACTGCGATCGTCGTAGATTAGACAATGTTATTATTTGCTCGTATCTAATGTGAAGGTCCAGAATGTGTTCCAAATTGATTTTATGATGATAGTTATTAAAATAATGTGAATCGTTTTTGTTAATGTGTTGAAAATAAAAGTGTAAATTAAAAAAAAAACAATCAGGATGAATTATGTACATCACAAAACTTACAGCCTTATTATAACACTTTGAGCTCTCTATCTATAATGTACGATAATGCATTTCATAGCGAACTATATTTGACTGTGAAGTATTGTACCTATATACCTGTCTACTCAACAAAATGAATGTTACACAGTATAATGAAATATATATAAAAAAAATGATATTATTTTATTATGTGCTACTTCAAGTAGACTATTTGCCTGAATATTATACCTCAATAAGTTTAGTATGAATTTTGTGTGTCTTGAAAAAATATATTTCAATTATTAGAATCACAGTGGTTATTTTTCTAATCCTGTCCATTCATTAATATTATTAAACATACATACCTACCTATTTTAATAGGTTCCCTGTCCCTGTAGCAGACACAATAGCTAAACAAGTACCATCCATCACATGTGATTCATGGAACAGGTTATGGTTATGGAACTAATCTTAATTTTAATTTATACAACCAGCTTACTTGTTGAAATTGAAATATCTTTTGATCCCACCCTCTTGGTAATATCAGGGTTGTCCAAATTACATGTGACCGCTAGATATTTTAAATAGCCAGGTTCATCAGATTAACATGCCTTTCACAGCTCAGAAAGTTAATTGAAACTGATTCTAACAGTTACCTATACATGTATTGACCATTTACCAGACAGAAATTGGAATGAGTTGTTGCAACTCAGACACCCTACAGTAAACCACAATCACTAATAATAAATTATATAATATAGAACATATTCTACATCATTAGGAACCCATTTCATAGTTGACAGTCTAAATAATAAATGTATGTCATTGTGTAGGGCACCCCTAAAACATTGAAATAAGAACATAACACACAATGATGTATTGATAACTCAGATTCATCTATTCTATAATTAAACTGTATAGATAACACTGTACATTGAATATTTTCCAAAAATTTTAAGTGTTGTTTACAATACTATCTATACATACATTAGCCGAAACCATAACATTTTTTAAAGCATTGTCTGTTTGTCCAAATGCTTATAACTTAAGAACCAGTAAACGAAATTGGATTTCTTGGATAGCATTTTCACTGCAGCATAGCTTAGTGGTCCAGGAATCATAATAAGTTGTTATAAAAACTTTAAAGGATTGGACAGGTATCAAGTTCAAGCGCATCAAACACAAATGTTTTATGTTTCATTATTTTCAATTATTACAACATTGTGTTTATATTTAATATTCGATATAGTTCTATTTTGTGGCAGCTATGCAGCCAGGAGTGCAGGCACAGCTAGTAGAGAAATAAAGGCCTTAAAATCAACTTATAGTAAAACCACAAATTAAACATGATGCTGATGATTAGTCTGTCTGCCTATCCACTGTAATTTAAGCAATATTGAGAAACATCTTCTTTTACAAGCCAGACCAAAGAATACTTGGTATATTGATACCTTTGAAAAGCATTTCAAAAAACACATTATAATCTAATAAAATAAATCCTATACCTATCGAACCCAGCACAGCATGCAATATAATATGGAGTTAAAAATAATTATTTAAAGTCTTCTTAGCTATGCGTGGTCGTAAAACAGAGTCGAAGCAAGCAATACCTTATTTAATATGACATGCAATATATTGCAATATAGACAAAGAATTGAAGGTGGTGGTTATGCTCGCCACACACTAGAAAGTTTCACTTAAAAGCAAGCTGCGGAGTGTCGCTGAGCTACGCTGAATGTTCAGGGATGTATAAAATATGGACGTGGACGAAGCAAAAGGCATAAGTATAAGGATCGTCTAAGCCATTATATATTTTTTATAGCAAGTGGCGTTTTGAAGTTTATGCATGCATGTATTATTTATTAAACTTATAATTTCAAACTAACCTTCATAAAACATTCTGGAAGTTACCACCATCAGCCGATCTGAATTATTAAAATCTGGAACTTTACGATGACTTCTAACTCCACGAGTTCCTGCGGTGAACAGACTGAACTTCTGATAATAGAATTCATGGATTTAATCAATGATAATATAAACTCATAGACATGTTACCCGCGCTTGGAAATGGCGATACAAAAGTAAGGCACATAAGGAGAAAAAAAAAAAAGTAAGGCAATTGACCGACTTGCATTCAGTCATGTCCGAACCAGTGTCGCGGTTACGCGTTCTATCACCATCAGTTCTCAATGAAATACGAGGAAAAACCGCCTTCCTGTGTTAGGTGAGAGTGTCCAAATTTCACTTTATTATTAGAATAGTCACCACATAATAAAATATATTTATATTCATTCAGAAATAATAAGATATTATTTTTATGAATCAAAACTTCGTAATGTTTACTTTGTCGGGATCATTCCGCTGACAGCTGCGTCACGTGTTATCGCGCCAATGACCGTGCAGCAGGTATGTGCCGAAACTAAACGTATAGCGTGGACTCCCTTAAACGGGTGTAGGCAACCCCAGCGTGGTTGCCCGCGCGCCTGTAAGAGGGCGCGCGAGTAGTGTGCGACGGGCAGCCGAGCAGAGAGGCACGTTATAACCGCGCTCCCGCTGCCACAGAGACAGTTTCACGATTCATCTCGTGTCGCTATCTTGTGTAACATTAGTTTTACCCTTTGTGATATTGTGGTGTCCTGTATTGGTTAAGTGATTAAACATATTTATCCTTAACTTGTGTCATCAATCGACCCTACACCAAGCCGTAGTGCTTTAAACGATCTATGTTTATCTCTTTCTAACAACCGATATGCTGTACGATTCTTTCCTTTTCTGCGTGGATGCGCAGCGCGCTGTATGATATAGCTACCTACCAATGCATACAGCATTGGTAGCTATATTATAGTTGCCGCTGATTTTTAATGCACCAATGTTCAGGTATAACGCCTCTATAGGTAAAATCTCATTGGATTTCATTGCTTGTTGCTTCAATAGTTCTCATTCTCAATGTATTTTCGTATATTTCAAAGTTTTGAACGGTAAAATGAGACAGAAATCCAAAATTCGCGGCATTTGTTTTTTTTTACAGCTCACCCTAATAATCTTCTAATTTAGCAATAAAACAAGGAGACGCCTTTGTTGTCTATTTAGTAGGTCCTTAGTCTTTACCTATGATTTACAATACTGGCCATTTCAAGCCATTTGAATTTGAAACGTAATTTATATATGACTGGCTTATGACTGCAATAAATTCTAAATTAAATGTTTTTTTTTAATATTGAATTCTATTTTCAAATTCAGCCATTCAAATAACCGGAACACTGTGGTGGAACTCTGTGCGTGTGTGTACGACGCGATATATTTTTGTTACTTCACTCAAAACTTACTACTTTTTTTTTTAAATTTATATCGACCATATTACAGGCACTGAAAAGTCAAAGCTAGGTGCACGGTATCAAGAAGTTGGTCTTAATGAGAAGAACCGGCAAGAAACTCCATAGACTGCTATCATATTAATATCATGTTCCCTGCTTCACCCACCCGCGTAGTGTTACCAGCGCACCATAACATTACCTCTTATAGGGTAAAATTAATATGTTTTGTAGGTACGACTAAGTCATTTGAATAATAACATTATATAAGGGAAAAGTTATTACAAAGTAACTAAGATTGAGAAGCAGCCGTTAATTAATATTAGATAAACTGGAAGTGAATGTTGTGAAAGAAATTTTAACTCATTAAAGATATTTAGCTTTTATATTTAACGGCACAATCTACATCATATCTACAGTAAAAAAAAAAAAAAAGTTGGGGAATGTTTTCATTATCCTGTGGCAACACTTACAATAGGAACGTGTGATTTTTAGGCAAATCTTAAAATTCAATAAAAAGTTATTAAAAAAGTTGGGTAAAGTATTCGTTTACTCTGTGGCAACACTCACGAAATGGACGCGTGATTTTCGTTGACAAATAAGTTACGTAAATTAAATTCAATAATTTAATAAAATCGATTCGAATTGTGCTACTGACAGATGAAACGTGATGCCATCCGGTTTCTTCGTATGGTAGCATTTTTGCAAGTGGGAACGACACTCGACGGCATAATTATTTAAAAACTAAGAACTGCAACTAGATCATTGACATATATATTACCAGCGTAGCGTTCTTTTGAAATTATTGAACTAGATATAAAGAGTACGCGTGTCGGCCATTGACTAATTGTCAATTTTACGAACCACGCCGTTCCGGCGTGGTTTACACTGCCTCACATTTGAGCGCGTTGACGGTTTCTGGTTTGTTCTGTATTCTGAGGTTCCCTGGCACAGTATCGATACCTACTTTACCAGGACACACTGAGAGAGCTGTCTCAGTAGTTTACTTTACGAAAATCTGTAGAGTTCAAAATAGTATTCATTAGATATCCGAAAATATTGTCACCTTACATTTATTGTAGCGTAATCGAAGTGTTCTTGGCCGAAATACTACGTTTAAAAAAGTTAATTCCATAATCATTAAAGATTCACAGCTACATGCGATTCAACAACACATCTTCACCATATTTAGAGAAACATCATAGATTTAAAAGAAAATGCAAAATAAATAAAATCGCGATCCACCATATTGTTTTATCGGCATCATTGGTGTTATCGTTTGCAAATTACAAACACTACCAATAATTTTATTCAATTATTATGTATATAATTCTGTAATCTGATTCTACTTAAGCTATCATAGAAATAACTTAACAATTTTAAAACGTTTTGGTTACTACAAACGTGAATTACCAAAATAAAATAATAAAGATTTGAAAAAGTTATTTTTCGACCATTTCTACAAGTTTAGCTGGTATGCGTGCGGGAAAGGAACAGATTGCTCCCGAACATGAGAATCAATTTGAAGCCAAATTGATCAATTGATCAGAACGCATTAGTGTTCATATTTGAAGTACCATAATTTGAATGTACGTATTCCATCTTTATGTGTCTCAACAATATGTTCTGCGAATCTCTGATAGGGTCATTATAAACGACCCAATAATTTTAACTTTTAGGCTTGCCGCGCTAATGTACCCACGTGTAAAAAATAAATAAACATTTTAAGGGGACAATTTTACGTGAAATCTTAATTGTCCATTCTCCCCGTTGCCCGTATGCATTTATGGGGGACAACGGTAAGGAAATTTTATGATGTGCTCTTGTTCCCGTGATGGGGACAACGGGAATACATGTTACAAATCTGGATCTAAAGACGATCCGGGTAATTATAGGCCTATCTCGGTTCTTCCCGTGATGTCTAAAATATTTGAAAATATAATTTTTATTAGACTATCACAGTACAGTACAGTAGTTACCTTAATTCCTTTAATCTCTTATTCGACCGACAATATCGATTCAGGCAAAAGTCTAATACTCTATCGGCTGCAATAGACCTTATTACCAAAATTAAAACCAACATAGACCAAAAACATATAGCTCTAGGCGTGTTTATCAAGTTGGAAAGGCATTAGCCATATGGCTG
Source organism: Xylocampa areola (assembly GCA_935421205.1). Lineage (NCBI taxonomy): Eukaryota > Metazoa > Arthropoda > Insecta > Lepidoptera > Noctuidae > Xylocampa > Xylocampa areola. The sequence continues at coordinate 10,827,878 of OW285201.1, read as the reverse complement.
TTAGCCATAATTTACTTCTTTATAAACTAGCATTAACTGAGATCAACAAAAACGCATAAAAGTTTTTAAGTCTTCTTGGCAACCGTTTTCAGGTGGTCAATATAAGTGATTGTTCTAGTACACTCTGTACACCTAAGCTAATCAAATATGGCGTCCCCAAATGAAATATACTGGGACCACTACTATTTCTAGTTTACATAAATAGTATACACAAAATTGGTATGAAAATATCTATACTATAATATTATAAAGCTGAAGAGTTTGTTTCGTTGAATTGAAAAATTATCCTGTGTTGGGCAGTCCATTTATCGAGGAAGGCTATAGGCTATATAACATCACGCTACGACCAATAGGAGCGGGGCATTAATGAAAGATATTGAAATAACGGGAAAAAAATATTCCTTTTGAGAGCTTCCGTTGCGTGCGCTACGTAAACGGTTAAAGTTACGCAAAAACCATGTACGATAGAATAGTTCCCCTATAAAAGTTCTAAGAAAATCCGTGACAGCATATGTCTTTCTATTAAGGATGACTCACTGTAACCTTTTTTCTGGTTATCAAATTGGTTCTAAAATAATGCATTATTTGCGAATGTGTTTTTATAAACATTATATTAACCCTTATCCAAATAAATACGTTATCCGTCACAAGTATTTAATTTTGAACAAAACTGCCCTTGACATCATTTGATTTCAATGAATGTCTTAGGAGATGTCATAGTTTTAAAATAACTCCGCAACAAAATAATGATCAGGTACCCCGCGCGTATTTATAACATAACATAGCATCACGCCTGTATTCCCCGAAGGGGTAGGCAGCGGTGTACACAATCGCACACCCACATTTCACCAATGCTGTTATTAAGTCTCATGTAATAGGTGGTGAGCCTATTTCCATCTACCAGGCACAATTCCAAACTCCGGGCTACTACTGAGAATTTTCTAACAGAAAAACTCAATAGCATTGCCCGACCTGGGAATCGAACCCGAGACCTAATGCCCAGCAGTCGCGCTTGGGACCATTACACCACCGAGGCAGGCGCATTTATGATGTGCTAGGCGCGGTCATGATGAGGGAGGGGAATATATTTTAGTAGGTTTTCGGTTTGGTCGGACGGAGTCACGTAAAACACACAATAAATGTTCTATTTAAGTACAAATATCTAACATCAACCCGTACAATTTATAATGAGACTAAATTATTCAATATTACACAAATCTACCAATACAACACATCTATTCTCATAAGAAAATTTAAACAATGTCATACATACACAAATCAAATTCACATAACACATACAGGTACACACACGCAGCTCAAGCCGGGCACATAATATTTAAATGTAGAAATCTAGAACTAAAAATTACGGAAAAAAGTGTATTTTATATCAAGGAACACGGATTTACAACTCATTGCCAAATCATATAAAAGACGCAAAAACAATAACAATTTATAAAAGATTATTAAAAAAACACATTTTGAAAGGCATTATTATTATTACTATAACATAATTAAACATCATGTAAACTGTCCCTTACTTGCTCGACTACATAAATGTAAATCGACAAGACAAACTTATTGAAATCTACCGACAATCCTACATACTTAATGGGAAATATTTTGTATACCGTCTGTTTGTTTACGCACTCTGTGAATTGTAACTGAGTCGGATGTTTAATGTTTGTTTATTTCTCCTCGAAATGATTGTAATCTTGAGAAAAAAAGTGATTTTAAACCGTAAACCATATCGCCATTGTAACGCTTTTCAACCGCGTTTCTTTCTCTCATATTCGCTGAGCATTCTTGATCCCACCATGGTGGCGATGGCGATCGGATTTTATTACGGGCACTGTTTTTTAAAGGAAAGACGCATCTGCATTACCCGTTATGGCTGTAACAAAGTCATTAAAACAATGCTGAGCATGGTGGTGAACAAAAGAATCTGAATAAATTGGTGCTGAATTTGGAAGGTCATTAATTTTGTGCTCCAATGATGATGAAAAGCTTGACCAGTCAGGTTTGGAAATATTGTACTTCAACAATGGAGCAGATGTTTTATCTAAGCAGGTTTTATTTGCCATATATATATATATATATGCCATAATAATAGGGTAAATATTACTAACAAACCAATATCGTGCATTCCCAATGTGACGATGCAGCTAACTCAGCTGAACAAAATTTTAGAACAACATAGCTTCTTTTTTAACCGGGAAGAATTATGAGGCTATGGTCATCCAAGATTTAAACTAAACCCTCAACAAAAGCCTCACATCGTTCAGAATCCTATCTGAAGTCATGGCAGTTCAAATCACCCATGACCATTAAAGGGACCATGCACATTTTCAAATATGATCTTTAGGGTAGTTACAAATTCAAGACGGGGAAGAGCTATGTATACAGAGAAGATGGTAAAACTTCAACACTACCTGCCACAATGCGCAATCCCTCAAATATCCCTCCTATCCTCCTCTCCCTTAAATAAAGCAATTTTTTTTTTTACTTTTTAGTGCATTTTTACTTAACAGAAAGATTTTTGGAGTCGGTTTTTTTGTTTGTTAAAAATTCATTTATTTCTTACTTTTTAGTGAATCTTGAGTTCCATAACTGATTTATCGGAAGTGAATATGGGTAGACCTACTCAACGCGCTGTACATATGAGACAGGGCCATTTAATTGAAATGAGCAAAGAAGGGGAGAAACGCCTATATCAAAGTTGGAAATCTAGATCTAAGGCTATTTCAAAAGAGAGTAGTGAAATGCGTAAAACAAGATGAAATTAATTAAAAAAAAAAAAACTGGCTAGCCTATGTTACTCACGGGACAATGTAAGGATTCTAACGATACCCCATACATCGAAATCAGTTCAGGCATTTAGAAGTTATGGTGGAATAGGTAAAGAAACTCACAAACATACATACATATATATTTAGATACACTCTTTTTGTTGGACAGTCGTGTAAAAAGAGATGTTTGAGAATGCGGGCTTACACTAAAAAGTATAAAATAGCAAAAAAATAATGACGTAGTTCCGGTGCTTATCTTCCGGTTTCATCATCACCATCTGGTGATGAAGCTGGAAAATACGCAGTTCACTAGAACTATTCTAGAGACCGTAAACACCACTGGAAAGTCACAAGAAAGCAAAATACACCATTTCGTTTACTTGGATGACGTATTATTTTTCAATTATTTTGATTTAAATACCTAACTACTAATTACTAAGAACCTAAGGACTAATTTGAAAGTATATACTTTCAAATAAACTGAATTGATAACCTCCTCCTTTTTGGAAGTCGGTTAAAAAGTAGAAATATGGAATTTATCCGTTTTACCTAAACAAGTATCCCACTTTATTGGATATTTCATTTTAGATATGGTGGGCTATAATGAACTTAGGGTTAGAAGAGAATAAGCGCTAGTCCAATACATCTTTTAAGCTTATAAGGGGAAAGGTACACAACATGGAAGTATTGGAGCGGGAGTGTTTGTGTGTTCCGGATAGATATGTATAGTGGCGGAGACCACTGCTGGCCGTACCAACATGCTGGGCGAAGCGCCGAAACCACTCACACGCGCTCCTCATTCTTAACATTATAGCGAAGAAGTTGGTCCTGTTCCGCTGTGTTCTAAATGAATTTAAAATTAAAGCCCTATTTGTTATAACAAAATGTCGTAATTCAACCCAATACTTATTGAATATTTATCTGCAATATCGCATTGGGTACTTACCTGTAATGATAGTTGTAAGTTTTGGTTGAAATAAATAAATAAAAAAGGCAACATTTTTCATTGATGCTCCGCTCCTATTGGTCGTAGCGCGATGTTATATAGGGTATAGCCTTCCTCGATAAATGGACTATCTAACATAAAATTTGAACGAGTAGTTCCTGAGATTAGCGTGTTCAACCAAAAAAACCAACACACAAACTCTTCAGCTTTATAATATTAGTATAGATTTGTAAAGGTTTTATGCGAGTATCTGTAATCGATATTTGTGTTATTATATCATTGACCTGTTTATGGATACTTGCAACACTGTTGTTTCTTTATGTTGTAATTTTTATGACATCTAAAGGCAAAAACGTCAAAAATTGACAACCAAATGGATTAATCAATACTCACAGCTTGTTTTTCAAGAACAATGATTAGGTAGTTGATTGATGTAATTACTACAGAAAATTATTGATTTTGTCTTTAATTAACAAAGTTCACAAACGTAAAATTATTGATTCGCTCATAAAAGTGACAAACTATGGGTGCCGTTTTAGGTCTTTGTTCAGCAGCTCAGGTGATTATTGTTGTTATGATTCACTTACCCACTTTATGTTGAAATAATTGAATTTTTTTTAACAAACTTTTATTTATATCAGTCACAAACAAATTTTTATACAATAATTAAAGATCTTCATCTTTGAGCAGTTCACCAAGATCAGACAAATAACATTTTAAATTAATTAATGAATTCTTGAACTAAATGAACAGTGATCTGCAAATAATGGGTGTGTTTGCTTAGGCCCAAGGTTGCATAGGATTTTTCACATATTTACTTACAAAAAAAAACCTATTTCTATTGCTTGATGTTTATAGTACAGAGATTTAATGGTTTAGGTGCTAATTTCAAGAAAGCGTAGGTAGGTAATGTTGATGTGTAATACCCTTAGGTCCTTCAAATAGACAAAGAATTAAGTTGTTTTATTTATATTATACAATACAATGACTGATCTACAATGACTTGTTTCATTATATACAACTTTCAGCTTCTCTTATAACCACATCTTATTTCAATAAAAAAAAATTAGAAAACCAATTTAACACAAATTGTAGGTGATACTGAATCATATAATATTCAAACATAAAGTTATAGCCCACCTCACCAATGTGATCACAAATACAATGTTACAGTTATTTAAATTATAATACCCATATCTTATATGAATGTACCTGTTACATAGACTTACTGGCAGTAATAAAAATATATTTGACAACACATTCAATTATTTTGCAGCTGGCATGCTGCTGCGGAAGTGCTGCATGTTCTCTGTGCTGCTCAGCATGTCCATCATGTGCCAACTCTACATCCACTCGTCTTATGTATACAGTCATGCTGTTACTTGTCATGGTGGCTGCATGTGTTACCTTGGCTCCTGGACTACATGATGAAATGAAAAAGGTAGGCTTGTGATATGTTTGTATGTGAGTTGGGTAGAAATACAAATAAACTTTCAACCATCTAATCTGCTAACAATATTGTACATAAAAATATTTTGTTGTTCAAAGGCACCCTTAACCCTCTGACTCACCCACGTACAAATACATAGTTCATAACAATAAAAATCTATTGTGTCTGCTAATGAGCAAGCTAATGAGTTAATTATAAATAAACTCTTTTCAGGTACCTTTTTGTAAAAATTCAACACATTATATACCCGGTGACTTCAAGGTGGACTGTGATCAGGCTGTTGGCTACTTAGCAGTATACAGGTCATTTTCATTGCATTCTATGTTTATTGAAATACTGAGTAAGGTTTTACACCGTGGTGTAAATATAATTGTTTAAGTTATTTTGGTATATCTGCTGTTTTGCCACTACACACTAACAGGCTATATTAAGCAATATTAAGCATGTTAGGTTTTAAATTGAAAATATCAACTTATTATATTTTCAGAATATGTTTTGCAGCATGTCTCTTCTTTATTTTGATGGCTCTTATAACAATTGGTGTCAAGTCATCCAAGGATCCTCGTGCTGGCATTCAAAATGGGTATGTTATAAAAATAAGAATATTTACTTTGGAGCACTTGGTTGCAAAACAAACACTCGAAATTACCAAATGATTATAATAACTTTGTAATTTTCAGTACTCAATGTTCTCCCTTGAGGCATACAAAATTTAAAGTACATTATTAACAACATACACATATTATTCAGTCATTATTGCTAATAGTACAACAAAAGTGCAAGTTGATCTCATAATACAAGTCGTTTAGCAATTGTGTTATTGTATCTATACCTTTATTTGTTTTTTTTTTATTAACAGTGTTATCAGTTGTCTGCTGGTTTGACTGATAATATTGTTCAACTTTGTGATATATGCTTTAATTATTATTATTAATGTGGCTAGTGTAAAACAATACATTTGTGTTGATTATATGTTTTATATTTTAGCTTTTGGGGTATCAAGTACCTGGTTGTAATTGGCGGCATAATTGGTGCTTTCTTTATTCCTGAGGGACAATTTGCTGCAACATGGATGGTGTTTGGCATGATTGGAGGCTTCTGTTTCATTGTTATACAACTCATTTTAATTGTTGATTTTGCTCACTCTTGGGCTGAAAGATGGGTTTGTAAGTATCATACTCAAACTATTGTTTAAGTAGCTTTAAGGAATTTTTAGATAAATAACTAGAATAATAACACTAACGTATTCATAGCAAACTTTTATACATTTTTGTGTAAAGAAAAATAAGGTTGTTAACAAATACAGATAAACCTTTGTAAAGCCAAGATTCATCTATATTTTTTAAGTTAATTACATCTGTATGACAATGTATTAACTGCAAAGTTAGTCGTGTCGGTTCAGTTTTCTGTGAAGGCAATGACGTCACCATTGCAGTGGAAATGACTTATTTATAGTTAATTGTCAAGTGTTATTCAATAGGGTATTACCGTCACAAATGAGAATTCTAAAGTGTAAAGTGTAAGAATGAAGGAAATGTTATTGTGAAATAACTAAAAAGATATAAGTGCAACAAATTTAAAAATGTGCGGCACAATTACAGAAGCTGGGCAACTAATTATCTTTAACATTTAAATGACTATTTCCGACAGTCTTTTGCTGGGGTGACGTTTTGTGGAAAATAAAATATGGTCGTGAGCAGGATTCGAACCTGCGCCTCCCGGATAGATACTCTCTAGGCAGTCTGACCGCGAAGCCATCTCGACCTCTGCTCACTACCACGAATTCTTCATCCATATTTTTTAATACGTGTTTTGGAGACGTCATTGCCATTTATTCAGTCCTTGTACAGGGGACTGAACCGACACGACCAACTCTGCGGTTAATTAAATGTCGTACAGATGCAATTACCATAGCAAATATAGATAAATTTTTCAAACGCTTTATCGCATGGATAGCAAACTCTTAAGTTATAATGTTATGTGGAGAGAAAAATACCGTCAGAAGCAGGATTCGAACCTGTGCCTCGCCGATAAATACTCCAGGTGCTCTGCCAACGAAGTTATCCCGACCTCTGCTTATGCTTAAATTATAAATATAATGATATCGTAAATACGTATTATGTAATTTATAAAAATCATAGTCATAATATTATTCTATCGTAATCATAACTCCAACATAATAACAAAAAACAACGTCAGAAACTATCTTCAAAAACTCCACAAAATATATGAAATAAAAAGAACTATATAGCAAAAAAATAACTTAAAAAGATTTAATCCAAAACACTTCTTGCCCAAACCTACTACCTATAATAATAATAAATTATTATTATTATGTGCTAACTACTTAAAGGTTTGAAGTCGGTGTAAATCGGATCAGAAACCTCGGTATACATAATTGACCTGTATAAATGGACTCGACCAACCACGAAAAATTCATGCCGATTAGGAAACGTTAGTGAATTAATATGGCCGCCGAACAGTGCTGTTCATAAAAATATTTTATCGTAGTATTTATCGATATGAAGTGGAGCAAAAGAGCAGTTCCGAGTATATGTTTGTTTGACAAGATAAGGTTAAAATAAATTAGTTGTTGAAACTTTATTTAGCTTAGCCTTTTATAAGTACAGTCATCTGCTTTTACTAAGGATCACTCATTCTATGTGCTTATGTATATTCACTCAGCCCGAATTATCAAATTATTCAGACACGAAAGGGTAAATAAATTTTACATAAACTACTTAAATTAATTATAATAAACTACCTAAACAATATACTAAGAACTAAAAATTATAATTATATATATATATTTATATACTATAGAGCGTCGAAAAATTCATCCGCATCGCTATCAACTGGTAACGTGCCCAAAAGGCTGGCAGCATTGCCACGTTGAATGGCAATGCTGATTCTCTGTGCGAAGAATAGACCAGCCTTCAGGTCACGTGAACTGTCGACCAATCGCCTTGCAATCTCTTTAAAAAGAAGTCGAGCGCTCGGACCCCACGACCCGAGTGTTTCAACCCCAAACGGCTCGAAAATATAATTACTGGTAAGACTGTCATATTTTCGCCGTTTGAGGGTCTCTGCAGCTGAAGCAGCAGCACCAGCACAGGACGCTGAACTAGAAATATGAGATGGCGCAAGGGTATCGACGCAGGTTGCGTCCCACACCAGAGGCCTACCAAATTTCCATGGCAGTAATGTCATGCCGTCAGGTCTTTTACCATCGTCCCGTGCCAAGCCATTTGGTTCTAATACAGCTGGGACGCCGGCGGTGGCTAAAGCACGACGAAGAATGTCATTAATACAGGCGTGCCGTGATATGCGTCCTGCACTCCTGCTGCAGGATAGGCCATGGTGTCCGAGGCTGTCGACAGCTTGACCACAGTGACAACGATGCGGAGTACAGCATGGAGATCCTAACCGTAGGCACGTAGCGAGGCGGAAAGTGGTGTCATCTAACATAGTACCTATGTTAGACGACGGCAGTGCGTGAAGCCAAAGGCCCGACTCCCATTCACACACAGCCAGGAGACGCGCGCGCTCGGCAGTAGTGATTGACGTATTAAATAGTTCATTCCGTATCACTCTGCAGAGCGGCTCATCCCACTGTCTCTGTGAAAATGGGTTGACGGGCGGATCCGTACTTGGGCACGCAATTCTCCAGGCATTCACAGCCTCAGTCATACAAGATACTTCAAAATCAGCTAGTGTAGGAGCTAGTATATGCCTAGCTAGTTTTTCAGTACTGTGGACCGAGGATAGGAATGCCGGTAAGCTTAGACTACAAATTTTGCGGACGCCAAGACCTCCCAACCGGATGGGGAGGGTAGCCTGTACCCAGGCTCGGTCGTCCAAAGCCACATTTAAAATAGAGGTTAAAGTACTCCTGATAATTTTGTCTAGTTTTTCCAAAAGTTCTGTGTGTTTCCTTATGTAGGAAGAACGAAGAACATATATTAATTTAGGGCCAAAACAACAATAGCGGATTATAGTCATAGCCGAATGCACGTTAATTTTGAGAAGTCTATCCGAAATATCACTGAAATTTTGTATTTTTTCGTCTATAAAGGTTGGAAAAGAGTCTTCTAAAATTGGGGATCCTAAGAGGCGTAGTGACTTTCTATCTATTAGATTGATTTGTGGGGCTTTGGTGTTGAATTTATCGAGGATTGTCTGTCTGTCAGTGTCGTCAGGTACACGAATAATATACCTGCGCACATAGGTATATAGGAACTATGAATAATAATAATGTGAAGTTATTATATTAAATGGAAAAAGAATACGGAAGCAGCACTTTTTTCTCCACGCCCGCCAAAAACTTACAGTAGGATGTCACGAAAACTGTGAAACAAAAGTAATTACATCTTTTCCTTGCATTGCGTCGTAAATGATAATATGAGCTAAGAATATAATTAAGTTGTCCACCTTGTACGCATAATGCACCATCAAAGACAATAAAGGCGTCTCCTTTGGTTTATATACCCAAAGGAGTACATACATAAAATAACATACCAAACTAATGAGAAACTTCCTCCATTTTGAATTTGATTAAAAATATAGAGATTACGATAGAATATTTATTAGTATTTTGTATTTTATTTTGTTTGGGTGTTTAGAGTAGTAGATATTACATTATTTTAACTTGTTTCAGCCAACTATGAGGAGTCACAGTCGCGCGGGTGGTACGCGGCGCTGCTGCTAGCGATGCTCACGGCTTACGCTCTCGCACTCATCGGCATCGTCCTCCTTTACGTTTACTACACCAAAGTAAATATTCTAGTAACAGTATGGAACATCAAATGCTTTGCAGTGCAGATACAAATAGTTCTTAGTTGCCTTTAGTGTGAAAAGTAACAATTGGCTTGCTCCAAAGACATTCAACTATGTAGGCTGAATGTTTCAGTTGGGCGTGGTTGACCAAGTCCGATACTACAAGGATTTGCGAAAAGTACTCAAACGAGTACCGGGCCCCATTTTGATGAAAACTAAAAATGAATAATTGGATTTAAAAAAAATCTATATTCTTAACCAAGAATCGAACCCGTTGATAATGAAAAATAAAACTTACACTGTATTCTTACACCGTTCGATAGTTTTGCTAAGAGGGATCAAATTCTGGAAAGTAATGACATATGGCAAACTAAAGGAAAGAACTCAATTTTAATAGAATACTATACTTTGAGCGACACTTATCGGATGATGTACAAAGAGAGTAGATTTTTTTTTCGAAATCATCTGGTTTGTTTCTTGGCTGGGAAAATTTATTTTCTTATTTTAATTTTTTAGTAACCCAATATTCAGAATTCGAGAACACGTACATACTAATATTGAATAAACGGCCTCTGTTGTTAAGTCTACTGTATAGCTAGTAGTCTACTTAGTAGCTACACCCTGATAATGGTTAGTAGTAGAGAACCTGTGGTTTTAAGTCGGTAGGATTAACCCTTTCCCGGTGCAGTGCCACACATGTGGGGCACGGCAATTGTTTAACTTTTGTGTCTGCATCTACCGGGAGATAGCTGGAATGTATTTTCAAAAACTACCATATATTCAAGCCTCGCCATCTTCAATGGAGTAAGCAAAAACCTCAAGCTTTCATAGTGACAGTGCAAGTCGGTGTTTTATTTTCATGTAATGATTCTCCCGGTGACCTCGATAGTGTTATAGTATTCATAGTCCCTGAAGAAATGCAAGGTTTCAGCATACGTCGAACCCGAACCTATTATTTATAATTCGTGGTTTTGCTATATACAAGTAGGTGGCGTTAGGGATGCTTGGTGCGAAAATTTTTGTATGATTATCTTCCCAATGTTCGCTCTAAGTACTTAATATTGTTATAGCTTGCTCATTCCAGGTAAAAAATATAAATCAAGGCGCATTGGACATACTACGTAGGTGTCAACCCTACTTGTTGTAGAGCCCCTATACATAAACCTAAAATAATGATATAATAAATAAAAAATAATAACGGAGTTGAGTTCCCCATGAAATTCGTGCGCATTCATAACTTTTATTTGCAGTCAAGTGGATGTGATCTATCGAAATTCTTCATATCGTTCAACCTGATCCTCGTGGTGATCGCGAGCGGCATCTCGATCCTGCCGTCAGTGCAGGAGCACCAGCCTCGCTCTGGACTTCTACAGTCGGCCGTGGTATCGCTCTACGTCATGTACCTTACTTGGTCTGCGCTTTCCAACGCATCCAAGGAATGTAACTCCATCACGGGGGGAAGTAATGAGGTGTGTATTACGCAATAACATAAATAAACAGGCTATAGTTTAGTTAATTAACGTAGCCGGAATGGTCAATTAGCTTAAACTTAAAAAAAATGCTCTTCTGGTGTGCAGATGTATATTCTTATTATGGCAACTAACCCACCTTTACAAACTAGAGATTACACTAATCATATCTAAATAATCATCCGTTTTAAATCTTAAAGCTAAATGATTATGTTAATTTCATTGACCATTATTTGTTACAAGATTTAACATAATTTGCCAAAAATTACAAGCAACTACATTTAAGAAAAAAGTATATTTTAGTACGGTTTCTAATAAACATACTTACATAGAAAATATAAAATGTAAATACATACACTTACATAGAACTTAGTATCACTTGATCTAAAACTATGCTGTTTTTTATGTATTCCATATTATATGTATGTTTATTAACGATATTTTAATTATAATATTATGTATTCATTTTACATATGCTTAACCAGGAATCGAAGGAAGATGTGTATTGGGTATGTATTGAGATAAGCGGTTGTTTTTAGCAACATACATCTATACTAATATTATAAATTTAGAGCAATTTATAATATTAGTCTCTATAATATCACTATCTCTGGAACTATCAGTCGGATTTGAAAAAATATTTTGGTTCGTCAGGAATAGTATAGGCTATCTAACGTTCGGCTACACCTCTCAACTAGCCTTAAATACTGATTGAAAAAGTGCACTGGCGTAATATAATTTTCTACAAAAATATCGGTCTTTAGTACATCTAAAAAAAGTCCGCGATGCCATATGCCAATTTCTTATACAAACGCCACAATAAGGTATTTTATGCCAAAAAATATTAAAAACTAAAATGTGATTTATGAGCATTATTATTACACATACCATATTAATCCTTATGAACGAAAATTCTTTTATGATCAAGACAATTTTATGAAGATAAATTTTGACCTTTATAGCATGTTAATTGGACGCATAATTTAGGAGATAATGTAAAATGTATATTTTTCAACACCCGCGCGAACGAGCCGTGTGACGCGAAACGGCGTACGCCTAGCCGCCCGATGTAGACAGCATTGGCCAGAAGAAACAAACTGAATTATTTTATACGCGGATGAAACCGCGGGGCACAACTAGTGTACATGGCTTATTGGCCGATTTGTACAAATTAAATTCGCACGAAACGGGCCAATCGACACCGTGTGTATTTATTAAAGTAATTGCCTCTTTACGACATTGTATTAACTGCAAAGTTGGTCGTGTCGGTTCGGTCACCTATATAGGGACTGAATAGATAGCAATGACGTTATCAAAAGACGTGTTAAAATGTGGAAGAAGAATTCCCGCTAGTGAGCAAAGGTCGAGATGGCTTAGCAGGCGCTCTGACTGCTAAGCCATCTCGACCTTTGCTCACTACCGCGAATTCTTCCTTCTGAACTGACTGATGATCATCAAAACCTCTAGGTTACTTCCTGAAGTCCTAAAATTTGGCATGTAGGCTAGGATTTGCATTTTTTTTTAAACAACGGAAAAATTTAGAAATTGGAATCTCTCCCCCTCAAACCCCTCATATGGAATGTGTATATCTGTACATAGAAATATTTAAAATCTAGGGCGCCAGCCAAAAAGAAATGAATTCCCACCAAAAAACATTTCATTTCAAATTTGTTGCCAAGACTCCCAAGTTCATAATGCTTTCACTGTGAGAGTTACATTATGAGATCTCTAGTAGAGCCAAACTGAGCTCGGATTTGTATTACGCGTCATAGTCTACAGGGCTCAAAAGTATGGCCACCAGGGACACCTGGGGAGGCTTGGCAACCAATTTTACATGAAATGTTTTTGGTGAGACATATAATATATCCATAAATATATTGCAGTTTTAAGACGTTCAATATATTTATGTGATCACCATGCTTAAGAAAGGTTTTTGTTTATCTATAATTCTCAGTAAATAAAAAGATGCTGATATCCTTCCTATTGATTTAATGCGTGTCACATATTTCTTCCTCTACGAGAAGAGGGAGAATAGTCTGTCCTATAGCAGAACGCCCACTCCACTCTACGAACACACTTATTAATGGTATATTTCGATTCCAGTCATCCTTCGATAAGCAGTCGGTCATCGGGCTGGCCATTTGGGTGTGCAGCGTGCTGTACTCAAGCATCCGAACTGCGTCCTCCTCATCCAAAATCACCATGTCAGAGCATATCCTCTCCAAGGAAGGAAGCGGAGGTGAATATAACCATTTTTCTAGCTAACACTTATTATATAATTATGTTATATTATTACAAGTAACACCGAATGAAAAATAAAATTTAGGGTAAGAAGTTACAAGTACATTCTACATTCGCTTAGCTTACTAACTTTTTTGTGTCACTTATATGTTGTATATTTGAATGTCAACATCGTCGTTATCAGTGTGTCCTCTAGCTTCTTAATTATGAGTGTGCCAAAGATTTTATAGATTTCACGGCACCGTTTTTAATAACATCTTTTTAAAACCACGATTATTTAAGCACGTTTAACTTACTTATTTTGCTTCCTAATTATATTTACGAGGGTTTTTCCTTATCGCCGTCATAAGATGTACAGGATGTTTGATCAATTCACGATACTTATCATTTATGTATCGGAGTTTCCAATTATAACGGAATTTTGCCATTCAACAATTCTGCCATTAATTTTTTTACTTTTTATGTAACACTAACGCGTACTGTGCATTCCTTGCGGACATAACGCGCGGCGGCGGCGCGGTGTAAGGGCAAGGAGGGCTCATTGCTAACGAAGGTAATTGCACTATGCGCACTTGGCCTTAAATAAAGCAACTTACATGCCCGATAGTAAAGTCACAAGATCATATTACTATATCCATTTCATTATCTGCTTTATCATTTTGCGTTTTCCTCGACTCGATCCACTCTTATTAACTGCTATCTCTACTGATTAGAATAGTTTTTTTTTATTGGACATAAAATATGCTTCATTTACCTTTTTATTTTCCTACTTGACTTCGGTCCAGGTACTAAAGAACCCCAATCCGCGCCTAGTCCTATTTCGAAGAAGCCAGGTTAAATGGTTTTGCATTAATGTAGGTAATAATCGCTTTTTGTTAGTTTAAACCGCACGTTTTATTTTGTATTTAGTTAAAACGTTATCAGCTAATCCAGATTTAACAGATTTAGGTCAAAACTTTTTTTATTGTCATGTTATTGGTGAACTTAAATGTTGTATGATAATTAGTAGGATACTAAGGATAGATTTTTAGTTCAATACTTTCTTAGTTATTATTTATAGTTAGTTTATTGTATGTATTTGGAGTCAGTAGGAGTTGTATATTTCATTTTATTTTTGTTGTCTTATATTCTTTTTTTTTGTGATTTGTTTGTCATGTATTTGATGATCAGCGCTCATATCTCAAGTATTGACAGATATATACATTAATTGCACGTTAACAAGGTAATGGTAAACAATATCGGTAACATTGCATGTCGGTATGCTCACTGAGCGCAGGGTATAATTCCATAGAGGGCGCTGACGGAGGCGAGGCAGGCCGCAGCGAGGAAACCAAGGTCTTCGACAACGAGAACGATGGCGTCGCATACTCCTGGACCTTCTTCCACATCGTGTTCGCGCTGGCTACGCTTTACATCATGATGACACTCACAAATTGGTACAAGTAAGTATCATTGTAATTATTTGTTAATTTTATATCTATTTTTAAGGTACGACCGTTTAATGATCCGTATTAAACCCTGCAAGTTAAATATTTTTCCATACATGAGTAAAGCCTTTTAAACTATTAAGTACTCTAAATACTGGAGATAGCAAATTTGACTCAAAGGAAACATTCCTTTATTTTTTTAAAGTAACAAATCTGCCTTTATTTTTTTTCGAACCAGGTAAAATAAAAAAAAAAATACATTCTGTATCAATCGATAGGGTCAATCATAAGGATCAAATCTTTGTGACAAACATGATAAATTAAAAGAAAGGAAATGAATGAAATCAAAACTTATATATTCAATGGGACCAGATATAGCAAACAAACCTTTTTACTCAAAGGTCCATCAGATTACTTATGTTAGTACTTTATTAACAATTATCTTTGACGACATTAAATTAAATTTACCAAAAACCTTATGCAACTGTAAACGAGTTAAGAACTGAGGTTCACAATACGATATTGAATAATCATCACAACTCGCTATTAAAATTTCAGTTTAATTAACGAATTATAAATTTAATAAAGGGATTTTCTTTAATGAATAACATTAAAACTCATAAAGAACACAAAACATGATAAACACCAAGTAATAACATATTCGAGATATTGTCATCGCGCAGAGTGACGTCACGTTTTACTCCAACCAATAGCGATCGTTTTGACATTTTAAATTTCCCTCGCATGATTCTCATTTTTCAACTTTATTATTTAAGAGTTAAAACGCGATTAATTAAAAAAGTAATTGAATAGGTGTCATTCTATAGCAATAAAGATTACAAATAAAAATATTTGACCTAAATTTGAATCACATGCATATTTCCTGTTGTTAAACAATCGCCGTGTACTACGTGTACATGTGGGTCATTGGACAGTGAAGAGGATATCTTTTAAGATGCGAGCTCTGACATCAGAGAAAGCGCGCCAAGATGGTGGCGTTTCAAAAGCCCGAAACTGATTGCAGATTTGTTTGATAATTTTAATACTAAATAATCACTTTTTAACAAGTGACTTTTTCGCGGTAATGTACCAACGAATATAATCGAATAAAAAAAAACATGCGTATATCCTATTGTGTCAGTTTCGTGGACAAGGAACGTGTTAAAAGAATAAACTTGTGTATGCAACAAAATGGAGCTCATTTCGGGCACTTACCCTTTTTTTTCGTTCAATTAAAATAAGTAAAGATTTTATGGATTTTATTTAATTCATCATTTTTGTTAGAGTGATTTCATTCTTATGATTGTCCCTATCGATTGATGCCATAAAAGTACAGCATGTTATTCTTTTCATTTTTTTTGCCGGTTACTGTGTGTGGCTAGCGAGTTTCCGAAGAAAATTCAAGCAAATTTGTTTCTTTTTAAAAACAAAATAATGTATTCTTTTAGTAAAGTTTGCTATCTCCAGTATTAAGAGTAGGTACTTTCCCTTAGAGTGCGGGTTAAAAAAATCCATTCTGTATATCACTTAAGGCACCGATTGCTCTCGGCTCTGAGGGAGTGAGACAAATGCATTAACGGACTGTAAATGAGTGAGTGAGACTGCACGCTGTTACTACATCCAAATCGAGCCAGCGCTTTCCCGTTTTATCGCAAAACTACCTACTGCGGCATCCACTTCCTTACAACTTCAGATATGCACAGTTAAAATACGAAAAGTGTACTTACGTGTTGCCCCGTTGTCTGTCTTGGGCCTGTTTATTTGGTATACTTGATTTTGCCATCATAATGTTACTAAAGAGCAAAGGAATGCTGTCCGTCCATATTATATTTACCGGTCGAAAAACCACACTGTCCACTGCATTGTGACCACATACACCTACATAAAATGTTATGTTGATTACTCGTGTAATAAACGCTCTTTCAAAACATTAAATAAACTGCAAACTAAATTTTGCTTATTTTCAGCCCGAGTTCGCAGCTAACGAAGGAAAATGTCGCATCAATGTGGATTAAGATCACATCTTCATGGCTGTGCGTGGGTCTCTACATCTGGACCCTGGTCGCGCCAGCCTTGTTTCCTGATAGGGAATTCAATTAAATACCAATACTTTGTTTATAGAGGCTGATTTATGCTATACCATTTTGAGACAGAGCTCAGTCCGATTTGGTCAAATTAGTATAGAGAATATATATAAATCTATACAAATATAGAACCACAATTTTACATGGTATAGCATAATTGAGCCCTTGGCCGTACATTAATTTAATTCGATCTTAATATTTTAAATTATACTGTCAATTGTAATTAGATATTTGTAGTTGATTGTATTGTTATTAACATAAGCCATGTAAATCCATAAATAATAAGATCTCGTAAGATTTTTTTTCTATAAATGTTTTTCAATCTTTTATCATAATACTCCTTCAACATACTTTATGTACTTATATCTATAAAATAATTGTCAATAACTACATTATTTTCTACTGACTTATGAATCGTTAAATAAATAACTGTATTTCATCCTAATATATAATTTAATCAATAAATTCTATCTACTCTCATTTTTTTTATTAGTACCTTCTAGAAGTTCGTATGTGCACGTGAACTACGACAACAACGTATCAGCTACGTACATAAACTTACCAGCATTAAAAACAACAGTAAATCGATAGCATTGTACGCGCAGCACCATCCGTTACAATCGAGCCGGCACCGCATCCAAGACTTATCTAAATAAAGCCTCCAGCAAGGGACTTGTGATCAGTTTCCACTGACACATCTTTTTTCCAAAACGTATTTATGGAACTTTTCCATTGCAAACACAATTGCCAGCATTTCTTTTTCAATCTGCGCGTATCTCTTATTTATTCTCATTGTGGCAGAAGCAAACTCAACATGATGACCTTCTTGTAAAAGCACCAAGTGCAGAAGACCTAGCAACCACCGTGATCACTACTGAGTATAGAGGGTCGCTGCATACCGCATACCTCCTTCCAGGGGCGGATATGATACGTTGGCTGCCCTAGGCCTACGATAGATTGCCCTATGTGCTGTAAAGCATGAAAAATTAAATAAACTATAGAAATTAAATAAAAATGAAAAAAAAAGCATATTATATATAGATAGTCAGTAAATGATTTAATTATCTCAATCAGTATTTCAGGTACAATTCTATTTGTTTTTTTACCATTTCTATTTGTGAGAAGCAGTGAATCGTTATTCACAAATTGTCTTTTGCCTGGCTTTCTGAGCAGCGAATTTGTTTATCAAATCATCACAATCTAAAGACCTTGGAATAAACTAGTAAGCAAACATTTAGTTGGATGAGCAACACTTCTAATAATCGTAATCGTCATACATGTCAATTTTTTTACGGGTTTGTGGGGTTAAAAAGACAGTCCACGCTCACGGTGGCCGGAGATTGTAGAGCGCCTGGGTCGCCTTCTGCGGTAGGGGTGCGCGGGCTTCGTCTCTCTCTCTCTCTCCCTTTCCGCCGCCTCTGAGATGAGGTCGTGGCGCTGCTCAGCCCGAGCTGGGCACACCTCCAGCGTGTGCTGCGCCGTCTCCTCGGGGCAGCTGTCACAGTGACGGCACCTCGATACGGGCTCCCGATCTATGCGACTGTGCGACACAAATTCTCAGTAGCACCCCGGATTTTGAATTGCCTGGTAGATGGCAATAGGCTAAATGTGGATAGGATAGGTGAAATGTGGATGTATGACTGTGTACACCTCTGCCTATCCCTTCGGGAAATACAGGCGTGATAATGTTATGTTATAAATACGCGCGTGGTACTTGATCATTATTTTGTTGCCGAGTCATTTTAAAACTACGATATCTCCGAAGATATTTATTGAAATTAAATGATTTAAAAGTCAATTTTGTTCAAAATTAAATACTTGTGATGAATAACGTATTTATTTGGATAAGGATTAATATCATGTTTATAAAAACACCTTCGCAAATAATGCATTATTTAAGAACCAATTTGATAACCATAAAAAAGGTTATAGTGAGTCAACGTTAAAAGATAGGTATATGCTGTCGGGAACATTTTTTAGAACTTTTAAAAGGAATAATTTTGGCCTGCATGATTTTTGCGTAACTTTAACCGTTTACGCAGCGTTCGCAAAGGAAGCTCTCAACAGGTTTTTTTTTTCCGTTTTTGCAACATTTTTCATTGATGCTCCGCTCCTATTGGTCGTAGCGTGATGTTACATAGCCTATAGCCTTCCTCGATAAATGGACTATCCAACAAAAAGAGAATTTACGTTTGGAACCAGTAGTTCCTGAGATTAGCGCGATCAACCAAACAAACAAACAAACTCTTCAGCTTTATAATATTAGTATAGATTCGGCCCACCTATGAAGTTTCGCGGGCATAGTAATAATGAAATTATTGATTTTAAACTTTCGCGATTTGTACACATTTTAGAAATATATAAATCGGGTCTATATCGCGTTATTTTATATAAAAGGCTTTTACGATACCTTTTTTGTTTCCCGACGTTTCTACCGAATTGCACCGGCCGTGGTCACGGGCAGACTGGGACTAAGAGACAACGAATTGTCTAAAGAGTACCTACCTCTGCTGAAGAAATGCTTGGAAGGCAACTATTTCCTTTACCACGGACAGCACTACCTCCAGATCAATGGGGTGGCCATGGGCAGTCCAGTAGCACCGGTGATGGCTAATATCTGGATGGAACATTTTGAGGAAGCCATTGACTTGCAGGCATCACAAGTGAAGCTTTGGAAGAGGTATGTCGATGAAGTATTCTGTGTTATGAAAGGTGGACAACAGGATGTGAAACGATTGACAAGCTACCTAAACTCCATTCATCCCAGCATCAAATTTACATTTGAAATGGAGGTAGACAGATCGTTGGCTTTTATCGATGTCAAAATAAAGGTCAGACAGGACGGCACCGTTTCGCACACTGTATATCGAAAGCCGACACACACAGACATGTACCTAAACGCTCAGTCGCATCACCATCCGCGTCATCTGCAATCCCTTGTGGCCTCACTAACAAACAGAGCATACGACCTATGTGACCCTAAGCATTTAGAAGGAGAACTCTCTCATGTTCAGGAGGTGCTGAAGAAAAACGGATACAGGCGGTACCAGAGACTTCCGAAAAAGAAGGAAAAGCAACCTGAGGTCAACAGAGTGCCGGCTTTTATACCTTATGTGAAAGGAGTAACGGACAAAGTTGGCACGGTATTATGAAAGTACGCCATAAAGACCGTATAGATATAGTCTGCCTTCTAAAGTAGGGAAATATCTGCGCAGCCCAAAGGATGTTATTCCTCTGCAGACACCTGGCGTCTACAAGATTGATTGCAGCTGCGGTAGTTCCTACATTGGACAGACCAAAAGAACGATAGCTGAAAGGGTCAAGGAACACATTGCCGCTGTCAAAAACCACCAAACAAATAAGTCTGCGATAGCCGAGCATTTGCTGGAGTCCGGTTCCAATCATTGGATAAAACTTCACGATACAAAAATCCTCTCCACTGATCGTCACTATTATCCACGAATGGTACGTGAAGCGATTGAAATCAAGAAACACAAAAAAATTCAATCGGGATGATGGATTCAAATTGTCAACATCTTGGAATCCGGTCTTAAGTAAGTGTAAACGGCACCGTAATGCCGTAGTGCGCCAGTGTGAAGACGTCGTTAGCGTTGTATGTCGAAGTACCGACGTAAATGAAGAACAAGTGAGGGTGGATGAAAAATTCCTCACTACACGAAGATGATGTTCTGTCGCTGCTAGTCTGCCCGTGACCACGGCCGGTGCAATTCGGTAGAAACGTCGGGAAACAAAAAAGGTATCGTAAAGGCCTTTTATATAAAATATCGCGATATAGACCCGATTTATATATTTCTAAAATGAAATTATTCGTAAAACACACAGATTACAATTAAAAAAAATTTAATGAATGCTGATCGTTGTTATAAAAATAACATCACATAGCATCACGCCTGTATTTCTCGAAGGGGTAGGCAGAGGTGAACACTAGCGTACACCTACATTTCACCGATGCTGTTATTAAGTCCCATGTAATAGGTGGTGAGCCTATTCCCATCTACCAGGCACAATTCCAAACTCCGGGCTGCTATTGAAAATTTTCTAACAGAAAAACTATAATAAATATAACTTTGCCCGACCCGGGAACCGAACCCGAGACCTCATGCGTCGCGCTTGGGACCACTAGACCAACGAGGCAATTATAAAAATGTCTTCGCATTTTGCGTGTGGCGTCCCTATGTAGGCTGTTGCATAAATAATATCGCGGGCGCGTGACCACTTATATTATATGAAGGACTATAAATGTGTTACGAAACTTAGAATATCGCTAAATATTTAAGCCTATATCCAGCAGTGGACTGTGAAAGCAGGGATAGCCTGGTGGTATTACCGTTGGACTGACAAGTCAAAGGTCGCAAGTTTGAATCCAAGGCACGCCACCACTGACTTCGAAAAGTCTTGGAATATGTAATATAAATTAATAATCATTTCTTAAAACAGATGTTCTCGATGGTGTGTAGAGCCATGTCAGAGACCTACGGGTGGTTTATACTCTGACAATAGGTTGTTCATCAATCACACGATAAAAAGATCTGCGACTGCGATAGTCTAAGACTCTAGATGATTCAGACATTAAATACGTCAAACTGAAAGTCATATCTGTTGGATGGCAACACTGTTTTATATTATTGGTGTTGCAACATCGGGTGCTACGGACGGTCGGCGACTACAGCGAGTGGAGGAGGACGGTAGTCTCTTAATCTTTATATCTTAATCTCCGTAAGGGTATATGTGTTCTGTGATCTCTTGTGAGCCGCCGTGGCGGACGGACCTCTACGCTCTGACTTATCTATCTAGACCTCTGATTTCATATTGTAATACCTACATTGTACATAGTAATATAAAGTGACTCACTACTAATAACTAACCCAAAGTAAACGTGCTCTCAGTGGCGGAGAGCCATAATATTGGTTTTATTTACATTATATATTACCATTTTATTATATTACCTTTAAAATCCGGTCAGACATAGAGACCTCCGATCCTATTCTTCAATATATTTTCGACATATCGCATTTTTCTTATTAACTAGGATTCAACATTATTCTTTATCTATTCCTATTCTTCGATTTTCAGGCCACTGTGGAAATAACAAACAAAAAATTATAAAAAATAGCCTGACTTATAAAACGTAAAATTAAAATATAATATGAAATAAAAGTAAAAACTATTTTTACAATTCACTCACATCTCTTATAATACAAACATCCTTGCAAATTTATCCCGCGCTTTCTATGAAAATATTCGTTTTATGATTTTAGATGCAAATATTGGATTTATTTATTAATAAATATAATATTTCCTTTAATTAGTTAATTAATAGTAATGAGTGAGTGGTGTTACGCTACACGACGCCACCAAATGACTTTTGTAAAGGGCCTCGTAAAATATACTTTGCCGACATAAAATTTTGGTGTTGTCCCGCCACTGGTTTGATGTATGTATCCAATTAAAAAACATGCGGGGCAGGCAGTCTTTGGGGACTCCCGATAGAAGTGAAAAGTGAATTGTATTGTACTAATAAAGCACGGAGGTATATATATCTATGTACATACAAACACAGTATACATGTAGCTCATGGGAAGCGAACGGTGAAGATGACGCGAGTTAAACGCTTTTTGTTCACCCAAAAAGTACACATATATATGTCGCAGATGGATTGTAGAATCCGCTGTTTTACAAAATCTCTAGCTGCTTTACAAAACAGTACTGTTTTATAAAACAGCTGAACAACGTTCAGCTGGATTGCCATTGTGATACGTTTAACAAAACAGCTACCCACCTTTAGACGTAATGCAGAATGACATATCTACAGTGGGACAGGTTTGTTTATTGTATAGGTATATTAAATGGATAGTCACCATTCAAGTAAAAAAGCGATACTTTATTATGACTAGACTTTCCGTGGCCGAGTAGATGGAGCCCCGCTTTTTTGTATCTGTAAGGTTATAAAAAACCTAAACACGAAGAGGATGACGGGGGCTGATCGCTCGCTCACAGGCCCCCGGCATCCTCTTCGAACCTAACCTGTCCGTGTCGGGATACACGAAACTCCCGAGCTCGCTTCGCTCGCTCATGGATCAATTTCGTTTATTTTCTTTCATAATCCCAATATATTGTCGACTATTATAGGGGTTTAGTATTTACGTCATTCAAAATTTTCATAATTTTTTTGCTATTGACAAGTAAAATAAAGTTAGGTTATTATTGTTAGGACATACAGAGCCATAAGCGACAAAATTTCGAACTAAAATCAACAATCTGTCTTCATCAGTTGGTAACGATAACTTATGCTCAAGGATGATCACTTTAATCCTTCCGTCACTGCTTCCTGTCCTGACACACATCTTCAATTTCTCCTTATATTCTGGTACTTTTCCTGAGGCCTGGAAACAGGCTCACATTATACCTTTACCTAAAATCTCTAATCCCGACTCCCCATCCGAATTTAGACCTATTTCTATCCTCCCCTTTCTCTCGAAAGTTCTTGAGCATATAGTTCATCGGCAACTATCAAAATTTTTGTCTACCAATGTTCTCCTAAGCCCTTTTCAATCTGGTTTTCGTCCTGGTCATAGTACAGTAACTGCATTATTAAAGGTCACTGATGAGATCCGGTGGGCTATGAATAATAAATCTCTCACATTACTTGTTTTACTGGACTTTAGCAGCGCCTTTAACTCCGTGGACTTTGATGTACTTCTCGGTGTACTAAAATCTTTCAATTTCTCTCTTTCTACTCTCGACTGGTTTGATTCCTATCTTAGAGGGCGCTCGCAGAGCGTACACCTCGATGATTCCTTTTCCAAGTGGTGCAACCTCAATGCCGGTGTTCCCCAAGGTGGCGTCCTCTCACCTCTCCTCTTCTCTATTTTCATTAACTCTGTCACTAGAGTCATATCATCCAGTTTCCATCTATACGCAGACGATCTGCAGCTTTATCGCCATTTTAAAGGCTCAGACGCGGAACTTGCTGTTGAGGCCATGAACCGTGACCTGGACATGATTGCTGATTGGGCCAGTTCGTATGGGCTCCACATTAACCCCAGTAAATCGCAGGCGATGGTCATTGGTGGCAGAAATCTTCGTAACAGGCTCGATCTGGCGACGCTCACTCCGCTCTGCCTTAATGGTGTAAGAATTGATTACACTAACACGGCTAAAAATTTGGGAGTGGTTATTGATTCGAACCTATCTTGGGGCACTCAGGTTGCTGAGGTCAGCCGAAAAGTGCACTACACGTTCCACTCGCTGAAATGCCTTCAAAGCTTTTTGCCCTTGAACACCAAAATTACTCTAGCTCAAACACTTATTCAGCCCATTATAGACTACGCTGATGCCTGTTATCTGGATGCTACCGAGGAGCTTTTAAATAAACTTGAGCGACTGCAAAACATATATATTCGTTTTGTTTTCAACTTAAGAAAGTATGACCATGTTTCCCACTTTCGCAAGATTCTCAAGTGGCTCCCAATCCGCTTCCGCAGAAACACTCGGATATTATGTCTCCTTTTTAATATCCTACACAATCCTAATTCTCCTTCGTACCTGCGTGAACGCTTTTCCTACACTCGTCCTGCCCATGCCCCCTGCAGGTCGCACCTTAAAACCCTCCTCAAATTCCCATCCCATAGTACTGACTACTATTCCTACTCATTTACCGTTCACGCAGTTCGGTTATGGAATGCGCTGCCACCTGATATACGTGACTGTAAAACCGTCCCTGACTTTAAAAGAAGAGTGAAAGATCACTATCTTTCTCTATCACCATAGTTTATATATTATTATTGTATATAATATTTATTTATATATATGTATATTTAAATAGTTATAGTATTGAACCCTTATTCATGTAGTCGTGTGTATTTTATTTAAATGTATTTGTAACGTATATGGATATTTATGTAGATATTAAGTTTAATGTGTTGCCAATAGTTTATTCAGTGTTTATCTCTTTTTTTTTTTTTTTTTTTTACTCCCTGATACACTTAAGTCTACTTCTCTTTATTTTCTCACTCTCCTCTCGCAGGTCTGCTGGAAGAGATTTCTCAAGAAATAAGCAGCACCTTTGTACTTATATTTCCTATTTCTTCCACTCTATTTCTTTACTCTTATTGTGTGTACATAAACTATTAAATAAATAAATAAATAAATAAATCTGACAGTTCATTTCACACTGTTTTACATAATCTCTGATCGTTGACCCGCTGCATTGATAAACGCAAAACGTTCATTCAATTCTGCGTATTATAGTTCAGTAATTATGTAACACCGCTAAATGTCGTTCAGCTGTTTTTCATAACAGTACTGTTTTGTAAATCAGCTAGCAGTTTTGTAAAACAACTTATTCTACAATCCATCTGCGACATATATATATATATATAGAATTCGTCCGCGTGGATGTCGGAAACTAACACTCAGCCTGTGGAACCCTAATTTGGAGTAACTAAGACTAATTATAATATAATAGCTATGCCCCGCGGTTTCACTCAGGAAATAACCTACTTAAATACATACGTGGTGTGGACGACGTTTGATCTGTCACGACCTACATATATAATTATTATATAAGCAAAATTATTTGTTGAAACGCTAAAATAGAAAGTGTTTGACGCTACAAGCGACAAGTAGCGTGAATTTTCAGCATTATTCGGACCTTCATCTTGGTCCTGAAGATAAAAATGAACATTCGTGAATTTTATTGATATTTGTGGACGAGACATCATAAATATTTCGGTAAGGTTCACAAAGCCATAAATACACCTTTAAGCCCCCTCAATACTGCCAGTACCACTACTCCTACTTCAAATGACATACCACTCCACAACACACCCCTTTGGAAAACACTATCAAAATTAAAACATTCATGTCCGGTGTTAAAGAGAGTTCCCCGTGGCGCTAGACCATCGATAGCTCAAAGTTTTGCACGTTGCGTTCATCGGGCGACACGGGAAAACTCCTTTAGAGCTTGGGAGCAATTGCTTACCTTCCCTTCTTATCGCATCCTTCATATTCAAAAGAATTTAGCAAGTACAAAAACTTTAACAACTCAAATTAAAGATAATTGTAATGTTTCGACCCTTACTTCAGATCTAAAATTACCGGCTCAAAATTTTCACCATACCCGAAAAGACGCATATCACCTTGTAGAAACAAAGATAAGTGAGGTGACATAAGTGGAGCTGCCAGGATTCTTTTTAGTAGCGATGTGGTGGCGCCTTGCTCTCCAGAAACCTTTACAGCTCTGCAGAGCAAGCATCCAGCTCCAACGGATGACCTCTCTTTCCCTGACCCTCCCGATCCAAATACTGACACCCTTACCGTTTCAGGTCCCCAGTTGGTCGCAGCCGTGAGTTCCTTCAGAAGCGGCTCCGCCAGCGGTCTCGATGGCTTGTCACCACAACATTTAAAGGATTTGTTAAGTCCAAGTGCGGGAGCTGCTGGTGAGTCGCTCTTGAAGGAGCTCACGTCTTTGACCAATTTAATGCTCTCCGGCGGTGTGACTGATGCCGTCATCGATGTGTTGTATGGGGCTAATTTATGCGCTCTACGCAAAAAAGATGGCGGTATCCGTCCCATTGCCGTAGGGTGTACCTACAGGCGTATGGCAGCCAAAATTTGCTGTAAACGCTATAGCGAAAGTCTCGTCAGAAAATTCCAGCCCCTACAATTAGGGTTCGGCTCAAAAGGGGGCTGTGAGGTTGCCGTACATGCACTGTCTACCTATCTTCACAACAACAAAGGTGAGGTCATTCTTAAGGTTGACATAAAAAACGCATTCAATTCTGTAAACAGGGACACTTTGTTGGCAGAGGCAAAAAAGGAAATACCCGAAATTTATAGTTTCCTTTGGCAATGCTATAGGCATCCATCAAAATTATCTTATAAGGACAATCTCTTGGAATCTGTAGTTGGCTGTCAACAAGGTGACCCCCTCGGGCCAGTTATTTTCAGTTTGGCTATTCAGCCAATTCTCCAAAAACTAAATTCCAAATTTAATCTGTGGTATTTAGACGATGGAACACTAGGAGGTGATGTAGATCATAAACGTATGGGGTAGCAAAAATATTCTAATTCTATGTTGTAGATACAGTCATAAACGATTTTGCTTTTCTAAAACATAACTTCCAATCTATTGGCCTGGACCTTAACACATCAAAATGTGAAATTTTCATTTCGGATACTTCAGATAGACTATCAATCATGCAAAAATTCAACACAATAGCTCCCCATATCAACATTTTGGAAAAAAGCTCCCTTCACCTCCTAGGATCGCCAATTTTCGAAGAATCTTTTTCTAGTTTCATTGAATAAAAAATCCAAAATTTTAACAGTATTTCCGAAAAGTTCCATAAAATTAATATTTCGGCATTTACCATAATTAGGTATTATTGTTTCGGCCCAAAATTTATGTATATTCTTCGTTCCTCCCACTTATGGAAACATTACAATATTTTAGATAAAATAGACCAAATTATACGAAATAGTTTAACATCAATTATAAATGTGGCTTTGGACGACCGAGCTTGGCTACAAGCCACACTACCTATTCGGTTCGGTGGTCTCGGCGTCCGTAAAATTTCCAGTGTAAGTTTACCGGCGTTCCTGTCCTCGGTCCACAGCACTGAGAAGTTAACCAGGAAAATTTTAGCTTCCTCACTGATTGACTTCGAGGTGCCGTGCCTGCCCGATGCTGTGAATGCCTGGAAAATAGCTTGCCCGGATACAGTTTTGCCTGCCCACCCATCCTCCCAGAGGCAGTGGGATGAGCCGCTCTGCAGGTTGGTACGGAATAATTTAATTAATACGTCGTAGTACCAATGCTGCTGAGCGCGCCCGCCTTCTGGCTGTGGGAGAATGGGAGTCAGGGCTTTGGCTCCAGGCACTTCCGTCGCCCAACATAGGCACAATGTTGGACGATACGACCTTTCGGCTCGCTACATGTTTACGCTTAGGCGCTCCTTGTGTTGCTCCGCATCGTTGTCACTGTGGCGAAGCTGTCGACAGCCTCGGACACCACGGTCTTTCCTGCTGTAGAAGCGCAGGCCGCATAGCGCGGCACGCTAACTTAAACGACATCATCCGCCGTGCCCTCGCCACCGCCGGCGTGCCAGCTGTACTAGAACCCAATGGCTTGGCACGGGACAATGGTAAGAGACCAGATGGTATGTCGTTAGTGCCGTGGAAGATGGGTAGGCCATTGGTGTGGGACGCAACATGTGTCGACACCCTTGCTCCATCTCACCTTCCAAGCTCGGCTGGCTGTGCGGACGCCGCTGCCTCAGCCGCAGAGACCCTCAAACGGCGCAAATACAGTAATTTAGTCGGCTGTTACGACTTTGAGCCGTTTGGGGTCGAGACGCTCGGGACGTGGGGTCCGAGTGCACGACTACTGCACAAAGAACTTTCGCGGAGACTGGTCGACACTTCGCGTTACCAGAAGGCTGGCTTATATCTCGGTCAGACAATAAGCATTGCCATACAACGGGGCAATGCTGCCAGTCTTCTGGGCACTTTTCCGGAAGACAGCGACGCGGAGGAATACTTTGACGCCTGAGTAAATTTTCTTATTTTATTTTAAACTTAGAATAGTATTTATTTTATAGTAGTATAGTGTATAGTGTTTAATTGTAAATATTTGTCTGTACTATCTATCTAAAATATAAATAATAAAGTATGTATTGATAAGTAATTTGTACTAGTAATAAAAGTATTTTACCTACTAAAATATATTCCACCAGCTTTAAAACAGCTTATTCTACAATCCATCTGCGACATATAGACAGTATACATATAGCTCATGGAAAGCGTTCGGTGACGATGAAGCGAGTTCCAAGATTTTTGTTCACCCAAAAAGTGGTCAACGCGCCTAAAGAAGTTTTCACTTCAAAAATTTCTTCCACTGGTAATTCAATTATAGACAGACCGACGGAAAGGAATTCCCGTTTTTAGGGGCTACATACATATGTTCGGTAAAGCTAACGCTGCCTTTATAAGTTGGGCCCGTCTCAATCGTGAGTTATTTGAATCCGATCCAGCCAGTCCCTCGCTGTCTTCCCACGAGCGACGCCCTAAACAGAGGCTCGTACCCCGCAGGGAGTGCCTTTAGCGTGTTATTTATTTATTTATTTAGCACACCAACAGCATAACTACTAAAATTACATTAGTTATAATTTTTATATTTGACTTACAAAGTAATTACACCAATTATAGGTATGCATGACATTACAGATTTATTAATAACTAGAGACTACAACTATGTGAGTACGTATTATAAAAAGTTATCAGTGTTACGCAGATATCATTTATATATGATGATGGGTTTAATGCGGCTTGTGTAATAGGGTGCGTCTGAATGTTAAGAATGTCATAGAGAAGATATCAATAGAGTTATCTATCGCAACGGTCCTTTCATTATACAACCTTGCCATGCGTGTAAGGGGGCTATTAAATGTAGTATTTAAAGTTGATGTTGGGATGTCGAATATGCGATGCTGACGCTTACTACGCTGACTAACTCTGAAGTTAAAATAATTGATCAAATGAGAATCAATGGAACCGTTTATAATTTTATGAAGAATAAGCAGGTCAGAATTTATTCGCCTTTCTTTCAAACTTAACATTTTAAAATGTAGCATTCTATCACTGTATACAGGGATAACTCTACGAATGTAATTTTTCATGCATAAGTGCCTGAAAAAACGAGCTTGAATTGATTCCACGCAGTCTGCATGGATCGAATAAAAGGGAGACCATATAGAGGAGCAATACTCAAGGGTGCTCCTTACCAGTGCGTTATAAAGCAACATTATGCTACTGTTATTACGGAATGGTTTGGACACGGATTATAAAACCAAGCATCCTATTAGCTTTAGTCACCACACTATCTATATGATCTCGAAAAGTTAGAGGTGTGTCAAAAAGGACCCCCAAGTCACGAACCACAGAAACTCTGCCCAAATACTTTCCATCTATATGGTATTGAAATTAAATATAATTGACTTTATTTGTAAATGTTATATATTGACATTTCTTAATATTTATTGACATTGCATTTTCAGAACACCACTGCTGCAAGACGTTTAGATCATTTTGGAGTTTTAAGCAATCACTTAATTCAGAAATATTACAATAAATTTTTAAGTCATCAGCATAGGCCAAACAATCACACGTTATCATATCCAAGAGATCGTTAATAAATACTAAGAAAAGCAGGGGGCCTAATTTTGACCCCTGCGGTACACCAGAACTTGGAGTGAATGGCACAGATTCGTAGCCCTCCAAAGTAACAAGCTGAGAACGATTTCTTAGATAACGTTCGAACCATCGCAGCAAACAGCCATGTATCCCAGCATGTTTTAATTTCACAGAAATAATTGAATGGTCAACCCGATCAAACGCCTTTGCAAAATCTGTATAAACAGTGTCAACCTGACCCCTAGCCTCGAAAGCACTTGTAATAAAATTAGAATATATTAGCAAATTTGACACGGTTGAACGATTGGAAACAAAACCATGCTGCCTAGCACTAATTATATGACGAAGATGGCAATAGACCGTGTTGTAGATGAGACCTTCAAATATCTTAGCAAATTGTGATAAAATAGATATTGGTCTATAGTTAGTCACGTCATTCAAACTACCAGACTTATGTATAGGAACAATATGTGCAATTTTCCAAAGATCAGGGAATACACCCTCAGCAAGGGACTTGTTATATATTAAATGTAATGGTTCTATAAGCACATCAATGCAGAGACGAATAAAAATAGGAGGCAGTCCATCCGGCCCGGCTCCTTTATTTAAATCCAATTTTTTATGCTATTTTTAATATCATAACATAACATCACGCCTGTATTCCCCGAAGGGGTAGGCAGAGGTGTACACAATTGTACACCCACATTTCACCAATGCTGTTATTAAGTCCCATGTAATAGGTGGTGAGCCTATTGCCATCAACCGGGCACATTTCCAAACTCCGGGCTGCTACTGAAAATTTCCTAACAGAAAAACTCAATAACACTTTGCCCGACCCGGGAATCGAACCCGAGACCTCCTGCTCAGCAGTCGCGCTACGGACCACTGAACCAACGAGGCAGTTATTTTTAATATCATTCTCACTAATATTTAAAGAAGAGAGACAGTAATTGCATTTGTTAGGGTAAGAGACATAGTTATTACGTGATGGATGGTCACTGTACACAGAGGCAAAATATTCCGCAAATAGACCCACTACACCACTACCCCCCACTCCCATACGTTCACTATAAAAAATCTGACTAGGAACACCTTTATATTTTTTTTTAGATTTAGTGTAACGCCAGAACGATTTTACATTAGTTTTTAATTCATTTTCAATATTTACTATGTACTGTCTAAAACAGATCTGCATGTTTTTTTTGGCTCTTATTCGCAGGGTATTAAATATGTCATAGTCTCGAGGGTTTTTGAATTTTATGAACCGAGTTCTATATTTATGTTTTTCCTTATGCATTTTAATCAGAGAAAGAGAAAACCACACAGGATAACTGCTCTTTTTTGGTTTACCTTTCGGGGTGTATTTATCGATCGTTTCCCATAATATATTATAGAATCTTTGAAGAAACTCATTGCAATTTAAATACCGAAAATCTTCCCAATTCACCAAGCGGAGATTACGAACACACGCCTCATAGTCATCCTCATAGTTATAACTTAGTTTATAAGTTGTATGTTCTGTCTGGGGGCCTTAAATTTCAGGCAACCACAAGACAAAATCGCTACACAAAAAACAAACTAACAAAAAAAAATCGTGAGTTAGACAACCGCGTTCTGTAACAGATAGCAGACGTAACAATAAACCAGTCAAGTGCACAATATCGAAATTTCATTTACTTGCCTAGTAGAATCTCTTAAACGTTTAATGTAGACAGAGAATAATGTTTTCTTTGTCTACGCTACGCCTTTATAATATTGAACAACCGTGTACACTTCTACCTACCGGGGGATACAGGCGTGATCCAGGGTAGGTATATGCATGTATATTTTTATTCGATTGTTTACGTTGGCACATTACCGAGAAAAAATATAGCACTTGTAAAAATATGATTATTTTGAGTATTCAAATTATCAAACAAACCTACAATCAGTTTCGGGCGTTTGAAACGCCACCATCTTGGCGCGATTTCTCTGATGTCAGAGTTCACATCATAAAAGATACCATTGTGTTTAGGTATCATTAACCGTAATGTCACGCGGATAAAGCAGTTCGGGAGCGATTTTTCTTTCGACTTACTTAACACAAATCAATTTTAAAGGTAGTTGCGATGTGTAGTCTAATATTAGATAGCCTATACTATTCCTTACGAACCTAGCTATCATATCAAATCCGACTGGTAGTTCCAGATATAAGAGTGTTTAAACAAACAAAAAAACTCTTCCACTTTTTAATATAAAATTATAGTATAGTATAGATGTCAACAAGATTAGAAAGGTAATAAAAAACTTGGGCGGCAGTGTCAACTTTAACCCTTCGAGCAAAATGCTTGCAATTTGAAATGTATGGAAAAGGTGTAACGGTACCAAACCTAAGCAGTATCTATTATTTAAATAGTTGAAACTTGTTTCATTGTTTAAAATAATATTGAGGGGTAATTTGTTCTCCACAAATTGGGGTGGGGAATTTAACTTGGATTTTTGGGGAATTACATACATTGGATTGGCAACCCTACTGCCGACATTGAATTTTGATGACGGCAATAATGCATTTATCTTTGATAATTTTTGTTTACGTTTACTTCTGTCATCTGTGGTTTACTTCGAAGTTCGCGTTACTATTCAAAAATAACACAGTTTCTCATTTAGTTCAAAAGTTAAATTATGAATAGTCATCTGTTTACATTATTATGTGTTGTTGTTTTAGTTAGTTCAAATGAAAAGTTCTGTAGCAAAGATGAGGGATCTTGCTTTGATAACCAAAATAAATATAGCAGAGGTTAGAAACTTTACAAAATTCGCTAACTATACACATTATATTCTAATTCTAAATAAACATTGCGACTAGATCGTATTATTCATTAAATACACAGTATAGCATGCCTGAAGACATTGAGATAAATGCTAACAGCTGATATTATTGTTGTAAACTTGTATCTTGGTCAAAATAAAATAGATGATGTTTTCTTTACTTACAGAATTCAGTAATTGGTCTATAAAAACCAAAGAAAAAATTAAATTAGCAATGGAGCAGTATGTTCCATGTAAGAGTCAAAACTGTAGCTGTCATATCTCAATAATTGACCAGGACCTAGCACCTTTTAAAAGTGGTATCACTAAAGAACTATTTGACAGAGCCCGAGTAAAAGGAACTAAATATCAGGTAACTTTGGTTCGATTAAGTAAATGTTTTTTCTTTTGTTTGTACTGTATCTAATACCTTACAAATGCATTGTTAAGGAGAATGCAGTGAAGTAAGTCAAAGTATTAAAAGGAAAAGCACTGTAAAATCTCTATGATACTTATTTTTTATTGGTTATAACATAACATAGCATCAAGTCTGTAATCCCCGAAAAAGTAGACAGAGATGTACAAAGTTGTATGGATGTGCAACTGTGTACACCTTTGTGAGTACATTTCATCTATGCTGTTATTAAGTCCAATGTAATAGGTGTTGAGCCTATTGCCATCTACCAGGTACAATTCCAAATTCTGGGCTGCTATTAAGAAAGAATCCCAATATCATGATTCACTGTCCAACCCAGGAATTGATGCCAGCACTTGGAACCACTAGATGAACAAAATATTATTTATGATTTTTATGAAAACTCTTCAAATCAAATCAAAATCATTTAGTTCAAATTTTTTTTTTCTTCACCCTAATCGGGCAGGCTAAGGTCTTGGACCATACCGCCTCGTCTTCAGTATTCTTGAATAAAAGTAAGGCCAAAGCCTCATCTTCAGTTACATCCTTCAGAAGTATTATAAGTTGTTGCACGGGTTGCCCCAGTAAAACGGTGGAAATTTTACTGAGTCTTTGATGGAGTTTAGGAGTGAACACAAAAAGTCATGATTTTCAATTTTATATAATTTGCCCACACTCGCACACCTTCATGAACACTTAATGGTTAATTATCCACCATAATTACACATTAAACTTCAGAGAAACACATGTTTTGGAAAACAATATAAAACCGACAACATACACTTTACATTTTCCCGCCTAAACTCTTTTTAGTTCAATTTCAATTTTTTTAAAAATTTATGGCTCCATCGTTAGTCGATGATTTTGCCAATGTCGAGGTTGAAAAGACACTGGTGACGGCTCTTAAGACTGGCACTACTATTAAAACCGGTATTTGTAGTGATGCAATCAATGAAACTTGCTGAAACAATACAAAACATCACAATGTTAGTAACACATAAACTACAAAACAACACATGTAGTTAGTAACATATACTTCCAAAACTATATACAAGGAGGAGGTACGAAAGTGGAAGAAAGTGTAAGATATAAATAAAAGGAATAAATACTATAAATTACAAGGTTTTAAATACGAATATTGTTTAATCTAATAAAAGTATATAAGACTTTTATTTGAGGAGAATAAACTAGAGTTAGTAGAAAGGGGATGTTAATAGGTCGGGGTATATCAACAGGAAGAAGGTCATAAAGGGGAGTTATTAATTTTGGACAGGTGAAGAATAGGTGTTCCAGAGTGCCTTCCTCGAGACCACACTCACACAAAGAATGGTCTCTCACTCGGATTTTTGCCAAGAAAACTGGG
This sequence comes from Xylocampa areola, assembly GCA_935421205.1. Lineage (NCBI taxonomy): Eukaryota > Metazoa > Arthropoda > Insecta > Lepidoptera > Noctuidae > Xylocampa > Xylocampa areola. The sequence goes on along the minus strand of OW285201.1, from coordinate 10,792,919 downwards.
GTACAGGTGAAACCTAACCTAAGTCTTATAATGACAGAGGTGGCTAATTTATTAAAAAGATGTCTGTTACCAAACCAACATTTGGGGGGAATTGTAGGCTGAATTGAAGCGAAAAAAAATCCCTTTAATCTGCTGGTTTGCTGCCAAAGACGATTCCAAGCCACCATCATATGAGGCTTAGCAAGACAGCGCAGATCGCGCGGGTAACTTGATTGGTAGGTGACACATCCCATCTGAATTGCTGTCCTAGCAATAGTATCAACATTCTCATTGCCCGTAATCCCGGAATGACTGGGAATCCAGGCTAAAGCCACCTCAATACCAGAGCAGTGACACCTATACAGGACCTGCTTTATTTGAAGGATAAGGGAAAAATTGTGTCTGGAACGGAAGGGGGGTTTGGAGATATCCTGTAAACAGCTAAGGGAGTCAGAGAGGATAAGCGATCTGTTCAACTTATGCGATTCGATATAAGAAACAGCTTCCAAGAGAGCAATAGCTTCTCCAGTGTAAATAGAGCAGGAGGACGGACAAGAAAAATTTAATATAATTTTGAACTTGGGGATCCAAACTGCAGCTCCCACATTGCTATCTTCCGATAGTTTGGAGGCATCAGTAAAAATAGTAAGCCAGTCATGCCAGTCCTCAGCTAGAATATTATTAAATTTTGTATTAGCTCCAGGATCATGTTTGGATATACCAAAACTAAAATAAATTTTGGGTTGGAAAATTAATGAATCGAAACTTACTTCGAATAAAGGATTAGTATTTGATTGGACAATAGAAATATGCATATTGTATAGTTTACTATAGCTGTTTACAAGAAGGGGAGGGTTTTTATTAGACCAATAAGAGGAAGTGGAGATTAAGTTGAAAAGATTGTGAAGAATAGGAATGAGAGGATGAGACTTGATTTGGACCACATGAAAGAAGAAACGATCCGAAAGAAATTGTCTACGTAGATGGAGGGGGGGATCTAAACATTCCACCTGAAGGGCGTTTATAGGGGAACATTTCATTGCTCCGGTAATAATGCGTAGACATTTTGACTGAATTTTTTCTAATTTGGATAATGCTATTTTATTACATGGTTCAAGAAGAAAACTACCATAGTCAAAGTGACTGCGGACTATGGCATTATATAAAAGTTTTTGTGTAAAAGGGTGAGAACCCCAGCGCACCCCAGAGAGGGCACGCATTACATTTACACTTTTCTCGCATTTTTTTAATATGTAATTAAGATGGTCAATTCCAGATAATTTAGAATCGAGGACAAGACCAAGAAATTTGGCCTTATCACTGACTGGAATGAGTTCATCGTCCACACGAAGATGTATATCGGGAATATTGCGTTTGCGAGAAAATATTACTGCACTACACTTAGACACTGACAGACATAAACCATGATCAGTCAGCCACTGATTGAGATAATATAATGCAGAATTCATACGCGAAGTAGAATCTACAAAAGAAGAGGAGCTACAGTAGAGGGCAATGTCGTCAGCGTATTGTAATATTTTACAAAAGCAGTTAACAGATGAATCTAAATCGTAGGTGTATAGGTTATACAGGATAGGACTCAAAACTGAGCCCTGTGGAAGGCCTTTCCAGACTAAGCGGGAGGAAGAGTAAGAGCCCAGGTGACGAATGGAGATGGATCGGGACATTAAGAGGGCACAGATGATGTTAACCAGCCTCGCAGGAATACTCAGCTGTTGCAATTTTTGCCTGAGCAGTGGAAGCTGGACATTATCGTACGCTGACGAAATATCCAGAAAGACACCAAGAACACTTTCATTTTTAGAAAAAGCAATTCGAACATCAGACATGAAAATACTCAGGCTATCTAACGTTCCCATTCCTCTTCGAAAACCGAACTGGGTATTTGATATAATGCCTTTGCTTTCCAGAATCCATTCAAGTCGGTTCTTGATTAGGTTTTCCATTATCTTAGCCAGCACAGAAGAAAGGGCAATAGGCCTGTAGGAAGCAAAGTCTTGAGGATCTTTACCTGGCTTTAAAATCGGGATAATTATCTGGCATTTCCATGACTCTGGAACTCTGCCGGAAACAAAGAAAGAATTAATTAATTGAAGGAATAGTTGTTTACACTTTGAAGAAGAATTACAGATAAAGGAATAAGGAATACCGTCTACACCAGGGGCGGAATCCCGTAGATGGTCAAGAGCACAGGTAAGTTCAGGAAAGGAAAAGGGAGCATCAAAACGATCAAAAGAGGAAGGGGAGTTTAAAAGAGGGAGACAATCAAAATTGGGGACAGAGGGTGGGGCCAATTTGTTAAAAAAGTCTTCCAACCAGGCAGCAGAGTCATTTGACAAGATATTTGGAGTGTAGTCATCACAAACTCTACGGTAGGCTTTAATTCGTTTCCAAACAAGTGAGATCGGGGAACGCGGAGACAGCGACTCGCAGAATCTGTGCCAACCAATACTCTTTTTTTTTGACAAAAGTCTGCAGGTTAACGCGGAAACCTTCTTGAAATTTAAATAATTGGCCATGGTAAGAGCGGATACGTATCTACTTTCTGCCTCTTTACGTCTCCGAACACTCTCAGAACACTCAGAATCCCACCAGGGCGGGGAGGGGATTATTTTGCGAGCAGAGTTCTTTAGAGGAATTGAGGAATCTGCAGCATGTATCAAACAAGAAATAAAATCATCATAGACATCAAGATAATTAGAGGAGTTTATTAGGGGAAGGGCTTCTACCTCTAAATCCAGCTGAGAGGAAAATTTATTCCAATCCGCCTGGGATAGAAGGTATTTCTGAAGGGGTTGAATGGGAGGAGGGATAGAAAAGTGAGAATTATGATAGGTAACTAGGATAGGATAATGGTCACTGCCATATGAGTTGGAAAGGACAGACCAAGTGAGAGAAGAGACTAGGGAAGGGGAAGCAAAAGAAAGATCTGGAACACTGATATTTTGGATAGGGGATACCCTACGGGTAGCAGATCCATCATTAAGGACACAAAGGTTTAAGTCGTCCAGAAGGTCTAGTAGGAAACTGGATGAAGGGTCGTTGCAATGCGAACCCCATAAGGTGTGTCGGCAATTAAAATCACCTAACACAACCAGTGGACCAGAAATTACAGAAAGAATACAGGAAAATTCAGATAAAAGGTTAGAATTAGGATGAGGAATGTAAGCAGAAATAAAGGAAACACCTAAGGCTCTGATTGCTACAACATGTAGACCAGGATCGTGCTGTGGAATAGGAATTTGGGAAAAGGTAATGGATCTGCTAACCAATAGGGCACAACCAGCCCAACCATCATCTCTGTCATCTCGCAGACACGAAAACTCAGGCACTCTGAAAAGGGAGCCAGGTCTAAGCCATGTCTCCGAAATGGCGAAGACAACTGGATTAAATTTGTTCAAAAGATATATGATATCGTGCTTCTTTTGACGAATGCTTCTACAGTTCCACTGAAGGATCCTGTGAGCCATTTTTGCGGATCAAGGTGCTTAGGAGCTGTTGGATAAGGACAATGACATTGTTCGGTAGGGCATCGCTGAATTTGGAAATAATGTTAATTAGGGAGCAAGTAAGTAATTCTATAAGGTTATCATTAGGAGTGAGTAGAGGAGTGGTTTCAGGGGAAGTATTGTCAAGCGCACAGCCATTCGGCTGAAAAGACTTTGGGGATCCCACAATGGAACTGTGAGCATGCCTATCATATGACTTACCCAACTCAGCCTTGGGCCGAGGAGTAAGAAAAACAGTTTTCTTGTAGGAAGTTTTTACAGGAGAAGACATTGGAGAACTGGTAGGCGAAGGGAAAGGAGCAGCTGAAAGAAAGGAGGCTTGAGTGAGGGAAGGATGAGACATTTGGGATTGTGAAAATTTGGCAGTAGCATCTGCAAATGAAAGTTTTGCCCGAGGAAATCTTAGAGAAGCTTCGGTGTAATTTAAATTCTCCTGGGACATAACAATTTTAATAGATTTTTGCCTCATATGTTCGGGACATTTGTCATCGGTAGCCTTATGGTTACCTCGGCATAGTAAACATGTAGCATCGCAATCTGGGGTATTACAGTTGTCTCCAGTATGTGGCTGTGCACAACGGAAACAGCGTGGCCTAGACCTACATTGATTCTGCACATGTCCAAACCGTAGGCAATTTCTGCATTGTATTGTAGGGAGGTGGTACACAGATACAGGTAGAGAAGCATTGTAGCAAAATACTTTCTCAGGAAGCATTTGGCCTGAAAATGTCAACACCACTGTAGAAGAAGGTGACCAACATACTTTATCTTCCTTTCTGTTTTTGAAATTAAGCCTTCTGGCTTTAATAACTTCCCCACAATTAAGTGGAGTTGTTATACCCTCTATCAAGTCATCCAAGGACCAATCAGTTGGGATGTCCCTCACCACACCCATACGGGTTACCTGGAATCGCGGTATGGTAGCTACAAATTTGAAGGTACTTAATATATCATTTTTGACAAAAGTATTTGCGGCATCAGCAGATTTAAATTCAACGGACAGTTTATTCCGCCCAAGGGATTTAATTCCACCTTCAATGATTCCAATAACATTGTGTTTATGTAGGAATTGAGCAAAATTCAAAACTTTCAATGTTATTGATGATGCTGGGTCTGTATCAATTTTAGAGACAAAAACAGTGAAAGGTGCTCTGTCGCGTTGGTTATACATTAGTTTATAATTAGACTCATATCCAGGCTTAGTATAAACAGATTGTATAGACTCCGCTGGAGACCTGTTCTTTTTTGAATCAACTAAAAAGTCTGCTTCCGCAGGGCGTTTTAAATTAGAGTGCACAGGTATAGAACCGGAAATATTCTGAAAGGATTCAAACATTTCTATATCAGGAGGTAAACCTCCTCCCCCATCAGGGGGCTTCTCCTCACTCATCTTCCTGGTAGACCAGAACTAGAAAATTAGTAAACCTTACCTTTACAAGTAAAAAACCTCCACCAAACAACACAAAACAGTGATTTACAAAACTAAAAATTATTGAACGATTAAATTATTTGAGGTTAAACAAGCACCGTGTCAAGTCCAAGCCTCGAATCCCTTTTTAGTTCAAATAAAGCATTTACAAGCACTTTTGAAATGTCAGAAGTTACTTGCCACATTCCAAAATGTAGATTCCTATGGAGACGAATGGGCAAGAAACTCCATGGTTACTCTTTTTCATCATATTGGTTTTTGCAATAGGTATTGGTTACACTGTTTTTGTTGCAAAATAGTATGTGAGAACAATGTAATATGAAGCCAATACTAAAAGAGTTTAGTTTAACAATTCAACATTTTGCTATGACAGTTTAGAGATGACCAGTCCCAACTGACAGCGCCCTTTCACGAACATGACGCATGCGCCAGCATCACCCAACTGAACTATATTGTAGGGAATCGAATGACACAACACACACCACCATCAGCGGGACATTTTAGTGAGCATGGTCATACTCTATCTGCCAGACAGCAATAAAAAATTATCAAATTGGGTCTAAAATAATGCATTATTTGCGAAGGTGTTTTTATAAACATGATATTAATCCTTATCCAAATAAATACGTTAATCATCACAAGTATTTAATTCTAACAAAATTTCCCTAGACGTCATTTGATTTCAATGAATATCTTCGGAGATATCGTAGTTTTAAATTACTCGGCAACAAATTAATTATCAAGTACCACGCGCGCATTTATAACTTAACATAATATAGGGGTAGAGAGAGGTGTACACAGTTGTACACCCACATTTCACCAATGATGTTAAGTACCTTGTAATAGGTGGTAAGCTTATTGCCATCTACCAGGCACAATTCAAAACTCTGGGTTTCTACTGAGAATTTTCTAACAGAAAAACTCAATAACACTTTGCCCGACCCGGGAATCGAACCCGAGACCTCATGCTTCCAATCACTAAACCAATGAGGCGGGCGCATTTATGATGTGCTAGGCGCGGTCATGACGAGGGAGGCTGCTGGTGGAATATATTTTAGTTGGTTTTTCCTCAAATTAATGGGGTGAAACCACAGGTGCTATTATATTATAATAAAAAATATATAAAATTAAGGTTCCACAAGCTGAGTGTTGGTTTCCGACATCCACGCGGACGAAGTCGCGGGCACAGCTAGTTATTTATAATATTGATTTTGATTCATTTACAAAAAGCAAGTTTGAAATTAAAAATAATCAATTAAAGATAATTAAGTAAAAAAAGATATTACTGTGGTGCCTAAAAAAGAAAAAATATTAATTAGTAAATTACCATACTTATATTACAGTGATGACCCAAACCAGCAGTACAATTCTTTTTTAAACATGTATTGTACTGAATTTGATTCAACCTTTATTCCCAAGAAAATCTCAGTTCTAGGTACTGCAACCTTCAGTGAATGGGCCACTATGGGTATATAATTATAAAAGTAAAAAAAAACTATTTGAATTGTATGAAGAACGAAACTTCAATAAAAGTCATGAATTTTACCAGTATGTCAAAAAATATTCAAAGTTGTTTAAACATATTTGTCGTATAGCAAAGAGCCGTTATAAAAGTGCAAAAATTAAGAATAGTTATAAGAAAATTAAAATGACTTGGGATATTATTAATAACGAAACTGGAAGAGTTAGGAACCGTAATAGTGAGTATTGCCTTAATATTAGTAATGAAGAAATTAAATCAGATTTGGAAAATGCTAAAGCTTTTGAAAACTTTTTTTCGGAAATTCCAATCTCAACCACTCCCAACCCTTAAGTCATGTCCCATTGTTGCTGAGTCTTTATTAATGGAAAATGTTAAGATATGCATTAATGCATTTAAATTACATTATATTAATGGCAAAGATATTATAAAAATGTTTAATACCCTAAATGTTAAAAAAACCGCTGATCTTTGGGGCAATTCCGTTGAATTTACAAAATCAATAATCAACATATTAGCGCCTGAATTGGCCATAATATATAATAATTGTATTGATTGTGGTGTTTCCTGACTTAATGAAAAACAGTAAAATCACACCTTTATTTAAATCGGGCAGCACAAATGACCCCACTACTTTCAGACCGATCTCTGTACTAAGTTAATTCTTGATGAGCTGCAGTCATTTTAATAAAAACAACCTGTTACACAAGAAACAATTTGGTTTCACAAGGGGTAGCTCAACAACCGAGCTTTTAGATAATATTTATAATGCCTGGGAAGATTCACATGATGCTTTAGGTATTTTTTGTGACTTATCTAAGGCGTTTGATTGCGTATTTCATGAAACATTGATCAGGAAATTACAACATTATGGAATAAAGGATACTGCTCTGGATCTTCTTATTTCTTATTTGAGTAATAGGATCCAGAGAGTGGATGTCAATGGAAAGCCTTCCCAAGGGTCAGTGGTTACTACGGGAGTTCCGCAGGGCTCAATTTTGGGCCCATTCCTATTTCTCGTTTACATAAATGATTTATCTTTTATTGTAAAAAAAGATCAAGATATAGTATTAGTTGCTGATGATACATCACTTTTATTTAAACTTAAACGGCAACAGCCAGTTACTGACGATGTAAATGACACTCTTTCTAGAATAGTGCACTGGTTCAGTATTAATAATTTACTTTTAAACGAGAAGAAGACTAAATGTATTAGATTTTTATTACCCAATGTAAAGCAAATAAAAACCAGTGTAGTAATAAATGATGAACATTTGGATCTTGTGGACACCACAATGTTTTTGGGTATAACTTTAGATTCAAAGCTGCAGTGGGGCCCACATATTACTAAGTTGTCAAATAGACTCAGTTCAGCAGCATACGTGGTCTATAAGATACGTCAATTAACTGATATAGAGACAGCCAGATTAGTATACTTTAGTTATTTTCATAGTGTAATGTCATACGGCATTTTGTTGTGGGGAAATGCTGCCGACATTGAAACTATATTTGTGTTGGAGAAGAGGGCTATTCAAGCAATTTATAACCTTAGTTTTAGGCACTCACTGAGGGATAAATTCAAAGAAATTGGGATAATGACGGTCGCATCTCAATACATTTATGAGAATTTGATCTATGTTAAGAAATATATTAATCAGTTCTGCAAAAACAGCGACATTCATAATCTTAATACGAGGAACAAAAATAAACTCATACTACCATCGACTAGGCTCCAAAAAATATCAGTAATGAATTTAGATGTCAAAGTGTACGTTGCTACAAAAAAATCCCAATCATTATTCAAGAATTATGTCTCAATAAATTTAAGTCATATGTTAAGCAGGCTCTTTGCAAAAAGGGTTACTGTAAAGTCAAAGACTATATATAAGATAAAAATGCTTGGGATTGTGCCGCTCACTCTAATGTATATAACTGATGAGTAATTATTGTTTATTTTATCATACTGACATGCAAATGTATTTAATTTGACATTTACATTTTAATTATGACTATGATTATGATTATTCTTTCTGACATTATTCTCTGATATTTATTGATCCTTTGAAATGTGAATGTGAGTACTATGTGGGCCAGCAATTTAAGAACCTCATTAACTGTCTGGCGGTTTTGAGTATTTTTTATGTGACCTACGCAAATGTCCTCCTGATCTGGTATCGTCTTGTGACGGGTCGTTGAGCTCCCTTAGTTATGGTCGAGCTACACGATGACTGATGCATACGTGCCGTCAGATAGGACAGGTCACCTCAAAGCTGCTATGGCTCTTTCCTCAAAAGGCCATTTCAGACGATCCCTGCATGGTTACACTCATATAGATATGTACTATTACGTTTAAAAGAGACGTTGACCTCGAGAGTTTGTTTCGGCGTTTCTTCTCAGAGATAGTCAGATATCAGCGCCAACAAGTTCAACAAACAAAGGAAAACTCGGTCTACAGATATAAATATCATGAGGATTATTTTTAATTTCAAACTTGCTTTTGTAAATGCATTAAAATCAATATTATAAATAATGTACCTGTGAGTACTATGTAACATGTTTACAATGATTTAATCCGTTAATTTTTTATTGTTTTCTGGCAGATAGAGTATGTCATGCTCACTAAAATGTCCTGCCGATGGTGACGTGTGTGTTGGGTCATTCGATTCCCTACAATATGGTTGAGTTGGGTGATGCTGACGCATGTGTCATGTTCGTGAACAGGCGCTGTCGGTTGGGACTGGTCATCTCTAAACTGTCATAGCAAAATGTTGAATTGTTAAACTAAATTCTTTTATTATTGGTAGTATTTTTGTAACTCTTACATTGTTCTCACATTCAATTTTGCAACAAAAACAGTGTAACCAATACTATTTTAAAAACCTATATGATGAAAAAGAGTAACCATGGAGTTTCTTGCCCGTTCTTCTCCATAGGTATCTACACTATGGAACATGGCAACTAACTTCTGACACTTTAAAAGTGCCTGTAAATGGTTTATTTGAATCCTAATGATATTTGTATCTGTAGACCGGGTTTTCCTTTATCTTTTAAACTTGTTGGCGCTGATATCTGACTATATCTGAGAGCAAACGCCGAAACAAAATCAGAAGAAAACATCTCTTTTAAAGTTCAGACATAATAGTACATATCTAACCATGCAGGGATCGTCTGAAATGGCCTTTTGAGGAAAGAGCCATAGCAGCTTTGAGGTGACCTGTCCTATCTGACGGCACGTATGCATCAGTCATAGTGTAGCTCAACCATAATATAATCATGCCTTTAGAATCATTTTACTCCTTAACCACTAATTTGTGAATCTTTTTCAGATAATTGATGGCAAGCTATACAGAGAAAATGAATGCCACTTCCCAGCTAGATGTGCAGGAGTTGAACATTACCTTACTGCCCTAGCAGAAAAGATGCCTGACCTAGAACTAGCACTGAATACGAGAGACTGGCCACAAATCAACCAAGCATGGGGCCATCCTAAAGCACCAGTCTTTTCTTTCAGTAAGGTCCTGAAATTAAAGATTTACTACTAAATGCTTGTGCAATGGTTATGTATAACATTCTCTAATTTGATTTGACCCTCTGCACGTCACATACTTTGTGACATTTTCAATCTCCTTAGTATCACATCTATGTATAATAGAAGACAATTATTATTATTAATAACTGCTTCTTGTCAAAAATGATATGATGTAAATACTTTTTTATAAATTAAATTTTCAAATATATATTTCAAGTTCATTGTAATAAAATCAATTGCTTCATTTCATTGATACTTTTGAACTACGTGCAAGTTTTATATTATTTGAGAGTGTGGGTGCATTATGTGTCTGTAAATGCACCCACAATACAGGAAGAAACACATAGAGTGGGGCAATGTTTAAAAAAAAAGACTATTAAGCCTACAAATAAACTAACCACAAGACATTCATTAAAGACGATAGTAATATTATTAATTTATACATAAAACAAGACATTTGATCGTTGTCAGATATAGTTTCAAAATTTTCATATTTCGCAGACAATAGAATATTATGATATAATGTATCCAGCCTGGAGTTTCTGGGAAGGGGGCCCAGCAATATCCTTGTACCCGACTGGCATAGGCAGATGGGACAAACACAGAATCTCAATATCTGGATCTGCTGATAAGTTTGTATATTTTTGTATAAAAAATATTGAAATTGCAATAACTGTCAGCTGTTGAAAATAATGATTTGCATGTAATACTTCAGATGGCCATGGGAAAAGAAAGAAAGCAAAGCATTTTTCAGAGGATCAAGAACAAGTGAAGAAAGAGATGCTCTGATATTACTCTCCAGATCTGAACCTGACCTTGTTGATGCTCAATATACTAAGAACCAAGCTTGGAAGTATGATATGGTAATTTTTCATATAAATAATTATTTTTGTTGATTCAGTAGCAATATCAAAGTAAATTGAATATATTTTCAGGATACTCTTTATGCCCCACCAGCATCAGAAGTACCATTTGAAGAACACTGTAGATATAAATATCTCTTCAATTACAGAGGGGTGGCTGCCAGTTTTAGATTCAAGCATTTGTTCTTATGCAAATCTTTAGTATTTCATGTTGGTGATCAATGGCTTGAATTCTTTTACCCATCTCTAAAACCTTGGGTACATTTTGTACCCATAAGCGCAAAAGCAACACAGGAAGAGATAAAAGAACTAATTACTTTTTTCCAAAATAATGATAAGTTAGCTTACGATATTGCCCTCAGGGGCTTTCAACATATTTGGGATAATTTAACTGATAAGAATGTCAAATGTTATTGGCGAAAGCTTCTAAAGAAATACGCCAAGCTTGTTAAATATGACATTGTAAAAGATGTTGATCTGAAATTAATATATTAGAATGATAAATATTTTATATTTAATAAAAAATAACTGTGTTGTTATATTTATGATTTTCAATCAAGGAACCATCACACCTACGCTACGTTATTAGTAGAACGAACTAACAGTACCAAGGCCCGTTGTACAATAAACACTCAAAAGTCAGATGCTCCGCTTTTCAAAGTGGCACCAACTTAACTATTTTATGTAATTCTTATCTATTTATATCGAATCAATAATTGGGACAAACTCAGATCATTTTCAAGATAAATCTTTGAAAAAGCATTAACGCATACTTAGCGAACTCTAAAGTTACAATATTAAATGGAAAAAAGAATACGGTCGCGAACAGGATTCGAACCTGCGCCTCCCGGATGAATACTCCAGGCGCTCTGACCACTAAGCCATCTCGACCTCTGCTCACCACCGCGAATTCTTCTTCCATATTTTAACACGTCTTTCAGATCATTTTATTTTGTCATCCTAGATCCTTTTCTTGCGAAGCTATCTCATTGATAGCTCAGGTATAATAAGGTTTTCTCAACATACAGGAGAAGATTGGACTTTTTAACCACAATTTCGGTTCATTAAGAGCAGCCAAAAAACAATTTACAAGCAGAACTAATCAGTTTCTATCTAACGCGGCCGCGTGAGCCAGAGCGACGAAACCGGTGTTAATTGTTATTTCTTTCACCAGAGAGACAGGAATCGTATCTAAACACCTTGCCCATCCAGCTGGGCCCTTAAGGAATTACAAATGTATAGGTAGTTTTAGATTTTTCCCTGTACTTGTAGTTTAAGACGATATTACCTGCCAAATTTCATAGTTCTAGGTCAACGGAAAGTACCCTATAAATGTTGATTCCATTGAGAGTGTCGAAATATACGTTTTTTGCGGCATAAACAGCCGTATAATTTTTTACGTTAACTTAGAGGTTTAATTTTTCACGGCTTCAAAGGACTGTAGACCTGTGTATATCGTTTTAATTTCAACTCGATACCTCCACGCGTTCCCGAGATAAAGGGTCTTGATTTGATCCTATAAAGGTTCCGTTGTTTTCCTTTTGAGGTACCCTAAAAAATTTAAGATATTGCTTCCAATGTACCTTTCAAATTATGCTTTTCCACGAATCTTCAGTAGTAGAGAAATTTAAATTTGAAAGTTATATCTATCCAGCGCGTCGCATTATGTGAAGTTATTTCTTGACTTAGCCAGTTTATCATCAGCCCCTAGACGCCAACTGACAACAGGACAATGGTCTCCGAGTGCGTCTGTGCAACGGAATTCAACTCAAACTGAACTCCCGCGCATATTTTTCGGTAATCAATAAAAATGTAACGGATCGCTGTCTGTACATGGAATATATATGAGAAAAAATACTATTGGTACCTTTATCAACGCAAATAGCACCCAAAACAATGATTGTTAGAATTTCTGTCTGTTTATCTGTGCGTTTGTGCATGCTAATCTCAGAAACAGCTTATCCCATTCAGAAGTGGTTTTCACTAATATATTGTGGTAAGCTTCGCTTAACATTGTTTGTTTCATGGCAATCGGTGCATAAATAAAAAAATATATGGAAATTTAAAGAATCACGTCGAACATTTGTTAATTATTTATGATTTTGTGTTCATACAAGACATGGTGTTAATTTACAACATCCACGCGGACGGAGTCGCGGGCACCGCTAGTCTAATATATAAAATTCTCGTGTCACAGTTTTCGTTGCCATACTCCTCCGAAACGGCTTGACCGATTTTGATGAAATTTTTTGTGCTTATCCGGTATCTATGAGAATCGGCCAACATCTATTTTTCATCCCCCTAAATGTTAGGGGTAGTCCAATCCAAAATTTTATTTTTTAGACAAAATTTTTTATTTCTATTTTTTTATGGTACAACATACAAAAATACATACAATCCTCAATTTTCACCCTTCTACGATCAACCCTTATTTTTATATGGCAAAACAACGTTTGCCGGGTCAGCTAGTACTTTATAAAAGTCAGGATACGATAATGGCTGTCATAGATTTTCATTTTCCAAATGAAAATCTATGACAGCCATTATGGGAAGTCAGATGCCTGAACGTCTGACAATCATTGGCGTATATGAGGGGGGAGCCGGGTGAGCCGTGCCTACCCCAGAAATGTCTGGTGCCCACCCCAGGATGTCGAGTTACCCATCCAACATAGGCTTTTGCTTCTCAAGTCATAGTTTTTCACGAGCCAGAACCCCCAGGAAAATAACCCTGAATACGCCACTGTTGACAATTATGTATGACTGAGTTGTGGAAGTCAGACAGGCGGTGGCTCCAAAGTAGGTATTTTTTTTGAGCTGCATCCAGCCAGACTGGAATCCAACTTGGCCTAGGCTTATAGATAATGAGTTTTTATATAATCCTTATTGCGGCTGTTTTCAATGTTCCTTGCTAGGACGAATAGATATATTCGTAATGAAAAAAAAAACTTGAATAGAATACAAATAATCAGGTTTATTTAAGATATACATATATTTTATATTTATTTTTATTTTTGAGCTATATGTTTCATTATATTATGAAGGTATTTGTAAAACTCGCGTCTACAAAAATATTTATATAAATAAGCCATCATTATTTAATTTAAAATCCTTTGACTACTTATAAAAGAAAATAGAGATAATAATTACTCATTAATTACATTAACTGAATGGTATTGGAAATGACCATAGCCTGTTTAATAAGATAACACTTATTACAATTATTTAAAATTGGATAAATTTCAAATGTTCGAAAATTAGGCAGCATGGTCACTTCCTCCAACGACGATCGAGTTAATCTCTCTTTAGTTTCATAAATATGAGCTAAAACGAGTATTTGTTTGGATTTCAATACTCGGTCATCAATATGGCATTTTGTCAGTCTCAATATTTTCACACCAATTCAATTAAACAATTTGTCAAGCCTAACATTTACTTGGGCACTAAGTATAATTTTCGACCCGATAAGTTTTTATCATATTGTGCATTTCTTTTAATTTGATTTATAATAACATTTTAGTGTAGTTACCTCAATAAAATTGTAATGTGGCAAGTGCACAACACTAACACGATACGATAATAACTCTGAAAACAACTCAATCATCACATTATTAAGCACCATTTACTTATGTTCAAGCATACAAAGACAAATGCATCGCTTCTATTCCTTTAGTTAATACAATTTATAGATAAAAGAAGTTCCATATTGGGCTAGTTTGGACACACTTGTACATTATCTGAAAAATAGACAATTTCATTACTTAAAAATATTTATAAACTGATTTTATATGCATTGATGAACTTATCTAATTACTAAAAGTTCAGCAATAAAAGACATGATATCGACAATAATGTCATTTACCACTGAAGGTAGAACTTTCTAAATACAACTTTATTTGGAAGTTAATTTACGCTCGAGTTGGTCAGCAATGGCTAAGAGGAAGTCCTCGGTGTGTAAGTACATGCCCTCCTTGGTGTCCTTTAGACCATGGATACAAATCACCAAGTCCTTCGTCATTTTTCCGCCATCAATACACTCCACACATGCCTGCAAAAAGATAAGTAAATAAGTATGGATGTCATTGAATCTGTAAACGTGAACGTGATCAGAGCATGCACTAGCTAGTAGGTATGATGCTGCTACAAGTAATCCTATTTTAAGGACCCTATTAGTACAATTAAAAGCGTTAAACGCTAATAATAGTTTCTTTTTTGTAATTGTCTATTTCAATCATGAGAATATAACAACAAAATCGGATTCTCCTATTATCCGTGTCTCAACTTTTAAGTTTAGTAAACTTTCATTATCATTACATAATAGTTGTGAATATTATTATATAATAGTTATTTATTATATATATAATAGTTGTGAAGGTGAATTCAGTAACGTAAAAGCTCTTCTTGACAATACTTTATTTGCAAGAAGTATTGTCATAAACTGTAAAATAAAAACAGGTCGGGCATGGTTTGCGATTCGCAAGTGTCATCAACCCTGTTTCAAACAAGATTTACTTGTTTTGCGACTTTTAGGTAGGTATTGCAGGACCAAAGAATTTGTGTTTTTTTGGGCAATCTGTTTTGGATACTTAAATGTAAGTACATTTACAGGACATTATCGATATTTTCCAATATCAATCAACTGCTAGTTTATCTAAATTAGGTTTTCAGTCTTACTGATTATCTACTTTGATAAGTAATATAAATTAGTTCATTTATCGAGTGCAACAATTTAATAACCTACAAATCTACTCCGAGTAAAGTCGCCAATGAAATTTTACTTCAACAGGAGACATTTTAAGAAGACTTCCTTGTAAAGCTAGTACTCTTATCAACGCCGCTCTTCGACTGAAATATGTACCTGATATGTCAAAAAAAGCCGAATTCATCACATCGAAATCTCATGAAAAGGTTCCTAATGAACCAACATCTACTACCTTCCTTGATGTATCCACAAGCTTACAATAAAGTGTGACATCAGGGCTACATACTTCAATGTAATGTTGCTTAGAGTTTGCGGATATAGTTAAGACACTTCGGTTGCATCACTAGTCTGGGTTCCGATTCTATACATATTAACTACGTGTGATATTTCGGAGCCCAAGAATAATTCCATTGTATATTTCCATCCAACCATTGCTGACTTTATGGCGATAGGAAAGTCACGAAGAAGCTGTTGGTAAGGTGTAAGTAGCCATCAATCAAGCTTAGAATTGCACCAAATGGAGAATCTCTTGCAGTAATATTGTTCAGGTTTTTGTTTTATTTATCATTAATTACCAATCACAATATTAAGCAAACACCGCCAAATATCTGGGAATGAATGACAGTTGAATGAATTGTTAAACTAAACTATTTCAGTATTTGCGTCTTATTACATTGTTCTCACATAGGTACTATTGTCTATTTTGCAATAAAAACAGTGTAACCAATACCTACTATTGCAAAAACCTATCTGATGAATGATGAAAAAGAGTACCTAGCCGTGGAGTTCCTTGCCCGTTCTTCTCTATAGGAATATATTCTTTGGAACATGGCAACTAGCTTATGACAATTCAAAAGTGCCTGTAAATGGTTTAATTGAAATCAATGATTTAATTTGAGTATCCCGCGAAGCTTCGTTGGAAAGCACATATCAAGAAGTGGTGAGATGATACTTCCGCTACAAGAGTTGTTTATAAATATGTATTGGCTGATAAGTAGGTTCTCGTTCTCGCTAGCATTCTTAAGCACTCGGGACGCGTCCCGCCGGCACCCGAAGCGGGACGCCTTATATCCCGCTTCATCATCTAGCCAACCTCTGAACAAAGAAACGCACGATGCCATTGTGCGAAAAAAATATAAGTTAATCTTTATTTCTAAATATTGATATAAGTACAAATATTTATCTAAATATTGATTTGGAAATAATGATTTGTGGTGTGTTGTAGGTTATTAAATTGGATATAGTCCGATTAAGCCCATTCGAATCAGTGTAGTAAATATGACAAAGATAAAGAGAAGTAGTCGAAGTACTGACTAGTAAGAACACACAAAAAAAGTATTTGTAATATAGAAATACTTTCTCGTCCAATCACGTGTCGCGGTAATCCTAGAAAGGTGATTGGACGACTTAAAATAACGTAGAAATCACGGCATGAAATCTTAGAACATTGGAAATAGACTTAAATTGCGATCATAGACAAATGGTACATAACAGTATGACGTTTGCTGACCGCAATTACAGTTTAGAAACAACTATAGCTATGTATATGTTCATACACATGTTCATGTGAATCACAGATTAGTAATTAAGTATCTGACATAATCATTATCTGAGTAGTCTGTGGACGTAATATTAAACATAATAATGTATCTTCTTTCATAACCTGTTTTCTCTTTAACATGAAGAATATTAAATTTGTTTCGGGTCGCAAAAGCAAACGAACTGGTGTTAGTTACACCGTTTTTAAAAAGAAAGTGTAATTGATACTACATTGAAGGAACTTAGCTCTGAGGAACCTCATCCACACCACCAAGACTGGTAAGATAGATAAAAAGTATATAGAGTTCTATGCATTAAATTTCCACACATTCCTGAACTTCATAATGATTTATTTATAACTTTTAAATCAAAATGTTTCAACAAAGTAGTCCAAAATAAAACCAACATAAAGTTTAGTCTTCAGTGAGTTTGTTTCCTATTATGAAGATATTCTGAAATCATTTAAATATTGAATGTTCCATTTCCTTAGGCTGTTTTTATGTCAAAACATGTTCTGGCCAAAATAGTTTGCTACTTGACATGTACTCTCAAACTTTATTTTATTTTCAGATAACACTTCACAACTTTAATTTTAGAAGAAATTACTGGAGCCAAAGCAGACCAATAACACTTCAAACTAATTAAGGTAACTATCATAGATTTTCACTAGTCCTGCTAAGCATCTTATAACTTATAAATGTAAAGTTTGTGAAGTATTTTCAATGTTTGTTTACAATTGCTGACCAATTTGGAAAAACATTAGTTGCAAAGAATCCTGGATTTACTGAAAGGATAATTTAATCATAGTGTTTGTACATAATTATATACCATATCCTGGATTAACATGTAGTATACCTTTTAATTAAACACAGGTCTGAATAAAATTTGATTTGGCAGGTCGATACATATACTAAATTGAATTTAAGAGTTTGAATTTCCTGCTCTATTTATTAATAATCTAAATCAATAATGCACTAACTTGTATACTTAATAAATGTACTGATGAAACCATGTATTGGACATAACTATTGAGTACTACTGCGGCTACCTGTAGCATTTTTGTTTTTATTCTGGTTATGTGTTCCTTTTGCATATGCATAATAACTACCCTGCCGGTTGCTAGTTTACCAAATACCATCCATACAATACCATACCATCACTAGCTCATCTACAAGTATTTCATTCGTATAGGGGTTTGTAAACCGACTATAAAAAATCTATTTAAAAAATTTTGCAGTGTCATTGGAAGGAAATGGAGAATGAATACCGAAAGATTTGATGCCTAAATATTGGAGAAAACTCAAGAATTTTATCAAGAAATAATGTCCAAATGTGAAATAATTTAAATAACTAACGAACTCGATCCACTTGTAAAAAAAATACTATGGATACAAATGAATAAAATAAATCTAAAAATAAATAATTTTACTTTTATTTCGTCTTTTTCCTAAATTTTTTAAATTAATTAATAATCAAAGATCCGAAATACCCTATTCGGATATATTGGAATTATAGTAGGTTGCCTTAGCCTAATATAGTCTAGAAACAAATTAAAAAATAAAAATATGTCAAACTCTAAAGTCGACGTCGGGGATTGGTTGTTGGGAGATTCCTTTCTGATACGTAGTATCTCTTAGTAGTCTGTGGTAGAAATTTAAGTTAAAATGTATTACTCTAGCTTAGGCTAAATTGCAAAGTTAAAATAATATATCGAGTGTAAAATTACTAATGTTATTAAAAAACGGGAAAAGTCATTAACTTATCTATTGCATATTTGCATACTGATTTTACTTAGAATTTTTATCATCACAAACTTTAAAAAAATGTGTTTATTTAATTTCCACAAAAAAATATGTAATTCGGGCTCCTTTTTTTATTATCCTCCCTGTATCTCCGCAACACCAATCCTCTTACCTGTGTTGCTTTCTGATTACATTCGAACAAACAAAAGTGCTTCCTAATAAAACGCATTTGAAAGTAACTAAAAATACTTACATCTTCAAGAGCATGCGCGAACCGTGCGAGTTCGGGCGTGTCATCCAGCTTGGCCCGGTGCAGTAGGCCTCTGGTCCAGGCGTAGATGGAGGCCACGGGATTGGTGGACGTGGGTTTGCCCTGCTGGTGCATGCGGTAGTGACGCGTTACCGTGCCGTGTGCCGCTTCCGATTCTACCGTGCGCCCATCCGGGCACATCAGCACTGACGTCATCATGCCCAGGGAACCGTAGCCCTGGGAGGTTACAATCATTTATTTAGTAGATACGTCATGATATACAGCGTATATCTATATATATTTAAAACTATCTGATGTTCATAATGTTAATACTAGAAAAAAACATAATCTTTCTGTACATGTCACTCGACTCCACAGTGTAGTTCATGGTTCACTGTATACGCTTTTCTAATATGCTGCCCATTGATATTAGAAATTTAAGCTACAATAAATTTAAAAAACGTATAAAATCCGCGCTCTATAATAATTTTTAACAAAAAAAAAGAACCGACTCCAAAAATCTTTCTGTTAAGTAAAATTGCACTAAAAAGTTATAAAATAATTGCATTATTTACTTACTACAATTTATATAAAAATATTTTTTTAATTTTAGGGTATTCTGAATAAAATCAATTTATTAGGACAATAATATACAATAATTATTATTGTTGGAGTCGGTGCCAGACAAACTTTAAAAATATTTAGGAAGTTTCCTAAAATTTGCAAAGTATATTTAAAGGTACATTAACCATCATTATTTTTACGACAATGTATTATACCTAATTGAACCTATTTACAAATGAACACAACAACTGCCTAAAGCGAACGTAATACGCTACTTCATGAATGTACTTACACGTTTATTATCCTTTACTGGTCTTCGAACCTAACCTGTCCGTGTCGGGATACACGAAACTCCCGAGCTCGCTTCGCTCGCTCATGGATCAATTTAATTTATTTTCTTTCATAATCCCGATATATTGTCGACTATTATAGGGGTTTAGTACTTACGTCATAAAAAAAATTCATAATTTTTTTGCTATTGACATGTAAAATAAAGTTAGGTTATTATTGTTAGGACATACAGAGCCATATGCGACAAAATTTCGAAGTAAAATCAACAATCTGACAGTTCATTTCGCACTGTTTTACATAATCTCTGATCGTTGACCCGCTGCATTGATAAACGCAAAACGTTCATTCAATTCTGCGTGTTATAGTTCAGTAATTATGTAAAACCGCTAAACGTCGTTCAGCTGTTTTTCATAACAGTACTGTTTTGTAAATCAGCTAGTAGTTTTGTAAAACAGCTTATTCTACAATCCATCTGCGACATATCCATATCAAAGTAGGAAATCTAGATCTGAGGTTATTTCAAAAGAGAGTAATAAACTGCGTAAAACAAGATGAAATTCATTTAAAAAAAAAACTGACTAGCGTATGTTACTCATGGGACAGTGTAAGGATTCTAACGATACCCCATATATCGAAATTAGTTCAGGTATTTAGAAGTTATGGTGGAATAGGTAAAGAAACTCACAAACATACTTACATACATACATACTTATATACACTCCGTTTTTTGAGAACTCGTGTAAAAAGAGATGTTTGAGAATGTGGTCTTACACTAAAAAGTATTAAATAGCAAAAAAAAAATGACGTATTTCCGGTGCTTATCTACCGGTTTCATCATCATCATCATCATCTGATGATGAAGCTGGAAAATAGGCAGTTCATTAGAACTATTCTAGAGACCGTAAACACCACCGGAAAGTCACAAGAAAGCAAAATACACCATTTCGTTTACTTCGACGACGTATTATTTTTCAGTTATTTTGATTTAAATACCAAACTACTAAACCAATTTTCATAAAAATTTAATGGGACCAATCTGAAAGTAAATCCTTTCAAATAAAAAATAATTTTCCAAATCGGTTCATAAATGAGGGAGTTCTGAGGTAAAAAACATAAAAAAAAAAAAATACAACCGAATTGATAACCTCCTCCTTTTTGGAAGTCGGTTAAAAAGATATTACACAATCTCAGATTACCGAAACGAAAAATATCTTGACATGGAAAATGCATATTTAATTCATTTTATTGATATCCTAATGACATTTTGTAATTGATTATATAATTGTGAATATTTTTGACACTTTGTGAATAATTAATTGTAAATGTGAGCATCCTATAGGATAAGTACTTTTATATCAGGATTCGAAAATGACTGGTGGTATTGAGTATTTTAGCTGGCCTATGCAAATGTCCTGCCGATCTGGTATCGTCTTGCGACGGGTCGTTGAGTTCCCTTAATTATGGTCGAGCTACACGATGACTGATGCATACGTGCCGTCAGTTAGGACAGGGCAACTTGAAACTGCTATGGCTCTTTCTTTAAAAGTCCACTCCAGACGCCCTACATGATTACGCTCACATATAAGACTATGTTAGTTAGTAGTAGTAGTAGTTAGTTAACACTGATGTCTGGACTGAGAAGAGACTGTGACCTCTGAGTTTGTTTCGGCTTTTCTTCTCAGAGGTAGTCATATAGGAAATGCCTTCTAGTTTTTAATTTGACATGTAAAAGAGTTCCAAAAAACCTATTTTCACTAAAAACATTCAAACACGGCCCTAAAAATCTTATGGAAAGCAACTGAATTAGTTTGACGCTATTAATTTATTACGTAAGACGATTTAGGGGGGAGGGGGGTCGACCATGTCTTATTTTTTCTTACAAGGGGGTGGAAGGGAGACTTGATAGTCCTTACGTAAGAACACAAAATGCGCAGTTTAGATTAAACTTTGAAAAAGCGAGGGCAACCGCGCGTGTTCCGAGGTGCGCTCGGACAGATTGTTACTTTGGAAATAATCTTTTTTTCCTTTCGTTTTTTACGTAATAAATATTAAAGAGGGGAGGGGGTCAGCCTATTCTTATTTTTTATATAGGGGGAGGGGTTCTAAAACTTGCAAAAATAGTCTTACGTAATAAATGAATAGCGCCTTTTGTATGGAACAATAAAAAAAAAGAAAAAAAAAAGTATTTTTGCAGGTGGTTCTCTACTTGATATACATTCATGTCCTATAACATTATTTCGGACGTTGCATAATTTATCCGAAAAGCGACAACATAGGAAAACATAAAAAAAACCGCTTAAATGGCCAATCAATTATACTACCTCATTCTTGTTAAAGTACGGGACAAAAGCAGCAATTTAACATACACACTGAACTCGAAAACAATAAACATTTGAGAAGTAAGTGATGTATGTGATGACATCAAAACCTAGCTTTTCAAAGGAGTCTCAGCCCCGATTTTCAAGAAAAATAAATCACCAAAATTAGATTTTTGAAAAATCTATATTTCTAGCCTAGAATTTTTGCACAATGCGATAAAAGGAATCAAATTCCGAGAAGTAATTACATACGGAAACGTATGGGAAAATGCTGAATTTTAATAAACTGATTAACCCGTATGTAAGCCGAAATTATGCTCAATGTTTATTTTTTTTCACAAACAGTAAACACTCCTAAATAAAAATAAAATATGAATAGGCCACAGTAAAAGAAAAAAAAACCGTAAACTGTTGAAAGAAAACGGTATTTTGTAGAAAAAATTGCTGTTTCCATATCTTTGCCATATACCTCCCATACCATATACTTCCCAGAAGTTCATTTTTATTAGCGACACTGTCAGATGTTATAATAATACATGATGTTTTGATTTCCAAAATCAACGGGTTAGATTCCTGGCTGGGAATATTAATGTTTCAAAAATCCAATGATGCGGTATTTGTTTTAATCAAAATCGGGCCCGAGATACCTTTCGAGTATTTTTCGATATTCCTTATACTGTTTCGGATTTGGCCATCCACGCCCACTTAAAAAAATCTGGGGCCTTATTCTGCTAATTTACCAATGCTTCAGTTGAGTGTCGATGGAATGATTTTAGTTAGACCGGTGGTCTTATTAAGCTAGCAGACTACCAATTAACTAAAATCATTCCATCGACACACTATCGACACTCAACTGAAGCATTGGTAAATTAGCAGAATTAGGCCCCTGCTTGTATGCAGTAAAATTGTTGTCTGTCGGTTTGTTTGTTCTGGCTAATCTCCGAAACTGCAGGACTGATTTTTAGGCATCCACGCGGGGGAAGTCAAAGGCACAGCTAGTAGTTGAATAATTAGCTTTATCGAACTCGTTCCCATACATCTACGGGTAACAGGTAAGGTTTCTTATAGATGATTATTATCGCTTCAAACGAGTTGCAGGTGTCCATGAGCGGCGGTAATCGCTTACCATCTGGCGACCCGTCTGTTTGTTTGCTACATATCCCATAAAAAAAACCCTGGTAGCAGGAAAATTTAATAATGTATTTTTTTCCAAAATCATTATAAATAATGAAATATCTGAGATGTTCACGTGTTATGAGGTCAACACGTTTGTTATCTACATGTCGCTGAGATAAAAACAGCAATCATAATTAAATAATTAATAAGGTTCTCTATAGCTTTTTTTAACAAAACACCTAATTTCGGATGTATTTTTAAAACGTCGATGTAAAACAATAACGAATTGTCACCACCACACTCGTCTACCTAGTTGGTTATGAACTTATGTTTATACTATTCAGAATAAATTTAAGTCCCTGTAATGGTACCTATACATGGAGGTACATGAGCAAATCTAGACTAGCGTAAGGCCAACATTAAACTTAGGCCACTGGTCTAGTGCAATGTATGCACTATACTTTGAAAGGAAGGACATACCTGAGCTACAACGTCGGACTGCACATCACCGTCATAGTTTTTGCAGGCCCACACGAACCCGCCCGAGCCTTTGATGGCTTGCGCCACCATGTCGTCGATCAAACGGTGCTCGTACCATATCTTCGCATCTTCGAACTGCTTCTTGTAATCACTAATCAACCATACAAATCTTAATTGCATCGAACTCATCATACATAGATAAAATCATCAATTATGTATATGTCCCAAGCGGTTCTTAATCTCTTAATCAAGCGCCTTACATTACATACAATTTGTTTTTGTTTTTAATACCTTTGATAAACTTCTTCGAAAATGTCCTTGAATCGGCCGTCATACTTCTTTAGAATAGTGTTCTTAGTAGACAAATATAAAGGCCATTTCTTCTGCAACGCCACCTGATTAAAGATAATATATACTTTTTACCTACATACTTATTAACAGCTGCAAATTGCAATGAATAGATTCTAAACAAGTTCTTATTCGAAACGTTATAAAATCATTGAAGCAAGGTCGCGGTGACCGTACAATTAAACTCTCGGATAGTTTTGCCTCCAGTGCGTCATACCTACTGATATTGTTTCATTCTCAATTTAAAATTATTGTTCGGTTATGCTTCGACTCAATAGACATAAACAATGTGTAAAAGAGGCACAAATATACTTTTTTTTTTAATTACTGTTGCTCTTTGATAAAGCATTCTTTCTGTCCGGGTTACTCAGTTCAGATAAAATGGAATAAAATTTAATTTAACATGAAAGTAATTGTGACTATAACATACCTGAAAACTGGAATGAGCGAAGGCCCGGATGGATTCATCAAGGTTGTACATAGCTAAGGCAACTCCTGGGCTCTTGAAAGCATATACCAGCCGCCTGTCTACTGATCCATCATCTGCTGTGTAGACTAACTCAACCTATTAAAACAATAGATAAGGTACATCCTAAATTTCTTCCTATAATTAATGGTAATCATTAGTTGAAGAAAGCAATTTGTTATTAACGTTATCTTGTTAATTTGTAAGCATGGTTAATGGTTATAAAATTTTTACCTTTCCAGGTTTAGATATGACTAAATCTTGAGCCTTATATTGGTCTCCATGTGCGTGTCGCCCGATCACCATGGCTTTGGTCCAGCCGGGCACCACACGCGGAATGCTCTTGCAAAGGATTGGCTCACGGAACACGGTGCCGCCAAGAATATTACGAATAGTTCCATTTGGACTTAACCACATCTTCTTCAACTTAAATTCTAAAAGGTAAACATTATTTTAATGCACATTCAAGTTTTTTGTGGAGTTTGTGTTTTCGTCTTACTGTGCACAATACTCCTCCCGATCGTATTTCGGTCATGGCGGCCTATCTCCATGGAGATTAGCCAAGTACGCAGGAGATATTATAGTGCACAAGTGTATGCGCAAAAACAGGTGCACTCCCTCTTTCTTCACTCTCATGTAATCCGATGGGACGGCAATCCAACATTTCTCAAACCTAACGTAAAAGAAAAACCCAATTTTTCTGCCGGGTTTTTCGACCCGGGAGTCGAACCTAGGACCTCAGGCTCAGCAGCCGCGCTTGCGACCGCTAGACCAACGAGGCAGTCAATATGTGCACAATGTTTGTTATGAAGGCCTAGTTTAACTCTCAGCATCGATGATGGGTCTATATGACAATATGATTTAATCTTTGGATCCACAGTAAGTGGTCAGACACTCCCCACTCGTTTAAAATATGCGAGATTCCTGTAATGTAATGCGCAAAAAACCTATAGTAATACATTCATGACGTCAAGGAGATCGTCTATAAAAAGTTGACATACCTTCAACTCTCTGTCCATCAGGAGTAATAGTAGCGCATTTGATGCCGACATTGTGCTTGAGAATAGCGTGTGCTGCGTCAATCGTAACCTGGTCATCAGTGGCGTCGCGGTGAGGCAAGCCCAGGTCGTAGTACAAGCAATCCAACTGTGCAAATATTCATTCAATACATTTATTTTTATCTTTTTCTGTTTCATATTTGCCAAATAATTTGGCCACTTTTGTGGTTAACGGAGGCGCAGCGCAGCTGTGAAACCGTGTGACTCTTTCCACTAGAGCTGTGCGGAGATGCTGAGCGGATGTGTAGCGCAGTAGTCAAACGGACTGACACAGTCATATTTATTATTCATGTACGCTACCTCAAAGGGCTCACACCAGGGACACACGTGCAGTATGACGTCACAGCTGGCTTGAATTAAATGTTGGACATAGTCTGTTAAAGACAATGCGCCGCAACCCACCGAGTGTCCATAGAAGAAAATACGTGATATAGCGCACAAGTATACAAGGGCAATTTAAAAAGTCTGTGACTTTTTGAATTTCCGTTGCAGTAACTTCAAGGCAACTCTGCTCCCGTCAACTGCCAACTATTAATTAAAAAAAACATCACCGGAAAACCAGGAAAGGCTTGATAAATATTATAGGGTCTCTGCACGACCAATTTCAAAGGTTAAGTAGTGGTTCACTGAATTCCGTTGTGGTCGTCCCACCACAAATAACACCAAACGTTCAGGTCGCCCAAAAGAGATCATCACGGCAGTAATCGACGATAAAATCCATGGAATATTAGATGACAGGAGAATAAAAGTGCGTGAGGTGGCTGAGGCTCTAGGCATTTCAACTACGTGGATACCTGGATACATCATATTTTACGTGAACATTTGGACATGAAAAAGCTATCCGCGCGATGGGTGCCGCGATTGCTCACACTCAACCGAAAGCGAAACCGTGTCCAAAGGAGTGTTTGGTGATGTTTAGCCGGAATCCAAACAAGTTTTGGATCATGGTCATGATCATGGATCCATCACAACACACCAGAGACCAAGGAACAGTCAAGACAGTGTTTTTCTACGGGTGAACGTGTACCAAAGAATGCCAAGAGCTGAAAATCCTGAAACAAATGCTTATTTTGTGGGCCTTGAATAAACCTATTATTTGTAAGGAATAAAAAACTATTAAAACCGTGGACCACATGTATCGAGCTAAAAGGAAAGTCTGTTACGAACCTCACTCTCAGCAGCCGCGCTTGCGGCCATTAGACCAATGAAGCCGTGTGGCATACAATTGATTAATATTTAGAACGCAGCCACGGCACAGCTCAGGCCTAGCGCTGTCACCGCAATGCATCATAATAATTCATGTGGTCAAGCCGTTACACACGTAATTAAAATGTGCCCGTATTGGTCAAAAAGTCCCAGTAGGTCGAAATGTGCAGGACCGAAGGGAAATCGTTCGCAATACATCTTTGTCTTCAATGTACTAATTTATTCGTAAGTAGTTGAATCGTTTTGCAACCTTGAATGTGTCGAGCAATCTTTGCAAGCGGCCACGATGTTCGGGAAGCCTAGTGTAAGAGTATGGAACGACAAACAACTGACCACTAAAAAAAAGACGATCGTGTACCAGACATGCGCCTTGAGTGTACCCTTGTACAGAGCTGAGACCTGGACATCGTACGCCCCATAAGAAAGACGATTGAACTCCTTTCACATATCTTGTCTTCGTAGTTCTGTAGTCTCTTGGAAAGATAAACTGACGGACGAGAGTGTTTGAACTCAAAAAGCTATCTAACATAACCGCACTGTTTTGAAACCGAAAAGGTTAAGTTAGTTAGGACACCTGTACCGTCCTTAGGTCTCTCGTTTGCCTGGAGAAATTCTTGGGAAAATGGCACATGTTAAATGACTTATAGGCCATCCAATGTTGAGAATCACAGATAGCGTAAAGCGTGATAGTATGACCTAGTTCGACATTGATTACTCCAACTGAGAAGACCTCAAAGAAGAGTGTAGAGTTAAAATTCTTGATGATGCTTGGTTCATGGTGCTAGGCCAAAAAAGTATATTCAGGCAAACTAGAGGCAATATTTCAGCGCCTCCCTTGAAATCCCAAAACCTAACTTGTTGGCGGCGGTGCCGTGGTTGCTACAGATCGCCTATCGGCTTATATAGCCACAAACTAAGTGTTTAAACTCCTGCGACACTGCTTGAATTATGCATTACTAGCTCTGCCCCGGGGTTTCACTCGCGTTAATTTGAGGAAAAAACCCAAGTGTGCAAGTTGCCGCGATGTCGAGTGAACGTGTTATAAAAAAAACGGTGATACGCTCTATGACAACAATATTATGTAAAGAATTGGAAAATCGCCATTTTGAATGCGATAAACACTCGTACGTAGGCACAGCACAAAAAAAAACACGGGTTCCGATCATGACCATCCCGCTCGCACTGGCGAGCTACTGCCGAACGCGTCTAAACGATGCGAGCGACGGCCGAGCTGCTGTCATGTGCGAGTTGCTGGCGCACGAGCAGGCGGGTGAAAACAAAAAATGTTGAAGTAACTCGGATGCAAGCTACTGTCCAACTCGTGCGAGTTATTCGTAAGAGTCAGCCTGCCGAGTAGCTGCACTGCAGTAACTCGCACTGTTTGGACGTCACATGCGAGTTGGACAGTTCATCACCGTTTTTTTTATAACACATTCACTCGACATCGGGGCAACTCGCAAGACTGGACAGCAGCTACTAGGTGTCGTGTAGACAGCAAAGGCGAGCCGAGCTACTGGCGTACGAGTTGACAAGCCGAGTAGCTGTCTACTAGCTAGGCAGCAGCTCGCACTGTGTAATAAGGATTGATTAGCCTATAGCCTTCCTTGATAAATAGACTATCCAACTCAAAAAGATTTTTACAATTCGAATCAGTAGTTCCCGAGATTACCGCGTTTAACCAAACAAAAAAACTCTTCAGCTCTTGAATATTAGTATAGATAAGGCCCATGATGACCTCCAACTATGTAGAGCAATTGGAGTACCTATACAAGGTGTGCAAATTCAAACTCTGCTTTCAGTCGTATTATTTCATCCTCAAAAATTCTAAGTTGATTTTCCTTTAATTTACAACAGACATGTACAAATATTTTATAAGATAAATAATGTAAACTAATGCTTTTTATGAACTCATGAGATAACGCTATGATTGTGACATACCTATCAGTGTAAAATACTGTTTGTTACTAAATGATAATTAAAGTAGTAAATGGTAACATTGGCACAAAAAAAAAACAACTTTTTTTTGCAACTTTTATGCCTGTTAACCTGCATTGGATGCTATGTTTTTTTATTAAAAATGTATCTGCCTTTGGCCATCAACACGCTTGATGGTAAGCGACGGTATGGCCAAGGATGGAGCATGTAGATCCAAAAGAAATCTATTCACTCTAAGTAGAGTAGATAGATTTGGGGAGAACGATAGTTGGGGAGTTGGTGCAACTGCCCAGACCCGTCTCCCACAACGGCTGCACCGGACTATATACCGAAACAAGACTAGGTCGCTTCGGCATGGCTTCCCGTTGGTCTTCCCACCAGAGTAATTAACCTTTAAATTGTCCTTGCAGTTGCATTGTTACAATGGCATCCAGGAAGTTGAAAATCTTTAACTCCAGTTCTACAATGAGTGAAACTAGGTCCCATAAAGTTCCTTTTAAATACATAGATCTAAGTTTAAGTAAGTTATTGGTATAGTATAGTCTTTAAGGTTTTTACTCAATCAATTTAAAACTAACATAAATAAACTCACACCTTTTTCCCATCAGGGTAGGCAGAAACTAAAGAATGCAACCTGCTATGATCCTCACGTATGCTTCTTCCACATTCATACATTTGATCATACATGTAAACCGGTTGTGAGTACTGTGCACCTGACCTTTTTGTAGGACTTTACATCTTTGGACTTTACCAATAATGTTAGTTTTTATCCTAATAGGATGTACTTCCAGCATTTCGACTTACACCCACGAAAAGAAAGGGAGTGGACATATCTAAACATGGTTCTCTAACCGCGATCTGGGACCGGTGTTCAGGAAACACACAGGGCCTGTCAGGGAGTGGGTGTGATCCTCTCAGAGCGAATGATGGAATGTGTGAAAGAGTATGTTTGTGTTAGTCCCAGGATTCTATGGGTGAGAGTTAAGGTTGGCCTAAACTCTATCTTTATCTTATGCGTTTATGCACCGGATATGGGAAGCTCATCTTCAGAAAGAGTGGAATTTTGAGGCAGTATAAGAGATACGGTAAATGAATGTAGAGGGAACGAGAAGATTGTGATGCTGGAGACTTTAATGGGATACTTTGGTGGGTTGGCGTGAAGAGGGACGGTTATGAAAAATGTTTAGGTGCATTTGGAGATGAGAGGTAATGACAATGGGATGAATTTATTAGACATATGTGTAGAGAAGAATCTTTCTATAACGAACACTATGTTTAGTCATAGAAAAATTCACAGGTATACATGGGAAAGGGTAGAAGTATGATCGACTTTGTAATTGTAGATGAAAGATTAAAGAGTAAAGTCACAGATACAAGAGGTGTTAATGTAGGAACGGATCATTACCTAGTCATATGTCGGATAAATGGTCTGTTCAAGCATTGGCGTCACCGAGTTCAAGTCCCTGTGACTGCTTTAGACAGAATAAGAGTAGAGAGATTGCAAGAGTAAGAATTGTAAAAAAGCAATTTAAGAGGGAAGTAAAAGAGAAGACGGATAAGATGTTTGATGGCATAAATGAATACAGTTTAGAAGAAGTCTGGGACGTTGTTAAAAATAGTATGGTGCAAGTTGCTACAAAAGTATGTGGACTAGCACAAGGGAAAAGAGGTAGAAGAAGAAATGATTCTTGGGTGGATGATGAAGTAAAAGCGATTGTAACAAAGAAGAAAGAGGCTTGGCTTAACGTATTAGCCTTTAAGAACAACAGATGATTTGGAAAAAGTGAAGAATAAATACACTGAAATGAAAGCGAAAGTGAAAGACATGATAAAAAAGAAGAAGGATGAAACAGATGAAAAGTAT
Organism: Xylocampa areola; assembly: GCA_935421205.1. Classification (NCBI taxonomy): domain Eukaryota; kingdom Metazoa; phylum Arthropoda; class Insecta; order Lepidoptera; family Noctuidae; genus Xylocampa; species Xylocampa areola. The sequence continues at coordinate 10,762,233 of OW285201.1, read as the reverse complement.
GACAGGAAGTTCTCTGATAATTTCAAGACCAATGTCAAGCTGTTTTGTAAACAAGTAAGACAGGTTCGCGAAATATCTGGATCAACAAGTATGAAAGTAATAAGGACAGAAGATGGATGCCTGCTGAGTGAAGAAAGTAAGGTCTTGGAATGCTGGAAGGGATATTTCGAAAGTTTATTTAAGTGGCAAGACAGTGTACAAGGAGTGGGTAACTGGGCAGAAGCCAGTTGGGAAACTCCAAACTTAAATGTAAATGAAGAAAGTGATCAAAATGGATGAAATTGTAAAAGCATTGAAATGTATGAAAGTTGGGAAATCTACAGGGTATGATAGGATTTCTGCTGAAATGTTGAAGGGCGGTGACGGGTGGTAGCAAGCCTGTTGTACCGGATCTTTAATATGTGTTGGAGATTTGGTTGTGTGCCGGATGACTGGTGCAAGGCTGTAATCGTACCACTGTATAAGGGAAAAGTTTCAAATGAGTGTAAAAACTACCGTGGCATTAGTCTTTTGAGCGTTGTCGGCAAACTATATGCGAAAGTGTTAATTAATAGAGTGGTAAGAGTAACAGATGAGAAAATATGGGATGTTCAGACAGGATTTAGAGAGGGGATGGGATGTATGGATCAGATCTTCTTAAGATGCATAGCCGAAAAACATCTGGCAAACCATAAGAAAGTCTACTGTGCTTTCGTTGACTTGGAGAAGGCCTATGACAGTGTGTCCAGGGAAGAACTATGGTCGACACTATCAGTGTATGGTGTGGACTGGCGCTTAGTGCGAGCACTGAAATCTCTATACAGGGATTCCAGTGCTTGTGATAGGATAAATGGGGCTTTCACGGACTAGTTTAGCATCTCAAGGGGTGTTAGACAGGGCTGTGTAGTGTCACCATGGCTGTTAAACTTATATCTGGATAGTTGTCAAACAGATTTAAAAGAAAGTGAGTATGATTGATGATGAATGAGTTGCCTATCAAATGCATCGTCAGCGGAACAGTTGCAAGACATGGTAACTGTGATGAATGCAGCATATAAGGTGAAGGGGATGAATATAAATGTAAACAAGACGAAAGTTATGGTGATTGAAAGAGAAGATGAGGTATCTGTATGTGATGTAAAAATAGATGATAAAAATGTGGAACAAGTGAACGAGTTTGTATATTTTGGAAGTATGTTTACAAGAGATGGAAAAATTTATGCAGATGTGGAAAAGAGAGTAAATGCGGGAAATAAAGTGAATGGTGCTATACATGAGGTGGTGGCCAAACAGTCACTGTCCAAAAAGGCTCGACTGGCTGTCCACAATGGTGTGGTGATACCTACGCTTATGTATGGAAGTGAATGCTGGGTGTGGCAAAAGAGACATGAAAGTAGAATAAATGCTGTAGAAATGCATTCCTTGTGAAGTATGTGTGGTGTAACTAGGAATGATAAATTGTGGAATGATGTGATACAACATCGTTGTGGTTTAAAAGAAGACGTAGTGACAAAAATTGAAAAGAGTATGCTAAGATGGTTTGGTCATATTGAGAGAATGAATGAAAGACGGTTAACAAAAGGTATCTACAAGGCAGGTATAAGTGGAAATGCCGGAAGGGGACGCCCTAGAAGGATATACACTGACCTTATTAGTGATATCCTCCAAAAACGTAAGGTGTGTAGTACTTGCAACCGCCGTGTATGTATGACCAGATGTATGAACGTGGATGAAGCAAAAGGCATATGTAAGGATCATAGCAGCTGGCATTCTGTAGTTTCTGCCTACCCCCATGGGAGAAAGGTGTGAGTTTATGTATGTATATGTATGTTATTGTATACCAAGTATTAATTGCAACTAATTGGTGTTTCTTAAATATGTTATTAAGCTGTAACACAAGTGTAATTCTTGAATTCTTTATAGGAACGCTGTTAAAGGAACATACAATGGTATTTGCATAAATAGGTTCCCTACATTTCAATTTATTGACTTACCTTTACATATGGGAATATGAGCTTCTCTTTAATCATAGACCAAATGATGCGGGTCATCTCATCACCATCCATTTCAACAACTGGGTTCTTAGCCACAACTCTCTTGGATGTTCCATCTAAAAGGTTTTTTTCAATTGAAAATATGAATGACAATACATTAAGACAGCAGTAAGTAACAACATCTTATCACCATTGTGGCTCACTTGTATGATGGTGATTACAAGACCATTAAAAAGTTCTATGGTGAGTCAGGGGTGTACTTGATATTTAAAAGGCAACTACATCACTCAGTTAATGATTTTCTAGCAGATTAAACCTACAACAAGTAAATATAAAAGTCTAATCTCTTTGTTAAAATAATGATTAACTTACTGAATTCATAATTTTGAAATCTGTATGTTTTTAATATTATTTATTAATCGAAATCGTAATCCAATGCTGAGAGCCCTATGTACCTGATGAGTGATTACAAGGATATGATGAGTAATTATAGGCAGATGTATTTAAATATATTATTTTGCCAAATCTGTAATGATATGATTATTTGTGTAAGTTTTAAAAGGTATGTCTCTAAAGGAAAGGCATAATAAAACTCGATTCAAAATTAACACTTTTGACATGTAAATATTTTGGATTGAAATTTTTAACCTGTACTTTGTATGGGCCAAAGTTCTAATAAAGTATTTATAAATTTAATTCATTACAGAAGTTTTATTCATGCATTTCCAGACAATTAAATACAATACCTACATAATTACCTAACCAATAAACTTGATAAGAATAGAATTTCTATATCACTACTTACAATTTCTAGTCTTTATAACGTTAAGTTCAGTAAGATATTTTAATAACTTTCTGCTGTTGTTACCGGCCATTATTTAAATAATATGTACGAGTACGCGGCGCTTTAGCAGTTTCACTAACACGGACTCCAACAGAGTAGTATTCTCTTTGTCCGCCAACAAACTGAGCGAATTCAAGATAATAAAGTTCTTAATTCTCACTTCGCCGAGTTCTGTCTCACTCAGTGTTGCCGTACCTTAAAATTAAAAGTCTCTAGCCTGTTTCAAAAAGTCGCTAGAAACGCAAAAATACTATGGCTAAAAATAAAGCTAAAAATCTCCACGGAGATTTGCCAATTACAGTATCTTTATGCGCAAACAGGTACACTCTCACCTCTTCCTTCACTCTCATGTTCCAAACGATGGGACGGCAATCTGACATGACCGAAGAGAGACCAGGTGCAGGACCGACGGCTTTACGTGCTCTCCGAAACACGGGGGTGTAACATAAATAACTTCCTGACTTCGGGCTTGTGCTGAGAATTTCCTATCCAAAAAATCCAATAACACTGCCCAACGGGGAATCGAACCCAGGACCTCACGCTCAGCAGCCGCGCTTGCGACCGGTAGACTAACGAAGCAGTCATTTGTTATTTACCAACTAGATTGCAATGCACTTTTCATTTACATTTACTTTGAATAGAAAATACAAGTATGCTGTAACAAAAAAATTGTATTACCTATTTACTTTTTTTATTTTGTAAATAAGTTACTACTTCGATCATAGAAAGAGCAAAACATTTTTGCAGCAATCAATCCTTAATTTTTAACTCTTTCTTTTCTTTCTTTGGAAAATATAACAAAAGTAAAAAAACGTGTGACTCCTCACACTTTACTTTTTGATTCATATGAAAGTCGCTAAAATTCTTTTTCTCGCTAAAGCCAGAATGTTGTCCGCTAAACATTCATATAATCCCCTAATTCTAGCGACTTAGTCTATAGAACGGCAACTCTGGTCTCACAACAGAATCCACAGATTCTTTGAAATGCACTGTTGTTGTGTGCTACTGTGCTATTATATGCCGAACTTCTCATATTTCTCACTCACTTCACTCAGCTCTGCTAACAGCACAGCAAAGACTACTAAGAGATACTACGGCTGACAGCTCGGCCTCAGCTCAGGCGACAGCATAGGATCCGCTATACCTACTCAACCTGCGGCCCGCAGACTCTCGCTTCTAGGCCATCTCCGGCTCGCTCCGGTAGTCAGCCAACGACCGAATCAGACCTGGAAGTGGTACGGTGGGCTTACTCTTGAAAATAATTCCGCTCGATTGAAATTGGAAATATGTCAGTTCGTACTTTTAAATGGCAAAATTTCTAACAAGGGGTCTTGACAGGCCGCGGTGTACGCCGCCGCTGCACTATTCGGCATGTTAAAGATTCGGGATAATTTATGAAGACAACATGCTTTAACATTAAGGCAACTGTAATGTAGGTAAATTTATTTTAAAATTACGCGTTGTTTTAAGGCGTCTATTTAATATTGGAATTGGTATTAGTTTCAAGAGTAACCCCACTGAGCGTGTTCTCGCTAATTAGTTCCGATAGGTTTAGCGCACTGGCACAAACACTGTGCTCCCAGCAAGGCAACGGCTTTGCCATCCTCCAAGTGATGCTTGAATACAAAGATATCACTGACGCCTTAGCCAACATTAAATTCAACGATAACTAATGGCTATCTAAAATTGAAAATTCAAGCATCAACGGTCAACGTGAATGGTGAAACGTGGCGAGATCGTGGAGAGACCTTTGTAGGCGACTAACAAATCGACATCTTCCTCATACAGGAGACTTTTCTGAAACCCGCCCAGAGGAACCCTGGAGTTGCAAACTATGGAATAGTGCGCAATGATATGTCGTATTCTCGTAAAGCATACAAAACGCGGGGCAGCTAGTCGTCGTAGTAGTAGTAGTAGACTTCATGACATTTATTTTTTGTATTAGTTTCATTGGTCTTAAAAATCTAATTTAATATTCCCTCCGGTTTCACGTCAGTCTCTTGAGATGAGGTAACGTTCGCCGAACTGTCCCAGAGGAGATTTATTATTATAATAATAGCTGTTGTATTTATATGTGTTCAAGCACGCTGACCGTTGAGCTATTACTTCGATCACAATCAGTGGTGTAGTTAGTGCATAAGAGGCCCTGTATCAATATTAATTTACTCGGTCCCCTTTTATAACATTTTGCGATTTTTTACCTTCATAATACAGACTTTGGGGGCCTTGTGGCTCAGAGGCCCCGTATTATTGATACGGCTGATATGGTGGTAGCTAAGCCCCTAATCACAATGTATTATAGTTTTCTGATATATTAGTTATAGCCGCGCATGGACTTTATATTTGATTTAGTTTGTTGGTTGGGTTCGAGGCTTAATATAAATTGTATAGAGATTATGTTATGTGTCATTTTACATTATTATTTTCCAATGTATACTCTTTTTTGATTATACACATTCAATTTGTTTTCTTGAATACTGTACCCCCTAAAAAACCCCCCTAAATAAATGTACCCCCTAAAAAAACCCTGTACATCATGATTCCTCCTAAATTTGGGGGGAAATCCGCTGAGTTGGCATCACTGCCGGTACTAGTGTTGACGATAGATAGTATCGATACTTTTGATAACATCCATAGTATTGGACATCGATACTATCTACTAACTGTTACTAAATTCATGTTCATGGCAAGTTCTGGAGGTGGATGAACATCGATGGAAACTGCCGGATGCTATGCGTGAGCTTTTGACGGAGAAGAACGCAGCTATCAGCTACGACAGTTTTCCCAATGAAGCTAACCGTATCCACATGCGCACCTTGCAGCGTGCTGTGAGGAAACGCATATTAGAAATGCGGGAGGTCAGATGGGACAATGTGCTCAAAAATATAGAACCCACCCGTGAAGCTCTCTGGCAATTGCAGCGGAAATTAAAATCCGGCCCATGCGCCGCTATACCCCCGCTCAATAGACGCCCTAGCCATCAGTTTAGAAGCCCAATACACGCCTAGCACTCTACCAGTAGACCAAGCTCACCTGTCCAAGGTCGAAGCTGAAGTCAAACGTAGAACTGCATTCCCACCCTCAGACGACTCCAACGATTCCTTGCCCCCCATCACCTTAGATGAAGTCAGAACGACGTGAAGGACCTCAAACCCAGGAAGGCGCCTGGTTCAGACGGGATCACAAACAAAGTGATTAAATACTTCCCCGCACCCCTGACAGTACTCATGACCGCCATCTTCAATGAGGCACTGAAGTCCGAGCCGACCAGTTACTGCCCCATCAGTCTTCTCAACGTCTTTGGGAAGATCTATGAAAGGCTCTTTTGTATTCATTTAAACGATTATGCCGAATCCCATAAGCTTCTTCCTGACGAGCAGTTGGGCTTTCGAACTAAACACTCTTGCATTTACAGTTGCACCGTATCGTTGAGCACATAAGCGCAGGCTTCATGCGCAAAATGAAAGCGAGCATATTGTTCTTCGATATAGCTAAGGCCTTCGACAAGGTCTGGCATAACGGATTAATCTATAAGCTGTATCAATCCCAAGTTCCTGACTGTCTCGTACTCATCATTCGAGACTTTCTGTGTAACCGCAGCTTCACTTCGATGTTCGATTCGATTAATTGCACAATGCGATCTAATATCTACCATCAAAGTCAAAGTCAAAGTCAAAATCATTTATTCCAATTAGACCAATTTATTATTAAACACTAATTGCTTAACTTTAAGCGTGAACCGTACTTTGGCTTGCCCACTGGTAAAATTTTGTTAATGTTTCAACGTGTTTTATGCAACCTTGACATTGGCAGAATCATCGTTAACCCGATGGAGCCATAATTAACCAAAATTGGAATTGGAATTGGACCATATAAAGGTACTTTTGAAAGTCAAGAAATGCATAATTTGAGTGACACGCATGCCTATGTGGTATATTAGGCTTATTCAAAGGACATAATATGTATGATGACAGTATTAAAGAACCAAAGAATAAATTGTTTTAGAGAAAAAAATATGCACAATTACCTAGTTTTATTAAAAACATTAAGAATAATAAGGTTTTCAATAAATAAAAGTATAAAATACTGCAATCGGCCATGTTAACCGAAACATTAATCACAGTGAATGACGTCACGCCTCAGTAAATGTCAATCACAGCCGTACGTGTTGCTTGAACTTTTGACAAATTTTATCGAGGCGTGACTTCACAAGCGATGCTATGACATCAACGAGCGTTTTCGCGCTTAATTCAAATTAGATAGAATCGATACTGGATTAAATCGTGAATTAAACTATCAATCCTCGATTAATTGTTCTTTTACCTAGTTGTTACTAGACAAGTTACTGGATATAATCAGTTTAAAATTCTGTAGTACAGTTTATTGATAAGCTTGCAATCAAGAATTAACTAACGTTGATGGACGGCATTCGCAGTTGAAATCAATTCATTATAATATTATTAGACGTGTAGTAACTATATTATAAAAGGAGATTTCATAATTCAGGAGGATTCAGTCATAATGCCTATTTTGTAACCTTAAAACTCAGTAACACTGCCCGACCAGGGAATTTAACCCGAGATGATGCTCAGCAGCTGACTGCTGAGCATCATCAGCAGCGCTTGGGCCCACTAGACAGTTCCATTCCACCTTTGATAGTATCGGCACATAGCATCACGCCTGTATTACCCGAAGGTGTAGGCAAAGGTGTACAAAGTTGTACACCCACATTTCGCCAATGCTGTTATTAGTCCCATGTAATAGGTGGTGAGCCTATTGCCATCTACCGGGTATAATTCCAAACTCCGGGCTGCTACTGAGAATAACCTAACAGAAAAACTAAATAACATTGCGACCCGGGAATTGAATCCAGGACCTCATGCTCTGCAGTCGTGCTTGAGACCACTAAACCAACGAGGCAGTTAGATAGTATCGATGTCCAATACTATGGATGTTATCAAAAGTATCGATACTATCTATCGTCAACACTAGTACCGGCAGTGATGCCAACTCAGCGGATTTCCCCCCAAATTTAGGAGGAATCATGATGTACAGGGTTTTTTTTAGGGGGTACATTTATTTAGGGGGGTTTTTTAGGGGGTACAGTATTCAAGAAAACAAATTGAATGTGTATAATCAAAAAAGAGTATACATTGGAAAATAATAATGTAAAATGACACATAACATAATCTCTATACAATTTATATTAAGCCTCGAACCCAACCAACAAACTAAATCAAATATAAAGTCCATGCGCGGCTATAACTAATATATCAGAAAACTATAATACATTGTGATTAGGGGCTTAGCTACCACCATATTAGCCGTATCAATAATACGGGGCCTCTGAGCCACAAGGCCCCCAAAGTCTGTATTATGAAGGCAAAAAATCGCAAAATGTTATAAAAGGGGACCGAGTAAATTAATATTGATACAGGGCCTCTTATGCACTAACTACACCACTGATTGTGATCGAAGTAATAGCTCAACGGTCAGCGTGCTTGAACACATATAAATACAACAGCTATTATTATAATAATAAATCTCCTCTGGGACAGTTCGGCGAACGTTACCTCATCTCAAGAGACTGACGTGAAACCGGAGGGAATATTAAATTAGATTTTTAAGACCAATGAAACTAATACAAACTAATAAATGTCATGAAGTCTACTACTACTACGACGACTAGCTGCCCCGCGTTTTGTATGCTTCTCGTAAAGCATACAAAACGCGGGGCAGCTAGTGGCGAGCTCTTGGTGAGTGGCGACACTGCGTTCCTGATTACCCCAGACAGTCGGTCAGGGCCTCGTCTCCAGTTTGCTTTCATTGGGTAGCTGGAATTGAACCCAAGAATGCCCGCAGGACTCTCAACTCTGTCTTGCCTTAATTGCTTGGCCAGAGAGGGGTCGCCAGAGCTATATGCTCGGGGGTGGAAGTGTCATGTAAGTAATGGCGTAACAACGTGGAAACTGTCTCCGGGTCTTAGAGACCCGCGATGGTGAATCCGGGGCCGCTCCTCTTAACACCCCTTGCCTCTCACATCCATGTTTGCCTTCTGCCTTTATCAAGGCGGCGTTTGAGGAACCCATGCAGTGAGTTGGCGAGTCACCGTTTGCCAACACATTCTAATGTTTAAGCGTTGAAAGGCAGACGCTGTTTTTAATACCGGCAACCGAATTTTAAATATTCCATAGAGCACGACATAACACAGAGTGGCATATAATATTTATAATATTCATGGAGTTTCGACGCTATATTTTATTTATTATTATTATTCAAATTTACATATAAATTACATTTTTAACTATATATCATAAAAAAAAAAAACAATATACATTTAAAAATATAAAAAATAGTAGGCCACCGGCATCGGGAACAGGGTCTAAGCCACCGGTGGTTAGGGCTCCAGAGAAAGGAACCTCCTCACAATGCGTGCCGTATCGAGGAGTACTGCTTTCTGTATCAGGCCCTTGATCCAGCCGCCTAGCGAAAGTCTTTTAAGATGTTGATCAAGACTTTTCGCTATTAGTCCGTTAGCCGAAACGACTATCGGTACGATGATTGCAGAGTCCACGCCCCACATGTCGACAACCTCGTGCGCCAGATCAAGATATTTGATCTGTTTATCTTTCTCCGCTTTCACGAGGTTTTCGTCATGAGGGATAGTAATATCAACAATCATTGTGCGGCGCTCGAATCGATCTATCACCACTATATCAGGCTTATTGGCGACAATAGTCCTATCAGTGATGATAGATCAATCCCAGTACAATGTGATATGACCATTTTCAAGAACTGGGTCGGGTGTATACCTATAGTATGGCACCGTACACTCCACAAGGTTGTAGTGCAAAGCAAGTTGCTGGTGGATAATCCTGGCCACTAGATTATGCCTGTGCAAGTACTCCCCGTTAGCAAGACGAGAACAACCTGAGATGATGTGTCTAAGGGATTCACCGGGGCGATGACATGCCCGACATATGTCAACCGTTCCATCCCTTAGAATACACCTCCGGTAGTTGTTCGTCATAATAACTTCGTCCATAATTGCACAGACCAACCCTTCAGTTTCCCCAAAGAGATCACCGAAACATAGCCAGGATACCGACGCGAGGAAATCTACATCAGGCCCATGAAGGGCCCGAAAAAATCGCCCGTGTAGCTCCTTACCTTGCCATACCTCCTTGCGGTCATCGGTACCGAGTACGGTAGGTTTACGCCAGTTCTCTTTAGCCAAACCAAGTGGGGCACTACATCTCGGTGCATACCCACGTCGGTTTGGAGAAAATATTCCATGAGACTGCACACCTCACGGTTGTGGAGGGTCTTTGCATTTAAAAAGCCTCGACCCCCACACTTCCGCGGTATGTACAGTCTCATCACCGAAGATCGTGGGTGATGCATCCGATTTGCAGTAAGCAATGTCCGGACCTTTCTGTCCAAGGTATCCAGCTCTGTCTGAGTCCACTTGAGTATGCCGAAGGAGTACATCAGGACTGGCATAACCCAACCGTTAAAGGCGCGAACCTTGTTGCCGCCTGATAAAAGACTATTCAGAACTTTATTCAGGCGGTCAAAAAAGCGCTCCTTTAACGATTGCCTCATGCTTGTGTCACCGATGCCCAAAGCCTCCGACATACCCAAGTATTTATAGGTTTCGGTTGAGGAGAGTGATCAAAGTTTTATGGAATCTGAGATTTGAATTCCCTCAGATTCCACAATCTCACCTCGCTTCACATGCATGACCGCACATTTGGCCACTCCAAATTCCATCCTGATGGAGTTACTAAAGGTTTCTGTTACCTTAAGTAAACCCATCAGTTGCAATTCATAATATATTTTATATTATTATGAGTTATTCTTTGTATGTATGTTGTTGTTGTCATGTCATGTTTATTGTGTGCCAGAATAAATCATTTTTCTTTCTTTCTTTCAATAGACCATTTTTGATGTAAATTTTCCAATCTCATTAGTTCTGCTCCTGTCGGGAATATCTGGCTGTATTCTTATAGTGCAATCATGGAGAGTCTCCGGTTGGTTAATTGGTTTCCCAAATTAATTTAGATAAAAATTCTCACAGGGGCTTCTATGTGTTAGACTTGTGTCTCCAGGCAAGCTCTCCAAAGGACCGGGTTTATTCCCGAGATTAAAGAGAAACATAATAATAATATTTTTTATTGCATTTCCTAAACAACAGACAAATTTACTATCTTATTAGGTTTACTACATTTTTTTAACGAAGTCTTTTCGATAACAAGTTTGCAAAAGACATTTTAAAACACCAAAACTTTAGGGGTTTTTAATCGATATTGAGGGGAATTTGAAGTTGGTCCTAGGGGGAAATCTCTGTTGGAGTTGGCATCACTGAGTACCGGGCATGCCGTTGTTACCATACCACTTTCCGTAGTATTATTGTACTCTGTGCATACCACCGGGCACCGTCACCGTCCATCAAGCGCCCGGGCCCCAAGCCCTGTTCTGTTTAGCCAGTCGTTATCGGTCCCGTGGGTCCCGTGTCTGGGCCATAATTAATAAACTAGTAAATTATAGAATAATAATTTTGGTGTCCTCATTTCAGTTTTTGAACATATTGTTTTGTTTTTGTTCATCAGTCTAAAAGGCTTTTACCACGAACAGTATCCGAAATCCGCACGTAAAATTGTCACAACGAAGTTTTTTAAATTTATTTTTGTCGAGCGAGACCGAGTAGTCTACGGACTCTACGGCAAAGAGAGTCTACGGCCGCCGCACGCAACTTTAGAAGCCGGCTTGGACGGAGGTAATTGCATGCAGTTTAAATGAATCTATAACGTAATAAAACTTTTTTTGACATAAATATCGTAGTTCTCATGAAAGGAACAAAAGAAAAATATCACTTCGCTTCAATTGATAATATTGGTACAAGTGACCTAAATAACAGCAGCAAAAAGTGGACAGAGTTAATTTATTGGATAAAACCAATCAGTTTATTACTCGTGTTTCATTATAATCAAAGTTATTTCGTAATATCCACATGCATTTTTTAACTCGAATTAAAGCAGTTATAAAAAAGAAAAAACATTACTGAAATAATAACATGACAAAAAAGAGATCATCCCTTTTAAGTGTATTAGTTATGTATTGGTTGAATTAATTTCTCTATTATTATTAGTTTGTATTTAATTTAATTATAAATAATATGATGGTTATTTGAATTCAGGATAAAGTGCATTTCTTTTTGAACTACCTAACCAATAATATTTTGATTTTTTTGATATACTTTCAACTGTTTCATTTAGGTCAAATATTTCCATAATCAAAGAAAAGCATATCTAGAGGTTTTAATTAAAATAAATCACGGTCTATCTAGTTACTTAAAAAAATACCATGCTCATCTACTTTTATCTGGGTCAGTGGGTTGTCTTAGGGGCTGTTATATATAGCATCACACCTGTACCCTATAAAGGTTTAGGCCCAGATGTACCTACTGTTGTACCACCTGCATTGTAGCAATGCTCATATCATGTTTCATATATTTGCTTTGTTGGTATGCATAATATATTCAGTAGACATTTTAATGAGACAGTTTTCAAATAATCCTATTATTGAAAGAGTGTTATTTTTGAGGGTCCTTATTAGCTATAACTAGGCATGTATCATCTGCAAACTGATAACATGTTCAGTGGTTGATACAATTGCCCATATTGCTTACGTAAGACAAGAAATGGAGTGGTCCCAAAACTGATCCTTGAGCCGTGCCCTCAGTTACTTCGATCGCTTCACTCAGAGAGCCATCGATCTTAACAGCAAACTTTCGGTTTTGAAGGTAGTTTTCACACCAGTTGAGTAAAGGGCCCCTAACCCCACTAAGTTCCGGTTTTTGGATTAGTTTTTTGTGATCCAAAGTGTCAAATGCGCGTGAAAAATCGATAAATAACGCAAGAACTACTTTTTTCTCGTTCAGGTGCTCGTTGACCTCATCTGTGAATTTAGGTAACAGGTCTGATGTGCCCTTACCTGTTTGAAACCCAAATTGGTTCGGATAGATGACATCATGTTTCTTATAAAATGAATGTATTTGTTGACATACATATATTTCTACAATTTTGACAATAGAAGAAAGCAATGTTATTGGGCGAAAAAAGTGTGACTCTTGATTGCATTTTGTAATACTGAGTTAGAGAGTTGAATAATATATTTTCGAAAACTTTACTTAACTGGCGACAATGAATTAACACAAGGAAAAAGTAAAATGAGTTAGTAAAACGAGTAATATATCTGCCTAGCTTTTTCCCAATTTTTTTTTTTTTTTTATATAAAACGTCCCACACTAGGAATTTCTTCCTGTGTCGTGGGTGCGTTTACAGACATATAACCTCACAAGCACACAAACACCCAGACCCGGAGCAATTATCCATAGATCGTACAAATATATGCTCCGTGCAGGAATCGAACCTGCGACACGCAGCGCAGCAGTCGGTCTCTCGAACACTGCGCCAACCGCGCTGTCAAAAATTAATTTTATAATAATTACATTGGGGTCGGCTTCCAGTCAAACCGGATGCAGCTTAATACCAGTATTTTACATGGGGCCTATCTGACCTCCACAACCCAGTTACTGGGTAACACTATATCTCGTGGTATGACTGGTTGTCAGACTTTCAGGATTCTGACTACCCGTAATGGCTGTCATAGATCTTAGTTTCACAACCGGGACCGATGGCATAACGTGCTATCCGAGGCAAGTTAGTAAAACGAGTAAAATAGAAAAAAAAAAACTAAACTAGCATATAAAATATCAAGTGATCAACTTAAATACGAAAGCAGGCAAAAATACTAACTAAAAAAGACTTTTATACCATGTAAGCAACTCTAAAACTAGATTGAGTTATTACATTAATTGCATCTAAAAAATTCCTTGGAAGATGTGTTTATGAGCTGCGGTAATTAGATTGTAAGTTACTGTTATACTACTTAGGTATTTTTTTCTATTTTAGTATATGATATACACATACATAGAAACACAATTGGTGAGATCCATTCTGGCAGGTATTTAGAATGTATTGGTAGTAAAAAAGGTGCGTTTCTGGTAGGCGTTTAAACACAACCCATTAGTTAATTGTAATCCTGTTTTGCTTTTTTTTTTGTATCATTATTTCTTTGTTCTACATGATATTTACTTTAAATCACCATAATTAAAACATAACGCAGCATTGTGGAAGTAAAATATATGCATGATTTTGAATATAATGTGACTTGTCAAATTGTCAATAAATAAGTAGAATATAGTATATAATAAGTAGAATTATTATAGTGAATGTTTTAAATAACTATATTTTCAAGCTATCATATTTAATATTTGTAGACACTCAGTCTGTCACCCACTTGTGTTTCAGTAGTTATTATTCGGTTTTATTGACGCCTTTAATTTGACTTTGAATTCACTCGTTTAAATACGACCCTTATTCAAAATACCATTATTTAGTGACTCTTCCTTTACAAAACATGCAAAGGAAATAAATATGAATTTATGGTTACTAATCTGGCATGCTGCAGGGTTGGTTTGTCCTCTACATATATTATATGTACGTATATTATTCAAATATACCTACTTAAACTAATTTGTTTGTTACAGTAATAAGTCAAAATGTCTGGGTCTGTGAGGTTGTTACGAGTCTGCACGCCTCTACAGCGGTCATGGCACTTTCGGCTGTCAAGTTCTTCAGCAGTAGTTCCCCCAACCCCTGGTGTACCATACACTAAACTTAGTATTGGAGTACCAAAAGAGATTTGGGAAAATGAACGAAGGTATTATATTTTATTGCTAATTTTTATATTTATGTGTAATTGTAAAGCTTTTCAACCATACACTAATCTATTGTACTTGACACTAACTGTGCCAGCGACACGGTTCGCGTGGATGTCGTAAATTAATGTGTATGAACTCAAATTCATTCATAATAATTAACAAATTTTCGACGTGATTCTTTAATTTGGCATAACTTTTTTATTTATGAACCGATTGACATGAAACAAACACAAAATGTTGAGTGAAGCTTACCACATTGTATTAGTGAAAACCACATGAAATCGGATAAGCTGTTTCTGAGATTAATAAATTATTAAAATATTAATCTTATCACCCATAGATTATTAAAATTCAACATTTTACTTTCGTTTTCCGTATGTCATTACTTCCCAGAATATGATCCTTCTTAGCATCATTATCGGGTGGTGTAATAAGTGAGTGATTATATTTTTCCAAAATCAACGGTTGCGATCCTTGGCTAGGAATATTGATTTTTCAATAATCCAATGATGCAGTTTTAGTTTTCATCAAAGTCGGGCCCGAGATTCCTTTGAATATTTTTTCGCTATTCCTTATAGTTTCGGATTTAGCCATCCACTTGAAAAATTCAGCCGAAGTATTTAAAAATATAAAAAAAATGTAGGCCATCGGCGTCGGGTACGGGGTCCACTGCCACTGGTGGTTAAAGGCTTAGGGGCTCTAGAGAGATAAATCTGGGTATTATTATTATTGCATTTCTGCTTTCCGACTCAAATGAAAGACATGACAATCACCTTTTTAAAGCATGAAAATTACTTGTGTAAATTTATAAGCACTTGCAGTCATCAATTCCTGATTTCCTGAACCTGCTCTTTTCCTGCCAACTGTCTATTAAATTTTGTGGCGATTGTAGTTTTCTCTGATATTGTTTGCTTGTTATGTTATCTTATTTGTTGTGAATATTGTATAGACCGCAGGGCCCAGTGCAGAACATTGGGGCACTCTTGCCCACTTTTTAAATTCCGGAGTAACCATCCACAATGTGTGGGGTATGACTTAAATTTTGAAAAGTAACCCCTTGTTCCATACACAATCAAATGCTTTTTGTACATCTAAGAATGCAGACGCACACTATTCTCCCAACTCAAGCGACTGTCGGAATTCGCATACTCTATATATCTTTACCTTTGTGAGGGACAGTGGGGTCTTCTTGCGGAGCCCAACTGGTTACAACAAATACTGAGGTATTATTTTCGATCAGATGACAGTGGTTTAATTTTATGAAAAACTAATCAATATGATTGATTTTTCGTAAACGCTTTAAAAACGAATACTATACAGGGATGATTTTCAGCAATTAGGCTCAAGAAAAAAAAATCCTGAAACAAGTGGGTGATGTAAATAGTCATGTCAAGTCACAACAACGTCATCAGAGGATGACGTTGAAGAAGCAACAGCTATTTACATCACCCACTTGTTTCAGGTTTTTTTTTGGAACTGTATGCCTAATTGGATAGTAAATAATATATAAACTTAGGAGCTTCAGGCAATATTTAGAAAAAAGGAGTCTTTGCAAAGTGGCATATAAGCTAATATACATGAAACAGAGGACTTTACTTAAAAACACAAATTTCAAATTCGTATGAAATAGGCAAGAATAACTATTGTGTCTTTGAAAGTAACATTATTATATTAAAATGGAGACTTGATCATCCTATCACTTCAAAATGGAAACTCTCCATCTTACCTCTGTCCTATGCAACTGTTAGCTGAGAGAAAGAGTTATTCTACTTTAGAAGAGATTTTATGATGATTAACTTATTTTCAGAGTTGCTGTAGTACCAGCAGTAGTTAGCAAATTAGTAAAGAAAGGTTTCAGTGTCAATATTGAAGACAATGCTGGAGCATTAGCGAATTTTCCAAATAAGAATTATGAGGAGGCCGGTGCTAAAGTTACCAGCTTAAAGGACACATTCCAGTCTGGTAATACTTTGATAATACTTTAAAGCTTAATTCTTTGTTTTAATGATAAGTTTTTCTAATGTGTTTCTTCTTTTTAGATATCATTTTAAAAGTCCGTCCACTAATAGACAGTGAAGTACAAAATGTAAGAGCAGAAGGAACACTTATATCATTTTTATACCCAGCACAAAATCAGGAACTAATAAAAAAGTTATCTGCAAAAAAATTGGATGCATTTGGTAAGATCTTCATTAAAATATCATGTATTAAGAGCAATTTAATTTAGAAATATCTGAGGTTTTCGCGATCACTACACAATATAATAAAACAACTTTTAACGGGATTAATTGCGTGTATTAGGTTTGTGATTAGAAATGTCATTAATGTGTTTTCTTTAATGCTTTTTTTTTTCGGACAGCAATGGATTGCATTCCTCGTATAAGTCGAGCGCAGGCATTTGATGCGCTTAGCTCTATGGCGAATGTGGCGGGATACCGCGCTGTGATCGAGGCTGCGGCACATTTCCCACGATTCTTTTCTGGTAAGGACCGGGATTTAGCATTATTTTGTTGAGTTACAGATCGGATTTTGTTTTGTTTGTTAGTCAATACCTCCTTGTTCTAAACCGATTCTAATTATTGAAAGGGATTGTGAGCGATGTAGAAGCAACGCATTTGTCTATTGTTTTGAAGCTTGTGTAGTTGTTTAGTTTTATAAATATTATAAATAAAATTGACAAGGATAAGCTCAAGATTTTTCTGTTTCTTAGGCATAGTTGCATTTTGGTAGAATGCATCTTTTCACAATTTTCGATTACGTTCCACCCTTTATAAATAGGACATTTCATTGACCATTATATAAAATATAATTGATAATAATGGAGGATAAAAAGTTGGGAAGAATTGTAAAAACTACAATTTAGTTGCAGTTAGTAGAAGAAGATGCCTGTTTAGGGGTAATAAAAAAAATGTGTTTTATCTAGAGCCCGCGACGGGTAACTATTGCTGCTTGAGAATAACAGAGGTTAATGAATTGCCATGCTCTTAAGGTGCGAAACATGTAGGACATAGATTTAATAACGAAAATGGTGTCATATATAGGTCAGATGACGGCCGCGGGACGTGTGCCACCGTGCCGGGTGCTGGTGGTGGGCGGCGGCGTGGCGGGGCTGGCGGCGGCCGCGCAAGCGCGCTGCATGGGCGCCGCCGTGCGCGCCTTTGACACGCGGCCCGCTGTGCGCGAACAGATTGAAAGCCTCGGCGCGCAGTTCATTACTATGGACATGAAGGTCAGGGCAGTGACCTCTAACTTATGACTCAATTGGTCGCTTACCGCGTCTTGCTTATATTATGGTTTCTGGTGGTTCCTCAGTCATGGTGCATTATTTTAAGCCCTACATAATTTAAAGATTTGATATCTATTTCATCGGCGATCGGCGATTTTATACCTGCTATATCGCGTTTCGATGACCCTGCATTCAAGCGCGATATCTAAATTGATTGTATTGCCTTCTGACGATCCTTTTCCCTCAATTGTGATTATCACAATCAGTTGCGAGCTGGCAAGTTTCTGTATCCACATGCCGTAACTATCGACCAAAGGTGCAGAGTACCTATACAGTTCAATCACTACACCGAACTTTCGAAAAGTAATTTAATAACCGGTTGCCGGCTACTGAATGTATCTTGTTTACATACCACATAAAGGCAAAAAGTGTAATAATTATGTTAGATTACGGACAAAGTAATCTTGTACACCCTACACCTGTGTCCTGGAGGAACCTTTATAAGTAATTGTATTTATTTTCGAAACACTTGATACAGTGCACCGAAAGTTGCCATTAGTGCGATCAATTTAGCGTTATCGCTCATATCTTTAGCCGATTGTAAACGGCGAAGTATACTGTAATAAATTATTATGTTCAGTCAATACACTGCACCTGAACAAATTCACTTGCTGTATTGAAATAATTGTTTCTAGCTGAATAGAGTACAATGAGATCTAGCGGCATGACCTATATCTGCACATTAGTGAAACTACATACATGTATTGCGCATACGTATATTACAGACAATTAGTAGACTGTGGTCAAAGTACATGTATCACGTTTCTTACCATGGCTGCAGGCTTGTTTTATCCGCTGTATCACGTGTATTCTGAATGTGTTATCAGGAATCTTGTGCTTATGAAACTATTTGTTTACAGAGGTGGGTGTACCCTAATCCTAGTGGTTGGGGTGCAGCGTCCACCCTGGCCTTGGCTGCTATCGCCAATGGTAATTTCCAGATCAAATGGCTCTTAGATCTAGATACTTAGTCACGTAATATTTATTCACTTTATTTGTAACGTTTGTTTTGTATCGCTAAATCTTATGTAAATTGCAACATTCAATGCACCACACCTTGAGTAGTTATCTGAACGTGATAAATTGTTTTTCTTTATTCTTATATGGTATTGGTTTAACATGGTATGCTCATATATAGGTTGATTGAATGTTTGCCGTACATAATCGTGTTTATTTATATCATGTTATATAATGTCCATTATATTTTTTAACACGTTTTGGTGAACATTTCATTCTTAGAGATGTATATATTAAACTTTGTTTTACTTACACAAGTGTCACTACCTTAAATCAAAAATAAATATTAAATACTATTTATACGAGTTTATGAATTGGTAAACATTGAAAAATATTAATTTGTATCCATTTAGTTTATTTGCGAGAATACACACAATGATAACGATGTACGGAAAAACAACAGATAAAAGTAACTAAACAACTACTATAGATGTAATGAAACAGTTTGGTGATATCTGTAACAGAGATAAGAATATGAAATTAACATAAACTCTTGGATTGTAGCATACTCGTCTTATTCAATGTTAACTCATATTTGGTAACATTAATGTTAGCTGTAAATTGGATGATCACTCTAATGTGAGGAATTTGCGTCGTTTAGGAGGAAGGCGCTGGAGTAGGAGGATATGCCAAGGAAATGAGTCAAGAGTTCCTCGACGCTGAGAGGGCTCTCCTAGGGAAAGAAGCCAGAAACTCGGACGTTGTTATCAGCACCGCACTGATTCCTGGAAAACCGGCGCCAGTTCTTATTCTGGAGGTAACCAACTTTTAATCTTTCACGGTACTCTACTATTGGACTTAGTTCACTGTCTATGCAATTATTGTTTAATATTCGTGTATTTGTGAAGTAAACTGGCTTAATGATTAAGTCATAGATAAATAAAAATTTATCGCCGAAATGTTTGTACGCGCATAACTTCCGAACGACTGCACCAAATTAGTTTTTTTTTGTGTTCGTTGTTGTCAGGACAAGGTTTGTACAAAAGATAATAAAAAAAAACTAACAGAAAATAAATTGCGGTACGAAGTACGCTGGGTCAGCTAGTATAAGATACGATAAAATAACAGATTAAGTATTTTTAACCGACTTCCAAAAAGGAGGAGGTTATCAATTCGGTTGTATTTTTTTTTTTTTATGTTTGTTACCTCAGAACTCCGTCATTTATGAACCGATTTGGAAAATTATCTATTGTATTGTTAAAAAGTCATGTCAGTCAAATCTGAGAATCAGCATCATATTATGAAATGTTAAAATATATAATAACATATAATATATATATATTACATTTTACATTTTATAATACATATAAAATATATAATATGTTATTATATATTTTAAACATTATTAATTGCTACATAGCCAACGGGTATGATTATTAGCACCTTTTGTATTGATTTTTTAATTATTTTTATTTAATAGGTATGATGATAAATTATAAATACGACATGATTTAATTTTGCAGCATCCACGCGAACGGAGTCTCGGGCACGGCAAATAAAAAAATAGAAGTACCTATATGAAAAAAAAACAATCGGTTTATTATGAATATGTTTTATAGAGTAATAAGTAATTTTAATCAGTGTTGTTAAAATTCATTCAGTATATTTTTATCACATTCGCGAAATATTTTGCTGATAAAATTTTGATAACATGTTACACGAACAAGCGTCAAAGTAACTATCAATATTATATTCACAAAAACGTTCTTAACATATTATAATATTATTATGAGTATTAAATTGTCTGTGTAATTAGAGAAGACATGTCTCAGATAAGTGTGACCCCTAACTTTGTGGAAAGGCACCATAAAGCCTAAAATATGTACGTAATTACATAATTATGCTCTTGCCACGTCTTGTTTACGATGCCATTATTCGTAAATACAGTAATGTTTTATTAATATAAATGATAACATATTTGAAATCAATCAAAAAAAACATTTATTGATAGCTAGCTGTCCAATCAAAGATAGAGATGAAAATCTGTGAGGGTCACGGCGATCCCGTAACACCGTTAAGTAATTGGACTAAAAGGACTGTGTCGTTTTAGTCGGTGGGAGGAAATAAAACGCCTCCCAATAGGTTGTCAAAAATACTTGATATTTATCTTAGTCTCGTACTAATGCTTCTTTAACTTTAGGATGCTGTTCGTGACATGGCTCCCGGCAGTGTCATAGTGGACTTGGCAGCGGAGATGGGTGGCAACGTGCAGACGACGAAGAAGGGCGAGATCATCAAGGTACACGGTGTCACACATATCGGGCTGACCGACATGCCGAGCCGAATGCCTTCACACGCGTCTACGTTGTATGCCAATAATATCTCCGGGTTCCTATTTAGCTTGGGTAAGTTATGTTAAAGCTGCAGCTTATCTTAGCTATTCTTAGCCGCAAACCAAACCATGCTGCTCACATAAACGCAGCATGGTATGGTTTGCGGCTAAGAATGTGCCACCAGATTTTTATCTGGGAGTGCTAATACATAAATAAGCGTTTTTATCAAGGATGGGCAGTAGCATTTTTCTGACTGTTCACGTAATGACATACTGCAATCATTCACCACTTTCCTTGGTTAGGTCATTATTCATCCATGGATGGTATCGTAGATCGTAGAAGATAAAGCAACAGCTGCTTTAAGTTTTTGAGAGCCAAAAATTTTCACAGAGTCAAGTTTGTCATTCCAGGAGGATATAGAAATATATTTTTCGAATGACATAATTTCTACCGCTCTAATTTATAGCAAAACTTATTTCTACCGCTTAGGTACCAAGGACCATTTCCACATCAACTTGAAGGACGAAGTTACGCGCGGCGCTATAGTTCTGAAGGCTGGAGAGCTTCTCTGGCCGCCGCCACCTCCGCCCAGCATGCCGACTGTGCCAGCAGCCACTACACCCACGGCAGCCGTTAAGGTGGAACCACCCAACCCCTTCAACGACACCTTGAAAGACGCATTCTTATATTCTACAGGTAAATTTTTTGATTATGGTTTTATTTTTGTTTTATTGACTGGAAATAGATGGCTATTATTGAATTTTTTATATGGAATACATCAACACACTCATTTCCAATTTATATGGTAAAGGATGTTAATAAATACAGCATACAAACGGTATAGTACTGCTGTTTGTTTCGGATTGGTAGTAGAGAGTTACCGGACCTAGGTGTCGTGGTGGCCGAGTGGTTACTGGTCCGCCTCTTGAGCTACAGTTGGTGGGTTCAAACCTGCCATGTACGAATGTGGAATATTCCATGTTCGCAGCAGGCTAGCGTGGTGATCAATGCTCGTGCCTTCTCTATATGAGAAGAGGCACGCGTCCTGCAGTGGGACCGTTATGGGCTGGTCGTGTCACCCACCGACCTTCAGACACGACGCGTACGAGAACACAACCATTATGGTTATTACTCGAATACTTACTATGGAACAAAGGAGACGATTATAACATAATATTTACAGGAATGGCCAGTTTGATTGGCTTGGGAATGGCGGCTCCTAATCCAGCTTTCACCACTATGACAACCACACTGGCTTTATCAGGTAAATATAGATATTTATTCGTTTATTTTATTAACTATATTTATCTGTTTGGATTTTTTTTCGGTTTACCCAGCAGAATGTGATAAGAGATGTAAAGACTTTATTATACTTTTAGCTTATTGAGTGCCATGACACCTGCTCGTTTTCATTTTGCATAATTCTATTAAAGAAAGCGCAAAGCAGGCGTTTTGCGTTTTTGAGCTATCAAACAACGAGCTATATTTCAAGTGGGCGTGGATGGCCAAACTCGAAAATATTAATTACTAGCGAAAATTCTCAAAGGAGCCTCGTGCACGACTTTGATGAAAACTAAAACTATATCATTGGATTTCTGAAAAATCTAGTATTTCTAGCCAACAATGGAACCCAGATCTGGATTTGGCAATACCGCCCACTTGAAAAATTAACTTTGTATAAACACGTTAATTACACTTACTTTAGGCCAGGTAGAACAACAAGATAATAATAAAAATATAATAAACAGAAGTAGTTTAGGCGTCGCAGTGTTCCTCCGCATTCCTTTCGTCTGGTAAAGAAGAATGCCATTAATTTATTGGTAAAAAAGGGTAATAATATTAATACTTTTTACTTCATTAGGCGTGGTGGGCTACCACACAGTGTGGGGCGTGGTTCCCGCGCTGCACTCTCCGCTCATGTCCGTCACTAACGCGGTGTCCGGCATTACGGCTGTCGGTGGACTCCTACTAATGGGCGGCGGATACTTACCCGAGACCCCTGTTCAGGTAAAATTAATCTTTTTCTTACATAGAAGTCTTTAATGTGATTCGAAGCCAAACTTGATGTCGGAGCTGTCTAAGCCACCCGGAGGTCTCCCATAATGGACAGTTGGTTGGATTTACTTCTTGTATCTGCATTTGGTATCAATATTACATGTATTAGATAAGAGAACATTATCACTTTTCTCAGTAACAAAGCCAATTATATTTAGAGGACTGTCTTTACGTCCAATTCCCCGAACCCCCCTAAATCCTAGTTTTATTTTTTTGTGTTCCCTTAAAGCTTATTAAATAATCGTTTATTCCAGATAAGTTTCTTCATTACTTATTTGTGTTATATTCTCTCTCTCATCGTGTGGTTGATGAACTACCTAGTAGAGTTTAAACTCGCGTTTGACATGGCTTAACACACCATCGAGAACATCTCTTAGGTGCGCTGATATCCTAACGATGTTTTCCTTCACCATTTAAACAAGTGATAATAAATTGATAATACGCACATGACTCGTAAAGTCAGTGGTGCGTGCCTTGGATTCGAACTTGCGACCTAAGAGTTTCCCGTCCAACGGTCATACCACTAGGCTATCACTGTCTTATCATGACTATATCACGTGTTTGCTGAAACAGATTTACATTTATTTGATGTTTCATTATTTAGCTAATGTTAAGATCCTAACGCCTGTTAAATTTATCAGTAATAATTATTTAGTTATGTAACAAAGACAAAGACCTTCCTTTTTTATTTAAATTGTACAATAATGATGTCATAAATTTTACAATTTATTTGTTTATCTCAGTGGTTGGCCAGCACTGCGGCTCTCATATCGTTCGTGAATGTGTTCGGCGGGTTCCTCGTAACGCAGCGCATGCTTGACATGTTCAAAAGGTAAACAGAACATTTGCCATAATCACTTTGTATACAACGTTATCCACATGTATTGTATTACCCATGTGTTTTCCGTGATTTACTTGTCCTCCGCCCTCGCCCTGCAATAAATTTCTAGATGCGGCTCACACAGAACCAGAATGAATTACATGCAGATTATACAAAATATTATAAGTAAAACACTTTTTTTTAAGCGAAGGCTCCGTATTACAATATTTTTATTGTACTTCAAAAATGTTGAATAGCTTTCTGTAATAGCTGTACACGCTAGGGCATTACATTCGTTTCTGTCTTTCTAGGCCTACTGACCCTCCAGAATATGGGTACCTGTATGCTATTCCTGCAGCGGCACTGCTTGGCGGTTACCTTACTACTGCTATGCAGGTATAATTGGCAGCGTATATTGTTAGTCCATTTAATGTAGTTCTTTTTGTAATTTGTCCTATAGTAAGCGAGGCTTAGATCTTTTGGAACCACAGATCACTATTTTATATGTTTGGAACTGAGTAGGACACATCCCTAGCTAGTAATATGCAGTACAGCTTGAAGCGTGGGATGATGTCACTGACAAATCTGAATGCTTCAATCCTAGTAGTAATCTAATTTGTTTACTAAAGTTTCCGAATCAGGCGTTCGAGCACGGATCTTTTCGACAAATTTGTCGACTCGATAAAAGTGTTCATGTATTGAATTTTATCGTTATATCATCAATTTTTCAAATTTGACGTTTAATATCGACAGACGTGTCGATAAAAAGAATCATGCTCGCTCGCACCGCAGTTCGTCAAATGATGATAAAATATTATTAAAAAATATCTTTTTATAGGGTTACCCTGAAGTACACCAGATGGCATACCTTGCTTCGTCTTTGTGCTGCGTTGGAGCCCTTGCTGGACTGAGCTCACAGACTACCGCTCGAAAAGGAAATTATCTTGGAATGGTAAGGAATATTTAAATTCGAAACTTAAGGCATAAAAAAATATTCTTTGCAGCCAGTGATTAGAAAAGGCATCCATAACATTGTTATTGTTAGTGTTCGCAGCTACAGACTCGGCCCAAGACCCGCTCATTGTAATCTTGATGACATTAGTCTTAATCTACTGATCATTGTAAAGGCATTGAGACATCTATGAATTTAGTGACAAAATTCCTTCATATCTACTACATTTTCGTTCTATTAGTTTAAGTTAAATTGTTTTCTTAAAGTAGCAAGTTTTAGTTTCCAGTCTTTATCTAGTTTCTGTTGAATATGTAGTAATTTTGTTACATTCGGCTATGATTGAAAATAAAAATAACACTTGCATTCGTTTTTAAGTCTGAACTAATGTTAGTAGAACATAGTACAAAATCTGTTAAACGAGGCAACTTGGGTTTAGCTCGACACTTCTATATCTTGATGATACTTTAGTAATATGAGGTTGCAAAGACACCAATACACCTATTCAATGTATCTTTGTAAAAAAAAGATAGCTTTGACACGCTTTTTCCCTTTTAAGATTGGTGTAGCGGGAGGAATCGCCGCAACTTTGGGCATGCTAACACCGAGCCACCCAGTGTTGGCTCAAATGTTGGGCGTTGCTGGCATTGGCGGCCTTATCGGCAGCACTATTGCTAAGAAAATTGAAATCACCGATCTGCCTCAACTTGTCGCTGGTTTCCACAGGTAATGTGACCAAAACATTGTATCTAATAGTTCTTGAACAACCAAAGTAAGTAGAAGAAATGTAATGTTACAGAAAAATGCACAGAGCCATAATTTTGTAAATCGTAATGAATGAAATTTTTAATGGGCTTTATTCGAAAAAGTTTATTATTTATCTTATAGCTATAAATTATAAAGGTGCAATTGCAACGTTTATCCGAAGATGTAAAAATATAATGCTGGCAAAAAACTTGCACAAATCGACTCTTCTGATAAAATGTATTTTGTTGTTTTTTTGTAGTCTTGTCGGGATGGCGGCGGTATTAACTTGCTTGGCCACATACATGCACGATTTCCCCGCAATGGCAATGGACCCCACTGCCGCTACGCTTAAGACCGCGCTCTTCCTCGGCACATACATCGGTGGAATCACGTTCACGTAAGATGTGCATTGATACAGACGAAAACAATTTTATTGCTGATATGTAATTGCATTGCTTATTTAGATAAGCATGCCCTGAATTGATTTGGACTTCTACAATAATAATTTAGATAATAACATAATCTTATCAAAATTGTGTAGGTAAAATATATAGCTTTTCCTGTATGCACGTTATTGACGTATTGTTTTCATAGGTAATTCTATAGATAATCGTGTGCAAAGATATAATGATAAGGGTAATTTAACTAAATACCAAAATATGCCAACTTTAATTTAACATAATGTATTCTGTCAAATAAATATGTACACCGAAAAAAAAAAAACAAAATCAGCATATATATTATGCGTCACACAGATTTATTATGTGAAATGGCCATCTTATATCTCAATACATACCAAATTATTGTAATACACACTACAAAAAATTATTAGACACCTATTAAACTCTAAGCATTCATAAGATTGAAAACATTGCTTAAAAAAAATTGAGTGAGTACTATTTAACCGACTTCAAAAAAGGAGGAGGTTTCTCAATTCGACCGTATATATATATTTTTGTGTGTTCGGGGATAACTTCGTCATTTATGAACCGATTTTGATCATTCTTTTTTTGTTGGAAAGAAGATATCTCAACGGTGGTACCATGATAAGGAAACCAGGATCTGATGATGGATCCCCGAGAAATCGAGGGAAACCTTCGAAAATTGTAGGGGCGACAAGTGCATTTGTTAATTTTTTCATTAAGTATTTTAAAGCACTACTATTTAATGAAGGTGTGGAGTCGATCTGATGATGGAGCTGGAAGACAGTCGAGGGAACTCTTTAAAGATTTACAGCAATTACCTGGTGTTTGGGCTTGATTAATTTGTATTGATGAGAACTTTACACCTAGATGGGTTGTGACTGTAATAAGGGGTCTGATGATGAAGACGAAGGACAGTCAAGGGAACTCCTCAATGTTTTACAGTAGCTACCATGTTTTGTTATGTATGTCCGTCGATATCTTTTTTTGAAAGAGTAGTCCCCAGAGGTGGTCCCATTTAAATTTAGTAAAGATCTGATGAAGACCTTCGAAGTTAGACGATGGAACTCTTCAATGAATTATAGCAAATCACTCTCAATTGCTGTAATCGCATGTTCATGTATAGTTCATGCCACTCAATACCTGCATAGCATCATGCCTGTATTGCCCGATGGGGTAGGCAGAAGTTTCCAATGTTGTACACCAACATTTCACCGATTATTATTATTATAATATATAGTTCTTTTAAAATGATTTTATTATAAGCAAATTTTGATATTATTTTAAACTTTTTAGTGTAGTAGATTTTTGAAGGCGGTTTTCTTTTTTTGTTTAAAATTAATTTATTAAACTTTCGCGATTCGAACACAATTATTGTATAACAAATTATTTAATATAAATACAAACAAAATATTTTTTGCGCGATTTAGTCCCGTTTGAATTCAAAAATTGAGTGTAATCTGAAGTGGCCCAAATTCGTTCCTTGTCATAACCTACTTTCTAACTTTACCTAACCTACTTTCCATTTTAAGATTAGTTTATTTGGAATTCAATTAGTATATTTCGTAACAAATCATTATTTTAGTTATTAAAATACCTACTATTTCTGGTTGGTAATCCAGACCTATGATGTAAACTTTTTTGAATTGTTTGGTTCTGCAAGTCTTGATAGACAATTTGTTTATTTGTGGTCTGTATTAGTCACAAAATACTTTTTATAATTAAGACAGAGATATACGCGTGCAATAATAAAAAATAAAAATAAAAATTGATAATATTATACTATTGTATGGGGATTTAAGGGGTAATATTATATCGAGTTTTTAAATCAATATGTCCCATTGCAGCGGTTCATTGGTCGCATATGGCAAGCTTCAGGGGTCCCTATCCTCCGCTCCTCTAATGCTGCCGGGGCGTCACGCCATTAACGCGGGTCTACTAGCCGGCTCGCTGGGCTGCGGCGGCGCGCTGCTGGCCTTCCCCGACGTGCCCGGCCTGCCGCTGCTGTCGGCCGCCGCCGTGCTCAGCGGCATACAGGGACTCACTCTCACTGCCGCTATTGGAGGTAATCCTCATCGTAGACGTCACGCCATCAACTGCCGCCGGCTATAACCTTGCCGCCGCCGTCACGTTCAACTATTACGTGACTGCTGCTATTGGAGATTCTTCGCGCAGATTGTTTGCAGTTTAGACTTCTTTACTTCAACTCCTTGCCGGTTTTCATAAGTTGGCAAAATTATCAATATTTTTTTTAAGGTAATAGCTACATTTCTGATGTAGCAAACCAAACTAAATTTAGAACATTCCTGTATTTTACTAACGGTTACTGTATGAGCAAGATGGGACGAATAAAGAGATGTCAAATTGGAATTTAGGCACATCAACGGTTTAAATTGTTTAGTTTTCTACATAAAAATTTTTGTGGAAAAAGAATACAGTCGCGAGCAGGATTCGAACCTTCGCCTCCCGGATAAATACTCCAGGCGCTCTAATCGCTAAGCGACCTCTGCTCCCTACCACGAATTCTTCTACCAAATTTTAATACGTCTTTTGGTGACGTCATTGCCATCTATTCAGTTACAGGAAACTGAACCGATACGCCTAACTTTGAAATTAATACATGTTTTATCCGGGAGGCGCAGGTTCGAATCCTGCTCGCGACAGTATTCTTTTTCCACAAATAAATATAACTTTAGAATTCGCTTAGAATACGTTAAAGCTTAGCGGACACACCAAGTGATTACTTCAGTACATTTATGACGTTGAAGTATAAACAGTTTGTAATAAAATTATATCATGTCGTACACAGGCGCTGATATGCCAGTGGTGATCACGGTTTTGAACAGTTACTCCGGCTGGGCGCTGTGCGCTGAAGGGTTCATGCTGAACAACTCGCTGATGACCATCGTTGGCGCTCTCATCGGCAGCTCTGGAGCTATCCTTTCCTACATTATGTGCAAGGTAAGACAACTGACTGATCTTGAGCGACAAAATTTCCTTGTAATATTGTGTCAATGCAAACCTTTTTTTTTACCGTGGCGAATGTGTTCGCTATATATTGAATATATATTGGACTCTTACCGCCTGAAACTATTTAGATTTACTCTCACATCTTGCTTAAATCATTATATTAATACGTGAAGCAAAATTTTTGTACCCTTTTTACGCAAATTATGCGTAGGAGGAGTATGAAATTTGGCACAATAAAGTATACACTATGTAACAAAAACCCTGTTGTTCCTTGAAGGGTTATATACATATAAACACATCAACACGGTCTAGGGATATTTTAAAAAAAGCGAATTATTATCAATATGTTAATTATTTATATGACATGTATATATTTAAAAGATACGTTATTTAATATTCTACCATTTTCTAGTAATGGTTAAGGTACTTCGATTAAAATTTCAGGATTTTATGGAAAAAAAATGAAGCATAGACGGAAACCGTATATGAATTAACTTTTAATTTATGAGTAAAAACTGAAAAAAATAGAAAAATCATTTAATTTGTGTTTATAAACTTGAAGTTAGTAGTCTGAGAAAGCGCCCATGATGTTCATAACACATCGGCAACGATTCGGCATGCTCAGAACAAGGTTGTCAATGTCTTGCTGCGGAATATTGTCCCATGTCCTTCTGAGGTGCGCAAAAAGTTGATCTTCTGTAGCCAGATTTTCAGGAACTTCCTTCAGAGCTCTTCTTTGCAGCATATCCCACGCATGCTCAATGGGATTTAGATCTGGCGATTGAGCAGGCCAGTCTAAGGCCCTAACATTGTGTGTATGTAACCAAGCTGCTACCGTTCTCGCCATGAGCAGGAAATCTTGCCCCATTTGTGTTCTGTGGGGCAAGATTACGGGCCCCAGCACCTGTTGGACGTATCGTTCTGCCGTCATATTGCCCCGCACCCAAACGAGATCCGTCCGTCCTCCAAGACGAATTCCTGCCCAAACCATAATTGTTCCTCCTTGGTATGGGTGAACTTCCTGAGGGTTCTGAAGACGGCTCCATCGTCCAGGAACTCGCCAAACACGCGTCCTTCGTGAATCTGGATGGAAGCCGAACCTGGATTCATCCGTGAACAGCACATTGGACCATTGTTCACGGCCCCAGTCCACGTGTTTCCGAACCCATTCTAATCGTCGTCCACGATTGCCTCTCCGTAAAGGTGGGACCCGGAGTGGTCTACGAGAGCGTAGATTGCTTTCATGCAGTCGCCTTCTTACAGTTTGGTCACTCACACGCACTTGGTGTTCCACTCGCAGCCTTTGGACCAATTGAGTCGCCGTTGCATTTGGTTGAGCTCGCGCAGTAATTTGCAAAAATCGGTCTTGTCTAGGGGTACTGATGCGACTTGGCCCCCGGTGCCTCTCCGCTACTTCACCTGTGGCACGATAGCGTGTCCACAATCTTGAAATTACATTTTGGTGGGTCCCTATGGCCTCAGCAACATTACGCTGAACAGACCCAGCTTCCAGCATTCCCACAGCTCGTAACATCTCCGCCCTCGTCAAATGTTGGCGTTGCATGGCTACAATACCTCAATTTTAACTTTATCTTTCGTTTAAAAATGAAAAAAAACTGTAACTAAATGTAATTCGTATTGTTTTCTAAATTTCGCACAAATGAAAATTCCCTCTCCTACACATCAAGACATTTTTATGCCACCGAAACAAAAGAATTTTCAAAAATTTGAATTTGGAATTAGTCTGAGATAAATTACAAACTAATCGGTGTATAAAAGATTCCAATGCGGCCAGTACTTTTCGAGTTATTTAATTGAGTATGAAATATCCGTAGACCGTGTTGATGTGTGTACATATAGGCGTACCATTGATGAAAATCTACTCGATAGCTAGTTATTTTTTATAACCAAAATATTTATAAAACCGATACATTGAAAAAAATGTTTTTGGTATCTGAATTAAGAAGTAGTTATCAACTACCCTATGGCCGTAAACGTATGGCGGCGTTTTTGACAAGTTGCTGCGGCAACTTGTGCCGCCAAAATTTTTCAAAGCACGCCGCCGTCTTTAATTGCAAATTAGTGCTCGGAATGTGGCGGCTTAGTAAAAAGGCGTACCCCTTTTTCTAAATCGCCAATATAATGTCTTTGACAATAGAACCTTACTAACGTTCATATTTAAATATTAAATGAATTATGGTCCAATTTCGGCCAGTAGGCGACTATCACTACATAGTATAAAACAAAGTCGCTTTCTCTGTCCCTATGTCCCTTTGTATGCTTAAATCTTTGAAACTACGCAACGGATTTTGATGCGGTTTTTTTTAATAGATAGAATGATTCAAGAGAAAGGTTTTAGTATATAATTTGGCAAGCTTTTGTATACATTGGCTAAAATATAATGATATTTGTTGGAAGTGCCGGAAAAAAATAAGCCGTCTGGGAGCTTTCAACGATAACGCTGCCTAAACCCTTTGAGATATAACTAAATGATGTATGGTGGAATTGTGTATCTTATATAGGTCTATAGAAAAGTCCGCGATGGCATATGTCTATCTCTTAAGGATAACATACTCTATCCATTTAAATACTTAAAAAAATGGGCAATTATAACGCGGTCATTGGAAAGCGGGACCGGGATCAAAATGTCATGATTACTTTTCGTCGCGATAACCGACATCTACGCGGGCGCAGACGCGGGCATCAGCTAGTTAACAATAAAATGATATACAAATAAATCTTTCAAAAGCATTAACGATCTCTAAAGTTATAATATTAAATGGAGAAAGAATATCGTCGTGAGCAGGATTCGTACCTGCGCCTCTAGGATAAATTTTCCCATTTCAAAAATAAAACTTAATAAAATCATAATTTTCGTTTTTTTTTTTGCTTTCGTCTATCAACTATAAGGTTTCTTTAGGAAAACACTAGGATTTGATAACAAAATATAGATAAATATAGAGATACTAGCTGTGCCCCGCAAACCTTGTTCTGCCATATAAATTTTCTGGATGGGCCACCCTTATCATCTAGGGGTATAAAAAATTGCCTACGACCTATTCTCAGAAATACCAAATAAACACAAAAATTTCGGACGGAGGAGTTCGATAACAAACACTGTGACACGAGGTTTTTATATATTTGATAATAGAGAGATATTACTTAATATTTTTGTAGGCAATGAACCGGTCCCTGCCTAACGTAATTTTGGGAGGATACGGTATTACGAGCAGTGGGACCGCGCGGCCGGCCGACGCTACACACACTGAACTGAACGTGGACTCCGTCGCAGAACTTATCCACCGCGCCTCCAACATTATCATCACGCCTGGTAAGAACACAACTAATTAGAAATACTGAGTGGTAGCAAATGGTGACTTCATAAGAGAATAAAAATACTTAGAAATAGAAAGAGTTTTTTTATTTGTGAAATACTTTAGATGGAAAATTCACTAGTATGTCTAACAAGGTAAGGTACTCTTGCTGTTTTATGTTGACAGGAGTGTTATTACTTTCGTTCTGTTTGAGGAACGCCACACGTCAATCCATTATTTACCTACTCCCTATACGTATTAGTGTCAATAGATAGATATTACTATTATTAACAATTTTACAGGATACGGACTCTGTGTCGCCAAAGCCCAATACCCGATTGCGGAGCTGGTTGATATTCTCAAAGGAATCGGGAAAAAAGTGCGTTTCGCCATTCATCCGGTTGCAGGTATATTAATAATCCTTATTTTTATTAACCCCCGACGCAAATTGAGAGGAGTTGTAAATTTAACATTGTTTATCTATCGGTGGCATCGCAGCATCCAAACGGAAGACCCGATTTCAAAATCATCAGTTTTTTGCTAGTTGATGTAGGGATGTGACTGTGTGATGTACTTTTTCCACGCGTCGTCTGATCGATTCTAAATTTAGTATTCTGCTAATTTAATCATATTGTAAGAAGATTTCACCGAAAACCTGCAGAATAGCCAACTCCTCACTAACTTACAGAAATGTATCGTGTTTAGGCTCATTGGTATGATCACAATGAAGGTTATAAAGTTTAAAAAATATGAAATAAAACAAAGTTAGGGATGTTTTAAATTTAAGTTTTATTATACTCTTGAGAAGGAACAGATCATGACAGTAACTTATGGCTTGCTTAGGTCGTATGCCGGGACAGCTGAATGTGCTGCTTGCTGAGGCTGGCGTTCCCTATGATGATGTATTCGAAATGGAAGAAATTAACGAGGATTTCCCTGAAACTGATCTCGTATTAGTTATTGGTAAGTTAGGATTTTTCATGATAATGCTTAGTGTTAGCAAAATTCACATTACTAACAATGACATTATTTGATGACGTCCAACATACTTTGAAAGTCTGATAGCACTATCAAAATTTCGATTGCTAATGTTTTGTTTTGCTTAGGTGCTAATGACACTGTGAACAGTGCAGCTGAAACCGACCCCCAGTCACCCATTGCAGGCATGCCCGTTCTTAAAGTTTGGAAAGCCAATCAGGTAAAGTAATTTATGTATAGATCCGACGTTATCATAATAGTTGTAGGCGGAAGTCCATTATAATAGATGCATATCTACTAGCACACTATGGAAGGTAGTCATGCAATTACCTGTGCATAGAAGCCGAAATGTGTTCTATGTAATACGTCTAAAATCTGACCCGTTCGACCCACATATTCGTAACGTCAAACGTCATATTATTTTATTTTTTTGTATCCGACTGCCTCGTTGGTCTAGTGGTCGCGAGTAGAGTAAGCGCGGCTGCTGAGCGTGAGGGCCTGGGTTCGATTCCCAGGTCGGGCAGTGTATTGAGTTTTTCTGTTAGGAAATTCTCAGTAGCAGCCCGGAGTCAGGAAGTAAGCGGTGTCACACCCCCGTGCTTCGGAGAGCACGTAAAGCAGTCGGTCCTGCGCCTGAACTCTCTCCGGTCGTGTCGGATTGCCGTCCCATCGGAATATGAGAGTGAAGGAAGAGGGAGTGCACCTTTGTTGGTACTATAATATCTCCTGCGTACTTGGTAAGTCCAAGGACGCCGTGACCTATGACTATATTTTAGTAGGTTATTTCCTCAAATTAACACGAGTGAAACCGCGGGGCACAGCTATTATATTATAATTAGTCTTAGTTACTCCGAATTAGGGTTCCACAGGCTGAGTGTTAGTTTCCGACATCCACGCGGACGAAGTTGCGGGCACAGCTAGTCGGTCATATAAACATTTCTTATTACGTGCTTTGGCTGTATACCTTTATTCCCATCTTTATCTTGCACTTGTAGTTTGATAGTTGTTTTACAGTAACTGTTGTACCCAGTACCTGTTATTTTCATATTTCAAAACGAAGCACATGCTAAGTAATATTTATTTATCTTAAACTTAGTGTCCAATACCATCGATAGAATATGACTATAAAATTACCGCGTACTAAATGCTATATATCGATAAGCCTACCGATAATATAGATTTGTCATGGAATATGGATCAGCAACACTAGTGGACACTGAATGCACGGTTTAACAAATGATGCAGGTGTAGAGTAGTTGGTGGTAATTGTCATTTATCGCCGCTTGTCTAAGTGCATATATTATGTACGTACGGGCGAGAGGTACATAGGTAATTTCATGACTACCTCAATATTGTTCAAGTAGCCAGGTGTTGTATTTATTTGCATCCACAAATTGTTATCATTGAACTTAACTATGTCAACACACACAATTTTCTCGTAACAATTGAACTTTAATAGCATTAATTATTGTTATCGGTTCCTACTCACTCATGTAGATTTTGAGATTGCCTAACTAGTATTATAGGCAATCCCTAAAAATGCATATGTGTAGTAACCAGTGAACAATAATTAATATTAATGTGCCACACGCAAGTTATTATACAAATTTAATCGCGTTTTCAATCTCACAATGTTTCAAGAAAGAGGTTGAGGTACTACGTGTATATTTTTGTGTCGATTTATAGATAATTGTGAATAACTTTCACGAAGTCAGTAATTAAGAATATTGACTGAATACAAAAGCTGTGATTAAATACGATGTGAGAAGCCGTGGCGGGTCAGTTAGTTACTTATAATTAATTTCAGGTGGTGGTCATGAAGCGATCGATGGGCGTAGGTTACGCTGCCGTGGACAACCCTATCTTCTATAACAACAACACTGCCATGTTACTGGGAGACGCCAAGAAGACTTGCGATGCACTGCTTGACCGTATCAAACATCTCACCGCTTAAGTAAGATTATACTCGATTTTAGGTAATACTCTTAATCTGCTATTTGCGTCTTAAATCCGATTTCCCACAGAATATGTAAGCTGGGTATGCAAGTGGCCGCAGAGTAATATGTAATTGGAGTTTATGCACATTTCTATATTCAGTTGCGTTTATTAGAGTTATATAAAGGTAAAATATGTCTGTATTTGTAACATCGCATCCTTAAGGAATATTTCTGAACGTTTACATCGGTGTTTATACGGGTTATCTTCATTTGCCTGTACATTATAACTCCATTTGCTTACTGCTTTTCTTCCAGGTCATTAAAAGTTTCGTACTTAAGACGTTATCTCGCTAATTAGCAGACACAATAGATTTTTATTGTTATGAAGTATAATTCTGTATGTGGCAGAGCGGGAAGGGTTTGATCATCAATTTACTTTGTATGATATAGAACATCACAAGCTAGTATACCCTATACGCATGGTGTTTGTCGGAATAGGTGAGAGTCACGGTGCACGTGCATGAATTAAATAAAAATGTACTTCGTCCGTATTTTAAGTTTTTGTGCTCATTACGTACGTTATTTACATTATTTACGCTTTAGTCACATTTTTGACTAGGGAGTACTATCATTTATGTTATATTGTTTAAGTTTAGGTATTATGTCCACGCATATTTTTAATACAATAACGGGGTGCATGTTTCATTACGAAATGTCCGAAACATTGTTAGTTATACTGAATATCATGTCGGTTCCTTAAGTGGCACAAGTCTATCATCAAACAAAACACTGAAACATTATTCATTGATTAATTTTATTCGCCATTTTGCCTTCAATCGAGCGATAAACTTGTTTCAGTGTTTGTGCTAGACTAGTTTGTGTAGACTTGTGCCATAAGTGGCACAAGTCTACACAAACTAGTCTAGAACCGACATTATATTCAGTATAACTTATTTCGGCCGTTTTTTTACTGAA
Source organism: Xylocampa areola (assembly GCA_935421205.1). Classification (NCBI taxonomy): domain Eukaryota; kingdom Metazoa; phylum Arthropoda; class Insecta; order Lepidoptera; family Noctuidae; genus Xylocampa; species Xylocampa areola. Next base: position 10,725,885 of record OW285201.1, on the reverse strand, counting down.
GTTTGTACGTTACGATTTTGATAACAAGTTATATATCAACTTTTTACCTTTAACATAATCAATATTGTCTTCGCAATCGAATGTCTTAAATGATGTTTCATTTTCTATTTTAAGGACTGAATAGTAATAATCAATTATGATCAAACAGGGTCAAAGTCAAACGGGGACTGCGTCGCCAAACTAATGTCGCTCGTCGTAGTTTTAAGAAACAAATGTGCCTTTAATATTTTATAATTCGAGTATCTCTTATCAGCTAGTCTATAAGCTAAAATTGAAATTATTGAATAAGATTTTTGTAGAATTTTAAAACTATGTATAATTAACTAGATAGATTTGAAGTGTTTGTTAATATGTAAATATAGTTAGTTTTTATTTTTTTTCAATTTTACAACGTATTTTGTTTATTCGCTAGAGATTATCCTAAATCAAATGATTATAAAAATATACATGTTACCGTATCTTTAACCTCCCTACACATTCCACGCCACATTGACACCATACCAGATGACATTACCACTTTTTATTGGTATTATAATAAAGAAGTCCTATTATGAAATGACTTAGTTTATCTTACGACAATTACAATTTAATTTCAAGCTCTTGTGTGTAAACCCTGTATACCGTCCTACATTATTAATCCAAAATATTTTAACATGTACATCTATGAATGATTAAGAAGTCATATGACAAAGGTGCGCTGCTAAGCTGGTCGTTAGTTGTGTAATGATCAATATTGCATACATCTCATACGAAGCCGAGAGAGACGCAGAACTAGAACGGCGAGCACCAGAGCCCACCCGTTACGTGCTAATAATTGTCCACTGAATGGCGCGTTACTCACCGAGTAATGGTTTTATGCAAACGGAAACAAACATTATTATAATTAATTTTGACGTGCGGTTGGCGCAGTGGTCGAGAGACCGGCTGCTGCGTCGCGTGTCGCAGGTTCGATCCTGCACGGAGAAAATATTTGTATGATCTACAGATAATTGCTCCGGGTCTGGGTGTGTGTGTGCATGTGAGATTATATGTCTGTAAACGCACACACGATACAAGAAGAAATTCCTAGTGTGGCGCAACGTTTTTTAAAAAAGAAAAGAAAAGAATTTAGCTAAACCATAATATATTTTTTCCTTTTTGTTTGGCGTATCACCAGATATGTCAAAATTAACATTATATACCTACTGCCAGAAATAGTCAATGATCACCAAATATTATTTATTTGGTGATAATTGACTACATTCGGTATTTAAATACATTTTGAAGTGCAGTCATGTCTAAAACAGCTAGAAACACGTTAGTTTAAGTCAGGAAAGATTTAAGTAAGTAGTTCCGAAAAGAACTTTTGATAAATAATTACTACAGAAAAAGTGTGAGAATACTATAAAAATTAAATAGTAATATGTAAAAAAGAAGTTATAGTTACATAAATACAATAGTTGGACATATGGTATCTCGAAGTTTTTTGTAGATATGTTGATACATTCTTTAATATTGTAGAATATTTTTTTGTTTTATCATCAATAGTTTCCGCAGCGCATGCCACGAAAGACATTTTATGGCGAATTTTTTTACACTTTGGGTTTCATTATTGAAGTTTAAGTAGGGATCCCTAATATTTTATAGTGATAAATATAGCCTATGTGACTCAGGGATAATGTAGGATAGTAATGTTGAAATGATTTTTGAATCGGGCTAGTTGTTTTTGAGTTTATTTGTTACAAATATACAAAAATACTAATCTTTTCACTTTATAATATTATTAAGAGTAGATAGATTCACTTCTACAAATATTTTGGATTAATAATGAAGGCCCTTATGCTATATTTTTCATATGAGAAATATCATTCCAAGGCTAAGGTATATTCAATGTTAATTCATATTATTTTTAAGCACTTAGTTTGTGACGCTAGAAACATGATAGTAAGCTATTGTAAAGCATAAAACTATCAAGAATATACTTAATTGTGAGTTTTATGAAAAATAAAAAAACTAATCTTTAAAACTATGCAATGTTTAAATGCTTTATGAATATAATGTTTCTATTATAAATAAAGAATTGGACAAAAAAAACTAATGCATTTAATTTTCCTTTAACAATACTTTTCTGTTGTATTTAATCTTTCGATTTAAAATCGAAATCTTTGATTGCATTATGGTATTGGCATCTTATATCTGAAAGCTGAAATTTTAAATTATTCATTTTGTGTAGAAATTCTGTATTGTTTTCGTTATAACTTGCTCCTGTAAACGAAGTAAGTTGAAGTTTGTCAATAGATATTAAAACTTCTAGACGTAACTTCTCACAAATGTCTTGATAGCTGGTGAACTCGGGGATATATTCATTGTATTTTAAATGTTCCTCAGCTCTTAAACTAAGACATAATTCATCCAATTGATGTATGAATCCTTCAAAAGTATTTAGCAATCGTCTATGCAAGTCTAAGTTATTGCTCTCGACACTTAAATCATTGTATTTGCTAGACTGATTTGATATCTTTGGGGTTGTCACATATGGAGATTCTCTTTCTGTAGGTTTAGATTTCAAATATATTTTGCATTTGGAGACCGCCGATGGAGATGACATCTTTCTTACATAAAATTATTATAATCCTGTCATTACTTGTAAAATCGATAATAACTTGAGATCTATACCGGTAACAGTTAAGTAGGTACCTACCTACTTTATTGCTCTAAAATACAAAATTATAACCAAAAATTTGTAATACGCCTGTTATGAACACAAAGTAATTTATAAAGGTATCATATGATAGACATATTACTAATCTGTATATAAAGGATTCTAAGTATAAAGGTAAGGTTTGCGTCTGCGACCAAATAAAAAAGTACTTATTGCTAAAAAGAGCCGCTTAAATAGAGCCGAATAAAACCTATTTAAATAAAACCAACAAATAAATAGTTTGACCGACAATAATTCCCTTTCATTGATTGATTCATATCCAACTCCAAGCCTCTATGCTATTATTCTGTGTTGGTTTATTTTCTTTTTCTTTATCTAATCAATGGTTTTATGAAAATTGCACCTCGTATTCGTGGCCCTCCATTTTTGTGCACGCCTGAACGCTTCTGAGACGTTGAAAACTAGTAGTCGGTAAACACCCAGCCGAACATTAATTAACGTCTTGGAGACGTAGGCGTTGCCAGTAGATTTTCAGAATTAGTTAGGCATTTCAAGTACGTCCTTACCTTAAAACACCAGTGCCAAATACCAGGGTTCTAAATACTTTCAAGTATTTTTGTATATCATTCGAAAATAAGCACCTACTAATGGAAGTACTTGCATCGGAAATTATTTTTTGCATCAATAAGATAAGAGAGCACAATCGCACTTACAAAAAAACTTCCAAGTTTTGGAATGTTGGAGTAAGTAAAAATACTTTTATTGGAAATTGATCCGTGCTGCAATATACATAAAGACCACAATCTCGTCTCAAAAATAAAAATACTCGCAAGACCTGGTAGAAAAAATACTTGTATAGGAAATTCATCCGTGCTTCAATATAATTACGGTATACTTTTTGAGATTAAATAATATAACAAAAGGATTAAAGTAGAATTTGTATTTCTAGTATTAGCTAGATTTTCGGTATAATTAAATAAAATTAAAGACCATAATCGCGTCCCAAAAAGAATAATACTCGCAAGCCCTGGAACAAAAAATACTTTCATTGGAAATTGATATGTGCCCCAATATAAATTAGGAGCTTAAAAATACTTGCAATCCTTGTAAGTAAAAATACTTCCATAGAAAATTAATCCGTACCGTAATGTAATTAAGGGGCATAAAAGCGATTGCAGATAAAATACTTTCAAGAATTGGTAATATTTTACTTTCAAGTTGGAGGTAAAAAATTAAAAGTGCCTTCATGAAAATTAGGTGCTCAATGGCAATTACAAAAAAAATATTTCAATTCTTGGAAGTACAAATACTTGCATAGGAAATTGATCCGTGCCGTCTTTTAAATAAGGGCTACTATCGCAAATGCTAATTTCAGCGCCGCGAACGTGCGAGTTGCCGAGTAAAATACTTTCAAAATCTTGCGAGTATTTCAGGTCGGCACGTGGTAGGCGTACTTGCAAGCAAATACCTAGTTTTAAAGCCTGGTCGCGTAAATACTCACATTATTTTTATGTGGGCAAAACGGTCAAGCTGACCGGTATTACCCCCTAGTAATATTATGATAAGTGTTGATTATTTTGCTTAGTTTTATACTTCTAGAATTGCTAAAACACTTAGCAAACCTTAATTAAAGGCCACTTGGACCCAGGGCCAGCTAAATAAAGCTTTACAGCTTGTTGATGAAGGAAAGCCACGTATACGGGCTTGCCGTCTTCCACTCTCCAGGAAAGACTGAAAAATAAGAACCGTGAGAGCCCACAGCTAGGAAGACATCCGGTCTTCACCATTTAACAAGAAAATGGAATGGCTTCCCAAATGAAATAAATTTAATGTCTTGCTAACATATTTTATGGATTCACGTCGACATTAAGATTAGCTGGAGCTAAAGAATTTTATGAAACTAAATTGCCTATGAGGAAAGAAGAAGGAACGAGCTTAAATAGACCCGCTGCTTTTAACCAGAAGTTGCTTTATTTTTCCAGGATCTTGTTAATGTAGAAGTACAAGTTTCCACCAAGAAACATGTATAACGTAGACGAGACTACAAAATCTTCAGTGCCAGATCCTGGATAGATTTAGGCAAAATAATGACCTTGTGTACCAGTGTGTACTATGTGGTTTTTCGGCTCACGCTGACTGCTTATGACTCCGCTGAGGGTTATATATACCAAGATAGTGACTGGTAATACCTGCCATATCATGTAATACCGGTCAAAGTAATTCTTTTTTTTAAATGTTGATTAAGTCATAAATGTTATACTTATTGATCTCAATGGTTAAGATTAAGTTAGAAAATTCTTATAATTTAGTTTCAATAAAGAATAATAAGCAAATATTGAAGAACTTTGTTTTATCCAAAATGGATCTACCTTTCGCTACCAACTCGCCTAATGTTAAGCGTCAGTGTGGCCGAGTATGGAGCACATAGATCCAGCAGAAATTTATTCACACTAAGAAGAGTGGATAGATTTGGGGAAAACGACAGTAGGGGAGTTGATGCAACTGTCCAGACCCGTCTCCCACAACGGTTGCACCGGACTACATTCCGAAACACGACTAAGTCGTTTCACGGCATGGCTTCGTCCGGTGGGTGGTAACCACTAAATTGGTATGATTTTATCTTAGGTGTCCGGTAATACCCCATCTTACCCTAAGTCCCACTCCCAGGTGAAGTGGTGGGGACTTATTGCCATCTACCGGGTACAATTTCAAACTTTCTGATAATAATACCAATTACAATATCTCGACGCGGGGATCTCACGCAGCTACTGCACATGCGTGCAATAGTGCAAACTTAAAAAATCGGCACATAATGATTTACATAGCACTCGCAAGTCAGCGATCACGCCTGTATTCCTCGAAGCCGCAATTAACTTTGACTGTTGATGTCTTTCAAATCGAACCCAGGACTTCGAGCTCAGTTCCCTTGTCGCATCTATGTACGTAAGTATGCTGCTAAAATGCTAAATGCTAAAACGCTGATAAAATCGGCAGAACGCATGTGCGATCTGGTAAACGCATTAACAGCATGGAGTCTTCCTCAAATATTTACATTCCGGTATTAGATCTGTCTCGCTCGTTCAGGAGCTGAAAACAGTCAGTGCAATAGATTACATGCATTTAAAAAAAAAAAAAATTATGCCCTATCTTACAATCAGTCAGTGGACTATAAGCAGATGAGATATAGGCGCCATGGCTTGTAGTGTGCAGGGTACTCCCAGCGGTGCCACCCTTTCTTTTATGTGGTCAGCCTTTCAGGTGACTATTCTAGTCAAAGATGTCTCGTCGTTTCTTTAGTCGACGAGTTGTTTCTGGAATAGTAAGCTGTCGTCTAAGCTGATTTGGATGTTTTTGAAGTCGTGACTTGTATTTAGAGCCATAACAGTTAATCACTTCCATAATTATTGGCAGGTTAAGGATGTCATGAATCTCCTTTGTTGTAATGAACCATGGCGCGTTGGATATTTGTCTCAGGATATAGTTTTGCGCCCTTTGTATTATCATTATGTTGGAGCCACATGCTGTGCCCCATAGTTCAATTCCATAGGTCCAAATTGAGAATCATTGTATTTGAGAAATTGAGAATCTTTTTGTCAATTGCTAGTTTTGAGTTTCTGCCTAGTAACCAGTAGAGAACCTTGTAGTTTAGGTTGATCTGATCTCTTTTTGTTTGCACATGTTTCTTCCAAGTGAGTCCACGGTCTAGGTGCATTCCCAAGTACTCGACTGAGTATTGATGGGGGAGTTGAGTACCATTTAGAGTAACGGGGGGGCAGTCCTCTTTGCAAAGGGTGAAGGTTACGTGCACCGATTTGGACTCACTAGCTGCAATTCTCCATTTGGCCATCCATTACTCCATTTTATGAAGTCCGCTTTGTAGAAGTTTAGATGCCTGAGATAGGCATGCGCCAGAGGCAAGCAAAGCTGTATCATCTGCAAAAGTCGCAACTGTAACTCTTGACTTTTTGGTAAGTCAGATGTGTACAGAGAGTACAAGACGGGCCCAAGTACCGACCCTTGAGGCACACCTGTGGCGATTTCACGGAAATCCGATGTGCAATCATTTTCTTTCACTTGGAATATTCTGTTGGTTAAGTACGATTTAAGCATTCCAAAGAACGTGTGAAGCAGTAGCGATTTGATATTGTTTAACAATCCTTTGTGTCAAACCCTGTCAAAAGGTTGCTGGATGTCCAAGAAGGCTGATGAACAATATTCTTTTCTCTCAAATGCTTTTCTTATTACTCTTGTTACCCTGTGAACTTGTTCTGTAGTGGCATGATATTTCCGAAAGTCGAATTGTTGGTCTGGAATTATCGACTTTTCATTTGGGACACTATGGAGTCTTTGCAGAAGGATTTTTTCAAATAGCTAGGACATAATCGGCAGTAGGCTAATAGGTCTGTAGGAGGTAACTTCGTGGGCAGGTTTGCCAGGTTTGTGAACCATTATAACTTTGGAGACCTTCCAAAGATCCGGAAAGTAACCGACCCGCAAAATAACATTAAATAATGTTGTAAGATAAACTATTGCCTTACGCGGTATCTCTTCTAGGACTTTTTTGTCATTGAGATCAAACCCGGCGCCTTATTATTATCCATTTTTTTAATATAACTGGAGACTTCTCCCGGTGTTACCATTTTGAGTGGTAGATCGAATTGCAAGTCATGATCAAGGATAAAGTCTTTGTCAGATTCGTCTGCGTCCGGACTGGCATCGTTTAGGTAAAAAACTTGGCTGAGAATATACGCCAATGCATCAGCCTTGTCCTGTGCGGTCCTCGCCCAATTTCCTAGACGTGTTCGCAGTGGCTTATGTAGCGCTGGGCGGTTATAATTTTTGTATACTCTCCATAGTGAATAGTTTGTAGCTTTTGTAGGTGTTAAGCCTTCCAAGTATGTCTCCAGTGCGACTTCATTAGCTTCCACTATGAGGGTTTTCAGTTCCTTAGCCGCTTTATTAAACCTGCTTTTGTTCTTCTAGCTATGTTTTTCTAGTATATTTAAACGTCTCAGAATACGCTTTACATTGTTGCTGGTACTCTGTAGTTATCGGGGTGCACATCTAACAGCTTTGTTGTATTAAGGTAGTTATTAGTCTGGTAGCGTAATCCATGTCGCCCCCAGTTTTTAAAGCCATTTTGATTTCAAGTTTCTCGTCAATCAAATCGCGAAAATTAAGCCAATCGGTTCTTTTGTTGTATAATCTCAGATATCTTTCGATATTGAGGGCAGTCGTACCAATTGTCAGTATTACCGGTACGTGATTTGTGTCGGCGATTAGGCATATTTCTATTTGGTGGGAGAGTCTAGACAGACCCTTGGCTAAAAAGTCGATGACATCTGGCAGTCTGTTTGAGTCAGTAGGCCATTTGTGGGTTCTACGGTTGAAATTGCAGAAAGAGAATTCCTATCTAGGCTCATCTATCTACCTCTGGTTTTTGTTAATCTAGAGGCCCAATGGACATGCTTTGCATTCCAATCTCCACCAGCTATAAAACGCGAACCTAAGCTATTAAAGAACTCATTATACAGATCCTCAGTCACTCTGTGCTTCGGCAGGCTGTATATGGCAGACACATTGAAGGCTCCGTTTCGGTCTTCTATTGCAATAGTTGAAGCTTGTATGTGTACTTTTTTAAACTGTGGTAATTCGTGATGTGTGATACTAGATCTAACAACAACTGCCGCTCCAGTGTGAGAAGTGCCACCTGGATGGTTAGTGGCATATATATTGTAATTTTGAATTTTGATACTACTTTTCTCAGTGAAGTGAGTTACAGAATTGTAATAAAAAATCTCCACCACACAACGCCGCTAAGTGAAATCAAAGATGCAATAGAAGAAACGGATAACATAGTAATTGGAGAAATAATAAATGCAAAATATGGACCCGAAAAAAAAACAACTTCTACATTCTTTGTTAACCTACAACAGGGCTCCGACAATAAAGCTGTTAAAAATATTAAAGATATCCACTACCAATTGATCACTATAGAAGAGCCACATAAACGGAAAATAGTAGTTCAATGCCAGAGATGCCAGCAATCTGGCCACTCCAAAAACTATGAGGCCATAACACTGTGTGAAATGTTCAGAATCCCATAGAACATTTGAATGTCCTAAGACTGATCGCAACACTCCAGCTACATGCGCTCTCTGTTTCAGTGCTCATCCAGCTAACTTCAAAGAGTGTGTAGTTTACAGAGTAATTTATGCCAGGAAATTCAATAGAAGACCACGCTCTAACTATAAAGACACAAATTACAAAACTGCTGAGATCCCCAACAACCAAGGTCAACCACAGCCTAACCTTAAAGAAAATATTAGCACAAATACAATGATGAATAAGAGAGATAGATACGCTGATATAACAAAAGCAAAATTAAATAGCAACGAAGCAGAAATCCGATCACCAAAGTACACAATCGAACAGATGTTCCTAAAACAATCAGAAAAGCTAGATATTATCCTTCAACAAATGAGCACTTTAATAAATCTCTTAACAACTCTAGTATCTAGGGAGTCACGATGACTTCCTTCAAGATAGCAACCTGGAACCTTGATGGCTTGTCTCCAAATAAGGAGGAAGTCGAAATTCTACTAAAAACACACAACATAGATATCCAACATTTTTTATTACAATTCTGTAAGGTCGTTTCTCTTTGCTATTGAATGTATGACCAATTACTCCTTTTTGTCTAACAACATTTATGACATTTTTATATGCATCGACTGTTGCACAATAAATCCTAAGTTGGGTTTTGTTTGTGATTTTGAAGATGAAGTCTGATTTATCTACAACATTTTCGAGAAGTTCCGTGAGCTTGTTATTATCTTCGAGTCCATAGAGAATTATTGGTGGTTGTCTTGAGGCTTTTTTGACAGCATGTTGAGTACTATTGTCTTCTGTTTCATCAACAGGGAGTCCACTAAATTGGTTACTGACAATTGTTCTTTCGGGAGACGGAGAAGACACCTTTTTTCTCTCACTGCGTTTCTTAAAACTGGTCCTCTTTTCCAGAGGGATTGACGACTACCGTAACGCTTGTTGTATCCGAGTGAAGGGTGTTCGAGGTAGTAGTATCGATCTGAATTTGGTGGTCCCAAAATACGTGGGGCAGCCTGAGTTAGACTCGGGGAGGTATTCCTCGGCTCGGCCGGTACCCTCCTGGGGTAGTTATCTGTTTTGTTCTGCAGACATGGTTGTATCGGGGTAGTATAAAAGCAGGTGTTTCCCCTGGACCTGCTTCCGTTCTTTGAGAGGGAACTTAGTCCTACAAACAAAGCTCACGATGGCCTGGTAGGGTTAGTATGATAATTGCGCCGCACCGCTCAACAACCAAGCAAGGGCATAGGGGGTTCCCATACACTCGACCGGCCGCTAAAAAGATACGACGCCATTGATTGCCGCCCTTGCTCGGCGTTGACGTCGATTTTATGGCCGCCTAGGTGTTTGTGATACCAAGGTGTTGTTAGGTATTTGACGTCGTACGCGGCCAACTGCTGCATAACTTAAGTTATTTAAACTTACTCCATCTATATGGCATCCTACATGTGTGCCACTGAGCTCAACAAGCAGTTTTTTAATATAGATATTAAAAAGCCGCGGCGACGTAAGACCTCCTTGTCTTACCTCACACTCAAGTTTATACTGGTCAGACAACTAATGCAGCAGGCACACTCGCTTCACGATGCTTTCCCCATAGGACACTATAAGAAACCAGGTCGAAGGCTTTTGAAAGGTCTTAGAATAATATCTATACTTGTATAGACGTGTGTTTTCCTATCCGTGTAATATTTGACGGTATGCTTCAATGCCAAAATAGCACTCTCAGTAGATAGCCCAGCACGAAAACCAAACTGTAAGTCGTGTAAGTTTGTGTACGGTCGGCCAAGAAAGTGGTCTACCAGTTTTGACAAAATTTCATATGTAAGTAAAATAGCGATAAGGTTGAACTCATGGACTTATTACCGTTTTAACAATGAAAGAGATGCACAATTAAGACGTATTATTTTACGAATATTTTAAGAATCATTTAACCCCGGGACCACCAGAGAGAGATAACTCTGTCATCATGGCTCTAGCACCTCGCTCAGGATCCGCTGATCCTTTCCAACCCCCTCCTAGCCAAAAGACCATAGACTGGAAGAAAGTAAGCGAAAGCCTACAATCAACCAGCTCCCCTCACTTGGACTCCATTCCCGACCACGTTGTTCAAGACGGATTGCACGTGTTCACGGAACACGTGCAATCCGTCTTGAACAACTGTTCACGGGAAGGTCCAATGATAGAAAACCATTATTGAAAATTACCGGACGATGTACGTGAACTGGTGACCGAGAAGAACGCAGCCGTCCGTGCTTACAGCGCTTTTCCCTGTGATGCGAAAAAAGCCCATATGCGCTATTTACAGCGTTCAGTAAAGACACTCATAGAGGAGCAGCGTACCGCCCACTGGGATAAGGCGCTGAGTGATCTAGAGCCCACTCATCAAGCATTCTGGCACTTACATAGGAAGTTACAATCCAATGAAGTGGCCACCTCTCACCCGCCCCGATAAGAGCGTGGCCTTCGATGACATCGAAGGCCATACTACAACTACATGATTTAAAAAAATCTTCTGATCTACTGCTTTGATTGTTATTATTTAATAAATCTACCTGTTTTTTTTTTAATTAGATCGGATCATCTAGTGATTGTCATCGTGTGGCAGAGCTGGAAAATACTTGCATAGGAAATTGATCCATGTCGTCATATAAAGAAGTAGTAGAATCGTGTAAGAAAATAAAAATTCTTTGAAATTCCAAGTATTTCTTTCGTTGATACGATTAAGCTCCTTATGAATAAGGTAACACGAATTAATTTCCTATGTACGTATTTTACTATTCTGCCGGCGCCCCTCGCTGCCAGCGCTAGTGTCGCCGCGGCAGCGTCCAGTGTTTAAAATACTTACATAGGAAAATTATTCGTGTTACCTTACAATTATGGAACTTATCGTATCAAGAATAAAAGACTATTTTTTTTATTTTCATATACGGTTCATAATTATATAATGACATGGATCAATTTCCTATGCAAGTATTTTCAATTACGAACTATATCGAATGCCACCAAATACATACTTACAAGTTTTTTAATACCTGGTTTTCGATCCTGGTATTTTACATACTTGTACTTGATAGCCGTATTGGATTTTGCAAGTATATCTCATCCCAAATTTTTCATCAAGTTTTGTGAATTCGTGGTATTTTTATCTATAGTGTGGTAGGCTGGTAGATTAACTGAACCTCCACACTCGGGGCCGCCTTGACACGGCGAGACACCCCGAACTGTGCGTGTTGTCCTCTCCTTCGACCACTAATAAAAAAAATATATAAGTGATCGAAGTGTCCTCTCATAACTATATTATAGGTGCGATAGGGATAGCACGCAATTCTCGCCGTGAATGTGCAGCAAATATTACAAAAAAGCAAACTATGGACTCAGCTTAACTTAGGTAAGTACAGTAGGTAAATATTTACATGAATATGTGTATTAATATGTTTTAATGTACTATATTATACTTAAAATTCAAGCTTAAGTCCATTTTACCCCATGTGAGTATTACTTTTTTAATACTGATGTTTTCCTCTATCTACGACTAAAACTTTTTTTTTTTGCTAAATACTTCAGATTTTAACTGGCAACACAGGCAACACTGCATTGGCGACAAGTGCGACAACCAACGTTGCCAATTTATGGGGAATTCCTCAAACTGCGGGGAATCTTAAGTTGATTATGGATTTATTGAGGATTGGCATTATGCGGAGAAAATGCGGAGCTTTTGCCATCTTCGTTGACATAATATGTACTTCTTCGAGAATTCCAAATATTTTAGTATTTGTATAGCTTTGGCATTTTATAGGTTTAAACGAAATATATATTGGAGTTAAGGCTGGAGAAAGAATAAAAATATAGAAAAAATATTGAAATGTACCTCGTGCTGCTACTGCAGATTTCTATAGAACTAGCCTGGAATTTTATAGCGCATTGACGTCAGACATTACCAAGCGATTTGATTTCGGGGATCTTTTATCTTCTATTATATCCGCTGTAAGCTCAACAGTTTCAAATTAAATCACTGCCGCTTGTGCTGAAGCGAATTCCAGTCCTTTATAAATTTGAGACCGCAGAAAATTGTGTGAAAATTTATAAACAGAAAACCGCAATCGGCTAAATACAAATACTGTAGTATGTTTAACTAGCTGTGCCCCGCGGTTTCACCTGCATATAGTTTTATTATAATTTCCTAATTAATACGACGAAATGTGTATTATTTTCGTCTCTTTCGCCAATGGTCAGTTCTCATCGGGCGGCCAGGGTTATGCCATTATACGTCACAACTAGTTCGCGCGAGTGTTGAAATATTTTCGCTTTACATATTAGGGGCCATCCATTAATCACGTGATGTATTTTTAGCATTTTTAACCCTCCCCCCTCCCCCCCTTGTGATACATGGTGAGGTTTAAGACTAGCCCCACCCCCACCCAAAATCACGTATACTTTTTAGTACCTACAAAGAATCTTAAAATTTTTAGAATATTATCTTTAAATACAGAAAATAAATACACGTGATTTTTTCCAACCCCCCCCCCCCTTTTCAATTCTCACGTGATTAATGGACGGCCCCTTACTGAAAAAGGCAAAACTTATCTCCATAAAATTTTCTTGATCAATAAGTAAGGAGTTTCGTTCGTAAGTATTAATATGCAATGCCCAATAATAATGCTCATAAATCACTTCCAAATTCTCATTGAATTTTTGGCACAAAATACGTTATTGTAGCTTATGGTTAAGAGATAGGCATATGGCATCCCGGAATAGTTTTTAGATACTACTACTACTAAAGACCGATATTTTTGTACAACATTGTATTTACGTATCACTATTACGCCAGCGCACGCGGATTAAGCAAATCGGGAGCGCTTTTTCTTCAGACTTACTTAACAAAAAATAATATTTATGGGCTTGTTGAGAGGTGTAGCCTAATATTAGATAGCCTATACTATTTCTTAACCCGGCTATCACATCAAATCCGACTGGTACTTCCACATATTTGCGCGTTTAAACAAACAAATAAAAAAAACTTCCGCTTTATAATATTATAGTATATTAAAGATAGTGTCAAGATTTAACCCTTCAAGCAAAATGCTTTCAATAAATATATGGAAAAGGTGCCACGGTAGCAGACTTAAAAAATATATATTTATATAGTTGAAATTTGTTTCATTTTTAAAAATAATATTGAGCGGAATTTGTGAGGAAAAGCAAATTTGGGGAGTTTTACTTGGATTTTTGGGGAATTACAAAATATTGGCAGCCTTGGCAACAACTCAACTGAGAGTCTCGATTCTGAGACGCAACTAATATATCTGTATAATCTATGGACTCAACGTTTGCTCAACGTCAACATTGTCAACAACTATCCGTCAAGTCAAAAAATATAAATTCAAGAAGTCGCGGATGGTAGTAGGTATCGTTGCGCTGCCGGTCGTGAAGAACATTATTAAATATTGTCTTGTCCGTTTCTTTTATTAATTTCATAGTTCATACCTGTTAAGTGATCTTTATCAACAATATGTTTGAAAAATAATGATATCTGATTAGTTGACGACTACAATATTATAAACAAAAATAACATTGCGGAGTAAAATGCGCTAGTCTCATCTGATAAATTCGGTAATCAGTTGAATTTTGTATTTTGTTGTTTAGTTTTTGTTCGTTTTTCAACCACAGCACTCCAGTGTGCGGCATGGTACGTTTTTAGATTCTTATTTAATGTTCGGTTTTTTCACATTTCTACATTAACAAACTCTTATTTTCATGTCTATAAATAGGTATGACTTTATTTTTAAGGTATGCTTGTTTTGCTGACTTTGCTATTTTGATTTATTGCTGGAATGTCTTAGTGTAGACTATTTTAATGTGATAATATGATTTTGTCACCAATTTGTTGAATCTGAACTCTGAATATTTTTTATAAGGTTCTATAACCTTAGACAACAAAAGTAGTGTGTTTATAGGCGAGTATTGAGAAGAAAATGGTGTCTGCAAGCAGACCTGCACTTCCTCCAAGCAGCGATGAAAGTGGAAGTGTGATGGCTATGATATACAGATTTTTCAAGAAGGTACGTAGAGTATTTTTATAATACCCTAAAAGCTATCAATTGTTTTATTAAATGATAGATAGAGTGAGCCACTTATTATCATTGTTACTGCATTGTCCAAACATAATAGCATGTCTTGGTGTGGTATGAGTCACATATGACCTTGAAAAAGAGTGATTTGAATTCATAAGACAGGCATTTAAACTTTAGAGTTAGCTCCTTTTGTTTATTAGTGGAAGTATTAACATAATATTATCAGTATTATAAATGATTCACTTGAATAGATTGTTATGATTAGATCACTTGTTCCTTGTCTACCTGGTCAAGCTCCTCTGGAACTAATTTACTCTAGTACAAAACTTGCTACCTGTTCTGGTTTGAGGGCTTGAGTATTAAATAAAATCTTGTAACAATATCTGTGTAATTCCAAATAATATAAAAAAATACATCAATACAATACAATACATTTTTATATTTATTTAATGACATTGTAGAATGTACAAACAAACTATTGATTTCTCACTCAAGAAACAATACAAATGTTCAGAACATTAGGTAAGCATTGCTTATCAGTAATTGGTAACATACTTCAGTAAATGGGTTGAACACATACACATTAGCATAATTTCAACATGCATCCATTTGCTAGGTAGTACATAGTGATGTCATGCTCTTAAAATTTATTCCCATGGGGCAGGAAGTGTTTTTTTTCCTTCTATTGTAACTGTTCACATTTGTAACTGGTTATGTAAATAATTAACATATAAAATTACAAAACGTGAGGCAGTATTATATTGATGGGTGAAAGGCTATTTGGTTCAGATGTAATAGGGAATATGCAAGTGATTCAAATTTAGGTCAAATGTTATTACGGTAATGTGTCAACATATACAATCAAATAAAAATATTAAAAAAATACATGGATATCATATTATTACAGTGCTTTAAAAAAAAAATCTTGAAAGATGTCTTTAGAGATATTTTCATTTTTCACTCAATGTTGCTTGATCCAAAAAGCCTTACACCCATCATTAAGATATCTTAATATGTTAAACAAAATAAATATATAATATATTGATATTTAATTCTTAGTTTAAATGTGTTTTTGTGAATAAGAAATACATTATATTTTATGTTCATAATTATGATTCATATACATAAGATTATGCCAGCCAGCAAGATCAAACTTCTGCTCGCTTTTCTTGAGCAGTTTGGTTGGATTGAATAATCTGTTCACACCCTGGACACAGAACAATCGCCCAGAGCGGCGAGTTGCAGAAACCAGCCTGCTATACCATGCATGGCATGGTATAGCAGGCTGGTATACATAGGTTTTTTTCTTTTACTTTTGATAATACTCTCTAGACATATATTATACATTGTGGCCGGACTTCAGGGGCCCCATAACTGCCGCCAAAATCTATGGTCCGGTCGTGTCGGATTCCCGTCCCATCGGACTATGAGAGCGAAAAAAGAGGGAATGCGCCTGTGTTTGCGCATACACCTATGACTATAATACGACGTACTTGGCTAATCTCCGTGGAGATAGGCCGCCGTGACCGGAATACGACCGGGAGGAGTATATGTAGTATACGTATATGTGTGGCACGGCGGGCGCTAATTCGAGATATACGACCGATACCGCGGGAATTCAAGCCTAGATTTTACGAATTCCGACAAATTCTGGTAGTGGAATTGAAGGAACACTTCCCGCAACCGTGGGCACTGTATGCGTAGTGGCGATGACGCTCGTGCAATCTTAGCTTCCTGATGACGCAAATGCTCTAGGACCGTTTGTTTCGGGGAATATTTCGAATGGGACCCATCCAAAAGTCCGACCCAAACCAGTAGTCATCGTTGCGGTGCCTGCCTCGTAGTACGGCACCCACTTTAGAAGAGTGACCAGCTTGGTTTGAGCACCTTTGTGACCTCATGGGGGCAACAGGAGCAGGCGATCTCTGTTACTTCGGTAACCCCTTCTGAGAGATTTCTAGCAAAATTAAAAGGTTGATGGTCTTTCTCGAGGGTTTTAGGGTGGATTGAATATCTCCATTCCCACCTATACTCAAAACATACCTCCTCAAAGGGGAATTGTGAAAAATTGCCCGTTTATACCAATACAAAATACAAGGTCAGAATTCGGAAGTGAGAGCACATGGAAAGTCGTCACTACCTTGAGGTAACGCTTGTAAAGGAGGTGGCGGAAACTGAGAGGAGGCGTCTCATCCCTGCAGCGGAGGACGCACCAGACCCCGGAGGAAACAATGATCTCAGAACCTCGGTAATGATTTGTGGATTGGTTTAAGTACTCGAGTTTACGAAGTCTGTGGATGGACTATGGACAACACAAAAATACGGTATACATACACTATTCATAACATTACCGGTCGTAACTGTGGCATTGCTGGGCAATACAACTAGTCTTCGCCCCGTGGTCGAAATCCGACTGCTTTTTTTTTCATTTGACTAATATAAACATTAACTATTCTAAATCACACACGCCTCCGTGTGCGCATTATAGTTAAAAATTGGTACAAAGTTTACTATTCACGTATTATTATTTGTGTATTATTAAATAAAATCAATCATAATATTATTACACAATTGAATTAATCTAATCATACTGTTGTAATTAATTATGTAACAATATTAGTTTCATTATCTTGATAATATGACCATTCAACTACACCTTATCATGGGACTACCGAACTACCAATAAAAATTCAAATCAGTTTTAATTTTAACAGTATTGTGACTGTTCAGTGAGTTAGTGTATGAATATATTCCATGCTTCATCTATCATTGCTGCAGGTGTCGGTCGTTGGCGCGGTGTACCTTGTAGGGTACATGCAATGGAGCGTGGCGTGGCTAATTGGGCCCGTTATACTGTCGGTACTGCGCGATCAATGGCGTAAGGAGAACGAAAACCGGCGCAACTTGGCCAAGGCCACTGCATCCTCGTCTGAGAAAGATGTTATTTTGGCTAAACTGGACGACCTGCCGGCATGGGTAAGATATATTATGAACTCGATTGTACGAATATGTAGTAGTATGTGTATGATATAGGTATTGCATAATCGTGGACGTTTGGATTTCATGGATATATGGAAATGTGCGGTTGGTTCAGTAAACCAGTTCTTTTTGTCTAACCTGTTGTGTATGTAATTAATAAATAACTTGATAATATTTTGACTGTGACGCTTCCGATGCTCCTTTTTGTATAATCCAAACGTCTCTCTTGCGTCACCCGTAGCTGTGCAGATACGTAGATAGTTAATCTATTCTTAAACCAAAATCTTTATTGTTATAGATGTTAAGTTATACTTCTTAAAGTATAAAATACGGCCAGTTTTTGTAACTGCCTAGTCTTTCGCAATGGGTCAATGACTTTGATCTGATCGATCGGCCTTTGAAAGGATGACTAATACGTCTTTTTTCTTCCATAAATGATAGTGCTGTTGAAGTATTAACTATTATAATAATTAATAACTCATAATAAGATAATATTACAACTTTTGAACTGAACTTTACAGTACCAACTGTTTCGAGTACCTATACATTTAGCGGATCAACATGATTTAGAAGAAAACTTAAACATGATAAATATTTACAGGTATTCTTTCCTGACGTGGAGCGTGCTGAATGGCTAAACAGGGTATGTAATGTATAGCAATTTAGTAAATTACTTAGCTGCCTCCTACACCCAGTTACTGCTCGCATATCTAGTTCCACGCCCCTGTTGAGTAAACTATTTGTAGCGTGCTTATTGATGTTCTCTGGAGAATGGTATAGGTACGTTAATTAGGTATTACGTTCAATTAAACCGCTCCAAAGTAAATAAGTAGTACAAATCCTGTTAGCATCTTCTGAAGCGTTAGTCTGTCTCTAAACCACTTTATACATTTTTGTGGTAAGACATATACGGTCAAAAGCAGGATTTGAATTTGCGCCCCCGGAATACTCCAAGTGTTCTGCTAACTAAGCTATCCTGACTTCTGCCAACTATTCCAAATTCCATCGGGAAAAGTATGATTTCATTACGCATAGTATGTTAATACGTTTCAAAAATATTATAGTACTTTGTTTTTAATTTAAAGTCAAAGTCATATTCATTATTGTTCAACGGTTATTACTAACTTGCATTCTTCGGGATTGCCCGACTAGTTTCGAACTCGAACGGAGCCCTTAACGCACGTGCGTTTGACCCGCGACCGATCAGCTCATGACTAAGGGCTCCGTTCGAGTTCAATGCAAGTGAGTAATAACCGTTGAACAATAATTAATATAAATGTGTCTCACGATGGTTTTTATACCCAAAAAAAGTTAAGGTCATAAGTTTTTATTTAACGTTAATCGTTTTAGTACACGGTTCCAAAATTATACCGATTCAATTTTAATATTACTATAATTATCGCAGATTCTTCTCCAAGTGTGGCCCAATGTCAACCACTACGCTCGTAATCTTCTAAAGGACTCCATCGAGCCTGCTGTGGCCGAGAGCTTGGCCAACGCGATCAAACTCACTGGCTTCAAGTTCGAACGCATGATTCTTGGCACTATTGTAAGTAACTATTGTTTCTCGTTGACCCATTCATACTTATAAGGAGGTCTTTATTTGTAAATCTATCGCATATTTAAAAGCTGACATCACAAGAATACCTATCTGTATAATCAGTTCCTATTAAGTACATCCGAATTACCATTCATATTTATGGAAAATATAAAGTGCATTTAATCACGAATTTTACAGTTGTGATTCAGTGCGAGTCCATATTATAAAATAGACAAACAAACGTAAGAAGATAATGGTATACTTTTAACAGCTATTTGCTTTTATCTGTGACAATTACTCACAGACGTAGTGTTTATGGTGCTATATTTTTATTGTTGAGTAACGAGACTATTTAATCCTTGCAGGCGCCTCGAGTTGGCGGCGTCAAAGTTTATGATAAGAACTTATCCAGGAATGAAATCATCATGGATATTGACTTGTTGTAAGTGACTGTGACATACTGTATTATTATACATATACATATACTACGCCGAAGGGTTAGGCAGAGGTGAACTGGGGGTCTAATATGGGCACTTTGAGCCATTCTCCTAAAAATTAATCATTATTTGATTTGAGTGACTTCTTTAAGATTCTGCTATTTGATACATTAGCAATTCCTATTTTGTGAGCCATTTTGCGAATCTCCATAGAAAACTGTCAAATAATTGCACGCAAATCATATTATGATTTGTCCATGAAGTGAACATTTTACGATTTATTAAATGAATCATATTAGGATCCTATTATGATTCAGCCAAAGTGCCCTTTTTAGACCCCCTATTGTACATTTGTACACTCACATTTCAGCGATAGTCAGCCTATTGCCATCTACCGGGCACAATTCCAAACACCGGGCTACTTCTGAATTTTCCTAACAGTAAAACCCATTAACTCGACCTGGAAAACAAACCTAGGTTAAGTAAGCTAGCGACCTTTAAGCCTATGATGTATTTTATGATAATTTTGAAGTAAGACGTTAAATGGCGAAAATAATGCGATTGAGTTAAGGACGTTCTAACGAACGGCGCCTGCGAAATGTCGAAGAATCGTTGATTGTGCGACCAGATGTCAATAATTATCCTTACTAATAATTTTTTTCTAGAGCATATTTATTTGACGTTTAGGACCAGCTATGGGTTTTGAATGTGAAGCATTTATCTTTTACAGCTATGCTGGTGACTGTGATATCTCCTTTGTTCTGCAACGCATCCGTGGCGGTATTAAAGATCTTCAGGTTTGCATTAAAGTAGTTTAAGTCTATTGGAGTATTCCAATTTATAATTTTAAACTCATCTTGTGTGTATTATTGTTTAGATCCACGGCATGGTGCGTGTTGTAATGAAGCCCCTCATCACCAAGATGCCTTTAGTAGGAGGACTGCAAATATTCTTCCTGAACAATCCGTCTATTGACTTTAACTTAGTTGGTGCTGCTGATGTTTTAGATATGCCTGGATTCAGGTATTTATATATTAGAATTTTTCATAATACTTAAATTATAGAGTAGGTAAGTTTTTTTAAACCATTTCTTATTAATAATTTTAATTCCAGTGACATTCTGCGTCGTTGCATAGTGGAGCAAGTGGCAAACATGATGGTGTTACCAAATAAGTTACCTATTAAACTGAGCGACGAAATACCTACTGTAGATCTAAGAATGCCCGAGCCTGAGGTAGGTACTCAGTAATCACATTGCTTTTATGTGTTTACAAAACAGTTATAATTATATTATCTAGCTAAGCCAGTTCACTTTGTGACTATAAGAGTACAAACATACATTAGACTGAAATTTTATTATTAATGAAATAAAGATAGCCTATGTTACTTTTGGATAAAGTAGCTTTCTAATGGTGAAAGAATTATAGTATCGGTTCAGTAGTTTTAGAGTTAATCGAATAAAAAAAAGAGAAACAAATCTTTCCTTATAATATTAGTATAGATTGGGAAATACTAATGATACTTACCTAATACGCATATAATTTTTTTCAGGGCGTCCTTCGTATTCATCTCGTTCAAGCGCAAAATCTCATGAAGAAAGATGTTTCAATGCTAGGTGAGAATATTTTATCTCTATAATTCTGAGGGGCACGTGGCTTAGTAACGACCCAGCTTGCCACGGTTAGGCCGAGGATGGATGACCAATATTTCATATTGAATATCGTCCGTGGCTCGGAGAGAACGTGAGACCGTCGGTCCCTGCTGTCAAACGAAGATCTATGACAGTTGTTACGGGTAGTTGGCCTGAAAGTCGAACAATCAGTCTTACCGCGAGATATTCGGTTACCCAGTAACTCAACTGCCGAGGTCAGACAGGTAGTCGCTCCATGTGTCATTTTAACATTCTTAATTTAATATCGAGCTCGACCGCTGTCTCCCAAAATACAAGCATTGCTTATTTTGGGAACCAATAATCAGTACCTATAGTGCAATACTTTTGAATAAATAACTCCAATGTATTTGGAGTTAGCATGTACTTATTAGTGACAATAAAGACCTTTTATTTTATTTTTTTATTATGTAAAATATTGGTATTAAGCTGCATCTGGTGAGACTAGAAGTCGATTCCAATATGTTTAAGGCTAGGCAGAATTCTATACAACTCTCTCGTTTAAATGGTTTAATCAAACTCATGCACGAATGTTTGCGATCAAGACGCACCTAGATTTTTACACAATCTTCTTTTTTATATTTATTCGGATTTTGATTAATATTTATCTAAATAGTCAAGAATTCTTTATACCTATTATAGATATAAGGTTTTGTTTTTAATTGATTACCATATGATATTTCCAGGTAAGGGTAAGTCAGATCCGTACGCGATTATAACTGTGGGAGCGCAGCAATGGAAGACGAAACACATCGACAATAACGTGAACCCTCGATGGGACTTCTGGTGCGAGGTAAGAATCGTTACCAAACGCATAATAATGTTATTTATTATCTTTTACCTTTAGTTATACTTTAGTACGCACACGTGGGTACCTTAATACTTTATAGTATTTAGATTTTTTAACATATTACAACTACTGCCAGTTGGCTCGGCGAGCACAGTTTTTTTTCTTAATGTCGTATTTAACTTTAAAGATGTGCTTGCTTATTTAATTAATCGGGCTTTGGATGATTGGTAAATAAGGCACATTTGTCTTGGCTCATTTCTGATGTTTCTATAATTCATTATGAATCACAGATATTGTTTAATCACCTTGTTATATTATATTTTTAATTTCTCCACATGACGAGAAATACTGGTTAAAGAGCGGCTGCCTGGCATTATGGCTCGGAATGGCAAGATATGGGTATTATAAAATAGCAAATATGTACTTACAGCAACGGATATTACATTATTTTAACCTAAACTAAGAATAGTATGTAAATTTTGCCTTCATTAATTTGTCTTATCTTTAAGCGCCGTTGTTACCAGAATTAGTTGTTAAAATATAGATACATATGTACATATACTTATGTATCAACCTCAGTTTATAATAATATCTTGCAATTTAAATTTAATAAGCACTATCAGGAATGGGCATGTCCAACCGAGCATTTATATTTTAAATTGGAGATTGTTTACTGGTAATTGTGATCATATTTATGCAATTTACGCAGTACATAATAAAATATTGTTTATCGTGTTAGAAAGCTGAATTTATAATATTAATGCGTATTAAATTCAATTTAACCAGTCATCTATAAATGTCTTCTCTATCAGTTTAACAATACAGTAAGCAATCTTACAGCCACAGTTTATAGCCTGATTCAGTGATTCTCAATAATAAGATCGTGGCTTACTAAATTATAATGTATTATATTTTCTTTAAACTATTTGCATGACGGAACGGTTACATGGAGATTATTAAGCAATATTTCTTAATTATATTCCTTATAATATTATTATTTTAGTCCTAATAATTCCCGATGGTATATGTAATAAGTACCTATTTCATCAGAGCAAATAGAAAGAATATCTTTTATAATAACAAGGGTTCATATTTTCGCTTAACATTTTTTACTAAATGTAGAATATGCTTAATCCATGTATGCGAGCGTAATCTGTACGCCAAGCAGACCGTGAAATATTTCCAAGTAAGTACTTATGAACAAGATTTTGTTTTCCTCACTTATGTTTTCATCGGACTATGCGCGTGTGGCATACAGGCGCGTATTATGCAAACTCTGGGTCAAGCGTTGGAAATAGAAGTGTTGGACAAGGACGAAGGCAACGACGATGACAAGCTCGGCAAGTAAGTACGTCACGCGGTGACGGTAGCCGTCGGTGAGGTGGGCGCGAGGGCGCGGGGGTGCGGGGGCGCGGGGTGCAGGTGCAAGGGGCCAGCTACACGCTATGCTGATGGTTGCACTCGCTTCACGCATCGTAACTGTACCGATGAGCTTTCTTACATTAGCAAACGCGACGCTTGTCTGATAGTTACAGTGACATGAATCGAGTCATTGTGAAAACTTCCACTGTGAACTTGATGACTCTTGCATAAATATTAACTAATATTGCTCAAGTGGCGTCATCTCAAAGGAGCACTTTTTATTATTATCATTTATCGTGTGTAACCCTAAGCTCTTTTGGTATGACACCTCTGATAGAAAGTAACGAGAGGTTTAGAAAATCTCAAGATATAGCTAAGTATTTATATATTCTTATAGATTTTATTCTAGATTGAACAGTACAGTTTCCAAACCTCTTGTTGTACGATTTAGTTTATCTGCATGTTTAGATCGTAGTGCTTTTAGTACTTAGTCTGTAGAGGTACGGAGGTGAAGGTGAGTTTCTTAGAAATGTTTTGTATTATGAATTAATAATTATGTTATTTTCTTTACTTCCAAAATTCCTAATATGCAGGCATGATAAAGCAGTTAATGAGTCGTTAAAATGTTCCACGTACCTATTCATTACTGATTCATAAAGTTTGATATACTTGCCAGATAGTCAGGGATAAGAAATAAGGTCCTCATTTTAATCCCAAAATTTGTATTAAAATGTTGATGAAAGATATATGTTAAGGCAATCCTTTGGCATAAAACTAATATGTAGATATATTGTGATTTTGTCCTAAGGCGATAATAAGCTCAAGGAAGAGTCAAATGCTGCAGTGCGAGCTCTGGGACTGGGACCCTGGCATGGGCATACAGAACGATGATTATCTTGGCAGGTCCGTCTTCGCTACTAGTGCATTGACACATTAGCGACATTTCATTGCCGTGTTATTTTTTTGTTCTTTTTATATTGACTCTTACTATCACCGTGTTTTGCGCAGTTCAGGCCATTTTTTTATTTATAGCTATATATGGCGGTGATGCTAAGATTCATCTTGGTTTTAACAGTTTTTACTACTTTGGTGTTCTATTTATACTTGCAGCTGTTTTGTGTGAGATTGATTTAGGCCTTGAACAGGAATACCGATCAGATACATGGGGACATACATTATATTACATAATCACTTTTGACTGAAGTGGCAAGTTAACTGGTTTTATGTTTTTATTTACTTATATTGTATGAAAATATACATTAATTATATTTACAAATAACTTTAACACATTACTTACATGCAGGCTTATTTTGATATTATATTACTTAACCACGTATTTACACATCCTGGAACCTATTAATTACCTATACTCGGTATAAAATATGTACAAAAACATATAAGACTAATTTCCGATCTCCTAAAAACTAATGATAGCTTAATATTGTATGTATGTTTTTGTATAATAACTTCCGTGGGCCACATGCGTATTAATTATTATTTGCTGTTATTATTCACATGCTTTTTCTGGGATTTCCCAACGTTTTGCGATCTCGAGAACCCTTAATCTGGAGCTGATCGTAGTAGGTCCACCCCGCAAAATGCATGTGAGAAATAACCGTAAACAATAATCAATATGTATGTACGTGTATATAACATGGTGGGTTGTAACAGTCAGTTCTCCGTACCTGCGCGACGTTATTGGTCATCAAGCTTTTCGACTGGGACCGCACGGGACGAGACGAAAAACTTGGCAGGTCGGTCGGTGCCACAACTATACAAGTGTATCTACGAAGTACAAACATTCTCACAGTGAACTAACACATGCCACTGGCAGCGACTACGGATCATACTTTTAATTTAACGCACACAAACTAATGCAAAGAAATACGCTACTTTGAACAGAAACACCATATAAAAACGCACTCATCGTACACACATTGCACTACGATACGTCGATTTGAAAGGTCATACATTTAAAACATTTTTAACAATCATTAGGGGATATGTATTTGGGTCAGTAGTTGAAACAATCATTCACTGCCATGTTCGAAGTTATTATGTACGATTACTTTAACACTCACACATTAACATTAAAATATAGCACGTACGTAAGGACTAACCACACCTGTATGTCCACAACAATATTCCTTTCTGTATTCCAATACTTACACATGCTGCTTGTGTTCACTAAATGTTGTGTTGCACTGTTTCTACTTCTACCTAAAACACCTTCATATTCTGAAACATTTAAATGTCAAGTGCTAACTATGATTAATAAAGTTTATACAGTTTTTATATTTGGGACACATGGACCTATAATTAAACGTGATTTCAGGTGTTCGTTAGATATCTCACAAGTCGTGCGCTTTGGTCGTTTGGACACGGTAAGCAAAAACCTAATAATTATGTTTTGCTTTAGTTGGTATACCTAATGAATGTACAAGATACCTATTTTATGGTCATTATAATGTTACAGTGGCAAACTCTTCAGCAAGCGAAACATGGAAAAGTCGAGTTGCGTCTTTCATGGCACCGACTCACTTCTGATGTGTCGGAACTTAGCCGCGTAAGTAAATTTTTCAGATTATATCTTATTTTATTTTTAATTACAATATTAATAATAATGAATTGTTTGCAGGCTCTAACCGAAACTTTGCTGATTAAGACTGGAGATCTGAGTTCCGCAGTCTTGAACGTTTACATCGACTCTTGTAAAAAGTTACCTGTAAGATACATATATTTTAATATCTTCACATGTTTTACATATTCTCCAAACGTTTCTTGATGATGATCTGTATATTTTCTTGTTGCAACAGAACGCACGTACTCAATCTCGGCCAGATCCATACCTGACCGTGACAGTCGGCAAGAGGACGGAGAACACTGCCGTACAGATGAGGACGGATGATCCTGTCTACGAGATAGGATACTCCTTCCTAGTGCAGAACCCTGAGATCGATAACTTGGAGATTAAGGTAGGAGTAGGACAGAAAATGCATTGAAAGAATTTTAAATGTTTCTTAAATAAATTTTACATATTATATGTATAAGTTACTTAAATAAAATTTCCCAATTACAGGTTTTGGATTCAAAAACAGGAGGCCAACTTGGTCAGCTAACATACGGAATCTCATCCCTGTTGAAACAAAAGGATCTTAGCATGATAACTCAGCCGCTTATACTGCAAAGATCAGGCCCCGAGTCGAAAATCATCATGTCATTGCAACTAAGGGTAAATAATTAATAATATTAAGTGCACTACGACCATAAAGAACTGATGATCACGGGCTTTTATACGAGGGGTACGTTGTCGACGCCAGCCGTCACCCCGCGTTGGCGACACTTGGCGGCAGCCGTCGACCTACGACTGCAGCCGTCGACTGTAGTGGAGCGTCGTCAACGACGCGCCGCTCATATTTATGCCCTAGTGAACGTAAAAAATCTGCACACAAGCATATTATGGTAAATATTCCTTATGGTGGGCGTTCTTAAAATATGCAATAAGGATTCATGCTGGCGCGGACTAAAGTTATATTTGTATAACGTACTTGTAACATGGAATTCGCTAGTGTTATGTGGAGTCCACATTACGCGGTTCACTCATAAATGCACGTATCCGGAGAGCCTTCACAAAATACCTCGCGTATACGGAATAGTATCGTATAGATAATAAGATCTAATATTCCTCTACAAATTAACCAATAACAGATTTGTCTGTGACGAATTCGTTGCACGTATTCTTAACGAATGTAACTTGTGTAATACCTAGATATCCTATAACCAAAGCACACATGTTCAATAATCTAAAACGAATAAATGAAAAAATCCACAGCACAACAGTGTGTGTTCAAAAAATTATTCTTATATACAATCTGTATATGATACATATACACCATGACTAAATTAATTTAAATTTAGGCTCACAGAAATATTAGAGAAAACTTGAAACTTGGTAATAAACAAATTTAGAAGTTGTCTTTAGTTTCACAATCAGATTTACAAAAATATGTCATGGTGTGTTAAGTATAAGCTGGTAATCACCACATTGATAAATATACTTTTTAAATTTATGTATTATAGAAAGCCAATTTTTTTTTATTAGCCCGGTTAGCCCATTATTTTTAATTATGTAAGCTAGTTGCCATATGTATGTTTATTATAAAGTATACTAGCTGTGCCCGCAGCTTCGTCCGCGTGGATGTCGGAAACTAAACACTAAGCCTGTGGAACTGTAATTCGGAGTAACTTAGGCTAATCTATACTATCTATACTAATATTTATAATAGGGTTTGTTTGTTTGAACGCGCTAATCTCATGAGCTACTGGTTCGAATTCAAAATTTATTTTTGTGTTGAGTAGTCCATTTATCGAGGAAGGCTATAGGCTATATAACATCACGACCAATAGGAGCATCAATGAAAAATGTTGCAAACACGGAAAAAAAATATTCCTTTTAAGAGCTTCCGTTGCGAACGCTGCGTAAACGGTTAAAGTTACGCAAAAATCATGTATGACAGAATTGTTCCTCATTAAAAGTTCTATAAAAAGTCCGCGACAGTATATGTCTATCTTTTAAGGTTGACTCATTATAACCTTTTTTATGGTTATCAAACTGGTTCTAAAATAATGCATAATTTGCGAAGGTGTTTTTTTAAACATGATATTAATCCTTATCCAATTAAATACGTTATTCATCACAATTCTTTTATTTTGGACAAAATTGCACTTTACATTATTTGATTTCAATAAATATCTTCGGAGATATCGTAGTTTTAAAATAACTCGGCAACAAAATAATGATCAAGTACCACGCGCGTATTTATAACATTCCATTATCACGCCTGTATTCCCCGAAGGGTGTACACAGTCGTACACCCTCATTTCACCAATGCTGTTATTAAGTCCAATGTAATAGGTGGTGAGCCTATTGCCATCTACCGGGCACAATTCCAAACTCTGGGCTGCCAATGAGAATTCCCTAACAGAAAAACTCAATAACACTTTGCCCAACCTGGGAATCGAATCCGAGACCTCATACTCAGCAGTCGCGCTCGGGACCACTAGACCAATGCGGCAGGTGCATTTATGATGTCGTAGGCGCGGTCATTACGGGGGGGGGGGATATATTTTAGTCTTAGGTCTTTTTGTCAAATTAACGGGGTGAAACCGAATTAGGGTTCCACAGGCTGAGTGTTAGTTTCCGACATCGACGCGGACGAAGTTGCGGGCACAGCTAGCTAGTTTCACCCCGTTAGTTTAAGAAAAAAAACCTACAAAAATATTTTTGGCGCCTACATCATAAATGGTCATCATTGGTCTAGTGGTCGCGTTATTTTAGAACCAGTTTGATAACCATAAAAAAGGTTATAGTGAGTCAACCTTAAAAGATAGACATAAATGTGTCGCGAACTTTTAAAGAGGAACAATTCTGTCATACTACACATACATATAATAATACTGTAATACATATTTGTTTACGCAGCGTTCGCAAAGGAAGCTCTTAAAAGGAATACTTTTCCCCGTTTTTGCAAAATTTTTCTTTGATGCTCCGCTCCTATTGGTCGCGTGATGTTATATAGCCTAAACCTTCCTCGATAAATGGACTATCCAAAAAAAGATTTTTTCAATTCGAAGTAGTAGCTCCTGAGATTAGCGCGTTCAACCAACCAAACAAACAAACAAACTCTTCAGCTTTATAATATAAGTATAACATATAACAGCTATGACTATTGCCTTTACAACAATATAATAAGTTTGTCACACACATGGTATAAGAAGTCGCAGTCATATAAAAAAAATTATAAGTCCTAAAGTATAGGTGTATGTATTTGTCTTTCTTTCCTATAGATTTTGAAAGAAGCGATCAAAGAGGAGGAATTTGAAGAGGAACCTCTGGCCGAGGTGCCACAGAGTCCGTCGCCACCGGTGTCACCCGCGCCTGCGCCGCCCTCCCCGCCCGTCGCCACTGATGCGCCTGATGGACTCAAACCAGTGCCGCCGCTTACAGATCCAGGTAATTCATCAACCTGTGACGGTTCAGTCGCAAATGTACCTTTCGCAAAATGCACCTCATGCGCAAAACGTACCATTCTCAAATATACTCGATATACGACGCGAATTTTGTTAAAATCTGTTTAGTTAAAGCGTCAAAGAGTAACAAATAAAATAATCAGATATTAATAATATTCGGATTACTTAATATATATATAGTAAGGATATTAGTACGAATTTTATTGTTTTTGTTTCCAGTCACTGAGCTTCCTGACCCTGTACTGAAGAATATCGAGGATGCTCTGTTAGACAGTAGTTCGCAGAAGTCTGTGCCTATCGAACACATCGAAAAGGAAGTTGGTAAGTCATATGACATATTATAATATGTATTTATATAAATTTTACTGTAGGCGTCTGTTTTGGAGCGTTACTTTTAAGTGGATTATGGATAAAGTCTTGAACTTGAACTGTCATGCTGCGACCACAAAAGTTGTGAAGAGTTCGAAACGTTAGGAAAAACAAAAAGAAAATAGTTAAATACGCAATTGATCCGGTAAAATGATTTTTTTCAACACTCTTGCTGTAAAGTGGCTCTTATTGCACCGATTTTAAGTTCATAATGAGGCTTATTAATCACACGTGCTCTTTCTTAATTTTTACCGCTTTAGTGCCGTAATATCAAAAAACAATGCGTGACAGCTTTAAATTTACTTCTAAATCTCAACAAAGAGTTTTGATGTTTGAAAACTCCTTCATGAGATTTAACATTTTTGTGACTGTGCTAATTTAAATATGCCAAATAAACATTTCGATTCTTCAAATTATTTATTTTTAACAACAAATTATCATTAAATCCTGTTATAAATGGAAGAATATTCATTTTTTTAATTTTTTTATGTAATATATTTAGAGTTAGCTTAGTGGTCAGAGCACCTGGAGTATTTTTCCGGGAGGCGCAGGTTCGAATCCTGTTCGCGACCGTATTCTTTTTCCATTTAATATTGTAACTTTATATATTTAGACGTCAAACCGTAGATTGTCAAGACTATGGTCAAGACTCTGCTTCTACTTGCGCGTGCATAGATCATAGCACAATAACATGTGCACCGGGGTGCACAAAAAAGAAATCTGCGCGTCATTTTAACAAAATAAGTTTAATCGATTTTATTATCATGTTTTCTCGCAAGTATGTTCGTCGTATAAAACTCGTGAATAAAGACGTCAAAACTATTTGCTGAATTTTTTTGAAATATTAAAAGGAAGGAAATTTGATGTCTAGAAACTCATTACTGAAATTTACCATTTTTGTAATTAAATACAGTCTTGGATGTATCCGTGTTAGATTAAATATGACGTTTCAGTTAATCAATACTATTATATATAAAAATGTAACTGATCGCTGTCTGTACATGGAAGATATATGAGAAAAAATATGATTGGGACCTTCATCAACGCAAATAGCACCCGAAACAATGATTGTTAGAATTTTTGTCTGTTAATCTGTTTGTCTGTGCGTTTGAACACGCTAATCCCAGAAACGGCTTATCCGATTTAGGCGTGGTTTTCACTAATATATTGTGGTAAGCTTCACTTAACATTTAGCGTTTGTTTCATGTAAATCGGTTTAAATTTAAAGAATCACGTCGAATATTTTTTATTTACCAAAACCACGCGGACGGAGTCGCTGGCACAGCTAGTAACAAAATATGTTTCTGCAGCCGAATTAGCATTAGGTGATTTTTGTTACCAATACAAAAATATGAATTTTATTTTATTTTAATATTAGGCTTTTTGGCAACTTCGTCACTAAGCCTCCTTAGTGCGCGCAAATAGACCATAGACTCGGCGTAGGAAAAAAGAAATTTGCTCGCCATCTTAATAAAAATGTATATAGCAGAATGGCTGTGCAAAATGTAATTTTATGTTATTTTATTCATTTTTTCCTCGCAAGAGTGTTGAAACACGTCGTATGAGCCGCGTGCCCTAATGGTCAACAAGTCAACTTGGACGAACTTAGGGCACTTGTATCATAATTTACTATTATTGTACTGTTGGAACGGTTACCTTTTCCGATAAACAGACCGAGCATTACACTACATCTTAGGCCCGCATTACCATAAATTAACAAATCCTATATTATGTGAGCATGTTCTAAATTTTAATTTGATATGCCTTGAAATGTTGAAATTAATGAAAATGAATAGTTCTAGGTAGGCGCCATTTTAAAACGGGGAAACTTCTGAAATGATCTTGGTTTAATAATACGCGCCTTACTCCTACTACCTCCTATAATAACACTAAGTTAATTGTCATAAACCAGGCTCGTTTTTTGCAGACTCACCTCAAGAATATACACCGCCAACTGGTCGCGATTCACCGAAACTAGTACACAGGACCTCTTCATTAACTACGTAAGTTTTTTTTTAATTTTAAGTGTTTTCTTATATTCAATCCATAACATGTACCTTAAGTTTACGAACCATGGAACGACTGCTATTGTGCGTAGGATAATATTCCGTAGTCTTTGTTTCCATAGTAATATTTCACTAGCGCTATATGCCGTATATTCATACTGGTACACTTGGTTTCCAATTTCGTGCTAGTAGTCGGATCATAGATTTCTATTTTAACACGCTTTTTTATATTGACTTCTCCTCTTTTCGCTTTTAATTGATTTTTCCACGTTAATTGGCGATCGAGGCGTGGGTAGATATTCCACCCTTTTACTGTGGGGCAAGAAAATATCTCAATGTTGAATGGGACGCTAACATTAGTCAGGATAAATGTTTTTTAACCACAGATTTGGAGCGTTGGATGTGCTTGCTTAAACTTTTCTTTTTCATTTGATACCATATGCTGATATGGTAACAAATTAAGTTTGGAGAGATCGCGATGCCGTTTATGGGTTAGCTTTATTATCGTATCTTTTATTGTAATGCCATTTGCGAATAACAGTCGTAAGACCCCACTTCGGGTATATCCGCATTAAAAATTGTGTAGACCACTGGCCCCAGCATGGACCCTTGTAAAACTCCTGCATTGACGTCATGGAATTCACATGATTCCCATTTCGAAGACTTGAAATATCCTGCCTGATAATAGGATTCATCAGATTTGGCTGGTAGAAACTAAAGTAGCATCTTTCAATGCTGGGTTTAGGTATCCTTTAGCTTGTTTAGGAGACATAGAGCCAGACTTTATCGAATGTTTGATTAATGTCTAGGAAGGTAGATTAATATTGTTTCATACTCAGAACTCCTAATTTCATCAGTCAAACAGAATAATTGATCTACTGTTGACTGAAGTTATCGTAATTTCGTACTTTGGATGTCTAATCGGCGTGAAAATAAATAGGTGACGGTAATGTAAGTGGCGTTCTCTCGTATCGGAAGTCAAGACTCATTTTGGGTCACTGAGTTAACGGAGTATGTAAGTAATGTACAGAAATAAATTTTAAGAAATGCATTGTTTCTTGTGTTTTGCATTGACATTGGAACTGGACCAAAATATCAAGAAAGGAAGTCTGAACTCGTATGATTTTATTACTTATCAGGATTGGCTGTATTCGTTCCAGTATAACATTTCCGCGGGCTTAGATAATATCAGTAAATAACTGATAGCGGTTTGCTTGCCTTGGAATCACTATTATTTGAGAAATCTTTCACAAGTTATTAGTATTTTAAAAGTAACCCTGTATAATTATGTGACAATAAACAGGGCTATTCATAGTATATACGAAACCTCAAACTAATTTGTTCAGAATCAGTAATAGAATCGATTAAAATAATGTTTACACCATGTTATATTTCGACAAAATAATCTTTAAAAGATCCTATAAGTTGGACACAGTAGGAATGCGGGCCAGCTGATACAGTAACCCGCGCTGTCCTTGAGCGGGCCCCACGCTGGCTGGCCCCGCGCCACCACCTCAGTCGCCCGGAAGCTAGAGATCGTGTCCCATATCGTGTCGTGTGTAAATAATAATATTGATGACGTGGTGTAGAAGGGATAAATAATTATTGTAAATTGTGTTAATTAACATTTTTAAACACGCCATGGTGTCTATCTGTACGAACGTTTTTATTTGTTTACAAAAAAGTAGGTAGGTAGTTACATAATATCTACAATTGAGTATTAAGATAGTCCAAAGACTGCAGGTGGTGTTATCACTACACTACTTACAACGGCTCAGTGTATTACGATATCAATGAACGTAAGGCGGTGAGCATATTCATAGGAGGACAAGGAGGCAAGAAATCAAGCTTCTAACTTTGTGAGTTTTCATTATACATTCTTATACTTTTTTATATTAGTTCTATAAATGAAAATATTTGTCTCAGGTTTCGTATATGCTAAGAATAATCCTATATAATATTGTATAACTTTTAAATACATAACAACAATCTTAATGTATAACTGAGCACAATTTTTTTTGGAAATATAGTTTTATTGTATATTGTAAATACAGATCTGCTGGAGAAGCTGGACTAGGACGCATTCTTCTCTCACTTCGCTACAGCATGCAAAACCAAACTTTGTTTGTAGTCGTTCACAAAATAATGTAAGTAAACCAATATAACTTCAAAGATAGGGTATGCTACTTACTTCCAGGAAAATTTATTAACGCGGTTCGATATTCACAGGCACATACCATTAAAAGATCCAACCAACGTGCCTGATCCATATGTGAAGTTATATTTACTGCCTGGGCGCTCCAAAGATTCCAAACGTAAAACTGTTGTAAGTGCAATTATGTATTTTTTAAATTTGTTATCAAATGATTAATCTTAGCTGACAATGCACAACAACCATAAGCCAACATAAAAAGTCGTTGCTATTTGGCTCAAAACTTCTCAATTTAGCTTAAATACACCGCATGCATTACTGATGGTAAACTAGTAATTGATATGTAAATATACTGTCAAGTAATAAATCATTTGAAAGCAAAATTAATTATTCGACAAAGTATCTCACATTTTATGTTGAACCAATAATAAGACATAAATTTAAGTTTATGTCCGAGATTTCAAAATGAATGCAGATTTTTAAATGAAAACTCCGTCTTTATACGATGCTTAAATTACCGTTTTTAGAATGTTTTAGAGATGGGTAGTTCGCGAACGATTGAAGGAAATGGACTACTTCATTTCGCAAAATAAAGATATCTCTCATTCAGTAGTCATTCGAATGTGTCTCTACTTCATTTAGTTCCGTTGTAGTTCAGTCTTTCTTTACGCTCGCAATACTTCTACAGCTCAGTGCTCTACCAAACTTAGTCGAAACTAGGTACCAGATCTGTGTTTTGCTTACATTCATATTTATGGTTGACAGTCCTAAGCCTGTATAAAGTATGAAGGAGAATCGATTTATGTATAAAAAAGTGAAGTTAGTGAAGTGTATAATTTATCGTAACTAAATCACTCTATGCGAGCTTGATATCTCATCTCATGGACTCGTTCTGATCTGCTGAACTAAATGAAGTTCTGAACTAAATGACTGGACTACTTCGTCGAGCCAAAAGATATACTTCATTCATTTCTTTTCAATGACACATTTTGCGCATGTATTTAGGCATAAAGACGTCAAGTCAACGCCAAGTCCCGAGCGAACAAAGTCGGGAGCACAGCTAGTTGTGAAGATTGTTACTGTTTTCTTTTAATTAATAGGTAGTGAAAGACAGTTGCATGCCGGAATACGACGAGCAGTTCGAATGGGTGATCCCATTAGCTGAGCTTCACTCCAGGCAGGTGGAGGTCACCGTAGCCACGCACAAGGGCTTTTTGGGAGGTAGTCCTATTGTGGGACAGGTAATTTCATTCAGCTACTTTCAAGTTAAACAAAATTGTTATGCCCTGTGTACAAATTTATTTAATAAAATTCCTGAACTAATTAGGACACTGCCAATAAATAAATGTAAAAAAGTCTGAAAGATTTGCAACTGGACAAACATAAAATAATATAAATGAGTTGTGTAAGTAGCTAATATATTTGCCTACAAATATAGTTTTAAGATGTGAAACTGTCATTAATTTTATTTGTTTTAGTACATTGACTTATTTTTACTGCTAGCAAATTTTCCCATGCCTCTTGGAGGCTAAATAGAAGGGCTATATTTATGTATCATCTAACACCTAATGTACTCTATCTATGTGAAGTAAACATTCATTCTATAGAGAATGACTTGATAATTAAAAAATAAAATAACACTTCAGGGCAAATGTATGATACATTGGCATGTATAATGGGAGGGATATATAATTTATCGTTAAAACATAATTATGCCAACCGAGACTAGTTACGTTCACTGAGTCGTCAGTGTTTATAAACTTTTATCCTTATTATTACAGGTAGTCGTTCATCTTAACCAGTACGACTTCCGCGAGGCGAAAACTTTGTGGTTTGACCTCATGCCAGAAACATCGCCAAGGGATTAATCCAGACAAAGTCACAAAGATCTATATTAATTATGAAAGTACTTATGAATCTTAATATAATTTGCAAAATGCAAGTCATAAATGCTGATCTGATGGATTACTAATAAATAATTATGTTCAAAATGTGTTCAATCGCGTGAGATATTGTCAGAAATGTTGTACCAAAACTTTGTGGTCGCTGTTTGCACATTATATATATATAAACGTCGTTGAGCTCATAGTATTTACACTTGTTATAAATGCTTTCAATGTTAATTTATATTTTTACAAAGTACTATTATTAGGTATTCCTAACATTGCTGAATATGTAAGTGTTGTAGCACTAAAGTCTAAGTAAATTAAATAAGCTTAGCTTTATTTGTGTGAATTATTGTAACAGTTCATAATATTGTTTTTATTACTTTTATATTGCATTTAAGTATATTTTTCGTGTAATAAATGTTTAATAATTTATGTGATGACATTTCAATTATTTTTGAATTAAGAAGTGATAACAGGTAGATATCACTTCTTAATTCTCCGAAGTTAAGATCGACATGTTCAAGGCATACTGCCATTCTTTTTATACATGCAACCTGTGGATCATCAGCGGTTATTCAATGCTCTCAGTATACAATATAATGATGCATTCAGGATGTTGTTGGGGCTGCCGAGATATTGTTATGCGTCCGGTCTGTTTTTGGAGGCTCGCACTGGTGGCTTTCATGCTATCATGAGAAAACTAGCAGCCTCCTCAATGCACGGTATCCGGACACGCACCAACAGCATCCTTGAAGTAATAACAGACAGGTTTGACTTTTCCCGTTGTAAATCACTGGATTGCCCTCCATTTCTGTTAAATAGAAGGTACGGCCATAAATCTAATTAATTTTACTATTAAAGTTCATACATTAACATGTATCGATTATAAAGTCTGAAATAAATTATTATATCTTAAGGCCTTAACTAGTGTAGAAATGTCAATATATATGAATTTAAAAAGATTGGGATGTTGTTCGGCGTCTTACAACTCAAAGCGGTAACGCTGAGTTTAGTAAATCTATAAATGTATGCTAAATAAATATCGCCATGCGTCTTCTTAAGACGAATACAAGGGGACTTGAAATTTAATACACACGCACAACTGCACGGTAGCTCAGTGATGACACGGAGTGTCAAGGGTCGCGGGTTCAAGCCCCGTTGGTGTAAACATTATATTTTTCAATGTTTCCTTGAAAAATTTAATTAATTAGGCAAAACTTGAAGGTTTGCTATAGCCCTTCAACTTACTATTCCAGTAATATCCCGAAAAGCTGCCCTCAAAAATTACTTGATGATTCTTAATATCAGAAAGACAAAAATTATGACTGGAATAATACTGGATGAAAAATAAAGCAAAGTTAGAGGAGAGGAAAAGCATCAACAAGATGAAACGTCTTCCTGCCTTTAAATCTGCCAACCACATACCCAGACCACAAAAATGACTCATGCTTAAGAAGTGCTTCTGGGTACGTTATTCCAACAGGAAAGTGGCTCCTAGAGTGATATGAGTGTGATGTATAATTAGTGCGTAATCTGCTGTAAATGTGAGCGACATAAAGAATATGTGAACTTTGTCGTTTTGGAAAAAAACTGAAGAAACGATTCCTGCTCGAATAACGTTGTTCCAGTAGGAACTTTATTATTAGACGGGCAAACTAAATATCAAGCAACTTCCTCAAGTCAAGCCTCTGCTCCTCTGAACAAGTAGAACTTGCGCGAGCATAGACCATAGATCCGGCGCACAAAAAAGAAATGGACGCGTCATTTTAACAAAACAAGTATAATTGATTTTATTATTAAATTTCGTCGCAAGTGCGTTGAAATACGTCGTATAAAACTCGTGAATATAGAAATCAAAGTATTTGCTAACAAATTAATACTAAAAGCAAAAAAATTTGATGTCTACAAACTCTTTGCTGAAATTTACCATTTTTGTTATTAGATAGTACAGTGTTAGATAAATTAAGACAATTCAATTAATACAATAAAAAGTTTCTGTTGTCGAATTAGCATTAGGTAATTTTTGTTATCAATATAAAATTATTATGGCAACTTCGTCAGTAAGCCTCCTTCCAGCTGCACGCAAATAGATCATAGCCTCGGCGTACGAAAAAAGCAATTCGCTCGCCATCTTATTTAGTAAATTTATTAAGTTGAATGTTGAGGTGTTGTCTTTGCAAAATGTTATTTTATGTCATATTATTCATTTTTTTTCCTCACAAGAGTGTTGGAAAACGTCGTATGAGCCGCGTGCCCTAATGGTCAATACTAGTCTCGGTCGGTCATTGCTATCTCACCAAGGCTCGGTTAGCAATTCAACTTCGAATGTAATGACCAACTTAGGCCACTCGTATCTTAATGTACTAAAAACCTTGTGACCATATCCAATGAAAGAGCTTGTTGATGTGGAAATGATTATTTTTATTGTTATAATTTTGATCCATAAAGTAGCTATTTATTGCATCCAATCACAGATCAAACCTGCCTATAAATATTACGACACAAATAGTTTAATCAATTTATTTTTACCTTGTGTAGTCATTATTATTTAAAATCACAAATCAGTTTTTCATTTAAGTAATAAAATACAAACTGTAAATTCGCTTAATCCAGTGGTAAACAGCGGTGGCAAGGCGATAAAGGGGGACGATGCGATTTACGAATCTGTCACTTTTTGTAGTCATTCGAATTTGGTCGGATAACCAGCCGTTTTTACATGTTCTTGTTTTTTGTTTATATCTACATAATGCGAAACATTCAAAGCTTATTATTTCAGTTTAAATTTTTAAACGCACTAATTTCTGGTTAACACCTACTCATAATGGGTTGAGCCGGTTTCTTGAATTTTTCGTCAAAGTTATGACACCGTCGTTTTGAATTTTAGCAATATTACTCAATAACGCATGAATGATGCACACTTTTGAAACTTTTTTCTGTTTCTTATAAGCGTCAAGAAGTACCGAATACAGTTTTTAGCGAGCTTATATACGTTTTCTTATTTAATTCAATTTTTTCGGGTTTTCAATAAACACGCGAATTCTTGAAATAAATATAAATATTTTCTTATATCTAATTCTGTCACAAATAAGCACAAATTAAGAGCTACTCGTGTATGTTTATTCTACAGGCGCACATACAATAGTTTTCGAGATACACGATTCTGCAAAACGTTACTCCAGTAGGCAATGCAATATCTCGAAAACCTGAAGATGCACAAATTATTTTCGGTGCACTTTTTTACACAAATATAAGCTCTCTGCTGATGCACAATATTTCTCACTTCGATCATTCGTTTAGAAATTTCCTGCTGGAACAACGTTACTCCAGCAGGTATAGTTTTTTTCCAATACGACAAATGACAAATCGCACAAATTCTTAATTTCGCGCACATTTATAATAATAATGCTCCTCCCGACCGCATTTCACAGCGGTCTATTTCCACGGAGATAAGCCAAGTTCGCAGGAGATATTAAAGTGCACAACTGTATGCGCAATCACAGGTGCACTCCCTCCACAGAGTACTTTATAATATAGGAAATAGAGACCTCTCTCTCGTTCAATTTAGGAAACAGGGCACACAAACGCCATCTATAGTATTACGAATGCACTACTAATGCCACGGCGCGGGGCAGCGCGAGGGCGCGCGGTACGAGGAACCGA
This sequence comes from Xylocampa areola, assembly GCA_935421205.1. Taxonomy (NCBI): domain Eukaryota; kingdom Metazoa; phylum Arthropoda; class Insecta; order Lepidoptera; family Noctuidae; genus Xylocampa; species Xylocampa areola. The sequence goes on along the minus strand of OW285201.1, from coordinate 10,686,179 downwards.
AGACGGCCGCGCTGACAACCGCGCAGCCTGAAGGGTGCGCGGGGGCAGGAAGTGACGCGGCAGCTGCCGCTCTTTACCCCATTTTGGCGCGCAATACTTCTCTACGGCGATTTTCCGCGGCGGTCACGAAATACGATCAGGCGCCGTTTGATCAATTATGTTTTTTATTATACTCTTTATTTATACAGTCCGCTCTTTTGCTATTGCTGTAAACGATAGGACCCCGACATGCATATACATTTGTTTAGGTATTTACTTAGGATCCAACCAACAAAGATATAAAATACATGATTCAACCGATTCCAATATATTCTTCCATTTATTTTGTTATCGCTCATACATCTTATGAATATTTTGGAAGAATATAATGAAATAAAATTAATGGTTTTCAAAGATTTATCTTAAATCACTTAATACATATTTTATTGCCTTTAATTTATTGCTGTCCTTATCCGTCTTCCCGCATAATATTTTATTTAAATTTTTGTCATAATGGTGAATAAAAAATCGGGATGACAAAGTAATCTTAAATCTATCAAGTTTTCTATATGGATTTGGCAATGCAGGAAGTCGAAACCAATATGTACAAATATTATTACTTTTATAAATTGTTTTAAATTATTTAATGTTATATTTGTTTTTGATATGTCATCATAAATATCTTGTAATCCAGATATTATTAATGAGTAATTGGACTGCGAAGCCAGTTCCGACAGCATACTCCCGATATTTAATAAATTCAAGTTCACTTTTACAATTAAGTCTTCCTTACATAATTATCTGAGATATCTGTTGCAAAATAGCGCCATCTATTGTTTTACGAAGGTAAAAAAATATTAATATAACCCATAGAATTAGAATATTTTGGCTACACCATAGAAGGACATAGAGCTCAAAAAATTACAACCTTTTTGAATTGTCAATGTGTGCGTGCAATAGTGATGTACAACGTGGAAATATTGACACATATTGATTATCGATAAACAGTATTTCAGATGTAAAGAATTGGTATACAAAATGAAAATATTTTCAATCAAATTATGTTAATAAAACTAAAATCACAAGCGTATGTAGTATTTAATGCACTGCATTAATTAATTACATTATTATAAAAAACATTTCATGCGCTCATATTATAGTTATATTTCATTGGTAATAGGTACTTTGTTATGAAAAGCAGCTTTTAAGGACCCTGAGCAGTGTATAGATGACTGATTGAGATGAAGATTGACATAATGATTTTTACCTACCTATCCTAATACCGTTGCGGAGGTGGTCTGGACTCAACGCACCACACGTTTGAGGTGTGCCCTGCCTAGACCGCTGAGCGGCGTATACTAAGAGCCAGTATCGGGCGAGATCTATTTCTGCCGGCAGTAGTGAGGTCTACGCTGGCAGACTTAGGGAACTGGAGAGAAATGGCTTCCTTTTGTGATACTGTTGTCGTCCAGACAGAGGCTGCCGAGCGGGATTGTGAGAGGGCCGATCCCTCCCGGACAAGAAGGCGTCTAGAAGGCAACCGCCTCGGCACCTAACAGCCGAAACCCCGCCTGTATGATTTAAGACAGGCGGCTCCTTGGTGCTTAGAGAGGGGACCCCTTTACAGTCTCTCCAGGGATGTGTCTTAATAGGCGCTGCATAGTGGGGGTGCTGGAGCTGGTCTATTAAGTGCCTCCCTCCATGTGCTGATGGTGACCGCCGAGGTGGTTTGAATGAGGTAAGAATCTCACACACCCCGGTCTTATCCGTAAAGGACGGGCAAGTTTTTGAAGGTTTCCCCCGAAAAAAAAGGTATATCCTATTATCTTTTCTTATTTCTTCTTTTTCTTTATTATTTTTTCTTATTTATCTTTATTCTTTTCTTTATCAATTAGTCTCATCCATTTTTCTATTTCCTTAGCATCGACAGGAAACCTTTAAGTATAAAAAAATATATCATAAAATTGTGATACTCTCTTTAATTTGTAGTAAAAAATATGTAAACAACATATTCATTACGCTATCACATATAGGCTCAGTGCTCACCGCCTAAATGTGATAGCGCAGTAATCACCAACTAGTTTCATTCGGGGTCTGTTTTTAAAATGCGCAGTTCGTTAGATCTTTAATAAACTAAGGTCCGCACAAAGTAGGTTGGCGGTCTAGATTCGAACCGCAATTGGGGACTACTGTAATAGAGTGATGAAATATATTAATTACGTAACCTGGGCCACTAAGCTACGCTAAGCTTCTTATATGTTATAAACTTTCGGACAGACACACCGACAAACAGACAGAAACGTTTCCAAACATTTTGGTTTCATTGTATTAGGTATCCCAATAAAAATTTTGGAAAAATGATCTATGTACAAAGATAATTGATACATCTACACTTTAAATAAATTCTGATATCGGAACTTTTTATTCAAAAATTTCATCGACACAATAGTCGACACTGACAAGTCACTATTTTGTGTACAAGAAATGAAAATTTATATTAGAACAACGTACTCAATGTTGCTTTTATGACCATTGTTTTTTACTATAGAGAAAATTCACTATTTTCTTGATAGGATTTGGTTTTCAAAATATAATTTCTAAAGAAAGATTTTTCCAAAATATGGCCATGAAAATATATGCTGTTGTTGACAATTTACCTGTGAAATGAATCTTTTTCTGGATTATTTTTATAAGAAACATCGCAGTCACCAACACAACACGTAGGCATTGCTTATAAATTTTAAAACTGTATAAAATATACAGGATTCACAGACAATACGGCAAATATAAGTTAGCGTGATTTTTGACAGTGACACTGGAGAAAACAACATCTGCCAATAGTGCTGACTGAACCTAAATATGCTTTCTCTTTCTAACATGTGATATTTCCGTAAGAGATTTCATTCCCATAGTAGGCTTTGTAGGTCTTTTTCTATCCTACGTTTATGATATAACCCTACCAAATTGCAAAAGAATGATTGCCATAAGACAGTAGATCAGGGTGTACAATCTTCGAACAAATGAGTAGGAAACTGGACAATTATAAATCGACAAAATAAAGTAGCTCATTTACACATCCATTGTCGTATGGCAATCATTGTTTTGCAATTTGGTAGGGTTATATCAATAGTTTTTTCCCTTCATGAATCAATAGATGGCGCTTAATGCTATTTTGCAACAGCTATCTCAGATATGTAAGGAAGACTTATAAATTTTGTAAAAGTAAACTTGAATTTATTATATATCGGGAGTATGCTGGTCGGAACTGGCTTCGCAGTCCCATTTACTCATTAATAAATTGCATATCCGAATTACAAGACATTTATGATGACATATTAAAAACAAATATAACATTAAATAACTTAAAACAATTTATAAAAGTAATAATATTTGTACATATTAGTTTCGACTTCCTGCATTGCCAAATCCATAAAGAAAACTTGATAGATTTAAGATTACTTTGTCATCCTGATTTTTTATTCACCGTTATGGGAAAAAATTAAACAAAATATTATGCGGGAAAACGGATAAGGACAGCAATAAATTAAAGGCAATAAAAATATGTATTAAGTGAATAAAGATAAATCTTTGAAAACCATTAATTTTATTTCATTATATTCTTCCAAATTTCCTTATGCATAAGATGTATGAGCAATAAAAAATGAATGGAAGAATATATTGGAATCGGTTGAATCACGTATTTTATATCTTTATTGGTTGGACCCTAAGTAGAAACCTAATAATACCTAAACAAGTGTATATGCATGTCGGGGTCCTATCGTTTACAGCAATAGCAATAGAGCGGACTGTATAAATAAAGAGTATAATAAAAAAACAAAGATAGATCAAACGGCGCCCGATCGTACTACGTGACCGCCGCGGAAAATCGTCGTAGAGAAGTATTGCGCGCCAAAATGGGGGAAAGAGCGGCAACCGCCGCGTCACTTCCCGCCCCCGCGCACTCTTCAGGCTGCGCGGTTGTCAGCGCGGCCGTCATCGTTTCCTCGTACCGCGCGCCCTCGCGCTGCCCCGCGCCGTGGCATTAGTAGTGCATTCGTAATACTCTAGATGTCGTCTGTGTGCCCTGTTTCCTAAATTGAACGAGAGGTCTCGATGTCCTATATTATAAAGTACTCTGTGACAGTAGATGTTTAAATCAGGGACTGAATTACCCAAAAATTAAGGTACCTTTAAATTTCGGTATGACGTCATACCGTTAAATAAGGGTTACCGAAATATTTCGATACCGTTTTTTTTATCAGTAGCATAATTTTGAGGTTGGATAGGCATACCGGTATTATTTCTTTACAAGTACTAAAACCTTTATAAATGTTTTGGTAGCAAAACCTTAACCGTTATAAATAGGGGTTTTCTTTGAAACACCGCCTCGCTAGTCTGTCGTTCACTTGAGAGGCCCTGATTGCACATTATTATGACTCAGTTTTGGATTTTATTTAAAAACACGGCAGCGTAAGCCGGACTAAGCCAGGTGCGTACCTACCTAAAGTTTTCTTATGTTTCTTCTTTAAGGTTTTCTTTCGTTCTTCTTTTCTGACTGGTGTTGTTGAAAAATTTTCCTCATAAATGTTTAGAGCGGATACGTAAACGTAGGTACCTACTTATGTTTTTAAATAACTTACACTCTCGATTTCACGAGAGAAATGGGGCAGTAGTTTTTCAGCAACGTAACATCACCCTTCTTTAAAAATAAGACCACCACGCTCCTGCTCCATGCCTCCGATGTCGTGCCAGTGTGGATGACGAGATTAAAGAGTTTACGGGTTCTGTCAAAACAAAGGCGTTCCTCCTGCCTTGAGTAGCTCTGTAGTAATCCCGTCCTCCCCTGGAGCTTTGTTGCCACGAAGCTGTCCAAGAGCCATTCTAATCTCATCCATATCGATGTGGGGAAGCTCGTCAGTGAGGTGGCGCGTGAGCCTGGTTCGTGGATCATCCCCGCCTTGGGCTTGAGGTGGATGACTTTTGGGAGTATGGGGGAACGAGGTGTTGGTGTTCCTCCATAGAAAAGGGAGGATCCTCCAACCAGGTGGGTGATATTGCCTGGCGGGCCACGGCCCAACGGTTAATGTCGGGAGGTCTTTAGGTCTGAACTTTGATTGCGCGATGCAGGGTGTTGTGCACGTAGTTTCCATGTAGCGAGATAGATGTCGCTACAGGAGTATATGTATCTCACCTGTCGATGATCACTACCGCCATTAACCCTGCTGATCACAGAGACATTTTGAATGCTTTACGCTATTTAGTCAAAACGAATTAGATCTCATTCCTAGTCACATTATCGGGGCTTCGCCTGGTCCACTTCCTTTTGGGGCCTTTTCTGGAGAAGGAATTAATCAGATAATCTCCTGGGCCTCGAGGAAGTTTACAAGCATCTGCCTCCTGTGATTTCTGTGCCCATAGCCGAATGAGCCTAGTCCCGACTCGCGACTATCGTTTACTCCCACCTTCGTGTTGAAGTCACCCATGACAACAATGTAATTTGCATTGGTATAAGACATAGCTTTCACTATGTCTTCATACATGGCCTCGACTTCGTTATCAGGGTGTGCGGACTGTGTGACTTGTGGACCTGAAACCCGACGCCACCTTGGGATAGTTGGTGTCCTTCTCGGAAGTAGAGTAATTGACCGGCTTCGAAGGTTATCTTCCTTCCCTCTGCCTTCGGTGCTCCGAAAGACCCACAATATGCCTCTTCCAATATGGCAACGTGTTAGTTAAGCACAGAGAGCGTCCGTTAAACGGCACCAGGTAAAATTTATTTCGTTATTAATACTCTGCAGTCGCTCGGGGATTCTTAGCAGCCCCTACCACACCGTTACCATGGCCGGTATCATTATCCCCCTGCCCTGTTGTGCCACACCTTTCTGTTTTAAGGCCCATCCCGCGGTACCCTATCATACGATTTTGCCAGATCAATAAATACCATGTGTAAGTTCTTGTGTGCACGTCTGTACTTCTCGCATAACTGGCGGAGTTCAAATATGGTATCCGTTGTTTCTAGACCTGGCACAAATCCAAACTGATTTTTAAAAATCATACTCTCCTCTCGCAACCTTTTTTCTATCACTTTCTCCCATATTTTCATACTGTGTGACGTAAGCTTTATTTCTCGATAGTTTTCACAATCCTGCACATCACCTTTATTCTTAAAGATGGGCACTAGCTAACTATTGCATCCTCGGCTAATAACTTCCATACTTCCACTGGTATATTATCTGGACTCATGGTCTTTCCATTTTTCATACTTTTAATTGCCTTTCTTACTTTATCCATACTTATATCCTTCACCAAACCCACATTTACTTATACATCGCTTAGCACACCATTCCAAACATTTCCCTTGTTCATTACCTTTTAAAAATATACCTTCCATCGTTCTTTTATTTCAACATCCTCAGATGAAACCTTGCCTGTGTCATCTTTCATACATTTCACCATCGTTTATCCCTTGCTCTCTTTTTCCTTTCTTTTGTTATCTAATAGAGTTCCTTGTAGTCTCTAGGACAATCTAGTGAATTATATAACCTGCGCTTGTGCCTTAGCCCTGGAAACTGCTACCGCCTGTTTTGCTTTTCTCTTACATTTTTATTTTATTCATTAAGTTTCATATTCTCATTCGCTGTTTCTACACCCTGCCATTCTTTAAATGCTTCTTTCCTTTAAGTATATTTTGCACATCCTCACTCCACCATGTCTTTTATTCCTTTACCTTTTGATTCTCCGCACACATCTTTCATACTTCTAATACTCTCCGCCATCTCAGTCCAACATTCATTAACTTTCCATATTCTTTATTTCTATCATTCTATCTACCACTTGATTTTTCAACACCTTGCACACGCTTTTTTCTCTAGCATACACCATCTGGTTTTGGGTGGCGGGCGTTCTTTATTTTTACTGAGCGAGACACTAACTTTTACCTCCATTAACAACAACCTGTGTTGTGAGACCAGATCTTCGCCAGGTATAACTTTGCAGTATTTGATGACTGATAGTATTCCTTTTTACAAGGAAGTAATCAATCTGTCCAAGATAAATCTTTGAAAAGCATTAACGCATGCTTAGCGAACTCTAAAGTGATTATATTAAATGGAAAAAGAATACGGTCAGAATACGGTGATTACCATGACCGGTACCGTGCCCAGGAATAGTGTAGTTACCGGGAACTGGGGGCCGTGAATTGGAGATGTCGTTCATGAGGGGGGATTTGCCATAATCATCACGCTTGGCAGGCGGGTTCGCGACCGCAATTTCTGGAATACTTTCTCTTATGGTGCTGCTACCCACCATCAGGTTTGGCATTTAGAAGCATTCCAGCACAGGGCATGGTTATATCGCCATTTATTGGTTGCCGAGGCCAGAATAGCTAGAATCCCTTAGTCGCCTTCTACGACACCCACGCGAGGAATTGGAGTTTTCTATTCTACAGCCCAAGACGGAAGAGAGATAAAGAGTACAATAAACAAAATGTCCAAACCAATGATATTATATAAAATCTCATTGGTCCAAACTATAATTTATAACATGTTAAACTCCCCCTCATCAACCACGGGGACCCGTGCTTCACTTTCTCGCATGTTTTTTGGTACCGAAATCGTATAAAGGTTAAATAAAGGTATAGCCTACCCTTTATTTATAAAGGTATCGGTATAGGTCTACCTTTATTTCAAAACGGTACCGATATATTTTTGAGGTATCTTAACCTATAACCGTAACTGCTTTCAGTCCCTGGTTTAAATGAGCTACTTTATTTTGTCGATTTATAATTGTCCAGTTTCCTACTCATTTGTTCTAAGATTGTACACCCTGACTCCCTCTTCCTTCACTCTCATATTCCAATGGCAATCTGGCTAACAAAGTACTTTTTATATACTGAAAAAAAAGCACTGTTAGGCAATCCAACGGCCAAGTTTGTTTGAAAGAAAATGTCTGTCATGACAACTGACATTTGCACAGGCGAGTGTTGAATAAAAAAAAATATCTTATGATCAACCCTAAATTATTTTTACATTTACATTACATGAAAAATATGTGACATAATGATACAATAATTGTGATTTTTATACGACGTGATTTACTAAAGACATGTTGAAAATCGAGCTATGGCAGGTCACCCACGGTCACATCTAAAGGAACTAGCACCTACAACTGTAATCGTGCCAGCTTATGTTTCCTAATATATCCACATAGTCAGCAATAGTGATTAAATTGTACATACCGCCATCTGTCCAGAGGTTTTGTAAATTCCTTGCAATATTATTATACACATTTAAAATGACCTAAAAAGGTATGGATTCACGTTACTTTTGGAGTCCAAGCTAATTGTGTAGTCTTATATTCGAACAATTTCTCGTTTGTCACCAAGATTGTAAACCCTGAATTCGGCTTTACGTGCGCTCCGAAGCAATGGGGTGTCACAGCACCAACTTACTGACTCCGGGCTGCTACTGAGAATTTCATAACAGAAAAACCCAATAACACTGCGCGACCTGGGAATCGAACTCAGGACCTCACTCTCAGCAGCCGCGCTTGCGACTGCTAGACTAACGAGGCAGTTAAAACAGCACATAACGCACTAATTATGTAATTATACGTTTCACTCATATCATTCTAGGTACCGCTTTCTTGTTCGAGTAACGTACACGGTGCTTCTGACCATTTAAAAAAACACAAATATAAATATACTTGCTCATGTAGACAAAAAACCAATAGGATGAAAAATATTTAATACATTAATTCACATTCAGATGTAATTGAATGCAGTCTAGTAAATACAAATTAGTCTTCCTCAATGTTCTGAGCCTTAAGATAAAGCACACTGTGTTCACTTCACTCAAATATACCATCTAATCAGCGTTCCATTGGAGTAGTCGTGATTTTTTGTGCAATGATTTTTCCATACCCACCTCGACCTCCATCATAATCAGTTCTATATTCATCTCTTACCTGTAAAATATATAAAAAATATCAGAATACTATAATTACTGTAACAGCCATACAATCACATCTGTGTTCCATTGTAGTGGGCTTGAAGGAATTAGTACTGGAGTACTTTTAGCAGGCGTACACCTCTCCCCCCCAGGGATTCCACCTTGTCGTGGTGGGGGGGCTCTAGTAGCCGTGGCTTGGTCACCCACGGTGAAGCTAACGGAACCCGAGGAGGGCCGCTCCTCTGGCCTTTGCCTTGAAGCCTATGTTGGAGCGGCGCCGGCGTAGGTTGAGGGCCTTATGGGGGGTGTCGCAACTGTGGTGGGCTGCGGTGTCGTATGGCCGCTCTCCCTATCCTCTGCGGCCGTAGTGGTAGGCGGCGGGGCCACAGACCTGACCCGTCGCAGGGGACCTACGGCGTCCAGACACGAGGTCGTCTGGCGCCCATTGCACATGGTCTCCGAGGTGGTTGCGGCATGCCATGTGTCTGGTGTGCCGTAGAGGGGGGGGGGGGGTGTAATACCCAACCCCGTGAGGGAGTCCGACAACGGACAGCCGCGGGAGGGTTCGCGGTTGTTTGCGAGAGCGTTCCCGCGTCCCGCCCCCAAGCGGCTGTGGAGGTACACTGTGGAGTTTTAGTGGGTTCGAGTCCCACATAACCGCTCTGTCCCCCCGTGTCAGAGCGGTATGCGAGGGCATTACTACACATAAAAAAAAAGAAAGAAAAAAAAAAAAGGCGTACACCTCTCGCCACTGGCATATGATTTCCAATCATATAAAGGTACCTTTTACCAATATGGTTACAATGATAGTACAGGATTTTAATCGTGTGTGACACAATTTTATGTTTGTGTTTAGATTTGTTATGTATTTTAATTCTGTTTATGTAATGAGGAGACCTATTTTGGCTTTAGTACAAGTTCGTTTATGCTTGTGTGTTACCTCACCCCCTACCAAAAGTGGCGAACAATATTGTTAGATATTAAGTCAGAAGGCGTCTCCCGTCTAGTCCTCTAAAGTAGTGGGCAATTATCGTAACATTATCTATTTATTATTATTTGAATTAGACAGATCCACATAACTTGACAGAGTATAAAACATGTGTTGCCATGAAGGCATATAAAAAGACAGAGTGCCTTGCTTATCAGATAATTTGAACAAAGTGGAATGCCCACATATTTTAAAGAATATAATAATGTTAATATATTATTTAAATAAGAGAAAGGAAGAAAATCAAGTGCAGAATATGATGATGTTTTTAACTATACCTGTCCACCGGTTTTGCCTCTTCCATATTGTCTACCTTCAATAAATCCTGCATCCCAGTCACATCGAATGATTCGATCATCGAGTCTTGTACCATTTATGTATCTGTAATGTCAAAAAATATAATTGACTTGAATTCTGATGTCAATTAATAGCTCTTGTATCATTCACCTAGTTTTGTTTGTAATTTAATATTGTGGTTCTGATTCTAATGATCAAATAAGACCACCACCAAGTCATCACAGATTATTGTGGCCTCATTTTGGGCATTATTGTTAAATTATTTAATACATCATGTTAAGAGATAGAGTATGTTATCCTTAAGAGCTAGACATATGCCATCACGGACTTTTTTGTAGACCTATATAAGATACACAATTCCACAATACATATTTTTTTTATAACTCAAAGCGCTTGGCAGCGTTTTCGTTGAAAGCTCCCAGACGGCTTATTTTTTTGGACACCTCCAACAAATATCATTATATTTTAGCCTATGTATACAAAAAAAATGTGCCCGGTTGATGGCAATAGGCTCACCACCTATTACATGGGACTTAATAACAGCATTGGTGAAATGTGGGTGTACAATCGTGTACACCTCTGCCTACCCCTTCGGGGAATACAGGCGTGATGCTATGTTATGTTATGTATACAAAAACTTGACAAATTATACATTTAACCGCATCAAAATCCGTTCGTAGTTTTAAAGATCTAAGCATACATAGGGACAGACAGACAGTGGGTGTTACTCATAATATTGTCATAATTTTGATTTCGTATTTATTGTTTCTGCCTGTGGTTAGGAACATCTCATGTGTCATCACGTTTGCTGTCGAAGCTGTATGCGTACTTATGGTTTTGGGTGTCTAGGTGAAGAAAGTATTCAGAGAAAACTTCCTATGGAGGACAAAGATCCCTTGTATTTGTTACTACTTAAGATACCCGGTTTATTCCTTTCTTTAGGTTTCGATATTACATTTAGATGTACAGTGTTTCAGGATTGGTCGGTGGTACAGGAGCAGGCGACCTTTTATCTTCAACCTTTTATGAGCAGTATGAGTTGGGATTTATTGTGTTTGTTGGTCACTCAGTCAGGTAAAATGATTGAAGGTTCACGTCCATTGTTCAGATCATTTGGTGAATTAACTTGGCGTGATGCAGTTTGCACTGATGACTTATGCGTGTTGGTGTTGTACTCTTTTTCTCAGGTGTTGAGCATTTTTTCTTATACATAGGTGTTAAAAGTCGTAATAATTTTTTGTTAATTTGTTTTTAGGCTCAGATGTTCTATGTTGAAATTGTCCATTTCTTGATGTGCGCCTAGCAATTGCTGTTAAAGTGATTTGATGTCCGATTTTGATTTGATTTGTAGAAGCTATATGTAATACTCATCATCGCTGTATCCAATTAAAATTTTTGACAGGTTGGTTAACATGTTTGTTCTACAAGGTTTATAGACCTTTTTTTGGCTCCAGAAACCTCCAACGAACGTTCCTTACGAAAGTTACTTTATCATCAAGACAATTTTATGAATAAACTTTGCACTTAGCATGTTATTTGGACGCATACTGTATACAATGTAAAATGAAAATATTTCAACACCCGCGTGAACGAGCCGTGTGACGCATAACGGCATAAACCAAATAAATTTACAAATGGCATTTTTAACACTAGATTACGTGCGTGCTCTACTATGGTAGAACGCACTCACTTTTTGCTTTGTACTGTGTAATTTCTTGACCTTTCCCCTTGAGCCCCTACATAAGCTTCGAAAATAAAATTACGCAACAGGTTAGTGTATCACCTAGTGACGGCGTGGGCGCATGTTTCCACAATTACCTGGCAAAATCAGGGTTCTACCATAGTAGTATGTGTGAGTATTGGCGCAACAAAAACTGAATTATTGTAATTTACTGTGCATTTTATTTTAGTATTCAATAATTTGGTATGTGTTTATCAAATATTCGAATATAGCTGAAATAAATGCTTTGCCCATCCATCAACTGAATAAGGGTTAATAAAAAGTTTGTGCAACTTGATTAAGCTGTTGCCTCAGTCATTAGCAGACACAATAGATTTTTATTGTTACAACGTACAGATCTGTACGTTGCTGAGCCGAAAGGTTAACTGCTCTACCTCTCATTTGACTTGGTGAAACCCCTGATGGTTTGGAGATTGATGTTGATAAACCTTCCCTGAAAGCTAGAGAACAAAACAAAATGGCTGATGAAGAACACAGAAGAGGTACCACGCCCGAACCTCACTGAATTGGAAGAGTTGGAAAAAACATTTAATGAGCCTAAAATCAGGCATTAATGCAAACATTATGTCAGATGGATCTGTCCTGATCTCTATGCCTTGGTATACATCAAATATGAAGAAGATAATAAATAAAACGGTCACTACTTCATGTTCAGTGATTATTTATCCGAGTCGATCTCGGAATTTTCGATTTTTTCATAGATGCTTCTTTGGTGTTCTTAAATAACAACTAAAGTGTGAAAATTGTTACTTATCACACTATATATGTTACATTAAACAAACTCCCCAAATAATTAGTTTTTCTGTCCAACCATCTCCCAGTTAAAAAATAAATGCATGCAATCTACTATGGTAAAGCATGCAAGCAGACTTGTAAAAAAAAAGGTTGCATGCACTCTAGTGTTAAGTCACTGAATGTATGAATAATTCTTACTGCAATATGTGGATTTTAATCTAGCTGCGAAGCCTCTTTCTTTGCCAATAGAACTACTCCAAATGTAATGACCAATTCATAATTTACACAAATTCAACTTACCTCATACAGAGTTCAGAATCCTGTCTTGTGTAATATTCCAGAAAGCAAAACCCGCACGGAGTCTTCTTATACTTATCTAAACCCATTATTACTCTTCTGATGTCACCGCATCGTGAAAACAATTCATATATCTGTTCTTCTGTTGTATAAAATGACAGGTTTCCCACATAAAGTGTTGATGATGCTCTCAATAACTTCTCTTGCTCATTGCGGGAACCCTGAAACAAAAATTTTGGTTCGAATAAAAGCAAACATTATAATAATTATTAAGGAATCGTTACTAAATTAATTTACTTAAATAAAGGTTCGTGAAAACAAAATATGTACCTTGAAATGTTGATCACGATAGGAACTTATTTCGATTGATGAATTCATAGCGTCCGAACTTCTTCTCAAGCTAAATTTCTGTAACTTAAACAGACATCAAGTAAGCATACACTCGTAATAAGTGCAAAATTATAAAGGATTCTTCGAAATCTTAGAGACTCCAAAACAACGTTTCACCAAATCGACTGATGACATGACACTTGACGAGTTGACAGTGACAGTTAGCCAGTAAAACTAAAAATCATCATTTGGGCGCTAAGTTTGGGCAACTAACGATGGAGCCATAATTTTTTATAAATTGAACTGAATTGAAATTCATCATTGTTATAATAATCATTGATGAATCATTTTAGTCACAGAATTATAATTCTGTGACTAAAATTACAGAGTTACCATTATTTATTCTTCAAGAGCTTAGCACTAGTCAATGGAGCAAGTTTTGAAAGGCTTGGAGTATAAAAAATAAGGAGACGCCTTTGTTGTTTACGTTATACATACAAATCTGGTGCATTTACGAGGCAGACAACATTATTATATTCTTAGCTCTTTTTAACCGACTTTCAAAAAGGAGGAGGTTATCAATTCGGTTGCTTTTTTTTTAGTTTTTTATGTATGTTACCTCAGAACTCCGTCATTTATCAAACGACTTGGAAAAAAAAAATTATTTGAAAGGATATTCTTTCAGATTTGTCCCATTAAATTTTATGAAAATTGGTTTGGTAGTTTGGTATTTAAATCAAAATAACTGAAAAATAATATGTTATCCAAGTAAACGAAATGGTGTATTTTCAAAGTCAAAGTCTAAGGTTTTTATTTCATATAAACCATACAAAGGCACTTATGAAAAGTCAGAATTTACGTGCACGGTTCCAAAAAGTCGCTTCCTATGGAGAAGAACCGGCAAGAAACTCCATGGTTACTCTTTTAAACTGTATATCTTTTACTATTTCTGTAGATACAATTTTGGGCGGGATGTAGAAACATCGTAATCTGGGATGCAGTCACTATTATAAAAGGTAATTACATAAGCCTTATTAAATGAATAGCGCATTTGACAAGTTTACGGCGTTCTCACATTTACAAAATGTTGAAGCTAAAGAAGCTATATAAAACAATGCATAATATCCGTCAAATGTTATTAGTAAGTTTAACAAAAGTTACAAACAAAAAAAAGAAAGCAAAGATTGAAAGAGGTATATTATGCAAAAAACAAAGTAAAATATCATTAGAACTGTGATAGAAACATAAACGTAGGATAGAAAAAGACCTACAAAGCCTAATATGGATATGAAATCTCTTACGGAAATATCACATGTTAGAAAGAGAAAGCATATTTAGGTTCCATCAGCACTATTGGCAGATGTTGTTTTCTCCAGTGTCACTGTCAAAAATCACGCTAACTTATATTTGCCGTATTGTCAGTGAATCCCCTATATTTTAAACAGTTTTAAAATTTATAAGCGATGTCTACGTGTCCTTTTTGTGACTGCGATGTTTCTTTAATAAATAAGCCAGAAAAACATTCATTTCACAGGTAAATTGTCAACAACAACATATATTTTCATGGCCGTATTTTGGAGAAAACTATCTTTAGAAAATTTATTTGGAAAACCAAATCCTATCAATAAAATAGTGAATTTTCTCTGTAGTAAAAAACAATGGTCATAAAAACAATATTAAGGACGTTGTTCTAATATTAATTTTCATTTCATATACACAAAATAGTGACTTGTCAGTGTCGACTATTGTGTCGATGAAATTTTAGAACAAAAAGTTCCGATATCAGAATTTATTTAAAGTGTAGATGTACCAATTATCTTTCCACATTGATTATTTTTCCAAAATTTTAATTGGGTACCTAATACTATCGATACAGAAGGTGAAACCAAAATTTTTGGAAACGTTTCTGTCTGTTTGTCGGTGTGTCCGTCCGAACGCTTATAACATATAAGAAGCTTAGCATAGCTTAGTGGCCCAGGTATTACAGTAGTCCCCAAATGCGGTTCGAATCTGGACCGCCAACCTACTTTGTGCGGATCTTGGTTGTTAATAATCATCTAACGAAAAGCGCTACTAATATTAATTTTAAAAACAGACCCTGAATGAAACTAGTTTGTGATTCCTGCGCTATCACCTTTAGGCGGTGAGCACTGAGCCTATATGTGATAGCGTAATGAATATGTTGTTTACATATTTTTTACTATAATTCAAGAGAATATCACAATTTTATAATATATTTTTTTATACTAAAAGGTTTCCTGTCGATGCTAAGGAAAAAGAATAATGGATGAGACTAATTGATAAAGATAAAGAAGAATAAAAATAAAGGAAAAGAAGAAATAAGAAAAGATATACCAATTTTTTTTCGGGGAAGCCTTCAAAAATACGCGCGGCCTTTATGGATAAGACCGGGGTGTGTGGGATTCTTACCTCACTTAAACCACCTCGGTGGTCAACATCAGCATATGGCGGGAAGCACGTAATAGACCAGCTCCAGCACCCCCGCTATGCAGCACCTATTAACTGAGACACATCCCTGGAGAGACTGTACAGGGGTCTCCCCTAAGCCTCGCTGTGCACGACAGCACGTGCCACCGTCTTCTCTGGGATCACGATGGGTAAACAGAGTTCCTTCTCTAAGCATCTGTGACCCCAAAGGGCCGCCTATCTTAAATCATAAAGGCGGGGTTTCGGCTGTTAGGCGCCGAGGCGGTTGCCTCCTAGACGCTTTCTTCTCCGAGAGGGATCGGCCCTCTCACAGTCCCGCTCGACGGCCTGTTCCTGGACGACAACAGTCTCACAAAAGGCTGCCATTCCTCTCCAGTTCATTTTATCTGCCAGCGTAGCCCTCACTACTGCCGGCAGAGACAGGTCTCGCCCGATACTGGCTCTTAGTACCCGCCGCTCAGCGGTCTAGGCAGGGCACACCTCAAGCGTGTGCTGCGCTGAGTCCAGACCACCTCCGGAATGGTATTAGGATAGGTAGGTAAAAATCATTCAGTCAATCATCATCTCAATCAGTCATATTCTATACACTGCTCAAGGTCCTTAAATCTGCTTTCTTTACAAAGTACGTATTACCAATGAAATATAATTATAATGTGAGCGCATGAAATGTTTTTATTATAATAATGTAATTAATTAATTAAGTGCATTAAATAATACCTACCCTTGTGATTTTAGTTTTAATAACATAATTTGATTGAAAATGTTTTAATTTTGTATACCAATTCTTTACATCTGAAATATTGTTTATCGATAATTGATATGTGTCAATATTTCCACGTTGTACATTACTATTGCACGCATACATTGACAATTCAAAATCGGTAGCTAGCACATTTTTGAGCTCTATGTTCTTCTATGGGGTACCAAAAATATTCTATTCTATGGATAGAAATTACACGTACATTGTCAGTGAGTAGCCAAGGAAGCCACATGTGCAGAAGGTGTTATAGCCAAATATCCCTATCAGCAACGTAGTCTTTGGTCTTATAATAGGCTTTTTGAATAAGTACGCGTTTAATGTGGGTTTTAAACTTTGTCTCGGTTAGATCAGTTATTGACTTTGGCAGTTTGTTATAAAAACGTACACCATTTCCCATAAATGAATTATTTGTTTTTGCTAATCTAAATTTAGGTACCACAATTTTATGTTTGAAACGCGTGTTTCTATCGTGGAAATCGCTTCTTATATTATACATGTGCAAATTCTTCCGAACATATAGTATATTCTCAAAAATGTAAAGTGAGGGCAGCGTAAGTATATTGATTTCTTTAAATATGTTTCTAAGGGATTCGCGTGGTCCCCTGTTATATATAGCGCGGATTGCTCTCTTCTGTAAAATAAATATAGAATCAACATCAGCTGCTGATCCCCACACAGAATGCCATATGACATAATGCTGTGAAAGTATGCGAAATAAACTAATCTAGCTGTAGCAACATCAGTCAGTTGTCTTATTTTTCTTACTGCATAAGCAGCAGAACTTAACTTATTTGACAGAGCAGTAATGTGAGCACCCCACTGCAATTTTGAGTCGATCGTTATACCCAAAAAAACGGTGTCATTACTAATATCCAATTGTTTGCCTTCAAGCTTTAGACTTAGACCAACTTGAGGAACATTCGGCAAAGAGAATTGAAGACATTTTGTTTTACTGGCGTTAAGTAAGAGATTATTTGCTGCAAACCATTTCAAAAGATCAGCTAGGCTTTCGTTGATATTTAAAATATCCTTATCCTTACTATCTATTTAAAAAATTAGGGAGGTGTCATCAGCGAATAAAATTAGTCGCAATTTTGCATTCTTGTGACTTTTCATTGATGTTTACGGCGTCTAGAATAGTTCTAAGGGACTGCCTATTTTCCAGCTTCATCATCAGACGATGATGATGAAACCGGAAGATAAGCACCGGAACTCGGTCATAGTATTATTTACTATTAATACTTTTTAGTGTAAGCTCGCATTCTCAAACGTCTCTTTTTACACGACATCCCAAAAAAAGGAGTGTATGTAAGTATGTTACACCTAAACCTATAACTTCTAAATGCCTGAACTTATTTCGATGTATAGGGTATCGTTAGAATCCTTACATTGGCCCATATATAACATAAGCTAGACAGATTTTAAAATGGCAGGTGTGCTTTTTATTTAATTTCATGTCGTTTTACACAGTTCACTACTCTCTTTTGAAATAGCATCAGATTTAGATTTCCTACTTTGATATAGGCGTTTCTCCCCTTCTTCGCTCGTCTAAGGCCCTGTCTCATATGGGCAGCGCGTTGAGTAGGTCTACCCATATTCACTTCCGATAAATCGGTTATGGAACGTAAGATTCACTAATAAACTCCCGAAGTATTTATCCGGGAGGCGCAGGTTCGAAACCTGCTCACGACCGTATTCTTTATCCACAAAAAAATACGTACGATGCCAGACGTACGATAATTATGTATACATATATATGTACGACTCCGGTACGATGTACGATACAAAATGCATTATCGTACGGAAAAGTACGATAATTTGCAACCCTGCCCGAAGTCGGATGAAAAGACTAGTATTCTAAGCTTTTGTGGATTTGATTTTATGATCAAAATGCCGAATCTAATAACACGCTAGTTAAAAATAATTTTTCATGTGTTAATTTATGTCACTCGGTAACGGTATGACGTTACCACAAAGTTCAGTCGCATTGAAGTCGTCACTTTTGTTGACATCTGTCATTCTAATCAAGCTTTATTTTACCGATTTTAATTTCTTAAACCTACCGAGACAAAATTTTAGCGAATCTCCAAATTCCATCAAATTTAAGATCAAATTACATAGGACCTTGGATGAAGACAAGAACAAGAACACTTCAAAATTTAAATCATAGAGTGTTCGCAACCGTACGATAATTATTGTACACATACAATAAATTAATTTAATTTTGCCTACTTACGATGTACGATATAATATTATTATCGTACACAGATCTTACGATAATTTTCATTATGATGCAATGAAAATTTATTTTATTCAAAATTCTAATTCCTTTATTGTTTGTCACAGGTGAAAAGTCAGTTCTTACAGTTAATATTTAAGTATCGCTGTAACATACCTGTGAGGTGCCAATATTTATGTCGGTATAATCATTTATATAAAAAAAAAATACTATATGTTGTTAAAAGTTGGTAGTCAGTTTGTTATACATTTTTACTCCCATTCCAAATACACTCGATTTAAACTTAACTGTTATACACATGCTGCAGAGATCAGTTTTATGTCTCGCATTTCTCAACGTTTCATATATCGTGCTATATCGCGTTTTATCTTCATTGCTGTTTCAAATATGTATAATGAAGGTAGAGTTAAGACTTTCAACCTTTTTTTTTTTTAAATTTGCGGCTTTTCAGCCTTTGCGGCACCAAGATGTTTTTATGTAAAGGCTGTCTTGCGTCGGGAACCATTTTGGCTCTTTCACTTGAGCTTGCCACCGCTCTGCGAACTTCTGATGGCGCTATACCTGCCAGTGGATACAGCATCTGTACCGGAGTCGGTTTGAGGCAACCAGTGATGATCCAGCACGTTTCATTCAGAGCTGTATCCAGTAACTTTGCATGGGCTGAGCGACTGCGAGTGACACAGGGCACGCAAATTTACCCGCAGGGAAAGATAGCGCCAGCCCAGTAGTCCGCAAGACGTCAGGCGAAGCACCCCACTTTGACGAGAGTAGTCTCTGTAAAAGTGTGCACCTTCTGCTTGATGTTGTCGCAGTTCTTGCTGAAACATTCAATAAGAACTGCAACAACATCAACCAAGCTGGCTGACCAAGGTCTCCACCTTCTATAACAGCCGCCTGAGGTTAACTGTGTCGTAAGCAGCTGATAGGTCCACGAATACAGCACCAGGGACCATTGTTCTCTCGAAACCATCTTCAATATGTTGAGCCATTTTAAGGGTCTGGTTACTACACCACTTGACGGCTCTTAAGCCAGCTTGCTCGGGAATCAATTTTAGGTCAATGACGCCCGTAAGATGGTTCAGCAGGAGTCTCTCGAATAGTTTGTATGTATGACATAGTAGAGAGATAGGGCGGAAGTTTTTAGGATCGTCTGCTGCTTTACCCGGCTTAGGAATTGCGATGACCTTGGATGTGCTCCAGAGACGGGGTATGGAAGCTGATTTCAGGCAATTCTTGTAAAGTAGCAGCAACCATGACACAGCAACTGGGTCGAGCTGTTTTAATTGCTCAACTGAGATATCGTCCACTTCAGACGCTTACCACACTTTAGACCGCTAATCGTAACGATATCTGCAAGGTTGAATGGTTTACTGACATCGTCACAAACGCTATCAGTTTTTTGTGACCGACCTTATCTTACTGGAACGGCGTGTTGGTTTGCCATTTACAAGTAGTTGATGTGCTATCTGGTTGGCGGTGACTTGACTTGGCGGTGCGGGTTGTGGGGACTCGCCGGTCAGCTTCCGAATAGTTCTCCAGGCCTTTTTACTATTGTGAGTCATGTCGATGCTAGTGACAGCATTCGTCCACCTCTCTCCTCTGTTTTCGCCTAGTTTTGATAGCAGTATTTCTCCAGCTAGTGTGGTTTCCTCCAAAAAAGAATCAAATTGATTCAGTGATTCGTATCGGCTCAGTAGTTCACTGGACTCTGACGACAGCCCTAGGATGTAGGAAGTCCTGCAGCCCCTTGGGATGTATCTTCGGTAGTTAGTCGTAGTTTTGCAGGGTTGGCACGACATTTAAGAGGGCATCATCGATCGACCGCGTGAATGACTCCTTATCGGCCTTGGCGTAATCGAATCTTGGCATTTATAGAGCATATGAAAACTGAATTCGTTTTTTGCAAACATGGTCAACCTGCATTTTCCAGTTTAGACCCGAGTCAATATGAATGCCAAGAAATTTTGTGTTGTAGACTTATTTTATTGTTTTATCTCTGTTATATACAGTTTTTTTGGTTTTATATTTATGTTTGCAAAGGACATATAGCTTGTTTTCTCTATATTTATTTTTAGATTGTTGACCTTTAACCAATTTTATAATATATTTCATAGTTAGCTCTATCGTCGTCAGTGAAAATAGCTGTATCTGCAAATAATATCATCTGTCATGGTTTTCGGAGGTCATTATTTTAACTTAGGAACCAAATTCCTACCCTCTTTTTTTTCTTTCTTTTGGCTTCGCACTACTCGTGCATTTAGCCAATGACAAGTAACATCTTACTCACGTTTTTTTTTATTCCCGTAATGTCCACACTTTTTGTGTATTTGCCAGTGTCAAGTTTAAGGAGTAATCAAGTAATATTAGTTCCCGTCATGGGATTATTTATTATATGGCGCCACACTTTTTGTGCTTGCCAGTGTCAAGTATTCAGAATAATCAAGTAGGTATTAAAAGTTGTTGCGCGCGTTGCCCAAAACGGTGGAAAATTTACTGAGTCTTCAATGGAGTTTAGGAGTGAACGCAAAAAGTCATGATTTTCAATTTTGATCTTCATGAACACTCAATAGTATACTATCCACCATAATTACTCATTAAACTTCGGAGAAACACAAGTTTTGGAAAACAATATAAAACCGACAACGTGCACTTTACATTTTCCCGCCTAAAACTCCTCCTACCCTCTTTGTCAATAACATGAAGTAGTTTTTTTTATTCACGAATATTTTCTTTTTCTTTTTCTCACAGAGCTATCTATTGGTTTGTTCAGCGAACAAATGATGTCGATATCGTCGTTTGATTTCGATTAAGCTAAGACTACCCACTCTTTGGGTATTTTGTGTTTGAATTTTGGCAGTTATTCTCTTTAATGTTTTGAATTGTACGGACGCATGGAGTTTTATATACCGATGCGTATTGCATTAGCGCGGTGCAGCAGTTTTCTCTCCGCAACCACTGATTTAGGTTGTACTTTAGTATATTCTATATATCTGGTACCAGTTAAGTTATTATATGTTCCAAATGGACCATAATTTATTCATACCTCTACATAGATAACGAAAAAACGTTGATATTACGTTTACTAAGATTGATTTATTAATTATAGTGATTATTTTGAGAAGTACGATAATTTTGCTCCATGCAAGATAATCCTACGCCACTGGTGCGATAGTTATCTTGCTTCAAGTTGTGAACACTAATCATAAAGATTGTTATTATCCTTGATTCAAATGATCAACCATACCATACCATACAAGCAACTAAGTCTAAAGCCGGGGATACACATGCCCGTAGCTTGCACACTAGCATACCAGCTCCTTGCAAGTGCCAGCTACAGTCATGTGTATTCACTAACTGGCATGCCTGTAACTGGAAGCTAGCTAGTTGCAAGTAGCTGGCACAACATTTGATTTCCTTGCATGCCCGTTGAGGAAGGGGTCGCGGGGGGCTGCTAACCTGGCACGTGTGAACAGCCGCGACAGCTACGGGCATGCCAGTAGCCGACTCGTTGTGGCCGTAGGCGCACGTTTTTTGTTTTGATTTCGAGGGTCAAGTCAGTCAGTCAAGTTTATCTTTTGTTGGTTTTTGTATTCAACATGGCACGATGGGGAGATGAAAGAACTATACAGTTCATTCATTTGTACAGAGAATACGAATTTCTATGGAAGCCGACTAGCTCGCTTTACAAAAACAGAATAGCACGTGCCAATGCCTACAGCAAAATACAAGAAGAATTAAATCTGACTGTAAAAGAAATTAAAAATAAAATCAAAAGTCTGCGAAGTACTTATCATATATATATCTGCCTAGACTTTTCCCAATTACATTGGGGTCGGCTTCCAGTCAAACCGGATGCAGCTTAATACCAGTATTTTACATGGAGCGACTGCACGCGAGCGAGCGAAGTACTTATCATCAAGAGAGGAATAAAGTAGAAAATTCAAAACGTTCCGGAGCTGGATCCAGTGACATTTACAAACCCAGTTTGATATGGTTTAAGGAAATGGATTTTATAAATGAAAGTTTCGAATATAGAAACTCAATCCAAACAGCTATTGTAAGTGAAAGTAAACCACAGTTAGTAAAGCAGAAATAAGTATTTATTTATCTATTGTACATCTATATAAGCTAATTTAAACTATTTCAACATTTCACAAGATAGCTTAATCTGTATTACAAATAATTTATGTATTATAGACACATATTTAATCATACTAACTTTAACTTTTAAAATGAACTGAACTGAATAATGATACAATTATACAAACACTTAAGCCCAGTGTGTTGTCTCAACGACGATCAGGATCAAAAGTCAAGCTCCTTCCAGTTACACTCGTTTGTTAATTTTAATATTAATATTATAACGTCTTTTACGTCACGTCCGTCTTCGGTTATGCATTTTATTCCGGAAATAAAAATAAGAGCGATAACATCCGGCCGTCCTGCTGACGCGTTCGTCCTCGAACAGCGTTTTAGTCTGATGTAAATGCTGAAAACAGTTAAAAATCACAATTAATTAACGCATTATAAGTTTCTTATAACCCTCAAGCCTCTTAAACAACGTATAAACCGCTCATAGGGCGTCTGAACCAAGCTGGCTTGAACTAGTTGATGTTCATATAGAATCAATCTAGTTGTGTATCACCACTTGCACTGCAACAGCGTTCACAACGGATTCTTGTTGCAGTGGTCCAAGCCAGACACCCTACAGCATGTTCACAATGTTTGAAGCGTCTTTACGTCAGACATCATTGAAGTTGATTTGTCATCCGGTTTAAATACAATTAAACATATTTGTAAATTCTATTAATATAAAAATAAATAACATGAAAATAAAATGTATGTATTATTATTTTAAAATTGTACCTGTATGTCTTTGATATAGTATACCCTGATAACATCCGGTCTTATTTAGAAATACGAATCCATGGCTTCATGTTCTCCACGCATGCAATACCATCATATCGCTTTGATGATCTTTCGGCTCCTCTCATGTCTGATACTTGGTATCTATCGTGATCCAAGACTTTTGTCACTTGAAATGGACCCTTGTATAGAGGCATTAGTTTGGTACTTTGCCCATCATTAGTGTGGCTTGGGATTTTGAGTACAACCAAGTCTCCTAAATCATAGTTAGGAGCGTCCTTTCTCTTAGCGTCAAAAGATGCTTTTTGCTTCTCAGCATCTTTCTTTATGTTTGCGTCGACCACGTTCCTCAACGCAGTGACGTCAATAGAACGCTCCGTGTTATCGTCATCAGTGATCATATCGTTGTTCATCCGAATTCTATACCCGAAAAATACCTCACTGGGCACAGCAGATGTAGTTTTATTAATCGTACTGTTTATACCCTGTTGGATATTTGTTATGTGCTGGTCCCACTTATTATTGTCAGCGTCAGCACCCATGCTACGCAAGGCTTCTAATATTGTCTGATTATAGCGTTCTACTTGTCCGTTTGAGCGCGGTACAGCAGTGGCAATTATGTGAGCTCTAATATTTAGATCTTTGCAATAATTTGTAAATAATTTGGATGTAAAAGCGCTACCAGCATCGCATACTAAACGTTTTGGATTTCCAAAAACTTTAAATATTTTATTTAATTCGTTAATAACAACTTTACTTTTAGTATTTTTGACAGCAGAAATAAATACATATTTTGTGAACGAGTCAACTAGTACTAGAAGATAACTATTTTGCAAAGTAGTTCTAACAAATGGACCAAGGTGATCGACATGGAGTGTGTGGAATGGCCTAGCGTGTTTCGGAATTGGGTACAATTTGCCTGGTTTTTTTCCATGAATGTTTTTATAATAAATACAATTTAAACAATTCTTGATATATTTTGAAACAGTCTTTTTTAAACGTGGAAACCAATACTTTGATCTAATTCTCTCAACTGTTTTGTCTACGGCGAAATGTCCGACATCATCATGGTTAGCTCGAATGACATACCATATACATCGTTTAGGCACTAACCAACGTCTTCCAAATTCTGTTCTACGGTACACCTTGTTTCCTAATAATTCGTATTCGTTGAATATCTGTTTATTAGTCTCGGCCTCACCTGACTGTAATATGTCCCTAATACTACATATACTGGCATCTTGTAATTGAACTGATAACAACCAGTCACTTTCAGTTATTGTCATTACGGTTTCAGTGGCTTCAGACATGTTATTGTTGTCGCTAACAGGATTTCTGCTTAGTGCATCGACATGTTGCATTTGTGACCCGGCTCTATGAACTATTTCGAACGTAAATTCCTGTGTATACAAAACCCATCTACTTATACGCGGAATAATTTCTTTTTTGATTAAAGCATGCCGTACCGCATTACAATCTGTAGTTATTTTGAAATGAGTACCTAAAAGATAATGGCGAAATTTTTGTAACCCTGCTACAATTGCCAAGAGCTCTAGTTCAAAAGAATGATATTTCTTTTCATCTGTACTAGTTTGACGGCTGTAGAAATATACGGGTTTCTCATTTTTACCGGTGAACTGGGTTAAAATACATCCTATTCCGTCGCGACTAGCATCGGTATATAAATTAATCGGTAATATTGGATCAAAGACATTAAGCACCGCATTATTAACTAATGCATCCTTTACGTTGGTAACAGCTTGTTCTTGTTCAGGGCCCCATTGCCAGATTGATCCTTTTTTTAATAAACTGGTTAATGGTTTGCAGAGAAGGGCACAGTTAGATATAAATTTTCTGAAGTAGTTAATAAGACCCAAAAACTGTCTCAACTGATGAATAGTCTTTGGGGTAGGGTATCTTGAAATAGCATCAAGTTTACGGGCACCTGGGCGGATCCCTTGTTCAGAAATATCATAGCCCAGATGTGTAATCTGTTTTTTTAAAAAACAACATTTATCTATATTAATAGTAAGGCCGTTTATCACAAAAATATCTAGCACCATTTCTAGGCAAACTAAATTTTCTTCAATAGTTTTAGTTGCAATAAGCAAATCGTCCATGAAACAGATTACTCTCCCGAAACGAAGATTACCTAAAACAGTATTCATTAATCTTTGAAACACTGCCGGCCCATTACATAATCCGAATGGCATTCTCAAATATTCAAAGTGACCATCGTTTGTAATGAATGCCGTTTTATGCACATCTTTAGATTTGATACAAACTTGATGATACCCATTTTTTAAATCTAAAGAAGTATAAAATTTACATCCCTGCAATCTGTCAATGAGGTCCTCTATCATAGGCATTGGGTATTTCTCTTTAATAGTTATTTTATTCAGCTGCCTGTAGTCGATGCACAACCTTTTGGCCCCACAAGCTTTATTAACCAACAGAGCTGGGCTTGCATAAGCGGAGTTACTATTTTGAATAATCCCATTCTTTAAGAGATCATCTGTTATTTCGCGTGTAATTTTTCTTTCTGATTCTGACATTCTGTACGGTCGTTGATAAACAGGTTTGTTGGATGTTAACTGAATCTCTAATTCTACAGATGAAGTTTTTCCCAAATGTGCCATATCTTTAGAAAAAGATTGAGGGTATTTTGATAAAATGTTTTTTAGTATGGTTTGATGGTTATCAGATACGTCATTAATATCATCGATCTTACAAATATTTAATGCCTGAACTGGTTGGAAAGTTAAGTTATCTCCAACACGAACATACATAATACTTCTATCTTCCGTAAAATTTCTTCCGATCAGAAGGTTACAATCAGAAACTACATCAGTTATATATATAGTAATAACCAATTCGACAGATCGACTCCTACTTTGGCGGCGACAGCCTCGTTTACTTGGACAGATAATTCATTTGTAAACCCTACTAGATTAATTGGATTATTCTGAGTAAATGACTGCAATTTGTGTTCATTCGCTAATGTTGCTGTAATTAACGAACAGTCACTGCCCATATCGAAAAATGCATTGCTTTTTACATGATTTAGCAAGACCGGCTTGTAAAATTTTTGTTTAGTATTCAAATCAGATATCATTTTCACCTCAACCTCCTTCTCAACTTTGTGCTTTAGTTTCGACTTACATGCAGCCTCTAAATGTCCTAACTTGTTGCAAGAGGAACATCTGATATTGTCTTTGACCGTGCAGTTGTTCCTCCGATGACCCACCTCTCCACAACGGTAGCAAGCAAAATTGGTACTGGGTACAATATTTGAATTTGTAAAAGTTTCGACCTTACTATCAGGTTTATTAAAAGTACTAGAATGTCTGTCTGTCTGTAATAGTCGAGCAGAAGGCTTAGGTTGTAACGAATTCTTTTGAGAAAAGTCCTTTTCCGTAGGTACGTAAAGCTTACCATGTAAAAATGAAGCTAGTTCGTCACAATATCGGAAATTCCCTGCTTCAGCAGCTACACTAATATTTGTATCACCGATTGAACCTACGATAACAGATATGATGTCTTGTTCTCGAAAACCTAATTGCAAAAGGTCCACCCTAGCCTTTTGTTGAAAAAAAAATTCGTACAATGACTGATTAACCGATGGTTTGGCGTTGATTAACTCGTTAAGAGACCTAAACATATTTCGTTTTACTTGAAAAGTGTCCGATAACGTATCACGCCATTGCTTCCACTTCCATGCGGTCCACCTAGTCTCATTTTTTTGCAAAGAATCTAACCAGGTTTTTGCAGTGTTGCGTAATTTTTGAAGTGCCTGATATTTAATCATATTATCGGACCATCCAAATGCACGAGCGTTAGCTTCTATAACATTAAGCCACATATCTATATTATCAAGTAGCGGGTCAAATTCGGGTATCACTGACGATAGTATCACATTCTGACTCACGGTTGGCGATCCCTTACGACGGTGCTTGGTTTTCTTGCGCCTCCGGTCTTTGCCATTACTGCTACTAGAGCTGCTGCTCGATGATGAAAAGCTCAAACTGCTCGAAGACTTCCTCTTGGACCTTCGTTTGCGACTCCGTGGCATGCTGTGAGCGTGAACAATCCCACTTCTGATGAAAGTAAACCACAGTTAGTAAAGCAGAAATAAGTATTTATTTATCTATTGTACATCTATATAAGCTAATTTAAACTATTTCAACATTTCACAAGATAGCTTAATCTGTATTACAAATAATTTATGTATTATAGACACATATTTAATCATACTAACTTTAACTTTTAAAATGAACTGAACTGAAAATAATGATACAATTATACAAACACTTAAGCCCAGTGTGTTGTCTCAACGACGATCAGGATCAAAAGTCAAGCTCCTTCCAGTTACACTCGTTTGTTAATTTTAATATTAATATTATAACGTCTTTTACGTCACGTCCGTCTTCGGTTATGCATTTTATTCCGGAAATAAAAATAAGAGCGATAACATAAGTACCTACTCTTTCTTTTTAACACACCTGGCAATAAAGTGGCTTTTCCTTTTTTTTTGTTTTTGAACGACCTGTGGGGTTACTATTGAAATTTATACCAA
The DNA here is from genome assembly GCA_935421205.1 of Xylocampa areola. Classification (NCBI taxonomy): domain Eukaryota; kingdom Metazoa; phylum Arthropoda; class Insecta; order Lepidoptera; family Noctuidae; genus Xylocampa; species Xylocampa areola. The sequence goes on along the minus strand of OW285201.1, from coordinate 10,657,975 downwards.
TGTCAATCCAATTCCAATATTAAATAGACGCCTTAAAACAATATGTAATATTAAAATAAATTTAACGAAATTGATGTTGCCGCAATTTTAAATCATTTTGCCTTATTATTCTCCCGATTCAATAATAATTTTTAAGAAATTTTTGCATTTTGAAGTACGAACTGACATATTTCCAATGTCAATCAAGCGGAATTATTTTCAAGAGTAAGCCGGCTGTTTTAGGAACTTTTTAATGATATGGGTCTCAAATGAAAAGGCTTGAAAGCGAAACAACAAACACACTGTCACATTTATAATTTAGGTTTGGAGGTATAGATGTAAAAAAAAGTTCACACAAAAGTTTTATTAAACAAAAGTACTTATACAATTACATTTATTCATTTAAAATATTAATTAAACGGTCTTGCCAAGGCACTGCTTCTGTTGTAATGAAGAGATCTGCATATTTATTTCTAATAAGTGTCGCTTCTCTAGATGAGCGATTATTTCGTGTTCGTGGTAAATTCTGTAAGCATGTTCGTAAGTGATCACGCCAGGAGCCGTTAATAATAGTACCGAGTTGAATATCTTCGTAATCCACACACCTTTGTGTAATATAAGCATTAGTGGTTTTCCGCAACCAATTGTGCAAAGAACATGCCGCTAATACTATGACATCAACTTTTTCTGGTTTTAGAGATATAAATGATTCAAAAATTCGGAATCTTGATACAAGGATACCGAACGCATTTTCAACAATTCGCCTAGCCCTTGACAAACGACAGTTAAAAACTTTTTCTCTTCTGGTGGCTCTGGTAGGAAACGGTTTCATTAGATATTTTTTTAATGGAAAAGCTGCATCTCCAACTATAACAGAATGTTCAGGAATATCTAAAGAATTATTTTCTAGTGCTTGTTTCAAGCCTGATCTTTCAAACACCCCTCCATCTGAAGCTCTGCCGTTGCATCCTATATCAATATAGGAAAAACAGTAATCGTCATCCACCAATGCTAGTAGTACTATGCTGTTGCTTCCTTTATAATTAAAATAATTTGATGTATCGTCAGGAGCAATAATATTTATGTGTTTGCCATCGATAGCTCCAACACAGCCTGGAATGTTCCATTTGGTTCGAAAGCTCTCAATCGAGCACTGAAACAGAAACCTCACCATCAGACTCTCAAAGTCAATCCGCCTCTCAAACAGTCCAGCAATCCTCCTCTCAAACAGTCAACCCACCAAAAACGAAACATTGACCGTCGCAGTCGACCAATCACACTCATCCGCTGAAGCAAGCACTACAAACGAGCAAGCACCATCACCCGCTCTCCAGGACCAAAGATCCTCCTCTCGCACTGCAGCAGTCAACCGACCACATAAAACTAAGACTAGAAAACGTGTAGAGCAAAACGAAACCTTAACTGCACTTGAACGCCTGGAAAATATTGCTACTGCAATCAATAATCCTGGATCAAATGAAAAACAAAAGGATGAGTTTTATTATTTCGGACAAAGTGTTGCTGCTCAGTTAAGATCATTGCCAATAAATAACGCTCTGGATATGCAATCCAAAATTCAAGGTTTGCTAAGTACAGAAAGGTCTCGATTGTTCACTTCATATTCTCAGCCATCCACTCCATATTCTAACCCATCTATATATTCTGGAGAAATGGCAGCATCTCCTGATGATCGATTCACACTCACAATACCCACGCAGTTTAACACTAACACTATTGGTCAAGAATCAGGACAGAATATTTTTTCTCAAGCTTGGAATAATGCCTAATGTCTATGCTGAAATAAATAAAAAACAGGAAAGATTATAATAAAACAACTTTTAACCGGATTAATCGCGTGTATTATTGGTTTTCCTGACGTTTCGAACACTTTGCAGCGTTCGTGGTCGCAGGAGGTCCTCCTACGACCACGAACGCTGCAAAGTGTTCCAGTGTTTCCGGTGTTTCCGGTTAAAAGTTGTTTTATTATAATGTGTAGTGATCGCGCAAACCTAAGATATTACTAACAGGAAAGATATTCAAAATTGTTTTACTCACTTTAATAAAATCCTTTAGTGCAGTAGCTATTTCACTACAAACAACTGGAACGAACTGTGAAATCGTCGATTTTCCTACTCTGTACAATGCTTCTAGAGATACAAATGAATCACCTGTAGCTAAAAATCTTAGTGTTATTTCACATGCGAAATGCCATCCCGGCAATAACCATATTGGTTATTACCGGGATGGCTGAGTATCATTCTTTGTTATTTTGTCCCCAATTCTTCCTAACAATTTATCAAATTTCTCTGGGAGCATTCTCAAATGGTTTCTGTAACCATCATGATCTTCTTGACGCATTTCTTTAAGCAGACAACTACTTGCTCCAAAATCTTCCCTTCTACTAATCCAATCTCTTACCCAAACCCGTCTTCGTTTTTTCTTTTTATCTCTTATTAATTTAGCTACACATTCAATTGCTAATAATAACACAATTTTGTTTAATTCACTTCGATTGTTATCCATGTTGTAGGTACGAAGTACTCTCACGAACTGTCCTGTGTATACGCGATGGTAATACTGGCATGCAAGGGCACAGTATGCATGCCAGTGTTACTTGCAAATGTATCCGCAGTGTGCCAGTTACTCGTACATGCCAGTAACTTTCATACCAGCTACTTTCCCGATTTACTGGCATGTGTATCCCCGGCTTAATTTTTTTTTTTTTTTTTTTTATTTCCTTCGCCCTAATCGGGCAGGCTAAGGTCTTAGACCATACCGCCTCGTCTTCAGTGTTCTTAAATAAAAGTAAGGCCAAAGCCTCGTCTTCAGTTACTTCCTTCTTTTTTTAATCAAGTATAAAAAGTTATTGCAGTTATTGCCCCAGTAAAACGGTGGAAATTTTACTGAGTCTTCGATGGAGTTTAGGAGTGAACACAAAAAGTCATGATTTTCAATTTTATACAATTTGCCCACACTCGTACACCTTCATGAACACATAATGGTTAATTATCCACCATAATTACACATTATACTTCGGAGAAACACAAGTTTTGGAAAACAATATAAAATCGACAACGTGCACTTTACATTTTCCCGCCTAAACTCCTCCCCGGCTTAATCTTTAGTGGCGAAGTTCCAGTGTATTCTAGGCATGTAAATTCTCCCTGCTAAAATTGATTTCTGAAATGTTTCGATTAGATACCGTTTGAATCGATTCTTGATTTATTTAGAATATATTAAAATTTGGTTCTTGAGTAATCCTGCCTTCTTTATCCTCGAGAGTCTCTCCTATTTATTATAGATTTCCTTACTTTTCAATCTCCATTAAATCAAAACCGCGAAAGCGAAAGTATAATCTCTAAATTGGTGAATTCTTCAACAGACTATTAAAATATATGTTGCCCTCTTCAGTGCATATACGTGTTAGCGTGATGAAAAACGTTTCTTATGTTTCTCGGACCACTAAGCTACGCTGCAGTGAAAACCCCATCAAAATGTGTTAACTAGTTCTCATGTTTCCAAAATTCGGGGTTTTTAGTTACTATATGTATCTACACTCTCACAAAAATTTTGGAATAATATTCAATGTACGAAATACATAATAACTATATAGTTTTTTTTTGTAGTATTAATAACCAATAAAAAGGTCGACATATTTCAATTGTAAGAGTTTATTGAGTTATTTTAGTGTCCAATACACTGTATGGCGCAGTGGTGGAGAGACCGACTGCTGCGCTGCGTGTCGCAAGTTCGATTCCTGCATGGAGCAAATATTTGTACGATTTATAGATAATTGCTCCGGGTCTGGGTGTGTGTGTGCTTGTATAATTAAATCTTTGCAAACGCACCCACGATACAGGGAGAAATTCATAGCGGAGCAACGTTTTTCAAAAAAAAAAAAAAAACTTCGATCAAACAAGTGGCTTGATCTTAACCTGCGGCCGCTTCTCGGGGTTAGAGAATCGATCTAGTGAATTGATCCACCATGTCAAATCGATCCAAAAAATCGATTTTCTGAGTTCAAAAAATCATTATCGATTGATCTTATTATTAATCGATTAGATATCGACATGCCTACATACTATAGACTATAGATTAGATACTACCCTACCCATCGTTTATTCTAACAATATTACAAAACAATTGTGAATTTCGAACACAAAACGAATTTATTTTATTGAATTTAGGGATTTGTTTGTGATATAAGTTTAAAGTTACTTAGTTTAACAGTTTTTTTGTCACTAGACAATTTCTTAAAGAGTCCCATGGCTACCGTCGAAGAATTTGTAACTTTAGACGAAGAGGTTAAAGAACTTATTCAAAACTATAAACATAAAAGAGCTACTGCTTATGAACCTTGTACACTTAAAAACATCAAGGAGTGCCTTATTGGTCTCAGCGAAGTAAGTATTGAACGTTAGTAAGTAGCCTGAGGAGTTTCTGATACTAAAAATAATATCATTAGCATTGTTTTAAATTCAGTAAATTTATATACTACATTTATTGGTGTCTAAATATGTTACACAATGGTAAAGTTTCAACCTTATAACCGGATTAATCGCGTGTATTATTGGTCGTCTGCGACCACGAACGCTGCAAAGTGTTCAAAACGTCAGGAAAAACAAAAACCAGTATTACGCGCGATTAATCGGGTTAAAAAGTTGTTTTATTATAATGTGTAGTCATCGCGAAAACCTAAGATATTACTAAAGTCTCAACCATAAAGCCTGCTAGAGCACAGCAACATGTCTATAATTCTCATGCTCAGAATACAGAACAAACTGTAGGTACTCAGAGAACAAAAAAATACTAGCAAATTTATGATTTTTAAGTATGTTGTGTTTAAAGTAGAAACTTTCAACTTTTAGGAGCTTGGAGTGCTGAACATCAACCTTATTTTTAATCCACATTTAGACGTTGCCAATAACACTTTACGATCAGAAGCTCTAGTCAATCTTATTAACTCTATTTGGATATTATTACACACTTACAAAAATGTATCGCAAAAAACTGAATATCTAGAGGAGCAGAATCATATACTGGACCACAATAATAAACAACTCAATGTATGTGGGGAACAAATAATATCTTGAATATAAATTATTATACTTAATGTTGAGTTATTTAACAATTATATTTAAATTTCAGGGATTAGTGGGAAGATTGAAAGACAAGATAGGTTTGGAGAAAAATGAGTCAAAAGCATGTGTGGCCTCAGCACAAAGAATATCAGATCATTCAGATGAGATGTTACACAAGATGATAGATACACAAGCAAAGTTATTGCAAGTCACTAAACAGAAAGAGGCCAATGAAAGAAAACTTCACAATGAAATAACTAGACTTAAATTGCAAAATGATAAACTTACTGATAGGCTAAGGGACAAAGGTAACTTGGTTATGTTGAAAGTTAACAATAGTTTACAGAATAATTCATTAAAATATTTCAGTGTGACTAAATCTGAAACTATAATATGGGATAAGGAAATTTATTGTAACAACCAATGCCTTCAATTTTAAAGATAAGAAAAACTGATTTCAAATATTTTTTTAATACTTTAACACTCCAATGCACATAAACACGGTGATTGCTTAATTATTGTGTTTGTTTGATAGGCACAAATGTTAAAACTTTTGCCTGTGTTGTAAATCTAGCATTTATAAAGTTTTAAAGCCAATATTGATAGTGAAGAGCCCAATCCAGCTTTTTTGCAGCTCTGGGCTAACACAATATTTGCTGTAGCTTACATATTGGGTTGCCAGACATCCTTTATTTTAAAGGATATCATCATTTTCATAAAAATAGAATAGACTAAAAATAGACTGTCCTCTGTTTTTAAATCAATAATAGAGGACAATACTTAGTCCTACATTTTAGGAAAAAAATTACCTGTGCTTATGGCAAATGCCACATGATGTCAGCATTCTTACTCTATGTGACGGACAAGTAGTGACAACGTAAATTACATGTTACAAAACAAGTGAGGGTTTTGTCTAACATTATGAAATATGTCACATTTTTGTTAAGTTATTGTCCCTTATTTTCATCCTTGGTCCTTTATTTTATCTTAAAAAGTCTTGAAAACTCAAAACAGGAGCTGGCAACCTTACTTACATAGCGCATATAAATACACCTAATATTTGTTCTTCCTGCACTAGAAAAAATAACACAAAAAATGTTTAGTAGTAGAATTTTAAGGGAAAAAAAATTAAAAAGTGGTTGAAATGCTTTGCGTATAATTATGGTTGAAATGGAGAATAAGAGCCCTGATTTTACCTGGATAGTACCTAAACATGTCCTCTACCAAAATTATCAATTAGCTTGGTAGTTCTCTACCTTACAGCAGATTTTACGTTATGGTCCCCTCGCCTGCGCCTAAACGCCGCCGCGCCTTCGCCTCGCTCATGCATTGCGCAGGGGCATTTGTTTATAAAGAAAACATAGATGCGGCACGCCGCTCCCTCACAGATAAGTAGAATTCGCCGTCCTAGGCATTCACTCTTTCCCCAACGACGCTATAACCCTCCTCCAAGAGAGCAGTAGGGCCACCAGCACAGTATACAAAAACAGACCGCCGTCATTTCTGCCTCGCCGTCGAGGCCCGTCGCGACGTCTCCGTAATGCACCTTATGCGTCACCTCCCTGACCCTTGCTCGTGCCAGCCCGCGCCGCTGAGCCTGTAGCTTTAAATTCGTCCCATAATAATAATTATGATTCTCTATCGATCCAGCCAGTCCCTTGCTGTCCTCCCACCAGCGACGTCCTAAGCCGAGGCTCGTACCCCGCAGGGGGTGCCCTAAGCGTGTTGTCGCTTAGTTTATAAGTTCGTATGTCCTGGCTGGAGGCCTTAATAATAATTTATTATTAGGGCATCCAAAGGAAAGTCCGGTTAAGCAGTCGACAACCTCCTAGGTTGACCTGCGAGATGCCATTACCAAAAAAAAAAGGCCCGCCGCAGTTGCGCCCGCGCCTCGATTCCGTGATCATATGGGTGACGCGCGCTCAGCAAGGGATAATGAATTTATAATACGCAACTTACTTCGCAAACTTAGTGGTGCATGCTGTGGATTCGAACTTGCGACCTTTGACTTATTAGTCCAACGGTTATACCTCTAGGTCTAGTAAAGTAGTGGAGTACAAACCGTCGGCACTTGTTCATGAATTCCTGAAGATAGTTTGTCAGTCCATTCATGACTTTGCACATTTCGCAGCCAAACAGGAGCAAGCTTTTAACTTTTTGAATACGACGGGTGAGGACATTAGTGACCTCCAGATAGGTTTTTGAAGACTGGGAAAGTGCATATTTGGCTTTCATTCTTACGATAATGGAAATCTGATCCTCCCTGGTTAATTATTTAAGTGCAGAAAATTACGAAGTCTGAGACGGTTTATAGCAGTGAATTATGACGATCGAAAGCTTGTATATTCCTCAATATAATATACACAGTCTTGGTGTTATTACGCAATTCTGTGTTCTCTGTTACTTTCTACAAGTTTATGTTTTTATTGAAAACGCATCTACGGATGTCCTTCAGCCTGCCATTCCTCTACGATACGCCCGTCACTTCTAGAAAAATGATGAACAACATTTTTGGTGAAAGTAGACGTGTTTCACACTAGCAGTCATCTTTATATATAAGCGCTCCTAGAACTTGCTCGTGCCCCCGAAGGCGTAGGTGGTGAGCCTATTGCCATCAACCGGGCACAATTCCAAACTCTGGGCTGCTACTGAGAATTTCCTAACTGAAAAACTTTATAAGACTGCCCGACCTGGGAATCGAACCCAGGACCTCATGCCCAGCAGTCGCGCTTGCGATTATCACCATTAGACCAATCAGTTGTTAGTCAAGCAGTAATTTTTACGAAATCAACGGTAACAAGCAGACACACAGACTACTTATTTCTAGGCACTGACTGATACACGCGAATTTCTTATGTTTTTAAGATAAAATGTTACTTACCATAAAATGCATCTTATTATTATGAACTCAACTTGAAATATCACCCTATCAATTGGTGCCATAAATAAACACACATTGTAAGGTGAAATTTAATTCATTCGCAATATTTTAACCTCATATTCTACGCATGATACTGATCATTTAGTTCTATGATATCATATACATATTTAAAATTGACTACTAAGTAATAATATCCGCGTAGTAAATAACATTACTACTTACTATAACTAGCGGACGAATTTTGATATAACAAATTTATTTTAGTTTGAATAATTTTTACTTTTTATTATTTTGGTATTTATTGATATTTTATGCGTTTTTAATTTATATTTTTGGTCAATTTTGTTACACGACATTTTAGGCCAAAATCATATACTATCGTGAATAGACTTCGAGGTAAAAAAAATTTTAAATAAGGAACTGGATTGGATTGGATTGATTCCCGAATTCACAAAAAAGCTTTAAAAAATGTTTGAATGCATACTTTCTTATCTCCAAAATAGAAGACATTGCTCTACACCTCTAATATTAATTACTACTTTAGTTAAGTAAACTTCATAGGACTTCTTATTATATTATTTTTTAACAAGCTATTTTGTTTTTCAGATGTTCATATGCATCCAACAAGAGCATCCCAAGCTGCATGCAAAAGTTTGAAATTAGAACAAGAAGATACCAATAAGCATTTAAAAAAAATTATAAGTAAATTGGAAATGAATAATCAAATGTTGTTACAAGAAGTCCTCAAACTAAAAGAAGACCTTATTTTCAGAGGAATGGACCAATTTACTTTAGACAATACAGACAATTAAGGTGGCCATTTGCCATTATTTTAATCTAAGTTACCTGCATTAGCTGTGACTAAACATTTTAATTATATTAAATGTTAATTACCCAACTGACTGAATAGTGGTATATATTGCAATTATCAGTATTATTAAAGTTAAAGTACTTTTACTACATAATTATAAGAATGTACGAACTTACACTGGACTGCACACTTTTCACTTGTACTTAATGGGGTTTACCTCTTTGTTATTCATTAAATGTTACTGATTTTGTAATTGATTAAACCTAAGAATAAATGAAGAAATTTAACAAATATTTTAAGGTGTATTTATTCAACTCTATCCAATTACAGACTTAAGTGTGATACAATATATTTTGATGTTAAATAATTCATTTATTTTATATTTTACGTTCGTCAGTGACGCCAAAGAATTCCAATAGTAAACGTGATGAGATGCGTGACGTTAATTCATTTACGGCCGGGGTTAGTACGTTCATAGAATTAATTAAGGTTCTATCGAGCTTTTGCGAGACTAACACGCGGACGCGGACGTAACGAGAGACATTATAATCAGTCCGCGACGCTCGCGTCCAGCCGACCACTCGCTGTGCGGTGAACTGATTCACACTTCGTGAACAGTGAACACTCTACATTCGACCGCGAAAGTGTGTGCGCGCGCGCCTTGTTTCAACTGGAATCGTTTCCTTATCATTAGTATTTCTATAAGATTGATAATATCATTACATCACTAAATGATAACATCCAAGGACCAAGTTACGAACGATCAGTACACCACGAATCTGCCGATTGCAACAGCTGTGGTTATAATAAGTGTAAAACAATAAGATTTTATTGCCGGTTAGTGTGAATATTGTGTTTGACAATTTATCGGATGTCGCGACACGTACCATGGGGACGACGAAAAGACTGAAGATAACAGTGGTTGGCGATGGTATGGTCGGCAAGACGTGTCTTCTCTACGTGTACACTAGAAATGAATTCCCAGAAGAATATGTACCAACAGTGTAAGTATGAAGTTAAGAACTTTGTTTTCGTTAGGTGCCTACCCAATGTTTGAGATGGCAGGTGCGGCGTCTGCTAGGTCAATAGGGCGATTGCGACAAGGTAAGTGCGCGAGTCCAAGCCTCGGAATTAGCGAGTCGGCGCCGTAACATGTCATCATTATCATCTAACATCTATGATTAGGTACCGAGTTGTCACTCTAAGGTAGGTAGGTATATGGATTCTAGGCCAGATGGGGATTTTATTGGATTTTCCTTCTATGTATTAATTTACTGTAGGTACCTATTTCATATTATTTTACCGTAACTGACTCATTTTTTTATTTTATTTTTACATATATTGATTGTGTTTTAGCTATAACTACATCGTTATTGCAGTATGTTAGTGAAATTGATCAGTACATGTAGTATTATGTGCCAGTGCTGTGAGCCTAGGCGTACCTAGGTATATTAAATAAAATAAACACTCATACAAGCAAGTTTATGATGTATAAAACTTGTAATTTATGCAGGAAGAAACGATGATAAATCGATTTGTCTTACGTCATTGAAATTTGTACAATACCGTAGAATTGAACATGACTAATAATACGTTGTAACGTGTTGAATAAACAAGATTATGGAATATCTTTAAGTAACAAATTATTTAAAGATAAGGAGAAAAAATAGTATTAATTAAATAAAAAAATATGATATCGTAGGCATTTCCGAAAAAATAACTAGGTAGATACGTTGGGATCATATTCTAGATCAACCAGATACTAGTACCATAGGTACCTAAATACTAAGATACAACAACCCAGAGCTAGACATTTATTTAACCCTCCGAAATCCAACTGGAGCAGTAGTTACTGGAAAATAGCTTTAATGGCATAACTAGGTAGGTACTTACCAGCTCAATTTGAATTCAAAATCGAATCTTATCTTCTAATTGATGTGGTAATTGACTAGAAGCTGTAGTAACAGCAATAATTATTAACTAATCTTTATGCTATGACTTCAATTCTATGTACCTATTTATATCTAATTGGTATTTTATTGTATACCTACCTAACTAAAAATAAGAGCGCTCGTTTTATCGCCACGGCACTTTGAGTGTTAATTTTGCCAGCAGTAGATACTTATTCGCTGCCAGTGGGCTAATATTATTGAACAGGTACCTACTTAGCATTGCGAGCTGCACTATTTATAAAGTCAAATACGTCGCGGCATTGTTGTATTGTATCTACACGTCGTCGTCGCTTCCTTCTTATGAAACTGGACGCACGCCTACTGCAACTTTGATTTCCTCTCGATCCATCTGTGCGGCAAATGACACAGTTCCTACACCGCATTTAACCAATTGCACGGTTTACGTAGAGACGAGTTAAGACATTTAATACGCAATATTAAGACTTGTTTTACACATACTCTTCATCGAGGCTATGTGTTTTGGATACCGAAATATATTTCTTTTTCAGATTTTAGCCAAAAAAGTAAATAGTTTGTGGTTCAAAATACCTAAATATGATTCTGAAACTGAATTAGATGGTGTTAGGTAAGTATTACTTTACCTAATATAATAAAGATAAGTCAATAAAAACTGAGCAAGCTTCTAATTTACTAGTACATCACAATAATATTTATCTATATTATTGCATTTAACATACGTATACGTGTAGAGGTATCTACTTAGCGTTATACAGGCTATAGGATAAAAGTCTAAAATTATTAGATGACTCTTAACAATTGAACTAAGCAACTAAGTATGCCTAAGAAGCATGGCTTTCATTGAAAAATAAATTACTTCCCATGCACCACACACTTTCTATGACATACTGAAATCATACCTAGCTGTCAGAATATTTCAAGTGAGAGAAAAATAATATACATCCAAACTCTATGAAATATCAGCAGGAATTCCACAAGGTTCTGTACTGGGACCTGTACTATACACATTGTACACATACGACCTACTTCAAAGCCCAGGTGTCACTGGTGCGACCTTTGCCGACGACACTGCCCTACTTACTTCCAATAAATGGGTTATTCCTATCCTCCAGGATCCTACAAAATAGCCTGAACGTTCTAGAAAACTGGCTGGCTAAATGGAGAATTGCTACAAGTAAAACGAAATCAGTGCACACAACATTCACCCTACGAAAAGAAGATTGCCTTTCAGTCACCCTAAATAGAAAGCAACTACCGCAACAAACCACACTAATGCATGAATAAATTAATGCACCTGGACCGTAGACTTACTTGGAAGCGACATATTCAAATCAAACAGGATGAAATCAGCCTTAAATACAAGGGCCTGTATTGGCTAATAGGACGCAATTCAAAACTATCCATTGACAACAAGCTTTTCATTTACGAAACAATCCTTAAACCAATTGGGACATACGGCATACAGCTTCGATGCTCTGCTGGGGCTTCCAACGCAATGATCATAAAAAGAGCGCAGAACTATATATTAAAACAGATCTCAAACTCACCGAAAAAACAGAGATACATGAAAATGAAATTCTAAATATCCCAAAGATAGTTGAAGAAATTTATACTTAGGTACAGAGACAATTATAAGTCAAGGCTTGTAAAGCACCAATGCAATGAAATATTGACTTAGGTATATAGTTAGCTACATAATTAATATCAACCGTACGACTAGCCTAAAGGAATTTAGTGACCAAACATGGAGTTAACGATCACATTACCTGCACTATCAATCTTGCATCAATGCAATACTTTGTGCTGAAAATGTGTTATGGTGTATTCTCGCTAAGTTAACGAGCAATAATATTGGATTCAGAAAATCGAGAACTATGAAAGCAACAAATAAGAAATGTACTCGTATCTTATGATGATATTAACAGCGCCTGAAATTATGTGAAAGGTAGTACCAAATGTTTGCGTTTGCAATTTGCCTATAAACCACGTTCTATAGTTAGTAAACAATTTTTGTAACGTAAAACAAGCTCTAACTACTAAGTACTATCATTTATCAAAATGTAATAAAGCGAGAATCTTCTTACTCCCTGATGCTTATTTGGTATTTTCAGATTAAGTACAATGTACCTATTCGTTAGGTAGGTATTAAATGTAAAAATTGCAGATATATACTTTGTTTATTAAATTACTAATAAGGGCATCAATATAATAATACAAACAATCTTCCCGTCTTATTTGAAAAAGCAATATACATGTTTATTTTTTTATTATTATATAAAATAATGAAAAAAACAATTGAGGTAAAGAACAGGTTGGTAGGACAACGATAATCAATGAAAAAATCTTTTGCAATACAGGTTCGACAACTATGTCGGTCACATCACCGTGGACGGTCAGGAGGTGGAGATGGCACTGTGGGACACTGCCGGGCAAGAGGACTATGAACGCTTAAGGCCATTATCTTATACACACGTAAGTTTTGTAGTTCATGAACGTCTATGAATTTTCTATAAAGAAAAAAAAAAAAAAAAAATTTTTCTCTTTTGTATAAAGCTCAAAGATTAAGAAAAATACACTTTTCAGTGAAAAGGGTTATACTAAAACAAGGGTGAAAAAATTAATTACTTGTAGTTCATTTACAAGTACAGCGTTTTAAAAAAATGCGTTTATTTTAATTTCCCTTCTAGGAGTATGCTACGAAAAAAGTTTACGAAACTTAGTAATAGGCACACCACAAAGGTAGGGTGAAATCCTAGATCCTGTTTTTATCCTGCATCAGCAGTAAATTAAAAGAATTAAAATAACAACGGTATTATAAAGTATTAAGTAGTAGGTAGGTATTTACAATTTAAGTTCTTACAGGCTAGGCATTAGGTATATTTTTAAGATGCTGAATTATGAAATAATTTGCGCACGATTAAATACGGACCCACAAATAAATAATTCAAATGTTATTGTTCTGTTACAGACAAACTGCTTCCTAGTATGCTATTCGGTGGGCACTCGTTCGTCATACGAAAACGTGGTCCACAAATGGTATCCAGAGTTAAAACATTTCAATGAAAAAGTACCCATTGTATTAGTTGGTGAGTTTAACACAATTCGTTTACTTTAAGATGCATATGCAAAATTTGTGATTTAGTAATTATTTTTTATTACTCATACAAACCTTTACTGGAAGCATCTGTTTAACTATATCTATTGCCCACACAATTTTTTATTATATTTGTTAATCATGTACATGGTAATTTGTGGCTATTAGAGGAATTAGTGTTAATAAGGAAGAACTTAATTGCTACTTTAGATACATTGTTAAATTTGCACTTAGTAAACTTGGCTTATTCAAGCCGACTAATTAAGGTTTAATGACTAGAGCACTCAGTAATATTATTGTTTTGTATGGAATCACGGGATAGGGACATTTTTGACTTCACTAAAGGCGAATGACTAGTTCCTAGTACAGTTAAAATAAACATTGCATCCAAGCAACATAGCCTTAGGCCATACCACCATACCGTATCACCCGACGAATGTAATGCTCTTGTTTGTCCATGGGGTGGAGACCTGGTGACCTGTAATACAGGCATTTTATGCCTAACTCAGACACCACCTCCTCACATGACCATGCTTGTAATGAAACATGTTGTAATTGTATAAGTTTATGTGGGGAGAAATAAACGTTATTTAATTATTATATTATACGTTTGTTGCAAAAAAACTAATCTAGCATATGTATCGGTATATTCCGTTACGAAAAAACGCGTGCAAATTATTTATGATTACAATTGGGTCAATATGGCTGTTTCAGCAACTAAAACAGATCTGCGAGCTTCCGGCAGCGCAGTCATTACCACGCAGGAGGGTAAAAAATTAAAAAAGAAGATACGGTAAGTTCAAGCGCTTATACTTGCTACAGTATCTACTTAGTATACAAATAAATAAGTGTATATCTTTCACTGTGCTACTGAAATTGAATATTTTAAAACAACATAAAAGTGAAAACTGACAAGGGTTATCGCGCGCGAGCGCCGGCAGCTGCGCTATCGCCCCTTATCACCCGCTGATAATGCTACGAGTATTGTGATATAATGACACAGGAACAATTTTTAAATAAATCTGGTGATTTAAAGAACTACTACAAATTAGTCAGAAACGCTATTAACTATTATCATATTGGCAGCGAGGGTCAAGTCCACAGAAATAAGAAATATATTTTTGGACAAATACATATATATTTTTTTAAAGTATGCTTAGCGAACTCTGAAGTTACAATTTTTTGTGGAAAAAGAATACGGTCATGAGCAGGTTTCGAAACTGCGCCTCCAGGTAATCTTTGGTCAAATCATTGTAAACTTTTATTTTTTTCTTATGTTTTGACAATTTGTTTGAACCTGGGTTTAAAAACGTTCAAGTCTAGATTTACAAAAGTCGCAGTACGTACGCAGTAGTGGAACTAACATTTCACGCTTTTGAGACAACGTTTATATTTTATATTTTATGATAGGTACTTGATTTTTGAGTTTTTGCGACACTTTTCAGTGTTAGCACCTGTCATATAAAGATTAGCGATGAGTAGGTTTTTGCCTGATGGGAAAATACCCAGATACATTCCTTTTTATATAATAATTTTCAAGCCATATACTGGGTATCTGAAATACCTGAAAAGTATTTAAATAGCTTTATCGGACAAGCGTAGCTACATGCTTGTCCGATAAACTAGTAATTTTGTGGCATTGAAGCAAATTTTTTTAACTCAATATATATTGAGTTCAAAAAATATAGCTTCAATGCCATGAATGGGCTGCAGTTTAAACAACGTGTCAATCAGATATATGATATTGCAATAAATTGGCACCCATATTGGATGGATCACACTGCATAAACCGTTGGTCGTGACAGACAGCGTATATATGACAGCCGGTTTCACCCGGCCCTAGGTAAATTATATAGTATGCTAGGTTAAGGTATTGATAATATTATGCATATATATCATAACTAGCTGACCCGGCAAACGTTGTTTTGCCATATAAATAAAAAATTTAGGGGTGGACTACCCCTAACATTTAGGGGGATGAAAAATAGATGTTGGCCGATTCTCATAGATACCGGATAAGCACAAAAAATTTCATCAAAATCGGTCAAGCCGTTTCGGAGGAGTATGGCAACGAAAACTGTGACACGAGAATTTTATATATTAGATATTCAAATTCAGAACAAAAGAAATATATGTACTATAGAGTCCCTAAATTACCCTATTTGCGTAAACCTACCCAGGTATACAGGTCATAAAATTTACAATCCATGGCCCTAACCATATCTATATGGTACATTTAGAAAGTTTTCTTTGAATTTTATAACTGTTCTCAGCTGGTACCTACTTTTTCAATCCCTAGTTACGGTATTTATGTCACAGCATTCGTCGTAAAATACTAATACCTGCTAATTCGATAACGCCGTTGGTGTGTTGGTAGTGATTGGCTGCTGTGCCGCGTGTTTGATTCCCGCAAGTATAAATTCCCAAAAATATAATTGTATTATCTATAGATAATTGTTTCAGATCCGGGTATGTTGTATATGTGTATCATGGGCGCCAGGAGGGGCGTGCAAGGGGGTGCACTTGCACCCTCCTGTTATAAAAGTGAACACAAAAAAATGTGGATCTCTAATTTTAATTAGTCACTTTTTACCTACTTTCAAAATTGTTCAACTCATTGTCAATGAAGTGAATGAAATCCTGCTTAAACTTTTTTCTATGTCCAATCTAAATAGCCTTTTTCTATTTCCGCCGGCTTCCAGTCAAACTAGATGCTGTTTAATACCAGTATTTCACATGAAGGGTCTGCCTATCTGACCTCCACAACCCAGATACTGGGTAACACGATATCCCGTGGTATAACTGGTTGTCAGACTTTCAGGCGTTTGACTACGCTGCCATAGATCTTAATTTGACAGCTGGGACCGACAGTTTAACGTGCTTTTCTAAGCACGGAGGGGTTTCGAATTGAAATGATGGTCACCCATCCACAGACCAACCGCGGCAAGCAGCTTAACATCAACCGATTGATCTGTGAGGCTGTTATTTAGCCAAAAGCTCAAGTAAATTTTTCTTATGATAATAGTACAATGATCTCGATACAGATGCATCTCCCTGAGAATGATCCTGCCGGCGCCCATGTGTGATATATCGGGATAGTTCAATAGGGACCCCGTAACACTTGTAAATATGGCTTACTTTCCTTTGAAAGTTTACATGACAAGAATAAAAACTTAATCATTTATAATAAAAAAATGCACTTTATATAAAAGATACTCCTACGAAAATCGGTCACTTACATTTTACTATATTTACGCTGTTAAGGTATAAAAAAAGTTTAATTTTCGTCTTGTATATTAAGTCAGGTGAGCTATATTTGCAATTGCAAGTTACGCGGTATTGAAATATCCCCGACGATATGTGTCTGTAAACGTACTCAAGATGTACAAGAAAATCCCAGTTTTCCTTAGGCTGGACACCATCCACGAATTGCTGTATTATTTTGACAGATTTTCCATGTAATTTCTGTCAAAATAACACAGTAATTCGTTGGTCACGGTTGTAGTTAAGATGGTGCAACCCAGCCTTAGTTTAATAATAATAAAATTGTCAAATGTGATCAATAACCATCAATATCAGATACCCAGAACAGTCGAGATTCTCTAGTGGCATTGTAGATAACGTAGACTACTACTTACCTGTACATACTTGTGATAGTGCACTTGTACTGGTTTCAGAGCGGTTCAGCTGGTGGAGTGCTCTGCGCTGGAGCGCGTCAACATGAGCGAAGTGTTCGAGGAGGCGGTGCGCGCCGCGCTACGCCGCACGCCCGTGCACAAGCGGACCTGCCAATACCTCTGACAATCCTTATAATACCAAATATTTATTTCCAGGATTAACGACCGATCAGACAAAATCTAAACTCACATTTAACACATTTACGATGTTCAATTTTGGCTAGAGGGTAGTGATTATTGAAAAACCAGTTTGCATTTGATTCATAAATAGTTGAATTATGTATACGTAAATGTACCGGTATACTGATACACATAAGATATTTTATATTGTAATCTTGAACACGTTTTTAATAATTAATTTGAAGCATAAAAGATTTGAAAGTTCAAGAACTTAAAGATAGAGGTCATATATGTTGAGTAATGAGATTTTAGTTAGTTATTAAACGTTAAATTATATATAATATTTATTATGATTTTGTACAAATATACACTTTATTGCGATATTAAGATAAATACGAGAGACGTATAATTGATTTATTAATGTAAATATGAACCTAGTTTAATATAATTTAACTATTTGAAAAGGCCAAAACCGTTCGAACAAAAGGTTTGTAGTATTTGGCAATCAAAAGCGCAGCAATATATTCTACTGTGTGTGCGAATTTTTTAAGCTCTTTAATTTATATATTTGTATATCACACTGCCACCCTAAAAAAGGTAATTACCTCACATTACGCTATACCCATAGTTAGCTATAAAACTAACTTGGCCGAGGGTAAAAGCGTCGGCGCAGGTTATTTTACACTATAACGTGCATAGAAGTAGTCGATTCTTTTTTAATGACTCACAAAAAGTGCAGTCGTCCAGTCTAAAAGTTGAAAAAGTCTGTAAGTCACCGGGTGGGTAATGCAAACTTCCCGAGACGCAAATAGGTGACGTTAGTCATACACAATACGTGTATAAAATGTATTATATTTTACGTTAAATTGACTGAATCAGTATTTTGTACCACAGGAAACTAATGCAAACATGTGGATACAATAATAAATTATTACAACGATTGTAACATATTTTTAACAGGAAAATACAAGGAAACATGTTAATGGTTGTTTACGATTATTACTCACGTCTTTTTTCGGGAATGCTCGACGAGATTCGAATTTGATCGATGTCGCGAGTCAAAGTAATCATGATTAAGAGCTCCGTACGAAATCTAAATTAGTCTAGCAATGTCGAAAAATGTACTTGAACATAACCATAAGCAATCAATATAGGAAACGTGTATTTACATTTGTTGTAAAACGCGTATATATCGCAATTTTTATCATAATGCGCTTTCTGGTGTTTAGTATTATTCAGTCTACCACCGAACAGCGAGCGGACCAAATGATAATAATTTACAACTGTTAATGTTTACAACAAACCTACATTTTAAGTAAATAATATATAAAGTAAAATTATTCATTTTTATTTATTATGTATCCTAATTCTACATTTTGTTACAAAATTTTAAACTCTGTTGACTTTGCGTGTCAAATCAGTCTTTCTTCGATTCACATACTTAATATACCAAATTAAATAAAAATAAACAAGCCAAATAAATAAAAGAAAAAGTAATTTAATTAATAATGTATAATGTGGCATTAATGGCACATACTGACTTATAGAGAGCGTTAGTTTAACAATATTTATTATCTCTCACTGCACGTGCACAAAACATAAAGGTGCGTATTTACTAAGCGACAAGTGATGGGCAAAACTCACTGACCATGTTAAACAGTCATGGGCAACAAATACACTTCAAAAAAAATTCATACACAAATAATTTGAGATTCTGAACAATATATCGCCCGAGGGCAAAAACTAAAAGGCAGAGGATAGAGGACAGTGGCGGTTGCTCCACAGAGTATCAAGAAAGCAGTTGTCAATACATACAGCCGTTTAAGCTGATTCCTGAACCGATAAAGATCTAACAAAAGTTGTATAAATCTGACGCTTAGATCGCGGCCAAGATGCTGACACTTGCAAAGTTAATATAATATGGTGGATACCATAATACTTGCATCGAATGGAATACCAATAGTAGATTACTTCTGGTTCAGAATATCAAGGGTTGTGCGACGTATAAAATATACTACACTCCGTTTCATATAACATAAGACAAAACAGCTTCATAAAGATAATACAAATAAAATGATCTTTATCTTTAAAGATGTTTTGTTGCTCTCATTAGGATACCGTCATGGAAGCATACAAAATAATGTAACTTATGTAAAGTCTTCTATCTTTCTTGACATGTTACATGAAATGCAATATAGTTGTAGTTGAGTGTGTACGAGGCCGAGACACGGCGAGCAGTACGCGTCAGGCGCGGTACACTCTGACACAACTTGTCATTTCTTCTTTGAACGATCTATTAGCTTGGTCTGAAACAAGGAATTAAAATTTTTAATACAGATTTTTTTACGCCTCTGTTCATAATTAGTAGTTTTATAATAGAGTTTAAATTTATGATACGTGTCAGACAACGTCTCGCAACATTAGTTTGTATAATCTAAAATAAAAAATAATAGGTATAGACCTTACTATTATTTACAAACTATTGTTGTTATTAGCTATATGAAATGTCCATTGTACAAATAAGTAATTATTTCAATCACACTTTAAAAATTATTTACGTTATCTTTGTTGCGAGACGTTGTCTATATAGATAACAGTATTAGGTCACAGCCGAACTCAAGGCACTCCAAATTTCCAAAAAAAAAATAAATATAACTCATACAAGTTGAACACAAAATTTTAATTTTGTGGTAAGGGAAATTGCACTCGCGATAGCTTGGCAATAGTGACTATTTTATTATAATAAAACAACTTTTAACCGGATTAATCGCGTGTATTATTGGTTTTTTGTTTTTCCTGACGTTTCGAACACTTTGCAGCGTTCGTGGTCGCAGGAGGACTGCGTAGTACTATAATGTGTAGTGATCGCGCAAACCTAAGATATTACTAAGTGACTAGTATACTTGTTGGAGCGTCTGATCAATATATTGACACAGCAACGATATACTGTGCGTGTTGGATAGCTTTTTATTAATGAATCGGACATTGGTATTAGATACTTTTTACACTTCACTTATTACTTTACTCGCTAGTTAACATCGCATTCAAATGTAATGAGTATTACATTTGAATGCAGTTATTGTTTCAAGAAATCCCTTATATTCCATGACACTTAGTAGGCGAACGTATCTAGGAAGTTACAGGTTCGAATCTCGCTCACGGTTCAATTTATCAACAAAACTTTAATCCCACAAAAAAAATTAAACAAATGTACCCGTCAACTTGAGAACCTTCTCCTTTTTTCATCGGTTGATAAATGATTTACCTTTGCCAAATGGAGTCCAATCTCGCTGAGTCGCTTATGCTGGTAGGTCAGTGGCTCGTGCAGCTTGGCGTCGCCGCGCTTGTAGAAGTCGCTATAGTCCAGCCGGAACGCTAACGTCTGCAGCGACACTTCCGCGTGCAGCGCTAACTTCAAGATCAACGTGGTTACGTGACCTCTGCAACAAATATATTTCACGATATTGTTACTCAATTAGAGAGGCTCGTGGCTAAGTAACAGTCGCACAGATTGAGATTGAGGTTAAGCTACGCTTGCCACGGTCAGTCTGGGGATGGGTGAACATAATTACCGTCGACCAAACCGTTGATCCCAGTTATCTATCACAGCTTTTACCGGTAGTTAGAGGCCGGATAGTCCGACAAGCAGTGTTGTAATACTAGATATCGTGTTACCCAGTAAGTTATTGTTCAAGTCAGATAGCCAGTTTAATATCAGTATTTCACATGGAGCGACTCTTCATCTAAAGGGCTGGTATTAAGCTGAACCCGGATAGACTGAAAGCCGACCTCAACGTAGTTGGGAAAAGGCCAGGCACACAGGCCTGATTACTGATAATTTACTTTCGAAACCGTAAGATCCGGTCTAAACTATTATGTCAAAGTAGCATCAACATTCTTGCAAGATCATTAACTTCATGATATTGCATCGACTGAAGTCGTGTCAACTAAGATGAAGAGAAGAGAAGAAACATTCCAGGCACATCTTGGATACTGATAAAAGTATTATCAGTATACAAGAAACTCTTTGAGAACTATCTTATTACCTGTACGTGCGAGCCCAAACATTTAAGTCAGCTCTTCGACTCGCTAGGAACTGGTGGAAGATCTTCCTCTTTTCTTTATCCTGTGCTTCATCAGCCATTGTAAATGCGTATTCGCCTGCAAAGAATACAATTTTATGCCAAATGCACGATGAAAACTTCACAACATTATGAACAAGACGGCTGAAGCACCATGGCCTTTCCTGTGACTCAAACAGTGTATGAGTTAGTTTTTGCTAATGCTACAGTCTTACAGCGTATTTTTTACATAATATTCCAAAATGAAAATATCAAAACTATCATTATCGCTGTTTATATTATGCTGGGCAAGGGGAGAAATGTGGAGGACATTACATGACAACGTGTGAGATTATTTTTGTAAATAATGTAGTCACCCCGTGCAAGACTGTCTGCCTTCGCTTGTTCTATCCGGTCGCGGCGCTCGAGCTCTGCGTTGATGCCGGCGTGTAGCGTCGACTCGAAGCTGCGTAGCGCCAGCGTTTCGTTCAACACGTTGCCCAGGTATGACTGTAGCTCCTACAAATCACAAATTAACGTTAAAACCATGACAAAGTTGCGAAAAAGAATAAACCCTCCTAAAGGGTTTTCAGGCTGTCGTGTTATCAAATGTAGGGCTTCAAAACACACATTAGAACCATCTGTTATTTAGTTCAAAATACGTTTTCTTTTTTAATTAATACTGTTAGCACTTTATATTTTATGCTTGCGTACGACCGCCCCAGTTAGTTATAGTTGTGTGGGTGTATATATTTTATTTCTTATTTTATATGTATCTGTCTGCTGACACTTAGTTATTATTATATAAATAGTATGTAATTATCTTAATAAGGAGAGTATCTCAAGAATACGCATAATACAATAGTGTAAAGTTGAGTCCATGGAGGTGGTTAGGCCCCAGATACAGTTAACACGGTAGTACACAGTTGGTGTGTACCTGCGTGGTGTGGTGTATCATGGCGTGGATGGAGTGGCGGTCGAGCGCGTGGTGGTGCAGCCGCAGCAGCGTGTCGAGGTCGGCGCGGTCGGCGGCGGCGGCCAGCAGCGCGCGCCACGCGGGCTCGGCGCCGACGCCGCCCGCCTCCTGCAGCGCGCCCATCAGCCGCAGCGCCTCCAGCCGCAGGCACGACACGCGCCGCATCAGGCTCCACACCTCTGCACACATAAGCTTTATACCGACTGCCTCATTGTACCAGTATCACCGATCTGGCACGCAACGTAAAAGGCAATTTAATACGCATGGTCAACGCATAGATAATTCACGTGTCAGTACACCTTACATAAAGTTCGTAAAGTTTTTTCATACTACTGTAATCAAATAAATTAACGAAAAAAATAATTAAAAAGTAAAAAATAGGGCTTAAAACGGAGCGATATTATATAAAAACAAATCAAGTAAAAGCTTTAAGTATCGGAAATTTATGTATTTGCTTACATATAAGGTCCTAATTTATTAGATAATTTCCATTGAAAGGGGTAATATATAAGTCAAATACAACCCTTAAACTAAAAATTTTATGGTTAAAACATATTATTTGTAATCAACATAGTACTCGCAAGATGAAAACCTTAGCTTAAAGTTCCTTGAATGGAAAAAAAAACATTTTAGAAATTGAATTATGGCTTAAATGAATCCTTATCAATTAAATATATCATTATACATTGACACAAAGGGAATCATCAATACATATAATAAAAATGTAACGGATTGCTGCCTGTACTACTGTTACATGGAAGATATATGAGAAAAAACATTATTGGAAACTTTATCAAGGCAAATAGCACCCAAAACAATGATTGTTAGAATTTTTGTCTGTTTGTCTGTACGTTTGTGCACGCTAATCTCAGAAACGGCTTATCCGATTTAGATCTATTTTTCACTAATATATTGTGGTAAGCTTCACTTAATATTTAGAGTTTGTTTCATGTCAATCGGTTCATAAATAAACAAGTTATAATTGCCAATTTCAAGAATCACATCAAACATGTGTAATTTACGCCATCCACGCGGACGGAGACGCTACTAATAAATTAGGACCTTATATATCACACCTCTAACAAATGTACGACTGTTTTCCATTATTACTGAAAATATATCCTAAGTTTTCTTACAGATTTAAAAAAAAAAACGAAATATGAAAATACGGTATCAGTTTTTATTTAACTTCGTATTTTGATGAATAAACATTAATTTTAAAATGTTTTTTCTTTCTTTATTTGATTAATAACTTTTGTGAGACACATTCATAATTATTTTTTATCGATAGGACATCACCCCTACGTTTTACTATATATGCTGTTATACATTTGTAGTGTGGCGCTGGACGAGACATCGCGTATTACGAGTATATTAATCGGGGTTGAAAAGGTTACTTTGCAACGGGTTAGACATTAATGGTTTCAGTAGCATATAAGCTGCAATAACAACATACCTGGCATATGCTTGAGCCTCTTCTGCAGGATGGCATGTTCGCGCCACGCATCGTGTAGCCCGTACTCGATGCGCTTGACGCGCCACAACTGCGTGAACAACGCTCTGTATCGAGCGGCACACGTGGCCGGGAATAATGTTCCTAATGGCCCGTCCACGCGGTACTGAAGTGCGAACACATCCCAACCGCAGTCATCACGGCCATCGCCTAGTATCGATATAATATTGAATTAGTGCTTCCGATTTGGCTGTATTAATTAACTATAGATAATATTTTGTTGAAGGTGTATAGTCCTAAGGACTAACAGGAACACTTTCTTTCAATATACTTGCTCGTAAAGTGGCTCATATTGTACTACGTTTAGGTTCATAATGAGGTTAATTACGCACGCGTGCTTTTTCTTTACATTACCGAACTATAATCTCACAAAAATTTTTTTTTTTTTAAAACTCCTTTATGAGATTTAACATTTTTGCTAGAGTTTAAATATGACTGCTAGAGTTTGAATATGATAAAAATTTATATTCTGCAAATTACACCCATCAAAAATACAGAAACTACATAATTCATGTATTGATACTTTATTTTTTTCTTAACAATGAAGATTGGTATACAATATTTTTGTTCTCAGAAACATACACTGGCTGATTTAAAAAATAGAAGTTTTTCGACCGTGTTTTGTTTTTCTTAAAATAAAAGTTAATTACTTTTTCTCGAATTCATGTGTTCCAGTTGCCTGATCAATTTGATATTTAACTCACATTTATAATTTTGAGGTATACAGATTTAAAAAAAAAATTGTGGTAAGTCGTTTTTTATGTCAAGGAGCGACGCCCTTGGACTGCTGATGAAATGCAGAGAGCTGTAGGAATGCTACAAGCGGGAAGAAATCTGTCCAAGGCATCTTGGCATTTTGGTGTCAATAGGAGCGTGTATTGTCGTCTATGGTAGCGTTACGATAATACAGGGGATCCTGCTGAGAAGCACCCAGGTCGTGGAAGGAGTACAACTGCTCGACAGGACCGATACATACAACTGACTGCAAGACGTCAGCCGATGTTAACCGCCCGGGAGATAGGTTTAAAGTTACAATTCTCAAGTGGTGTTGTTAGCCACCAAACCGTGAGAAATAGGCTGCATGAATACGGCCTACGGGCACGTATAGTGCCCACCTATAAGCCATGAGAATCGCGCCCGTCGAAACGAATGGTGTAGGGAATACCTGACATGGACCCAGGAGCAATGGGATATAATTTTATTTTGCGATGAGTCCCGGTTTGTATTTAGGCCTGATACGAGAAGGTGAAGAGTGTATCGTCGTCCCTGAAATGCTGAACGTCTGAGATGCGTCCAGGAAGTGCACCCTTACAGTGGCTACACAGTGATGGTATGGGCGGGTATTATGAAGAACAGAAAAACTGAGCTTGTTTTTGTAGATGGCAATATGAAACCTGAACGCGCAGATACAGTGTTAGATAAAATATGACAAATAAACATTTCAATTCATAAAAACATTTATTTTGTCGCCGAATTCACATTAATTTGGGTAATTTAATATGATAAATAAATAACTATTTATTTATTTTATTTTAATATAAGGCTGTTTGGCAACTTCGTCAGTGACTCCCGTTCAACCTGCACACACATATAACATAGACTCGGCGTACGAAGAAAAACAAATTTGCGCGCCTGTTTAATTACAAAATGTATATCTTTTGCAAAATATAATTGTATATTATAATATTCTTTTTTCCTCACAAGTATCTTGAAAAACGTTGTATGAGACGCGTACGCGGCGAGGGTAACAATGACTGAGACGTGTAATGATCCTACATTACACGTCTCAGTCATTGTTACCCTCGCCGATGGATCGGCTAGCAATTCAACTACGACTGTAATGATTAATTTAGCGCACTTGTGTCATAATGTACTATTAAACTTCTTATTACAATATTTAGAACCAGATCTACACGAACATTTTTAATACACTAGACAAATGTTAACAAAATAGTAAAATTACTTACAATTAGGGTACAGATTGACGTGCAGTCGTGCCAACACGTGCTGGGGCTCGAACTGCGCGTTGGTGGCACGCACGGCCGCCTCCAGCGTGCACGTGAGGTTGTGCACGTACAGCGACGTCGCCGGCTTGTTCAGCTCATCTCTAAATGTACGTATACATAACATAGCATTAAACCTGTATCCCCGAAGGGTGAGGCAGAGGAGCTTTTTACAAAGATGCAGTTGGTATGGTGTAGCGAGCTGGTTTATTATTAATTCCCTCGGCTTACTGGCTCGAACCACTGCAAGGCTTCGCGAACGCCTTGGAGAGCCTAACTTGAGGCCGGCTATGTACAGTAGTCCCCAATATTGCAGTAAAAAACGGGTAAAAATTATTATACCGATGTTATGTACTTAGGTAGTGTTTTATTTAATATCTTATTAGTTACCTGGTACAAAAATGAATTCTATCTAATTCTACATAACATGGTAATTCAAAATTTAATGTTGTAAGTGTATCGTATCATAAGTCTAACCTTAACGTTCCCACTTCCACAGTAAAACCGATAATACAGTTTTATGGGACTTCGTTATAAGTTGTTTCTGATTATAAAAAAAAAACATGTTTTCTTTTTTCTGAAAATCTGTGTTGCATTTTGATACGTTTAAAGACCCTTCAATTAATAAAACAACTAAAAACATAAATGAAACTGCAAGTTACAATAAAGAACAATATTAATAGCATAAACTAACGAACAATTGAAAAAACAAACTGTTTAAAATAACCGATTGCAAGAGAAATAGCGATGCAAACCACCAACGAGTCACAAAGAATTGAAAAGCAAGCAGCCAGGAATGGTTTTATCACACAATCATCGTCTCTTGCCACCAGTCAGTTCCTCAAAACCGCATTTACGACGCGCTGCTCGTGATAACAGGAGCCCGGCCAAGTGAAAATTGAGAATACTGTATTATCTATAGTCCATAAAATATAGCTTGATTAGAATGACGGCTGCCAAACCAATGTGACTAGTGCTGAGAAAATTCTGATCAAATCGATACCTATAAATTAAGAAAGTACTTATAGAATCGATATAAATAAATTAAAAATAAATATATACCTATTCAGTCAATATTTTACAGTATGTAAATATTAGTTTTAATTCGGGCAAATAAAATTAAACAATTAGGTGATAATTATGGCCGCTACGCTACCAAACCCAAAAAAAAATACAAATAAAACCGTGTCCGCGGCGCAGTGGTCGAGAGACTGTCTGCTGCCCTGCGTGTTATGAGTTCGATTTCCACCCGAAGCAAATATTTGTATGACCTACAGATAATTTATCTGGGTCTGCGTGTATGTCTGAAATTGTGTGTCTGTAAACGCACCCACGATACAGGAGCATCTTTTAGGATGAGGAAAAGTAAAGTAAATTTATTATTTTAATGGTCCTCATTCTAAGTCAGTATCGTTATCATTAAAATTGAATTGATTTTCATCAATTCTATATCTTTTAGTCAATTTCAGTCCACGCTTGCGACCACTAGGTCTGAGCTACTGAACGTGAGGTCCTGGGTTCGATCGAAGTGCTATTGGGCTTTTTCCGTTAGGAAATTCTCAGTAGCAGCCCGGAGTTAGGAAGTTGGTATTGTGATACCCCCGTGCTTCGGATATCACGTTAAGCCGTCGGTCCTGCGCCTGATCTCTAATGTTAATCGTGTCGGTTTGCCGTCCTATCGGACTATGAGAGTAGAGGACGAGGGAGGGTACTTGTGTTTGCGGATACACTTGTGCACTACAATATCTCCTACGTACTTGGCTAATATCCTCGGTGATAGGCCACCGTGCCGAAATAAGGCCTGGAGTAGTCGGTGTTCATCAGTAAAATCAAAATCGCTAAACAGAGAAGAAATATTGCACTAACAATAAATGCACTCATTGTTAATCTATATTTAAGAAGACGAGGTTTTATTCTTGGAAAAGTAATTTACTCTTTTCATGAACAATAACAAAATAAAGAAGTTTTTATTCATTCGAAATGTAAATCGATTAAATAAAACACTCAAAAAAATTGGTCCCATCCCTATCATTTTTGCAACAAGACGTAACCTTGTAAAGACGTCATAGATAATTAGGTTAATTTTTGAACTATTTATTAGTATGTTTTTTTTAGTTTTGTAGCTCAATTTATATATTATGCTGATTTACACGTGGTACACTGTACTTAGAAAAATGTTAACACGCTAGTTACGAATATTTTTTATGTGTTATTTTAAATAATTCGATATGACGTTACTACAAAGTTCAATCGCATTGTAGTTGTCACTTTTGTTGACATCTGCCATTCTTCATCATGCTATATTTTACGGACTGTAGCAACGGGGCAACCACGGCTAGGAATGGGCACGAACGACGAGTGCGACAGACAAACGCAGTAAAATTAACTAAATTATTTGAACTGCTTTCTTCGCGCGCGCTGGCGTAATGGTTAGTGATACGTAAATATAATGCACTACAAAATTATCGGTCTTGAGTACGTCTATAAAAAGTCTTCGATGCCATATGCTTATCTCCTATACATACGCCACAATATGCTATTTGTGCCAAGTTATTTCATCATCAAGGCAATTATATGAAGATAAACTTTGCCCTTTACAGCATGCGATTTGTACTTGTATTTGTATTTTTCTCCTAGAAAATGGAAAATGAAAATAATGCAACACTCGCACAAGCCGTGTCACGCATAACCCCCGCCCGACAATAGGTGAGCATTTCCGAGAACAGATGAATAGTGAATTATTTTCTACTAGCTGACCCAGCGAACTTCGTAGCGCAATTTTTTTTTCTTTTGCACGATGTCCTGACAATAACGAACACAAAAAAAACTAATTATCCAATTTGTTGCAGTCGTTCGGAAGTTATGCGCGCACAAACATTTCGGAGATTCATTTTTATCTGTGTTTTGTTGGTCAGTACTAAATAGGTAATTAAAATATAACTATATGCGGGTGAAACCGTAGGGCACAGCTATATTTGATAACGCCATTCTAAGTAGGTGTGAGGTCGCGGACGCGGTAGTAGTGTATGTATGTAATACATACTGCAGCAGTGTCATGAGGTGGTGCACGAAGTCGCCCTGCGCCAGCAGCAGGTAGCGGCGGTGCGCGGCGAGGTGGTCCAGCAGGTGGTGGTGCGAGGTGAGCGCGGCCAGCAGGCGCGCCGACGCGGCGCCGTGCGCGCCCGCCACGCCCTCGCGCAGCCCCGCCGCCTCCCACCACGCGCACGTCTCCGATGACCGGTCCTCGCCTGCACACACTTCTATATGTCCAACCACAAGTTCTCCAGTTCTATGTATATATGTCATGTGTATATGTCAGATTTTGTTGAGCGAACGTCAAGAATAGACGCTCAACAAAATCTGCAGTCTGTGAACATACAACAGACAAACCCAACCATTTTCTACGTTTCGATAAACCCCAAGTCCTCGCGAAGGAAAACAGATATATACCGAGAATGCTCCGCCAGGCTATTGAAATCAAAAAACACCCAAATTTCAATAGAGAAGATGGTTGGCAATTACCACCTGTTTGGAACCCTGTACTGAAAATAATCAAGTCCCAAACAAAGTCAAGTCACAAGACAAATCAAGATACTGTGAGCGATTACTGCGTGCATCGGAACACCTTTTAGTTTATAATTCGATAAAATTGTAAAATTGTATCTCTAAATTTAAAACGACTGTGACCTCTGAGTTTGTTTCGGTATTTCTTCTCAGGGATAGTCTTAGGAAATACCGTCGCGATTTAGTTTAAATATGTATCAGAGACAAAAATAATTTTATGAATATATCAATTATATGTACGGTAGACTGAAATAATTTTAAATAAACTGTTGAGACACCTGACACCTTAGTCCTCCTGCGACCACGAACGCTGCAAAGTGTTCGAAACGTCAGGAAAAACAAAAAACCAATAATACACGCGATTAATCCGGTTAAAAGTTGTTTTATTATAACATTTACTATGGTCCCAAATATAATATGGCGCATGATCCAAGATGGCAAATTATCTTATTTTAGTCCGTCAAAACATATATATTATGTAATATTATAATTATATTAATATTATTCATTTAATGCAATAATAATTACACAACAAAATTATAGGTAGCACAATTGATGTAAGCACTAAATCTATCAAATAAATATTATGTATCAAATCACCTAATTCTTAATCATTATTAAGATAGATATTTTAAATCATTCATTTGGTGCATATTAATTTCCTCTACAGTAAAATAATATTGGTAATTCACACAAACAGAAAAACAAGTATTATGTCATTTATCCAGCTTCTCATACCTGTGTGTGGTTTAAGCAATGCCTGCAGGTGCTGTGCATGGTCGCTAGGCCCGGCGGGCTCGTCTTGGCACGCCTCCCGCATGAACACCACACTCTTGCCCGTAGCGAGGATCTGAGCCGCCTGCTCGCGGGACATGAATGATGGCACCATCCATTCTCTGATATAATATTACCACATATAAAAGACAAGTGAAGGGAACACTAAACATATTTTTTTTTTGGCGATAGAAAAATAAGACCGCGAGCTTGTCTGAACCCCCAGGAGGTTCAGACATCGGTGTACAAGTACTCTATGTGGTGGTTGCGATAGCTTAAACCACAAAAGCAAGAGCACGGTATGTTTTCGGTTTGATCGTTTAAATTCTGGAAACATCTCAACAATGAATACCGTCTACGGCTGGAAAAAAAGCCGATCATGATGAATTCATAGCCATGATGGAATCTGATGCATTGCAAATGACGTCAGAATTAATAGCAGCGTTGAAAGTAAATGACAATACGTTACAGTATATCGTTTAACAAAAAAAAAAAAGATAATGCGCTCTGAAATTGGGTACCACAAGAACTTACTGAAATTTAATAACATAATCGTGCCGAATGAGAGAATACTTGTTTGAGATGAGAAATGAATCCTGGATGAAGCCATTCCATGTCCCTGGCGCAAGTTGAGTCAAACGAAGCTGAACCGAATATTGTGAACCTGTGTCAGCGCTATTCCTTCATTACACCTTCCAGTTTTAGTATAGGCGATAGAAGATGCATAGCGATGCATATCTACGCAGCGCCAAGGGGTCTAGCCGGTTTGATATATCCTGGCAGTCAACGATTCGATTTGCTCTCCGTTCGATATGGTCCAGAGGGAGAAACTGGTACTGGGGTGCCCCTACTCAGAGCTGAGAGCAGTATTCCATATGAGGCCAAGCTTCTTCGAGGCTAACTTAGCCTTACCCACTAAATGGCCACAGAACTGGACTTCGCTCGATATCTCGGCACCAAGTATTTCAATATTGGCTGAGGCAGTTAATGGGGTGCTCTCAAAACGAGGAAAAACAACTGGTAGCAGTTTTTTGTGGTGAATACGCAAACTTGTGTCTTTGTGGGGTTAAATTGGACCAAATTAAGCCCAATCTGAGACTTTCTCCAAAGAGGTCTCAATTTCAGACACAAGTTTGTTACGGCTCTCGATGACGTTTTCCCGAGGAATATTAGCGCTGCCGGTATAGAAAGCATCGCCTGTACTGACATCCGCATACCAATGAGTGCCGCTGATTTGTAACAAATCATTCATATGAAGGAGGAACAGAGTAGGCGATATCACACAGCCATGAGGGACACCAGCATTTACAGACATGGAGTCGGAGCATTCACCGTCGAATACGACCTTTATGCTTCTGTCTGTAAGAAAGCTGGTGACCCATTGGCATAATTTCTCGGGAAGCCCATAGAAACGGAGTTTCGAAAGAAGCACTTTGTGCCAGATCCTGTCGAAGGCTTTCGCCATGTCCAAACTGACCGCCAAGGCTTCCCCCTTACTCTCGATCGCCTGTGTCCAACGATGTGTCAGGTATACCAGAAGATCACCAGCCGACCGACCTTTACGAAAACCGTACTGCTGGTCATTAAGCAACTGATGATCCTCTAAAAATCTGCTGGCAGTTGATAATAGACTCCATTATCTTCGAGAAAAGGGAGGTTATGGCTATCGGTCTATAGGTGTCCGGATTTGAGCGGTCGCCTTTTTTAGGGATCGGGTGGACCAATGCTGTCTTCCATGATGTAGGGACTACACCAGAATAGTAAGAGAGCCGAAAAAGACGTGTTAAAACTGGTGCCAACTCTGGAGCGCACATCTTCAACACAATAGGAGGGATTCCAGTAGGCCCACTCGACTAATGGATATCGAGGGATAGAGGTGCTAAACGCACTGCGCATTGGTGGAACCGGATATCCGGCATACAGCCCTCGAACCGCGGTATGGTAGGCAGCTCTTGCCCACCCGTCATCCAAGGTTAAGTGCGTTGTGAACTGAACGCGGACGTTCAGAGAGGGATTCTCCAACGCTATCGCAGTCGGTACCCTCCTGGAGTAGCAAACGATTTTTTAACTGCGCCATCAAGAGGGGATTGGGGGTTTGGAACTCCGGCACCCTCACTTACTCGGCGAAAAAAAACAAGCGTTGTTTCACGCCGGTTTTCTGTGAGGCCGTGGTATCACTCTGGTCGAACCTGCCCATTCGAACCGAAGCATGGCTCTCCCACGGTAAAACAAGTATACATAAAGTAATATTATTAAATGCAAAAATAATCCGATCGCGAGCAGGTTCGAATCCTGGTCGCGATCGTATTATTTTTATTTTTCCATTTAATATTATAACTTTAGAGTTCGCTAAGCATGCGTTAATGCTCTTCAAAGATTAATCTTTAAGTATACATAAAACATTATACGAAAACTTCAAATACGTACCTAACTCTGTACTTGTCATGCCACATCCTGTCAATAGGAACTCCACTTCTGCTCTCAATAAAGAACTCATTAAATCGATCGTCAATCTCGCCTGCGAACAAATATATGAATTCATATTTATCACCTCGTTCATATCAAGTAAGATCCTGAAGATTTTTTTCTAATACACGGAACGTCAAATATTAACCCCCAATAAACAACAATGAACTGGTAATATTAGGTGGAAAAAAAATAATACACCAATATAAACAAAGTCTATTATTTGAGTTTGAAAATGTCGAAGTGACTCACCGTGTATGAGCCATCGTGTCAGCATCAAAAGGAGAGGGTACGTGAGCGCGGTCAGTAGCCGGCGCGCTAGCATCGCTACGCGCTCGTCGCCGTGTCGCACAAACCTATGCACACACGAGGCGAGCTCACCACCTAAACAATTTATTTATATGATTAATATTACTTTACAACTACTTCTTACAATAAAAAAACGGAAAACTATGATGAGTGGCGCAGAAATAGAGTATGAATTATTGTTCACCGGTTACTACCCACGTGCAATTTTGGGACTGTCCGACTAGTTTCCAACTCAAGCAGAGCCCTTAATAATGGGTCAGCAGTTGCAAAACACGTTTTCAGCACGGGCGCGATTCATTTCATACATTTCGATAAAGCATCCGTACTAGCGAGAGAGAAATACTTCATGCCGCAAAAAGTACGTAAAGCTATCTAAATAAGCCGTCGGCCGAACTTCAACAGAGACATCGGTTGGACGCAAGAAGTTATAGACTTTGAAATTAAATGAATCCATATCACTTACACTTAGATTCCTTAAAAGAAAGGAACTTTAAAAGTCGGTATAAGTTCGTTAATTATCAAATAAAATTATTTGCAATCTATACTTAATATTATAAAGCTGAAGAGTTTGTTTGTGTGGTTGGTTGAACGCGCTAATCTCAGGAATTAATGGGTCGAATTTAAAAAACATTTTTGTTTAGTTATATAACATCACGCTGCGACCAACAGGAGCGGAAATCAAAGAAAAATGTTGCAAAAATATTTTCTAATTCCTTTTGAGAGCTTCCGTTGCGTGCGCTGCGTAAACGGTTAAAGTTACGTAAAAATTACGAGTATGTATCACGCACATATTCCTCTTTAAAAATTCTAAAAAAAAGCAGCGGCACCTTTTGTCTATCTTTTAAGGTTGAGTCACTATAACTTTTTTTATGGTAATCAAATTTGTTCTAAAATAATGCATTATTTGCGAAGGTGTTTTCACAAACATGATATATATTATTCCTTATCCAAATAAATACGTTACTCATAACAACTATTTAATTTTGATCAAAATTGCCCATAACATCATTTGATTTCAATGAATATTTTAGGAGATATTATAGTGTTAAAATTAATCCGCAACAAAATAATCATCAAATACCACGCGCGCATTTATAATGTGCAAGGCATGAGGGGGGAGGACGCTGGTGGAATATATTTTTGTAGGTTTTTTCCTCAAATTAACGTGGGTGAAACCGCGGGGCACAGCTAGTTTTATTAAGATCTTATGATGATGGCTTATCACCATGCAAAAGATGATTGTTTTATTATATCATACGCACGACGACGAAACCTGCAATTTTAATGAAGGATTTATATGTCGTCGGTCACCTGTATAGGTACTGAATTGATTGCAATGACGTCGCCATAAGACGTGTTAAAATATGGAAGAAGAATTCGCGGTGGTGAGCACAGCTCGAGATGGCTTAGTGGTCAGAGCGCCAGGAGTATTTATCCGGGAGGCGCAGGTTCGAATCCTGTTCGCGACCGTATTCTTTTTCCATTTAAAATTGTAACTTTAGAGTAAATTGTCAACTTTAGAGTAATTGTCGCTAAGCATGCGTTAATGCTTTTCAAAGATTTATCTTGAATTTAATGAAGGAGTTACCTTTCTTATGATGCGCGGCGTGCGCGATATTAGCAAGCCATGTGAGTCGATGCAGGGGCTCTTGGGCCCACACGCACACTCTGCGCAGGGTGCCGCCTCCACCGTCACCTTCACACGCCTGATAACATACTAAAGTTTATATCGGTAATAAAGACGATTGCTTTTTATATGTGTGTGTTTTAGGTACATACCTGAGATTGTAGGAGAGCCACACTACGATAATATTCTGTAAGTTCGTCTCTAATCGACGCCACGAGTCCTTCTCCCATTAATCCTGTAGAAAATAATCAAACCGATTCGTTAGTCAAAACAAATTTGACAATATCTACGAGTATATCAACTGAGTAATTGGGCATGCCAAATTTTTCGTAAGACTTGCTAAAGGAAAAACCATTTGGAGATATTTTGATTATGTGCTATATTTTGTTAATTTCCACTCATAAAAGTAAAAGATTTCAAAATCAATGACAAAAATTACTAATAACCTTCATTAGATCTGACGTCAACTGCAGTGACGTCACAAGTTCAATTTTATTTATTATGTGGACTGAAATTATCAGTGGGTAGCAGTTTTGTTAAACATATCGCAATGGCAATCCAGTTGAACGTTGGTCAGCTGTTTCATAAAACAGTACTGTTTTGTAAATCAGCTAGCAGTTTTGTAAAACAGCGGATTCTACTATCCATCTGCGACATATAGATTAATTGAAACGAATGGACCGAACTTTCGGTTTCGGCATTGATTTGGTAAATAAATTGGTTTTGGCTTAGTTTCGGTTTCAGCTGCCATCCGGCCGAAACTATAGCCGAAACCAAACTACATTTGGGTGGTTACGCGCTGCGATCGGATATGTTCAGTACATAGAGCTGCAAGCGACGAAGTGTCATTTTGCCGCGTCCACGCTCATAGTCGAGAATCCTGTCATGACCAACATACACATTTTGATTGTTTTTAAAATTATGACTTAAACTTTTTGTATACTAAAAGGCTATTCATAGGTAAAGATCTAATATAATGAAAAAAAATATACAAAAAAAAACCACCTTCGAAAATGTATAAACAAATGTATAAGAAAATGAATACACTAAAAAGTTCAAAATAAGAAAACTTATAAGACCAATATATAATAATAATCTGTTATTTTTGGAGTTGGTGCCTGTACTGGGAGAGGGTTATTGTTTTCCTCTTGAGTATCTACTCGTATATGGTTGTAAACCCAACTTACATCAAGTAAAATTCATTTTTTGTTTACTTTTTAGGTCTATTGTATAGGTTTGTATAGTTTATAAATAAATTAATTTTGTAATTTAATAATATGGGTAGACCTTCGAAAGACCCTAGGACTTAATAACTGCATCGTTGAAATGATTGTGTACAACAGTGTACACCTCTGCGTACCCTATCGGGCAATACAGGCATGATGCTAAGTATGTATGGAGTGGCATGAACTATATATGAACATGCGATTACAGCAATTGCGAGTGATTTGCTGTAATTCATTATCTATCTTCGAAGGCCTTCTTAGACCTTTACCAAATTTAAATGGGACCACGCCGAGTACTACTCTTGTACACAAAAAAAGATTCAGTGAAATCGGTTTACAACTGGCGAAGATATCGAGGGCCATACATACAAAAAAAAACAGGCGAATTGAGAACCTTCTCCTTCTTGAAGTCGGTTAAAAAGTGAAGAATGCATAATAAAAACTAAACCGATCAATAATTAAATTTATTATACGTTGTACTATATCTGTTACATTATACAGACATGGTAAATTGTCATATAGGTTGCATTTAGATGATTCTTTTGAGGCACTTATTTGCATATATGCAATGCACGCCACTAAGACTAAATAGAATCTAAAATATGTAATAAATAAATCTTGTAAAATTAATAGACTGAATGATTATTGCAAATAGAATGCCTTAAATAGAATCATATTCAATCAGGTATTTGTGCCTTCTAAATGTAAGTAATAGGCGAATTTATTATTAAGTTACGGGTAATTTACACTTAATAATAAACTACCATGCGCCAGCGCACACTATCCTTCATTCGTTAACGTTTATACCTATAATTGACGCACCACACGCCTGTTCCTAGCGCACTGATGATTTATGGCACCACGGGCAGCGAGTGTTTGACATTAGTATAGTTGGCAGAGCGCCTGGAGTAGTCACCCGGGGGCACAGGTTCAAACACTACTCAAGGTCGTAATTTTCTTTCTATTAAAATCGAGTTAAATAAATATATCAGTAACATTTGACTTATCACTTTTTAAATGCTAGACCCTTGCCTTCCCATTTATCACATATTATTTTCTATGATTGATCCTAAACTCTAATAGTTTCAAGTTGATAAATATTGCAAGCTGGTCATCCAGCCACTATACCATAGTGCTCTTGTCATCCCATTATTCTTAGACGAGAACAAAACGTTCTGTTATCCATACTTATATTATAAATGTGAAAGTAACTCTGTTTGTTTGTATGTTACCTTTTCACGACTAAACGGCTGAACGGATCGTAATGAAATTTGGCAAGGAGATAGATTGGACCTTGGAGAAGGACATAGGCTACCTTTTGTCATGTAGACGAAGTCGCGGGCACCAGCTAGTTTTATATAATGTTTAATTACCCTGCGGCATAAGTCCAGAGGAAGGGTCGATGAACTCCTTGAGTCGGTCGTGCAAGAAGCCGAGATGTGCGATGCGCGCGTGCAGTGCTTGTTGCGGGCGCGGTGCGGCGCTGGTCCCGCGAGACCGCACGCCTGTCGCGGCCAGCACCGCTTCACGCACGCACGTGCGCTCAGTCGTTCGATCTATGGACAATAACATAGTACCAATTGATGACTTACAAAATTCACTATCGGTCGAAATTATTTTTGAAGATTTCTCTTTGACACTATCAAAGATAATGAAGATATACAATTCCAGTGTGCGCGAGTTCTTACGAGTTAAACGGCTAGTCAGATTTTAATGTTTTTTTTGTACTTATGGTGTCACCAGGATTGCTCTAAGTTAAGTGGGACCCGGTAGGTGGCGCTGTTGTAGAGATTTAGAATTATTATTTTATTTTCCCTCCTCATCCACATATATTGCTTTTTGATTTTTCAAATACACAACATCCCAAGTAACATTTCATTTTGTATTTGGGCCTAGGTTGTAAAAAGTGCCTTTAGATTTTATAAGGGTCGTAAAAAGGTTAATGCTTTGCTATCTGGTCATATTAAGTACTTAAGAATGATTAATAAGTCCTAAAACTAATTATTTATTACAACTGTGGAGCCGCTGACTAGAGTTTAAATTAACATTATTGTGACTTGTGTTTTAGGAGCTTATAGTTATAGTGGCTAGCATTACGTATAAGTGAGATCTAAAGGTTTAATTCTTATCTTTGATATTACCATAAAGTTATTGAAAATTTTAGGTCAAATATTTTTATTCGTTATCTTTATTGCTGTAGAATGACATCTATTCAATTACTTTTTAATTAAACGTGTTTTAACTATTTAAGTTGAAAAGTGAGAATCATACGAGGGAAATTTAAAATGTCAAAACGCACGCTATTGGTTGGAGTGAAACGTGACGTCATTCTGCGCGATGACAATATCTCGAGTATGTTATTACTGGGTGTTTATCATGTTCTGTGCTTCTTTTTGAGTTTAAACGTTATTCTATAAAGAAAAACTCTTAAATAAAATTTATAATTCCTTAATTAAACATTCCATTCTATACATTATATCTTTTAAGATATGTAATCTGACGTCAGAGAAAACGCGGCAATAAGGCGGCGTTTCAAACGCCCGAAACTGATTGCAGGTTCGTTTGATAATTTTAATATGTATATACTCGTATGTGGAGCTCTCATCTATAATTATAAAATTGAACTATTTAATAGTTTGTTAAGTCTAAATTTACAAAGCAATAGTTACAGGTATTTCTTTGATTCAAATTTTAACCTCTCTTTGGATATGTTCTCGAATAAAACGGGGAAAAATAATATGAAAGGAGTAAAAAATATATACCCAAATATTTTAGATAATATAAATATTGACTTATGTACTTATAGCTATACTTTTCCTGTGCAACAATCTATAAGGTCTAATGGAGGCCGTAAGGTTTTTCTTGGATAAAATTTGTAAAAATAAAAAACAACTCTAAAAGCATTACCACAAACGAAACCTCGGCCCTAAGATCAAAGTCATAATAGGAAAAAAATACTTATGTACTACCAGAATGTAAGAGGCCTCCGCACTAAAACTTCAAAATTTTACAATAATGTTGCGTCTCAATCAAGTGATTTCTTGTTTATGACACTGAATTATTTCCTTCTAATTATGTGGTACTGCAAAAGGATCGCGCTGGCGACGTTGGATGGAGTGGGGTCCTCTTAGCGGTCCAGGACTGTTATTTAATTAAAAGAATCACCCACATAGATGGATTAACAGACAATAAAGAAATACCATTTGCTATAATTGTATGGAATTTTATTAAATTAATTGTATCAGTTGTATATTTACCACCAAACTATAATGATAAGCAATATCAGGGTGTTTTATTGTGTATAGGAAATGCTATTGATACATATGCTGAGTATCAGTTTGTGATATTTGGTGATTTTAATCTGAAATCTTGTAGTAATACCACTAAAACTCAATTTAATAACTTTCTGTATTATTGTAAGTTAAATCAATGTAGGTAATAATATCATATGTATATAAATATATATGGGTTTTCCTCAAATTAACGCGGGTCAAACCAAGTACAGCTAGTATAATTATATGTGGTGAAACAGGGGGGTATAGCTAGTAATGTATAAAACAAGTAATCAAATGGGACTGCTCACCGGTGGATTGTAAGGCAACAGCCAGGTTGCTATTGTTGGATGGCAGGCTTTGGTTGGAACCCTGTTGTTTGGCAGCATGGCTGCCCCAGCTCACAGACCCAATAGTACTCTTACTTGTACTTGAAGCAGCACCACAAATACCTGTTGCTGATTTCTGAAAAATATACAAAATAGTACAAGGTTCTTCCAAATAGTGTTTAATATCTTGTAATTACATATCTATTAAAACATTTAGAAATATACTCACAATAGCAGCGAGTTGAGGTATTGGAAACAATTGTTGTGTGGATTCAGACTGCTGAGGTGTCTCTGATAAGGCCAGTAATAGAGCCAGCACTGACACACGCTGCTTCAGAATAAACTGCAACATGAATCCATTATTGCAATAGCAATTCTATGCCAGCACTTAGTAAAGCAATGGGTATGACCTCATATGTGATTAATGAAAATCTTTAACAATTTTAAGCAATATACCCAGATTTCATTATTATAAAAATAATAATAAACCATAATTGTTTTTGTGGAAAAAGAATAGGGTCGCTAGCAGGATTCGAACCTGCGCCTCTCAGATAAATACTCTAGAATCCTGCTTGAGACCATATTCTTTTTTCAGAAAAATAAATAACTTTAGTTTTCGCTAAGCAAGCATAAATGCTTTTCAAAGATTTATCTGTAATATAAAAATAATTTCAAAAAAGTACTACTACTCACAGAGCTTTTAAGTTTAGAATAATATTCATTGAATTTGTCTGCATCTCTGGCAGACACACTAGAGAGTCTTGATTGGATCTTCTGGCAAAGCAGCCTTTCATCTTGAACAGTTCGAGTTTTCTCTCCAGTCGATGATAAATATGAAATTGCCAGTTCATATGCACCATCTGTACAAACATACTCTTTTTTTATTGACATATAAGAGCATGCACACATAACTATGGGCTCTGTGTACTTTTTAGTACCATAAATAATAAAAACCAAGAATAAAAGCAGGGAAATAGTTATCAAGGGCAATTTACGAGACACACCTTTTTTTAAGCTAGGTATCAAAGATTTGAAGTAATCATGTAAGTTATTCATATAAGATAATCTAAAAATGCACTTATATCATCAAAAATCAGATAAACTGATGCTAATACGGATTTTTATGACATTCACATGCAAATGTATGAAAATAATACTCTTTGATAAAAAACAAGTTCATGGGCTTGTAGTTTTGAAAATAGAATTTACCTGGATCCAATGACAATCCTGCACACAATTTTTGTAATAATCCAGCAAGATTATTTGAAGGCAGGTCCATTTTAATTCAACGGATAATTCATCAACAAAGTGTAATTAATAGTTTCGATATGGATATTTAAAGTTTATTACAGGAAAATATTACAAACATCTCAATATTTACAAGGCAAAGTTCATAGGAATAACACTGAATGTTTAGTGTAAATTTCTCCTCAATTACTCAAAAGCAGTTAAACACTTCATAGGATCTAATTCATAATTGGTTTATATTATAGACAGATTAAAGAATATGAATAATTTGCTTGTTTGTAATAATTTGTAGATCAAATTAATTTTTTAGGTGATCAATTCAAACATTTCAAACGACGTTTGAAATTGTCAGTCAATTTGTCATTGCCAAATTTCAATTAGAGATTTAAAATCAGTGCTGCCATCATCTGAATAAAAAAATTGCCGAAACCAACGAAACCTTTGCGTAGAAGGGCGGATTTTTGGCAGGAGAGGCCTTGAAGGAATTAGTACCCTCTCGCCACTGCCATATGTTTCCCAATCATATAAAGGTACCTCTTACCAGTATGGTTACAATGATAGTTCACGATTTTAATCATGTGTAACACAATTTTTTGTTATTGTTCAGTCTTTTTATATATTTTAATACTGATAATGTAATGACGAGAGCTATTTTCGCTTTAGTACAAGTTCTTTTGTGCTTGTGTGTTACCTCACTCACCCCCAAAAGTGGCGGGCAAATTTATTCGATATTTAGTCAGAAGGCGTCTCCCGTCTGGTCATCTAAGGTAGAGGCAGACAAAGAAACAAAAAGTGGTACCTATTTTATTGGTTCAATTATAGTATATTTCATGTTAGTTCTTTATTTCGCCAGAAATCAAATTCATGTCGGAACAGTAGGATTATTTCAAATTTATCAATTAAAAATATTTTGATTAGCTTCTCTGTCAAAATTCCAATCCATGCGGAAAGTTTCCGATCGGAACCAAAAATAAAATTTGTTCGTCAACGAACCTGGCAATAGATAAACCCGACATTGCTTAATGAAATGCTAATCAAAACCTATACAAATTACTACTAATGCAGTCTCTAAAACTTGTTTGAAAAATGTACTGAGAAAACATCTGCGTCCTTAGCGTAATCATTTTACACATAATTGTGTTCTACTGAACGTGTCAACATGGTTCGGGCATTTGTCATTAAATGCGCTGTATTATTATTATTTTTAGAATCTTAAGTTAACTATAGCTACACTTAATTTAAAATGAAGTTAATAAATATCCACGAGAAAACTGCACTATGTCTATGGCATATCTCACTATGTCTTTTGGCAAGACATTTGTGTTTCTTATAAAATGTAAAATTTCTTAGAAAAAATAAATAAAACATAAATCTTTTTTAATTTCGTAAACTGTCCCATTAGGTCCATATTCCACTGTAACTATATGCAATTTTTCGAAATATATATTTTTACTATCTATCGTTCGTTCGTTCGTTTCGTATTTCCTAATATCGTTATTGATAATAAAGGTTCTTACATGTATAGTCAACTTCAATGGTACTGAGTGCACCGAATCCGTCTGCGTTTTTCCCTAATGAGGGGAAATATTTAATCATGACAACATTATACAAACTATAGCTGTCTCTTGTGCAGCCACGGCATGGCTCTATCTATATGTATATGCCACAGATGGATGGTAGAATCCGCTGTTTTACAAAACTGCTAGCTGATTTACAAAACTGCTAGCTGATTTACAAAACTGCTAGCTGATTTACAAAATAGTACTGTTTTATAAAACAACTGAACGATGTTCAGCTGGATTGCCATTGCGATACGTTTAACAAAAAAGCTACCCACCTTTACAAGTAATGCAGAATGACATTTATCTACTGTGGGACAGGACAGGTTAGTTTATTGTATAGGTATATTAAATGGATAGTCACCACTTAAGTAAAAAACAGATACTGTATTCTGATTTGAGTTTCCGTG
The DNA here is from genome assembly GCA_935421205.1 of Xylocampa areola. Classification (NCBI taxonomy): domain Eukaryota; kingdom Metazoa; phylum Arthropoda; class Insecta; order Lepidoptera; family Noctuidae; genus Xylocampa; species Xylocampa areola. The sequence goes on along the minus strand of OW285201.1, from coordinate 10,615,064 downwards.
GCTGGGTCGACGACTATTTTTGTGTCTGTAAGGTTAGAAAAAACCTAAATACGAAGAGGATGACGGGGGTAGTTCACTCGCTACGTTCACTCACTGGCCCCCGTTATCCTCTTCAAACCTAACCTGTCCGTGTCGAGATACACGAAACTCCCGAGCTCGCTTCGCTCGCTCATGGATCAATTTAGTTATTTTCTTTCATAATCCCGATATATTGTCGACTATTATAGTGGTTTAATATTAACGTCATTCAACATTTTCATCTTTGTTTTGCTATTGACAAGTAAAATAAAGTTAGGTTTTTATATTTAAGACATACAGAACCATATGCGACAAAATTTCTAACTAAAATCAACAATCTGACAGTTCATTTCACACTGTTTTACATTATCTCTGATCGTTGACCCGCTGCATTGATAAACGCAAAATGTTCATACAATAGGGTTATTGACGAAATTTCACAAAGGGCCTATATTTAAAGAATATGGTAAACATTACCTAAAAAAAATATTTTGTTTAAAATTCAAATTTCAAAGGTCGTGCCAAAAGGCGCGATAATGACGATCGCCATTTAGTGACGTCATTACGCAACAGAACCATTGTAAACAAAGGAAATTATTTTGTAAATCATAACATTAGTGCGTAGTATACCAATACTTCGAAAATTTTACTGAAATATGAAGAAAGTGGTTGCATCTTGCTTCCCAAATATCAACAAATTCATCGATTTATTTTGTGTCATGTGTCACAGTGACTGCAAATTGACAATCAATCGTCTGAGTAGTGACGTCACGCAGTCATTGGTGTTTCGAGTCACGTGACACATAGATTAAAAATTATGAATTTGTTTATCGAATTAAATGTATTTACGAGTTATTAATATTATTTTCAAAAATACCAAAGAGTCAAATAAAATACATTCTATCATTATAGCTAAGTTTCATATTTTATTTCCATCAGTGTCAAATACCCTATTCTGCGTGTTATAGTTCTGTAATTATGTAAAACCGCTAAACGTCTGTTTTGTAAATCAGCTAGCAGTTTTGTAAAACAGCTGATTCTACATTCCATCTGCGACATATATAGTCTAAGGGCGCACCATATTATTGTTAAATTCAGGTCCTCTACCTATTCTTTGGTCATAGTCTAGATGCGTACAGCCTATTTTTGTGATTTTGACGTTGACGTTGTCAATTCATCAAAAAGATTCCGAATTTTATTTACTATTTTATGGTGGTTTTATAATTTTATTGTATAATCACAGATTACTATTAAACTAGGTAGCTTAAAATCATAAAACAAACCATGAATCCCAAAAGCCTAGAAGCACGAAATCGCGACGACAAACCTTTTGAAGGAATGATAATTTCAAATTCAGAATATTTAGATAATTTAGTGGGTCGTAGCTCGTGTCCACGATGCGGGAAATCACGAATGTATTTCTGTTATACATGTTACATTCCAGTATCATCTATCGAGGGGAAAATTCCACTATGCAGGGTAAGATAAACGGCGGACAAACATTGCACAGTTAACCGTTCCTTTACTATATGTTGTTACTTGTTACAATGAATGCTTTACGCTTTCAGCTCCCTGTAAAAGTTGATATTATAAAACATCGTCGAGAAATAGATGGCAAAAGTACTTCTGCACATGCAGCTGTTTTAGCACCTAAAGATGTTAACATTTATACATATCCAGATGTACCGGAATACACTCTAGATGGAAGGACTGTTTTATTATTTCCGGGGGCAGAAGCAAGAACTGTTAAAGAATTATACACTGGCAAGGAAAATTCTCCAAGCTATTCTGATCTCTTATTAGCACAGCTGCCTTCTGGTTACAATGTAGGCACATTAATGACAAAGATAATTAATTGTAAAGACCCTGATGATATTTATCATGTTCATGAACTACCAATTGATAGAGTGGTACTTATAGACAGCACATGGAATCAAAGCAGAGGTATTTATGCAGATGAAAGACTACAAAAAATACCAACAATAGTGCTTCAAAAAAGAGCTTCTCAATTTTGGCGTCATCAGAGAGGCAGCCCTAGATGGTATCTTTCAACAATAGAAGCTTTACATCAGCTTCTAATAGAACTACATACATGTGCATGGGGCAGATGTAAAAACTATGAGTCATATCTAACAATCCATTGTCCAGTGCATAGTGCAGAAGATAGTCATACACAATGTCAACCATATAGAGGACAATATGATAATTTATTATATTTCTTCAAATTCATGTATGAAAAATTAAATACCCTTTACAAACATGATAATTTACTAGCTTACAAAAGGCCAATGACTTAACTGATTATAACTTATAATAATACGTCATGGCTGAAACATGCCCTATCATTAACTCAAGAAGTTATGTTAGGTTATTTTATGTATTATTTAATGTACCTACAATTAACAAGTGACTTAAATGAAAATTTAAGAATAAAAAGAAAGAAATACAATTTATAGTTCTTTATTTCTTATAAAAATATCCCTATTAGTACAATAGTAACAAAACTTAAGATAAATAATATGGATAATTTGCAGACTATGAACTTATAACAATAATGTATGTCAGAAATTATTAAATTGATATCTAACCACCACAAGTACAGATAAATATCTTAAAAGTAAGTGGTAATGTGATACAGTAATTTCATAAATAGTCTGCTAGAGAATAAACATGGTACCACAAATAAACATCAGCTAATTTAGATATCAATATTTTTTGCCAAATCTCAAATATTATTTGTATGCTTGGAAATGTTAATACACAGTATTGCCATAAATTTAAAGCTGAAAATTCAGCTTTTAATTCTAGAACGTAAGCTTTTTTAGACATCGTTTTTAGAAAGTTCAAAATCATCTTCTGATTTTCTTATGGTTAAACACACATACAGTGTTTCTAACAGCCTGTTGTTATAGTTTACGTAAATCCAAAACAAAAACACTGCCGTCACTAGCGCTCGCTCCAACCTTTGTGCCTCTCGAGTTCCAGCAAACTTCGAAAATACCTCCTGTGCCTTTGTAAGAATGAACAAGGCTTCCCGTCTGTGTCGACCATATGTGCACACACTTGTCAAATGATCCACTGGCAAGGAACTTGCCATCTGGAGAAAATGCCACACTGTAAACTGGTTCAGTGTGTTTTGTGAGAGTATGTATACATACACCTCTTTCTACATCCCACAGGCGCACAGTGCTGTCAAAAGATGCACTAGCTAATATTAGATTCATATTTGGGTTCTGAGTTCCAGGTCCAGTGGGTGACCACTTGATTGTATAGATTTCCTTTGAATGTGCTTGTAAGTCATGCACACAGGTGTCCTGTTTCATAGACCAGATCTTTAATGTCATGTCATCTGAACATGATGCTAATAATTGTCCTTGAGGATCCCATTTTATAGCATTTACTTCATTCTGAAATAAAAAAATAATGACTTGAAATTCATGTGATTTATTGTGTGTTAAAATAAAATGGATAATAATTTTTATTGATGTAAATGCATATGAAGTACTATGCTATTACTCACAGTGTGTCCTTGGAAGCTTTTGATTGGTTTATCTGCATTAAGTTTGCAAACATGAATACACTGATCTGTAGAGCATGATGCAAATGAAGTGTTAGTTTGCCAGTCAACATCAAGTGCGGGTGCTAAATGGAAAGAGAACTGCTGTGTACACTGCCCTGTTGATGCATCCCATATAATTGTAGTTTTATCAACCTGAAGTTTTAAAATATTTGATCAAATATTGTTAACAGATGAATATATGTATATCATCTCACACCCTAATACTTACTCCTGCACTCAGAATATAATTTCCCCTTTTGTTCCATTTTAAGGCGAATATAGGCCCTTTATGTTGACCTAAAGTTGATGCCAAAGTCCCATCTGTAGTCCAAATACGAGCATAGCCGTCGTATGAACCAGTTGCTAAGAGATTGCCATCACACTGCAGAGACAGATAAAAAATTATTAAAAGTAACAGGTTATATTATTTTTATTAATCTATCTACACTATAATAAAACTGTAGAGGTGTAACTGATCACATTGAATTCTTTTCCAGCACTTAAATTGCGGTGTATTATAATATGGATACAAAAACCACATTTATTGGGAACATTTTCTGTTTGTCTATCTGAACGCTAATAACTTGAGAACCAGTGGACCGATTTTAATGAGGTTTTCACTGTAGCGTAGCTTAATGGTCATGGAAACATAATATTTCATCAGGCTATCACTAATAGGCTCTGAGCGATGCAACATATTATAAATAAATCATTTCTTCTCCTCCCAAAAACAGGCTTAGCAATAAGATTAAAAATTTACGTAGCCTACGAGTATGTCTTATTTATGGGAGGAGCTGGTGTCTGAAGTAGGCTAAAGCACCTGTAATACAGATCACCAGGTACCCAACCTGAGGTACTAGTTACAGTTACAAGGTTCGGCATGTTAAATTTACAAAAAATCCATGCACCTATTCGTGATAGGAGACTATAATTTTACTTAACATTTATTATATTATAAAATCTATGCATACATTATTCCAAATATTATTTTTCATTATTTTAAACAATTTAACATTTGTTTGTTTATTTATTTTATGATTAAGTTTATTAATTAGCATTACATAATTACGCTTTATTGCAATATATTTTATTACACATCGATAATTATATTTTATTTTTAAATTATAATTCAGAATCATTTTAAAATAACACCTCATAAAGTTGGTGTGCATGCTCATGTAAGTATGTTTGAAAGAGACGTAGGATGAGAATGTGTGTCTGTATGTATGGATGTGTATGTGGTTGTGTGTGTGTGTGTGTGTGGGGGGGGGGTGTTTGTGGGATTGTGCTGTGTGCGAGTTGATAAAAAAAATGTGGTAAGAGCGGATTTTGTGCAAACTCGATCTTTCCTACGTAGTTTATTTATTGCGTCAGGTTCATATGCTAGTATGGTATGTGGTTTCGTTACGGAATTTTGTATAGAGCTGGTGAACCGTTAAACAACCCATTTCTTATACAGATCAGAGTTCGGGTAAAAGAATGGTAGAAAGATACTGACCTTTAAGATTGCACTTTGAGCTCTTTCAATTTTTTTAAAGTGGGTTTTGGCAGCTCTGCCCCAAGAGGTGATTCAATAACTAAGTTAAGACTGACATAGTGCGAGATATACCGTTTTGATCAGTGCTTTCTCCGCCAAGGGTCGAAGATTTTAAAAAATAACTATCAATTTGACTGTTCTTGCAGAAAGAAGATCGATGTGGCTATAGAAATTTAACTTATCATCTACTACAACACCTAGGTATTTTATTGACGTAGTAATTTGGAGACTGGGACACTTACAATTAAATGGTATCGTCAAAGTTTGTACATGAGTGGGATATAATATTATGACAACTTTCACTGCCAAACATACCTTTTGGAAAGAATGTGATGAATTTGGTCTTGTGGACGTTAAGATTTACAACGTTGTTGCACAACCATCTAGTCACCGCATTGAGATCACTCTGGGAATTCCAGAAAACCTGATCACACGAATCTCCACTGAGAAGCATGGGCGTGTCATCGGCGAATGTAATAATCTTAGCAATGGGGAGTTCGAGTTGACAAAGATCGGTTATATACGTGAGAAATAGGGTATGGAACACCAAAGCATACAGAAGTCCCGTCAGTAGTGAAGTTTTCATTTTTTACGCACTGTTTTCGATCTGTTAAATAGCTTTCAAGTTTTTTCAGAAGTATTGAAGCAGACACCGTGTCGAACGCTTTGGCTAGTCATGTGAGTCTGCAGGTAAAAAGAACAAAGAATGAAGACTTGATTTAGTAACATCGTTTTTGGATAGTGCTACTACTACTGATGTTTTCAGCAATTTTTTTTGTAATACTGGCGAAGTAATGGTTTACCTTATTTAGAAGGTGTGACGGATTGTCGTAATTTATCAGTTCAGCAGCACTTTCTTCAATTTAGTAGTGTACGTAATCTTCTAAATTGCTTTTTTTTTTAATAGTGCCGAGAAGAAGTTTCTGTATGGCTTAAAAGTAGTTTTAAGTATTTAATTAATTGGTTCTTTTTTTAATTTCTTGTAGTGATTATCTCTATTCCTCAGACATTATAGGATATCCAAGGTTTCAAAATTCTTTTACGTCGTGGTGTTTGTTTTACATTTGTGTTGTCTGAGATTGTTTTACGAAGTGCATTTATAAGAAAGTCACTAGCAACATCGGCATTCACATCATATAAATCGGGCTAAAATAAATATTCTTTACGGCACTAGTTAAACATAACATGTTTACATGATTTTTGTATGCTAGGTTCTTGTGTCTGCGTGTTGTGCAGATAGATATACAGCACAACACTCGTGGTCTGATAGAGATGTGTGTAGAACGAACGACGCGAGCCGGGTGTTCCATAGAAGAATCAAAGTCAAACGCGCAACCCACAGCGCAAAATCGATCTGTCGGTCACTGTGACTGCCGTGACGTTTAAATAACAATGTCTTATAAGAGAATGTGAGACTTACATTCCAGTCTAACGATGTGACATCTTTGTTGCTAGGTACTTCAGCCCCTCCTTTTTGTATGCAGTGTCGCAATACTAATTGATTGGGGGTAGTTGCTGGATTGTCTGACATGTCCCATATTCTGAAATAGATAGCATACAAATAAACAAAAATATTAGAAAACTGAAATCTAGTATAAAGATAAAAAATACTTTATTGTAAACAAAAACTGGCTCGTTCATCTAAAGGTCCCAAGCGTGACTGCTGAGCATGATGTCTTGGGTTCACTTCCTGGGTCGGGGTAAGTGATATTTGGATAATTCTGATAAGATATGTATACTAGCAGTTTGTAGTCGTGGCCGGTAAATGGCAATAGGCTCACCACCTATATATATATATATTATAAAGATATAATTAGTTATTTTACGCTTTTTAGCATCATTTAAGTCGGTAATTTTTTTGTTAAAAAGATTTTATGCTTTTTAAATAAACATTTACCTATCTATATTCTATACTAATATTATAAAGCGTAAGAGTTTTTCTTGTTTATTTGTTTAAACGCGCTAAGTTCTAGAACTAACAGTCGGTTAATCGGTTTTGAAAAAAACTTTTTTTTATGATAGCCAGGTTCGTATAGGCTATCTAATATTCGCTTACCCCACTCTACTAGCCTTAATCGTAGCATCATACGACACAGGCCAGTCATCTGATGGCTGCATGATCACACCTGTATTCCCCGAAGGGGTAGCCAGAGGTGTACATAATTGCACACCCACACGGTGGTGAGCCTATTGCCATCTACCGGACACATTTCCAAACTCCAGGCTACTATCGAGAATTTCCTAATAAAAAAAAAACAATAATAAACTAGCCATGATTTTTGTTAAGTCGGGAGAAAAAGCACTTCTGAACTGCTTTATCCGCGAGCGCTGGCGTAATCGTTAGTGATACGTAAATATAATGTTCTACAAAAATATTGACCCCTAGTACATCTAAAAAAACGTCCGTGATGCCTATGTCACCGTCAAATTGTAAATAAAGTTAGATAAAAAAAAATAAAGATAAAGATCATTTTATTTGTTAGAATATTGTCAGTTAGTTTTTACATGAGTGCAGAAAAGTTCAGAATATTCTACCATGAAATGATGTACAAATTTTTTGAAATTTATTAATTACTAGCTGTGCCAGCGACTCCGTCCGGGTGGATGTCGTAAATTAACACCATGTCGTGTATGAACACAAATTCATAATTAACAAATGTTCGACGTGATTCTTAAAATTGGCATAACTTTTTTGTTTATGAACCGATTGATATAAAACAAACACTAAATGTTAAGTGAAGCTTACCACAATATATTAGTGAAAACCACATCTAAATCGATCGATAAGCCGTTTCTGAGATTAGCATGCACAAACACAAACAGACAAAAATTCTAACAATCATTGTTTTGGGTGCTATTTGTGTTGATAAAGGTCCCAATAATATTTTTTCTCATATATCTTCCATGTACAGACAGCTATCCGTTTCATTTTTATTATATGTATTGATTGATGATATTGATGATAATTGTTCGCATAACTCTCAGAATAGTCATAACTTTATCATAAAGAATCTACAATTCAAACATCATTTATATTTTATTGAATAGTACATTTTCATAGTAAGGTCATGTTTTAATTTATGTAGTTTTCTTTAAAATAGTCGTTTATTGTATTGTAGCATCTACCTATAAGAAATACATGTAATTGATATTAAAATTTTGGTATGGGTAACTTTCAGCTTGTTTGGTAGCTTATTGTATATGTGTATAGCCATGCAGTAGGAGTTTATGGTGTATACATCTATTCTTTGTCGCGGTACATTTAATTTATATTTATTGCGACTCGGCCTAAGCACTACATCATTGTGTTTTTCAAACAAACTATTATATTTATGCACAAACACACACATTTCATAGATGTACAGAGAAGGTAGTGGTAAGATGTTATTTTTTTTAATAATGTTTTGCAACTGTCTTATGGGTGGGCTCCAGACATCGAACGTACCTACACATATTTTTTGGACTCTGAATATTCTAATGGGTCAACGGAATTGCCCCATATTATAATTCCGTAGCGAAGCTGTGACGAGACGTAACCATGATATAACACATGCACATAACGTGGCATTCATTGTTGTTACCTGCCGTACACGTTTTAGGGCGTTACACGAATTTGTCCAATTTTGTACATAGTGTGTCAATATGTTGTTTCCAATTGCAATATTTATCAATAGTAATACCCAAAAAAATTACTTTGTCAACTTCTTACAACATGCTTACTGTCGTATTTTATGTAAATTTTAGAGGTGCCTTATTATATTTTAAAAATTGAATACTGTTTATTTTGTTTATGTTTTAATGTAGGTAATTGTAATCTAGCCAATTAATTATTCCTGCTAGTGTGTTATTAATGTCATTTTCTACATCAGCTTTGTTCTTTCTTTCTATTACAAGAGTTGTATCATCAGCATAGAGAATACATTCATTATAGGTTATATCGGAGCTCGTGGCTAAGTAACAGCCGCACAGATCGATCGATCGAGGTTAAGCAGCGCTTGCCGCGGTCGGTCTGTGGACGGGTGACCATCATTTCATACCGAGGCCCGTTGTCCCGTTGTCGGTCCCGTTTGTCAAATTAAGATCTATGACAGCCGTTACGGGTAGTCAGACGCCGGAAAGTCTGACCACCAGTCATACCACGAGATATTGCGTTACCCAGTTAAAAGGTTGTGGAGGTCAGATAGGCAGTCGCTCCATGTAAAATACTAGTATTAAGCTGCATCCGGTTTGACTGGAAGCCGACCCCAATACAATTGGGAAAAGGCTAGGCAGATATATATATATAGGATTATTCTTAGTATATACGAAACCTGAGACACGGGTCAAATATTTTCATTTATAGACCCAATATAAAAAAGTATATGAATGTATAATGAAAACTCACGAAGTTAGAAGCAGACTTGGGCAAAATGTAATCAGATTAACGATTAACGATTACGATTACATTTTGTAATCTGTAATCATGATTACAGATTAACGAAAGTAATCAAAAAAGTAATCATTTCAGTGATTAATGATTAGTAGTTTGTAATCGTAATCATGATTACTTTTTTTGATTACTTTTTTTGACTACTTTTTTTGATTAATTTTTTATTTCTTTATTGATTACTTTTTTTGACTACTTTTTTTGATTACTGTTTTTTATTTCATTTTTTTACTACATTTTTGATTACTTTTACGACTACTTTTTTATTACTTTTTTAATTATGAATGATTTGCAAATGTGGTAAATTGGTTCAGGCTTATAGAAGTTATGGTGGAATACATACCTGAACCCTAAAAACAAAACATGTGGCAAAATCAATCAAATGTAATCCAATAACCAATAATTAATTACCACTTATAGATGAGTCCTCTTAGTTATGATGCGATCTTACCAAAGAACATGTTGGAGTGACCTAAAGGTCAGCTGCAGCTGCTACTGGAACTCTTAGACGAGTAGAGCTAAGTGTGCTGAGCTTGGATTCTTTTTGTTAGTTATGATGAGATCTTACCTACGAAAAAGCTGGAGTGACCTGAAGGTGTACTTCGGTGGCCGCAAATGGATCTCCTAGAGGAGTCGAGCTAGGTGTACCAATTAAACTTTCACGACTACTAAGCTATTCCACATTCATATATCTCACGTTGACGACATCACCTTTTCAGTCTATATGGCGACTAGACCTGGCTGAACGCTTGAGTATCCGACACGCGTAGGTTCAAATCCAGTAGGTTCAAAATAATATTTTTTGCATTTATAGTTACATTCTATTAGTGCTTTATGTTGTATGTTTAGATAAATACTTTAGTATTCAATTTTTCATTCATCAAAGTGAAATCTACATTGGTAATGTTTTTTTTTATGATGGATTCATTTAACATTGCAAACAGCACCATCTATTGACACATTCAAACCCCAAAGCTGCACAAATTTAAAAAATGTATATTATTGAAATAGTTTTAGATAGTTTAGTACTTAGATTTAAAAAGTGAGAATGTTAATTTTTCATTACCTATTTTCTTTATATTTTGATTTTCACAAACTTTATTATCAAATCGATACTTATAACGCCATCTATTGAGAGATACTTCTTTTTTTTTCTTTTTCAGAGTTCGGTCTTTATATAATAGATAATGAAAATTTGCATTCGCAAGTTTTAGAATCAACTTAATATTAAACAATCTAAAACTATTTTTATAATAGCTTTTTTTAAATTGGTTCTTTAAAGTTTGCATGTAAGTTTATTTGCATGTGTCAATAGATGGCGCTGTTTGCAATGTCTGAAAATCCATCTTAAAAATAATGTAGTAGAATTAAGAAAGGCAATTAAGAAGGTTCACACTTAGAAATTTCACATTGTATTTTTCATAAAAATAATAAGAATTTATTAAATGTTAATAAAAATATTTACCAACTATTGTTATAACAATAAACTTTGATGTAACGGTTGAAAATACTAAACTATGTAACTAAACAAACAACATTATATAACATAGCACTAATATAATGTAACAATAAATACAAAATTATTATGTTTTGTTGGAATTCATCAAAATACGGCAGTGAGCTGGATTTGAACCTACGCGCGTCGGATACTCATGACTGAACAGGTGATGTCGTCAACGTGAGATATATGATTGTGGAATAGCTTAGTAGTCGCGATAGTTTAATTGGCACACCTAGCTCTACTCGTCTAGGAGATCCATTTGCGGCCACCGAAGTACTCCTTCAGGTCACTCCAGCAATTTCTTAGGTAAGATTTCATCATAATAAACTAAATGAACCCAAACTCCGCACACTTAGCTCTTCTCGTCTAGGAGTTCCAGTAGCAGATACCGAAGTACACCTTCAGGTCACTCCAGCAATTTCTTAGGAAAAATCTCATCATGACTAACGAAACAAAATAAAACTCGGCACCCTTAGCTCTACTAGTCTAGGAGTTCCAGTAGTAGCTACCGCAGTACACCTTCAGGTCACTCCAGCAATTTCTTAGGTAAGATCCCTTCATAAATAATAAAATGAGCCCAAGCTCGGCACACCTAGTTCTACTCGTCTAGGAGTTCCAGTAGCAGCCATCGATGTATCCTTAGCGGACGGACATTCCGCGTCAAAACCGTCTCTCGCACCCTTACAGTGCGTCTGGTCTTTGGAATATAGTCGGTCGGTACCCTATAAATTCTCTTTCGAATTTCTAAATTAATTTTAATGTAACAGAGATGGTAACTCAGGAATACTTTGAAATTTTTGTTTACAACTGGCTTAGATGTGGTTATGGTACGATCAAAAACATGAATATGACAAAAAAAAATAAAGTCTAACTCCCAAGACGACCCACTGACCAATAAGTCGGTAAAACTCAAGCATGTCATGTCGTAATCATGTAATCATGATTACTGATTACTGTAATCAAGATTAACGATTAAAAGTAATCATGATTAAATGTAATCCTGATTACAAGTAATCATGATTAATGTAATCATGATTACTTGTAATCTGATTATTAATCTGATTACAAAAGTAGTTGATTACGCCCAACTCTGGTTAGAAGCTTAATTTCTTGCCTTTTTGTCCTCCCATAAATATGCTCACCGCCTTATGTTTATTGATAACATAACACACAGAGCCGTTGTAAGTAGTGTAGTGATAACATTTACCATCACACCTGCAGTCTTTGGACTATGTTAATACTCAATTGTAGATATTATGTACCTACTACCTACTTTTTCTTAAACAAATAAAAACGTTCGTACAGATAAACACCTTGGCGTGTTTAAAAATGATAATTAACACAATTTACAACAATTATTTATCCCTTCTACACGACGTCATCATTATTATTATTTACAAGAGCACTATTTACACACGACACGATATGGGAACGCGCATGCAATCGACACGTACGTATCGATCTCTAGCTTTCGGGCGACTGAGGTGGTGGCGCGGGGCCAGCCAGCGTGGGGCCCGCTCAAGGACAACGCGGTAGGAACAACAAAGGACCTAAAATACTTCCCTGTGGTACTCCAGACTTATTTAAGACGTAATTGAGATTAACACGATATTTTGAGATTTTTGGCACTATAACTTGGTATTTCTACGCACTGAAGGCATAGGATTTTTTTCATCCAATCTAAGGATTTGCCTCTAATGCCATATTTTTGAAGTTTATAAAGCAGTAGATCATGGTTTACGAAATCGAAAGGCTTCGACATATCCAAAAATATAATCCAGAAAACAACATGTTTTTTTCGTTAAGGCTATCAGTTCTGAGTTGACTAACTTAAAACAGGCTAAGGTTGTTGAACAATTTTTTCTAAAACCATATTGTTGTCTTTGGTATATTGTTTTTAATTAAAAAAATACACACATTATTGTACATGGTTTTCTCAAAGATCTTTGATATAATCGGTATAAGGGTAATTGGACGATAATTGTTAATATTATTTGGATCACCTTTTTTGAGTATCGGTTTTATTATTGCCTTTTTTAACCTTATTGGAAAAATTCGTGAAAGATAAATTAATAACGTGACTGGGTCGCTAATATTTTGCTACATAATTTTAAAATCTTAGTTTCAATTTGGTCGTAGCCTGTGGATTTCGTAGTTTTCAGGGAGTTCATTGTTTTATATTTTTGTCAGTTCCATCTATTGGGGTCAAGAAAATTGTATTAGTGTTATTTGCTATAGGGTATGGATAATTAGGCAAAGTAGTTTGAAAGTAATGTTATTTTTGTTAGTAATATTTATGAAATCATTATTGAAAACGGAAGCGATTTCAGCCATAGCAGTATACGTTTTATCGTCATAATTTATATGTATAAGTCATATTGTTCGTTATTGATCTATCTCCTACATTGGTTTTGACGGTATTACCACCAACATCTCCGAGACCGTAAAGTAGACATATATACACACATCAACACGGTCTACGGATATTTCATACTCAATTAAATAACTCGAAAAGTACTGGCCGCATTGGAATCTTTTATACACCGATTTGTTTGTAATTTATCTCAGACTAATTCCAAATTCAAATTTTTGAAAATTCTTTTGTTTCGGTGGCATAAAAATGTCTTGATGTGTAGGAGAGGCAATTTTCATTTGTGCGAAATTTAGAAAACAATACGAATTACATTTAGTTACAGTTTTTTTTCATTGTTAAACGAAAGATAAAGTTAAAATTGAGGTATTGTAGCCATGCAACGCCAACATTTGACGAGGGCGGAGATGTAACGAGCTGTGGGAATGCTGGAAGCTGGGTCTGTTCAGCGTAATGTTGCTGAGGCCATAGGGACCCACCAAAATGTAATTTCAAGATTGTGGACACGCTATCGTGCCACAGGTGAAGTAGCGGAGAGGCACCAGGGGCCAAGTCGCATCACTACCCCCAGACAAGACCGATTTTTGCAAATTACTGCGCGAGCTCAACCAAATGCAACGGCGACTCAATTGGTCCAAAGGCTGCGAGTGGAACACCAAGTGCTTGTGAGTGACCAAACTGTAAGAAGGCGACTGCATGAAAGCAATCTACGCTCTCGTAGACCACTCCGGGTCTCACCTTTACGGAGAGGCAATCGTGGACGACGATTAGAATGGGTTCGGAACCACGTGGACTGGGGCCGTGAACAATGGTCCAATGTGCTGTTCACGGATGAATCCAGGTTCGGCTTCCATCCAGATTCACGAAGGACGCGTGTTTGGCGAGTTCCTGGACGATGGAGCCGTCTTCAGAACCCTCAGAAAGTTCACCCATACCAAGGAGGAACAATTATGGTTTGGGCAGGAATTCGTCTTGGAGGACGGACGGATCTCGTTTGGGTGCGGGGCAATATGACGGCAGAACGATACGTCCAACAGGTGCTGGGGCCCGTAATCTTGCCCCACAGAACACAAATGGGGCAAGATTTCCTGCTCATGCACGACAATGCCCGGGCACACACGGCGAGAACGGTAGCAGCTTGGTTACATACACACAATGTTAGGGCCTTAGACTGGCCTGCTCAATCGCCAGATCTAAATCCCATTGAGCATGCGTGGGATATGCTGCAAAGAAGAGCTCTGAAGGAAGTTCCTGAAAATCTGGCTACAGAAGATCAACTTTTTGCGCACCTCAGAAGGACATGGGACAATATTCCGCAGCAAGACATTGACAACCTTGTTCTGAGCATGCCGAATCGTTGCCGATGTGTTATGAACATCATGGGCGCTTTCTCAGACTACTAACTTCAAGTTTATAAACACAAATTAAATGATTTTTCTATTTTGTTCAGTTTTTACTCATAAATTAAAAGTTAATTCATATACGGTTTCCGTCTATGCTTCATTTTTTTTCCATAAAATCCTGAAATTTTAATCGAAGTACCTTAACCATTACTAGAAAATGGTAGAATATTAAATAACGTATCTTTTAAATATATACATGTCATATAAATAATTAACATATTGATAGTAATTCGCTTTTTTAAAAATATCCCTAGACCGTGTTGATGTGTTTACTTGCATAATCCAAAATTTTAAGAAAAAAAAATATCGCTATATTTATAAACAGCAAACAGCTGAGTTTAAACACGTGACGAGCTCAGAGTTCACGATCTCAGTGTAGGCACACAGGTGCAAACAGTGTTGCGGTGGCGCGGCGGCGCCTTTTTATATAACTTTCTATCTCTGTCTGACCTTGCGTCAAAGTTCCATGCAGAATTACAGAGGTAATAGAGGTAATCACTATTATTTTACAATTTTGGCGGCATGTGCGGCAACATGTCAAAGACCTATGCGGCCTTAGGCTAGTTCTAAATTCAGATGCTAAAAACATTTATTTCAATGTGTCGGTTTTATAAATATTTTGGCTATAAAAAATAACTAGCTACTCCTTGATTATTTTTCGAGAAGATTTTCATCAATGGTACGCCTATATGTATATGTGTATAACCCTTCAAGGTACAACAGGGTTTTTGTTACGTACTGTATAAAAGATAGACATATGCTGCCTTTTTTGGAGGTATTATCAAGCTCTACAATTTTTCTCTAGAACTCAATCATATATATCTCATCGTTAAGGCAGCGTTCGTAAGAAACGTTTTTTCTCCGACTTACATTGTAAATCCGCTAACCACGAAAGTCTTTTCATTTTTCGGATTAATATATAGCCCACACTCACAAATAAAGTGGCTTTCTATGGTTAAAAGAATTTTCTAAATCGGTTCAGTAGATCCAGAGATTACCCCCTAAAAACCCACAAACTTAACCTCTTTATAATATTAGTATATATATATACTATAGATGAATATCGATTCTGAGTACCCAGCTAACAGAAACAACAGGGTTTTAGTAACATACTGTATACATAACTTGTATTGCACAAATTAACATTATTTTTGTTGCAGATGAACCCTTACTGAGGATGTAGCTACTTGTAATGTGAAACCACATTTCACATACCAATTTTATCACAACAGTTGGGTATATTGCTTTTTTTAACATAAATAAATACACTGCAAGACTCACAAAGGAGAACTTACCTGGCAGTACTATCCCCTGATCCACTTGCCAACAGATCTGTGCTGGGATTCCAAGCACAGATAAACACCTCAGATTCATGACCTCTCAGCACTGTGGCTTTGCTGGCTGGGATCTCTATGGACTGATCCATATCCATTGCTTCTGGAGCACTAGGAGTTGCTGCTCCTCCTCCTGTTGCTGCTGTCGCATTACATGTTGTACCCTAGATAAAGTGCAGACTCTTTTTATATGCTTTTATAATGCTCAAGCAAAATAAACTCATTGGTTATTATTGTGTGTACCAAGCAAACCGACACTGTAGTAACAGAATAGGTAATGTTGTAAGGTAATAAGGGAAAGTACGCATTTGTTTTCAAAGCCTTTTTGATAAGCGTCAATAAAAAAATAATCTATAACTGTTCTAAGTAAATCATCATTATGTAAACTATTCCTTACGAATCAGCAAATATTTTTACAAATGTACTACAGTAGTCATTTAAATATTTGTTTAGTTCAAATTCTAAATTACTGTTGTTAACAACTTCCTTGTCCAAGTAGACAAACTAGTTAAATATTCGCCGTGATTCAGATGTGACTCATGGGGCAGGAAAATAGTCCTATAAGTTTTAAGGAAAATTACTGATAGCATTTGGAGAACTTACATCAACACCATTCTGCTCCCCTCCAGAGCCAGGTTCTGCTTTGATAGCTTGCTTTTGAGCATTATGGGCATTCTGTCTTGCAGCCACAATGTCTGGTGTAACTGCATCAATAAGACTTAAACTTTCTGTGAGACGTGTTTCTGTGCCTAAAAATAAATAGATATTCATTTTAACAACACCAAAAGTTCCCTAGTGATATAAGTATGTCATGTTTTACATTAGTTCTAACAAAGTTACACTACTGTTATGCTTAAAAATTTGTATGGCATTCATTGATCTCCAGCCATGAGTGCAGGCGACAGAGTTAAGTAGTTCGTCGCTCGACCATTTATATACTATTGGTAGACCTTCTCTCATTTCAAACTCAATTTTCACCCTGGGCATATAAAGACGTATGGCCCCCTCCCCAAAGCAGAATATTGATATGCTCTCCTGTTACAAACACACTATATAAGTGATATTTTCGACGATTACGGCAAAAATATCAACTTATATCGGTCTAGTTTTCCTCTGCATTGGGGTTGCTACTCAAAGGCTATTCTGCAGTATTTACTTTGCCTAGCTGTAGTGTATGTCCCATCCACATCAACCAATGAAAAAAAGAGGAGGTTTTCAAGTTGCCGCATATAGTATATATGACCATGCATAACTTTTTACAGAGTAATCAGATTTAGATTATTCTTTCTTAGGGTTCCGTATCTCAAAAGCTATAAAAAGGAACCCTTATAAGATTACTTTCTTGTCTGTCTGTCTCTCTGTCCATGTGTCACCACCGATTTTCTCAGGAACGGGTGGACTTAGCAAGTTGAAATTTATACCAGATACTGAGGTCTATAGTCCCTACTAGGTGTATAAAAATCAAGGTCCTGAGTCAATACGATAAAAAGATATGGGCAAATTTAGATCTTCACGAAAACTTGTATTTACCAAAATTTACCTTAATTCTCATCTATTTTTATTTTTCGGAATTTTTCCTTTATTTTTTCGGTAAAACCTTGCTTACTGCCAAATTTCGTGATTCTAGGTCAATGGGAACTACCATATAGGTTTTCGACCTAAAATTTATAGGGTACTTCCGGGGTTAGTCTAATTACAGTTTGTTGCATAAACAATAAGATATATCTCCCACACAGATACTTCGCATTATTCAAGTCCTATTTAATAGAAAAGATCTTCCAAGTTAAGGAATCTGAAGTTACATCCAAATTTTGGACATATGATATAAGAGCTGGTATCTCCCAAGGCTCGGCTTTGGGGGCCTATCTTGTACTCACTATACACAGCTGCCTTCCCATAGCCGATACATCTGCTACATTCGCCAACAATACTGCAATTTTAGCAAGCGACAATGACCCTACATTTACGTCACAAATACTCCAAAGGGGACTTGATGACATATCAAAGTGGATACAGAAATGGAGAATAAAGGTCAGCTCATCCAAATCCGTTCAGGTCACATTCACCTTACGTAGAGGTATCTGCCTACCTGTGAAGCTAGACGATACCATACCACCACATAAAGATAGAGTGAGATATTTGGGTCTACACCTGGATTGTCAGTTTACATGGAGCCAACATATAAAGATCAAAAGAGGAACTCAACATTCACTTCAAAAGTCTAACCTGGCTGCTAGGGAGGAACAGTAAGCTGTAAACAGACAATAAACTCCTTATTAACAAAGCAATATTGAAGCCTGTCTGGACCTATGCCATACAACTCTGGGGAAGCTGTAGCAATTCAAATATATCCATAATGCATTGGATGCAAAACTTAATATTAAGACGCATATCCAATGTGCCCTGGTACATTAAAAACTCTGAAATCCATGAATAACTCAAAATGAACATGGTAAAAGAAGAAATTATAAATACATCACAAACATACCGAAGGAGATCAGAAAACCACCCTAATGAACTGGCCGATAGGTTAACAACTCATACCAATCAAAATCAACATAAAAGAAAGGACACTGTCAACACCATTGTGACAAATATGTTATGGCTATTATAAATATGAGTAGATATCCTAGCTGTAGGGCACACTCTCAAGAATCCAATCTCACAAGACATCTGCTTATAGTATGAAAACTGATTGCAGATACTGAAAAAAATATGTATTACATTATATGATCCAAGACCAAGTAACATCACTTAATATGTTAACATATCAACTTTCAATTAAAACTGTACTTTTAATTTCAATTTTAGAAGAAAATAAATATTTGATAAGTACATACCATCTTCTCCTACAGTGATTTCTGCTTCTGTATACTGTAATCCTTTCTGCAATATGTTCAGTAATGCTGCGGGTGGTACAAGGGCTCCATTGATATTACTCTGAGATATATGAGACTCAATACCAAATGTGTAAGCAGAATGATGAAATCCTGAAATAGGATATTTTCGCAGTAATTTACTTACCGAGTACAAAGATTCTTTGAGTTTTTTTATTTTTATTAAGTTATATCAGCTTTATGCGAATGGCTGATGTAGACATCCATTCCGAAACTCTAGCATAGGGTCATCGAATAATTCAAAGATTTTTTATAAAAAATACAATAAAACTTAGAACGAGCAACAATTCTAAAGTAAACAGTTCTGCTCAAAGTATAAACAAACTATATTGTTCAGTCATTGGAAACGAAACATCCTGATAAATCAAATCCTAATGATAGCGTCTGAGATTTCAATGAAACATACCTGATTCCTGTAAATAACGATAAACCAGAAAATTTACTTCATCACTAGAAAAACTCATTTTGTATTTCACTACATATAATAATTTCGGGAGAAGATTACTATCTAATTAATAAAGTTAATAATTGGGCAAATACATTAACTTGGTATATTTACTTCAAAGTTCAAACCAAAGAGAATTTAAACGTCATTTTACAACCAATCATCGATTAAACCACAGATTAGTAATTCCGAAATAACATGAAACCATGAAGTATGATTAAAAGTAGAAATAACGCTATGAATCGCTATGTGAAGACAAAAATTTTTACCTTGATTGTTTCCTATGTCCTTCTAAAGCTAATCAGGTTATTCTGATAGGAATAGATAATCAAAGATAAATCTTTGATAAGCATTAACGCTTGCTTAGCGAACTCTAAAGTTATTATAATAAATGGAAAAAGAATACGGTTGCGAACAGGATTCGAACCCACGCCTCCTGGATAAATACTCTAGGCGCTCTGACCTAGCCTTCTCGACCTCTGTTCACCACCGCTAATTCTTCTTCCATATTTTAACACGTCTTTTTGGCGACGTCATTTCCGGCCCTATACAGGTGATCGAACCGACACGAGTCACGCTCACGACTCACTTTGCAGTTAATATAAATATTAAAGTAATCAAGTTAGATTATGAGTACTGTATAAGATATATTAAAAGTAATATGGTAAAGGCAAAGGAGTACACATGGTGTACGTATAAAGTAGATATTGTAAACTATCCAAAAAATAAACAACAAAAATATGTATATTCCATTTTATTTTCCTTATAATGCGCATACATAATACTTGCCAGTATTCCAATTTCTCAGAAACAGATGATATAAGATATTACCATACCATTTTTAAATGCCAAAATTCCCAGAGTCAATGACAGCTACATCCTTTTTTTGTTGTACCGTAGACAAAATATCGTCATGGATACAAGTATTTTGAGTCATTTACATTTAGTCAACAGCAATTGTATAATTGTTAACAATATGGTGAATGCAATTTCATACCAATAGATCGAACTGATAAAAAAAAACAACCATATTACTCAGTATTTAAAATCAACAAAATATTAGGTAGGCATTGCTCACTCGACTCGATAAAGGGACGCTACGTGACTTGACGCGTCTATTAATTTCCGAGAATTACTAACTGACAAAGCTGAACGTAAAAAACGTTTAAATTTGACCTTTATGGCAGTTCTCTCTCACCTTTATTCAGGGTAAAGTAGGGTTAATGTCATTAAAGATAAATCTTTGAAAAGCATTAACAAATGCTTAGCGAACTCTAAAATTATTATAATAAATGGAAGAAGAATACGGTCGTGAGCAGGATTCAAACCTACACCTTCCGGATAAATACTAATGTCATATTAACGTAAATAAGATTCTCGCCGCAGAGTGTGTTTGGGTACCACGTGTGTCTAGAATCTTTGCTGATTTTGCTTATTTTGAGTGATATTGTGACCTTTGTGACTTGTTATTGTTTTTGTATTGTGTGTGCCGTCCCAGTGATTATTTTATTGGGTTAGTATTATATTTATTCTTACCCATAATGGACAAAAATAAACCCCCCGATCCTCCCGACATTAGTAACCCTTCGACTTCTATTTATGCTCCTTTTTCCCCGAGTCCAGACCCGCTATCGCAATTTGCAGAAGTAGTATGTAGCATGAATGAGTCATCTAATGCATCTCAATCAAACACGCGTAAACGTCCCGTAGATGATGAGGTATTAGTCAGTTCAGTCAGTCGTCCACCAAAACTGCAAAGAAGTCAAGTTGGTCGTGAAAGATACTCAAATTTAGATAAGGCTCCATATATTGTCCACGTCTCTCGTATCGAAGCTCACCCTAATGCTAATACAGTTCTGCATCCAGTTACTTTTGGATTATTCCTTTTTAAAAACAATATTGCTAACATTGTGCGAGATGGTGTGAAAAAAGTTGGTCGTAACCGTGTTTCTGTAGAATTTGCTTCCCCTCAGGATGCAAACTCATTCTTACTAAATAGTATTTTAGTTAATAACAATTTTAATGCTTCAATTCCTACATTTAACATTACACGCATGGGTGTTGTTACTGGTGTCCCAGCTGACATATCAGAAGATGAGGCAAAAATATATCTATCTGTTCCCGCTGGCTGTGGAAAAATACTGAAGGTACGGCGTCTGAATAGGAAAACTTATAGAGACGGAGAAGTCGAATGGAAGCCTACTGAAACATGCGTAATAACATTTGATGGGCAAGTGCTTCCAAAGAGGATTTACTGTTGTTATACAGCCCTTTCTGTCGAACAGTATATATTCCCGACAATTCAGTGCCGGAAGTGCTGTCGGTTTGGACACGTTCAGACCATATGCAGATCTAAACCGCGTTGTGGTAAGTGTGGCCATGACCACCCTGGTGATGGCTGCAACATCTCTGAGGGTGAAGCCTTTTGCGTGTTGTGCTCTGGGAGCCACTTTGCTTTTAGCAGGGAGTGCCCGGAGCATGGCAGGCAGAGAGCTATTAAGTCTGTTATGGCTGAGAAATCAGTTTCTTATTTGGAAGCCAGTAAGGCTATCCCCACTGTTTCTAACAGTTATGCTAATGTGGTTAAAACGGCTTCTCAGTCATACCGTAAGACTGTGTCCCTCAAACCCAGAACCCATGCGCCCCTTTCTCCATCTTATGATAAGTTTGCTCACCAAAATATAATTAATTCTCTTCAACCATCTCAGCCTAATGGCTGTGCTTTCAACAATCCTTTTTTGGAGTCTTCCAACAATACCTCTTCTATTATACAGCTACTTATAAATCTTTTAACTTCTCTTATGTCTTCTTCTTCTAACATTTCGCAATCACCGTCCAACGTTGCTGACCAACTTATATCTCTGTTACTTACTATTAAAAATGGCAGTCCGCCAAGTGTTCCTTCAGTGGAATGTGAGGAGCGTGTGGCATAAAAAGCACGACCTCATATTTCTTTTGAATAAATACAAGCCATTGGCTTGTTCTATTGCTGAGACTTGGTTGATTCCTAGTCTTAGCTTTCGTATGCCACACTACAACATTCTCAGATGTGATCGTTCTGATGGCTATGGAGGGTCAGCTCTTTTTATTAATAACAGGGTTCCTCTCCTATCCTTATCCCTGCCTCCACTTATGGGGGACTTAAGTGTTGTAGCTGGTAGAGTAGAGGGTGTTACTATATTTTCCATTTACATAGCTCACCCTCGCCATGAATTTTTAACTACTTTGAAAAACATATTTCAAGATGTTCGTGGTCCTATAATGGTCATGGGTGACTTTAACTGTCATCATTTCAGATGGGGATCTGAACGATGTGACTCCTTCGGTATGGGTTTGGTAGATGTCTTGGACGATCTAAACCTCATAATATTAAATAACGGCTGTTCTACTCGTAGGTCCCTCCCTGGACAACTGAGGAGTTGTATTGACCTGACATTTTGTTCGGTTGAATTAGCGGCTTCGGCGCATTGGGAATGCACAACTTTAACGCATGGTAGTGATCATTACCCTATTATTACATCTTTGGCAAATAAAACTTATTTAGAAAAGACATGTGCTCCACTTTTGAAATACAATTTGTCCAACCCAGATTGGTCAAATTTTTCATCATCATTGGAGTATAAAATTAATCATCTTCCAAATTTAGTTTCAAGTTACTCAGATTCAATTGACCACCACCATGCGCAACTTTGTTATGAAAACTTCGTTATGGCCATAACAGATAGTGCAAATTCGTGCTTTCCCCTAAAAAACAGCGCGCGCAACAAAATCCCATCTCCACCGTGGTGGGATCAAGAGTGCTCAGTGGCAGTGAGAGAGCGAAATGAGACTGAAAAACGTTATAACGCGGCAATGACCACGGAAAATTTAATTCTATATAAACAGGTTTATGCTAAATCCAAACGTCTACTACGTAAGAAAAAACGTGTAGGATGGGTAAAGTTTTGCACCTCATTATCTCCATCTACTCCAGCTTCAGTCGTTTGGAGGAGCATAAACCGGTTCAGGTCCGGTTGCTCTCCCTCAATCTATTCTCCCATAACCAGAGAAACTGCTGAGTTTTTCTTTGATAAAATAGCATCTCCTTACGTTCCATTTTTATCCGAGTGTTTTTATTCGTCTGTAAACTTGTCTGATGACCCCATGGATGCAGCGTTTACGATTGATGAACTTAATATGGTTCTAAAACATGTACGGGACTCAGCACCAGGTATTGATGGTCTACCATATTCATTCATCGTAAATGCTGGTGATATGGCGAAAGAATATTTTTTAAACTTTATAAATTTTTGTTATTTCAATGGTTGGGTACCAGAACAATTTAAATGCCAAATAATCATTCCTGTATTAAAACCAGGCAAACATATAAATGACCCGAACGGTTATAGACCAATTGCTTTATCCTCTATATTAGTGAAACTTTTGGAACATTTAATTAAAAACCGTTTGGATTGGATTGTGGAATCCAGAGACTTGCTACCGAGGTTTCAATTCGGATTTAGGAAAGGTCTTAGCACAATGGATAGCATCGGGACGCTGATTACTGATATTCG
Organism: Xylocampa areola; assembly: GCA_935421205.1. Lineage (NCBI taxonomy): Eukaryota > Metazoa > Arthropoda > Insecta > Lepidoptera > Noctuidae > Xylocampa > Xylocampa areola. Next base: position 10,591,020 of record OW285201.1, on the reverse strand, counting down.
TTTATCATTCTCTAAAAATGAATCTGTTGTTGCTGCCTTTCTCGACATTTCCTCTGCATATGACAGTGTCCTTCTTCCCGTTCTCAGGCAAAAACTGCTTCAGCTGAGACTTCCGGTTAAGATGGTACAATGCATATGTGGACTGCTTATGTCCCGTTCTCTGATATTGAGAGTGCAAGGTGAGGAGTTTGATAAAAGGCAGACATGGAAGGGCTTACCACAGGGCTCAGTATTGAGTCCTGTGTTATATAATTTGTACACGGCAGATATCAGTTCCTGTCTAAATAACAACTGCCATATCCTACAGTATGCAGACGACCTCGCGCTATATATATCTGATCCCTCCATCATTGACGCTGCCTCATCACTGTGCCTGTCCTTGGATTCTTTAAGCGATTGGTTATTAACCCACGGTCTTTGTTTATCGGCTCCGAAAAGCTCGGCAGTAATCTTTTCGCGCAAAAATAGAATTCCCCAAATTAAAGGCAAGAAATCCCAGTCATGTCCAATGTAAAATTTTTAGGCGTTTTTTTGGATTCCAAACTAACCGGCTTACAGCATATAAATTCAAGAATCCAAAAATGTGAGCGGTTAATTCCTATATTAAAAGCTTTAGCCGGTGTTTGGTGGGGCGCTCATCCTTACACTATGAAATTGTTGTACAATGCGATAATTCGCAGTGTCTTGGATTACGGCACGTTCCTTTTGATCCCGTGCAATAAAGGTGCTTTAGCTAGATTGGATCGAATCCAAGCACAATGCCTCCGCATCATCTCGGGCTGTATGAAGTCCTCTCCCATTAACGCCTTGCAAGTTGAGTGTGCTGAACCTCCTTTGGCCCTCAGGAGACAATATCTGGCCTCTCGATTTCTATCCAAATTAATTTGTAAATCTTCTCATCCACTAGTTTCAAAATTAAAAGACTTAGAGGCTCTATGCAGAACTTCGAATTATTGGAGAAATAAAGAAATTCCCCTGTTATTAAAAACTTTCCGCCTTTTAAAAAACTTAGAGGGCCCTATTGTCCAATTTTCTAAACTTCCTGTATATGATTCTGCATATGATGTGTTATGTTTTAAACCTAAAATACTTTTTGATATCGGTATTTCTAAAAATTCACCATCAGCGGATTCGGCCTTCAATGCGGTGGTGGGAGAAAGATGGAATGGTTTTGAAAGATTTTTTACAGATTCTTCAAAATTCACAAATTTCGGCTGTACTGGGGCTGCGGTATATTACCAAAACTCCAAAATAATTTTAAAATTCAGATGTCCAAAGGAGTCATCCGTGTACACGGGTGAATGTGTAGCTATACTGGAAGCGAGTCGTTTCATTGAATCGCACAATATCTATTCTGGCGTCATTTTTACAGATTCACTTAGTTGTCTTAAATCGTTAATCCAAAATCCCTTTAAAAGTAAAGTACATAGTGCCATTATCTTAAAAATAAAAAACTCTTTGTTTAACTGCTCTAAAGCCTTCAAAGACGTTCAATTGGTTTGGATTCCTAGCCACTGTGGGATTCAGGGTAATGAGTTCGTTGATGCGCTAGCCAAAGATGCCATAACATCGGAAACGGCAGACCTCAGTCATTTCTGTCACCAAGGATACGATCTATTGAGTTTATCTAAGGAGTATCTACAAACGTCATGGCAAGAACATTGGAATTCCTCTTATAAAAAGAAGGGTAGATATTACTATGCAGTTCAACCAAACATAACTGCTAAGCCATGGTTTTATCGTTACAAAAAAGTCCCCAAAGCAGTTATTTCTGTCCTTTGTAGAATCCGCATAGGTCATTGCTGCTCTCCAGTCTTTTTAAAGAAAATACATGTACGGGATTCTTCTCTGTGCGAGTGCGGATTGGATGAAGGAACTTTGGAGCATATATTTTTTGTATGCACAAATAACATCTCATCTCTTGATCTCTACAGTCACCTCCCTAACCTAAAGATCCCTGTTCCTATAAACTTTCCATCGCTTCTTACCTATTCCTCTCCAAAATTATTTCAAGCCTTGATATTGTTCATTTATAAAAATAATATTAAATTATGAGCTGGATCCCTCATGTTGGTGTGGTATATATTTATTTAATGTTTTAACAACTATACTATTTATTTAATTTTATGTTTGTATTCGTTTGTTTCAGTGTACTAACATAACAACAAGATCTACATTGAGTACCACTATTAATCAAGAAATTGACCTGTTTTTTTGTATAATTAAGTAGTTTCTGTTTTATTTTATTTTAATATTTTCACACGCTTCCCCATTTCACATTTGACATTGGCAGAATTGCCGTCATCAGTAGTCGGCAGACTTGCCATATTGAAAAATTGAATTGAATTGAACGTAAATTATGGACTTCGATTTCGATCTCTTTCACCCAGAAGTTATATTATATTATTCGCAATGAAACAATATTTTTTTATCATGGGTGTTTTCAGCACTTGTATTCAAGTGATATTTTATTTCGAATTGTTGTACAATAAAGATCTTTGACAGCCGTTACGGTTAGTCAGAGGTCTGAAAGTCTAACAATCAGTCATACCAGAGATATCATGGGACTCTGTTGCTGGGTTGTGAAGATGAGATAGGCTGTCACTCCATGTAAAATAATGGCATTAAGCTGCATCCAGTTTTTGTATAAAAACTTTCGTGAGACATATTCATATCAATTAATGTTCACCGGTTACTACTCACGTGCATTTTTCGGGATTGCCCGACTAGTTTCGAACTCGAACGGAGCCCTTAGTCAGTGAGTAGTAACCGGTGAACATTAATTGATATGCATCCAGTTTGACTGGAAGCCGACCCCAATGTAATTTGGAAAAAGCTAGAGTGATGTCAATATTTTTATCAAATACGTATGATGTTATTGTTTATGTGGACTGCCTCATGGGTCTAGTAGCCGCAAACGTGACTGCTGAGTGTGAGGTACTGGGTTCGATTCCCGGGTCAGGCAATGTGTTATTGGGTTTTTCTGTTTGAAAATTCTCAGAAGCAGGCCGGAGTTAGATAGTTACCGATGTGACGCCCACGTGCTTTGGAGGGTACGTAAATCCATCGGTCCTATGCCTGATCTCCCTCCAGTCGTTTTGGATTGCCTTCCTACCGGACTATGAGAGTAAAAGAAGAGGGAGTGCACCTGTGTTTATTTCTGCACTATAATATATCCTGCATACTTAGCTAATCTTCGTGGAGATAGGCCGCCGTGATTGAAAATTCTATAGACAGGATTTTCGATATGGTATATTATTATTATGTCGCGAGTTATCATTGCGATTGTGATTTTTACAAGGCTATACATGGCCTTTCGTTGATTGTCGTTTTCATATATTGATACGTTTTTGGGACAGTATTAGCCAAGTGGTAACGCTGAGTTTGGTAGATCTGTAAATGATTGCTAAATAAATATCACCAGGCGCTTCCTTAAAGCCGCTGGTTCGCTAATTAGCAGACACAATAGATTTTTATTGTTATGAAGTATAATTCTTACGTGGCTGAGTGGAAGGGGACGAATACAATGAAACTTGAAATTCAATAGCTTCGAACAACGACACGGTAGTTCAGTTGGTAGAGTGACGACACGGAGTGATGTCAAGGGTCGCCGCAGGTTCAAGCCCCGTTCGTGTTTAATATTTTTCATTGTTTCTTGGATAAATAGTAATTATAACAGTAATTACATGGCTTAACATGTATAAAAAATATCAATGATCTACGCACGGACTCAACATAACACTCAATCAGTCACGACAGATGAAGGTATGGCGTTCCGTCGCACGATCGCAGCGTGCGCGGTTAGTCCAGGTGCGTAGCGGGGGGCCGACTGTCTGCGCGAGCGAGCGCTGGCGGCGCGAAGAGGGCGCAGTATCCTTGTAGCGGCGGTACGGCGCGACCTAACTTTAACGCGGCAACGCGGTTGCAACACAACGCTACACGAATAATTTAAGAATACATGAAAGTCAATGTTAAAATTAACTATTTTGAATTTTAAGGTATTTGTCAAATCACCACATAATTCTAAGAAGGGATCGTTATTAATAATATTTATGAGCTAGACTACAAATATTCTTCAAATGAATAAATCATTTGTTTTTGGGTTTAAACCTTTTTTTGGGATAATATTGTTTTTTTCTCGTTTATTATATGCTAGGCAACACATATAATATTTTTACTACTCTTTATTATACGCTTTTGTTATGCAATTTAATTCTTGACTGCAGTGAAGCATATTTTTGTGCCGGGTGTTTAAGGTATGCGTATCTCCGACTTTAGTAAAAGTATTATTATTATATTATATTATTAAATTTGCCCTTATCATCCCACAAGTAAGTAAAAGCGTCCCCCTGATTCTACCACACTTCTTTAATGTTAGCCGCTTATCGCCATCCCTTGTTGAAGGCACAGGTTGGTGTTAATATGTAATTTTCGTCACCTGCAGCGTACTGCTTAAAAATTGCCTCATTAATATTTATATTAAGTAAAATAAACAGTTACTGTTTTAACCATAAACGAAGGATAGAGAAGACCCACAAAGCCTACTATGGGGATGGAATCTCTTGCGGAAATATCACATGTTAGAAAGAGAAAGCATATTTAGGTTCGGTCAGCACTATTGGCAGATTCTGTATTTGCAGTTGTATTCTGTTGTGTCTGTGTCAAAAATCGCGCTAAAATAAATTTGCTATATTGTTAGTGAATCCATAATATTTTATAAAATTTAAAAGTCTTATGCCACGCTTACGTGCGGTGTTAATGACTGTGAGTAGGTTGTCAACGACATCATATATTTTCTTAGCTATATTTAGAAGAAACTAACTTTAGAAAACTTTATTTGGAAATCTAAATCCTATCAAGAAAATAATGAATTTTCTATATAGTAAAAAACAATGGTAATTATTGCAATATTGCGTACGTTATTCTAATATTAATTTTCATTTCTAATCTATGTGTCACGTGACTCGAAACACCAATGACTGCGTGACGTCACTACTCAGACGATTGATTGTCAATTTGCAGTCACTGTGACACATGACACAAAATAAATCGATGAATTTGTTGATATTTGGGAAGCAAGATGCAACCACTTTCTTCGTATTTCAGTTCAATTTTCGAAGTATTGGTATACTACGCACTAATGTTATGATATACAAAATAATTTCCTTTGTTTACAATGGTTCTGTTGCGTAATGACGTCACAAAATGGCGATCGTCATCATCGCGCCTTTTGGCACGGCCATTGAAATTTGAATTTTAAATAGCTGTTATTTAATCAATAGGTAAACAAAAAATTGCAAAATATTTTTTTTAGGTAATGTATACCATATTCTTTAAATTTAGGCCCTTTGTGAAATTTCGTCAATAACCCTATTGAAACCAGAAAAATACGTATTTAGGTAGGAAAGCAAGAAATTTAAATTCTGATTTTATTTACAGTAAGATATTTTTGTATAATAACTTTCGTAAGACACATTCATATTAGTTGTAGTTTAACGGTTATTACGCACGCGCATACTTCGGGATTGCCCGACTAGTTTCGAACTCGAACGGAGCTCTTATTCATGAGCTGAGCCCGCGGCGATGTCGCGAGACAAATAAGTCATTTTGACTCGCGACATCGCCGCGGGCTCAGCTCATGAATAAGAGCTCCGTTCGAGTTCGAAACTAGTCGGGCAATCCCGAAGTATGCGCGTGAGTAATAACCGTTAAACTATAACTAAAGTAAGATATTTACATAGAATTTTAATAAAAGGAAAACCAACAAGGGTTGGAAGAAAAGAAATATTAATAGGCCTAGGGATATTATTAGGAAGGATATCATAAAGAGGGGCAGATATATTGGGACAGAAAAAAAAACAAATGTTCTAAGGTATGGTACATGAGGTATCATCCAGGCCACATTAATTTCCATTTCATGTACGCAAAATAGTGACTTGTCAGTGTTGACTGTTGTATCGATGAGATATTAGAACAAAGAGTTCCGATTTGATAGAATAAAATAAATATTAAGAATAATACCACTTGTATTATGACTATTGTATTCATATTGTTTACTACAATCGCAACTGAATACTAAAATCTGGCCTAGATTGCCTATTTACTCGACCAAACTGTTCACCGACAAAATACAAACAGAGTAAATATACGTACCTACTAGTATGTTGAAGACTTATAAGGAAATATTGAATTGAGTTGTTTTAAAAGGAGCATTTCCAACTTTTTTGTAGGAATTGTACCTAAATGTCTAATAAAGAAATAAAAGAAGCATTATATTGTGCATACAGTATTTTTTTAATTTTCAGTTTGCCAGTTCGTTTATGTGGTTTATATTAGACCAGCTGGTGCCCGCGAATTCGTCTACGTGACTAAAGGTTCAGCCATTTAGTCGTGAAAAGAACAAACAGAGTTACTTTCGCATTTATAATATTAGTATGGGTGATATAATTTACTAAATATGTGCGTTCTTCTATTGTATGGTTTTAGTTTTAGTAATTAAGTACTTGTCATTACTTCTATTTCCAAGTTCAAATATATTTCCATTTTATACACCAGTTCTTAACATCTGAATGATTGTTTTTTTGGAAAATTTGTTAATCGATAATCGATATGTGTCAATATTTCAACGTTGCACATAACTATTGAACGTACAAATTGACATTTCCGAAACGGTAACACTTTTGTGAGCTCTTTCTCTTTCCATGTGGTAGCAAAAATATTCTAATTCTATGGTTTTAACTAATAGCTTTTAACGGATATATAAATTCAAACATTATCGCCATCTCTACTTTGCTCGCATAATGAGATTAGGATTACTTAACTTGTCTATTCCGACTTGAAGGTAATAATGAAAATGTATCATAATTTTCTATTATATAAGGTCTAATTTATGAGGTAATTCCCTTTTGAGGTGTTGATGTATAGGTAAGTCATGAGTATTCAAATGCATAAGGATTTGTAAAGATTGACACGGCAATCTCGAGACCATTCAAATTCGAAAAAGGTGTTAGAGAATGCTGCATATTGTCGCCAATATTTTTGAACGCATATGGCGAATATATTATGAGATGTACGGTGGACGGCTGGGAAGTTGGCGTGAGCGTTGGCGGGGTTAAGATCACGAACATACGCTATGCCAACGACACAACCCTTTTGGCTGCCTCGGACGCCGAAATGAAAAACCTTTTGGATCAAATGGAAAGAATAAGCAATGAGTTGGGTTTCCACATTAACAAATCGAAAACTAAAGTCATGATAGTGGATCGCATCAACAAACTGGAGCTCAATGGGACACTAGATCTTGAAACCGTTAATGACTTTATATGCCAGGGCTCCAGTATTTCCAAGACCGGCTCCTGCAAGACTGAAGTGCGATGAAGGATAGGCATGACCAAAAACGCCATGAGCCAGCTGACAGGAATAAGGAAAGATAGGACGTCAGAAATACCACTAAGATGAGACTTGTCCGAAGCCTTATTTTCCATCTTCTACGGTGCGGAAACCTGGACTCTCAAGGCAAGTGACCGCAGAAGCGTGGATGCTTTCGAGCTGTGGTGCTGGAGGAGAATGTTGCGCATTTCCTGGACAGGAAAAAGGACGAATATCTCCATACTCAAGGAACTCAACATATCCACCAGGAAGAAGATCCAAGGAAAGAGACCACGTGGTCGTAGCCCAATGCGCTGGTACGACCAAATTCGCACGACACTGGCCACTGATATGCACGAAGCAATACACGTTGGTGAAAACAGACCCAGATGGCGTGACGTTATCAAAAAGAAACTGATTCTTGGAGGAGGTCACGACCGTCAGCATTAAGGAAAACGACGCGAGGAGGAGATTCAAATGCACATAAATTTCCAAAACAAAATACACTAAAAATACTCCAGGGACTCATAAAGTCCATAAAAAATGTCCATAAAGACTCCAGGTGACCATAAGACGTGTTAAAATATGGAAGAAGAATTCGCGGTGGTGAGCAGAGGTCGAGATGGCTTAGTTGTCAGAGCGTCTGGAGTATTTTTCGGGAGGCGCAGGTTCGAATCCTGTTCGCGACCGTATTCTTTTTCCATTTTAATATTGTAACTTTAGAGTTCGCTAAACATGCGTTAATGCTTTTCAAAGATTTATCTTGAATTATTAAGGTAACTGCATTCTTTACGACATTACATTAGCTGCAAAGTTGGTCGTGTCGGTTCGGTCACCTGTATAGGTACTGAATTGATTGCAATGACGTCGCCATAAGACGTGTTAAAATATGGAAAAAGAATTCGCGGTGGTGAGTAGAGGTCGAGATGGCTTAGTGGTCAGAGCGCCTGGAGTATTTATCCGGGAGGCGCAGGTTCGAATCCTGTTCGCGACCGTGTTCTTTTTCCATTTTAATATTGTAACTTTAGAGTTCGCTAAGTATGCGTTAATGCTTTTCAAAGATTTATCTTGAATTCCAAAACACACATTAAATGAATAATAATAAAAAGTTATAACCTTCGATGATTACTCTTTACTGATTTATTTGTCCCCGAGCCGCATGGAGGTGAATAACCGAAATGTGTGCCGTGCACCGCACGTCCCGCCACTCCATCTCCTTGTCGCATCAGCTGTTACCTACTGAGTAGTAATTAATGTTTTGTGGTTCTTTTTGAGTTTTAACGTTATTATATAAAGAAACAGCCTTCAATAAAATTCATAATTCGTTAATTTAACATTTATACAAGATATCTTTAAACATGTGTAATCTGACGAACTTTGATGAACCGATGACGACAGACCGTTATGGCACGGCGCTTTTGTACAGTTTATAAAAATTCGTAATATTATTATATAAAATTATAATCAAATTTAATATTTAGTAACCACAGATCATGATTATAATACTATACTAGGTAGCAACATAGATGGCAGCTATATGTCCTGAATTAAGATAATCATCGGCTGGACACTCTACTAGAACGAGACAGGTATACATCAAATGAGACACAAAATTATTTCTTGGTCACCAAAACTGTATTCAATATTTGTCGGGAATAGATTTCTCCACTTTTTTAAATAACTTTCTTGCTTATGACTTATACATCAACCCCATAAAAGGAAATTACCTAATAAATTGGGATCGAAATCGAAGAAGTGAGTACAAACCTATTTGTGGTTTGGGGTGAACTGAGTCGACGCTATTTTTGAGAAACATTTGGCTTTATTTCACGTGACCTTACTTCATATCCCCTATTTTTCTTTCATCAATGACAATTATGCTTTAGAGTTACTATGTTATCTTGCGTTTAAGTCTTGTTTATAAATTATATTATATCTATTCACTGTCTATAGTCTCACATTCAAGTACTATTTATTTCCAATAGAGTTTTAGGAAACCTAATATAACTTGTAACTCGTCGTATGTAATGTGCTTGTGCACTGTACAGCGAATAAAAAAAACGCAAAAGAAGGCCTTATCAAAGTACCTTTGCCTCAGAAAATGTATAGGAAGGAAATGAAATAAATAAAAACTATTTTCGTTCTTACTTATCTTACGTCAAAAAAAGTGTTAGTGAATAAAATTTGGTGGTTTATTTCAAGATTTTTTCAGTAATTCGAGTATATGGTAAAAGCAAAGGTAAGTCAGTTGGATATTCGGTGTTTTTTATTATTTAATTAGATCCGCAATGTCGAGTTTTCTTTATTTTTTGCTTTGTCTTGTTTGCGATAATGACGCCATTTTGTCGCGCCGGCTGATCTTCGGGATTATTATTTTGTAGAACTTCTTCTGTGGGTAGGGCGAGTGCTGTTATTATTTATTATTAGAATCGTTCTTTGGAGTAATACCTATATTTTGTTACCGTCATTATAATGGTTAAAATTACATAAGATTTATACTATAAAAGGAAAAAGATTGATTTTAGAATTGCACCAATATTGCGATATTTTTTTAATAAAATTTTAGTTTAATGCGTATTTACTTCAAATTAGACTCATAAATTAACAAATAATAATTATCTGTATTAGCATTTAACTTAAATTGGCTTTGTCATGGGTCATAAGTCAAAAGTTACTGCAATAAGTATGGGTTTAGGTGCTTTAGGATTCAAATTAATTTTAATATATTGTATGTGTCTCGCTGTTCGTTGTGTTGTGTTATGTTTGTCCTATTCCTGACACCTATGAAAGTATCGAAGATCTTCTATGGCACTGAATTTTGTTACTATTACACTTAACATATAAAATCAATAAGTCATTTGATTGAAGAAATCATAATTAATTTAGACTAAAGACAGTTAGATAACAATACTTTTTAACATGAAATAAAGTACTTTGACAGATGAGAGAATTGATGATGAAATAAAAAATTTCAGGGGGTGCAATGATTAATCATATGTTAAAATAATGACTATATCAATGAAAGAACAAGATCAGATGCCAGGGGAGGTAAGAATAATTTACTAATGACCAATCAACAGCTTCAGGATTTACAATGTAAAATTACTTGTAAAACATGTCTTATCTTCTGATAAAAAATAGCATTTAGTGCAAATTTTGATTGTTTAATATATTCGGTTGACTAACTTGTAGTTTGTGACATTCTACATGTATAATATTGTATCAATAAGTAAATTGGTATTGGCAAACCTTATTTCCACAACTCTCCGCTCTGGGCGATATCAATAAGTGTATCAAACAATATTTTGATGACACTCACAGTAATATAATACAGCATTTAGATTGAAGAGTTCCTCATGAATGAATTATAGAAGATACTCATAATTAGTTGGAAAACTTCATAAAGCAGAATGAGATGGTATTAAGAGCAAAATTATATTTTGTAGATGGCATTCCCCGAGGCCAAATTAAAGGCACTGGAGGAGAAGATTTCACATCCCCGTTGGGTTGTGCCTGTTTTGCCAGAGCAGGAACTAGAGGCATTGTTAATTGCTGCTACTGAACTGGCAGTAAAAGGTATGTATGTTGACTCTTTGAATGGGAGAAGTACAAAATTGTATTTCATAACATTATAAATCAATTGTGTCTGGTAATTAGGGGGACAACAGATTAAACTTGTCCTATGCAACATGCTGTAGCAGTACTTATATTTGAATCACAAACACATGTTAGTTAATTCAACTAAGTTACATATAATGTGGCTCTAAAATATATGAATGAAAAAATATATTGAAAATTTATTGATTTGATACATGTGAAGTAGGTTTACTACTATTTATTCAACACTTGGTAGTCACTTTTGTCAGCCATTAATTAAATTAATTAGTGACAAATTGAAAGGACAGTTATTTATAAAGTAGAACATATAATGAAGGTCTGGTTAATCCATTTGAAGGGCAATGTCTAATTTTGTTCAAGATTATTAAGAACTGTTTGGTTTGTCGTAGTGGCATTCCTTCAATATTTTTGTTTTGGCTTGCTCTATAAAATATATGTTCTAGGGAATCTCTACAAGCTAAAGATTTTAGTCAATATTTTTGTACAGGTTCTGTATAATAAGTATCCACTGGTAAACTCAGACACATAAATAAACCGAAATGGAATCCATACAAAGATTGTTTGTCATGTCTAAACATCTTATCTCTAATATCTATCTTTCTTATCACATGTGTTGACAGTTGTTTGTCTATTGACGAGTAATTATTTACTACAGGTGAAGATGCAACCCACCCGGCATGTCAGAGATTCTATAATGATGCCCTTACAGTATCCTTTACAAAAATACTAACGGATGATGCTGTCTCATCTTGGAAAAACAACATACAACAATGTGTTCGGTCAAACTGCGAGAAGCTTGTCAAACTTTGTGCTATGAAACTAGATGATCCAAGATTTCTGCACTTGTTATCTATGACATTCAATCCCAATAACAAGTAAGAAACTATTTCATAATCATAAGAATTGAATATCAAGTTCTTGTGGCAGATTAATGAGATGCATGCATTATCTACAATATATTTTGTTATTTTTTAATCTTCTCTCTGAATGTATAATCTATGTTTCTGCATTTCCAGTCATAATAAATATGACCTACAAAAATTATTGATGTTTACAGATTTCACACATTCAATGCATCTAGAACTTGCGAGGGTCTCTCCATCACACCTCCTGGACAAGGTACTGCCCAAGAGGGTGAAGTATTCGCAAAGTCACAGGATCACCGCACACCAAGAGGATGGCTGGTTCATCTTGTTAATGTGTATGTTTATAATTAAATACTAAGAGTAGTATTTAATTTTATAATTATACAGGTGTACCTGTATCATTTGATTGTATATTATATCTTATTATGTTTGTTTAGATTTGGCCAAGCAGGTGGCTTTGTAAAACTCCGAGAGAGGTTTGAGACAATTATGGGGTTTCAAAAGACAGATATGACTTCATCCATTACTTCTGAAGAGAAAGTTTCCACAGAAATAATAGAAAAAGAAAATGAAGAAGCCAAATGTGATAAAGTTGAAAGTACAGAAATAGTACCAGTTATAACGGACAGTGGTGAAGTATGTCGTTTTTTTTTTTGCAATTACTACTCCAGTGTTAGCAGTATTATTTGTATCTAAATAATTTCAGCCAATATATACAGATATTGATATGTGTGAATACTGCTGAAGATAATATTCCACCAGTCCTTTTTAATTTTATTGTTTTAGTATTCAACCCCTGCCCGAAGCGAGCAGCCATCTTCATTAGAACAGTGTACGAGTGGGGAAACCCGTGTTGCGTCCGTGTGGCAGCTGTTGCGGCCTCTAGGGCTATGCCATGATCTTCTCACATCACATACTGTTACCACATACTTGTTACCTGTACTTGTAAGTAAACAATAATGTTTTTCTTAGGTAAAACATTTTCTTACATTATTTTATAAAGTATAACCACATCAGATTATTTATATGGAATTATGTGGGACAGATTAAGGTTTTAATTATTTATTTATAAAACAGCTTATTATAGAAATAAGTAATTCTTATATATATTAAGAGACAAAATCTTTTTATTTGCAAGTTGTTAATTATTTATTATTTACAGGAATGTATTCCCACGCTACTTGAAAGTTTAACTGATGAGGAGCTAAAGAGGGAGGCTCGCGGTAGTGAAAATAAGACTGATACTGTTTCTTGTTTAATTCGTGCATGTAAATATGTTTCTGTGAAAACGCCTCAGCATCACAGTTTACTCAAATGTAAGTATTCAAAATTGTTGCTGTGGTGGTGTGGTGTATGTCTTGTTTTGCAGCAACTCGACGGGTGCGTTATTCTTTGGGCAAATGGGTGGTGACTTTAAATGCTATGCAGGTTTGGGACTCGGAGGGAGTGTTTACTATTATTTTTTGTATTTGGACTTCAAGATGTGCTATATCATCATCAGGAAGAACCTCAACAGTTGGGTCGGTAGCGTACCCTGTAGCTGCTAAGGGGCGTAGTCGTAAACCTCCCCTGTGCCGCTACATTGTACGCTACCGGTTCCCATAGTACTTCAAGAGAAGCTAGCACACGAAGATTAGTATCTGAATTATTTTAAATTCAGACATTTGTGAAAAAATATATTTTCTGCGTGCCGTCAAGTCATGTGGACAGTATGGTTGAGCCTACATGGCGTATTAAAAACACGAATCGACACGAAATCCACCATCACAATCCAGTGACTTTGTTTTCTGCTGCGAATGTCACAATATCCAAAAGCTTGTAATTTATTAAAAATCAATTTTTTTCAGTTCTAATATATAGTGCAGGGATAAGGGGTGGTTAATGTAGATTGTATTATTTTCAGCACTTGAAATGTTTCGGTTAAAAATGATTTTGCGGTTGCTGCAAATGTCGTCTTTCAATGGAAAAATGTCAGCTTTAAACGAAATCAATCAACTTATCAGTACATTCTCCCAGCAACCAAAACCAGAGTGGCTCACACCTGCTGTTATTACAGTAAGATTTTTTAATTATATTGTATGTTAATATATTCATACCCAAAAAAAAAAACAATTTGCGTTTTCAAACAATATTAATAAAAATAATTCTTCGGGTTTGTAGTGTGCCCAAAAGGTATATCAGACACATGCTATTCTCAAGCATTTTATAATGTGTCTTATGTAGAATACAAAAAATAAACTATAACGTTTTTCTAAATCGATTATTACCAAAGGCGATATAAAAAAAAACATAACCACTGACATGATATTAATTTGTTTTGTATGGGGAAACGCCAATTTACTTCCTCTGATTGAAAATACGACTTTAGGGAGCTATTTGGCTTGAAGGTCCGATTATCGATACAAAACTTATATGTGAGAGTTTCAATCATTACTTTTCAATGGTGCAGTGCTAGCAAGTGAAATCCCAAAATGTAATCAAAATAATGCAACTGACACGCTTTCGAGATTGAGTACAAGTACGCAGGCTGGTATAGAACTTGCAGAGCTGTCACCAAGCACTACTAAAGAGGTTTAAAAAAATATTGACGAATTGAAAACTAACACGAGCACAGGTTTTGATGGTATCAGTACTAAAATAATCTAATGTATTAAAGATTTATTTTCGGAAGACTTAATAAAATGCATTAACAAAAGACAAGACATACATACATTACAAATCGCCAAAGACACACCGATACATAAAACTGGAAACAATGCAATGGGAGTAATTGACGAAAAATTAAATAATGTTCTAAAAAATAACATAGCCTAATTAGTTTTAGTTTTTCATAATTAGCTAAACATTCGAAAAAACATATAAAAAATACCTTTTTTTAATGCATGTCCTACTGTCAAAGAAGCACAAAGTGATCTTAATAGACTAGCCATCTGGTTCCAAGGCAATCTGCTTATTATAAATACTATTAAAACCAAATACATGATATACAATGGTGGTCCTATAATTAAGAATGATGTGTAGTACCAGTTTTTTTTTAACAATGTCATGTTTGCTTTTATGTTCCTTCTTAAAAGTAATTAGTTATGTAGGAAATAGCTACATGGATAGAGTAAACAGGATTAGGACTAAATATTAAAATCACTTACTATTTTTCTTACAATTTTAATTTAGTATCTATAATTAAACATTCAAATAGTAATAAAGCTGGACAAATAATTAAGAACAATTCTTAAACTGCTCGAAAGTTGTTTCAGTAGATACTTAAATTAAAAAAAAAAAATTTAAATAAAACGATGATAATGTAAAAAATTGCAATTTAATACATTTTACTCTAAGTTAACAGTTTGTAGCGTGTCCACGGCTTTTAATGACTGCCTTACACCGGCTAGGCATTGACTATTAATTTGTGACACTTTTCAAGAGAAATAGAGCGCCATTCTTCTTAAAAAAACTTTGTATAACTCACTTATATTGCCACACCGTCGATTTGAAACCTTTTTCTTGACTTCGCACCAAAGATGATCTATAGGATTTAAATCGGATTGAGATGTGAGAAATTCTTTAACGCTGCGTGCAGTGTGCTTCGGATCATTGTCGTATTGGAATGTACAAATATTCTGAAGCACGTCTTCAGCATATGGTAACATTGTTTCTTCTATTATATTTTTGTACTGGAATTGATCCATGTTTCCTTCTATCAGTCTAACAGGTCCTACACCATGGCCAGAGAAGGACCCACGCTGAGGGCGTCGAACATTATCAACACAGTAGTCGACAAAAATTAACGCAGTATGTTCTGATGGGAAACGATCCCATCAGAACATACTGTGTTAATTTTTGTCTCGTCAGTGAAAAGAACATTTTTCCACTGTCTTACTGTCCAGCTTTCATACCTCCTAAAAATGCAAATGCAAGCCGGGTTTGCCAATGACACCGTTTCAACGTGGGTCCACCTTTCTCGCTATCCTTCCGTTCAACTTTGCTTCTACCGAACGCCTTCGGATAGTGCGTGCTCAGATCGCTAAAGAGTTGTTTTCATCAAAATATTGTTTTCTCATCTCGTTAGACCCTTATAAGGGTATTGTTTTGCCAAACGCGCGTTATTTCGGTAGTTTCGCCGAGATGACTTTCTGTTTAGGTACATGCGGAATATTTGAAGTTGTTTGATACGTGTTAAAATGCTTTACAGCGTGAAATATCATCGTTTTTAAGCACTGCTGAAGATCGGCTATCTTATTATAATTATGATAAATTCTTATCGCGAGGTTTTATTATTACTTCTTTTGTAGATTCATCACAACTTTTATTTTTCCCCATTTTTTTTATATGAAACAATCAACTTCTTGAATTTTACAGCACAGCGAATAGTGGCCTAGTTACAGAATGTTCTCTATTAAAAAATAAACTATCCAGCGTTGTTATGTGGCCAGCCAGTAAGTTTGCAATAATATGTTAAGGTATATATATAAGGCTATATATTATTGAATGAATCATGTAATAACTGTATGCAACGGTAGTGTGGAACAGTTTTGCAATACCGTATATAGTAGATACAAAAAGACATGCAATAAGTAATATTCTCGTAAGTTTGCAAAAGGCTCGTTTTTAAATAGTCGTTCTTAATTATATGACCACCACTGTATGTGCTAAAAATAAAAAACTTCATACACATGGCGAATTAAATAAAATGGTCCACCCTTATTAAAAACCAATCCTGAGAAATATTTAGGTCTTACTCTTGAAGATATATGAACTATAACGAAAACTCACATTGAGAAAGTAAGAAAAAAGATATCATCACTGATTGTCACGATGTCTGCCACTGAAGGTCAGATATACTATTTATAACTTGATGGTTACACCATATGTCCATTACAATGGATGCAAATAAATACAATATCTAGCTACTTCCACAAAATTGAGGGTAGTCATGCATTACCTGTACACGTGTTTCGCCCCTCCACGGGGCATCATCAGGAGCTGTTAGACCGTGCAGTCTCGGTGGCGGACACTGCACGGTCTATGTCGGTAATGCATGACTACCCTCAATTTTGTGGAAGTAGCTAGATATTGTATTTATTTGCATCCATTTTAATGGATATCCGCAAAGTAACGCCTGAATCTATTCAATATATCTCGATTATTTCATCGAAATATGGGGAAGTGCCGCTAACCTTAAAAAACTACAAACATCTCAAAATAAAATTATTAAAGTCTTATTCAATTATGATTATTTAACATCTTTTCAAAGGATTTTTAAAGAAACAAAATTAATGAATATTGGTCAAATTTATAAATATAACACCTGCATACGTGTACGTAAAATAATTAATAGAGACATACACAAAACACATTTACAAAAAATAATTAAGGAATCGAAATCACTTCCAACATTTAAAAGGCACCACCTGAATAATGTATAAATTGTAAGTTTTTACCATTTTATAACTTAATTTTACTTTTTGACCAAGCGAAACTGTCGCTTATCTTAATTATTATGTTTTTCCTTATAGTGGTGAATAATTGTATTATTTTTGAGCGAATAAAATTTTCTTAAACCATAAACCGTAAAACTCCACTTCATTTTCATTATATAATTTCATTTCTTTGTGTTTTACAATATACGTCAGTCATTTCCTGTAGCATTGGTCGATTTCCTGTTGTGAATACTAGTATGAATTATATTTCTCTATATAATGTTAAAATGTACGATTTTATTCTAGAATTGGATCCGTGAAAACAAAGTTGTGGACATAGTCTTACGAGATTCTCTACACCAGCCCCAGTATGTAGACAGGCTAGAAAAAATGCTTAGGTTTATGATAAAAGAGAACTCATTGACTCGAGATGACTTGGACGCGATATGGAAAGCCCAGCACGGAAAGCACGAGGCGATTGTTAAGAACTTGCATGACTTGTTAGCCAAACTGGCTTGGGACTTCACTCCTGATCAACTTGACCACCTTTTTGATTGCTTTAAGGTAAGTTTTAGTTTAACTGCAAAGTAATTAAAATATTTTTAATTCTGTTCCTTAATTCATTGATATTTGATCACTTATGACATCCGTAGGCGAGTTGGGCGACATCCAGCAAAAAACAAAGTGATAAACTATTAGAAGTAATAAGAAGACTTGCAGAAGATGACAAAGATGGTGTAATGGCAAACAAGGTATAGTATTGGAATATAAGATTTACTTTCCAATCTAAGTGATGAAATTGTTTTTAAACACACTTTTTTGTAGGTATTAGTACTTTTTTGGAATTTGGCTCACTCAGAAGAAGTTTGTACTGAAATCATGGACGTGGCGTTAGCTAACCTTATTAAAATATTGGACTATAGTTGTAGTCAAGACCGTGACGCTCAGAAGACACTTTGGTTAGACAAGTAAGTTTATACCTATGGTGTCGATTCTGATGTATACCTACTACATTTAAATTAGAGTATTGCTACATTTTACTAAGAGTAAGACGTATAAGAGCGAGACGGGATAAATAAAGATAAGTCCATAAAAATCTAGTCAATAGAAATGCTATCAACTACATTTTGTTACCGGAATGTGTGGCGATGATTAAAACACAATTTGCTTAACTGTTTGTTACAGCTAGGGTTCCCAACTTTTTGCACGTGAAATAAAGTATATTTAAATCTGAGAAATAAAATGAACAGTATTTTAGAAATTTAGAAAAGTAAACAGGATTCTATTTATTACAGGTTTAGCTCGGAATACCAGCAGTCATGAAAACAGTATTTTGTATATTTTTTAATTTTTACATACATAAAATTAATTAAACCCTAAAAACAAAAACAAGTGGTTTATATTCTAAAAATAATATAGTAGACGGAAATATGCGCTCTTTGTGTTTAGATTTCTGTGGAGCCTTCAAATAAAAAGATAGCAATTCTCTAATTTTTGTTATAGAATTCTTAAGACTGTAGAAATAACTCGTGACTTTACTGCAAATATAGGTGTGTAGAAGAACTGAAAACCAATGAAAAATGGGTGTTGCCGGCTCTTAAAATGATGCGTGAGATCTGTTGCCTGTACGAGGCCGGCGGTGGGACCGGGCTGAGGCCGCATGTGACGCGCCAGGAACTCATCGACCGATTACAGACGCAGCACTCGCTTGTCATACTCGTCACCGATTCACTTACACATTATATGGAAATGGTGCGGAATAAACTTGCAGGTTCCTGTCTTTTCTAATATGTATTTGCATATATATTTGGTGTTAAGGCGTGGTTCCACTATGCTATTCTTCAGATATTCTTATGAGCGATATTCAAAACTATTAGGCTCAGTTGCACCAGCTTAACTTTATATTAATGATTGTTTAACCGTTATTACTCACGCGCATACTTCGGAATTGCCCGACTAGTTTAGAGCCGAGCCCGCGGCGATGTCGCGAGTCAGTTTGACTCAGTTTGATTGCAATCCCGAAGAATGCGCGCGAGTAATAACCGTTAAGAAATAATTAATATAAATTTGTCTCACAAAAGTTATTATCTTACCTTTAACCTTAACCGATATATTACTATGTGATTTTGATAGAATTTACCTAGAAAAGCTATAAAAATAATAAAGTAACATGTTGGTTCACGTTGGTGCAACTGAGCCTTAGTAATTCTAATTAATCTTTGACAGAAGAAGGGGAAATAGATTGGGAAAACTGGCAACCAGATGGCAGGTACCCACACGCAGCACAAGTTCATGAAAGGCTCAGTTTTTTGAGATTTCTCCTTAAAGATGGACAATTATGGCTGTGCGCAGAACAAGTGAGGGGGCTACTTACCTTTATTATTAAGTTGAATTAATTATTCGTTGTGTAATCCCTGCTCTTATTTTCTAGGCAAAACAGATTTGGGTGTGTCTGGCTGAGAAGCCTGCACACCTTGGTGACCGCGAGGCGTGTTTCCGTTGGTTTAGTAAACTAATGGGAGAAGAACCTGACTTGGATCCAAACATTAACTTACATTTTTTTCGACGGAATATTATGACATTATCACCAAATTTATTGACTCATGCTGGTATCAAGTGTTTCGAAAGGTAAGATTTAATAGTAACGGTTTTTATGACTCATAATGCCTATGGTAAGTACACACATCAACACGGTCTAGGGATATTTCATACTCAACTAAATAACTCGAAAAGTACTGGCCGCATTGGAATCTTTTATACACCGATTTGTTTGTAATTTATCTCAGACTAATTCCAAATTCAAATTTTTGAAAATTCTTTTGTTTCGGTGGCATAAAAATGTCTTGATGTGTAGGAGAGGGAATTTTCATTTGTGCGAAATTTAGAAAACAATACGAATTACATTTAGTTACAGTTTTTTTTTCATTTTTAAACGAAAAATAAAGTTAAAATTGAGGTATTGTAGTCTTGCAACGCCAACATTTGACGAGGGCGGAGATGTTACGAGCTGTGGGAATGCTGGAACCAGCTTCCTTTTGTCTGTTCAGCGTAATGTTGCTGAGGCCATAGGGACCCACCTAAATGTAATTTCAAGATTGTGGACACGCTATCGTGCCACAGGTGAAGTAGCGGAGAGGCACCGGGGGCCAAGTCGCATCACTACCCCCAGACAAGACCGATTTTTGCAAATTACTGCGCGAGCTCAACCAAATGCAACGGCGACTCAATTGGTCCAAAGGCTGCGAGTGGAACACCAAGTGCTTGTGAGTGACCAAACTGTAAGAAGGCGACTGCATGAATGCAATCTACGCTCTCGTAGACCACTCCGGGTCCCACCTTTACGGAGAGGCAATCGTGGACGACGATTAGAATGGGTTCGGAACCACGTGGACTGGGGCCGTGAACAATGGTCCAATGTGCTGTTCACGGATGAATCCAGGTTCGGCTTCCATCCAGATTCACGAAGGACGCGTGTTTGGCGAGTTCCTGGACGATGGAGCCGTCTTCAGAACCCTCAGGAAGTTCACCCATACCAAGGAGGAACAATTATGGTTTGGGCAGGAATTCGTCTTGGAGGACGGACGGATCTCGTTTGGGTGCGGGGCAATATGACGGCAGAACGATACGTCCAACAGGTGCTGGGGCCCGTAATCTTGCCCCACAGAACACAAATGGGGCAAGATTTCCTGCTCATGCACGATAATGCCCGGGCACACACGGCGAGAACGGTAGCAGCTTGGTTACATACACACAATGTTAGGGCCTTAGACTGGCCTGCTCAATCGCCAGATCTAAATCCCATTGAGCATGCGTGGGATATGCTGCAAAGAAGAGCTCTGAAGGAAGTTCCTGAAAATCTGGCTACAGAAGATCAACTTTTTGCGCACCTCAGAAGGACATGGGACAATATTCCGCAGCAAGACATTGACAACCTTGTTCTGAGCATGCCGAATCGTTGCCGATGTGTTATGAACATCATGGGCGCTTTCTCAGACTACTAACTTCAAGTTTATAAACACAAATTAAATGATAGTTCTATTTTTTTTCAGTTTTTACTCATAAATTAAAAGTTAATTCATATACGGTTTCCGTCTATGCTTCATTTTTTTTCCATAAAATCCTGAAATTTTAATCGAAGTACCTTAACCATTACTAGAAAATGGTAGAATATTAAATAACGTATCTTTTAAATATATACATGTCATATAAATAATTAACACATTGATAGTAATTCGCTTTTTTAAAAATATCCCTAGACCGTGTTGATGTGTTTAGTAATAATAGAAATCCACTTCATAATTCACACATATTTTACAGTTTATGTTTTACAGGTTTTTCAAAGCAGTTAACTCCAAAGAAGGCAAACTGAAAGTAAAGAGACGAAGTTTTTTACTTAACGATGCTGATCTCATAGGATTAGATTATTTATGGAGGGTGGGTTGCCTATATATTCGGATCTATTAAACCCAACTAGGCCCGAAGCATTATTGTTGACTGTTTATGTATAATATGCAGGTAATAACGGAGTGCGACGACGATATATCGACGCGTGGCATTGAGTTGTTGCGCGAGGTGTGCACGTGCGTGGGCCCGCAGCTGTCGGCCGCGCACCACCACGAGGCCTTCCTCACGCACTGCTGCGCGCGCACGCAGCGCATGCAGAAGGAGATGGAGGCGCACGAAGGTACACATATCTGTTATATGATACACCACGAGGCCTTCCTCACGCACTGCTGCGCGCGCACGCAGCGCATGCAGAAGGAGATGGAGGCGCACGAAGGTACACATATCTGTTATATGATACACCACGAGGCCTTCCTCACGCACTGCTGCGCGCGCACGCAGCGCATGCAGAAGGAGATGGAGGCGCACGAAGGTACACATATCTGTTATATGATACACCACGAGGCCTTCCTCACGCACTGCTGCGCGCGCACGCAGCGCATGCAGAAGGAGATGGAGGCGCACGAAGGTACACATATCTGTTATATGATACACCACGGGGCCTTACTCACGCACTGCTGCGCGCGCACGCAGCGCATGCAGAAGGAGATGGAGGCGCACGAAGGTACACATATCTGTTATATGATACACCACGAGGCCTTCCTCACGCACTGCTGCGCGCGCACGCAGCGCATGCAGAAGGAGATGGAGGCGCACGAAGGTACACATATCTGTTATATGATACACCACGGGGCCTTACTCACGCACTGCTGCGCGCGCACGCAGCGCATGCAGAAGGAGATGGAGGCGCACGAAGGTACACATATCTGTTATATGATACACCACGGGGCCTTACTCACGCACTGCTGCGCGCGCACGCAGCGCATGCTGAAGGAGATGGAGGCGCACGAAGGTACACATATCTGTTATATGATACACCACGAGGCCTTCCTCACGCACTGCTGCGCGCGCACGCAGCGCATGCAGAAGGAGATGGAGGCGCACGAAGGTACACATATCTGTTATATGATACACCACGGGGCCTTACTCACGCACTGCTGCGCGCGCACGCAGCGCATGCAGAAGGAGATGGAGGCGCACGAAGGTACACATATCTGTTATATGATACACCACGGGGCCTTACTCACGCACTGCTGCGCGCGCACGCAGCGCATGCAGAAGGAGATGGAGGCGCACGAAGGTACACATATCTGTTATATGATACACCACGAGGCCTTCTTCACACACTGCTGCGCGCGCACGCAGCGCATGCAGAAGGAGATGGAGGCGCACGAAGGTACACATATCTGTTATATGATACACCACGGGGCCTTACTCACGCACTGCTGCGCGCGCACGCAGCGCATGCAGAAGGAGATGGAGGCGCACGAAGGTACACATATCTGTTATATGATACACCACGGGGCCTTACTCACGCACTGCTGCGCGCGCACGCAGCGCATGCAGAAGGAGATGGAGGCGCACGAAGGTACACATATCTGTTATATGATACACCACGGGGCCTTACTCACGCACTGCTGCGCGCGCACGCAGCGCATGCAGAAGGAGATGGAGGCGCACGAAGGTACACATATCTGTTATATGATACACCACGAGGCCTTCTTCACACACTGCTGCGCGCATGTAGAAGGGGATGAGAAAGATATATTTGTGGTACTGCAGGATGTCCTAGATATAGATATACTTGTATGTGTCTTCCAAAACGAACAATGGTCTTTTATCTTCGTCAATGATTCAGCAATTTATCTCTTTACTTCGTGATAATGGAATTTGCTAACTGAGGCTATATTTTTCAGATTCGTCGGAGTGTTGTACCAGAATGTGTAGAGTGATTCGTGCCATACAAGAATATATTAATGAATGTGATAGAAGATATTCGGCGGACCGTCAGATCTTACCGATCTACAGGTCGGGTCGGGGGAGGCAGTGTACGATTATAGTCAGATTTAATTTTCAAACTGGTCAAAGGCAAGTTGAGGATATTGAACTCTTTTCGCACTCCAATGAGACGCTGCACTCGTTGCGTGCGACGATACAAAGGAGGTACGTAGTTTAAGTCAGTTGTACGTTATAAACATATAGTATGTTATTTTATGGAAATTAATGAATACTCTTTAATTTATTCTAGACTGAAGACTTCAGAAAGTAATATAAAATTAGAATTATATGTGAATAAATTGGAGCTGTATGTTAATGGGGAACTACTAGATTCTAGTCACGATAGAAAAATTTTGTCGCAAATACCGCTTCGTGACAAAACTGTGATTGTTGCTAAGGTAAATATCTTTTCATTTTGTTCAGAGTTATTCATTGTAGTACTCATATTCTGCAGAAATACTCCCGAGAACGAGTTATTTATGACATGGACTGTTTAGGTTTATGATGGGCAAGTATGCGGCAGTGGTGGCTGTGGTTCGTCAAACGAGTCCAGCAGTGACTCCAGTACGTCTTCTCCTCCGCTGTCGCCTACACCGGAACATGCTTTGCCGGGCGTAGTGAGTATTCAGTTTTTAACACATTAATTTAAGCTTTTACATTGCTACAAACAGACTAGTGGGCCTCCGGGATTTATAAAATAATATATATTCCACGTCTATTTATGAAATTTTCAAAAACTGGATATCTAATAGCTCAATCAACTGCTAAGCGTGAAGTCCTGGGTTCAATTCCCTGGTCAGGCATTGTTATTGTCAATTCTCAGTAGCAGCCTGGAGTTTGGAATTGTGCCCGTTTGATAGCAATAGGCTCACCACCTACAGGACCTAATAACTGAAATGAGAGTCTAAAACAGAACTCTATACTTCGGGAAGAGGTATGATGCTATGTTATGTCAAAAACAGGTAAGTTCGTTCAAATAACAAGCCTAATCATTCAAATGTTTATTTTCCAGCTTTTTGCACAAGGCTCATGGTATTTGCCATTTATACTAGATTTGGAACATATTGGCATCTCCAGAGGACATGGGCCGCTCACAGAAGCTACTCATTTACTGTCACAAATCTGCCCGGCGCACAAGCAAACTGTAAGTTATTGATATTATGTTCATGACTACTGTAAACATAGAAAAAGGGGTTCAAAGATTTTAATATAGAAAGTGGGCTATGACTTGCTGATTCTTGATTTTATCCAAAATTGGTGTTGCACTTTGAAACTACTATTGTAACGCTAGTTGACACTTAGATGATCACAAAATATAGTACATAAGTAATTTTGTGTTTAAACCAGTTTCAGGGATTTTTAATTTTTATACCATTATCGTCCCACTGCAGGGCAATGGCCACCCTACCAATCCTCCAGTCCTCTCGGTCTACGGCTTTTTGTGGTCAATACGTCCAATAGGTGGTTAGCTCATCCCGCCATCTCCTTCTGGGCCTGCCGTGCCGTCGTCTAAAGTTGTGTGGACTCCACTCAGTAGTGAGTTTTGCCCACAATTCGTCCGACATCCGGCAGATGTGACCAGCCCAGTTTTCCTTCAGGCTTGCGGCCCTTTCACCAACGTCAGCGACCTGAGTTTTGGAGCGCAATATACTGTTCCTTATACGTTTTGATAACCGTACTCTTAAGATACTACGCTCCATGGCTCGCTAGCAAACCCTATGTGTGGATTGTTGATGTTGTGTCATAGACTAAGTCTGAGCACCGTAGGTGAGAATAGGCAGAATACATACATCCATATGAGTTTCTTCTTAAGAGTGGGAGGGAGGTAAACCTTCATTAGATCTTTCATAGACCAATAACCCTTCTAGGCGTTTTGGTACCTCTTGCAACTTCTTTTTCTTGTCTCGCCTGAAAAGAGATTAATTGGCCCCAATAGATGAACTCCTGGACGTATTCAATTTCCGCACCATCGACTTCTAACCTACGTTTCTTGCTATTAGTATTAGGCTTGCCTGGTTGAGTTCAGTGATCATAGCGCCTAGTTCTGACACTGAAGAAGAAAAGAGCACGATGTCGTTTGCGAAACGAAGATTTGTTAATCTTCTTTACCCGACGACAATGCCCTTCTCTAAAGTTATAGTATTAAACAAAAAAAGAATACGCTCGAAGCAGGATTCGGACCTGCGCCTCCCGTATAAATACTTCAGGCGCTCTGACCACTAAGCCATCTCGACCTCTGCTCACTATTGTTGTATTAACTGCAAAGTTAGTCGTGTCGGTTCGGTCACCTGTATAGGGACCGAATAGATAGCAATGACCTCACCAAAAGACGTGTTAAAATGTGGAAGAAGAATTCACGGTAGTGAGCAGAGGTCTAGATGGCTTCGTGGTCAGAGCGCCTGGAGTATTTATCCCTGGAGGCGCAGGTTCGAATCCTGCTCGCGACCGTATTCTTTTTCCATTAAATATTATAACTTCTAGAAGGGCATTGTCGTCGGGGAAAGAAGATTAAGAAACCTTCGTTTCGCAAACGAAATCGTGCTCTTTTCTTCTTCAGTGTCAGAACTAGGCGCTATGATCACTACGACACGACCGTATTCTTTTTCCATTTAATATTATAACTTTAGAGTTCGCTACGCATGTGTTAATGCTTTTCAAAGATTTATCTTTAATACCCTTCTCATTCCAACATCTTGCAAGCTTCCTAAAAATCTCTTCTAGTGTTGATGTGAAGAGCTTAGGGGATAGCGGGTCTCCTTGCTTGACTCCTTTGTGAATAGGGAAGCATTGGCCGAGTCTGTGTAGTTTTATGGCAGCGGTTATATATTTTTAAGCTATTGCAATATTTATTTTTAAGTAGATTGATGTAAGTGGTTTTTTTATATCCTGGTTTCGTAGAGCTGTAAATATTGATGAATTAGAGAGGCTGTCATAGGCTTTGGAATAATCGATTAAGGCTATGTAAAGTGGAAGTTTGCATTCGTGGTATTTTTCGGTAATTTGGTTTAGAGTGAGGAGATGATCGGTGGTTGAGAGGCCTCATCGAAAGCCAGCTTGTTTGTTCCGCAGGTTGATGTTGATCTAGCTTTCCGGAAATCCTATTCTCTATTACTTTTATGAAAGCCTTATACGGATGCGAAACAAGGCTTATGGGTCGATAGTTTTCTAGATCAGAAATTTTTTCTAGATCAGACATTTCACCTTTTTTGTTGAGTAGAATTATATTAGAATGGCACAATTTGTCTGGAAGAATACCGGTTTGTAGGATGGAATTAAAAAGGTTCGTAATTTTGGGTAGAATTGGTTTTCCAATTTTTATGGCCGGCGGTAATGCCGTCTTCGCCAGGACTTTTACTGTACGTCATGTATGCCAGTGCCCAATGAACCTCGTATCCGGTTATATGTGGAATGTTATCAGAACATGAGTAAACGTCTGTGGCTTGTGGTGAACCATAGTCTTATAGAGAGATTTATAATATTCTGTGCAAATGTTGAGAATCATCCCGGTCGCCTTGTTACACCCCCTTTTTATCTTTTAAGATATCTATCGTTGATTTCCCGGCCTCCCTGCCTCTCATTGCGATTCTGAGGGATTGGTTTCTCTCCAGAGCGGTTTTAACCAATTGTACGTTGTAGTGTCAAAGATATTTATCGAAAATTGCATTGTTTTATTTTCAAACAGACAAATTATTAAAATCTGTATAAACAGTTTAAACCTCGAACCTCGTTAAAATATGTTGATTTTTATGGCTCCCTGATCTGATCTACTAATAAAAGGAAGTTATTTGTCAAAATCAAAATCAAAATTTCTTTATTCAAATTAGGCTTCTATCAGGCTGTCTATCAGTGACTTATCATTTTACGAAACATGGAAGGTGTTAGTGACACATGGTAACGTTTACACTGACTGTACTGGCCATTAATCTCCAAACCCCTTTAAATTATTAATTTAATTCATATCGACTATTGTTTACAGTTATTATTAACGTTACGTTTATTATTAGTCGAATTCTCCATTTTGCCCCCACTCGCGATATCGTCGTGGGCTCCGTTGGAGCTCGACACTAGTCGGTATCTCCCAAAAATGTACGTGAGTAATAACCGTAAACAATCAAATTATTTACTCAATATAAAAATTGTAAAAATACAATATAAATCTTAGAAACTATGAAGGTATTTAAATGTAAGTTACCTGTACTGGGATAAGTCTCTGTCTAAGGCGGCAGAAGAGATTACAATAATTGCTAAGAATATTTCGCATGAACGGTAATATATAAAAATGAAATAATAAACTTATAATTTTCTTAGGTGGAAAAATTGACAGAGGCGTTGCTGTGCAGAGAGGACACAAAACTGAGAGATATGCTTTATGGTCCAGCACCTCCTACTGTTGCTTATAATGTAGAAGTAAGTATTCTATTAAAAAGTATTCCAGTTGATGTCCACACTAAATAAAACTAAAACCTTTATTAATGTCCAGGTATTATACAGCATGGTGATGCCATCGTCAGACACGCGATTGGAACGCTGCCGTAGTTTTCAGATAGCTTGCGTAAAGAAAGCACCGCTGTTAGTGCAATGCTTGTCTGATAAAGACTTCTTACAAGGTGCTGCCCCACACACAAGGAGGTATGTTATTTATCTGAAATAGTAGATTCTTCCTTATTTATAATGTGTTTTGTTTTTCATGCCATAGAACTGAAGACCAAGATGTTATTATTTGCATACTGGCGACACAGCGTTTATGTGAAGAAAGCTGCTTGCAAACATGCCATTTTAGAGCTAATTAATTTTAAAACAACTGTAAAGCCTGTTTTATGGTTTCGGCTTAGTTTACCTTTCCTTCCAGCGGGAGCCCTGTTGTCTATGGTTGTCGTGCCTGACGTTGCCATCTTCATTCTACATAGCGTTTGTGAATTTCGACGCGTAAAGAGCTAAAAAAAAAACACGAGTTATGTCGAATTTAAAAATTTTCAAACTATACTTAAAGTTATGGTTACGACATTTTTCAGTCAAAAATCAGCTAAACTAGACAATTGGGCTTGCCAAATTTTCCGTAAGACGTGCTAACGGAAAAACCATTTGGAGATTTTTGTTAATTTCCACTCCTAAAGGTAAAAGATCACAAAATTACTGGTAAACATAAATAACCTCTATTTGACCTGACGTCACAAGCTCACATTTTATTTATTCTGTGGACTGAAACAAGCTCACATTTTATTTATTCTGTGGACTGAAAGTATGTTAGAAGAGGATAGAACTACATTGACATTTTTAGTGATGCCAGATTTCGTAAAAGGAAATGTTTTTTGGAATTTTTATAGTGAAGCTATTTTAACTAAATTCGCGTTCGTCATGGAAGACAGCATTAGTCCACCCGATCCCTAAAAAAGGCGACCGCTCAAATCCGTCCAACTATAGACCGATAGCCATAACCTCCCTTTTCTCGAAGATAATGGAGTCCATTGTCAACTCTGGCAGTTGACAATGGACTCCTTCGATATTTAGAGAATCATCAGCTGCTTGCTGACCAGCAGTACGGTTTTCGTAAAGGTCGGTCGGCTGGTGATCTTCTAGTATACCTGACACATCGTTGGGCAGGCGATCGAGAGTAAGGGGGAAGCCTTGGCGGTCAGTTTGGACATGGTGAAAGCCTTCGATAGGATCTGGCACAAAGCGCTTCTTTCGAAGCTCCGTTTCTATGGGCTTCCCGAGAAATTATGCCAATGGGTCACCAGCTTTCTTACAGACAGAAGCATAAAGGTCTTAGTTGACGGTGAATGCTCCGACTCCATGGTTGTAAATGCTGGTGTCCCTCAAGGCTGTGTGCTATCGCCTACTCTGTTCCTCCTCCATATCAATGACATGTTGCAAATCAGCGGCACTCATTGTTATGCGGATGACAGCACAGGCGATGCTTTCTATACCGGTCGCGCTAATATTTCTCGGGAAAACATCATCTAGAGCCGAAACAAACTTGTGTCCGAAATTGAGACCTCTTTGGAGAAAGTCTCAGATTGGGGTAGACTTAATTTGGTCCAATTTAATCCCACAAAGACACAAGTTTGCGTATTCACCGCTAAAAAACTGTCATTCGTTGTTTTTCCTCGTTTTGAGAGCACCCCATTAACTGCCTCAGCCAATATTGGAATACTTGGTGTCGACATATCGAGCGAAGTCCAGTTCCGCGGCCATTTAGAGGGTAAGACTAAGCTAGCCTCCAAGAAGCTTGGTGTACTCAATAGATCGAGACGGTATTTCACTCCGGCCCACCGCCTACTACTACTTTATAAGGCGCAGGTCCGGCCTCATATGGAATACTGCTCTCATCTTTGGGCAGGGGCACCCCAGTACTAGCTTCTTCCTCTGGACCGCATCCAACGGAGAGCGATTCGAATCGTCGACTGCCAAGATATTTCAAACCGGCTAGACCCCTTGCATCTTCTATCGCCTATACTATGGGGAATGCTCCGAGGAATTGTTCGGACTGATCCCTGCCGCCTCTTTCCGCCATCGTTCTACGCGACAGCAGTTCCATCCCCATCATTTAGAATTTTAGATGGTTGGCAGTCCACAACTGTGCGTTTCTCTAGAAACTTTCTGCCTCGCACAACAAAACTGTGGAATGAACTGGCACCTGCGGTATTCCCGGACCAATACGACCTTCAAACCTTCAAGAAAAGAGCGTACTCCTTTTTAAAAGGCCGGCAACGCACTTGTGACTCCTCTGGTGTTGCGGGTGTCCATGGGCGGCGGTAATCGCTTACCATCAGGCGATCCGTCTGCTCGTTTGCCCCCTATAAAAATTGCGTCTAGAACGTTTCCATCAGAATCCGTATATTTACATAAACCTGATTTCATTAGTAAATCTTTCACTTGGTGAACCGACATTCAGTTTTTGTGATTGACATAAATAATTAGCAGAAGCTGATCCAACGAATGTAGTGGAAAAAAATGAAAAACCGCTAAATACTACTACACTAAAAAGTTCAAAATAACATCAAAATTTGAATTTAATAAAATAATTTTAAAAGAACAATATTTAATTAAATTAATCTGTTAATTTTGGAGGCGGTGCCTGTACTGAGAGAGGGTTATTTTTTTCCTCTTGTTAGTCACTTATGTTCGTTGCGCTGTGGTTATGTACCCGGCCTTTGTATCTCGTTATAAACCTAACATACATCAGGCACCAACTCCACTTAAATTTAAAGGTTTAAAGAAATAAATAAAATAATAAATATAATAAATTTGTACGCCTCTGGGCAAAACATAGAGGATCTACCTATCTGTAACATCTCACACACTGTTGTAATTTGACCTATGTTTACAAATAAAGGATTCTGATTCTGAAAAACTTAGTGTTGAATTATTTCATCTAAAAATGGTACTGCTTAATTAGCTGATACAGAATAAGTCTTAGCAAGTTTGCAAATGCCATCCTGAAACAACTCTGGTTTACAAAATTTATTCAATTGAACTAGTTCTATTATGTAGCCAGAAGGCAAGCATATTGTTGAATTGAATAGAGAACAAAAACATTATTAAATTAATTATAAACTATGAAAAGAATTGTACAAGCGAGTGGTCAGAGAGGGATGTTTGAAAGACATACCTCATTTTTAGTTTAAAAATCTCAACTTGCATGTGTCTCAATTTCATACATTCAACTAATATGTTGAACAGATATTATACATTTTCCACAAAAGGGGATTAACAATAAAAGACCTCCGCCCAGCATTTTTTCGAACTTAGGAACAATTGAACTTAATAATAGAATTTGCTCTCGGCACCCGGGAAAGGTTGGGGTGGCAAGTAAAATATTAGAAGTCACGCCTCACACCAACACAGGTGTTACATTACTTGGGAATCATTTGGAATATTTAAGCTAATAATAATGTATGTGCCAATAAAGAATAATCAAATGAATAAACAGGCTATAAGATAGAATGTCTTCTCTCTAGTAGGCACTAGGGTTACTCGGTCCCTTAAACTTTGTGAATCTGACAACTCTGAAAGGGCTTTGTCACAGAATTCAGATTTTTCATAAAAGACTCAAATTGGGTAGACTAACACAAGTAGCATGGTTCCTACCTCTTGTCAATCTGGAATTGCAGTGAATGGAGTTGCAGCCGGGTAAGATGGCACCCCAATCTAATAAAACTCTATCTCCAAAATAAAAAATGTAATCCAGATATATACATTATATACAGCACTGAAATACCAGAATGCAAACGCAAGGATGATCGTCGTGCCCCAGTACGTAACTTGGGACTCGAAAGATGGGACACGGGATTTCCCCCATGTGACCCCCCCCAGCCCCCTCCCGAGAGGTTACCTGCCGACAGCGTCCCATTGAGCTGTTCGGTCAGAAGGCACAATTGGCTTGTTAGCCCTAGAAGGGCTAATGATCATATACCTGCTGGAAGGAAAGAGCCGAAACCATAAACTAGGCTTTACAGGTATGTTTTTGAATGAATTAGCTCTAAAATGGCAAGTTTGCAAGCAGCTTTCTTCACATAAACGCTTTGTGTTTTTATGTATAATAGTTATATTATATAACTATATATAGTTGTATTATGTTTTGTTTCAGGGTTGGTTATTTAGCTCTAGTCAGATTGGCTAAACTAGCATTGTACACGCTTGGCCATCTTTTTGAAATACTAGCTCCAGATGGGTCTGATACAACTGTCGATAAGGAATTCAGGTTAGTTCCACTACCTAATTAATAAAAACCACAGTATAGTAAACGAATGGGACTGATACATTGTAAACAACTAATCGAAAACACTGCAAAGTATATCGTATATTACTGTATTAGCTAATCGATGAGAGCGTCCCTCCCCCCTCCCCCCCCGTTCATCAAAATTCAGATCTATTCCAGTTATAAAAGTGCATAATTTTTTGGTTTACTTTATTATTCTTTCGTGAATAAAACAATCTGTTGTCGTGTGAAAGGCTTCCTTGTGTTAACTGTTCTGTTCTTGTTAGTAGAAGGGATGTGACAATACTCCGAGAAGCCCTGCAGACAGTGCCTAATCACAGCTGTGAATTAATAGTCAAGGCTATATCTGAGAAGTTGGCCAATGCGTTAGGAGAGCAGGTAGTTATTTTTATTACTAATTTATTTTCTATTGATTACCTTATCTAGGGGAAACTTCAGTGATAAATAAGTTATATAGACCAAATACACTAAGGCATTGGCTGTATTTATTAATAGACTACCTCTTTTATACATAAAATTCATATTAATTTAAAATAACAAAAGTAATTACCTACAAATTAAAGTGAGTTATTATTTAAATCAGGTCGTCATTAGTGGAGAAGACAGTGATTCGGTATCGACACTTGTGTGGTGGCGCGTACCCACAGCGGCCACTGTTCGCGCACTGTACAGCCTCGCCTTCTCTGTAGCGCAGCCGTCGGAAATAAGCGGCATAGTCCACCCTGATGATGTTACGCGTAAGTTGAACAATTATTAACTCTAAAGCTATCCTCGAATATTACTTTCACTGTGGAAAAACATACATGCGTCTTTTGACATAGCTTAGGAAATAATCGCCACAGCAATTTTTGTACCAAACGTATCAAATGAAATAGTTATAATATTATTTTAGAATTAATATTAATAAGTTTTATACACAGTATATTTTATCATAATGATTATACTGTAGTGGTCCGCGAATGTATGGAAGTGGTGACCATTTGCATGGCGCTAAGCGGCGGGCACCTTGAGAACAACCTGCTAAATGAGACGTGGTGGCAAGACACTGCACTGTTCTTGATGATTGACTGCCCTAATCCACAGGTTAGTTGAGTTTTGTATAGCAATGATATACAGGTTGTTTTTAATATCCACTTTAATGAATATTAATTTGAGAAAGAGAATTATTTGTCACCTTGACCATAGTTGAGTTTGCTTCCACATAACTCTGATAATAGTTAAATTAGATCTTCCTGATATATTTTATTCTTAAGTAAATAAAGCCGTGATATAGCCTATTGGTATGACCGTTGGACTGACAAGTCAAAGGCCGCAAGTTCGAATCGCACGCACTACTGTCTTTTCGAAGTCATGTGCATATTATAAACTAATTATCACATGCCTATAACGGTGAAGGAAAACATCGCGAGCGAACCAGCGTACCTGAGAGACGTTCTCGATGGTGTGTAAAGACCATGAAGCAATTATAAAGAGGAGATGTTCTAAGGGCCTTTTCTAAAGGAACACTGCGTGACGATTTGCGGGGTGAGGGGGGCTGTCAAACGCCGAAAACGCCGCCCACTTCATCATTCTCTACCAAGCGGTGAATAGGGAAAACTGAAAGTTACAATATTCAATTTATTCTTACGTAATTCAGCTAAATTACGCTAGGTGTCTCTAGTGTCTTTAAACTTTATAAAGAAATAAGTGTTCGCACCGCTAAAAAAGAATTATATTTTAGACGTGATAGTATTGAAAAAAGTTAATAAAATGACATATGTATTAACCTTTTGCCTGTCGGAGCGTGGATCCACGCGAGACACAATGCAATTTTTATTGTGTCTGGAAATGCGACATGCGAGAGGTTAAATGTCATGAAATATCATTATCAACACATCGTAACTTACAGTACGACTCGGCTATTCAAGGATTGCCTTTTCTACACTGTAGATGGCGGTTATTGAATATTCTATCATTAGAAAATTTTTAATAATGAAAAATTATCCGAGTCATTCTTGCAGGATAAAATACAACAGTTTTTTATTTCTCATAATAATATCGAAGGATATCAAAAAATACTATGTGATCGCGATCGTCTTATGCACAGTATGACTGCTGGCAGACTGAGCATGAGTGGGCGTGGCTTGACCGGGCCACACACACAGTTGTTTGACGTCAGGACTCACTTGAAATCACGGTGCACAGTCGCTTAAGCCATGTCCTCTTCATAATTAGTCCATGGTAAAGACCTACGGGTGGTTTAGACTCTGACACTAGGTTTTTCATCAACCACATGATAAGAAGAAGTAAATAAAGTACAGGTATTAACATAGACTATAATTAATTTTAAGAATATATCTTTTTGTGAATCTCAAAAAGGCAACTATAATCCGTAAAATATAGCTTGATTAGAATGACAGCTGCCAAACCAATGTGACTAGTGCTGAGAAAGTACCGATCAAATCGATTAAAATAAATAATAATATATCTATTCAGTCAAATATTTTACATTCTGGTCTACGGATCATTTTATTTTAGTTATTGGGTTTTCTTTTTGTTAGGAAACTCGCAGTATTAGCTCGGAGTTGGTGGTGTGACACCCCCGTGCTTTTGGTCTGTCCTGCGCCTGATCTCTCAGGTCCTGTCGGATTGCCGTTCCATCGGACTATGAGAGTGAAGAAGAGGGAGTGCACTTGTGTTTTTGCATACTCTTGTGCACTATAATATCTCCTGCGTACTTGGCTAATCTCCTCAGAGATAGGTATCCGTGACCGACATACGGTCTGGAGGACATAATTATAATCAGAATACCTAAACAAACAAGAAATATGCTACGTCAATGCGCTCAGTGTTATTCTGTATTTAAGAAGACGAGGTTTTAGTCTTGGAATGGGAATAGGTACTCATGAACAATACAAAATAAAGTTCTTTTTTATTAATTCGAAATGTTAATCGATTGAATAAAAATTTCTGTAATAAGTGGTCCCATCTCTAACATTTTTGCATCAAGACGTAACCTTGTAAAGACGTCGTAGATAATTAGGTTAATTTTTTTAAACTATGCATTAGTATGTTTATTTTTTTGTTTTAAATGCTGATTATTTATAATATGCTGATTTACGTGTGGCATTTAGAAAAATGATAACTAGCGAGTAACACATGAAAAATTACTCTTAATTTTTCATGTGTTAATTTAAATCACTCGATATGACGTTACTACAAAGTTCAGTCGCATTGAAGTTCTCACTTTTGTTCACATCTGTCATTCTAATCAAGCTATATTTTACGGATTATAAGTAAAAATTTTTTATGTAACAGCATTATGTACAATTGTTGGCAAAATGAAATCTTTGAATCTAATAGCTTAAACAAGTGTAGTTTTAACTACCGTTTTTAGTGTCAGTTTTTTGTTTGTTAAAATTGATTAAACCGTAATAATAACTTCTGTTCCAATTGATTGTTAAAGAGTTACCTGTAATGAATGACATCGTAGGTCCGCGTATCGTGTGCGGAACAACTTCTGGCCATGTGCGCGTGGGGCGGTGGCGGCGGTGCGCGCGCAGCACTCTCTGCTCTCGGAGGAGCAGCACCGCGTGCCCCCGCTGCAGCTCGCCTCGCTAGGCACGCAAGGCACGCGCAACAGTTTCTACAGTTGCTGTGCCGCCTTGTGGCCCTCGCTGGACCTACGTCACGCACACTTGATGATTTGGCCCTTGAGGTAAGAATTCAGTTGTTTTACTATACTATCCTGTTGCCTCAAGTGGCTGTTTGACGTCACTAGAGTCTCTCGGTTCCTGCGTTAAAGTACACGTTGGAAGCGGCTTTATAGCTTCTTCAGCCGCTGGTACCCCCTTTTTTTTATGTGGAGAAATGCCCTCGCATACCGCTCTGACACGGGGAGACAGAGCGGTTATGTGGGACTCGAACCCACTAAAACTCCACAGTGTACCTCCACAGCCAACCGCGAACCCGCCCGCGGCTGTCCGTTGCCGGACTCCCTCACGGGGTTGGGTATTACACGCCCCCGCTACGGCACACCAGACACATGGCATGCCGCAACCACCTCGGAGACCATGTGCAATGGGCGCCAGACGACCCCGTGTCTGGACGCCCTAGGTCCCCTGCGACGGGTCAGGTCTGTGGCCCCGCCGCCTGCCACTACGGCCGCAGAGGATAGGGAGAGCGGCGCCTCGCAATAGCGGCACTCCTCCTCCCCTGCGGCCCCACCGCGTCCGCCATCCAACGGTGGCGGCCCCGTCAAGGCCGCGGAAGGTAGGGAGAGCGGCGCATCGACATACGCCGCACTCCTCTCCCGCCGCGGCCCCCATCCTTCAGCTGCGGTGCCGCCCATACGATACCGCAGCCCACCTCAGTTGCGACATCCCCCATGAGGCCCGCAACCTACGCCGGCGCCGCTCCAGCATAGGCTTGACGGCAAAGCCCAGAGGAGCGGCCCTCCTCGGGTTCCGTTAGCTTCACCGTGGGTGACCAAGCCCCGGCTATTAGAGCCCCCCACCACGACAAGGTGGAACCCCTGGGGGGAAGCCGCTGGTACCCCTGTTGACGGACGTGCCGTTGACAATAAGCTTTTTACTAATATATACTAGGCGCACAACTATTCTTTATTGTATCTTTTGACAAAACAGTGGGCAAACGTGAGTAATTATATAATTCTTTTTAGAAACAAGTAGCTTTAAAATATACTAAGAGATAGCAATACTTTTTGTTACTATCGCCAGAAAGCCTGATTCTGTATTTTGTGTGCTTTAGACCTTCATATACATTTATTTTATTTATTTATTTCACTAAAGAAAATTTACACAATATGCAGAACTAATTAGTTATTTAACATAACACTGTTTATTTTTATGACACCAATTCACATACATACATACAATCACGCCTGTTTTCCATAGGGGTAGGCCGAGACTATCGATTTCCATTTGCTACGATTCTGACACACGTCTTTCACTTCATCTATGCTCATTAGTCTCATCATACATGCTCGCCGATCTAGGTGGCTCCTGACCCGTCCTTTTATGAGAACGTCCGCAATTTGATTGCTGTACGTTCGTCGAGGTCGGCCTGCCCCGACTCTTCCATCCACTCTCGTCTCATGTACTAGTTAAGTCAATCCCCTTTCCTCCATCCTTTCTACCTTCATATGAAAGGCATGAGTCTCTCTGCATGAGATGCGAAAATTAAACAATGATATTGTGTTATGCAGGTATCCTGGTTGCGGACAGTGCGTGCGGATCCATTGTCGCTTGACGACACGCTTCTGGAGGGGCACCTTAATCTAACTAAGGAGCTATTCGCGCATGTACCTGCGCAGGTCAAGTACCAGTACGGAGCGCATCCCGATCATAAGGATGCTGGACTAATCAAGGTAAGATGATTGATAATCATTATGTAAAGATTT
The DNA here is from genome assembly GCA_935421205.1 of Xylocampa areola. Lineage (NCBI taxonomy): Eukaryota > Metazoa > Arthropoda > Insecta > Lepidoptera > Noctuidae > Xylocampa > Xylocampa areola. The sequence goes on along the minus strand of OW285201.1, from coordinate 10,553,286 downwards.
TTGGTTAACAGTTATTTAGAAAAAAAAAAACATTAACATTGAATCTCTTAAGTGGTATTTAAAGCTGTTGTTATAACAGGAGGTGACAACAGAGTTTCTATGGCCATACTCATGGGCGTGGTGCAGCATGTCGTGCGCGACGTCCGCGGGCGAAGCGACGGGCGGCGAGCCGGCCGTGCCGCTGTGTCGCACGCCCGGCGCCGCCGCCGCCGCCACCGACCTGCTGCTGGCGCTGGTGCACGGCTGCGTGCCCAACATGGCGGCGCTCGCCAACCTGCTGGAGCAGATGTTCTACAGCGGTAAGTGTAACATGCCGCCGCCGCCGCCGCCGCCGCCACCGACCTGCTGCTGGCGCTGGTGCACGGCTGCGTGCCCAACATGGCGGCGCTCGCCAACCTGCTGGAGCAGATGTTCTACAGCGGTAAGTGTAACATGCCGCCGCCGCCGCCGCCGCCGCCACCGACCTGCTGCTGGCGCTGGTGCACGGCTGCGTGCCCAACATGGCGGCGCTCGCCAACCTGCTGGAGCAGATGTTCTACAGCGGTAAGTGTAACATGCCGCCGCCGCCGCCGCCGCCGCCACCGACCTGCTGCTGGCGCTGGTGCACGGCTGCGTGCCCAACATGGCGGCGCTCGCCAACCTGCTGGAGCAGATGTTCTACAGCGGTAAGTGTAACATGCCGCCGCCGCCGCCGCCGCCGCCACCGACCTGCTGCTGGCGCTGGTGCACGGCTGCGTGCCCAACATGGCGGCGCTCGCCAACCTGCTGGAGCAGATGTTCTACAGCGGTAAGTGTAACATGCCGCCGCCGCCGCCGCCGCCGCCACCGACCTGCTGCTGGCGCTGGTGCACGGCTGCGTGCCCAACATGGCGGCGCTCGCCAACCTGCTGGAGCAGATGTTCTACAGCGGTAAGTGTAACATGCCGCCGCCGCCGCCGCCGCCGCCACCGACCTGCTGCTGGCGCTGGTGCACGGCTGCGTGCCCAACATGGCGGCGCTCGCCAACCTGCTGGAGCAGATGTTCTACAGCGGTAAGTGTAACATGCCGCCGCCGCCGCCGCCGCCGCCACCGACCTGCTGCTGGCGCTGGTGCACGGCTGCGTGCCCAACATGGCGGCGCTCGCCAACCTGCTGGAGCAGATGTTCTACAGCGGTAAGTGTAACATGCCGCCGCCGCCGCCGCCGCCGCCACCGACCTGCTGCTGGCGCTGGTGCACGGCTGCGTGCCCAACATGGCGGCGCTCGCCAACCTGCTGGAGCAGATGTTCTACAGCGGTAAGTGTAACATGCCGCCGCCGCCGCCGCCGCCGCCACCGACCTGCTGCTGGCGCTGGTGCACGGCTGCGTGCCCAACATGGCGGCGCTCGCCAACCTGCTGGAGCAGATGTTCTACAGCGGTACAAAACACCACTTGTGTTTCAGTCATACAGTTTGGTGATACGCAAGTGACACCAACGCCAATGCCAGGAGTTTTGAATACGGTCAACCGCCGGTGGAACTACGAAAACCGTCTTTAGTGCTACGACATACTGGCGCTGTTTATGTCAATTATTTACCATCGACGTGCCCTTGACTAACGCCTTCTAGTCATGTTTACCATTAAAATTATCGTTTGCTTTTAATATCCGAATTTCGATAATCGGTAAAATTTCGGTAGTTGAATGTGTAACAAACAATTTATTTAACTCTTATTTACAAGTGCCTGAGTGTGAGTTGTTTGAGTGCTGTTCACGAATCAATTTATTTAACTTCTAAAGAATCAACTCTTTGGCCTTTCATGTGACATTAGTCATAAAGATTAGAATACCTTGGGATGGTGCTTATTGCCGTTTTCACTAAAACTGTATGATATCGTTACCAGACAAGAGCATGCCGCTATCGGAGTGGGAGTACATGCCGTGCGTAGGCCCGCGGCCGCCGGCCGGCCTGGTGGGGCTGAAGAACGCCGGCGCTACTTGCTACATGAACTCCGTGTTGCAGCAGCTATACTGCGTGCGGGCTGTACGAGACGCATTACTCACTGTGCAAGGTACCAACAGTTTTTAGACAAAGTACTTGCTTAGGGGCATACTTGTGCTGCAAGATATATTCATGTTGCGTGACACGATACTGATGTCGCGTTGTCTGTAAGCGCCATCGCATTTATATATAGGTGTATAGCACACCTAGATTTATGGTTGAACATTATATTTATAGATTTATCTTTTTATATAAGTATACTTTAGTTAGACGGGTAGAGTATGGGCTAAATTAAAATTAGTTTTGGATAGGCTGTTAATATTACTCCCAATTTTAATGCTTTTATTCATGAAGAAATTTTGTGCAGGTGCTGCTACAGATCCCAATGAAGATTTTTCTGGGGAAAGCCATCATCACAGTCTTGTGGAAAATAATATTGAGGTATGTCTTTCAACTAATGACAGTGTGGTTGTGTGTTTAGTTATGATTAACATTATTGTCATGTAATGTGTTGGCTCGCTAATTACCAGACAATAGATTTTTATTGTTATGAAGTATAATTTGTTACTTCTCCAATTTGAAGAGTGTATTTAATAATGTTATGTTTTTGTGGAAAATTTAAGGAAGACGGATTCGAATCTGTACTTCTAGATGAACCTATGGAATTGAAAGTTTTCGTTTTTTTTTTTCAGAGTAATGTAGACTACAATATCACAATTTTAAAGCAAGTACAAGCAATATTTGCCCATCTACATTACAGTAAGCTTCAGTACTACATCCCTAGGGGACTATGGGCGCATTTTAGGTAAGAATAATTACTCTACCATTTTTCAAATAAATCAATTTGAACAGATTTAATAAGTCTGATTGTTTCTAGGCTTCAGGGGGAACCCGTAAACCTGCGTGAACAACAAGACGCGGTAGAATTTTTTATGTCGCTGGTTGAATCATTAGACGAAGCTTTAAAATCATTAGGTCAAGAGCAGCTCATGGCTAAGACTATGGGGGGAACATATTCTGACCAGAAAATATGTAAGGGCTGCCCACACAGGTAAACAAGAGAACCATTAAAAAACACAAATGTATTGTTATATTAATTCGAGAATATTGGTTAATAATGATTGGTATTGTCAGGTACTGTAAGGAGGAACCGTTCAGTGTAGTGTCACTGGACATCAGGAACATGTCTCGTTTGCAAGAGTCGTTAGAAGCTTATGTACGAGGCGAGTTGCTGGAAGGCGCCGATGCCTATCACTGTGATAAGTGTAATAAAAAGGTTAAAGTCTATCTGTACTTCTGTTTTAAAATATATTTTGTTGAATTGGTTAATTGTGATAAAAAATTATAGAGTTCCCAAGAGTAAAACACGATTTCCTAAATTTCAGGTGGTGACAGTTAAACGTTTATGTCTAAACAAACTACCTCCAGTGTTAGTTATACAGTTAAAGAGGTTCGAATATGATTTTGAGAAAGTATGTGCAATAAAATTCAATGACTACTTCGAATTCCCGCGGGACTTGGACGTGGAACCTTACACAGGTAACTTAATTGAAGAACAATATTGTTTGGTATATACCCTTTTCCTTTTCATAACTTTTCACCTCAATGTGTCAGAAATTGATATCATGCTTATTATGACTATGATATTATTCATTAATGTAATGAATAAAATAGAATAGAATAGAATAGAAAGATGTTTATTTCCCTGGTTCGTATGTTACATTATGGCCACAAGTCGGTGGTATATTCAGCCTGTGGGTGTGTCAGCTACTTACAGTCTACCTATGTTTGTCTGAGAGAGATCTATATAAGTATCGTGTAGTGTGTGCTGTGAGCTTGTTAGTATGTACCGAATAAGTTTAAATGTTAATTTATAATGTTCTTCTATATTGCCCTATCCTATTTACATCTAATTACAATTTATGGGGACGTGGAGCGGTCGTTCGCTTGCTGAGCAGCCGACTCCTGTCTTTTTTTGGTACATAGTTGATTTCACCTAGTCTAGTATTAGTTAGGAGGGGGTTGTGCTGTCCATATCCGAGGTAGGCGACACCAGGGGTCTCTAGATCCTCGATGTGCATTTCGCCGAGTCGGCGCAGCATGTCCTCGTTTAAGTCTTGTGCACGGAGGTGCCATGGATCCCAATCGAGCATATCCCAGAGTAGTGAGGTTTCTAGGCGTCTTGGGAATTGTCCGCTTGTCTTGAGAGCCATTCGATATTGGCGTTCAATTTTTAGTAAGTTGCTCTTACTGTAACGTGAGAGTAGTTGTATTACGCCATAATCCAATATAGGAAGTAGGCAGGCCTGAACGACAGCTAGTTTTACAGTCATATCCGTCTTGGCGTGCCAGTTTATGATAGGGGCTAGCGCGCCGCGTGCCCGTCGCGCCTTCTGCATTACGTAATCCGTCTGTTTGCCCATGGTCATGGTCTTATCTAAGTGTACGCCCAGATATTTTATACTATTTCTATATTTGATTACCTCGTCTTTGATCCGAATGGTTCTGCGGTAGTTTCTCTTGTGAGTAAACATAGTACACTCCGTTTTGTCTACGTTGCATTTTAGCCCCCAGCGCCGGTAGTAGTCGATGATGGTGTCGGCGGCCCAGCCCACGTGGCGTGTCGCGCAGTTCGGGTCGGGAGACCTGTTAAGGATGCACAGGTCATCGGCGTATTGGGAGAGTTTGAGTCCGCTGATAGTGTCCCGTTGGTCCCAAACGTCGTGTACGTATAAATTAAAAATGACCGGGCCCAGAATAGAGCCTTGAGGGACCCCGTGTGGCACCGGTTTTTCGTCGCCATTTGTGGTTCTGAAGCGTCCATAGATTTTGCGACCGCTCAGGTAATTCTCTATTAGTTTAGTTAGTCGGGACGTCAGCTGTTTGAAACTTCGTCAGACCTTCGTGGTTTATTGAGTCGAAGGCCTTCGAAAGGTCCGTCAGGACCATGGCCACACTTTCTCTCGCTTCCAGCGCATCCGTAATGAACTTTAACATTAATGTAATGAGTGAGTATGTATTTATATGTCGCTCTTCTAGATTTTCCGACCTTAGTATTAAATACATGATCAAACTATTTACGGATGAATACTGGTCAAAAAACAATTATGCTGATGGTTGATTTGCCATAGAATCGTTAAGAATATCCTGTAATTAATTGTATGAATCATGTTCAGCATGGGGCCTGGCCCGGGCTGAGGGTGACGCGTCCCTGTGGGAGGGCGGCGAGGAGAAGGCGCAGGACACGCACTACCAGCTCAGCGGCATCGTCGTACACTCCGGGCAAGCCTCCGGCGGCCACTACTATTCATATGTATTACTCAGGTACATACATTATGTTGTATTCTTTTACTGCCATAATTTACATACATACTGTAGATTAATTATTGCAGTTCTTGTATAATATTCATTCAATAATATTGAAATAAAAATGTACTGGAGCAGATGGCTCGTCAGTTTATATAGCTGTTTATAAAAAAAAATGGCTAGTAACCATTTTTTTTTTGTATATTCCTTGTTTAATTTCTGCTCATCCTGCTTGTGAAAGGAGGAAGAAAAAAGCGGTAACCTGTGATGATTGATTGAATCGATTGATCGAACCATGTGTCGTTCGCGACGCGCGTTTTAACAAGTAATCGACGTATAGACAGACTCGGACGATAGAATATTATTATACTGAACAGCCTTTATTTGTGAGGAATAATGATAAAAATAATAATAAATCATATATTTATTAAAGTCTATTAGACATGGTGGTATTTCTTCTGTAATGGACCCAATGGACAAAATAATACGGTGCGATGTATGATCCAATTTTATACTGCATTCATAGGGATAACGGTAGCGAGACTGGGCGGTGGGTAAAATTAGACGACGGCGATGTATCAGAGTGCGGCATGCACGATGACGAGGAAATGAAGGCGCAGTGCTTCGGGGGCGAGTACATGGGCGAAGTAAGTACATAGTTACGACAAAATTATAGCAGGAACTACAAGTACACATCTACCCCTTTATTCATAACTTTTGACACGTATAATTACTATATTGTAATGGAGAAGTGGATGAATGGAGTGCTCATATATTCTAGAATCAAAAGCTCCAAGTATTGATCCTGAATTAGAAATTTGTCAACGATATGTGGAATATTTTAAATGTCGCGTCACGCGTAGGGTTTCCAGAATTTTAGACACACACTATTGGCCGATTATCATTCCTTTTCATGTATTACTCCTTGAAAATCACAGCTTTTTGTTTTGTGGAAAGATATAATTTCACCATTTTGGGTGTACCACATACTGATCAAATGTTATAGTTTTATGAATAAGGGGGTTAGAACACAACCCTGTTGTGCTTGTGACATGGTGACTTTTGTCTATGTTGTAGGTGTTCGATCCTATGTTAAAGAGGGTGTCATACAAACGGCAGAAAAGATGGTGGAACGCGTACATGCTGTTCTACACAAGGAAAGATACAATAGAGTCCCAATCAGTTCTAGAACAATCCATGAAAAATTTGACTATGAAGTAAGTTATAACACCAAACTTAATCAAGCCTATGTTTACCTGACCGGCGTAGGATGTTTTCCTAGGTTCATTTATAATGGTCAGTATAAGCAATAACAAATATATGTTTTATTTCCCAGGGAAAATATTATACCCAGACCGATTTGGCTATCAGTGCGTCGCAGTAATATTGCATTTTCACATAATCAAGACCAATTCAGTCTTGAACATTTCAATTTTATGAAGAAACTTTGTTGCATGCGATTACAAATGTTACCAGGATCTCAAAGTGCCGTATGGGTATGTACCCATTTCATGTATTAAAAAATATTTATTTGCTGTTCTTTCCTTTTATTTTTTTAATGTAAATTATTTCGTTATATAGGGGCCAGAACACGAGGAAATGTCAATGTTAGCAGTACAACTAGCAACAAAATTCTTGTTCCAAGTCGGATTCCGAACGAAAAAGACTCTTCGTGGTCCTGCAGCTGACTGGCATGACATACTGTGTCAACACTTACGATGCTCTCAAGTAGTGAGAGCGTGGTTCGCGACTGATCTCTTCAAACACCCACATAGGTACTTATATGATGAACATTGAAATATGTAAGCCATAAATAAACAACAACAGAAAATTAAAATGTGTTTTGTTTCTCAGATTGTGTGACTACTTGTTATCATGTCCAACGGCTGAAGTGCGAATAGTGTTTATGAAAATTATGGTATTTTTGGCGCATTTCTCAGTTCAAGACCCACCAGGTACGTAAGTTTGGAACTCGTTAATTATTCTAAATTCTTGGGATTTGCAAGTAATTCAATAAAATCTGATAATGATCTTAACACCTGACAAATGTCCCCTTTGTTTTAGTTATTTCTATTTATATACCTATCCATATTTGATTACCTTGATTTGTTTGTAATTGCGATTTATAACTTCAAAAAGTTATAAGGAAGCAATTTACTTCAAAACTGAATCAAAATGTAAAAAAAAAATATATTAATGGAATGTATAGTGTCTGAGTGACAGCACATTGTTATGTGGTCGCGAGCGATCGGCAATGGCATGGGTCCTGCCGATTTTATTATCAAATTAACTACTTCGCAGCCTCTTGTGTACAATTTCAGACGTACACAGTTTTAATACGACAATTGTAAATTTAGACCAGACTCCTATTCTAGTGAGCAACGGCTACGGATCGTGGTGCACGCGCGATGAGGCGCTGTCTCTTTCGGACCAACTGCTTTGCAGTGCGCGCGCTCTCGCCGTGCCGCCGCATACTGACGCGCACACGCATCGACATCTGCCATTATTATTCAATTTGTTCCAAACATATGCCAGCCTCGGCCTCAGCGAGAAACATCAGTTGTTGCGTGTAAGTTACTTCCAATTTTCAAACCTTTGGTCTGAAGAGCATTAAGTAACACAATTCCATTGCTATGGAGTTCGACTGCTTTATATCGTTATCGTGTTGTTTACAATATTATCACTGGATCTACTACTATTTGTGAATACCGGGAGATGAAAGATGGGTAAAATAATATTAATACGATATGTTATTTTCTTTCAGCTAAAACTCCTCGATATCGTATTATCAGTTTGCATGGATGAATCTAACACGTCAATGGGAAAATACCAGTATCCAGAGTCGGCCAAAATTCATCAGGTAAGATAAGATCTACTGACGCTTGAAAGTTGAGGAGCGATTTGAAATGCCTTATAAGTCAAAATATTAACAGCTGGTACACATTCGGTGCTCATTGCGTGTTTACAGTTACAGTATACGGGATTACTTGATTCACAAAAAGCGTCGCGTATACAAAAAAATATAAACTGTACGAGCACGCTCGACAATTTTATGCTGACGCCCGCGATCACTTGTACTTACGTTCATATATTATTACATACACATTATTGTAATAAAGGTTAGTTCAATAAAGCTGCTTGGTGAATACACATGTCGGTATTTCCTTCCACATTTTACATAAGAATTCCCGGTACACATCGCATCTCAGCTGTAGGACTCTACATCTTTTTGGTCCTTCGACGATTATACTTTATACTTTTTTACGATTATACTTCTTAGTCTTGATTAGTCTTCATCATCACTTCATGATGTTCAGCTTCAAGCTGAACATCATGAAGTGATGATGAAGACATTGAAATCCAGGATTGAACAGGTGAAGATGCACCAAGAGACTCTAAATGAGGTGGCAACATCCCACGACACACATCGCTATATCATGTATAGCTTTATGCTCGTACAACCACGTACGAGCCAGGATACTTGCTGCGCGCACAAGGTCGACCAAGCAACCTCGCCGGCGGCGGCGAGTTGTTAGTTATAGATATGTTTCGGAATTAATGTTTTTTATTTACATTGTTTACTTTTACATTTGTTTTACTGTGTGTACATTTTTACATAAGGTCTGCCTTTACATTTTGATTGTTTTTTGCGTGCTTAAAGTCAATCATGTTTTGACTTATTTGATCGGGTGATAGATTTTCTAATATTCGTACGTCGTTGCTCGCCCATTTACGTAGGTTGAATACACCTTGTTTGAGTAGGTGAATTAATTGCCGTTGAGTGGTTGTGGCCTCTTGGATGTCTTTGTTTCCGCCGAGAAGATCGTCGACGTACAGCTGACTGTCTAATGTTTCAGCCGCAAGCGAGTATTGAGCACTATCGTCGTAAATCAGCTGTTTTATTGTGCGCATCGCCAAAAAAGGAGCAGCTTTAGTACCATATGTTACGGTACACAGCTGATACTCTTGGCTCTTGTCTTCCTTGGAATCTCGCCACAGAATCTTCTGTAGATGCTGATCTTGTTCTTGTATTCCGACTTGTCTGTAAAATTTTTCAATGTCCGCGGAATACACAAATTGATACCCCCTCCAGCCTAGGATTAATGCCTGTAAGTCTTGTTGAAGGTTGGGCTCACATTCCATTAGTTCATTTAGACTGTGGCCCGAAGTTGTTTTGTTTGAGGCATTAAACATCACTCGGAGTTTCGTAGTAGTGGAGTCTAATTTCATGACACCGTGGTGTGGAAGATAACAGCTTGGTTCCAGTGGGATAAAACATTGTTTCATGTGATTGAGACGTATGTAGTCAGCCATGAATGCCTTGTAATTTTCGGCAAGAGACTCGTCTCGAACTAGACGTTTTTCCAATTGTCGGAATTGTGCCAATGCCTGTAACTTTGAAGAACCTAACTGTGTCTCGAATCCCTGTTTCATAGGTATTCTGACCTCATATCTGCCGTCAGCTTTCCTTGTTGTTGTAGCTGCGTATAATGTTTCGCAATATTGCTCGTCTGACGTCAGCGTTGTAGACTGTTCGGTTATTTCTTTTGTTTCTCAGTAAGACGAAATGTCTTCCAGGTTGTTAAGCACTGCATGGCATTGAAATGTTGTGGTGTTGCCCAATAGAACCCATCCGACCTTAGTCTGTTGAGCTATTGGCGCATGTATAGGTCCTCGCACTATCCCATCCATGATTATTTGAGCGTAAACTCCAGCGTCCAGTAAAATGTCGACAGGTCTGGAGATGTTGTAATTAGGATCCGCGAGACTGATGTTTTCTAAATGTGGCCACTGTTGGCGCTCAAACGTGTAATTGGGTAAGTTGTTCAGCATTTTTGTCATGACAAGCGCCTCTATGGTGAAGTTGTAGTTTTGTTGTATGGACTCGCAAGTAAGTAGTACGGTTCCATGGCTTTTGTTGTTCGAGATGCCAACTCCTGAGACGATTGCATCTTGTTTACGCCTGTGAAGTCCCAATCTTTGAGCAGCCGATTCCATTATCAAGTTGATTTGGGAACCCTGGTCAAGTAGAGCCCTAAGTTTTGTAGGCATTCCATCTATAGCCATTACATAAAGTTCCACTGTGGCAAGGAGAACTTCGTTCACATTCCCAGCAACGTGATGTGATTTGTGTTGCGCTGCTGTCGGAACGTTTTTAGGTGTCATGTTATTAGCTGGAATTGTATGTTGAGCCCTTTGTTGTATAGCATCATGTAACGTCGTATGATGCTTGTTATTGCACACCTTACAAGTTTTCGTGGAATTGCATTGTTTATCATTGTGGGAGCACATGCAATTCTCACAGACTGTCAATTGTGCAATTGTATTTATTTTGTCTTCTGGTGCCATACTTTGGAATGTTTTACAAGAAACCAAAATGTGGTCTGACTTGCATAACGGACATTTCCTTTCAGATCGAGCATGATAAGCTCTTCCTCTGTTGTTGAACTTCTTAAGTAGATGTTTGGAAGAAAATTCCTTGGTCTCACTATGGTCTTTGTCCTTGGCCTCAGGCTTCGCGGTACCAGCCTTGTTATTTTTCCTGTTGACTGGCTCTAGGGCCGTGAATTTGCTCTCCAAAAATGCCATAAGCTCGTCGAATGAAGGCAGACTGCGTGGAGCTTTTCGACACTCCATGTATGCACTGTAGGTTTCTGCATCCATTTTTTCTGTATTTCGGTATCAGCTCCGAGATTGTGCATCGCGTGAATCGTTTCCAAGGTCGTGTCGTGGAGGCTTTTCAGTTCTTGGGCAGAATGTTTGTGTACAGTCGGCTAGCCTAAGAAGATTTGCATTTGCTTTGTAAACAGCAGCTGTTGGTTGTTGTACCTTCGGGTGAGTATATCCCAGCATGCGTCCTAGTTTTCATCTGAGACGTGGAGATGCTGCACTAGCCGCTCTGCCTCACCTTTCAGTCTGCCCTTGAGGTGCTGCATTTTTTGAGCCTTGCTGAGCATGGGATTGTTGTGGATGGCTTCAGAGTAAAGGTCCACAAAAGTTGGCCATCGAGCGTAGTTGCCATTAAATGCCGGAATCTCCTATTTCGGCATAGTTTGTTGTTGGTGAGATGTATGGCTGAGTTTTTGGTTGAGTTTTTTCTTCATGGCTTCGTAAACTTTTTCATGCTCTGCATACTGCTGTTCATAATCCACTTCCGTACCTATCAATAGATTATCTATTTGCCAATGTAAATCGTCAATAGTTTTCCAGCGCGCCTGTATCATCTGCAGTTTATCTTGTAGTTCCCATTTTTCAGAGATAGTGTTAATGTCGATACCTCGCACGACTCTTGAAAAGGCTCGGAAGTTTATTTGTTGCTGACTAATCAGCTCATCAGTTTTGAACAACATACCTTTCTCCTCCGTGCTGACAGTGGGTTGCTCGTCACCTTGACCTTGACTACTCGTACCTTGTTTAGCCATGGCCTCGGTCTGTGTTATGTTCATCAGCAGAGCACATGTAGCTGTGTAGAGCTCTTTGACGGAGAGGTAAGCTCCAGACTGAATATACTCATGTTTGTTATCACAAAGCACTGTAAGTTTTTTGTGATTGTTGTGTAACTCATCCCACAATTCTTCAAGAGACACTATACGTTTTTTCGCGTACTCAGCATTTTTCCGAATTGCAGGATCTTTCTTGATGTTTGTAGAAATCTTCTTTACAGCTTCAGCGATGATTTGTTGACGTTGTAGTAGCCCTTCCATTGTAGTAGATGTGCAGAAGAAACTAGCAGTCTGTAGTAATCACTGTCACTGATAAAAGAGTATGTAGTAGACTTGTGTATCCACTGGTTTCGTTAGTTCCGCGCGAGCAGATGCCCGTCACCAATATATGCGCCTTCTCAACTTGACTGGTGAGACCCGCTTGTGGGAGGCCAGTCAAACCGATTCGCTATTGGTGAAGACACCTTCTCTCACACTTCACTTAAAGTATCGAAGGACCAAAAAGATGTAGAGCCCTACAGTTGAGGTGCGATGTGTACCGGGAATTCTTATGTATAATGTGGAAGAAAACACCGACATGTGTATTCACCAAGCAGCTTTATTGAACTAACCTTTATTACAATAATGTGTATGTAATAATATATGAACATAAGTACAAGTGATCGCGGGCGTCAGCATAAAATTGTCGAGCGTGCTCGTACATAAACCCTATAGCTACCTAGTGCGCGTTACAAAAGCGTCCAACGTGTCCTTACTTAGGCTCGGTTGAACCAGCATAACTTTAACCATAACTGACGTATTGCTTTATGATTTTGACAGTTTTCCTTTGTAAATTATGACAAAATGACACAGTAACATGTTGGCCCTTACTGAGTTTAATCGTCACGATTCTGCCAAGTGGTTTCATTGAGTCGTGTGTGGATGGTGCAGGTGGTGTGCGCACTCGTGCGGTGCTGTGACGTGAGTGCGCGCTGCCAGTCGGCGGGCGCGGCGGAGGGCGCGGCGCCGCTGCCCAACCCTTACGCCGAGCCGCACGCGCACGCCGCCAAACCGCTGCTGTCGCCCGCCGCCGCCGACGTGCTCTACAACAGGACCGGGTAACACTGCTGCCTTCTTATTCTACGTTGTATACATCTCGTGTTTATTGTTCAGGGATGCCCAACTGGATTCAATCATTACAGTTCGCATAGTTAAAGCAAAATATAAATAGTAGCTAGTAGAGTTCGCCACGCAAGCGTTAATGTGTTTGACAGATTTATTTGTAAACCGTAGCCTAAACTTTTTTACATGACTGATCAAAAAAGGTGTTTTATGTTCTTTAGGGTTCATTTTTATTTATTTTTTATTTACTTATAAGCTTGCGTTTGACCGCCATCTCGCCTGATGCTCATGTATGTTTGTGATTTTCTTTATTGCAGCATAACTTTGCTCAGTTCATGTTGTTTCCTTGAAAAATAAAGGCATTACTTGGCCTTGACATTTATAAAAAAATATTACTATTTATATGATTTCAAAGGACTGGGATGTCATTCGGATGATTGCTAAATAAATATTGCCAGGCGTCTCCTTATGACGAATACAAGGAAGCTTGAAAATCAACAGATTCAGACAACGACGCGGTGAGGCAATGGTCGCGGGTTCAAGCCCCGTTCGTGTCTATAAATTTTTAATGTTTTGAAATTTTTTAATTAATCAGAAAACTGTTTCATTTTTGCATGAATTACCTATGTATGTCTGTTCTCAGAATTATCGCAGATTTTTTGTAATATAATTACATAAAAACAATACATTAAAATTTGTCTCTTATTTGAACGTATAAGTATTCCATAATTCCATTTAATTCCAAAGTTTTAATTTTTAATTTCATCGTTTTTATCTATATTGCAGGACTTACATGAAAAAACTGACTGAAGAATGCTGCGGTTGCGAGGAAGGCATCCGATTGCTGCAGTTCATGTGCTGGGAGCACGCGGGATGGTCGCGTATCGCGCTGGCCGAGCTGCTCTGGCAGATGGCCTACGCTTACTGCCACGAACTGCGGCGCCACTCCGATGCTCTCACCGCCCTGTTACTCATGGAAGATAGCTGGCAACAGCACCGGATTCATAATGTCATCAAGGTGAGATATTATCGTCATACATAATTTGTTGGAAAAAATGATAAAAAAAAAACGATTTATTTCCAAATAAAAAAAGCTTGTACGACCACTTACAGAGTTAACTTTATTTAATATGTCTAAAGAATATAACACAAGAAGTGTGTAAGTAGTGTGATGAACTCTGGTACCCAAGATAAGATTAAACGTGTGTTATGGGTAACAGAGCTCTCCCAATTTTTAATATACATTTACATTGCATCTGGAGTTAGAGTGTGGTTCTAATGTGTCAATCAAAATCATTAAGCGATAAATTAAAACTAAAATACAAACTATACTGTAAGCCTCGAGTGCTTGTGCGTGTGTTTGTATGCGTGTGTGTGTGTGTATGCGCGTGTGTGTATGCGTGTGTGAATGTGTGCATGTATGCGTGCGTATGTGTGTATGCGTCTGTGTGTGTATGTGTGTATGCGTCTGTGTGTGTGTGTGTGCATGCGTTTGTGTATGTGTGTGTATGTGTGCGTTTGCATGCGTGTGTGTATGCGTATGTGTTGTTTGTGTGTGCTTGTGTGTATATTTTACGTTACAGGACCGTCATTTTGATTACGGTTTCAGTCTCATCGTAGTTGAGTGTTAGTAACCACTCAGAAACTTTGATTATGCAAACATGTTTAGTAAGAGGAAATATATTACATCGCTTATTATAGACAAAACTGCCGAGGATATGATAATGCCAAGATAAATGTAGATATAGAGTATATCATAAATTGCATGATGATTGGGCTAAGTTCTTATTATAGGCTCCATGCTTACGCGTCTTTAAGTGTTTTAATAAACTTATCCATTACATAATGTCTTTGTAGTGAACTAGTCTTGTTCTTCGACGTATCTTTTTTTCAACAAGCGCATAAAATTAGATTCGAAGAAATAATGGTCGCGTATGTTCCTCGTCAGGGCGTGTCGGACGAGCGGCCGGGGCTGTTGGAGACGGCGGCGCGCGCTCGCGGACACTACCAGAAGCGCGCGTACGCGTGTGTGAAACTGGTGGTAGGCGTGATGTGCCGCGCGCCGCAGGCCGTGCGCGCCGTGCACGCGCACGCCGACGCGCGCCGGCGCTGGCGGCAACTGCTGGCCTGGCTGCAGGACGAGCTCGACCGCGTAACTATTGCTTCTTTACTTCTATTATCTTGAAGACCGATCGGCCTCAGAATAAGCAATTTTCTTTAAAATTTTTTGAACACGCTAATCTCAGGAACTGCCAGTGGGATTTGAAAAAATATATTTTGTTATAATAGCTAGATTCATGCGGAATAGTTAAGCATTATTAAGCTACACCTCTCAGCTAGTATGAAATATTGATTTATGTTAAAACGGAAGAAAAAGCACTGCCGAACCGCTTTCTCCGCGTGCGCTGGCGTAATGGTTTGGATACGTAAATATAAGGTTCCACAAAAATATCGGTCCTTAGTACATCTATGGGATTGGGATGGAAGGGAGCGCACTCCATCTTTTGCTCCAAGCTAACCTCACCTGCCCGTGGTACATCCTGCTGACCAACGAATGAGACTCTGGCGAACAGATAAATGGTTGTATAACCATTTCGAACCAAAGACGTAGCTAAATGCAACAGATCGGTAATGGGCAGCAGCATCTACGGCGCGAAGCAACGTTCTGCGGTTGCCAACACGCATGGCCAGCTTGGTGATTATGGGCAAACTTCCCCCTATGAAATGTACAACAAAAACACCGGGCCCTTCGTCCCTGGCGAATCTGCTATTCCTGGCTCCGGTAATGGCCACGGTAATTGCGGAGCAGGCGTGCTAAGATTCCCTGAGAGATGCCCGGCTACCACCGCCGACAACGACTGGCCCTGGTCACGCACAACATCTGCACATTCAGGAAGGACGAGAAAATTTTTAGCTGGAAGAGGAAATGAGTAGGTAATACTGGGGCAAATTGGGATTATCCGATGGAGTGATCTGTTCCAAGGTGGTTTTCTCAACCACAAGTCCCTGACTAACAGCATTATTACCATTAATAGTGTTTCAAGCAGGGTTGTATACATAATACTCAGAATATCCAAAAGATAATCGTTGAAGGTCATTCAGGTGTACGCACCCACCTCGACACACCCACATGGTGAAGTAGAAGACTACGTACCAGGACATAAGTAGGGCCAAACATACGTCCGAGACCCACTTTACTGTTGTTATTGGGGACTTCAACGCTAAACTAGGCAACAGAAGCGATGATGAGTTGAGAGCGTTGTCCATATCTAGAAGCTGAGGCTGGCTGATTTTCTGGTGAAAGAGGGACTCTATATGATGAACTCTTTCTTTCAGAAGCCGCCTCACAGGAAATGGACCTGGATGAAACCCAATGGTTTAGCATAGCTGATTAGCAAGTTGAAGTGGTAATGGGCAGGGAACATAGCACGCAGAACTAATGGCAGATGGGCCCGTTAAGGCCGTAACTAGAGTGGAGACCACGTACCGGCAAGCGCAGCGTAGGACGTCCACGTACAAGGTGGACAGACGATCTGATGTGGACAATCTGATGCAAGCCGCTTATAACCGGTCTAATTGGAAATCTACAGGGGAGGCCTATGTTCAGCAGTGGACTTCCTATGGCTGAAATCATGAGCACATCTTAAAAAAAAAACGGTGTACCATATGCCTATCTCTTAAAAATACGCCACAATAATGTATATAGTGAGAAAAAATTTATTAAAAATGATTAGGCATTGCATATTAATCCTTACGAACGAAAGTTACTTCATCATCAAGACAATTTTATGAAGAAAGATTTTGCCCTGTATAGCATGTTCTTTGGACGCATAGTTAAGGAGATAATTGAAAAGGAAAATAATAGGTATGATAACAGTAATATACTCCCAACCGTATTTTGGTCACCGCGGCCTATCTCCATGGAGGTTAGCCAAGTACGCAGGAGATATTATAGTACACAATTGTACGCGCAAACACAGGTGCGCACTCCCTCTTCCTTCACTCACATAGTCCGATGGGACGGCAATCCGACACGACCGTAGAGAGATCGGGCGCAGGACCGATGGGTTTACGTGCTCTCCGAAGCACGGGATGTCACACCACCAACATCCTAACTACAGGCTGTTACTGAGAATTTTCGTGCAGAAAAACCCAATAAGTTTTTGCCCGACCTGGGAATCGAACCCAGGACTTCACGCTCGGCAGCCGCGCTTGCGATTTCTAAACCAACGAGGCAGTCAAATGATGACAGTATTATACAACCAAAGAATAAATGGTTAAAAAAATATATTCACACACGATTCTAAAAAATTACCTTGTTTTGTTATAAACATTAAGATTATTAAATTATATTTTCAATAAAATAAAAGTATAAATTACTGCCCTCGGCAATTTTAATTGAAACACCAACACATCTAATGACGTCACGACTAAGTAAATATCACTCACTGCCGTAGGTGTTACTTGAAATTTTGTTGAAATTACGCGTTTCGATTGATGCCTGCATCGTTAAATTTGTCGATTTGTTTTTTATAGGTGCTTTTAAGACGTGCTAAAGGAAAAACCATTTGGAGATTTTTTGATTATGTGCTATATTTTGTTATAAAAGTAAGAGATTACAAAATAAAATTCAAAAATAACTAATAACCTTCATTTGACCTGAAGTCACTTGCAGTGACAGTCCATGTTCATATTTTATATAATCTGTGGAGGTCATTTGTCATAAAAAGAAATATAATGTTTAAAGAAATTAAATAGCCATTCGTTTCTCATAATTAGAATCGAAAAAAATTATTAATTAAATAATTAACATGAATGTGTGTCACAAAAGTTATTATACAAAAAAAATATAAAAAAAATACTTCTATCTAATAGTCTTTTTCCATTTAATATTGTAACTATAAAAAAAATACCTTATTTTTTTCATGCATTAATTATCTCGAAATCAAATTAAATTGTTTATTCTGTAAATATGTATTTTAAAAACTCTTTAAATAATAAATGGCCCTCTAAGATCTTTTTAAAGGTATCATATAGTGCGCATGGTGGTCTATACCTACGCACTAACCTACCTCGCACTAAGTGTGTTCTTGTTTGGATCATAAATAGTTTGTTAGGTTTTGCTATTGATGTATTTTTGCGCAGGAAGACACCACTTGTTAACTCAGAATTTATTTTTGACACGCGAAATATGTATTAATTTGTTGATTTTCTTCGTTGTGCAATGTTTACCTAATCGTGACGTCATAATCGGACACCATGACACCCACGAAAGTTTTCGCGCTTAAATCAAAGTAGATAGACTAAAATGCAATAATTTGCGTTATAAATTAGTTTATTGACGAAATAATGCGTTTTTCGGAAAAAGTAGGCGTGAATCTACATAATAAATGAAGATTTCGAAATCCGCCATTATGCCTGCGAACGAGCCGTGACCTCCGCTCGACAAGAACCGAGCATTGCCGAGGAGAGATGAATTGTGAATTACTATCTATTTGTTGGTTAGTAATAAGTAGGTAATTTAAATAATACGCGGCTGGAACCGCGGGGCACAGCTAGTATATATTAATTATTAAGTCAAACATGATAATTATCATATGTACATTTTTTTTGCCAATGTCCAATCACTTCACGTATTGTGAATTTAATAATACGGTATTTAAAATTCTTGTAAATCGGTATATTTCTTTTTCTTATCTTTATATGATTTGGAGTTGATCAGCGGGAATGATTTCAGAAGTATGGTCCCGGCGGTTACGGTTCGTACGGCACATGGTCCCCACCTGGTACCTCGAACGAGACCTCGAGCGGATACTTCCTCGAACGAAGCAATTCTGCGAGGAAAACACTCGAAAAGTAAGTCATATACATATTTCGGTAATTATGTAATATTCATCTATATGTATATACCATTCATCCGATTCATAAAAGGTAAGTTGTTATTTTCCTGTCGGCGAAGGTTCGATTAAATAAAATAGCTTTGGAAAAAAGATCTTGCTGCCCCAGCAACTGCGCCCGACACCGCCCGATACATATTGCATATTTATGAATAAAATCAAAAACTCAAGCTATGCGATTCCTTTCTTCAGGGCCTACCAGCTCTGTCCTGAGGAGGAGGACGAAGAAGAGGAAGAGGGACGGGAGGGTGCCGAAGGCTCCGGATCGGGCGACGCTGCCGACGACAGCGCCGACGAGGACGAGCCCGCCGATGACGAGCCGGCGTCGCGCCGACTGGCGCTGGCGCCGGCTGCCGCGCCACCCGCGCCCGCCGCCCCCGCTGGCCCCGCTGGCCCGGCCGGCTCCGCCGCGCCCTCTTCGCCAGCCGCGCCGCCTCAGCCGCCGCAGCCACCGCGCGACCCGCTGCCACCGCTGTGAACGCGGCTCTAGTCCCCGCTCTGCAACCACTTATTTATGTAACTTACATGTTTCGCTTTAAAAGTACCATAGTATTTATTATTTGCCGGTAGGATTCATCGTAGTGCTCTCTCGGTGGTCGAATTTATCGGTCGCTTCGCTTCGTGGCGAAATTTAGGACCTTACTCGCCGCGTCCCGCTCGACCGCCGCGTTGACTGACCGGAGGCGGGAGGTTCCAGTTTCCGTACATCGTTTATAAACGAACGGATAGTCACTTCCCAAGTGTCGGCTCGGAACGTAGTTTGGTCCCCAAATATATTTTTTTTAAGTTCACCGACACTATGAGAAACAATCTCCTCTAGAAGTAAGTTTCTTTATGTATGCAAAATATCTGTAAATGAGTTGTAAATTAACAACATAATATTCTTGACACTAAATGAAATGAACAATATTTGAAGTAATGCTTTTATTAAAATAGTTATTCTGATGCATTTTAAAATAGTGATAGATAGCAATTTTTTACTTTATAGTCCTGATTGATTGAAGGGAATTAGAAAAATATCTTTCACAGTACATATTTCTTAGGGTCGTAAAATAAAAAAGCTAGGTGCTATCAAATAGGGTCACGTGGTTAATTTTGTTTGTGCTTGCTTGCTTACTTCCATGTTTTGTGACAACCTGTTAGCTTTTGATGTTCAATTTTATAACGTAAAACTGCAGTCATATTTAATTGTTCTTTGTATCATTGCTGTCTTACTTAGTAAAGTTTTATAGAATTATATTTCTTTGGATCTGTTAAGGTTGCCGTATTTTACTGAAGTTGTATTACATGATTATGGAAAGGAACATCAATAATATTATAACCTCGGCAATATGACGTAATATCTGCTGAATCTACGAGTACAATGAAATCTAGATTCTATAAAATAAAATATAAATGAATGTATAATCACGTGATTCTCGGCGATTGTCTTGCCTTCAAAGAAGCGATATGTATGTTCATGTTTTTCATGTCGTATTTTGTACCTAAATATTACAATATGACACTAATAAAAAAAACAATACACGTACCTAATAAATTTATAATAATTTCCCGTCAATTAAACTTAATAAACTAAACTTACAGCATCTCATGTTGTGGTCGAACATGCAGAATATATTTGGCTAAGCTCAAATAATTCCAAACAAGTAATTTGATATAGACATCAATATTCGAGTTCATCCAAAATTACTTCACTTAAAAAATGTTATTTAAGTACTATGACGTATTTAAGAACAGTCATTTTATATTAGGTTATATCTGTAGTGGAGCTTTCAAAACTGAGTCATGTTTTAAATTGTGTACACAATGTTTATGAGTGCAGTAAATTAAATGTACATAGTAAAACAAATGATCGAGGCCAGAGAATACATATTGGCCTAACTCTGACTATGTAAACAATGTTTAATATTTCAGTTTTTTATTTGCTAGATGTATTATTATAATAAAATAAACTTAGTTTTAATTCAGTGGAAAGTGTAGATATAGGTATTAACGACTAGTCTAACAGGAAAATGTTGCCACTATGTCAATGTTCTGCTTTGTAATATAATGTTATTTATTTTTATATTTCACGACGGTTGTATAATATTTTCCTTTTTTTCTAGTGGTAAAATTGTTGTAACATCCAGGCTATCAGGCCGTGCACTCGCTCTGCCCGCGCCGCACCTGCCGCGGTCGCAAACCCCTTTTATAGTCACTTATAGCTATTAGCGTTTGCACTTCGCATTCTAGTATTTTACAAATATAAAAACCACCGCGATATTCTGTGAGTATTTTTTTCATACTACTCTTAACGTCAATGAGCCTTCGAATTTGGTCACATAGACCATGTGCCTTATTTTAATTTTATTTGCTCAATGCTTGCACCTGATAGTCTGTATATTGATCTATTAACAAGTTTTAATTTAAAAGACTAATGTCATTCATTTTGCATGTAAACATATTTCGATTATAATTAATAACAAAGTATTTACATGTGATAAAGTTAGAAATAAATTTTACTGCTTCCTAAAACACCAAGCAATGTTTATACGCCAAAGTGAATGATGTACGGTCATGATTTTATTTTGGCTTTAAAAAATTTAAAGGTCGCTTTATATCATGGTTTATGTAATAAAAAATAAATATCCAAAATCACAAGTTGTAATGATTGATATAGTACAGAATAGCATTGTGAATAATTAGATCCCTGGTCGATAAAACGCTGATTGTTGTTAATGTTATTACCAAAGATGGAGTTATAGATAGGGGGGGAGTATGATGGCCCTTTTCTTAATAGCTTAATATTTTGTATCTTTTATAAAATGCAAAGTTAACGATATTATGTTGAAACGAGATAAAATGTGATTGATCTTAGATAGGTGAACTGCTATGATTCGTGTTTAGAAACAAATGAATCTATAACTAATCACATGTAGCAGATGTATGATTCTCAAAACGAGTTTCAAAATCTTGTAAATATCATCAACCGGCAATAAGTCAAATTTAACATGAACTTCATTCTGTTTTGTATTCATAAAATCTTAAATAATAAATAGCAGTGGGCTCCCAATAAATAAGTTTAAAAAGAATGCAATTTTTTAAATTAATATTGAAAATTTTGTAATGTATACCTTGACTTAATACAAACTTAATTTGGCTGATATGTTGGGAAATATTCACTGTATTTCTACGCATGCAATTTTTCACAAGGACAGTGTAAAATATGTATTGTTAGAATTATTATAAGAACAGTTGAGTTTTGTATAACATTTCTATGGCAAATATAACGAAATGGCATTTGACGATTATACAAGAATGCTCAAAAGAGCATTCATACAGATATTATACTATTCAAATCAAGAAATAAATTCATAAAATCTTTTTGGCAGTTTTTATTTATCCAATAACTATAATTTAATTTAGAAGCTAGCGCTCATTACCAGTTGATTACCCGATCGATTGATAAATCTATTAATCTAATAATCATGATTTTCCTACTTTCTATAATTCGAAAAAGGATTTATTTATGGGTGCCCGACCGACTGTATTCCAAATACCAAACGGGTGCGGGATACGGTTTCAGAATGTCCGTCCGTTAAGGATACATTGATGGCTTTTACTTGAACTCCTAGACTAGTAGAGTTTGATTTATTTTAATTTCGGCGCAATTTACACCAAAAAACACCTGGTTTTGTTTTTATTGTTCATGTACAGTAGTAATAATATGTACAAATGTATGTTTAATTGTGAGTTACTTTTGTCCACCATAAAAACCAAAATGGTCACCTTAAAGGTCAAAACCTAAACCGGTTTATTGCAACATATGCAAATGACTTGTTAATAAAAAAAAGTAGTCAAAAATGTATTAAAAAAGTATTCAAAAATGTAATAAAAAAAGTAATCACGATTACGATTACAAACAACAAATTTATGATTAGTAGTACAAACTACTAATCATTAACTAGTTTGATGATGAAAAAAGTAATAATTTCAAGAAATTATTACTGTTATAATCTGTAATCATGTTTACAGAATACAACATGTAATCGTAATGTTAACCGTGAATCTGATTACATTTTGTCCAAGTCTGCTGCTGGCAATACAGTGACTGATTAGGTATCTACATAACGACTTGTAGACATCTGGGTGTGTTTATTTGTGGCAACAAGTAAACTCGGTGGCGTATAATATTGTTATTTAATACTGGCAACATTTGACGGCCTAGTGATCGAGGAACCAGCTGCAGCGCCGCGTGTCGCAGGTTCGATTCCAGTACGGAGAAGTTATTTGTATTGTTACAGGTAATTTTGTTCCGGATCTAAGTATGTGTGCATGTGAGAGTATGTGTCTGTAAACGCACTCACGATACAGGACGTGTGAAATGTTTCTAGCAGCTCATTCATTCGATAACGTCCATTATTATAATCATCAGAAACCTACAATTAGGTATGTTAGGTTACATAAAATATTTTTGTCTAGATTACAAATATTAGATAGGCACCTATGTAATATTTGTAATCTTGACAAATTACTACTACATTTCACTTTGTTCCTGAATCTATTTAGAATGTAAAATTTTACGAACCCTCGCTTATGAATATGGGATAGGTATTTATATGACCTGTGCCCTATCACATAGTATTTATATAGATAAGTGGAACTGCGTGTTATCATTCTCATCCATTTGACGGGAAGTAATGAACAAGTTTAACGCTAGTTTAGTATCAACATAATTAGTAACTACACAAATAATGGATAAATACATAAGTGTAAAGGATATAGAAGAAGCTGCTCTATCTATACTGCCTAGGGCAGCTCGGGACTATTACAAAAGTGGCGCAACAAATGAAAGAACTTTGGCTGAAAATAAACTAGCTTTTGATAGGTACGTATAAGATATATTTTATAAACTGTTATCTATACATGAAGCCTCTAAGGATGGGCGATTCGTTCGAGTCGTGTCGAACTTGGAGCCATGTGTATATTCTTTAAGAGCTATTTTGCAGTCTGTCTATTAACAGGACTAGCATCTAGGTATATATTAAGACTTACCTACCTGTTCTTATTATCAACCATAACAATATAAGCAATTACATTTTATTTACCTATTTCTTACAGGTTACGTATTCGCCCAAAATGCTTAATAGGAGTTAATAGTTGTGATCTTCGTACTAAAGTGTTGGGATACGAAGTCTCTCTTCCCGTTGGTATATCACCAACTGCTATGCAACGGATGGCACACCCCGACGGGGAACTGGCTAATGCAAGAGGTAGAGACTAACCACTAATGAGCAGCTAGGAATAATATTGTTTAAATTGTGACGTCTCAATGAAATTGATAATATAATTTTTTTCTTTTGTTTAGCTGCTGAAGTGGAACGCACTATATTTACTCTTAGTACTATAGCTACAAGTTCTATAGAAGAAGTTGCTAAAGCTGCACCCGACGCTATAAAATGGTTCCAGCTGTATATTTATAACGACAGGTTAATATTTTTCTTTATTAAATCTTAGTTAAGACAGTTCACATTATTTAACAATACTACCTAATCACAATGTCCGTTAAATTTTCAGAGATGTTACCAAAAATTTAGTTCTAAGAGCTGAGAAGGCAGGTTTTAAAGCAATAGCACTCACAGTTGATACGCCACAATTTGGAATAAGACGAGCAGACGTGCGAAATAAGTTTACCTTGCCGCCACATTTGAGGTATACATTTAAATCACAACTTACCAAAACTGTTCTTCAAAGGTAAACCCTACGCCAATCTTCCACTGACACAGACTACCGATTTCTATCTGCGCGCACACTATCGCACTAAGTAAATTAATTAATTTTTCAAAGCAGTGGTTCGTAAAATAGCTCTTATTGCACCGCAGTTCAATACACACGAGAGTTTTTTACTTAAAATATACGCGCTAGGGATGTATGTACGTACGTAGAGCGCATGCACTAACTCAATTATTGCAAAAATGGGGCGTGAAAATGATATCCACGCCATTTTAGTAACAAAATAAAATTATACATATATTCTTTTCCTCGCAAGTATCTTCAAAAACGTCGTATGACACTCGTGAGCATTGATCATTACACTCTCGGTTCCTTTACAATTACAACCCTCGCCTCTGGCTCGACTGCAATCTAGCTTCAGGTATCATAATATAATTATTATTAAAACTATCCTTTTATTTAGATTTTTGTATAATGGTCACACAGGCTTGCGAACTTTGAAGGCGTCTTATCGACTAAGATTCAAAGTACAGAAGGTGGTAGCGGCTTAAATAACTATGTCGAAAAATTATTTGATAAATCCTTGACATGGGATGAAGTGAAGTGGTTAAAAAGGTAATACAGTTATTGTACTTATGTGTATACTCGTGCACTGGCTCTTGTGAGAAAACATAACAATTAAACAACAACCTTTATTATCAGCATTACGACATTACCGATTATAGCAAAAGGAATTCTTCGTGGGGATGATGCTGTGAAAGCAGTCCAAGCTGGTTGTTCAGCTATTTTAGTATCAAATCATGGAGCGCGGCAATTGGATGGCGTACCTGCTACGGTAATATTAATATAATGTATTACATAAATAAATAATGTATAGAACCATATTTCAAAAGGGTGTCTCACACTAGAGATTTGTTTCGTGAGAGCGTTAACAAACAAACGCAACGCAAATACAACCAGACCTGGAACACTTGAATATAAACATTAAATTTTTTCCTTACGGCGGGAACCCATGAAATAAGGCGCAGAAACCAATCTACCACTGCGCTAATCAAACATTAATTTGGTTTATGTACTCCAGATTGAAGCTCTGCCCGAAGTAGTGGAAGCCGTAAGAAACTATAATGTCGAGGTCTATTTGGATGGGGGAGTGTCAACTGGAACTGATGTGTATAAAGCCTTAGCTCTTGGTGCCAAAATGGTAACTTTGTTTATTTCCACTTCTTTCGATTTCAAACAAAACCAATGAATCTGTTTTAATAGTATGTACCTAACTAATATGAGATTTGATCGTTTATTAAATTAGATGTTGTATTACAGGTTTTTGTCGGCCGACCCGCGCTATGGGGTTTAACCGTAGGAGGTCAAGCTGGTGTCGAAAGAATGCTCAATATTTTCCGTACTGAGTTTGAAAGCACTCTTCAAATAGCAGGTCTGCTATTGTTACATGTTACGTCATTTGAAAAGAAATACTTTTGGTTAGATCCTACTAGCCCCTGTATTACAGGGGCTAGTAGGATCTCGGCAAGGAGGTTTGATTTATAAGCATTAATAATCATTGTGAACATATTGTAGGTATATAATTATATATGATAGTCAGATATAATATCATATATAATTATATATGATAGTCAGGTTTGTGAGAAATAGTATAGGCTACACCTCTCAGCTAGCCATAAATGTTGATTTTTGTTATGTAAGTCGGCAGAAAAAGCGCTTCCGAACTGCTTTATCCGCGTGCGCTTGTGGAATGGTTAGTGATACGTAAATACAATGTTCTGAAAAAATATGTTTCCTTAGTAGGTACATATAAAAAAAGGTCTGTGATGCCAATGTCCATCGCAATATTAAGGTATTTTGTGGCAAAAATTTAACGAAAATATACAACTGTTTTAGAGCATTATTAATAGGCATTGCATATTAATCCTTACGAACGAAAGTTACTTCCATCATCGGAACAATTTTATGAAGATAAACTTTGCCTTTTATAGCATGTTATTTTGATGCTCACTTGCGCGTATGAGCCGTGTGTCGCATAACGGAATAAACCCCGGCCGCCCGATGAGAACTGAATATTGGCGAGAAGAACTGTGAATTATTTTCTATTTGTTGGTTAGTACCAAGTAGGTAATGATAATAATATAACTATAAGCGGATGAAACCGCGGGGCACAGCTAGTTTACGCAGATTCGCTTTATAAGTAGGTACCTACTATTGTTTAATTTATTGCTAATACTGACGTAGGTACCTACATCATGTTTTACTACCCATTATGAAATAGCTATTTTTGTTTCCGCAGGCACTCCAACTATCGCTGATATTACAAGAGATATGGTTCGACATGAATCAACATACAGTAAACTATAAGGCAAACAACATCACGTGATTACAGTAATGATATCATTATAATGATGTTTTTTTTAATAACTTAATATTATAATTACCTTGATAACCAATGTTTATGGTTAATTAACTTGTTTTGTTTTATACGCATGTTTGTTTCTATAAAAGGTCCTACTTATAAGTGAAGGTCTTGTGAAGAGGTCAATATGGAAGTGATATATTTATATATTATACCTAAAATATGGAGATCAATATACATATGTTGCGTTGACTTAGAAGATGGATTTTTTCACAGGCTCATGGAACCGTAGACGTATTTGATAATATCAAATATAAAGTTACTATATTAAATGGAAAAAGAATACGGTCGCGAACAGGATTCGATCCTGCGCCTCCCGGATGAATACTCCAGGCGCTCTGACCACTAAGCCATCTCGACCTCTGCTCACCACCGCGAATTCTTCTTCCATATTTTGACACGTCTTATGGCGACGTTATTGCTATCAATTCGAGAGATATTATATATTGCATTGATATATTGCAGTGGTCGAGATGGCTTAGTGGTCAGAGCGCCTGGAGTATTCATGCGGGAGGCGTAGGTTCGAATCCTGTTCGCGACCGTATTCTTTTTCCATTTAATATAGTAACTTTAGAGTTCGCTAAGCATGCGTTAATGCTTTTCAAAGATTTATCTTGAAATATCAAATATATACTTAGGTCTACGGTCAACTTTATACCTTCACGCGTTCCTATGGAAAAGGGTCCTGGCTGACTGTTGGATGGACAACGAAGTGATAATATAACGGTTCCTCTTGACATAGCTAAAACATGAATAACGACTGAAAGGAATTTATTTAGTTTTATAATGAAAACGTCTGTTATTAAATAGGTATGAACAGGGGTGTTCAACAAGAAGATTTAGGGTTTTATTTTATCTAATTATAATTTTCGAGTAGATTTGTATAATGACTTCATTGGACTGCATAGTCCGCGGCAATGTTGCGAGTCAGACTCAGCTCATGACTACTGGGCAAGGGCTCCCTCCGAGCTCGAGAATAATCGGGCAAACCCGAAAAATGCATTTGAGTACTAACTGGTGAACAATATTTAAGAATATGTCTCACGAATATCTTTGTCTTATTAGTTTACAAAGGTGAGCTCAAAATGTAAATAAAGAAGCAAATTTTAATTACTGAATTTTTGAAAAGTAAATTTTAGATACAGATAAACCTTCGAAAAGCATTAACGCATGCATAACGAACTCTAAAGTTACATATTTTGTGGAAAGAAAAATTTGGAGTATTTATCCGGGAGGCGCAGGTTCAAATCCTGCTCACGGCCGTATTTTTCTTTCCACAAAAATTTATATCTTTAAAGATAAGATATTTTAGTTGGGTGCTGTATAATCAAACAACATTTTACTAAATTATTTTATAATTAATTTACGATAGAGATTGTAGAGGACCGCAGGTGTCATGTAATTTTCATTAGGCCACATTGCTCGAGATATTTTCTGAAACGACATTTTTTTAGGTAAATGTATACTATTCTACCAAAAACAATTTGGAATAAGAATTCGGTGTAGTAAGCCAAGGT
Source organism: Xylocampa areola (assembly GCA_935421205.1). NCBI lineage: Eukaryota > Metazoa > Arthropoda > Insecta > Lepidoptera > Noctuidae > Xylocampa > Xylocampa areola. The sequence continues at coordinate 10,524,929 of OW285201.1, read as the reverse complement.
CTAGGTGGCTAGGTGGTCAGAGCCCCTGGTATATTTATCTGGGAGGTGCAGGTTCGAATCATCACGACCGTATTAATCTTTCCACAAAAATTTATAACTTTAGTCGATTATAATTGTTATTGGGAAAAGCGAGATACTAATCTAAACTTAATTAAAGAATACTACATTAAAAGGATTAAATAAGAATTTGGAAAGAAGATCCTATGTTAGGTACCTTAAAGTCGCAGCCGTATAAATTGATACCCAGTTTAAGTTTCCTAATAGTTTGCTTCAAATGGTCATTGTTAGCCAATTTATGCTTTAGTGTTATTGTGTCATTGCATGTATTACAAGAATTGGTCATCTCTAGACTTACACCTTCAAAGCTTTCCTTCGAGTACAAGTCAAATATATCGACATTCGATTTTTTGGTACATTTACTTTCCAAAGCAGCATCTCTCTTGCGCATATAATTTGTGAAGCTATAGCTGCACGACAATGTGTCTTTGTTTGAGGTTTTATTGAAAGAATCAACTTTTGTTTCATGATGATCAGTTTCTGTCTTGGGTCTAAATATGTTTTTAACAGTTTTCACAAGAGTTGTGCACGACGTGTTGATGGCGTCAAAGAACCGCCCACTAAACGATTTGTGTTTGACTTCTTTAACAATTAAGCTTGACTCTAAATTTCTGGCAGCCTTCTTTGTCTCTGTCCGCCGCTTTATTTGATGGTTCCTTATTGATCTTTGATAATATCTACCTGTAATATTATTTTCAAGCTGTTTTCTGTAGTATTCCTTTATAGCAGCTTTTTTAGGGGTGGACACAAAATTTGGCTTAAAATCATTTGTATTTATAGTAGACCGACTTGCGTTTTTTTCTATGAGAGATTCGAAACCAGTATTATTTCGTACATTACTCTCGTTACTCTGTAATTTCCTTCGTTCTATCCTTGGTTCTATCAAATGACTAGGAAATTGTTTAGTACTGGCGAACTTCGACGTAACATCCTTATTACCCAAATGAAGTTTCCGCAAAAAAGAGAAGGATAATTCATTCGTTTTGTTAACTTGTAAATTCTCGTTCTGAATCACATCAGTTAAAATATTCTTTGAAAGAGATTTGTTTACAGTTAAGGTTGTCATCAAGCCTTTATTTGGTTGTGTTATTTCATGTAATGGGATTCCAGCGGCATAGTTATCATGTTTTCTCTGACTTCGGTTAAAGTTAATATCAGTTGGAAAGAAAGTTTTTAAATCTTTGAATTCTTGTTGTGCTCCGCACTCAATAATTTCTCTCATAACATTTTGAAACAATTTGTTAGTATCTGCACTGCATTCTAATTCACGGTTTTGACTAACACGGTTATTTGTAATAAATCTGGAATCGTTAACTTTTTTCAGTTGTTCGCAGTTGATATGTTGATCAGTTGGGCCTTCAGATGATGCTAAAATCGGTATAGAATATATGAAATGTAAATTTCCGCTCAAATTAAAACGTCTGGTCATGTTTTTTTTTACCTTCGACTCTCGACGTATGATAGAAGACTATTGTAGCCCATTGACTCAACTGTAAAACAAAAGGAGATATTTCTCTCACTATTATTATTTTCTACACATCAGACAGCAGTAGATCAAAAGACTACGATACGGTACATTTCTAATAAATAATAGTCTTATAATAAATATATCTTCTATCAAGGTACCCACTTATGTAAATTTATTAAGTAGTTTTTTACATTTGCTTAAATCTAACCTGAGACTGTGGTCCATACAGGTGCAAGAAGTCTCTTAACTGTTGACAAATGTTAGTCTTAACTATAAGTGCCACTGCTCGTGAGGAACTCTGCACTATCGTGGCCAGGAGTTGCATACAAACTTCGTGCTGCAGGAATGATCTGCAATTAATAGTTCAATGTTTTCCCAATTACTTATAAAGGTTATAACTTACACAACAGTCCAATTCTTGCAAAATTATCGAGCAGATGTAGATTTGGTGGGTGTTCAACCAATATTTCACCAATGCAGTTATTAATTAAGCAGTTACCAATGCAGGTAAGTGGTGAGCCTGCTGCACAGATCATCTCCTCGTCTAGTGACCTGTTGACATCAACTGGGCACAGTTCTAAACTCCGGGCTGCTACTGAATTTCCTAACAGAATTTAACGATTGCTTGCCCGCCCCGAGAATAGACCCCAGAACCTCACGGTCCGCCGCCGCGCTTGCGACCAATAGACCAACCAGCAGATGTCGACTAAAGGTATGACGAAATGAATAGGTTGGTGAGAGACAGCATAATCTTATTATATATTTATAAATCTATTTATTAATAGTACCTACCTACCTGATAAGCAAATTGCATAATATGGTTGCAAAGAGCAGTCAACGTTGTTAGCAGCACACTGGAGATTCTGGCCATCGCTCTTGAAATGTTTTCCGGAACATTAAGGTTAGATTTGATTGACTTCCGAACTAAATAAATGAGTTATTTACATACTATTTAAGCTAAAAAGTAATCAGCTAAAAGCCTAACCTTTGAAATAGTGATATGCCGTTACATTCGACAAACAGGTCAATGTTACGGTTATGGTTCTGTAGTAAGCTTTGCAGGACTAGTAAAACTTCGATATTTCTCAGATTGCATCTTTGTACGCACTGCAAAAGAGAATAATTGTTGAATCGACGATTTTGCCGTTAATTACTCTCGCTGCACGTAGGTCTTTACTGCAAGAGTTATCGTCTATCTTCTCGGCGGTCTTGACAATGTGTTCGTCTGTCAGGGGTGAACGTAGTTCGCCTAACGATATCCCACCATCTTCCTCTATCAACAGAGATGGAGGTGAAAAGGACCGCTCATAAAAGATCAGATCAGTCTACATCAGCTTACCTATTCGCTATCTCGGTTGCCAACCGAATTGATGGACACTTTGTAGTACATTGCGTTGTGTGTTACAGCTTGTCTGTAATGAGCAACAATAGTAAAAACCTTACGACGCAATGTACTACAAAGTGTCCATTGATTCGGTTGACAACCGAGATAGCGAATAGGTACGCAGATTCTCCATGCGGTAGACTGTACCGCATGGGCGATCTTTCGCTTGTTCTACTTTCCCTTGGACCACAAGCGGTCACAAGACGCTGTGTGTATAAGGATTCATTTAAGCCATAATTCAAATTTTAATAACAATATTTTTTTCTTAATATACGCCGTTCCAGGAGCAATTTTCGTCTTGCTTGTACTATGGTTATTACAAATAATTTGTTATTTCCATTTAATTCTTAGCTAAAGTGAATGTATTTGACTTATAGGTTAACCCTTTCAAAGGAAATTACCTAATAAATTAGGACCTTAAATAGGTATCCGTGGGCAAACAATTTATTACGTCGTTTCTTTCGTACAGTTGCAATACTAACTTAGCTCATAGCTGGCTAGCGGATGGAGGGCGTGAGAAGGACAGTCCACTCGAGTGTTAAGGGGGTTGTTGACGAGAAATGGTACCGTGAAACAGAAAAGTGATTTTGTGGATATCAAATATAATATTAAATTCGGCGAAAATAACAAAATTATACTTGAGCGTGAATATAGCGATTATTCGATACTGAATGTGGCGGGAAAGTTCGCGGGCGCGGAGCACCCGCTTGCGACCGTTTCCACACGCTGACCAATCAGTGACGCGCGCTCCCGTCGACCCGCCGCAATCCCTTCTAATTCCCGTATGAAACGTAATAATCACTAGGTAGGTACTTAAGACAATAGTAGAACTTTTGAAAATTTATAACTGAAAAACTATAGTAAAATAAAATAACAAACTAAATTGTTTTTTATGTCGTGTGATCGTGTCGTTTACAGGGGCGTCAACGCGCCAGTAGGCAAAAATATACATCTATACTAATATTATAAATAATAACAAACGCGCTTTTCCCTGTGATGCGAACAATTCCCATGTGCGCTATTTACAGCGTACTGTAAAGACACGCATAGAAGAGCAGCGTACCCACTGGTATAAGACGCTGAGCGATCTAGAGACCACTCCTCAATCATTCTGGCACTTATAGAGGAAGTTACAATCCAACGAAGTGGCCACCATACCCCCTCTCACCCACCCCGATAAGAGCATAGCCTTCGATGACATGGCCAAATGCCTGGCCGACAGTTGAGAATCCCAATGCTATCCTAACACCCAACCGGTAGACCAAGCGCACCTCTTCAAGGTTGAAGCGGAAGTCGAACGTACAGCTTCACTCCCACCGTTCGAGGACCCCGATGACCCTCTGCCCCCCGTCTGTCCCGACGAAGTACAAGAGTGACGGATCATTGATCTCAAACCCCGGAAAGCTTAGACATCACGAATAAAGTTATTGAACTTCTCCCCGCCCCGCTCATTATACTAATCACCGCCATCTTCAATGGCGCCATGAGTCACAATATCTCCCCGCAGGCATGGAAAGAAACCACCGTTATAGGTATCCCTAAACCTGGAAAACCCAAATCCGAGCCCACTAGCTACCGACCTATCAGCCTCCTCATTGTTCTCGGTAAAATCTACGAGAAGCTTATATATAAGCGACTCAAGGACTATGCCGAAGTAAAGAGTCTCATCCCTAACGAACAGTTTGGTTTTCGAACCCAACACTCTTGCTTCCAACAAGTTGACCGCATCGTCGAGCACATAAGTGCCGGTTTTCAACGCGGCTGACAGGCATGCTGTTCTTCGACATAGCGAAATCTTTCGACAAAGTCTGGCACAATGGCTTATTATATAAGCTATACCAGCTCGGGAGTGCCTGACCGTCTAGTGCTCATCTGAAGAGACTATCTGTCGAATCGCACCTTCCATTATCGCGTCGAGGGCGCACTATCCGACCCCCACCCTATTCGAGCTGGAGTTTCTCAAGACTCCGTGCTCTGCCCTCTCATCTTCATGCTATTCACTAGCGACATTCCGAAAAACAAAAAGGCCCAGTTAACTCTCTTCGCCGTCGATACAGCCGTATACTACTCTGGTCGTAGCCAAGACTGCATCGCTCTCTCCCTCCAATCCGCTGCCAACACACTAGGCGCTAGGTTCAGGAAATGGAGAATGGAAGTCAATCCCGAAAAAAGTCAAGGCGTCCTCTACTCTAAACGGCATAGAATCAACCCCCCTGACCGATTATCATGTTCGGCAAGCCGATCACCTGGGAGGAGCAAGCCAAATACCTAGGTGTCATTCTAGACAAACATCTTACCTTCGATGAGCACATAGGTAGGCTTCATTTTATCCTGAACGTATGCAGCAAATTGTGCACTTACACCACGTGCATAAGCCCCATCATGACATACGGTTGCGTATTGTTCTCACACGTAAAATCATACCGTCTCCATAGGATGCAGACCCTTCAGAACCATTTCTTTCAAAAGGCCACGGGAGCCCCGTTCTTACGCCCTAAGCCGAGGCTCGTACCCCGCAGGGGATGCCCTTAGCGTGTTGTCGCTTAATTTATAAGTTGAATGCCCTGGCTGGGGGCCTTAAAATTATTAAGGCAACCAAAAGAAAGCAGTCGACGACCTTCTAGGTTGACCTGCGAGATGCCATATACAAAAAAAAGTATCATATGCCAGTGGCGAGAGGGGTGCGCTTGCTAAAACTACTCCAGTACTGATTCCATCCAAGTTAGATAACGTGTTTGTGTTTCAAATTCATCTAAGCCACCGCTTGTGTGGCTTGATCAACACCAGGGTGACTTCTAACTACACGAATTGTGTAAAACAAATTTACACTTGATAGATGTCGTAATAAAAATATATAGTTATTCTATGATGTTTCACCCACTGGCAAATAAAACTTTAAACTGTATTTGCCTCCGACAAGATGGTAGCCGCTAGCCAGTCGAGTCGTATAGTTATATAATACTTGTCGCTAAGCACATAGGTACCTGTGGTCACATTAAGTCTACAAAACAAAAGTCTTCGCTTGTCAGCTTATACCTATTACATAAATTACCTTTAGTAAAAATTTTAAATGATATACCATTGGAATCAGATGCCTGCAGTAGCTTTGATTAGCTTCGGCACCACGACATGCTTCAGCAAGACTTCGGCAAAGCGACCGCCACGCATCCTGATTCTGAAAATATTCATCAAGTCTTCAATTTATCCTACTACGTGGCTCGTGGTGTTTGGTATAAAAATAAGACTTAAAACGTTTTCTTCCTAAGTTGGGCCACTTTAATAATTACTACCTGAAGCTACTTAGGTCTTATGGCTAAGCTCATGACTAAGGGCTCCGTTTAAGTTCGAAACTAGTCGGGCAATTCCGAAGAATGCAAGTTTTATTACTTTATTTTTATAGTTATATGGGTCCACTATTGATCTCGATTCCGACCGATGCAAAACTATAAAACTAAAGAATTCAACATGCATGATATACAGTCACTGCCACGACAATATATCAGTTACGCCCGGCCGATTTTATCTATGAGTTAGGTAAATCACTTTACTATAGAAATACCTACAACTAATATCTACATCTCTGCAAAAGAATACTGCGGTATAGCACCGCAGTGTTCTATTGGAGAGATGTAGGTAATGAAATGATGTGAAATTATTTATATATGTATGTGTCATATAAATCATCATAAATTGTTACTAAATTATAGTTTCGAGGGTTGTAGTTTATATTTTAGGACCAGGTTTTGAATTACCATCATACAACTGGTAAATAGATCACACATGGCAGCCAAACACCCGCTACTTCTAATCATATTCCTTGCATACGCAACCAAACACTTTTTCTTACGACTGCCTTCTTCGTCGACATACAACATGGCCGAAAGAAAGTTAAAAGCGACGGTAGTTTTCCTTGGAGGACAGCTTGCTAAGACTTGGCAGACTTTTTCATACATGGGGTTGTATGTGACGACTGCTTCAAGATATGTATCCTGAAATACGTAAGCCAGCTAAAAGTTATAATATAGACAGTGATCCCTGATGTCTTATAAAAATGTCGCGCGATGTTATTTAGTGACATAGAAATTTAAAAATGACAAACTTATATGATTTAAACACAAAAAAAAAGTGATAAATACTCATTTTACCGAACTACAAAACTACAGACTTCAAACATGTTGTAGTATATATGTATGTAGGTATACTATATTTATTTTGCAATCGGTCAAAAAGACAAAGACTTTATAAAGTAATTATTATTGATATTACGTTCAACATCACACTTGCAGATAAGATTGAAAATATTTTAACTTGGATGTCGATGTCGTTACATATATTCAATATTTCCAGTAAACCTAGTAGATTGAACGTGTTCCCATTTTTTATCGAAGAAATCACATCCTGGAACACAACGTTGACATGGTTATGTTCTTCTATGTCTTAAATCACTGCTATTATGTAAAAATAATAATTTGATATTAGAGAGCATATAAATTTAACGTATAACATTTTGCTTGTTCATTTGTATAAATTATTTGGGTAGGTAATAAAATTGATTCCATGTCTGCCACAATGGGGACAGACGTAATTATTTAAATAATAAATGGCTAAATTATGTATGAAATATGAAATAGATAATTTAGCATGTATGATTTACAGTGCCCTAACTGGGTTCATGTTGTGTACGTAATAGAAAATATTGTAACAGCATTTATACCACACGAGTGCAATAAATAAACAAATATGTTCTTAAAAAAAACTTAAAACAGTAGGTACATACTTAAAACAAGAAGGAATTAGAGCCGTTAACTTACTTTCAATATTACAAACTGGTTACTTTTCTTATCATCCATTATTGTACACAATAGATCATTTGTAACCATAAAAAAATCTGTTACCTAAATTTATCTGCAGAAGAAAAAGTACCCAAATCTAAACAAAAGTTCTACTTTAATATTTAGCATTTTAGCGCATTTAGACCTTACCGCCAAATAATAATTTTTTAACTTGTCCTTACCATAGATATTTTTTTTTTTTTTTTTTTTTCCTTCGCCCTAATCGGGCAGGCTAAGGTCTTAGACCATACCGCCTCGTCTTCAGTGTTCTTGAATAAAAGTAAGGCCAAAGCCTCGTCTTCAGTTACTTCCTTCTTGTATTAATCAAGTATAAAAAGTTATTGCAGTTATTGCCCCAGTAAAACGGTGGAAATTTTACTGAGTCTTCGATGGAGTTTAGGAGTGAACACAAAAAGTCATGATTTTCAATTGTATACAATTTGCCCACACTTGCACACCTTCATGAACACATAATGGTTAATTATCCACCATAATTACACATTATACTTCGGAGAAACACAAGTTTTGGAAAACAATATAAAATCGACAACGTGCACTTTACATTTTCCCGCCTAAACCCTTACCATAGATAAAGTATATATATAAACTAGATTCTATTTTTTAAATAATAGCTCTTCCAAAGCGCAGTGTATGGTACCGAAGCTAGTGGTACTTTCACAAATTAGAAAGTTATAATTATTGTGAATAGACGACGGCCGACAAAAACGAGTCCTAGTTACTTTAATTAAGGACTCTACAACCGAGCGGGATTTTGACAATGGCTCTTCTGTGAGAGTACTAGGGCGGAAGTACTTTTATTCTGTCAGTGTGTAGTAACCTGTAGCGGTCTGGGTCAAAGAGTATATAATCACTACGTTCTAGTCTGGGTGCGCACACACCGACACAAATATCCTACACAGTGCCAGATTTATATTTTTTATGACTGTAGGCCACTTCATCTCTGCCGCCCCATGTACTTTTTTAATATAATTATTTTCTATTGATAATATTCTATTGATAGATAATTTGTCAAATTAAGATCTATGACAGCCGTTACGGGTAGTCAGAGGCTTAAAAGTCTGACAACCAGTCATACCACGAGATATCGTGTTACCCAGTAACTGGGTTGTGGAGGTCAGATAGGCAGTCGCTCCATGTAAAATACTGGTATTAAGCTGCATCCGGTTTGACTGGAAGCCGACCCCAATGTAATTGGGAAAAGGCTAGGCAGATGTTTTTTTTCTATTGATAATAAGGAAGGCACCAAAGTTAAATAAACGAATGAATTAGTCATTATGCAAAAGCGTAAAAGGAAACAATAATTAAAATTTTTGCTTAATAATCATCTATAATATCATCATAGTTTATGGTGTTCATTATCTCTGCTTCTACGTAGAGAAGAGCTGAAGAATTTTTTTTTTCTTGAGACAATGAAGACCTTTGATAATTTTTCACGCGTTTTAAACAGGAAATACTCCTTTCCACAGAAAACAAAAAAAAAGAAACAAAAATTACCATGATCATTTTAACTTTAGCCCGGTTAGTGGAGTGTTATAGAAGAATAACATCAGAACCTGGCGCATGGATAACATTTGGTGTGACATAGCTTCTCCTCCTCTATATAATTGGTATAATATTTCACGAGAGACTGGGCTTTTTCTGTAACTCTGTGTTGAAAGTTGAGTCATTTTTGTTAAAAATGATTTTTTTTCTTTAAAGTTTAAGTAAGCATTATGCCTTCTCTGTATTTCAGCCCTCGGTCTATCAAGGAAGACCAAAAAGGTGTTCACTCTGAAATAATTTCTGGAGCCGGAGGGTATTTCAGGTTCATCATTCGATGTTTCACCGGGCGCAGGCGGCTCGGTGAGAGCGGGCGGGAAGCGGAGGTGGTTACGTTGAGCCACTGCCACCCGCCGCTCTCATCCATCACTCACGCAGTAATATAGATAAAATAGGTACAATGACAGTAGATACGTAGTATTGATAATTTCTATAGGGATTATTAAAAAAAACCATGAGAAAACCAGTGAACTTCTTTGACTTTTATCCTCTGAAATCTGCCGCGGCCTATACGGCCTATTGACAAGTCCAGGACTGATCCTACAGCACACTTATTAAAAAAAAAGTATATTGTGTCTGGTTATTAGCAAGTCAAAAGAATTTACGACACAACGACTAATTCCAAATAGTAATCTGAGGTTCCAGTGCGAGCCCTCTATATGTACAAAATGACCGCCTATTTTGTTAAAGAGGTGCAGCTCAACAATTCAAGTTTTTGGATCTGAATAATTGTACAGGCCCAGGAGTTTTTATTACTAAAGGCGACCCGCGCCAGCTTCGCACGGATAGCACCAAACCGTTAGCATCACTAAGTAGTCTGTGGATAGCACTAATATACTTATACAGCCGAATGATTTGTGGTCGATGAATGGAGACGGTGATGTGACATAGTTTTAGTCGATATCTATGGCTGTATGAAAAAATTAACATTTATGTACTACGGCGTGGACAGCGACTTTCTATCCTACCCCAGCTGATTAAACCTAATAATTAAACATAATCGGTATGTAAAACAGCAGATGTACTGATTACTAAATATTAAAATCTATGTGGTAAGAGACGCACTAAAAAAGGCTAATTCAGACAACCGTCAACGACATCTAGTCTACCCTCACGTGTCTGTCCTTTCGGATTGCGCACCTCGAGATGCTTCTCAAGCTAACGCCTTACATAACGCAAATGTTCCCGGTTCCCGAGCCAGCATCCTAGCCTGTCACCCAGCGCGTCGCTGCTCCTGCTTCGGTAGATTATTTTGATTCTGTGATATTTTCTAAGATATTCACCTAAGTTAAATGGTGTAAAGGGCAGTTTTGCTCTAAATTTAATACCTAAGACAGATGACATATTTATTTAGATATGGATTGATACAGTGTTTGTAAAAGCACCTTCTAAAATAAAGCATTCAAGAGACCACATTTGGGAAACAACCTTTTAAGATAGACATATGCTATCGAAGCTTTTTTTGGACTGCAGGTTCCTCAATAGAAATCTGAAATTGGCTACGGATATAAACCACCACTCCCTCACTCTGCGTCTTATGTCGGCTAGTAGCAGCGCAAGCATGGATTGACGGTAGGGTGGATGACTTGAACAGCCAACATTCAGTAAGTTTTATTAAATCCCAAGATGTTCTACTTCTTTCAAGGAGCGTAGTTAGGCCATCAAAGTTCTTGGTTAAGCTTCTTATGTTTTGGTATAAAACGAGAGAACCTTACAGTGTGATCTAGAAATTAAGTGACAATCTTCTAACATACAAGTCGTAGATTCTACCACCGAGACACCGTCGAAAATTATCGAAGTTTAGAATTAGGGATAATTAACGTTAAACTATCAAGACACAAATTTAAGGCAATATCGGTGTTAGTACCGGTTAAAATGGCATAAAATAATATTAATACAGTAAATATGCATGTAAGATGTGGACAGAAAAATTATATTAAAAAAGAGATTGTTGTAACTCCTAACGACTAATGTTGTGTATGTATGCAAGGACGTGTGATTGAGTGTAATTGAATATGTGTGAGTTGAATTCTGTGTAAGACATAATGCTTACAGGATAACGTTAAGATATAAACAATAATAAAAACATAACAAAACTAACAAATTGTTGAGTAACTTAATTAGGAGGCTTGAGACATAAGTTTATGTATATAATTTTCGGAGTTTACACAAAACGGAGTGGAACTGGCAGTCTTTTTTATATATATTTTTTTACTTAAGGACCTTTTAACCGAGATAAGTGGAGGAGGGTAGGGAAACATTTTCACTGCAGTGGGACGATAGAGGTTGAATAAATGTCATAAAAATAGATACTTGCTCCACTCAGTCTAACTTAGTAATTACATGTCTATTGTGAATTTAGTCTCATAAATAAATAAATCGTATCTAACCCTCAGAATACAGACTGTATTCTGAGACCTAACCTAATATATATCGTGACTTTAGAGAATTCTGATCAGGGTGTACAATCTTCGAACAAGTGAGTAGGAAACTGGACAATTATAAATCGACAAAATATAGTAGGTCATTTAAATATACCATTGTCGTATGGCAATCATTCTTTTGCAATTTGGTAGGGTTATATCAATATTTTTTTGCCTTCGTAAATCAATAGATGGCGCTTAATGTTAATTTAGAACAGATCTCAAATATGTAAGGAAGTATTTTGTAAAAGTGAACTTGAATTTATTAAATATCGGGAATATGCTGGTCAGAACTGGTTTTGCAGTCCCAGTTACTCATTCATAAAATGCACATCTGAATTACAAGACATTTATGATGACATATTAAAAGCAAACATATCATTAAATAATTTAAAACAATTTATAAAAGTAATAATATTTGTACATATTAGTTTCGACTTCCTGCATTGCCAAATCCATAAAGAAAACTTGATAGATTTAAGATTAATTTTTATCCCGATTTTTTATTCGCCATTATTGCAAAGTTTAAATAAAATATTATGCGGAAAGAAGGACTGTGACGATGATAAGGACAGCAATCAATTAAAGGCAAAAAAATGTATTATGTGATTAAAGATAAATCTTTGAAAAGCATTAATTTCATTTCATTATATTCCAAATTATTCATAAGATATAAGCAATAAAAAAATTAACGGAACAATATATTAGAATCGGTTGAATCACGTATTTTTAAATCTTTGTTGTTTGAACCCTAAGTAGATACCTATATCTACCTTATCAATGCACCCGTCATATATAAACATATGTATATGCATGTCGGAGTCCTATCGTTTACAGCAATAAAAGAGCGGACTGTATAAATATAGAGTAGTTATAATAAAAAACAAAGATAGATCAAACGGTGGCCGATCCTGCTACGTGACCGTCGCGGAAAATCGTCGTAGAGAGGTTGCGCGCCAAAACGGGGAAAAGAGCCGCAGCCGGCACGTCGCTTCCCACCCCCGCGCACCCCTCAGGCTGCGCGGGTAGTCAGCGCGGCCCGCGTTGTCCCGCGCCGTGGCATGATCAGAGCGTAGACAATGCAGTTGTGCATTCGTAAAACTATAGATGGCGTCTGTGTGCCCTGTTTCCTAAATTAAAAGCGAGAGAGGTCTCTATTTCCTATATTATAAAGTACTCTGTGGTCCTATCGTTTACAACAATAAAAGAGCGGACTGTATAAATATAGAGTAATTATAATAAAAAACAAAGATAGATCAAACGGCGCCCGATCGTGCTACGTGACCGTCGCGGAAAATCGTCGAGAGGTTGCGCGCCAAAACGGGGAAAAGAGCCGCAGCCGCCGCGTCGCTTCCCACCCCCGCGCACTTTTCAGGCCCGCGGTAGTCAGCGCGGCCCGCGTTGTCCCGCGGCGTGGCATGATCCGAGCGTAGACAATGCAGTAAGTAGTGCATTCGTAAAATTATAGTTATATTAAAAAGTACTCTGTGATTCTGATTCACAATAAAATTGCGTGTGTACAGCACGTAGACATATATCCTATACATCATTATTATATATGTGGGCTAATAAAAATAAAATATAGTTTTAATAAAATAAAATCTGCTTAAATGTCTATTTTATGTACTTATTTATATGTTATATGATGGTGATGAATTTATATATTCCCCCTTTCCCTTGGTATGGCTCTTAACCGGCTAAATCTGCTAAATGTCAAAATGGCCATTACCGTACCCCGCCCCTTTTCAACTTTAATATAAACAACGATTTCTCAATATTCTATTAATTAAGAATCTTATACAACATATTACATTATCGTAATCTGTATGAAATTTCTGCTTTTTTAAAAATAAGTTTCGAATCTTTTGATTAAAAATAAAATAAATAATTAGAAAGGGAAATTGGAAAATGTATTATTATTATTATTATATTAAAAATAAATTATTTTCAAATAAAACTCTAATTTTTTCGTAAAAGTACTATTCATTTCTATAGTTTATGAACCCAACTACACGATTAAATAATAAAAAAGAGGATAATTACATCAAAACATTTACAAAAGAAAATAAAAAATTCGCGAAAATGCCGGTTAATTCACACGGAATATTCGGAAAATTTTGTGTGACTTATCGCGCCTCTATTGTGGGTAATGTTGGTAATAGTCAGGGTGTACAATCTTCGAATAAGTGAGTAGGAAACTGGATAATTATAAATCGACAAAATGAAGTAGGTCATTTAAATATACCATTGTCGTATGGCAATCATTCTTTTGCAATTTGGTAGGGTTATATCAATATTTTTTTGCCTTCGTAAATCAATAGATGGCGCTTAATGCTATTTTGCAACAGATATCTCAAATATGTAAGGAAGTATTTTGTAAAAGTGAACTTGAATTTATTAAATATCGGGAATATGCTGGTCGGAACTGGGTTTGAAGTCCCATTTACTCATTCATAAAATGCACATCCGAATTACAAGACATTTAAGATGACATATTAAAAGCAAATATATCATTAAATTATTTAAAACAATTTATAAAAGTAATAATATTTCTACATATTAGTTTCGACTTCATGCATTGCCAAATCCATAAAGAAAACTTGATAGATTTAAGATTAATTTGTAAGCCGATTTTTTACTCACATGCAAAATTTTAATAAAATATTATGCGGAAAGGACTGTGACGATGATAAGGACAGCAATCAATTAAAGGCAAAAAAAAATATTACGTGATTAAAGATAAATCTTTGAAAAGCATTAATTTCATTTCATTATATTCCAAATTATTCATAAGATATGAGCAATAAAAAAAATTATGGAACAATTTAATAGAATCGGTTGAATCACGTATTTTTAAATCTTTGTTGTTTGAACCCTAAGTAGATACCTATATCTACCTTATCAATGCACCCGTTATATATAAACATATGTATATGCATGTCGGAGTCCTATCGTTTACAGCAATAAAAGAGCGGACTGTATAAATATAGAGTAGTTATAATAAAAAACAAAGATAGATCAAACGGCGGCCGATCGTGCTACGTGACCGTCGCGGAAAATCGTCGTAGAGAGAGGTTACGCGCCAAAACGGGGAAAAGAGCCGCAGCCGCCGCGCCGTGGCATGATCCGAGCGTAGACAATGCAGTTGTGCATTCGTAAAACTATAGATGGCATCTGTGTGCCCTGTTTCCTAAATTGAAAGCGAGAGAGGTCTCTATTTCCTATATTATAAAGTACTCTGTGGTAATAGTGAATATTATATTGCCAGCCCTGTTATTCCTGATTAAATTAACACTAGAATATACACTACGTATTTTCGTAACCGTTTTGCTACTTCCTGTCTCTTGCCTTCCCAAGGTAAGTGACAGACAACGGAAATTTTTGACCTTGCTGTGGCACAGGAAGTGACAGACCAGGGGTTAATACTTATAAAATAAACTAGCACAGTTGAATAAATGCTTAGACTAGTTCAACCCAGTACTGTCAAATTTGAAATAGGAACCACCAGGTCTCGTAAAATACCAAACCTTCGGATCTGTTCTAGTCATTGATAAGAGAAGAGAGAGAGTCTCTTCTCTAATCAAAGTTTGTAGTAAATACGCTCATCTCTATTCTCTATTGTGTACTATGACCAAAGAATAGGTAGAGGACATTAACTAAACAATAAATTGTTGCCCCAAATAATAAACTAAAATGGCGCAGGACCCGCCAATTACCTAATGCTGCTCATGGCAGTTAATAAATTGTTAATCGTTTTTATTACACCGATCAAATCGATTAATCGTTATCATAAGGGTCACCTTGTTTTAAGTATCCAATTGAATCTTATATGACCACTGTTCTTGGAGTTCCGGAATCTTTGGGAATCTTAAATAAAAACATTTACATATTATGTACTAACAACACAAATGTAATAAAATAGTGAACATTTATTCGTTTCGCCGTTGTTGTTCGTCCCAGGTTAAATTTATTCAAGATTATATATCTGCCTAGCCTTTTCCCAATTACACTGGGGTCGGCTTCCAGTCAAACCGGATGCAGCTTAATGCTAATCCAAGATTGTCCATGCAAATATCTTCTACATCACCTTAATTGGCAGTAGTTGATGTTGTTGTCGAATTATATTGTTCTTGATTATTTTTCTCATGTCGAATTACGACACGTTCGATAATCCAACTGCAAATTTAAGTTTGTAATTGTATTTTTTTATGATATAGCTACAAATTCACGATTTTATATACCTCCACCAGTTCCTGAAAAGACAGGTCTTCGCTAAGCGACAAAACCCGTCAAATAAACTAAATAAAAAAAAAAACAGACAGTCAAACAATTTTGAGAAACGGAACCCAAAGGACACAATGTTTTCTCAATATTGTCAAGCCATAAAATCTTGTCTTTATGAATTTGTGAAAAGATGCGCGTGGCCATGGTAATGGCCGCTCGTATTTTAGAAGATTTAGCCGGTTAGGAGCCATGACAGGCCATATGATATGGGTGTAAGTAATGCAAGTTTCGTAATTTACCTTAGGAACCCTTGTTGGAATAGTCTTGTCTTGAAGTCTTATATCCAGAGTTCTATTAATACAGAATTTCAAAATGTAGAGGACATGCAGCTGTTTTATTGAGGCTGGTATCAATATTCTCTTGATCCAATGATTCTTATTATATCCTTTTCCTAAACTTCATTTTTCGTTACTTAATTTTTTTTCGGTAATTTGGAAATTCGGAAAAAATTTAGAAAAACAAAATCGAAACCGTTGTTTAAATCAGTAGCACAACACTAAATTATTCTGTAAACAGTGTGTAATAAACAAACCCAGAATAAAGAAACGTACCTTTAAAAACTTAATAAAATGGTATTCACTGATGACATAACAGTAATAAATATTAATTGAATCTAAAATTTGGTCAAATATATGAAGGAAATTTGTGAATATATGAATGTTTAACGACTTACTTGTGCATAGATATAGGAGGCACTTTTTTAATATATTTAGAACCACAGCCGTTCACACAACACTTAGGCATAATTGCGTTTATCAAACGCAGCTTCACAGTTAAATTCTCAGCACTCAAGATGTTTTAAACAAAGAACATCGTATTAATAAGTGTCACGATAACGCCAAATGACACTTTACGTACACTATCAAAAGTACTCAGAAAGAGAAACTAAAATGGCGAACCGGCCGGTGGGCCAGTCATATGTGACGTCATATTTATTATTTGCACTTTCAGGAAACTGTCAAAATAAGGTTTTCTCATTTTACACTAGTAGAATCACATAGACATGCGCAAAATGTGTCGGTGAAAAGAATTGAATGAAGTATATCTTTTCGCTCAACGAAGTAGTCCAGTCATTTAGTTCAGTACTTCATTTAGTTCAGCAGATCAGAACGAGTCCATGAGATGAGATATCAAGCTCGCATAGAGTGATTTAGTTACGAAAAATTATGCACTTCACTTAGTTCACTTTTTTATACATAAATCTATACTCCTTCATACTTTATACAGGCTTAGGACTGTCAACCATAAATATGAATGTAAGTTAAAAAGTGCAGATCTGGTACCTAGTTTCGACTAAGTTTGGTAGGTCGTCATTGTGTGTATTAAGCTGGACGAGCCACGACATGACACGAATGTGTTTGTGGAAGTGCGCCGGCCGCCGATGGCTGAGCAGTTGACGTAACGCGAGCGTAAAGAAAGACTGAACTACAACTGAACTAAATGAAGTAAAGACACATTCGAATGACTATTGAATGAGAGATATATTTATTTTGCGAAATGAAGTAGTCCATTTCCTTCAATCGTTCGCGAACTACCCATCTCTAGAATCACATAAGTTAAAAAGAGCAGCATATAGTTTTTCTATTACTGTATCGTATTATATTTCTAGCGTAATGTTTATATATATAGATTAATACAGCACATCCTTGATCCTTTACTCCTTCTTTAATCATTGATTTTGTATGACTAAATGACATAAACTACTAATATCTAATCTGTGATAAACTCAAAAATCGCATTATCGCATACCAGAAGATACATATATTAATAATCTGTGACACACCAGTAGCGTACAGTAATATTTTACTGTTTATGTTTTGTGCGGGTTTAGTAATTTATAACTTAAACGTACATTCGAATGTTCCAAATAAATTTCCTACCTACTGTACGTACCTTGTGGTTCTAATAAATCGTGCAATAAGTATGGATGTCGGTGAATTGCTGTCATTTAAGGTATTTTTTTTTTGAGATTTTGAATATAAGTTTTGGTAAATCCAGACAATTACATAAGTATTTAATTTCTTATAAAAACCCATAGTTATCGTACTATAACTATGAGGCACTGATTCACGCTAGTGTTTAAAACATTTATTTACAAACTTACAGCCCACACCAACGCCTAAAAGACCAAATGAAGATGACAGTGGAGACTCTGATGATGAGGGGGCAAAGGCATCAAAAATGCGACGCATGGCAAGGTCTAAAACAGATTATTTGTTACTACCATTAAGTACAACTCTGCCCAAAGAACCTACTATAACTGAAAAGGAAAGAGAGGATATTCTTAGATTTGTTGAGACTGAAGCAACAGAGGTGAGTTTTTATAATTTTGTCATATTATCAATACACATAACCTTGCTAATCCACAAGAATCTGTATATAGAAGACTGGTCAGACATAGACAATCATTAACCCACAACCCAAAAAGCGACAGCACAAGTTATTCAAGTTGAAAAATCTGGTTTATTTGTAAGCGTGGCTGCTGTTGGCAAAAAGTATTTTGTATTAGGAAATTCTCTGTAGGAGCCTGGAGTTTAAGAATGTGTCAGGTAGATTACAGTCCCTCAGCCTCTATTAGTTAGGGCCTATTAATAATATCAGTAAAATTTGGGTGCACTACAATTAATCCAGCACAATTTAATTTGCAGTTAATTTAATATCATACAAGAGCAATGCCCTTTTAGCATATACAGATAAATCTTTCCGATGCATTTCGAGTGTAGTCTAGTTTAACTCGGCTAGTAAATACTACTAAAAAAGTAGTGTTTAAGATAATTATACTTTTAGTTGATTGATGTCTGTTTATTGGCAGAGATAAGATGCTGTCCAATTTAACATTTGTGGGGCTTTCATAGGTTGTGCTCAGTCAGGCAGGTGATGGCTAAAAGCATTTTCATGTGTTTGTCTCCATACTCTGAAAGCCATGTTATGATTAAAATAAGTCTGACACTAGGTTGACTCTTAAGAGTCTTAACCCTACGCAAGAAGAAAATTTACTGTATAATTATACAGTAAATTTTCCTGAAGTGAAAATATTTAAAATATTTTTCCAAAAAACTATTAATATTGCTCTCCAACTAAGCTATCAGGACGCTTGTTCACATCTATATTTGAAGACCTTCATCAGATCATAATGATTTGTATACTTAAATCTTCCCTGAAAAATATGTACTTCAATAACAAGAACCCCATTAAAATCGGATCAGTAGTTTTATAAAACATATAAGTATACATATGGGTCGAATACAAATACTTATTACTACTATTCCTTTTTTGAAGTTTGTTAAAGTTGTGGGTTTGAAGCCCGTTCCTGTCTACTATATTTCAATATTTCTTAAAAAAAATATAATTAATAATTATCATGCTTCAATTGTTATTATTTGTGATGATTATCAAGTATAATTAACTCAACTTACACTTTCTGATACTGTTTGCACATAACCTTTGTTTTGTTGCGTAGTTATTTTAAAACTATGATGTCTCCTAAGATATTCATTGAAATCAAATGATGTGAAAGGCAATTTCGTTACAATAATGGATAAGCATTAATAACATGTTTATAAAAACACCTTCACAAATAATGCATTATTTTAGAACAAATTTGATAACCATAACAGAGGTTATAGTGAGTCAACCTTAAAAGATATACATTGATGACATGTTGATGAGGACTTTTTTTTTACTTTGAAAGGGGACAATTCTCTCATACATGATTTTTGCTTAACTTTAACCGTTTACACAGTGCACACAATGGAAGCTCTCAAAAGGAATATTTTTTTCCCATTTTTGCAACATTTTTCATTGATGCTCCGCTCCTATTGGTCGTAGCGTGATGTTGTATGGCTTATAGCCTTCCTCAATAAATGAACTATCAAACAAAAATATTTTTTCAATTCGAACCAGTAGTTCTAAGCTTTTCATTGCTCAAAATTATTTATTAATTATTGTGTGGTGGCGCATTGTAACATACCAATTTTATAGGGTGACATTCTTGATGAAACTGCAGTTAAAAAGTTGGTTCTGAATTTTGAGAAGAAAACTCTCAGGAATAGGGAGATGCGTATTAAGTTTCCAGACCAACCAGAGAAGTTTATGGACAGTGAGATAGACCTACATGAAGCATTACAGGTATGAAATGAGCATTGATTTATCTCCCATAATAAGACCTGTTCCACATATTTACAATTACTATGATTCTGTTTAGTATCACTTAAGTCTTTTTGGAATCAACTAAAACATTTAGATTCTGTAAACAATAAACAAAAGATTTTTGTTATTTTGTTCATAGGAACTAAGTGCAGTAGCAACAGTGCCAGACCAGTACCCTTTACTTGTGGAGCTGAAATGCATTAATTCACTATTGGAATTGTTGTCACATGATAACACAGATATATCTACTAAAGTAGTGCATCTGCTTCAGGTAATTAAATGTTTTAAATTAACATCATGTAACAGAAGTCCATAGTCAAACTTAAGGGGTCAATGTATCGACCATACAATTACTTTACCACCCTAATGCTGAATTTCGTTTGCACATCATAATATGACAAGGTCTATTTTCGCTTACAAGATCAAAGTGTCAGTCGGATACTGTCAACCTTATTGACATTTCAATTTACTGGAAGTTTTTGTCAAATATGGTAAAGTAATTTCGTGGTGGACTATACTCATGTACATATAAACAACTTTTACTCTAGAACTAACTTTAAAAGCGCGAAAAAAAATGAAATTAATTAAAAAGCACGCCTGCCATGTGTGTGTTACATTATATTCCTATTATTTTAATTCTTACTAGTCTATGTTACCGGCACAATGTAAGTATTCTAACGATACTCCATACATCTAAATTGGTTCAAACGTTTAGAAGTTATGCTGGAATAAAGAAACTCATACATACATACCTACATGAACTCTAAAAATATAACACGCCTTTTTCTGGGCAGTCGTGTAAAACATTTTGTCAGGCAAGTAGGTAGAACATTTATATATAGCAGCAGATTTTTTTCCGGCTTTCGAAGTGATTTCATAGTAAAAGTAGTTTGTAAACATGTATACATTTACCCCTCAAAGTAAGCACAGACTTCCGTTACACATTGTATATATCTTTACTATAACAAAACTATAAATCCTACAGTTAAACAAATATTCAATGTATGTACTTCAATATTACCTTTACCAGTGTTGGAATTAGTATTTATGTACATTTAATATTTTTACAAAATTTTAATTAGGGTTTATATTATTGATACAGAAGCCAAAACCACAATTTTTCGAATCATTGTGTGTCTGTCCGACCGGTTTTGATAAGGTTTTCACTGTAGAATATGTCCAGGAAACGTTTAATAATATTTCATCACACTTAACTTATAAGATTAGGTACCTAAATAATAAAAATAACCTTAAAATTTTACTAGATAGTACCGAAATATTAACGCGAGATATAGGGATGCAGTTTGGATTAAATATATATAATGTATTACATTCAACAGCCGGGAGAATAAGTGAAAAAGTATAGGGAGAATAAGAATCACAACGAAATTAGAGAACTCGATAAAAATTTATATTTTAGGGGGATAAAAGCTGTTACCAATTCTCATCTTAATGCTAGAAATCTAATCAAAGTCTTCAATATCTATGCTGTACCGGTGCTACATTACACATTCGAAATAAGCGATTTATATAAAATAGATGTAAAAGCTAGGAAACACTTAGCAATCAATAAAGCACATATAAAACAAAAAGTAGATTTACAAAAGTTATACATACCCATAGAGGAAGGTAGAAGAGGTCTTTCAAATGTAGAAGGCAAATTATTAAATATAATCAATATTTAGAAGCAGAACACGATGATATAATAAAAGCTATTGTTATACATGATAAAGCTAAAAATAAACACTCAATATATAAAGAATCTAAAACCAATGCACTAAACATAGGATTTCGTCAAAACAAGGAATACACAGCCAAATAAATAAAAGCGGCTAGTAATAAGAAATCAATAGAAGGAAAATATAGACAATATTCTTTTTAACTGCCTTAAAAAAACAATAAGTATCTAATTCATTAGAGGCTCAATATACGCAGTTCAAGATCAAGCTATCATGACTAGGCGAAATCACGAAAGAATTCGGTTTCGGGTTCGATTCCCGGGTCGGGCAAAGTGTTACTGAGTTTTTCTGTTAGGTAATTGTCAGTAGTAGCCCGGAGTTTGGAATTGTGCCCAGTTGATGGCAATTGGCTCACCACCTATTACATGGGACTTTATAACAGCATTGGTGAAATGTTGGTGTACAACTGTGTACCTGTGTACCCACCCTATCAGGGTTCGGGTTGTCATATCGCTGCCCGATACTTGGCGTTCTCAGCTCGTTTAGCACCAACCCGAGGAATGTCAGTTGTAAAAGGGATGTCCTGTGGACGCTAGCGACTCCATCCTATATTAAACATTAGATTGTTTTTAAAGAGAAAATAAAGGAAACTGATGATATCGACTACCAAGTTAATCATACCAAAATGTACATGAAAAAATAAATATCCATGTTTTATATTTCAGTGAGATTATAATTCAAAAATTTAATATAAATATAGTTTGTCATTAACATTTTTGCTTAAAGTATAAAATCTTATGCAGGAATTTACAGATGTGGATATTCTCCATGAGAGTGAGGAAGGTGCAGATGAGTTGATTAATGCACTGGCAGAGGCAGAGGCCCCAGCATTGTTGCTCCACAACCTCGCTCGACTTGATGAACAAGTGCCTGATGAGAGAGATGCTGTACATGACACCTTAGGTATATATTAATATGTGTTATTTTGTGTTTCTGTACATCATATCCTATCAGTTTGTCTCTTAACAATATTATATCATTAAATAAATTGATTCCAAGTGTTCATCCAATGCAGAAGACTTTTAATTTCTAATGAATTATAA
Organism: Xylocampa areola; assembly: GCA_935421205.1. Classification (NCBI taxonomy): domain Eukaryota; kingdom Metazoa; phylum Arthropoda; class Insecta; order Lepidoptera; family Noctuidae; genus Xylocampa; species Xylocampa areola. The sequence goes on along the minus strand of OW285201.1, from coordinate 10,501,990 downwards.
TATTTATAATGAATCTTTATTTACAGGTATCATAGAAAACCTAACTGAATTTAGAATTGAAATGAGTGCAGAAGTTGCAAAGCAGGGTTTCATGCAATGGATACTCAAAAGACTGAAGGTCCCGATAGCATTTATAATATAATTACATTTTACATCACTACATACTTAGTGGTATTATTTTTATTATTTTGCTTACAGTTGAAAGTGCCTTTTGATGCCAACAAATTATATGCTACAGAAATTTTATCAATTCTGCTTCAAAATACACCAGAGAATAGGAAACTGTTGGGAGAGCTTGATGGCATTGATGTTTTATTACAGCAGTTGGCGGTAAGTGTTTGGAGCAGAATTATGTGTATGTTCGTAAACATAAGGACTGTTTCCTCTACAACTATCCACTGTCCCCCTCTTGCAGTTATAGTGAGGAGATGGCCCATGTTCTCCCAATGAAAGTAAGAGAGTTTCGTAGCCATATATGTACGTGAGTGAGAGTGGATCGTGATGGTTTCCCATTAGTAAAATAAACGAAAATACACGTGCTATTGTGATAAAAGTAGTCTGTGTTAGGGCTACATTTATCCCGATAGCACGTGTGCGAAGCCGAAAGCTAACGCACGAAGCTATAGACGCTATAGTATATCTTTACATAAAATTATATTAATGACTAAATATTATGCGAATAAAAATAGTTTACCATGCCATGGAAGCGATTTTTACACAAATGGTTTGAAGGCACTGATTTCTTCGTGTTTTAGTTAAAAATTCTAATTATCGACAAACAACAATATAGGGAACGATTATAATGTTATCAGAGTATTGTGTTATTTAATGTATCCAGTTCTACAAACGCAACGACCCGGCCGGTGCAGAGGAGCAGGAGGCTATGGAGAATATGTTCGACTCTTTGTGTTGCGCGCTCATGGAGCCCTCCAACCGCGACCGCTTCTTGCGCGGAGAAGGATTGCAGCTCATGAATCTCATGCTCAGGTATAGTTTTAAACAAGATGAAATTAATAAAAAAAATAAAAGCACGCTTGCCACATTTTTTTTTCACACCTTTTTGGTTGCCGCTGCCAATATATTACTATTTTAAGTCTTACTAGCCTGTATAACCTGAGACAATGTAAGGATTCTAACGATACCCCATACATCTTAATCGTATCAGTCACTTTTTTATTTGGTTCACTATTCGGACGATACAAATTCACTTGCTACTAATGCGATTATAATAGTGGAACTAAATTATATGCCATAAAATAGTGAACACAGGATGCATGCATACATACATATGTACATGTACCCTAAAAATATATCTCTCCTATTATTAGGCAGTCGTGTACAGGCTAGTAAGAATATAAAGCACACTCCCCCCTCCCCTTTTGTCTCGTTACAATATCAAGGCTAGATTTATCGTCTTTTTTGTTTCAGAGAAAAGAAAATGTCCCGAAATGGATCGCTAAAAGTCCTCGATCACGCACTCGCGGGCCCCGAGGGTCGCGACAACTGTAACAAGTTTGTAGACATTCTAGGGCTACGCACAGTCTTCCCGCTCTTTATGAAAACTCCCAAAAGGAAAAGAATATTAACTGTTGATCAGCACGAAGGTTTAAAACTTTTTAAAACTATTGGTTGCTTTTAGAGTAGTGAGGTTCGATCGGATAGTCGAAAACCTTTTTTGTTGTCTATAATATTCTCTTTAATATCTTTTTTTTAGAACACGTCGTCTCTATAATTGCTTCAATGTTGCGCAATTGCCAAGGCAGTCAAAGACAACGTTTATTAGCGAAGTTCACTGAAAATGACCTTGAGAAAGTAGACCGGCTCCTAGAGTTACATTTCAAGTATATGGACAAAGTAGATCGAACAGAAAAAGAAATGGAGGTGAGTATTCATTGTGTTACATTTTTTAATACTAAATATTTGTAGAAAATATTTATGACTTTTATTAAATTGTGGCCACATCCATTTCATTGAAACATACGACTATTTAATCTTATCTGTTTGTCTCATACACAGCAGGAAGGAGACGAGCTAGATGACGATGCGCAGTATTTAAGACGGTTGTCTGGCGGACTCTTCACGTTACAACTTATAGATAGAATTATTTTAGAGGTGAATATTAAACATTTTGTATTACTTATGGAAATAGCACAAATGGCGCGGGACACTGCGTATTAGAATATTAATTGACTGCAAAACGTCGTTGCACATAAGAGAAAATATAATATATAAATAATTTTATGACGATACATTTTAGCTACATTGGCTCCAAAGATATTAGAAGGAAGGAGATATGTTGTGTGTTTCAAAATGTACGAGAACCTAGCGATCCACTTTTGCCCCTCCATACAATGAGCACAACGTTATAATTGGTTACTCACGCTAAATAAACCAAATCCACAAAGTTAGTAGCCAATCATGCCGATCGTAGGCATTGCCAACGTAAAAATATTTAATTCAAAAAGACCGTGTAATTGTCGATAATTGTTATCGATATTCTATTTAACATTATTTAAATTTGATAAATACCGATATTAAAAAAAAGAAAATAGTTACGTATCACTAAACAATTACGCCAGCGCACGCGGAGAAAGCAGTTCACCAGCGGTTTTCCTTCTGACTTACTTAACAGATATTTAAGACTAGCTGAGAGGTGTATCCGAATTTTAGATAGCCTATACTATTTCTCACAAACCTGGCTATAAAATACAAAAAAAAAAGCCGACTGGGTGTTCCATAGATTACCGCTTTTAAACAAATAAAAACACTCTTCCGCTTTATAATATTAGTATAAATTAATACAACTTATTCTTAAAAAAGTAATACATATCATCAATATTCTTGGATTACTATCGTAGATTTATCGATACCGGTATTACCGTCTGCGGTCTGCACGATCATCAATAGTGAATCACCAACGATTCACTATTCAAAATTTCAAAATAACGATAGTACCACGCGACGCGTGTTTTTATTGAGAGTATCGGTCGCTGTTCTTTATATTACGTTTTTTATTGATGCATTGCTAGTTTAATTAGTAGATAAGAAGCAATGTATTTCGTACAAAAATAAGAATGTCGTCTTGTTCCATCAAGGCAAATGTAACTTAGTAAAAATATCTAGAATTTTTAATTTATTGCTAATATAGTTAAATACAACAAAATTCGTGTATTTATATATGATACGTGATACCTTTCCTAATGAAGGTATTAATTAAAATCACTTAGATTTTTGCAGTATATCACCGTATAACACGGCATTTTCACAACATTACACGAACGAGATCAAATGTGAACTGATCTATTAAAACGGCCATTTTTCCCGACGTGCGCAAATTGCTATCGCGCGGACACGCCCACTTAACAATTCTCCTCCATTCTTATTTCTATGATTTTTGGCTCTAATTTAAGCTGAAAAAATGGAGGGCATAATATTAATTGTACAGGGATGTGGAGTCACAGCGAGCACACAGTTCATGTTTTTATGGTTATTGTCTATTGCGGTTTGAGCATGACCTGATCACCTGACTCCTTCGTCGTTTTAGGTTTGTACTGCGGGACCGTCGGCAATAAAACAACGTGTGCAACGTGTGTTGTCTCTTCGTGGAGGATCTTTGAAGATCATTCGACACGTAATGAGAGGTATGTTACTCTTACTAATCATATTTCTTCCCATTTTATATTTCCCGTTGGGATAGATATACTACGAATATAATCACGTCATATCAAAACAAATCAATATTTATTAATTCAAGATAAATCTTTGAAAAGCATTAACGCATGCTTAGCGAACTCTAAAGTTATTATATTAAATGGAAAAAGAATACGGTCGCGAACAGGATTCGAACCTGCGCCTCCCGGATGAATACTCCAGGCGCTCTGACCACTAAGCCATCTCGACCTCTGCTCACCACCGCGAATTCTTCTTCCATATTTTAACACGTCTTATGCGGTCACTTGTATAAGGACTGAATTGATAGCAATGACGTCGCCATGGAGGCATGCGCCTGGAGTATTCATCCGGGAGGCGCAGGTTCGAATCCTGTTCGCGACCGTATTCTTTTTCCATTTAATATAATAACTTCAATATTTATTATATCTTGTTAACGTTTACAGAATACGCGGGTAACCTTGGCGACGCTGGCAGCGAGGATTGGCGCCAACAGGAGCAACAACATATATTGCAACTTGTTGATAAATTCTAAATATATAAATACTGTCTTCACCTGGATTATTTTATTCAATTTGTTTGAAATCATCATAGCACTTGTTACCCGGTCATTACGTACATACTTATCTATACTTCTTCTTCGACTTCCTACCCCAGGGAAATAGCACTCCACACTATTATGCTTACTAAAGCGCTGTGTCGACGAGGCAAATTGCGTTTTTCTGAGATCATGAAAGTAATACACTTAGCCATCCGGAACAAACTTTTTTTTTTCTTTAAATATGACTTTTTACCAGTCAAAGTAATTAATATATGAGGTCGGCGCAATATGCTTTTCTCTTCCATACGTATCTATACTATGTATAAAACTGAAGAGATAACTGTTTCGGTACATAAAATACTTTTCTAAAAAAAATATTGAGTGCAATATCCAATATTGGATCACCAGTGGCACTATAGCCTCATGTTTCTGAGATGTCCACGCAATGTGACTCGCGAATGGCACTCAGAAATCCCGCGCCTCTTGAGATATTCACGTAGCATGATTCAAGATTGACAACGGATCGCGTGTGCCACTAGGAAGTCTTGTGTGCCTCTGACACGTTCACGCAGTGTGACTCGAGATTCACGGCTGATCGCTTGTGGCACTAGGGAGTGTCGCGTCTCTGAGACGTTCACGCAGTCTGAGACGCGAATGGCACTGAAACGAAGTCTCGTGCTTCTGATAAGTTCACGCAACTTGACGGCGGATCGCGAGTGTCTCGCTTCTGTTACGTTCACACTATGTGACTCGAGAGTGACAACGGATCACGAGTGAAACTAGGGAGTCTCGTGCCTCAAACGTTCACGCAGTATGACACGAAATCGACAGTTGATCCCGTGCGGCACTCGGAGGCACAAATAGTTAAATAAGAAATAGTTTGTGATTATACATTTTTATCACCTTTCGGCTCAGTAACGTACAGATCTGTACGTTGTAACAATAAAAATCTATTGTGTCTGCTAATGACTGAGGCAACAGCTTAATATCATTTCAGCGTCGTCTATTGATGACCCATCGTGTGGGTACTAAAACTTCATGTTTTGGTGATGTCTGTGACCAAATAACTAAAATTTTTGAAAATTTACAAAAATTACTCTTGTGGTCACTTACATCAAAACATGAATCCTTTACTATCGTCCTGGCAAAAAACGTATCATACTAAATATCATTTAGATAAATCTTTGAAAAGCATTAACGCCTGCTTAGCGAACGCTAATATTTATCCGGGAGGCGCAGGTTCGAATCCTGCTGACGACCGTATTCTGCTTCCATTTAAAATTATAACTTTAAATTAATTTATAAAAAAAACAAAGTACGTATTAGTAGATAAGTAGTATCCCTAATAGATCTGTGATTAGTAGTGAACTCTATGTACTTCACTTCTTTGTGGTACCGGAGCGTATGCAATCTTGCAAAATGTAGCGACGAGCCGCGCGGCGGGCTCGATATTTCGGTGCGGGTAGTACGGGGCGAGGAACGAGTCTCCGCCCATTCGTCCAAGGTCGCTCGGCTAGGGTGGGCCATAATAGAGTGGTTGATCAATATGGGGCTACCAATTATCCCATAGAATAGTTGAGTTCACAAATTCCTTCCGAACACAAATTTATACAAAATTAATTGATGTAGGTACCACTAATATTGCTGCGGAATCTGGGTACTTGAGTATTGAATAAATTGTAAGTATAACGGATCCGTTACACAATCACCTGCAGCTCGCTGTCTGTACGTATATCGCGACAACGTGGCGCACTCACCCGGCGACAAACAATGTTTACTAATTTTTCTACTACCCTCATTAACTAATTATCCTAATTAATATTACAGTAATGACTAATAGTGAAAAACATTGTTTTTTTAAAAGGTAAAAGGTTAAGCTAATTACAGTAATTAAACACACAAATAGAAATTAATTGATTTCATATCCACATTTTTAAATAAAGGTCCCTAATTAGCTTAAATTTACTAATATATGTAGTATTAGTAAATTTAAGCTAATTAGGGACCTTTTAAATGTATTGTTGTTAGTTGCTAAGTAATTATGTGTATTATTACGTGCTTTTACTTACTATTCCATATCAAATTTAACTTAAAAGAACTTACGAAAGTAAAAAATGTAGCTTTTTATTCGATATATTTTTTCATTTTTTTCGATCCATTTATTTGGCAGAGTTGCAACTTTATGCACACGTTAATAGCATCAAATGATAATAGACCAGACAAGGTATATGAAAAATAAAGTTTCAACGCGGGATCACACGCTACTTAGCAGGAATTTAAGGTTATTTGATCCGCTCCATACAAAAAAATAACAAAACACATTTTTCTACCCAAAGTATAAAGTTTAGGAAAAAATACATCAGAACAATTATTATTGAGGTTAATGAGCTCTACCCATCCGCATAAAAAAAAAGTGAAAAAGCAAAGTTGAGCCCTAAGTCACTAAAATCATAGTTTCGACCCACTGTGCGGCGGTGTGCAGTAGCCCGCGCGCGGCTGCCTGCAGCTCGCTGTTTTGTCTTACAGCTTCTTCTTCTTAGATATTGTATCGAATTATAACATTTTGTTAAAATACATCATGTATTTTATATATATAAAATATATACCTACATCATGATATTCCGGGAGGCACAACTACTACTAATTATAAATATTACTTCAACAGGCACCTTAATTTAAAACTAAAAGGTCGGTACTGAAATAAATACAATTCTGTAAACATTAATGCGTTTTATATTAGCAGAATTAAATAAAAAAAAACAGGTAACAATCGAATAATTTTATTGAATGCATATTTCATTATTCTAATTAAAAAACTTCACTAACAGTGAACAATATAAAATAACAAACTACATAAAAATAATTCTGGGTGTAAGTAAAAAAAAAGAACAAAACGTCTTTTTAAAAATATACTGTAGTTAAAAAAATAAAACTTCAACAAAATGTTATTTTGTGCTCACATTAGATAATTACATCCATATATTTTAATTTGCTAAGCCCTGGTTCAACAAAGAACTCTTAAAATTAATTCTAAGTGACCATAATACCCACATAAATATTAATAACACCTCTAAATCAAAGTGAATGCTTTATAATGTTAAACTGTGGTTTGTAATGTTTCCAAAGTTCAGTTTTCTAATGTCGATACTGTAAAACCGCCTTTAGAATAAACAAATAAAAGACTCATATAAAAAAAAAACTTTGAATGTGACGTGTTCAATTAATGTAGTTAAATATTTTATATCCCTTATTTTTATTATACTTTTCATTCGATGAAAACAACTTACAAATAACAGCTAGTCATATAAACTAAACTAGATCTTTTAATTATTATCCGATCAAAATTCAATTAGAACATAAACTTGATTTCATTTCAGAGGTACATAATAGGGTGTGTAAATGTACAATGTTTGACGCATTTCAATCCATCCCCTGGCTCCAGCCATGAGTTTTAGTAATGTTTCAATTATTGTAACCATGAACGTTTAATTGGATAATACTTAAAACATGTATCAAGGTTTTTTAGGTTTAGATTAGCGATGGGCAAGTTACTAAAAAATTCTATAGTTGCGGGCTCAGAACCAGAAATAAGTTATTGTGCTGAAATTAATAGCGACTATATAGGAAGTAAATTGCACAGTGCGCAGTGCAGGTTTATAATTATATATATATATATATATGTCACCGCAAGATTGTGAACACCGTCATTTTATAATCCCGAGATTGTAAACTGTCGATAAATTGTGAACAGTATCTTCCGTACTGCTTACAATTTAACGTATTCATTTTTGATAGTTTTTAATCTATCCCTGTCAAACCGTCAAATTGTGAACGACCCGACAGGATTCACAATCTGTCTGTTTTTATAACTCGTAAAATTGTAAAGCGTCGCTGATTGGTCGGCCTGGGCGGTAGCTAACACGTTCTCTGCCCATGTCGCAGATGGGTTGTGCAGTCAGTTTTACAAATTAAATTGACCCATGAGCGAAGCGAGCTCGGGAGGTCAGTGTACCCCGACACGGAAAGGTTAGTTCGAAGGGAGACCCCCGTTATCCCCTTCGTGTTTAGGTTTGTCCTGACCTTGTAGACACAAAAATAGGAGCCCAGCCAGCCAGCGACAGCGGGGCTCCGTCGACCCAGCGACGGAAAGACAAATCAGAATACACTATTCTTTCTTTAACTTAAGTGGTGACTGCCCATTTAATATACCGATACAATAAATGAATCTGTCTGACAATAAATATGCCATTCTGCATTACGTCTAAACGTGGGTAACAGTTTTGTTAAAAACACTTTACATTCGACAACCAACGAATTGACAAACAAATATGGCGGCATCGGGCACATGAAAAAATGACGTTCAACCAATCAGTGCGCGAGGTGCGTTCCGTCGCATATAATTTCACAATTTGACGGTTTCACTTCGATCGATTTTATTCTACCGAAAAATAATGCGTTAAATTGTAAGCAGTATGTTACGGTTCACAATCTTTCGACAGTTTACAATCTCGCGAGATAGATTATAATCTAACGGTATTTTCAATTTTACGGTGACTTAAATATTTATTCGCTACGGATACGCGCATCGTTAGTTGCCTGCATTACGCACTCCGCGCGGTCTCTTCGATTGTATTACTACGTATTCATTCGTTAGACGCGAATACGCGCCCGCCCCTTATTCTTGCGTCAAAACATTGTCAGAATTAATTTGATTTACGATTAACATTTGTCTGTATTCTTGTTAATACTAAGAAAAGTATGGTATAGGTTAATTGCCGATTAATTCAACTATTTTTTTGCAACAATCACTCATCGCTAGTCCAGACTTTGTTTTGTCAAATAATATGACTGATGTTATGCTGTGGGTAACTATTTATAATAATATATTAATTGTGACAAAATCACTCTCCCAAATATTCTACTTCTTCACTTTACCATTCACAACCATTCTTTTTCATTGTACATATTTACATTTTACCGGAGTTCATAGTCAGTTAAGTTAACATGACAATTTGTTACTGTCCTGGAAATGTTTTAGCTAATACTGCTTTAAATGCCAGTTGGCGCAAACAAATAGGTGCACCATAATGTATTTAATATAACTTATATATTTAAAATACATCAAAATTATGAAGAAGAATGCTTTGACAAATTATGATATAACCCGAGCTAAAATAAAAATAAGTAAAGTACTATCTTTAAGTACAACTGATTACCTATTTTATGTTTTAGTAATTTAAGAAGGAATCACTTGTTTTGGCTCATGAACTAACTTTTGTGATAAATATGCAAGTTATATCTATAAACCGATGAATATTCATAAAGGAAACAAACTGGATTCATTTACTTTGCATCATGTTGGCTCCTGATTTATATTACTAGAAAAGTGTTCTATTTCAACAATAAAGTTGTAACTTGTTATTTTCTAGGATTGTAAATAGTGTATTACAAAATGCGAGATTATTTATTTAAATCTAAGGTAAGGTCACATTGGGGTCTCTATTCTAAATAACTGGTGTTACTTTAAATGTATTTAAGACAACTACTTCTAATTCGAATTAATCTCGTTAAGAGATAAAAGTTACAATCAACGCTGAGCGAAGATAAAAAGCGACGTCACATAAAAACGGGAATGTTAAAATAAATAGGTTTTCGATTTCACTTCAATTCTGTGCCGAACAATACAAAAATACATGGTGATTTATGATGATGGGTAAATATGGATTTACTCTGAAACTATTGGATATAGGGAAATTTAATTACTTCTGAGGAAAGATGACGTCGATTTTTTAGAGATAATAAAGTCACTGTTTAAAGATTTTTTTCTCTTTTTGTTTCGGTAATCGAATCTACTTATTTTAAAAGTATATCGTGTGTATTTATGGTACCGATTAATTAGCAAGACCCAATATATTATTATAAAAAATACGTCGTCCTAAGAAACATTGATGCATCATAAAAAGATGACCATGAAATTAAACATTTAAAAAATATAGACGTTACAACTTTTTAATTTCTAGATTATGTGCACTTCTTAGCTGAGTTGTAAAGTAAAATTAGTAAGAATTTATTTTTATGATTGATCCTATCCACTAGAGAAATTAAATACCCCCCTATACTCACTGTTTAACATTAAGTAGTTTTTGAGTAAAGGGAAATTTTCTTTATTCCTTAAATCGACGACATGGATCCTTTGAATCAATAGGTCTATATCTAATAGTTTAAGATTTAAAAAGTTGTCCTCATAGACCGATTTCAATTAATCAGCTGTATAGGAACATTAAGTTAGTATGGTGCCATCCTGAATAAACCTCGTGAAAAAGTAAAAACGTAAGGCAACTATAATTACAAATAACAACGACATCAATGTACTTTCAGCCGCGGCGTTCTAAACAACAGAACAGGAAAAAGCGAGGCGAGGAAAAGGTGAGGTACAATTTCCGGTTATATTTCAAATAATTCACTGGGTGCGTATTATTAATCAATCTTACTTTTACACGAATGCCCAAAAATATATTGAGATGTTTTTAGGGTTCATGTATGTATGTTTGTGAGTTTCTTTATTCCACCTTTAACTTCTAAATGCCTGAATCGATTTCCTTACATTGTCCTGGGTAACATAGGCTAGAAGATTTTAATAATAGCAGACATGCTTTTATCTTGTTATTTAAGTACACTGTGATAATTTTACGGAAATCTGATTTAGATGATTGCTTGCTTTTTTCCTGCATTCGAAACCTCAGAAGTATTCTACTTAGTTCTAACCAAATAGAACGTATGTATGATGCCCTAACTTAGTCCGGGCATTACAACTGCGTTCGAATATCAAACTTTAGTGGCGCCTAGTTAGCAGTACGTAGATGTCGTTGTATAACAAGACTTAGTAGAGCGCAGCAGCGCACAGAAGGCACGGTGCCGGCGGCGGTCCTGCCGCGGTTAGGGACACTCCTTGCTCATCATCTTGCTAAACGCCTTGGGAATGTCTTCGTTAGTCTTGGACACGGTACTACTGCCCAGGAGGGTGGGCGCGGGGACTGTTCCCGATTGTATGCCGTGAGCGGTCTTCAGAAGGTCGTAGTTTATTTTGTCGGAGACGACTGAATCCTTCCTGTAAGGTAAGGAACATACAATCCCGTTCATACGTGGCTGGAACGTTCATTTATATAACGGTCTCATGACCAAGTTAAAATCTTAAGGCCCGCTGGCACAAAAGCTACATCAAATACACATAAAACAGTAAACTTGCTAATGACTCACATGTATTGCGGGTGAGAGGTGACGAAGTTTCTCATCCAGGACGCCATGGTGGAGATCTCTCCGGAGGAGCGGCGCTGGATGAGCTTGAGGTATTGTTGTACGGAGCAGTGCGTGTCTGCGTCCACGTCCATGCCCGACAGGTACGACTCGATCAGCGGGATCAGGCCGGGGAAGATGCCGTCCTGAAGTATTTAATTAGTTTAGATTCCCCTTCGTCGTATGAATGGGTGATGTTACAATCGTTGAGTAGCTTATAGACTCAGACTATAACACAGCTGCGACTGGCCATTGTGTTACGACTCTGCGATATCTATTCCTAGTAATAACATTGCGGGTAAACAATATCGTACTCCGTACTGTATCTTTGTGATAGAGCCTTTAACTTAGGATAAAACTTTTTACATATGAATACATTCTCAGTTTTCTGCGTCATAAAAAGTAAGAAGCAGTAGTAAAAAGGGTTGTATGTAATAACAGATATTTTACAGTTTCTGTTGCATCCAATGCAAAGTTATACTGGTCTGCTTGTGATTTTCCTACCTTTCCGTTAACGATTTCGTCGATAGTCATCTCGGCGTACAGTTCCGACTGGTCGCTGGTCTGCTTGGCCAGGTCGGTGGGAGCCCCTACATCGCGCCGCCACCAGAACTTCTCGCTAAGGCACGCGTTTCGCCTTTGTGCACGCTGCATATTTTCATCGACCTAATAAAAGTATAGTTACAATAATGGAGGAGAGTTGAGTGTGTTAATCTTGAACAAATGTTATGAAGAACATGGGCATGGAAACGAAATTTCATAGGGGAGGGGGGGGGGCAAGCTTTTAGATTATTGTAGATTTATCTTGTTATTTCAGCATAAATAATGTTCTAGGGTGGGCCAGGTTGTTACGCCTATGATGAGTAACATAAGGTGAAGACCAACAACTTAGGTATAATTCACCATACTAAGTTGTAACCGTAGATTACCTTGCTAATGGGCATGACAAAGTTAAGCCGATATGACAGTATGACCCTGGTGAGCAGCACGACGAAGCAGACGTAAGCGGCGTTCTCGAAGTCCGTGAGTTGTGCCTCGCACGGACGGAACTCCACGCGCCAGCCGATCGGAGAGTTGGGCGGCGGCGGCTTGAAGCGCATCGTCTGCCAGTTCGTCGATTGGATGTTCTAATAACAAAGTTTAGTGTGAAATCTAAGAAGTACTCGCGATGAAGTACTGTCAATATCATCTTGTTTAAAAGCATTATTTTCTTTTATGCGCATCATACTCGCATGGTAATATCGAATATTTCTTCTAGCCTTTTCCGAAATATGTTCAGGTCGGGTTCCAGTCTAACCGGATGCAGCTTAATACCTGCATTTTACATGGAGCGACTGCCTATCTGCCCCCATAGTCACTGATTAACACGATGTCTCGTGGTTAGACTAGTTGGCAGACTTTCTGGATTCTGACTACCGGTGACAGCTGTCATATATTATTTGACAACCGAGACCCGACACGGACACACCGATAACACCGACCGCGGCAAGCGCAGCTTAATTTCGATCAATCGACCTGTGCGGCTGTTACTTAGCCACGAGCCGCTCTAGTAATAATTTCGAATATCATAGCGAAAGTCACTGATCTCATTCTTAGATTTTTTGCTGACGCATCTTTTAAAATATTAAGTCATATAACCGTAGCTCTACCTATAAAAAGATCATTATTTCTGTTTAAATATGTTCCCCTACATCAGCAATTTCTGCTGTATCAATGGTACACGTAACACCATGTTATTTAAGTGTTATTTAAAAACCTTTCACTCGCTAAATGTGAATAGTAAGTTAGGAATTAAAGGTAATTTTATGTTAACTCGAAATTATAAGAAAATAGTTCTAACAAAAAGTTTCTTAAGGTAGTTTTGCATCAGACAAATGTAAAATGTTGCACGATATGGTAAGTGGTATCGTTTGAAGGCCTCAAGCACCGTACAGTCAACATCACCATTCACTACAAAATACTGAAATATAAAATAGTACGCAAAATGGAACTTACTTCAAAATGATCAGTATCATTCAAATCATCCTGGTGCACCTTTTCAGAAAAGAGTGACACGGTGTCTCTAATGAAGAGATGTGCGACATGCAGCGCCAGAGGGTGGTCGATGCCGCCCTCGCGCAGGCGCCGGTACAGGGTTTTGTCGTGCACTATGCTGATGTCGTTGTACCTAAAGTTTATGACATTTATTTCTCATATCTGCCAGTCTTGTACCTGCCATACTGATAATATTTATTGATGCCCGCGAATTCGTCTGCGCGACAAAAGGTCCTACCCCAAGTTCCAATTTATGTCTATGTCGCAGATGTATTTTAGAATCTGCTGTTTCACAAAACTACTAGCTGATTTACAAAATAGTGATTTTATGTAAAACTGCCGAACGACGTTTAGCGGTTTTGCATAATTACTGAACTATAACACGCAGAATTGTGTAAACGTTTTGCGTTTTTCAATACAGCGAGTCAATGATCAGAGTCTATGTAAAACAGCGTAAATTAAACGTCAGATTGTTGTTGTAGGTTTTAGTTCAAGATTTTGTCGCTCATGGCTCTGTGTGTCTTATCAACAATAATTTAACTTTATACAATTCTGTGTAAATAGCAAAAAAAAAAAATTTTGAATGACATAAATATTAAACAACTTAATAATTAATATAAAATTGGGATTATGAAAGAAAATAAATTAAATTGACGAATGAGCGAGTGAAGCGAGCTCTGGAGTTCCGTGGACTGGTTAGGTTCGAAAAGGATGACGGGGGGCAGTGAGCGAGCGTAGCGAGCTAACTTCCCCCGCTGCGTGTGTGTGTGCGTCATCTATGTTTCGCTTATGATAAGGCAAGGTTACATACGTCTTTTTTAGATCCGTCCTTTTGCTCTAAATAATTCTTTCTAACTGTAGATATGTCTTTCTTAGAGTTGTAAACTGACGGTCATAATCGCACACCTAGATCTAAACAGAGCTAACTGCGTGTTTTCAGATACTACCAACTTTGTAGTATCTGAAAATACGTTTAGTAAAAAATGAAATTTTTTTGAGTCAGCTCTGTTTAGATCTAGGTGTGCGATATGCTATATGCGTCCGTCATTTATAATAAATGCTCGGTCACAATGGTCATTTATTGTCACTAAGGTCATATATATACTTTATTTTCTATCGACAATTAAGACATTGTCTGATTTATACAGTTTTTTTTTAATAATTCTTGCATACATTCATAAACTCACTCCTTAAACCTATGGGGATATGCAGAAACTATAGATATCTACTACGACTCTTACATACTTCTTTTGTTTCCTCCACGTTCATACATCTGCACATACACGAGCGCTGGTTGTGAATACTACGCACCAATAAGGTAAAATAGAGAAAATGTCCAAAGTCTCGGTCACATTCGTCAGACACGTTCAATGTGACGGTTACTTTACAACTCTAGTCTTTCTGCATTACGTCTAAATGTGGGTTGCAGTTTTGTTAAACGTATCGCAATGGCAATCCAGCTGATTAGGTAAGTATTTTTATGTTTTAAATAGTAAATATGTAATATAGGTAATATATAATTACTTTTTAGAAAAAAAAACACCTTTATGCAGTATTAAAATAAAATTTCTATACAAATTAATAAAACAAGTGTTTTGTAAAACAGCGGATTCTTCAATCTATCTGCGACATCTATACCAAAGTTCATCCAAACCTGTTTAGCCGTATTTGTATTTTTGAGTAACGAACATCCAAACATTCACCTCCATACTTCCATACTAATATTATAAATGAGAAAGTAACTCTGTTTGTTTGTTACCTTTTCACGACTAAACGGCTAAGCGAATCGTAATGAAATTTGGCAAGGAGATTGATTGTATCTTGGAGAAGGACATATTATTATGCTACCTTTTATTATAATGTGTAGTGATCGCGCAAACCTAAGATATTACTACCTTTTTTGTATAAAATTGGTATGCTACCTTTAGTCGTGCAGACGAAGTCGCGGGCACCAGCTAGTTTATAATAATTATTGTATAGGATATAAACACTCGTCCATAATATGAAACATCGGCCTTATCTAGATTTGAAAAATGTAACAAGTAAGTGCTACATAGTATCACGCCTATATTCCCCAAAGCGTTAAGCAGAGGTGTATATACTGTTTTATACCCACATTACACCGATGCCGTCAAAAAGTTCCATGGAATTATATCATGGTAGGAGGAGGAGGAGGTGGTGAGGAGCTGCTGCTAAAATCCAATAAAACTGGCCGACTCGAATCAGGAATATATTAGAACGTTATTATGATGTAACAGATAAATCGCGTAATAGGGGGCGTGACACTAATAATCAATTACTATACATTGATATCGGAAGAAACAATACAGATAACGTTTGTGGATAAAGACTTATAAGTTCGTCATATCTAGTATTACTCTGGTAATCGTTGTCAAGATTAAGGCAATTCAAAGATTACAGTTTCGTTTTTGGGGTTCGGTTTCTCAAAAGGAGCGCTTATAAGATCACTTCGTTTTCCGTCTGTCTGTCAAGAAGCTTTTTCTCAGTGACGCGTGCAGGTATTCAGTTGAAATCAATATCAAATACGTAAATCTACGGTCTCTTGGAGTTGTAAAAAAGTCAGGCCTCTAAGTCAATTCACTAAAGAATACGGCATACTTTGACTTTCTCCAGTAATTACCAACCTACTTATGGGGGGTACTTATATTACAAACTAGATGACCCGGTGTACTTCGTATCACCTCGTACGTCAAATGTTTGACAGGAAAGTATGTAGAACAGTTTATATGGACAAATGAAATTGTTGTTTTTCCTATCTTCCTCGCACATTTTCTACATTTTCTCACCATTTAAACCTTCTCTGGACTACGACAAACATTTCAAAACAAAAATCAACTAAATCGGCCCAGCCGTTCTCGAGTTTTAGCGAGACAAACGAACAGCAATTGATTTTTATATATATAGATTTGGCAAGAAATAAGGGCTCACAGCACAAGTAAACGAAGATGAGAAAAACATTAAATTATGGTTATATTTTTTAAGATTACAAACTTATATATGCCGTTGGAGTCCGTTACGTATATTATATCGATGTATGGGAGAACATGTTTCCAACTGCAAAGTTTAGCGCAAATTTCGGTGTTAATTATACGGAACCCTCCCAGTGCGCGAGTTAGACTCGCACGGCTTTTTTATCGATTCTGTAGAATGAGTATTCAATTTTCATTCCATTTGCAAAGTTAATTAAAAGAAACGGATTATAGCTAGCTTACACTAGCAATTACTTACATCTATTATCTAGTGAAAGATAAGACTGTTGCCTGTATGTAAAACTCGAAACTTACTTTTTCTAAACACATTACATGTTATCACTTTATTTAAATAGTTAATAAATGAATTCTACCAACTCATTGACAAGCGCGATCTTTCATATTGTTTCGTTACTTGTTTCTCCTGTGTTGTTGTCATTGTTTCAAGTTCTAGACACTAATTTGGTCTCATATATGACTTACCGTTCATTTTCTGGCGAGATATAGGACGAAATGGAATCATAGCGGGACTTGAGAATGCGGAACTTGCTGTTCTTGAGTGGTTCGAGGCCGCGTTCTTCACGCGTGCGGCAATCGACAGAGCCAGCGATCACATTCCAGCGACAGTCTACGTCTGTCAGGAATCCACGGTAGACAGGCGATGCCGCGGATAGAGCCAACTGAGGACATAAAATATCTTTGAATATATATACGAGTTACCCAGAGAAAGAGATAGTTTTTCAAACGACGAGAAAAGAGGAGGTTCGACTAGTCGACGAGTATATTTTTTTTTATGTACTATTATCATGCATAACTTCTTGCAGAGTACTCCGATTTTGATGATTCTTTTTTCATTAGAGAAAGCATTTTTTATAGTGAAATTGTTTTATCGGAAATTGGAACCGACGCGCCAAGCTCAACCAGATATAATCGAGAAATTACCAGCAATATTATTTCACATTTAAATATCGGTCGACAGAAAAGTTTAGAGAATTTGCTCGGAAATGTTCAAATATTTAAATCTTTTCTAAATATTAGAGTACTTATATAGTTTGTTATATTTATTTTTATACGATAAGCATGCGATAAGAAATATGATAGCAAAATGAAGAAGAACAAAATCATGTGGAGATCGTCACATCAGTCGGCATTCGGTAAACTTGTACTGGCCACTTCACCTAGCCATGGAAATCATGGATTTGATTATCATTATTATCGATCGTATCGCATGGTTATCAACGCGAAGCGATCCCCGAATAATGAAACGTACATCAATTTTTTAATCTATAATAGCATTTCGCCACATTGTAAAATTCTGTATCTACAAAGTGCAACTTCAAGGATAACAAACAAAGATGCAAGTACATAAAAGTAATTTGTAATAATGTTACCTATAGGTTATACTAATCAATGTTACATTCTTGTCTCCTATCTGCGAATTGTCAATTAGTGTAATTAAAGTATGACAGACGCAATCGATCGCAATATTGCGACCTCTTTAATTGCGGGGTCTATATAATCGTACCCATGAAAGTAATTGCTTCTTCCACGATTGTGTGATGAGCAGATAAGGTCAAGTTCGGAGAAGTCACGTTTATTTTTTACGCAATCACAATATTTTGACGAGATAGTTCTTGTCTTAACGTTGCTTCTATCGATAAAAAAACCTGATCCGTTTTCTTTTAGCACAGCGCAACTCATATTTAACAAGAAATTATTTACAAACAGAAAAAAATGCTTACCATTATAGGGCACAGTGGTGCAAGTTGATCATAAAGTGTGCGCGCTTCTGTGATACAGCAAGCCTGGAAGGTGAGCTGCAGACAACAGCAGCCCATACCAAAACCCATAGCATCCATGTATACGCAGTCCGGCTTAGCCGCGCCCGGCTCCAGCTCATGCGAATTATCTACCGGAATCTTCGTGTTTACGTCTTTGAACACTAGGAAAAAAATACATACAAACACATTTAATATGGGTTAAACCGTTTTAAACAAACTTCGTACAAGGAAATTTGTTTAGCAGATTTGTAAGTACATTGTATTTATACTTATAACAATCAATTCAATAATTAAATATCCATTATATGAGTAATATGCAATGAAACAACCAGTTTGTTATATGAATAAAACAATCATATATTATGTATAATCGTTAAAGTAAAAGGTAAACTTATAAAAACTGCCTCGTTGGTCTAATGGTCCCAAGCGCGACTGCTGAGCATGAGGTCTCGGGTTCGATTCCCGGGTCGAGCAAAGTGTTATTGAGTTTTTCTGTTAGAAAATTCTCGGTAGCAGCCCGGAGCTTGGAATTGTGCACGGTAGATGGCAATAGGCTCACCACCTATTACATGGGACTTAATAACAGCATTGGTGAAATGTGGGTGTATGAACGTGTACATCTCTGCCTACCCCTTCGGGGAATACAGGCGTGATGCTATGATATGTTTGATAAAAAAGTATTTTAGGTTAATTACAACTTACCGGGCAAGTTAATTGCCACCTTTTCACCTCGTCTTTGTCGGATGTTGGCGGTCAATGTTTTGAAGCGAGGATGTCCGGGGAATATCCCCTCGTCGGGAAAGAACAATGATCTTGATACACCATCGTGTGGCGTTGGTGGATACGGTGGGCTTGTGAAATCTGGACAGCCTAACCTGTAAGAAAATATAAATACTACTTACTATAACGATCTGCCTGCAAGGTGGTTAGCAGGAGGTGGATCTGAGCACACGAGAATTGTACACAGTGGAATAAATTTTGAGAGGCTAAATCCGATAGATTGCTTTAAACTGATAATGATAAATGTTAGCTAAGGATTCATAACTAATAATAGAACATGACTGAACTTTCGTATCAGCGTATCCAACCGAAGTTGATGTTACAGCCCTGCTTCGATAAGCTTCTATTAATCATACTTATGATCCCGTAATATGCAGTTTGCATTCTGCATCGTCATGTTTACATTAGCAAAATAAATATTCCATTTGTGACGACCCTGTATGCAAATACGATTTTTATACTATGACAGAAACACACGCCATGTTAACAACTTACTTTACCTTGGAAAATTTGTTATGCTCATAATAACTTCTCCAGGAGGTAATAAATGTGTGACTTCAGCTCTGCGGAACTGCATGTTAGCCTCCACAATATTGAAATGCGCTAAAAGTCCGCCGTACGGCCTTCCAGGGGTGCCTTCGACCATGTATGCACCATACTCAGGTCGCCAGAGAGACTTTGCATCTAAAATACAAACGGTATTGTTATTATTGAGATTCCTTAGAACATCAGTTCAGTAACATAAAAATGTATGCCTTAACAGTTGCCACAATAGATGATTGCAGTTTGCAATGACCAAGGGACTTCGGTAAATCCACCTCTTTATCAAAACTCTACGGGATGTGATAAGTAATAATGCATGCTTCTTGATAACGTCAGATTAATTAGAGATCGTGGTTCACGATGCTGTCGAAAATGCTGTTTACTTTATAGCGATATAATACTCGATTTAAATTCGAAAAGCAGCACGATTTTCATGTTGGTCGACTATGATGACAATTCTTTAAGAACAATGTTGGTCATTTAACAAATTATGTAAATCTAACTATGAAATATCGATTTATAGTCCACAATAGAATATTTGAATCGAAAAATTCTATTGAATTGATATCAAGATTAGAAATTACAATAGGTCGGTATACGGTAGGTTATCAGTCGACAAAAATTAAGATAAAAGAAAAAGAAGAATACATAATTTAATATCAGAAAACACACTTAATGCCATAACTGAAATAGATTTAAAATCGTTGCTTTAAAATATGTATAGATTCAAACTATTATACAATGGAAACGTCATGCATAGCAATAGCATTGCATTATCAAATCATGTACACAAATGTAAATCTAGTCAATAAGACATAAATTACTTCTTTAAAACATTATATTGTTAGGTATTTCATATAATTAAATGCAAGTAAACAGACTACAGTAAATGTTTTGACTGAATAGAACGTGTTATCCTGACCCAAAAACGTATCTTGATATGTACAAGAGGCAACCTCTACCTCTACTCTTTCCGGTTTACATCGTACGTTACAAATGTGTGTCAAACAGTAGTGCTAAGTGGTTACGGTCCTTTAGAACTATGTGATTTCCTTCTAGGGTTCCTCAAGGTTCAGTATTGGGGCCTCTTTGTATTAACACTCTAAAATATGGCTATTGATGATATATTGTTTGGTACAATTATTTTTTACCTCGTCAAAGTTCAAGAACTAAAAGACCATTAAAATCTGTATTGTTATTTTTTCTTTACCCGGAGCTGACTCTCACACCTGGAATCCTAACATCTAAATTAACATTAACCGCTTGGAAAAATCTAATATTTGCTTGGTAATTTCGGCAATGTACGCGCGCGCTTATAGACACGCGTAAGAAAAAGTAGCAATTAAATTATATCGCAAATGTCTTGAATAAGGTCGTATGAAACGAGTGAACTTTTTAGTCAAATATAAACTCGGTCAAATTACGCTCTCGCCTGGCAGCTCGGGCTACAATCCTGGCTCGTGGTTGTGATCAACCTCACTTGTATCATAATGTAGGTACTATTACAGTATATTGCTTTGCCCCGTGGTTTCACCCGCGTTGAACTATATTTTAAATACCTACTTAGTACTAACCAACAAATAGAAAATCATTCACAGTTCATCTCGACATTCTCGACGAGCGGGGTTTAAGCGTCACACGGCTCGTTCGCGTGAATGTTGAATTATTTTCATTTTCCATTATCTCCTAAACTATGCGTCCAAATAACATGCTATAAAGGAAGTTTATCCCCATAAAAGCATAAGCGGGTAAAGAGGTTCGGCAGCGCTTATTCTTCCGACTTACTTAACAAAAAACAATATTTAAGGCCAGCTGAGAGGTGTAGCCGAATGTTAGATAGCCTATACTTCCTCATTAATCTGGCTATAATATACAGAAATAATTTTTCAAATCCGATTGGTAGTTGTAGAGATTAGCGCGTTTAAACAAACAATTGAGAACCTCCTCCTTTTTGAAGTCGGTTAAAAAAGCCCCTTCCGTTTTATACAGTTAGTATAGATTCAGATTCGTTTAACATTATAGCTGCCTAACCATCCTACACGATACTTTACTATTTCATATTATTTTACGAACGTAGAAAAATTGCGGACTTTGTGGTTGATTTTGTTTTCTTTCAATATTTCTACGTCGACTTTAACTTCGAAATACACCTGCGGTATGAAAAACTTACAGGTCTTACTCTTATCTGATAAAATAGAAGCATATAACTCGACCAACCAACATTACGGTGAGTTGGTGGCCAAATGTAGATCCATTTGTGATAAAAATGAAAAAAAAAACAAACATCTTCAACTTAATTCAAGATATGTCTTTGAAAAAGCATTAACGCATGCTTAGCGAACTCTAAAGTTACAATATTAAATGGAAAAAGAGAATACGGTCGCGAACAGGATTCGAACCTGCGCCTCCCTGGAGTATCTATCCGGGAGGCGCAGGTTCGAATCCTGTTCGCGACCGTATTCTTTTTCCATTTAATATTGTAACTTTAATCTTCAACTTAATTGGCTACATTCCATTTCAAAGTCTTAACTAGTTTAATGACCAGCTCCAACTTTTCTGATAATATTAAAATAGAATAAACGCGAAATGGCCAACAGATAGACAGCTACATCATCTCGTGCTGGTTAGGTTATGCTCGGAACGAACCTTCGGAAAGGCGAATCTTGTACCTTATTGGAGACGATACCAACCGTGTTTTCACTAGAAACCAGACGGACCATAGGGACTGCATAGAAATATAGTAAGATTCCGCGTAAGAGACAAACAAAATCAAGCCAGTCACAATGGTGTTGATGCACTACACGGTTTATGAAACACGCAACAAGACACTTCCGCCCTACGCATTAGTTATACATTGACTAATGAAGACATCGTATGATTTATTATGCAAGCAATAGTGTAATCAACCGTTAGTAATGAGGGAAAATAGTCCGTAGACCAGTGGACGCAAGGGGACTGCTGATCATCGAGGGTCTGCTGAGTGTCGAGCAGTTGTACTGGAGGTTGCTTTTAGGAGATTATCAGTAGAAACCTAATTTTTTGCCTAATAATACCACACGGCATTTAAAAAAGGTGTCTGAGATCTTGCGTTTATTGTTTTAAATAGTGTAACGACATACAAATTTTAAACTTGGCACTTCCAGAAAATACGAAAGTGAAAACGAAAGTAAATTTCTGTATTTTAGTGGAAATAAAAATAAGGTTGTGAGCAGGTTTCGAAACTACGCCTCCCGGAATAATACCCCAGGTATAATAACTTTCGTGAGGCATATTCATATTAGTTATTGTTCACCGGTTACTACTCACGTTCATTCTTCGGGTTTGCCCGACTAGTTTCGAACTCGAACGGAGCCCTTAGTCATGAGCTACTTAGCATGAGTCCGCGGCTATGTCGTGAGTCAGACATGTCACAGATGTCGAAACTAGTCGGGCGAACCCGAAGAATGTACGTGAGTAGTAACCGGTGAACAATAACTAATACCCCAGGTGCTTTGATCACTAAGCCACTTCAACCTCTACTCACTACTCCGAATTCTTCTTTCACAATCTAATAAATTGTTTGGTGACGTCAGCGACGTGTGACTTAACCGACACAACTACCTTTGCAGCTTTCAAACCGTTAACGCAAGCGTAGCGTACTCTTTAGGTTTTTTTTATTGGATGTATGTGATAATGATAATTTAATGTATGAAGGAATGCTCACTGACCATATTCGCAAGGATAACATTTTTTTGTGATACAGCTTTCTAACAGACCCAATAAAAAGGAACGTTCTCAATTTGACGCGTATATTTTTTTATGTATGACCACGCAGAACTTTGTAGAGTAGTCCAATTCTGAAGTTTTTTTATTATTTTATAAAGTATACTTCCAAGTTGGTCCCATATAAATTACAACCCTAAAATAAGGCGGCAATTCCATGTTGCATTTGATTATAACTTTTATATAATGATCTTCGTTAATTGTTTTGTTTGGTGCCGACTCAAAATTAGTTAAACTCAGTTAGTTTTCTCTTTTCAGTTTCCTTTTCCGGCGGTTAAATTTTTAGTGAAATTATTTTTATTTATCTTCAATATTTAGTTTGACGAGTACCTATTGGAAATAATTATTTAGAGAGTAAGTCATTGAGTGACTATACTCTTGAATTGGGTATTTCCCTTTATGGTAGGTATACGTAGGATTAAACATCATTTCTGACTCATATAAATGAATTTACAGGTATAATTGAATCACAAGCACACGCTTAGCACAGTAATATGTAATAGATTTAGTTATTTATGAAACTATTAAGAAAAATAATAATAATTAATGTCAACAGTAATCAAGTTTTAGATTTGAGTGCCTCCTTGTATTGATAACATTGCCTATAAACTTATGAGACTGACTAGATATTCTGTTATGTATATACAAATACAGAACTATTAACGTTTACTCCCTGGTCACCTACTGGCTAATCCATAATTTCACCATAATTCATTAAAATTTAGATTTGAACATTTTTAAGGTTCTGTTGTCAAAGATATATGTTTGTATGTCAAATGCATGGTAGTGTGTGTTATGGTTTTTTTATTAATTTAATGTATTTCTAATGAATATTATATATAATTATTAATTTTCTGCACTCCTTCTACGTATAAACTTTAACTAAAATTACATTCTTCGGTCCTATATCTACACTAATATTATACAGAGGAAAGATTTGTATTTTTTGTATGTAACAAATAAACTCAAAAACTACTAGCCCGATTTAAAAAATTCTTCCATCATTAGAATGCTACATTATCCCTGAGTAACATAGGCTATTTTTATTACTAGAAAATATTAGGGATCTTTACTAAAACTTCAATAATGTTACCCAAGGTGTAAATGTTCACCCGTGCGAAGCCGGGACGGATCGCTATTTATCATATTTTCGTAAAGGGTACAAAGTTTTTGTTTCACATATTAATATTCCAGCTGTGCCCCGCGGTTTCACCCACGTATAATTATATTACCTACCTACTTAGTACTAACCAACAAATAGAAAATAATTCACATTTAGTCACGCCAATGCTCAGACTCATCGGGTGGCCAGGGATATGACGTTTCAGCTTTCATATGACTCGCTCGGGCGAGTGTTGAAATATTTTAAAATTAGATAGCCTATACGTAAGTCTTTTAGTAAGTTTTGTAAACTTAATCCGAGGTCTAGTCTGCCAGCGAGTATTCAAGGGATGACAGAAGCTAGTGATATAGCAAATATGTTCCGTGAGCATTTTAAAATTAGACCATTATTACCCGTGCAGCAACAGATGTTTCAAACTTCAAATCCGATGATAAAGTTCCAGTTAGAATATCCGCGAACAAGATCGCTAAAGTGATACGGAACATGAGAAAAGGAAAATCTCCAGGGCATGACGGCGTAAGTGTGGAGCATCTTAGGCACGCGGGTCCACACATATGTCGAGTGTTGGGCATGTTATTCACTTTTTGTAGTAGACATACGTACATTCCCAGTGATCTTTTAAAATCG
Organism: Xylocampa areola; assembly: GCA_935421205.1. Lineage (NCBI taxonomy): Eukaryota > Metazoa > Arthropoda > Insecta > Lepidoptera > Noctuidae > Xylocampa > Xylocampa areola. Next base: position 10,476,847 of record OW285201.1, on the reverse strand, counting down.
GTTGTGGTACCCATCGTGAAGAACAAAACTGATGACGTCATTGATAGTAATAATTATAGACCTATCACGTTGGCGACCATAGCTGCTAAGGTGTTTGATGGTGTGCTTGATGGTTATCTTGGCAAGTATGTTAAACTTAACGATGCTCAGTTTGGCTTCAGACAGAACCTCTCTACTGAAAGTGCAATCTTGGTACTCAAGCACACCGTCAGATACTACACAGACCGTAGGACCCCGGTTTATGCAGCCTTTTTGGACCTCAAGAGGGCTTTTGACCTTGCTGGTTATAACAAGTTGTGGGACAAGTTGAAAACAACGGGTTTGCCTAATGGCATTACCAATGTGTTTAAATATTGGTATGAGCATCAGGCAAACCATGTCAGGTGGTCCGGTTCATTGTCAGACACATACCGGTTGGATTATGGGGTGAGACAGGGAGCGCTAACCTCGCCTATCCTTTTCAATTCATATATTGATGGTCTAATTCATGGGCTCAGCAGCACCAACGTGGGATGCTCTATACATGGACAAATGGTCAACAATATTAGTTACGCAGATGATATGGTCAGGGTTACTAAGTTTAAATATCTTGGACACATTATCGATGAAAACCTCAGTGACGATCCAGACATTGAACGGAAGCTCAGAGGGCAATTCGGTGCAATATGCATGCGCGCAGGTTTGTTAGATGTTCTGTGGGATATAAACACACACTTTTTCGAGCGTACGCGCAATTTTTTTATGCATGCAGCCTGTGGGCCAGTCATACGCAACGAGCTATCGGTATAATAAGAGTGCAGTATAACAATGCCTTCATGTATCTGATGGGACTGCCCCGTTACTGCAGCGCGTCAGAAATGTTCGCATACTGCTATATAGATAGTTTTAGTTTTGTTTTAGTTTTAGTTTTGCGGAAAAGAACCGCATACATGATGCGAAGGGTGCGGGACAGTTCCAACAGATACCTTAGCGTAATTGCTATTAAATTAGAAAGCCCCACATGGAGGCACTGGAATAGGCTTCATGTAATTAAATAATATATTTCTCTGATCTTCTTACTAACATAGATTATGAATCTGTTATACCAACACAATATTGATCTTTGGTCTGAATTAAATAAATAAAAATATAAAAATTTATATACTATTCCTCAAACCTGGCCATCAAACACAAACAAAATTTTTCAAATCTGACTGATAGGTCCAGATATATGCGCGTTTAGACAAACAATCAAAAAAACTCTTAATAATATTGGTATAGATAGATAAAGCGAAAGCAAAGCGTCAGATAATTCAAGATAAATCTTTTTTCAACGTAAAAATAAAATACAAGAAAGTATGTTTAAACTTTCGTGTAATTTGTGTCAATATAGTATATACATTAAAGTGTTTTAATGTATGTATATTCGAAATTGGCTATTTAGAAGCTTTTATTTCATACTTATGTTGTTATATTTTTTTTTTTTTATTCCTCCTTTTTTTATATTTGTAGATGCCATAAGTAAATATTGTTATAGCTTATGACACTTCTATAATTGAGATGTATCTAATGACATATTGTATGTTAAAATCCATCAAGCCATTCAGCCATTCATGCTAAAGAAAAGAATACAACATCAATATTTGATTGATTGAAATATACATACACTCAAAAAACAAAACCCTCTTCACATAAACAACAAACATATAACATTTGACAGCATATCAATACCACATCAATATTAACAGTTTAACCTTGAGGGCACTGGTTTTTGCAGTGCAAGTTTTTCTTTTGATGTGCTGTCAACCAAACATTGAAAAGACATAATAAGCAACAAGGAGTCATTTCCAAACATTAGTTGAACAAAATATTGATTGTCATGATTATTAGTACAAGGTCATATATATAGGCACATGAATAGTTTTTGCTGTGTCATGGTAATGAACACAGAAAGCATGATTATATTAATATAGATATTATTTGTTTTCATATCAGTTTTTTTCATAGTGTATGAGTAATGTGTAAGTTGTCATGATTCATCACTTTATTTTATGGATTTTCATTATAAAGATGTAGGTATTATTACTAGTCTTCCGTTTAAATAATACTCAACTTGGTCTGATAGATAACACTTAACTATGCATAATTTAAAAACTATACTTGATAAATTTAAAGAGAAATAAGTTTTAATTTGAGACTTGGAAACTGTATTTAATGTAGTAGCGAGTAAATCCAATGTTCTTAATTAGAAGTCTAATGTAAATATGTTATACTCATGGTAAAAATACCATTAAAAAAAAATTACCCTCCTTCTGGATCAGTTGGGTAATTAATTGTTACTAGACATCGGATTATCAAATTTGCATGTTTGTAGTATTATTTACCAGTAATTTTAGGTTCAATATAAATAATAAGTATGAAAAAAATTTACTTAGAGGATCTGTTAATTCCTTCTGTTGGAGTTTAGGCAGTAGATCATTGGCTATGAGGCTTACTGTGGCTCGTTGCTTCTCATCATCAAACTTTACAATTATGTACTCCACCTGAAAAAGTTTATATTGTTTAACCTTAATAGCAATATTATCCCCCATAGCAGCTTTGCAATTACACTATTTAACCTCCTTCATTCAGCCCCAGACCTAGGGTGGACAAACTGGGGCACACGCCAATTTCAGGGGCCCCGAAACCATAATAAAATATGGTTGAAAATAAAAAGTGCCTACCATGCAGTGCACATTGTTCTATAAAATAATTTAATGGCTAGTTCGTTTTTGAACACATCCTAAGGGCTCATTCTTAAATGTGCTGCAAGCAGCTGCATCTGATTGTAGGCAACATCAATGAATAAGTATTTGATGAAGCTGCCTATATAGATAATAAAGAGTGCAAATTCATTAAGGGGTTCTTATTGTCCTGTTCATGAAAAATGCCAACCATTATATATTTGTGAGACTTTTTTATGTAATTGATCTCAAACACTGGAGAGAGGGGGCGCCACAATCAAGTTTCAGTTAAAAAAAAAAAACATAGATCTGGGGCTGCCATCACTAATAATCTGAAATATTTATAGTTGTGAATCTATATGTTGTAAGGATGCTTTATTAGAAAATAATAATATTATTAGTTCTTTATACCTTAGCTAAATTAAATTCTATCAATGTTAATTAATGTTCACCGGTTACTACTCACGTGAATTTTTTGGGATTGCCCATCTAGTCTAGTCTATCAATGTTAGTATGTGTTTGCATAAAAATCATTACATTCATCATTAGCATGTGATAGCAACAGGCTCTAGTGTTCATTGTTTTTATTCTACATATCTCTATCTATCTCTTACTCGCATGACAGTCAAAATTCATTTTTAAAATTAATTAAATTACAATATATATATCTTTTATATAACCTATTTACTGTTCAGAGATCATTTTTTCATTGATCAATTAATAATGTAGGACCTTATAGGTGGCGCTGCAATTGGCTTCAGGGCAGGACTAGGTCTGCCAGACCCACTAGTACATTATATGCTCACAGTGAAGGTAACATTTACCAATTTTACCTTTCCTGTGACAATATAGTATGTAATAATATTTTCTAATAAATTTATTTATTGGGAAATATTAGATATTAATCTAGGTACCGAAAGTATGCATAATAGGTTTTCAAAATATATTTTAGAGATATAAAAAATAGTAATTAGTAAAGAAAACAAACCTCATCACCCCATTTTAGTACATCACCCGTACGCTCCTGTAGCTTGAGGTACAGGTTAATAAATTGCTCAATGCCGTGTTGACGGACATGCTCCGCCAAAGACTTTGTTTCCTCCCAAGATAGGGGACTTCCTTCACTTAATAAGCCCATGCTTGCTTCTTGAACGTATCGAAAGTTTATACGTGATCTAAACAAGTTCGTAGTAAAGTTAATGTATAAAAAAAACACTCTCGCTTTTGGAATATTGTTCATGAAATCAATTGATTATGAACATTAGACAGGTATCACGAGTTCATTTAATAACTGCACCGTTAAAATATTTTACGACACTGGTTATATCCGATATTTATCACATCACAGCGTAACTAGCAAACCAAAACAAACACTGAAATATTTATATAACCTTTTCTTTCCTTTTAATGTAAATGAAATACGAACGAACGACAATTTATGCAAGGAAACAGAATAAACTTATATTTTTTTAAAGACTATGATCTTGATCAAAGTAAAAGACAATTGATTGTTAGATTTTCTCATATTAAATGGAGAGAGAACTGGACTAAAATTAAGTTTTATCAGCGTACAAGGCCGTTCTGTAATCACAAATTCACCACAATTTTTTATCAATGGAAGATATACGTCCAGTACATATTGACAGGCGGAAAATTAAATAGAAATACTGGATTTGACACATTATTGACATAAGCCCTAGCCACAGACTACTGGTACTGAGAGATATGGCCCTGACCACCCTAGCAAGCAAACAGCAGCGCCGGGCGTCAAAATACAAAAAAATAGGGATGTTCGATTTTATATAAAAAACGTAACCATCTTTCTCCTAAATCCATAGATCACTCGGCCAAAAACTAGCGAACCGATTTTCCTACATTTTTAAATGAATCTTCTTAGGCGGCAATTCGATAATCGTGGGGAATGAGAATTGAGAGTAAAATTTGCGTCACACTTAGGCACATTTCGTTACATGAAAGAGAAGATATGAGATAGAGAGAGAGAGCTATATATTCCAAAGCCAAGGAACTGAAGCAAAGAAGAGCACATCAGCACACGTGTACAGCTGTACATACACGATACAAACCCATAGAATAAGATAGTGACATGCATGCCCGCGTTGTATTGTAAACCTCTGACGCTACATATAAACAGCTGAGGTACCACAATGCAGACGTAGTGTAATTTTTAAGAAAATTCACTTCTATTACGGACCTAAAAATAATACGGAGACGTTGCCTTGTAATTAGTAAACCAAAGATAAAAGAAGTGAGCCCCATAAGGCTGCCAGAGAAAACATCATCAATAATATTTTCATTATGTAACAGCAACATTCAGAGTTAGTATCGTAGTGAAAATTATTTCGTTTCAAGAAGAATCTTTTAGTTTCTCGGATATTCTTAACACGTTCCCTGTCCACGAAGCAGACACAATAGTTAAACAATCGCCGTGTAACACATGTGGGTCATTGACATAGAGATTATTCATTCTGTCAGATGGAAAGGAAAACAGGTAGACTGGTTAGGGACAAAAGGAGGGGCAAACTTATTGATAAAGTGATTGTCTGAGGATCATTCGAGGAGTAATTGAAATCTACGAATGATTGGCGAAAGCATTTTATCTTAAGCTACACCGTTAAATGGGGTATGGGGTACAGTCAAATGGGGTGCAAGGGGATAAAAATTCACAAAAGATTTGCCAAGCCAATGACTTTTTCTTAGCTAAACGTCTTTTTGTTATAGCGCAAGTATTTTGATATACAATATAATTTTCTATTGTGTCATTTTCATATTTATTTTTGGCTTAATTCCACCGACGTACGGAAGTCGTACATTCTCTATCCCACTATGGAGGGGAAGGAATTCGACCATGAGATGAATTTTTGAGAGGAAAGGTTTCGTCAGCTGGCGAAAATAGACAGGAGACAAAGTCATCGTATAAAGTTAAATAATTAGAATGATCAACTGGATGAAGAGAATTGATTCTAGCATCTAAGGAAACAGAATATTTGTCGCAATTTGCATCCGTAAGCCTATACCTTTTTTATGACTACTTACGAATGAAAGGTTATTCCGGTAATTTTTTTCTCACTGGCGCTTTTACAGTCTAAAACTCTTCAACCCACCATAGCACATGACCACTATGCCACCGTCATCTCTGGGATCACGATGGGTAAACGAAGTCCCCTCTCTAAGCATCTGTGACCCCGAAGGGCCGCCTGCTTTAAATCATACAAGAGGGGTTTCGGCTGTTAGGCACCGAGGCGGTTTCCTCCTAGCCGCTTTCTTCTCCGAGCAGGATCGGCCCTCTCACACGCAGGAGCGCAGCGAATTCCACATAGAGAAAAATTGTCAGTTGCTTACCGAAGGTCAACGTGATAACATCTTTACTGAAAGCATACGGAAAAATATGGATACCTTGCCCGCAGAAGCCGCTCAAGTTATTGCCTTACTCGAAGCAGGCCATAATCAAAGTGAAGTTGCTCGACGACTAAATTTGAGCCGCTACTATGTTCGTCGTGTGTACCAGAGGTTTCAAGAGACCGGTGGCTACATTCGCCGACCAGGATCTGGCCGGCGATGCAGAACATCAGAGCGTGATGACCGCTTTCTTGTGTCGAGGTCTTTAAGAAATCGGCAACTGAATGCGGTTCAACTGGGACAAGAGCTTCGAGAAGTCCGCAATGTCAGTATAAGTCGGTGGACAGTCAGAAGAAGACTTGGTGAAGCAGGACTGACTTCACATCGCCCATTGGTCCCACCATTTGGGTCCCAAATTGACCACAGCTCACCGACAAGCATGACTACAATTTGCCAGGGAACATTTAAATTGGACGTATGACCAATGGCGGTCTGTTATGTTCTCTGATGAGTGCAGAATGACATTACATGGTCATGATGGACGCTCTAGCTAGGGTCTACAGAAGGTCATCAGAGCGTTTTTCACAATGCTGCATAAGCGAACGTGTGGCTTTTGGCGGTGGATCGTGTATGTTTTGGGGTGGCATAATGTTGGACACTAAAACTGACATTGTATTCATCACTGGGGTGAATACCGGCCCGAGATCGAGAGGTTTCACGGCTGCACGGTACGTCGAAGAAGTGCTCGAAGGACATGTGAGGCCGCTTGCGTGGCTTATGGGAGGAGATTTTGTCCTAATGCAGGACAACGCCAGACCGCACGTCGCTAGAACCGTTTGCGACTACATGGAAGACGTTGGAATCACCGCGATGGAGTGGCCAGCTCGTAGTCCTGATCTCAATCCGATTGAGCATGTCTGGGATGAGCTAAAAAGAAGAGTTCGAGCAAGAAGCCCTGCTCCTACGCGCCTCCGAAAGCTTCAACTTGCCATTGAAGAGGAGTGGAATGCTATGCCACAAGATTTCATGGTAAAATTAATACGGTCCATGAAAAACCGATTAAGAGCTGTGATTAAGGCTAGGGGAGGGAATACACCTTATTAATAAACAATTTGATCAAGAGTTTTGAGTTTGATTTTCATTATTTCTTAAGCGAAATTGGGTAATTTTACCCGTTTGTTGGGTTTTGTGCCGTAAAACCTCTTATGGGTATCTTTTTACACTGCATTTGATATTATTGGAAAAATAATGAGGTAGACTTTCAATTAGTGGGTGTGTTTTTTAAAATATTCATTCAGATTCATTAAAAAAACTGCCTTAATAAAAAAAAGTCAAGGTGTGTGATTTTATTGCTCTCAAGTGTATTTCATTGGTAATAGGTACTTTGTAAAAAAGCAGCTTTTAAGGACCCTCACCAGTGTATAGAGTATGGATGATTAAGATGATGATTGACTGAATGATTTTTACCTACCTATCCTATTATAATACCACTGCGGAGTTGGTCTGGACTCAGCACAGCACACGCTTGATGTGTGCCCTGCCTAGACCACTGAGCGGCGGGTACTAAGAGCCAGTATCGGGCGAGACCTGTCTCTGCCGGTAGTAGTGAGGGCTGGCATATTCAGTGAACTGGAGGGAAATGGCTTTTTTTTGTGAGACTGTTGTCTTCCAGAAAGAGGCCGCCGAGCAGGATTGTGAGAGGGCCGATCCTGCTCGGAGAAGAAAGCGGCTAGGAGGAAACCGCCTCGGTGCCTAACAGCCGAAACCCCTCTTGTATGATTTAAAGCAGGCGGCCCTTCGGGGTCACAGATGCTTAGAGAGGGGACTTCGTTTACCCATCGTGATCCCAGAGATGACGGTGGCATAGTGGTCATGTGCTATCGTGCACTGCGAGGCTTAGGGGAGACCCCTGTACAGTCTCTCTAGAGATGTGCCTTAATAGGCGCTGCATAGCGGGGGTGCTGGAGCTGGTCTATTACGTGCCTCCCTCCATATGCTGATGATGACCACCGAAGTGGTTTTAGTGAGGTAAGAATTCTATACACCCCGGTCTTATCCATAAAGGCTGGCCGCGATCTTGAAGGTCCACGCCCGAAAAAAAAAAAAAAATGTTTTTACTCCTTTATCATTATTTTTTTCTTTATCGATTAGTCTCATCTATTATTCCTTTTCCTTAGCATCGATAGGAAACCTTTCAGTATAAAAATATATATCATAAAATTGGGATATTCTCTTGAATTTGTACTAAAAAATATATAAACAATATACTCATTACGCTATCACATATAGGCTCAGTGCTCACCACCTAAAGGTGATAGCGCAGGAATCAACAACTAGTTTCATTCGGGGTCTGTTTTTAAAATTAATATTACTAGCGCAGTTCGTTAGATCTTTATTAACAACCGAGGACCACACAAAGTAGGTTGGCGGTCCGGATTCAAGCCGCATTTGGAGACTACTGTAATAGCGTGATTACGTAATCTGGGCCACTAAAGCTACGTTTAGCTTCTTATATGTTATAAGCGTTCGGGCAGACACACCGACAAACAGACAGAAACGTTTCCAAACATTTTGGTTTCATCTTTTGTGTTGATAGTTGTTCAAGACGACACTACTAGCGACATCTGTCTTTCGTAATGATAGTTTGCGCACTGGTGTGAACTAAGCAAGCTGTCAACTGTCATCGGATGGTTTCAGATGGGTGCGACAAGGGCAGCACATTCAACAAACTTCACTCCTCTCGACAAGCTCGTTACCTATGTCGGTTGTACGTTTTTATCTTGTTAACATTTTATTTAAAATAAACGTTGTTATTTCGTTAAACTTAATATAAACTTCATTGAAGACGACCCTGGCTGTATTTCCCGAAAAATCCGATCACAAGCTCAAACATTGGTCCTTCTGAGCCAAATATCGAGAACTACGTGGCCACGTGGAACGTCTGCGGAAAACTCGTTGAAAGAGGAACTAGAAGGGCAGGATCAGCGGCGAGTCACAAGCGGTCTGGTGATAAAACCCATTCTATCCTCTCCGGTTCCAATAATTTGCGTTAATCTGTATTATTTTTCGTGTTTTAGTCGTGTCGTGTTGCGCCGGGACTGGTGCTGAACAGAAAACTGTAAGTACTCTTGCCTTGTATAATCTGCCAAAATGAGTGACGATGAAGGGTTTCAGGTAGCCACGACTCAGGAACGTGTTAAAATTAAAGGTGATAGACCAAAATCTCCACGGTTAGATATAGGTACAAATTCAATTAAACGCCTCGTTGATTTAAAAAAGCAGCGAGGTATACTTAAAGGAAGACTAACGTTATTTGAGAAATACATGGCTAGATTTGAAAGCTTAGAATTAAATCCTGTTCTCAAAGCGGAATTAGATTTACGAATTCAGTCAAATACCGTTATATTTCAAAATTTTAATAATATACAAAGTGAAATTGAAAGCTTAGTTACAGACTCTGACCTCATGGCTCAATTAGATTACAGAGAAGTATTCGAGGAACAGTATTTTTCTCTTATGGCTTCTGCGAAGTGTATGTATGACCATAGTGAACAAAAGCAAGCTTTTTCTTGTGAAAGAGTAGGTGATCTTAGTCCTGTATCGATTAGGCTACCACAAATAAAACTACCTGCCTTTGACGGTTCATATGATCAATGGCTAGAATATAGAAACTCGTATGTAACCATGATTCATAACCGTAACGATCTTAATTGTATACAAAAATTTCATTATTTAAAATCTTCACTTAGTGGTTCCGCCTCTCATGTTATCAGTGCATTAGAGTTTACTGCTCCTAACTACTCTCACGCATGGGATTTACTTGAAAATAGATTTCATAATAATCGTTTATTAGTACAAAATCATGTAAAATCGTTGTTTGCCGCTCAGTCACTTCAAAACGAATCCTGTGCTCAAATTAGGAAGCTCATAGATTCGACATTACGTAATTTACGTGCACTCAAATCGTTGAATGAACCAACCGATTCATGGGATACGCTCATTGTTTATTTAGTCGTTTCAAAACTTGACCCATCCACGGAGCGCGAATGGGAGACGCATAAAGGCTCACTCGTGTCTAAACTAAGTGATTCGCATAACAATATTAAGTTAGATGATTTACTTGAATTTCTTCGAAACCGGGCCGATATGCTAGAAATGATAAATTCAAAAAACAGTAAAACCGTTAATTCGTCTAAACCAAGCACTAACGATTCCAACAGGTTTAATTGCAATCAAAATAAAAGGCAGTCTCTCTCGAAATCGAACCCGCAACCCCACATGCATTCATACGTTTCTACACAGAGTAAACAGAACTCGTTTATAAATAAAGAAAATATTGTTTGTGAGTTATGTGGTGCCAACCATTTCTTATATGCGTGTGCACGGTTTTTAAATATGTCAGTGCAAGATAGGCATACGATAATAAAAAATAAAAACCTTTGTCAAAATTGTATTCGTTGTAGTCATTCGCTAAATGAATGTTCATTTGGCCCATGTAAGTTGTGTCGTGAAAAGCATAACACGCTTCTTCATAATAACAATGTTTTAAATGAAAGTGTAGGTATGGTCGAGTCCACACCTAGTGCGCGATCAAACATCGTAAACAGATCAGCTGATGCGCAAGTACATTCCGAGCGAAACGTACTCATGTGCAATGCCGCGATACAACCGGTTTTGTTATCAACGGCACTGATTGATGTCCCTGATTCAAATCATGAATATCATACAGTTAAAGCACTTCTTGACAACGGGAGTCAAAATTGCTTAATAACTGAATCGTTATGTAATCGTTTACAATTACCAATTATACAGTCCACAGTTCATATCTCGGGGGTAGGACAACTCGTTTCAAAATGTTCTCACACCTGTAAAATAAACTTTCGTTCAAAAGTTAATGACTTTATCACGGAAATACAATGTTTGGTTCTCCCAAGAATTACGTCAAAGTTACCTTCGATAAACTTTGATTGCGAGTGTATACGTATACCTAAACATATTTCACTCGCAGATCCCACATTTAGTGTCCCGTCTGACATAGACGTTCTATTAGGCGCAGATATCTTCTGGGATCTATTAAATAAAAATAAAATAAGGCTCAGTTCTGGTCCGACCCTATACGATACGAAGATAGGGTGGATCATATCTGGCCCTATTCGTATGAAACGTTCGTATAAAATTGACAAAGTTCAGTGTAACTTAGTTCAAATTGATTCACAGTTACGAAAATTTTGGGAGTTGGAAGAATTATCTGACTTACCTACTTTGATGTCAAAAGATGATCGTTATTGTGAAGCGTTATTTATAGAGACTACTCAGCGTGATGAACACGGTAGGTTCTGTGTGCGCGTTCCTTTGAAGGAATCTGCGAATTCTTTAGGTGATTCGTACACTATAGCGAAAAATCGTTTTATTTCGCTCGAAAGAAAGTTAGATCGTTCGCCTCAGTATAAAAAACTATATTGCGATTTTATGCGGGAATATGAGGCACTTGGTCACATGTCCCCGGTGTCAAATGTTAAGGATTTAATGAGTCAACCACATTACATTTTACCGCATCACGGTGTTTATAGAGAGAATAGTGTCACAACAAAATTACGTGTTGTATTTGACGCAAGCGCAAAAACATCATCTAACATATCGTTAAATGATATACAATATATAGGGCCACCGTTACAAAATGATATTTGTTATCAATAATCTCACAGGTGTATGACCCGTTAGGTTTGTTAGCACCTGTTGTAATCACAGCGAAAATGTTATTGCAAAACTTGTGGCTTCTTAAATTAGATTGGGATGAAGCAGTTCCAGTGAATATTGCAAATGAATGGTATAGGTTCGTTTCCAGTTTGCAATATTTACGTGATATAAAAATACCTCGTTACATTACAAATATAAAATCGAAATATAAAGAACTTCACATATTCACAGATTCGTCTCAACATGCCTACGGTGCATGTGCATATATTCGATCGTGTTATCAAAACTGCGAGAATTCTATACCTATATCTGTACATTTATTATGTGCAAAAAGTAAATTAGCACCGATAAAAACGGTGAGCATTCCTAGGCTCGAATTATGCGGGGCACTTGTAGGTGCAAAATTATACAATAAAATAAAAGGGTCCCTACGTTTAACTTTCGATAAAGTTTATTTTTGGACAGATTCGACAATAGTTCAAGGGTGGCTACGTATGTCTCCGCACTCACTCAAAACATTTGTCCAAAATCGTGTTGTACAAATAAATGAGTTAACTGACGATATAATTTGGCGTCATGTACAGGGCATAGAGAACCCTGCTGACCTCATAACGAGAGGCGTGAGTATAGACTCCTTAAAATACGATAACAATCATCACTGGTGGTGCGGGCCTAAATTTTTACGAGAACCTAGCATTAATTGGTCTTATAATAATGTGGAACTAATATCTGTCGAATTGCCTGAAACTAAATCTCAGACAATCAATTTACTATCTAATCAATCAATTCAATTAATTGATGTTGACCGTTTTTCATCATTTATTCGTTTACAAAGGGTTTGTGCATATGTGTTGCGGTTTATAGATAACATGCAAGCGTTAACTCCCGGTGGCAGTCGAAGCCGTAAAACCGGTTTGTTATCTATAGATGAACTACAACATTCACTAATTGCTTTGACGCGTTTCGTACAGCTGCAATCGTTTAGTGATGAATATTACAATCTTATAAATAATTTGCCGTTCAAATCTATTACCAACAAATTAGTTTACAAAATAGCTGGTCTAAATATTTTTTTAGATAAATTGAATATAATTCGTGTGGGTGGTAGAATATGTAACGCTACCGACTTTAGCTATGATGAAAAGCACCCGATATTGTTAAGTGGTAAACATCGTTTTACGAGGTTATTGTGTGAATATGAACATAAACGATTACTTCACGCAGGACCTCAACTTCTGGTATATTCCATGCGTGATAAGTGGTGGATACTGGGAGCTCGAAATTTAGCCAGGCAGGTGGTACACAATTGCGTTATATGTACACGCATGAAAGGGAAGACATTGACCCCGATTATGGGTAATTTACCATCCGAGAGGTTAGAACCAAGCTTTCCCTTCATGCACTGTGGTGTAGACTATGCAGGGCCATTGCTTATATTGGACCGTAAAGGCAGAGGTGCTAAGTTAATAAAAGCATATATTTGTTTGTTTATTTGTTTTGCAACTCGGGCTATACATTTAGAGTTGGTTGGTGGCTTGACCACACAGGATTATATCTTAGCTTTAAAACGTTTTATATCACGTCGTGGAAAGCCATCTCAGATATTTTCAGACAACGGGAAAAACTTCGTTGGTGCTGAAAAAGAACTATCCGTAATTTTCGAAAATTCTAATGATATTTCTGATTTTGTTAGTCATAATCAAATTCGTTTAACCTTTATACCTCCTTATAGTCCTCATTTTGGCGGGTTGTGGGAGGCGGGAGTCAAGTCCTGTAAGTACCACTTGCGGCGGGTACTGGGAGATGCGAAGCTGACGCGCGAGGAGTTTGAAACAGTATTAACGCAAATTGAATCTGTCCTCAACTCCCGTCCATTGTCCCCTCTGTCCTCAGACCCACAGGATTACCTTCCTCTGACTCCAGCTCACTTCCTGATCGGCCGACCGCTGACTGCGCCAGCTTACGAAGACTTGACGACCCTGACGCCTACAAGACTGGGACGCTACGAACGAGTGGAGCAACTCAGACAACATTTTTGGCAGCGTTGGTCCAAAGAGTACGTGTCAGAGCTTCAACGGCGTACTAAATGGAAGGTAGACAGTGAAGATATCACCCAGGACAGCCTAGTTCTTATCAAAGAAGATCATCTTCCGCCTTTGAAATGGAAACTGGGCCGAATTACGCGTGTGTTCCCTGGGAATGATGGAGTTTCACGCGTCGCTGAAATTCGTACAGCGGCCGGCATAATACGGCGGGCCTTTTCGAAGATTTGCCCGCTACCCGTGCAATAGTCGACTTATTGCACACCGACTTCTTCATGTTGGAAGCCTGGACCGTGATGCTTCCAAGGCGGCCGGCATGTTCAAGACGACACTACTAGCGACATCTGTCTTTCGTAATGATAGTTTGCGCACTGGTGTGAACTAAGCAAGCTGTCAACTGTCATCGGATGGTTTCAGATGGGTGCGACAAGGGCAGCACATTCAACAAACTTCACTCCTCTCGACAAGCTCGTTACCTATGTCGGTTGTACGTTTTTATCTTGTTAACATTTTATTTAAAATAAACGTTGTTATTTCGTTAAACTTAATATAAACTTCATTGAAGACGACCCTGGCTGTATTTCCCGAAAAATCCGATCACAAGCTCAAACAATAGTATTAGGTAACCCAATTAAAATTTTGGAAAAATAATCCATGTGCAGAGATACATCAACACTTTAAATAAATTCTGATATCGGAACTTTTTGTTCTAAAATTTCATCGAAACTATAGTCGACACTGACAAGTCACTATTTTGTGTACATGAAATGAAAATTTATATTAGAACAACGTACTCAATATTGCTTTTATGACCATTGTTTTTTACTATAGAGAAAATTCACTATTTTTTAGATAGGATTTGGTTTTCCAAATAAATTTTGTAAAGATAGTTTTTTTCAAAATATGGCCATGAAAATATATGCTGTTTTTGACATTTACCTGTGAAATGAATGTTTATCTGGATTATTTTTATAAGAAACATCGCAGTCACCAATACAACAACTAGGCATCGCTTATAAATTTAAAACTGTATAAAATATACAGGAATCACTGACAATACAGCAAATATAAGTTAGCGTGATTTTTGACGGTGACACTGGAGAAAACAACATCTGCCAATAGGGCTGACCGAACCTAAATATGCTTTCTCTTTCTAACATGTGATATTTCCGTAAGAGATTCCATATCCAAAGTAGGCTTTGTAGGTCTTTATCTATCCTACGTTTATGGTTTACACCAACGCATAGCAACCGAAAATCCGAATATATATATCCGGGAGGTGACCATATTTTTTTTAAGCCATTTTATTATTATCAACAATAAATAAATAATTAAATAACTTTGACCTGTATCTTAGTCTTTGAGTATATAAACCAAAGGAGACGCCCTTATTGTCTATGATGGTGCATTTGCAAGGCGGAAAATTTTTGGCGGGCGTGGGAAATTCGGCCATATAATAACACATATTTTGACACATTCGCTTGTTCTTGTTCAATGTTCGGCGGCCATATTGTACTACGAACGTTTCAAAATCGTCCCGATATGACAGTGGGTAGAGCAAGTCCATAGATGCAGGTCAATGATCTATGTCTATCTGCCCGATTAGGGCGAAGAAAAAAAAAAAGATCTATGTTTACACAATTTTGAATTTGACACATGACAGATGATAGTTGATGAGATTGACAGTGACTGCAGTGTAAATTATGCCTTCTGCTTGTTCCCGATTGTGTTCTCTAAAAAAATTTAATTTATAATCCAAGAAGATGTGTATTCTTTCTTAAATATTATTAATACCTGAAAACTATATGTGTTATTTTGGCAATTTGAATAATTAGATACCATCATGGTGCCTGTGGCAATAGAGGGATGCAGCCAAGGTGCTGAAGGTGGAGGAGCCCGGGGCGGCTCCATATCCCTTGCGTTACTGATCGATTTTATTGTACAGAGAACTTACGATGAACTCACGGTATTAGCCGAGCTGTAAGTATAGTGTAATTCTGATTATCTAAATGACAAACCATTACCATAGGATTTAAAAAAAAACTACTGTGAAAACAAGGTTTTCACAGTAGTTCAATGACGAACACAATAATAAAAGAATTGAAAATCCAATTTGGTGCCGTCTTTCTTAAGTTCTGGTGTGACCAACGAAATAGGGATTATTTTTATATATATAGATTACAAATAATATTTCTGTGCTAGTAAAACATTATTTTATGAATACCTATTTCTATGAAAACTTGCTTCTGCCCGCCAAATTCATTCAGTAGTAATTGGGCGAAAGAGTAACAAACATCCATCCTCACAACCTTTCACATTTATAATATTAGTATGACAGGATTTATCACCTGATACATAATAATTATGTCCAAGTATGTATTATAGTTTATCAGTTGTGTAATATTTTTAATAATATATTCTTGTTTGCAGGTTACCTCGCAAAACTGATATGGAGCGTAAAATCGAGATATACAAATTCAGTGCTCGAACACGGCAGTTGTTTGTCCGTTTGTTAGCTCTTGTGAAATGGGCAAGTAGTGCAACAAAAGTAGACCGCTCTGCACATATTATGGCTTTTCTTGATAAGCAGGCCTTAATATTTGTTGAAACAGCTGATGTTTTAGCAAGGGTAGCCCGAGAAACACTAGTACATGCAAGGTATTGTTTACAAAATTTTCTATTTATAAAAAATTATAATGGGGCAGTACAGGGGCGCAGCAATAGTTAAATTATTCTTATTAATAAAGTTGGTTAAATGTACTTATTTTGGTATCTGTAGCCAGCAAAAACCTATTCATAATTTGATCATGTTGGATTCATTTTGTAATCAGCTAACTAAGTATGGAAAATTGCAGTTTAAATTACTATATAGTTGTTTTATTATAATATATAGTTAGATTTATTTTGTTTAGCACAATATCTTTGAAGTCTATGTCAATAATTGTATTCAAAGATCTAGACATAAGTGATCCAAAACCATATCTGCAGATATGCATTTTTGCAATCTAGCAAATATCTGATGACAATAAGGATTGAAGATGTTGTTTTGGTGTCTTTACAACTGTAATGTAATGTAGTAACACTCGGTTAGGAATTTGTAAAACATTCCTTTAACATGAAATTTTATAGATGCCAAGCAATACTCAATTGGGAGAGCATTGCTTCAGTATGACAAGGTTTTGTGAGTTGGAGTCCTGTTTGTGTTTGGAAAGATAAAAACTGTCCATAAATTTGTAATATTTTAGCATTTCTGGTAGCAGAATAAATAAAAAGTATTGATTGTTGCTTTAAGATTTTTGTTGCTTTTAGAAATATGCTAGTACTCAAGCCTGGATAAGCGAGAGTTCAAGGGAGCACAATCTCATTCTCGCTTATAGAGGTTTCTCACTAACCCGAGTTTCTCACTAATGCAGGTACATGGGTAGCTTTTCTCCCTTATGTTCGTATGCAGCAATAACAAGTCACAGCAAGAACGAATGTAGTAAATATGTAATATGATAAAATTATGCGCATAATATGCACAACATATATTATAGTAATATCTTAGGTTTGCGCGATCACTACACATCATAATAAAACAACTTTTAACCGGATTAATCGCGTGTATTATTGGTTTTTTGTTTTTCCTGACGTTTCGAACACTCAGCCCTCCTGCGACCACGAACGCTGCAAAGTGTATAAAATAAGTGATTAGAAGTTGTTTAAAATATATATTATGTACATATATATTTTTAATAGCGTGTATATGTTAGTTCATTAGATTTCGACATATAAGTACTTTATAAGGGTAGGTAACAAGATGCTTACGAAAACAAAACTAAAAATCATGCACTATGTAATTTTATTTTATTTAGAACTTATTTACATTCAAGATAAATCTTTGAAAAGCATTAACGCATGCTTAGCGTCTTTTTCCATTTAATATAATAACTTATTTACACTTAAAAAAATCCGTCAATTTCGTTTGGGTTTCTGTTATTGTATTTTGAATGATTTTCTCTAACTCATAAATTTTGTCGAATATTGCTTGATCAACAACCGCCGCGTATTCAAAGTACTGATGGACCGTCCGCAACGCATTTAAAGCTTCATTGGAATGATCTTTATTTCTGTTTCCGGAATCTGTGCCTCGTCTTCACTGTCATTTCCAGCAATACAGGTGTACACACAATTCTTAACGATATCGTCGTCGGTTTGTTCTCCAGCGGTAGTTATGTCGTCGTCAATTTGAACGAAATCTTCGAAGCTCGGCATTAACATATTGGATTCGTGAGACACAAGCTTAGTCCATTCCTCGTTGCTAGGTCCAACTTCAACATCATTTTCCTCTGGCAGGTCTTGCTCATCTGTACTTTTCCAAAACCCAGCTTTCTTGAAGCAGTTTTTGACAGTAACGTCACTGAATAAGTACCATGCTTTTCTAGCAAATTTCATAGCTAGAAGTATGTTAATGTCAGGGCTACTGTTTTCTTCCAGACTCGTAAGAATATGTTTAACGACTTCTCTGCGATAAAAGCGTTTAAAAGTGTGAATGATGCCTTGATCTAATTTATTTAATAAAGTTTATTAGTGGTGTTAGCAGGTGTTTGCTAGTGTTGGTAAGTCCGTGTGGGCAGCACAGTTGTCAATGAATAGCAGTTTTTTTTTCGGTATTTTATCTTCATTTGTTTGTCAACTTTTTTCAACCAATCTTTAAATAATATCTTGGTCATCCAAGCCTTTGTATTATTGGCATAATCAATGGGTAGAGTCTTGACACCTTTAAAAAATCTAGGTCTCTTTGATTGCCCGATGATGAGAAGTGGGAGTTTGTCCGTACCACTCATGTTTACACACTGGAGAAGTGTTCCTTGCTTTGTTTTCCTCCATGGCATTTTTCGCCTTTAAACGTCAATGTTTTATCCGGAAGGCACTTGAAAAACAAAGCTTTTGACAGCGCGGTTGGCGCAGTGGTCGAGAGACCGACTGCTGCGCTGCGTGTCGCAGGTTCGATTCCTGCACGGAGCAAATATTTGTACGATCTATAGATAATTGCTCCGGGTCCTGGGTGGGTGTGTGTGTGCTTGTGAGTCATCGTAAACGCACCCACGATACAGGAAGAAATTCCTAGAGTGGGGCAACGTTTTATTAAAAAAAAAAAAAGAAAAAAAAAGAAAAATCATACGCGTTGTAAATATCGTCTGGTTCATACCCTTCTAAAAGATTTGGCAGATCTTCAGTCCAGTGGTTGCACACACCTTGGTCCACAGATTTACTTCCCGCAGCTGCTTTTTTGAAAGCTATATCATGTCGCCTATTAAAACCCTCTAACCAGCCGTTCCTAGCAGAAAAGTTCTGGATACCCAGTTTTGTAGCAAACTCTTTTGATTTTTCTTTCAACAAAGGTCCATCTATGAGAATGTTCTTATCGAGAGTTTGTTTTATCCATTCCAAAAGGCACTTTTCGATATTGGGAAATTCAGAAACTCTAGTCCTCTTAATATTTCCATGTCCATAAGAGCACTCAGACTTTATAGAGTCTTTTGATTTTATAATTTTATAATAGGTGGATTCTGGTAAATTATACTCCCTCTGAATTTCATTTCGCGATTTTCCGGATTCAAACAGAACTTTCCTTCGCAATTGATTAACTATAAACTGAGTAAGTCCGACAAACAGGACGGTATACAGGCACACGTGTCTATTCGAAAAGAATGCGATAAAATAACAATGTTATTTAGTTCCACGAAATAGAATAGGTGCAATATTGACGAGAAAACAATACAAAAACAATGGTAGGAAGTTCCACGAAAGTTAAGAATGAGTCATAAAATAGCAGATGTTAAATTTGTAATTATTTTGTCATTTGTTACTGTATGTGTGTATCTTTTATGTATGTATGTATTTTTATTGTAGCTATAGTTCTTCCTAAGTAATATAAATAAATAAAGCTCGACTGCCGCTTATAGAGGTATAGATAAGTAGCAGTCTCACTTACGGAGGTCCATGAGGGAAAAACTACTCTCTCTTACAGAGGTTTCTGTTTCTCGCTAATAGAGGTTTTGGGAGCTTAAAATGACGGCTCCTGGCTATTACTCTCACTTATAGAGTTTTCTCACTTATCCAGTTCTCACTTACCCAGGTTTGACTGTATTTATAATTAAGAACTTATTAAGTTTTGGTAAGCATTCTTTATTAAATCTTGAACAGTTCTAGTTCGATTTCTCAGCACTTCTGCACATTCTGTGAAAAAATTGATAGTCATTCAAACATTACAGATAACAGCATGTTTATTTTGCTAATCCAGATTACCAACTTTCCACATGGCTGCAGCCGTAGAAGTATTGACCCTGGGTACATACAGTAGATTGCCAGCAGTAATCAGAGAACGACTGGTCCCCCCTCCGTCGCTGACACCAGGCGAGCGCCGCACTACGCTGCGCGCTCTTGCGCATGTTGTGCGTCAACGCCTTACTACTGCGTCATTACCCAGTGATATTAGGAACTTGAAGGTATGTTGTACTTGTATAGTAAAGCCGTATGTGACAGATCTCAACCTGTGAAAGTACAGTCAAACCACCAAAATGTTCCCATTAATAGAGGTTTCACATTTCAGAATAAATAAAGTATTGTAAATCTTTAAACATTTATATGCAATTCAGACCCAATCACTTGTCTGATGGTTTGAACAAACCATCAAATACATGATTGAGAATTGTCCCTTCAGAAGGTTCTCGAAAGGTCTGAAGGATATAAACTGATTGACTCCAGATGCTAAGAGCTTCCACCAGGGGTTCCGCCTTGTCGTGGTGGGGGATCCTAATAGCCGTGGCTTGGTCACCCACGGTGATGCTAGAGAAACCCGAGAAGGGCCGCTCCTCTGGGTTTTGCCTCAAAGCCCATGTTGGAGCGGCGGTAGGTTGGGGGTTTTATGGGGGGTGCCAGTGCCAGTTGGGGGGTGCAACTGAGGTGGGCCATGCCGTCGTGTGGGTGGCACCGCAGCTGAGGCATGGGGGCCGCGGTGGGAGAGGAGTGCCGGTATGTCGATGCGCCGCTCTCCCTAGTTTCCGCGGCCCTGACTGCCGCCACTGTTAGATGGCGGACACTGTGGGGCCGCAGGGGAGGAGGAGTGCCGATATAGCTAGGCGCCGCTCTGCCTATCCTCTGCGGCCGTAGTGGCAGGCGGCGGGGCCACAGACCTGATCCGTCGCAGGGGATCTTGGGCGTCCGGACACGGGGACGTTGCGGCATGCCATGTGTGCCGTAGCAGGGGGGTGCAATACCCAACCCCGTGAGAGGGAGTCTGGCAACAGACGGCCGCGGTCGCGTGCGACAATGTTCCCGCGTCCCGCCCTCAAGTAGCTGTGGAGGTACACTGTGGAGTTTTGGTGGGTTGGAGTCCCACCTAACCGCTCTGTCTCCCGGTTTCAAATAAAAAGAAAACAATGTTTGATTTTTACCAAATGCTCCGAAATTCAACATATTGTATGAGTCATTGACAGTCTAGTCTCAGAATTAAGACTGCCCATGGGTTTTACACACTACCGAGAATAAATCTCAGGTGTGCTGGTTTCCTGAGGATGTTTTCCTTACTATTTATGCAAGTGATAAAATATCAAAAACGCATGCGTACGCATTCTTAAAATGCTGCAATTATTTCTAACCTTTGAATAAGGCTATACCTTTACTGCATACTGTATACAAAATCTCATGTTAATTATTGTCCCTGTTTATCTCTCAATACATTATTTCGCCTGAGGAAATTGTCCATACATAAACTATGTACAAAATATATTTATTTTAGGTGGAGAATGGGCGCGCTACATTTACTGTGGGTCAAGAATTCAGCGTTTCTCTTACTGTTATGGGTGATGCACCTAATTTGCCATGGCGTTTGCTGGACATCGCCATATTGATACAAGACAGTGAAACTGGAGGTAAAGTAGATAAATATGGGGAAAGTTCCATTGCCTAACATTTGATTTAATTCTGAATCTCGCTCTATGATACCTCCGAGTTTTTTACGTGAAATACTTCGATAACTAGCGGAATACTCATTTATATTATTACGTAAGTACTATTAGTAGTCACTAATTTACTAATATGTATTTATTATAGAGGGCAAGCCCCTAGTACACAGTTCGCAGCTGGCTTGGCTGCGTGGTGTAGCGCAGGCGCATTTAGCGGCCTCCGGACTGAGTGGCGCGTTGACCGCTCTGCGTTATTTCTGCCGCTCGCTTTCTCTGGAACTGCTGTATACTCAGACATTGAGACTGTGCCGCGACCGTTTGTCGAAACATCTTCAAGTTGATAGATATACACCTGGACAGAAACTGCAAGTTTCATATTGGAGGTGAGCTTTTAAGCAATTTAATTCCTTAAATATTTTTAGGATGTTGTTATCATATCTCAAACGACAGTTTACTTCGCCGATTTGTGCAATGAAATCTTTAAAGTGCTTCTATTATATTTTTTTATTTCCTGTATTATTAAGAGTAGTGCATACAATATGCACTACTCTTAATAATTAAACTTAAATAGCTTGGAGGTCAATGGTTGTACCTTCATTCGGTTGAATGTTGATGATATGCAGGGAGCTAGGTTGCGAGCTAGGCTACCGGCTGATCATCGGCGTGGAGGGCGACCAACTGTGCGTGTGGCACGTGCCGGCGCTGGCGGGCGGCGAGCGGGTGGCCACCGCGCTCACTCCGCATGCGCCCTCCATGGAGCGCCTGCTCGCACACACTGTGCACGTGCGATCAAGACAGAGGCTTAACGATCTCAAAGTTCTGCTTAATGATTTGGGGGTGAGTTTATCATAATCATATAATTTTCTTATACTATGTCTTCATCATGTTAATTGAACCCTTATCAACCCAATATTGTGTAAAATTAGCTTTATTCGTATGGCACACTTAACTAATCTCTGCTCTGCGCATCCATAATACTTTTTCAGTTACTCTTACACTGTCCCTTTTTTCAGTTTCAAATCAAAGACCAAATTAAATACGTTATCTTAAAATAAACTCAGTACAGTTAACTCAATCTCAGACCATAATTGCATAGTAAAATCTCTTCTCTTCACATATATTTCTTTTATTTCCTGAGACTATAATGCATTACGCTTAACAGATCTCTAGAGTCATCAATGCGTTCAAAAGTACGAAATGAGAAATTTCTGAAATCAAAGTGAAATTATTTATTTCAATTAGACTATTTACAGGCACTTTTGAATTGTCAGAAGCTATTTGCCACATTCCAAAGTGTAGATTCCTATGGAGCAGAACGGGCAAGAAACTCCATGGTTACTCTTTTTCATCAAATAAGTTTTTACAATAGCAGGTATTGGTTACACTGTTTTCGTTGCAATATAATATGCGAGAATAATGTAAGATGACGCCAATACTAAAAAGATTTGTTTAATAATTTAACATTTGGCCATAACAGTTTGGGGATGACCAATCCCAACTGACGGCGCCCGTTAACGAACATGACGCATGTGTCAGGTTCACTTAACTCGACCATATTGTAGGGAATTGAACGACCCAACACACACGCCACTATCAGCGAGATATTTAAGTGTGCATGATATACTCGTATCTGCCAGGCAACAACCAGGAATAAAAGTATTGTAAATGGTTACATAGTACTCACATGTACCTTACTTATAATATTTATTAAGATGCATTCATTTACACAAAGAAAGTTTAAAGTTATAATACAAATAATCGAATAAAATATAGTTTGGTTTTTTTTTTGTCTTTTGTCATGTAACTGACACGTCAAGATTGAATAAATTTTGTATGTGATTTTTATACTTCGCATAAATTTTCAAGAGTAACCCTGCTCGTCTGATAATAGATCTCATGTCTTGTAGAGCCCATTTCCATTTTAAGTTACTGTTCATCTCATTCAGGTTCAAGTTAATAAGCTTAATGCCTAGCTTAGATTACTCCATGGCTAAACAACTATTATAATTTTGTGTGAGTTTTTCTTTCTTAGCGTCGTAGTTAAGTTCGTCGTAGATGTGGATCAGGAGACGTCAAACATCGTTCGCATTTAATCATTATTAGGAATGCAGTGTAAACGGCTGGCCAGGCCTTCTAGCGTACTCCCAGCTCGGTGATGTCTCCACATTTTGTTTGAGACTCGTTTGCACTTATTCACCAGGTCGAATGTATAGTAAGCGGCTGGCCGTGCGTACTAGCATGTTCGGTAGTGTCTCCGTGCTTACGCGCCGAACAGTTGCTAGTATGTGTGGGCGCGCACGGTGGCAGGCTTCGTACGCGGGTGCCCGCCTACCCGAACACGCCGCGCATGGCTGAGCTGGCCAATGCGCTCGGTGCTACTAACATCACGCTCATCAAGACGCTGCTTACACAACTGCGGTAAGTGTCACAATTAAAATACTCATTTTAATTCTTTACGAAAGCCTTTTATAAAATGTACTAGTTTAGAGTTGAAATGGTTTTCCAGTAATTTAAATGTACAGTGCTAGATTTACAAGTAACAGTCAAACCTAATGCTCAGGTTTTGGCTGGTGGCTCGTCGCTGTGAGAAGACCCTGCAGCATTTACCAGCGAGCGTTTGTGAGCACTTACCGTTTTTGCACGGACCCGATCATCCGCTCAGCAAGCTGTCTCCCGACAGACTATACGTCACGCTGCATCGACACACCGATCATATACTGGTGAGTTAGAAAGATGTAAGAACAACGTATGTAGAGTGTTTGTTAGTTTATTTACGACTTACGTCAATAACAATCCTTGAAAAAGTGTGTGTGCGCTTGTGAGATTATATGTCTGTAAACGCACCCACGATACAGGAAGAAATTCCTAGTAGGCAACGTTTTCTAATTGAAGAAAAAAAAAAAAAATATGGATTGCACAGATCACAGCTATCGCGGCCCGGACCAGGAAACTAATATTTGCTTTCAAAAACCTAAGAGCCGTTGCCGACCTTATTAAACTTTTGACATACATTATAAGGCTTTGTGCGAATGTGTCTTAATTTATTGCATTTGCTCATGGGGCGGTGCTGCGAAGACTATTCTGATCGAAGCTGAAAGTGCTCAACGAGCATTACACACACACACCCATACTCATACACACACGCTCGCTAACACACGCACACATACACACAAACGCAACATATACTAATTTTACTTCCTTTTTTTACGTCAATTGGTTAAAAATGTGAAGGAACTAACTCAAGGATCACAGGAAGACCTACTTCGGGAGTTAGGAACTTATATAAATTGTCATAAGGAAGTCAATAGAGTATTATCTTATCTTATCCGTAATAACTACTATCTGCTAGAAAAATAACTTGAGCGTACTCAACTTATTTTTCTAACAGCTGTAGCTCTCGTACATGTCAAAGTAAGTCATTCCATATGGCCGCGCATGCACAGTTGTATAAAAAATATTTTCGTACTAAAAATATTTAAATTTGTTAGGATAATCAACACGACCCCGAAACAATAATAACTGATAGTTCTCGGAGCTTGAGTGAGCGAGACAGATGTATTGACGGAATGTAAAGGAGTGAGTGACATAGCATGCTTTTACTGTGCTCTCGCCAGGTCGAGTATCCGTCCTGCCGATTTTATCGATATATATATAGATGGCATATGAAATTATCAGCTAGATAAATTCGCAATTCTTTTCGCAATATTCTTTAATTCCATCTGAAATCGACTACTTTCATCCTACCACCTGTATGCAGATGAGCTGCAAATTTACTCACAAGCTTCACCAGGGGAGTTCTCAGGGGCTATTAAAATGATAAATGCAGATTTATCACAAATCTCTGAATGGAGTAAAGCACATGGTTTAAAGGTTAATCCAGCTAAGACTCAAGTCATTGTTGTCGGCAGCCCTCGGCTGACCTCCAGAGTAAATTGGGCTCAGGTTCCTAAGGTTTGTTTCGATGGTATACCTTTTAGTGACACAGTCAAGAACATGGGAATTTATATTGACAAGGATCTTTCTTGGAGTTCGCAAATTAAAGAACTTAGTCGCAAAATTTTTGCTTCAGCGGGGTCCTTGAGGAGATTGCGCAATTTTCTCCCAATTGCCACTAAAACTGCGCTTGCTCAATCCCTCCTTCTTCCTATCCTTGATTATGTAGATGCCAGTTATCTAGATCTTAGTAAGGCACATCTCGATAAACTTGAGCGACTCCAAAACTTTTGTATAAGATTCATATTTGGTTTGCGTAAATATGATCACGTCTCTGAATTCCGCACTAAGCTCAAGTGGCTTCCAATACGCCTTCGCTGGGATACTCATATTTTGTCACTGCTTTACAGCATAATATTCAACCCGGCAACCCCACCTTATCTCAAAAAATGTTTTAAGTTCCTTAATGACACACGTACTAGATACTTAAGGTCATCGGAAAATCTGAGACTTGAAATGCCGCAGCATTCCTCAAAATTTTTGGGCAAGTCTTTTTCAGTCCAAGCTACTCGCTTATGGAATAGATTACCTGTATCAATAAGACGCGCACAGACATTGAGTAATTTCAAAAAACTACTGAAAGAGCATTACCTGTCCTTATAAATATCTTTTGTTTTTACTTCGCTATATATAATATCCTCTCCTATTTTTTCATTACTCTATGTAATAGATTATTTACTATTATACTTTATATATATATTGTATATATTATATGTATATTTTATTTATTTATGTAACTGTGTAGTATATTTTTATGCATTTATATATTTAATAGTACACCACGGACTACCCAAATTCTATTCTTAGCTATATTGTCCATCCCAAGGTTGTCTGTCAGAGATCGCTATTAGCGATAAGACCGCCCATTGTACCTATAACGTTTTTATACACACTGTCCTGTTTTTGTATTGGTGTACAATAAAGAATATTTGTATTGTATTGTATTGTATTCGAAACTTACCTGGAGGTGGTGAAAAAGACTCTTGAAAAGGTCAATGTTTCAGTTATTAAAGAGAGACCACTCCGTCTACTACCAAAATCTCCTTTTGTGTATACAGATAGTAGAGATGAAGGAAGTGGCGGCAGGCAGTACAGCGACGACGAGCAACAGTGCTAACAGCGGCAGTGCCTGCTCTGTGGCGTTGTCGTTCCACCTCGCCGGCGCCCGGCGGTGCACGCCTGACGAGTGCGAGGACGAGGTACTGCACTCCAGGCTCTAGTCTTTTAGCAAAGACGCTGAAGAAAAACTTTAGGCTAAGTCCAACGACTGCCTGGGTAACCTTATTTAAAAAGCAAACCTGTTAGCGGAATTGTTCAAACTGCCCGACGGCCACTCGGTACGACGGATCAAAGGCCCACGGTTAAATTAAATTAAATTAAAAATTGTTTATTGTTCCAAAAACGGTGCTTGGATAATACTTTTACCAGTCACCCATCTGATTGATCAGCGTTCAAAGCACAACGAGTGACCTCAAAAATTAATATCTGTTTTTTTTTTGTAATTGTATATTTGTCCATATCAAATTATTGGGCTTTGGGCCCAAGATAGTTAAGGCTGTTCGGGCACGCAGTCCTACTTGTTCCGCAAGCACTGAATTAGTAAAACGTTTGCGTTAGAGTGGCTTATTAAAAAATGAACACTTTTATAACACTTAACACAGGATATAAGAATCTCGAGTCAACAAATAATAAATTATGTGATTGTTGTAATTATATTACTAGTAAATATTAAAATCTGGCGATAAAAATATTTCTTTTGCGATATAAAGATTCAAAGTTCCAAAAAATCGTTTTTTGTATATTACTACGTGCAGGGTTCCAACGGCAGTTCGTCTACACCCGCATCAGCGCCACGTGCTTACTTGAAACTTAACTCTTTGGTCGAACTGGACACGTTCACTCTAACACATGGACCGTTCACACCGCTCGATACGCCCGGTAAATACCAAACACTTTATTTCCTTTGTTTATATTTATTAAGGGGTTTTTATTCACACATATATGTGACCTCCATTGTACCTTATGTATGATATATGCCAAAAACATCTTGTAGTGTCCTTCTTCTTAAAAGATAAACAATAGAGAAAAATCATTAATAAGTATTTGTAATAGTTGTACATACAATTTAAATTATACTTGAGGTTTGTTGTTTAGAACTAACAATATATTGTTTAATGTAGGTATGCTGCCCGGCAAGCGAAAGTTGTCAGTGGTGTGTCAGCGTGCGGCGCGCGTGCGTCAGCCCGCCTACTTCATACCGGAGCTTGCGCATGTGGTGGCCGCCGCCGATGAAAGAGTGCCTTTCGTCAATCTTGCTCAGGAGGTAAGATGGAAATATATATCTCTCTCTGTGTCAGAAGTCACTGTTAAAGCAGGAAAGTTTTATTAATATCAGTAATAAGCGCGATTATCGTGGAAGTAGGTAATCTCATAACTTAAACCTTGACTTAAAGTTTATAAAGTAAGAAACACTGCCAACCATTAAAATAAAAATTCTTGTAAAATTAAAAACATATGCAGCAATTATATAAAAAAGTTGAATTAATCGAGCTGATTAATTTTCAAGAGTAACCAATATCATAAATCCGAAAGTTGTTTATTTGTTACTCTTTAACTAGTAAAGCGATTTCAACGAAATTTTGTACTTGCATAAAATAAATATGACCAGAAGAAACACAGCATACTTTTAATCCTAAAAAATCGCTTTGTTTCCCGTTAAAGTTTATTAAAGTAAATATAATATTACATTAAAATAAAGACAACACAAATTGCCGCTGATATCAATTTGGTACGTATTTTTAAATTGGCAGTCGGGTTAAATTTGATACCAAACTACGCGGAAAAGGCCGCCGATGGAGCTTCCATCGGCGTCTTTAGTATTTAGTGTTATATAAACTTTGTTTATCTGCAGTTGGCAAGCCGTGGTGTGACGCACGGCGGTGTTCAACCAGAATGGTCGGGCTCCGCACTGGGCATGCGCGTGGTGGCTCTACCGAAGCCGGACGGCGCATGCGCACGGGCGGCTGCCGCTCTACGCGACCGGCTACTAGCAGCTACCATACGACTTACCACCAAGAACCAGGCCAGAGTCTGGACCGCCGAAATCGTGTTCCACGGATCGCCTGTACGAACACCTAATCCAAGGGAACAAGGTAGGAATATATATTGCCAACCGTGTGTTAAGTCAATTCTACTTATGTTGGCTGCTACAATAACAACGTTTTCACAAAAAAAGAACTCGCCGAAAAAGGAAACTAAAACGTGAGTCGGCGCCAATTCCATGATGATTTGATTTTAACTTTAATTTAATGATCTTTGTTGATTGTTTGGCGCCGCCTCAAAATTAGTTACACTCAATTTCTTTTCACTTTACAGTTTCCTTTTTCGGCGGTTTAATGTTGTATCAAATTTTGTGGTTATAATCTACAAAACATAGCTAGGTCTAATGTACTCATCGAGATAAATTAAATACGCCCAAACACGAAATAGTTGCTGTAAACCGATGAGGAGGTCCCTCGACTATCTTTCGTCTCCATCATCAGATTAGCTCCAAGTTTCCATCCTATCAAAAAACATAATGTATGCAAAATTTCAACAGAGTCGGTTGACATGTGAACAATCAATAATTTCCTATTACCCACCCTTAGAGGTGGACTTTAGGGGTGAAATTTACAACTTGGAATTATCCTCCAATAAAAAAATAATGATCAAAACCTACAATAAGGACTACTCTGTAAAAAATAACTTAAAAAAAGGGTGGTCATACATAAAAATATATATACATCACTACATAGTATAAAACAAAGTCGCTTTCTCTGTCCCTATGTCCCTTTGTATGCTTAAATCTTTGAAACTACGCAACGGATTTTGATGTGTTTTTTTTTAAAAGATAGAGTAATTCAAGAGGATGGTTTTAATATATAATTTGTCAAGTTTTTGTATACATTGGCTAAAATATAATGATATTTGTTGGAGGTGGCGGAAAAGAAATAACCCCTCTGGGAGCTTTCAACGAAAACGCTGCCTAAACCCTTTGAGATATAACAAAATGATGTATTGTGGAATTGTGTATCTTATATAGGTCTACAGAAAAGTCCGCGATGGCATATGTCTATCTCTTAAGCATAACATACTACATCCATTTTAATAATTTAATTGGGAAGCGGGAACGGGATCAAAATTTCATGATTACTTTTGGTCGCAATAACCGACATCCACGCGGGCGAAGCCGCGGGCATCAGCTAGTACATATATAAACGCGTCGAATAGAGAACCTCCTCTTTTTTTCGTCGGTTGAAAAATAGTACACTTGTCGAATAGGCATGATGACTGTTTTTGAAATCTCCTTCTATAATATAGGTACACGTCTACTATTTCCGAAAAACACATTATTTCAGCAATAAACTCTGAATTGAGCGCGGAAACGGTTATGGGTGTCATGGCGCCGCTTATGATGGGCTGTGATGTCACGCTGCGATAACATTTGACAAAACTTCAAACAAAAACACGACGGTGATTGACATTCAATAGAGGCATGACGTCATTCGCTGTAATTGGCGTTTCAGTCATCATGGCCGATTGCAGTATTTAAACTTTTATTTTATTGAAAATCTCATTAATCTTAATGTTTTTATTAAAACTAGGTCATTTTGTAGAATCCTGTGTAAGTACATATATTTTTCTGTAAAACCATTTTTTCATTGTTTCTTTAATTCTGTCATCATGCCTATTTTTACTGTACGTGTCTAAAGCTATATGCAAGTGGCTGTGCAGTAGTCAATTACGAAAGATAACAAGAAGAACTTAATTGAAAAATGAATTAAAAAGCACACCTGCCACGTGTTTTTTTTTATTCACACGTTTCTGTGTACCATAACCACTATATCACATATGTTTTTTTTTTATCTTACTTGCCTATGTTACGGATGTAATGTAAGCATTCTAACGATACCCCGTTCCTCTAAATCGGTACAGGCGTTAAGAAGTTATGGTGGAATAAATAAATTCACAAACATACATACATACTTACGAGTACATACATGGTCCGTAAAAACATAACACTTCTTTTTTGGGCAGTCTTTAAAACGGCAAGGTGGCATGCGCCTTGCCGTATGTGTACAACAAAGCTACTTACCCATCGGGTATATACTATAATATGGTGTTTGTTACAGGCGAGCGTCGTTGCGTGTACTTGCAATACGAGCTGGGTACGGACGCAGGTCGGACAGCAGACGCCTTCCTGGCGGACTGGGCCGCCATCGTGCACTTACATACATTGTTACACGACTTCATGCTCCGCCCCGCACATGGTACGCAATTGGTGATATCTTTGACGTTTTGTTCGAATATTAATACTGATTGACTGCATTGTCTTTCCTAGGAGAAGTATATAAAAGATTCACTTGAGCTTATTGTTAATGGACGGCTCAAACAATGTACAAAAAGACACAATTATTTTATTTACCTTAAGTTAGGACTTTAATTTACACAAAAATCATAACTTTAGTAATCGTAACGCTTGTATAAATGCGTTGGAAAACTGTATTAGAATTGATTTTACTTTGTATTTGTGCTCTACATCTTGACTTCTTCCATTAAAATAATACCATTGGCTCAAGTAGTGGCGCCAAATCAGTTGAACTAACAACGCGAATACACCACAGTATAATGTTATTAGAACGCGAGACCCTATGGGCGGGGGTGTGTATCCGCTCGTACACGTACCGGTCGCTGGTGGTGGGGTTCGGGCCGGCGCAGCGCGCCACCGTGGTGCTGCAGTGGAGCGCGGCGGCGCAGCGCTACTCGCTGGCCACGCCCGCGCACCAGCCCGCCGCCAACGCGCACCACCTGCTGCACCACCACCTGGACCACTACATCAACTGGTAACACTACTCTACTGCAGTTGCCGACTGTATATCGATATATTATCATTTCTTATAGCGCTGTATCAGCGAACTAAGGTGATTGGGCTGAAAATTATCCAGATATCTTCACCACCTATCATGGTACACTTGACCTATTATAACTGTGCATGTCTAAAGTTAGACTTTCCAAACAGCCGTGCAGTGATAAATGTAAAAGATTCAGTGTTACAGCACGTTGTTGCTGCACTTGCCAGATCGTACATGCGCCCTGCTATTGTATTGTAAAATTCACTACTACGCAGCCATTTGCATACAACTTCAGACATGCACAGTTATAACAGGACAAGTGTAATCTTGCATCAGTACAGAAATTCCTCAAGCTTATTTAAAAACTGAGTGATTTTCGACTACCCAACCCTGCTTCATATGTTGTTGAAACGACAAACGAATATAAGAGCTGCCGATGTATTTCTAGTGAAACACGACATATTTTTCTTTGCCCAGCCACAAAGACCTGATGTCGTTCGGAGTGGTTCTCCGCGAGACGTACGGGCCGTTGCTGGCACTATCGCGGTTACCAACACTACCACAGCTGGGCTTGCATCACGTGCGCACGCTCATGCCCACGCCTACCTTCACGCTGCTCGCACACTCTTGGAGAAAGGTCAGTTGAGCAGTGCAGATCAATTTTATAGTTTTAAGAAAGAAGGATTAACAAAGAAACAAAAAAGAACTTGACGTTTAGTGGCAAAGGGAGATAAATTGTCCTCCTTTCATAGATTCCAATGATTAACTGAAACTTATTTTCGTAGTAGCCGAGTGCTTTCGGGCCAGCACAACCTGCACCACAGGTTGTGGGTTCAAATTGCACGTACCAGTGTCATATGCACTTTATTTGTTAATTTAAGACGTTACAGACACAATTTCGAAATCGCCAACCTGCAGTGAGCTAGCGTGGTGATCAATGCTCGTAACTTCTCTGTATGAGAAGAGGCACGCGCCCTGCAGTAGGACAATTCGGGGCTGCTTATATTATGTTTTAGATTTTGGATATTCATTTATTTTCGTCAAATTTCGTGACCACTGGTGGTGCAAGACGCAGTGTGCAGACGTTATAGAGAGACTTCGACGCATAGATTACCTTTCAATTATTTCGTAACCGGTCGCTAAATGCAGAACGGTCAAAAATTATAGCGTAGTCTTTAGTCATAATTTCTTATGTTTTCTGTATATGGATGATTTTTAATAATTGGGTTGTTTGTATTCATAGATACGCATTGTATACGCGGGCGCTTACTCACTAGAGGTAGGTATCCGCGGCGGCGGCGCGATCACGATCCGCGACGGATCTTACTCCAAGTTCGACCGTAACACTGTTGTCGACGAATTTGCTCCTGCTCTCGGATTGAAGGTAACTTATTAATTATAATTACACTTACAAGTTATAGAGACATGGTATCTATTGTGCACTCCTGACTGTGCAATTAACCCAACTGACAAAATATCTGAAAATATGAGATGACGAATTAAATCAAATCAAAACATTTATTTGTGATCGCAAACTTATGGTACATAGATTAAGCAGTGATAGCCTAGGTGTATGGCTGTTCGACTGGCTAGTCAAAACTTGTTTGAACCCCAAGGCAAAATGTCGTTTTGACTCATTATAAAGTCCTCCTGCGACCACGAACGCTGCAAAGAGTTCGAAACGTCAGGAAAAACATAAACCAATAATACATGCGATTAATCTAAGATGAATGAAAATTGTTTTATTATAATGTGTAGTGATCGCGAAAACCTAAGATATTCATCATCATCATCCCCCTGCCCTTATCCCAAATTATTTGGGGTCGGCGCAGCATACCTATGTCTGGCATGCTACTAAAGTTTTGGCTATGTTTTATGACCGCCCTGCCTGACGTCAACCCGACGAAAACCTAAGATATTATTATTTGCTCAAGACGGAGAAGTAAAACGTCGTAAAGAAATCAGCACGCCTGAGAGATGTTCTCGCTGTGTGTCAAACCGTTTCAGCCTATGGGCGGTTTAAACTCTGCTACTAAGTTGTCAACCATACGAAAAATAAATTGACTAATTGTAATATATTATTCCCAGGCGTTCCTATCACGCTATGTAGAAGACAATATGAGTGCAAGACTGTTAGCGGAAGACGAAAACCCACCATCGCCTATGTCACCGATGCCTCCCGGTAAGATTACCAACTATGTGGTGCCAAAAAAAAAGAAGTTGATAACTAAAAGCATTATAAATGTTATTTTTATTTTCGAATATACTGTACAAATTTCATTAAGTTGTGATTTAGTTTTTTAATCTACTTAAATCAAGTTATGGTTGTTAGCAGAAAATATTATAGCAAAGAACTAAACTTAATTTTTTACTTTTGTGTGACTTCCTTTCTGTCCCAATAACAGGTGGTCTCCGGTTCCCCGCGCCGCTGACGCCGCCACAGCCACATACGCCACACTCGGCGCCCGTCACTCCGCATCCGGCGTCGCCTGCGCAACATCAGGTACTTGTAGTTTTCAACTCATTTTTGATCCACTTCCCAAACACAAAATGTCATCAATACGTAGGATATTATTTCCCACAAATTGAATTCACAAAGGTAATCAGCTGCATCTATTTCTATACTAATATTATAAAGCGGAAGAGTTCGTTTGTTTAAACGCGCTAGCTAATCTTTGGAAATACGGGTCAGATTTGAAAAAAAATTTTTTTTAATGATATTCAGATTCATAAGGAACAGTATAGGCTATCTAACAGTAGGCTACACTTCTTAGATAGCCTTAAATATTGATTTTTGTAAGTAAGTCGAAAGAAAAACCCCGAATTGCTCGATCCGCGTGCGCTTACGTAGTGGTTAGTGATACTTACGTACATCAAAAAAAAAAGGACCGTGATGCTTACAATAAAGTATTTTGTGTCAAAAATGAATTGAAAATTTGAAAGGGATTTATGAGCATTATTATTAAGCTTGGCATATTAATCCTTACGAACGAAAGTTAGTTTATCATCAAGACAATTTAATGAAGATACACTTTGTCTTTTATGGCATGTTATTTGGACGCATCATGTTCATAAAAACACCTTCGCAAATAATGCATTATTTTAGAACCAATTTGATTACCATAAAAAGGTTATAATGAGTCAACCTTAAAAGATGCTGTCGCGGACTTTTTTTTTTAACTTTTAAAGGGGAACAATTCCATCACACATTACGTTATTCAACACAAGTATTTAATTTTGAACAAAATTGCTCTCGACATCATTTGATTTCAATGAATGTCTTAGCCATTTTTAATATACATTTTTGTGTATAATGATTAATAAAGAATACTCTATCTATCTAATGATGATAATTATTTCGGAACAAATAAGATGGGCAGTGGATCGTTCAACCTGACGTCACCACCGGGTGGTGCGGGCGGTGCGGGTGCGGGTGGTGGGGGTAGCGGCGGCGTGTCGGCATCGCCCGCGTCCCCCATGGCGCCGTCCCCGCACGCGGCCCCCGCAGCCTCCCCGCACCCGCCGCCCACCTCGCCCTTCACCGCGTGGCCCGCTTCGCCCTCACTGCCGCGACCTTCGCCCGGACACCATCCCTCACCGAGACATCATATCGATCACAAGGGTGAGTGTTATACAATGTATGGATAAGAAAAACAGTCCCGCCGATTCGATCTGTAGATCGCAACGCGCTTAAGTGAAGGCATGCTGATCATGCGTTAATTGTCTCCGGTAGCAGTGATCGTGTGATCCGCATGCTAGCGTTTCCACGGTGAACTTCGAATGTAGAATGAATTATGTATTGCAAAACGGACCGCAGCCAGTGTAAACAGCCTTCCGATTTGTATAGAAGACGCATCTTAGGGTCGCATCGGCGGGAGATAGATCGGGCGCTGTGAGTAGGTCTTAAATGCGGCATTACACGCAGGTCCTCAAGCGAGCTCGAGCAGTTCGCGGCCGGCGACGTCATCGAGCGGTCGTCTGTGGGCGGGCGCCACCGCCACGCCGCTGGCTGTGTGCAAGCTGGAGACACTGTGCACGCCCAGCGACCCGCCGCCGGGGGCGCCGCCCGGGCCCGCGCTAGCGCCCCTGCAGCGGTTCCTGGCCTGTGTCTATATGAAACGAACACTGCAACGTTTCTTACAACAGGAAGAATACGTGAGTATATGGATAAATTTTTCACATGATATGGTGGCACTTCATGGCGCATTTGTACAGATAATTGTTCTATCGAATTAAAGCGCTTTGTTTTATGCACACAACTTTGCCGAAACAAAGTAAGTATACTTTACTGTATTTTTTATTTTTGCCAAAAAAATGTTTCCAATTTTATTATATTATAAATAATTCAAATCAGTCTATTGTTTTCTAGGGCATTAACTTTGAAAGCTTAACGTTGCTTCTGACCACGATTAGTGCAACCTGGTCGAAACGTCAAGCGATATGAAAGTATTCATTGCGCGCTCATTCCTGTTAGTTTCATAGTAACATCATAAAATGCGATAGTTTATAAGTTAGTTTAACTTGAGTTGTGCTCTATCCAGTTGACGTTGGTGTCAGTGGAGGCTACGAGCTTAACATTCCGGTGCGATAGCGCGGGTCTGGCGGCGCGCGTGGCCCTCCACCCGCAACACATGCAGTCGCTACACCTGCAGCTGACGCCGCTGCCCGACCACAACAAGGACGCCTGGTCAGCTGATGATCTGCAGGTCACTTTAAAGTTTAATGACAGGAATCGACAAACGACCATAAACTTCTTGATTATAGCCACTAAAATCAATTTTTAACCGACTTCAAAAAAAGGTGGAGGTTTCTTGTACATAAGAATATAGTGGAAGATTGACGATGAAAGGAACCACTCATCCACTGTAGTGGCTAGTGTTTAAGATATATGAATTGAAAAACAAAAAGGGAGTTATCATTAAATTATAGACAGTTGTTTTTATTATTACAAAATACCATAATTTTTCATATTTTTATATTGTTTATTACGAAATCTCTTTGTTCTGAAAAGCGATATTAGTAGAATTATTTTGTTAAAATGTTGTGGTATGTAGTATTGCCCTCCTGCAATCTTACAATGAATCTCATCTAAACTGGGAACACTCCAAGTGCATTGGCAATCTGAGTGACGTCAGTATTAACCGGAGTCGTAGAGTACACTTGACGTATTATAACTATGCATCTCAGTAACAGTATGCTTTTCAGTCACTCCTTTATTTTTCGATAATACATCTATATCACTCTTTCGGAGCCGAGAACTGTCAATGCCATAAATGTTTCGGAGTCGTGTTGATTACACAAAAAAAAAAACTATAGGACTATACATGCACGGCCGTTTCGAAAGCCTAACTGCAAAACAAGTAAAGCTAGTAAGTAATGTATTATGGTGCAGGTGATGGAGAAGTTCTTCGAGCAGCGCGTGGCGATAGCGCCGTACCGCGCGACGGCGCTGCAGGGGTGGACGCGCGCGTGGGGCGCGCCGGGCGCCGCGCTGGGCTCGCTGGTGTCGCTGATGCGCGCCGAGCTGGCGCCGGCCGCGCCCGCGCTGTGGCAGCTGCACTGGGCGCTGCGCATCCCGCCCGCCGCGCCGCCCATCGTGCCCGCCGGCCAGCCCGCCGTGCTGCTCGCCAAGCACAAGATACTCTTCTTTGTGAGTGCATTTACACGTACATGCTCCATCTCTTTTAACATGGCGTCTATTCTGAACTTCTATCTTCTTTAGTCAATTTAATACATTTCAGCAAAGTATCACTGTAATGCAGAAGGGTTAGGCCAAGGATAACACCCACATTTCAGCTATGAAATTATTAAGTTCCATGTAATAGGTGATGAGCCTATTGCCAACAACCAACTACTACTGAAATTGTTGTACAGAAAAACCAGAATAGAAAACTCGGGACCTTCCGCTCAGCAGTCGCGCTTGTGACCACTAGACCCATGAGCCCATGACTCTAATGAGACAGTTATTTCAATCTCACATTATATCATAATGACAAACTCATATCACTTCTGGAAAGAGCACAATTTGTTTAAAGATGACTTCATATTTTTTATTAAGAGTAAAAATTACAGCAAACAAATATTTATAAAAAAAATCCTTTCCTTTCCTACTAATATTAGAAATGAGAATGTTTGTGAGAATGGATGGATGGTTGTTACTTTTTTCCGCAATATCTACTGAACGGATTTGGATGAAATTTTGCCCTCAGATAAGATTATAACCTGTATTAAAACATAGGATACCAAACATGTACGATTGCGTATTTTACATTTAAACGGCTCCTCCATAGATCTGTCTGACACGTGGCGACACGCAGCTGGTACTACCGCTGGTGTACGACATGCAGATGAACGTCACGCAGCTCGCCGACAAACTGAACGCGCAACATCTGATCGCTGTCAGCTCGCATCTCAAACGGTATGAAACATTTCAATCACGATACGACGGACCGGCCATAACATAAAATAAATATTGTTATTATAAGGAATTGTTAATAAAAAGTAAACTGATGAACATGGAAAGTTTAGAAAAGCACTGCATCACTTCTCTACTTCTCCTTGTTTCTTTATTCATTGTGGTAGTAAAATTCCCATAGATGCATCACCAGTCCCCAGTAAGCCATGGTTGTGATCAACACTCGTCCCTGCTCTGAATGAGCAGTGGTACATTTTATTCATTTCAACTACAGAACCTTTACTTCAGAATAAAACGCGAAGTCCATGGGGGAGCCTGGCTGTTGACTTTCGTGGGAGCCTGGCTGTTGACTTTCGTAGGATAATGGTGTTCATTCTATTGATGACAAACTAAACCAAATATAGAATAATGGTATATTTTACTAGCTGCTGTAAGAGCAAGACGGGACGAATTAAGGAAATAATTCATGTTCAAATGAAGAGGCGTTGAAATAAACTTTCGAACATTTTCAGGTGGCCACGGAACTTACAACCAAAATAATATATGTATGGAATTTTTGTTTGTCGTCTCATAATTTGAATATAACGTTATTATAAATGAAAAATCGTCCCGACTCACTCTTATGATGTTAGTAAAAGATAAAAATGCCTAGCTAGACATTATTATTTGTAGATTCAACGAGTTCAACCAGTCGCACTCGGAGTGCACGCTGTGGCCGGCGGTACGTGACCTGCTGACGAACTTCACGCTGCCGCAGGAGGCGCCGCAGCCCGCCGCGCCGCCGCCGCCATAACACCACGCGTTCCACGACTTGCTCGAGACCAACACTTATATAACGAACTGATCGTGACGCCCGATGCGACCTGTGCTAACATTCGTGCGATACTCATTCATTTTGTACGAATCTTCGGATTGCTCATAACATATGCGAATCTTTGCAAATATACGCGAATACCAACATTTAAATCGATACGTTACTCTGATGTCAAGTTATTTAAGATGATATATTTTTTCTAATGATGAACTCTTAGAGCTGTGTTCATAAAAACAGGTCCAAAAAGGATAAAAAAAATATTACTTGTCGTTGTCACGTCGTCGTGTCGTTGTATGTCAGTAAAAAGAGACGACAGTCTTTAGTAACAGTTTAACTAAGCACTAATTACGAATAAAAAATTGTTCTATAACATTCTAACGTTATAAACCATCCATATTATCCATATCCATCGTACAAACATACAGAGAAGTGCATAATTCGACATTATTAACAAAGTTTGCAAAATTAAATAAAATGTGATTAAAGGCTGTTACTTCATATTCATGCTGTGTATTTCTACAAAGCATTAATTAATTCTATAAGATGTGTAATGTAAAGATTTAAATATTGTGCTTCGTATAACGTATGTTGAAAAAGTTCATCGAATTTCTAGCGTCACCCTTACTCGTAACTTACATTTGTACAAAGTATTAGTAAGTTGTAAGATCAAGACCGCTGTTAATTATTTTATATTAGAATGATAATACGTTCTCACATAATCAATGGTGGATACCATGAATTAGAAATAAGACTCCAAGGATATAAAACTTTTTATAAGAAACTAAATGTAAATTATTATTTAATAAACAAATTAATAATCTCAAACAATTATATTTTTTGTTATTAAAAACTATCATCAATCGGCTTGTTTAGTTACACATACCTTATTCAGTCTTTTATTCGAGACAGTCTATTTTAATAACGCATACGGAACGAGAACTAAAGGTATGGTTACTGGTAAGTTACGGATAAGTTGGACGATAGTAGATAAGTATAACTTCACTTGTAAAGATCCAAAATTTTCATTTTGTTCCGGATCTATTAAGTTGAGGGCGAATATATAAGGGTTATATGTTTCATATTAGCGCTTTAATATCCAGCCCTGACGTGAATTTGTCGAGTTACAAGTAATCCTGTAAAATAGGCATGGAAAAATTCGGCACAGCGATTGGTGACCGCGATAGCTTGATCGGCCAGAGCAACTGGTGTACTTAACCAGCAATTGTTGGGGTCATTTTATCTTAACAGAACATATTATAACTTAATTAAGTACCACCGTAGATCAAAAATCCCGTAAAGGTATCGGGAACTCGTTTACCGTAACGACTCTGTATATGATAATGATTTGTCTCTCTGACTCTATACTGACCGCTGTTTTGTGAATCCCAGCTTCTGAACCCAGTCACGCCGTTCTTTTATCTCTAATTTCTAATTCCGCGGGAGTTCCTGTTATTGTAAAGGACATCAGAAGACTTTGTTTAAACATTGAAAATAATATTTAAATTATTCTTCGCTATAAAAAAAAAAAACTTTTTTCCAGTGATCAAAGATTTTTAGTTTTTTGTATTTGTCTTTGATTTATATTCTGTCATTGAGATAGTGACATATTTCAAATATGCATCATACAAAAATAATAATCCCATAACTTACATTTATTAGGATTTAAATTCTTCCAAATTACCTGTAAACATGACATCGCCTGGGAGGGGCGGCCGCCAGCATGAAAACTCAATGGAGACAATTCTTACATTTGACAACAGAGATGTGGTATTAAAATTATAGTTCTTCATAGGCTTTATGACAAAGCTAAGGCCTACCTTGCTCTAGGTTCAATATAAAACAGGTGGTATTTTTCATCCTATATGTCGGCGGTATAATGTTCCGTATTACATAAACTGGTTGGAAATGTGTAATACAAAACGAGCGGCTGGACGCAGGCATTGTTTTTGTTTGGTATAATCAATAATTGCTGTGCCCGGTTTCACCAGTATTTTTTCTTTTTGGTCGGCTCCTAACGTTGTTATTGATTCTATAATCGATAAGTTAAGAGTAAATAATTAATATAACATAATATTATGAGTAATTTTTTATGGATACGTCACGTTTAGGCACTTTTCGATACATGAGAGAGAAGGAAGACATGACGTAGAGAGAAAGAACTCCATATTTCGAAGACACGAAAGTAGAGCAAAAGAGAGCGATGTATACATGGTACAAACCGATAGATTAAGCTAGTGTCGCGCATGCGCGCGTTGTAGATGTACACACCTCGGTCATATCTAGATGAACAGCTAAGGTACCACGCAACGTTATAATAAATAAAAGAAGTTTCACTTCTACCACGTGTACACGTGTGCTGATGTAACGTATTTTTTTTGTCAATGTAGGTAACTGTATTTATGTCGTTCTGTTTAATAATATATAAATCAATATTTTTTAAATAATCTATTATATCATATATAATTATTTTATATTAGCTCGGTTAGTGGAGTGTGATAGTAGGATAATATCAGAACCTGGCGCATGGATAACATTTGGTGTGACATAGCTAGATAGAGGAGACCGTAT
Source organism: Xylocampa areola (assembly GCA_935421205.1). NCBI lineage: Eukaryota > Metazoa > Arthropoda > Insecta > Lepidoptera > Noctuidae > Xylocampa > Xylocampa areola. The sequence goes on along the minus strand of OW285201.1, from coordinate 10,435,419 downwards.
TGGTGGTGGTTACCACCAACAACAGCATTCCCAATGACGGTTGACGTCAGGCAGGCGACCTGTCATAAAACATAGCCAAAACTTTAGCAGCATGCAACATATAGGTATGCTGCGCCGACCCCAAATAAATTGGGATAAGGGCATGATGGATGACATAATTATATTTTTTATACATGTTGAGGCCATGTAATATATATTAATTACTATTTTTCAAAGAAACATTGAATAAATAAAAGACAAGAACCGGGCTTGAACCCGCGACCTTTGACGTTCCGGGTCATCATTCTACCAACTGAGCTACCTTGTCTCGTTCAGAATCAATTGTTTTTTTTTTTTTATAAATTCGTTGCCCCACACTTGGAATTTCTTCCTGTATCATGGGTGCGTTTACAGACATATAATCTCACAAGCACACACACACCCAGACCCGGAGCAATTATCTATAGATCATACAAATATTTGCTCCGTGCAGGAATCGAACCTGCGACGCGCAGCGCAGCAGTCGGTCTCTCGACCACTGCGCCAACCGCGCTGTCTTTGTATTCGTCTTAAGGAGACGCCTGGCGATTTTTTTTTTATTAGCAATCATTTACAGATGTACTAAACTCAGCGTTACCACTTTGCAGTTGTAAATCGCTGAACAACATCCCAATCCTTTATAAATCATATATAATTATATTTTTGAAAAATTCAATGGATTTTGAACGAGACAAGGTAGCTCAGTTGGTAGAGTGATGACCCGGAACGTCAAAGGTCACGGGCTCAAGCCCCGTTCTTGTCTATCTATTTATTTTTTATTTTTCTTTGTAAATAGTAATTTATTACATGTCGCTAAAAGGCGATAAGACCATTGATTGTAATTTTTGTTTTTATCACTGTGTACTTTGTTTTTATACTTATAGTATACGTATTTTGGTGTCCTGTAAAGTGGATTTATGTTATGTATATAATTTAGCAGAGTCAATGGTCGGTCGTGTGGTCTACATCGAACATCCCGGGCATGGAGAACGCTACAGCGAGGACTGCGCGCATGCGGGTGCGCGGCCGCCGTCGCCTGCGTATAGGCTCACTCGCGCTCAGTGCACTCATGACTATGCATTGTCGAGTATCGGCGTCAGCACTCACAGGAGGATTCTGTTAGTTCTTTACTGTTTCAGCAGTTAAAATTGTTTTAAATTTATATTATGAATTGTCATTTTGTCTATTGAAAAGTCAACATTGCATATATATTCCAATGAGCATTCAGCACTCATAAATCACGCATTCGTCAAGTTTCAGGAATACGTGAATATATATAAATATTAAAAAAATACGTTTTTTGTAACGTGCATACTTTATAAATTATTTAAAACTTGTATCGTCTTTTATGTTTATTTCTAGTTGTTTTCATGATGTTTCTGGTGGCATCTGTCATATGTCTTGCAAACCCACTGCGACATTTTGAAGTGTACCTGGGACAGTGGAGTATTAGCGGGCCAGGACGCGCTTTTCGAATTATTCCTATGCTAGACGGTACGAACATTAGACCAAGGAACGTTTTTATATACTAATCCCATCAACCTAACGGTGTGGTTAACGTACTGGTCGAGAGACCGGTTAGCACCACGTATGGCGGTTACGATTCCCGCATGGAGCAAACATTTGTATTATCTACAAATAATTGTTCTGGGTCTGGCTGTGTGTACAGGTGAAGTTATGTTACACTTATGATACAGGAGAAAATCCTGGTGGGCAAAAGTTTCAAATAATACTTTTTCCAACTTACACTTTAAATGAAAGTTTGTCCTAAGTTTCGATCTAATATTACTTCAGAATTTCAGATTGGTTTGACTTGGTGAATAGTATAGCATTGACAAGCTCTGAGTAGGCGCCATTTTGGAAGAGCCGGAGCTCCTGAAATGTGATTGGTTTATTACGGTTATTTTAACAAAAAAAAAAGTATTTTTCTCTGACTAACAGCCACTCAACACGGGGAACTTTGTATATTTGTCTCAATATTATGATATAAATTATTTGTACTACAAGTATTGAATTTATTCAGGGTATTGGATAGATTCAGTGGTTACCTTGCGGAAGTCCATTACAATAGATGCAAATAAATACGATATCTAGCGAGTCGGTGGTGGACAGGATGGTGCAGTCTAACAGGTCCTGATGATGCGCCGTGGGGGCAGGGGGAACTCGTCTAGAGTAGTTGGCGGAAGTTGCAATTTTTTACTGCTTGCATATGTGTATATATTTGCGCCCTTTGCATTTGGGGGAGAGGTAATTTGTGGAAAATGATCGTGAGCAGAAATATCTACCTGTTGCAAATGGTACAATGTTTCTGTACTATGATGAAGATTTTATGCCTGTCGTCAGTCCAATAGACAACCTTATTAATTGTATTTATAAGGTCAAGGAATCATCTATTTCATCCATCATTTTCTACAAGCTGTCTATTTACCTCTAGATATTGTATTTATTTGCATCCATTATGTTACCAGTCGGGTTTTTGTTCGTGTGCTGAGTTCCCTTTTTCGTATTATTTTTTATTGTTCCGATTTTTTGTAACGAGATGTATGTATTAACACTTAACACTGTCCGCGAAGCAGATACAATATCTTAAAAATAATTAAATTATTTTAATCGGAGAAGTACAAAATTCTGCTTTAAAACCACAAAAATCTTTTGCGTCTGGTAAGCCTGTTGGCTTACCAGACTCACAACCGCTTTGTAATCTGTTGATTACACAGCGGTTGTGCATCAGAGGGATAGGGTTAAAATACTTACATATTATTTTTTTCTTCAGGTATTGGCATAGCGATGTGTATAAATGCCATAGTACGCGCCATCAACTGTTGCGCCATTGCCGCCATAGCCGCAGTGTACGTGATCCACTCAGTGGCCGATGCAAAGCTACCATTCACGTATTGTCGGTGAGCTCCTATCTTCTATTTTAGGTCAAATAAGAATAAACCGCGGGCTCAGCTCATGACTAAGGGCTCCGTTCGAGTTCGAAACTAGTCGGGCAATCCCGAAAAATGTAGGTACGTAAGTAGTAACCGGTGAACATTAATTGAAACAAATTAAGAATGTTTCGCAAATAAATTGGTTTGATTTGTTTTCATGTTTTAAAATGAGTATAAAGGTAATATACCTAAAACTTGCAATTCAACATGGCATGTACAATTGTACATATTAATTTCCGTTTGAACCTTATTTTAAGGTCACCGTGAAACTTAGATTGCCCCGGTTGGTATATACAACTGAGCGCGAGGGCGATTTCGTACGATTCCCGGGTCGAGGAAATTGATTTGGTTTTTTTCTGATAGGAAATTCTAAGTAGCTTAGAATTGTATATGTCGACGTGAGTAAGCTCACCGCCTATTTCATGGGACTTTTGAGTTCCCATACAAAATGTTACTTGTGTTTCGGTATTTTGTGAGGAAGACCCGTGTTTCTTAGAAATACTTGAACATTTTCATTAGTACCTATTCTAACCATGTTTTTAAATTGTTGTACTCTTAAATTACAGCCTGTACGCCTTATCTTACAACGCGCAATAATGGTTCTATAACTTTCTTTATTTTAGGGATTTTAATTTAAGAGCTTATGACCCAGTGATGAATGATGCTCGATATTTAAATTTACAAGGGGTAAGTTATTAATGAATCGAAATGTAATTTGAAAACACTTGCACCGATTGATTAGTATAAAAGTTGAATGTACGATATTTCTTAAGAGTTTTTATAGTAACTTCTAATAAGAAGGATAAACTCGCCCTTAGCCACCATACTTGGATCAAACGTCATTAGCAGACAAATCGACGGTTACGTAATATATTACAATTGCAACTAACTGGTTGCCGCGACATCGTCTACTTAGAATTATTACTTCTAGTAGCCTCTGTCCTTCTCCAAAGTCTAGTCTATCTCTATACCAAGCTTTATCAAAATTGGTTCAGCAGTTTAAAACGTAACAAACAAACAGTTACTTTCGTATTTACAATATAGGTACTAGCTGTGCTCGTTGCTTTGCCCACGTGGACACGAGACTAAAATGAAATAAAGCCTAAGTTACTTTACTGAGTGATAATGCATCTTTCTACTGGTGAAAGATTTTAACAATCAGTTGACTAGTTTTCCTGTTCTTAAAAACAAACAAACAAAAAATCTAATCTTTACTCTTACCTCTTTATATTTTTTAGTATAGTTATACGTAAGTTGCGATTATTCTAATAACAAATGATGTATGATATTATAATAACGAAATTTGAACATGTTTCAGTCGAGATACTCAATGGAAACAGGAGCACTTGAGCAAGAATCTAGCACCGTTGGGTTGAAACATCGAGCATGGAGAAATGTTTCTTTTCTCAGGCACGTAAATGTTTCTGCTGGTGTCAGTTTAATGTGCTATGCATCGCGAAGATAGCCGGTGATATTCATTTGATTTAAATAGTTATGTTACCTATACGTAGTTATAGTTCACCAGCGCGCATTTTTAGACGAACCAATCTATCTTTTCTCAACTACGTTAGGATCGGCTTCCAGTCAAACCGGATGCAGCTTAATACCAGTATTTTACATTGATAGACTACCTATCTGATCTCCACTACCCAGTTACTGGGTAACACAATATCTCGTGGTAAGACTAGTTGTTAGACTTTCAGGCCTCTGACTACCCGTCAACTGCTGTTATAGATCTGTATTTGACAAACCGGGACCGACGGTGCCGTGCTCTCCGAGACACGGGGGGTCTCAATATGAAATGATAGTCACACATCCACAGACCGACCGCGGCAAGCGCAGCTTCACCTAGATCGATCGATCTGGGGCCTAATTCTGCTAATTTACCAATGCTTCAGTTGAGTGTCGATAGTGTGTCGATGGAATGATTTTAGTTAATTGGTAGTCTGCTAGCTTAATAAGACCACCGGTCTAACTAAAATCATTCCATCGACACACTATCGACACTCAACTGAAGCATTGGTAAATTAGCAGAATTAGGCCCCTGTGTGACTGTTACTTAGCCACGAGCCCCTGCTCTCATTTTAAAACGTCCATAAAAGGATAAAAAAAATATTACTTGTCGTTGTCACGTCGTCGTGTCGTTGTATGTCAGTAAAAAGAGACGACAGTCTTTAGTAACAGTTTAACTAAGCACTAATTACGAATAAAAATTTGTTCTATAACATTCTAACGTTATAAACCATCCATATTATCCATATCCATCGTACAAACATACAGAGAAGTGCATAATTCGACATTATTAACAAAGTTTGCAAAATTAAATAAAATGTGATTAAAGGCTGTTACTTCATATTCATGCTGTGTATTTCTACAAAGCATTAATTAATTCTATAAGATGTGTAATGTAAAGATTTAAATATTGTGCTTCGTATAACGTATGTTGAAGAAGTTCATCGAATTTCTAGCGTCACCCTTACTCGTAACTTACGTTTGTACAAAGTATTAGTAAGTTGTAAGATCAAGACCGCTGTTAATTATTTTATATTAGAATGATAATACGTTCTCACATAATCAATGGTGGATACCATGAATTAGAAATAAGACTCCAAGGATATAAAACTTTTTATAAGAAACTAAATGTAAATTATTATTTAATAAACAAATTAATAATCTCAAACAATTATATTTTTTGTAATTAAAAACTATCATCAATCGGCTTGTTTAGTTACACATAGCTTAGTCAGTCTTTTATTCGAGACAGTATATTTTAATAACGCATAAGGAACGAGAACTAAAGGTATGGTTACTGGTAAGTTAGGGATGAGTTGGACGATAGTAGATAAGTATAACTTCACTTGTAAAGATCCAAAATTTTCATTTTGTTCCGGATCTATTAAGTTGAGGGCGAATATATAAGGGTTATATGTTTCATATTAGCGCTTCAATATCCAGCCCTGACGTGAATTTGTCGAGTTACAAGTAATCCTGTAAAACAGGCATGGAAAAATTCGGCACAGCGATTGGTGACCGCGATAGCTTGATCGGCCAGAGCAACTGGTGTACTTAACCAGCAATTGTTGGGGTCATTTTATCTTAACAGAACATATTATAACTTAATTAAGTACCACCGTAGATCAAAAATCCCGTAAAGGTATCGGGAACTCGTTTACCGTAACGACTCTGTATATGATAATGATTTGTCTCTCTGACTCTATACTGACCGCTGTTTTGTGAATCCCAGCTTCTGAACCCAGTCACGCCGTTCTTTTATCTCTAATTTCTAATTCCGCGGGAGTTCCTGTTATTGTAAAGGACATCAGAAGACTTTGTTTAAACATTGAAAATAATATTTAAATTATTCTTCGCTATAAAAAAAAAAAACTTTTTTCCAGTGATCAAAGATTTTTAGTTTTTTGTATTTGTCTTTGATTTATATTCTGTCATTGAGATAGTGACATATTTCAAATATGCATCATACAAAAATAATAATCCCATAACTTACATTTATTAGGATTTAAATTCTTCCAAATTACCTGTAAACATGACATCGCCTGGGAGGGGCGGCCGCCAGCATGAAAACTCAATGGAGACAATTCTTACATTTGACAACAGAGATGTGGTATTAAAATTATAGTTCTTCATAGGCTTTATGACAAAGCTAAGGCCTACCTTGCTCTAGGTTCAATATAAAACAGGTGGTATTTTTCATCCTATATGTCGGCGGTATAATGTTCCGTATTACATAAACTGGTTGGAAATGTGTAATACAAAACGAGCGGCTGGACGCAGGCATTGTTTTTGTTTGGTATAATCAATAATTGCTGTGCCCGGTTTCACCAGTATTTTTTCTTTTTGGTCGGCTCCTAACGTTGTTATTGATTCTATAATCGATAAGTTAAGAGTAAATAAATAATATAACATAATATTATGAGTAATTTTTTATGGATACGTCACGTTTAGGCACTTTTCGATACATGAGAGAGAAGGAAGACATGACGTAGAGAGAAAGAACTCCATATTTCGAAGACACGAAAGTAGAGCAAAAGAGAGCGATGTATACATGGTACAAACCGATAGATTAAGCTAGTGTCGCGCATGCGCGCGTTGTAGATGTACACACCTCGGTCATATCTAGATGAACAGCTAAGGTACCACGCAACGTTATAATAAATAAAAGAAGTTTCACTTCTACCACGTGTACACGTGTGCTGATGTAACGTATTTTTTTTGTCAATGTAGGTAACTGTATTTATGTCGTTCTGTTTAATAATATATAAATCAATATTTTTTAAATAATCTATTATATCATATATAATTATTTTATATTAGCTCGGTTAGTGGAGTGTGATAGTAGGATAATATCAGAACCTGGCGCATGGATAACATTTGGTGTGACATAGCTAGATAGAGGAGACCGTATTGGTGGTGGTTACCACCAACAACAGCATTCCCAATGACGGTTGACGTCAGGCAGGCGACCTGTCATAAAACATAGCCAAAACTTTAGCAGCATGCAACATATAGGTATGCTGCGCCGACCCCAAATAAATTGGGATAAGGGCATGATGGATGACATAATTATATTTTTTATACATGTTGAGGCCATGTAATATATATTAATTACTATTTTTCAAAGAAACATTGAATAAATAAAAGACAAGAACCGGGCTTGAACCCGCGACCTTTGACGTTCCGGGTCATCATTCTACCAACTGAGCTACCTTGTCTCGTTCAGAATCAATTGTTTTTTTTTTTTTATAAATTCGTTGCCCCACACTTGGAATTTCTTCCTGTATCATGGGTGCGTTTACAGACATATAATCTCACAAGCACACACACACCCAGACCCGGAGCAATTATCTATAGATCATACAAATATTTGCTCCGTGCAGGAATCGAACCTGCGACGCGCAGCGCAGCAGTCGGTCTCTCGACCACTGCGCCAACCGCGCTGTCTTTGTATTCGTCTTAAGGAGACGCCTGGCGATTTTTTTTTTATTAGCAATCATTTACAGATGTACTAAACTCAGCGTTACCACTTTGCAGTTGTAAATCGCTGAACAACATCCCAATCCTTTATAAATCATATATAATTATATTTTTGAAAAATTCAATGGATTTTGAACGAGACAAGGTAGCTCAGTTGGTAGAGTGATGACCCGGAACGTCAAAGGTCACGGGCTCAAGCCCCGTTCTTGTCTATCTATTTATTTTTTATTTTTCTTTGTAAATAGTAATTTATTACATGTCGCTAAAAGGCGATAAGACCATTGATTGTAATTTTTGTTTTTATCACTGTGTACTTTGTTTTTATACTTATAGTATACGTATTTTGGTGTCCTGTAAAGTGGATTTATGTTATGTATATAATTTAGCAGAGTCAATGGTCGGTCGTGTGGTCTACATCGAACATCCCGGGCATGGAGAACGCTACAGCGAGGACTGCGCGCATGCGGGTGCGCGGCCGCCGTCGCCTGCGTATAGGCTCACTCGCGCTCAGTGCACTCATGACTATGCATTGTCGAGTATCGGCGTCAGCACTCACAGGAGGATTCTGTTAGTTCTTTACTGTTTCAGTAGTTAAAATTGTTTTAAATTTATATTATGAATTGTCATTTTGTCTATTGAAAAGTCAACATTGCATATATATTCCAATGAGCATTCAGCACTCATAAATCACGCATTCGTCAAGTTTCAGGAATACGTGAATATATATAAATATTAAAAAAATACGTTTTTTGTAACGTGCATACTTTATAAATTATTTAAAACTTGTATCGTCTTTTATGTTTATTTGTCATATGTCTTGCAAACCCACTGCGACATTTTGAAGTGTACCTGGGACAGTGGAGTATTAGCGGGCCAGGACGCGCTTTTCGAATTATTCCTATGCTAGACGGTACGAACATTAGACCAAGGAACGTTTTTATATACTAATCCCATCAACCTAACGGTGTGGTTAACGTACTGGTCGAGAGACCGGTTAGCACCACGTATGGCGGTTACGATTCCCGCATGGAGCAAACATTTGTATTATCTACAAATAATTGTTCTGGGTCTGGCTGTGTGTACAGGTGAAGTTATGTTACACTTATGATACAGGAGAAAATCCTAGTGGGCAAAAGTTTCAAATAATACTTTTTCCAACTTACACTTTAAATGAAAGTTTGTCCTAAGTTTCGATCTAATATTACTTCAGAATTTCAGATTGGTTTGACTTGGTGAATAGTATAGCATTGACAAGCTCTGAGTAGGCGCCATTTTGGAAGAGCCGGAGCTCCTGAAATGTGATTGGTTTATTACGGTTATTTTAACAAAAAAAAAAGTATTTTTCTCTGACTAACAGCCACTCAACACGGGGAACTTTGTATATTTGTCTCAATATTATGATATAAATTATTTGTACTACAAGTATTGAATTTATTCAGGGTATTGGATAGATTCAGTGGTTACCTTGCGGAAGTCCATTACAATAGATGCAAATAAATACGATATCTAGCGAGTCGGTGGTGGACAGGATGGTGCAGTCTAACAGGTCCTGATGATGCGCCGTGGGGGCAGGGGGAACTCGTCTAGAGTAGTTGGCGGAAGTTGCAATTTTTTACTGCTTGCATATGTGTATATATTTGCGCCCTTTGCATTTGGGGGAGAGGTAATTTGTGGAAAATGATCGTGAGCAGAAATATCTACCTGTTGCAAATGGTACAATGTTTCTGTACTATGATGAAGATTTTATGCCTGTCGTCAGTCCAATAGACAACCTTATTAATTGTATTTATAAGGTCAAGGAATCATCTATTTCATCCATCATTTTCTACAAGCTGTCTATTTACCTCTAGATATTGTATTTATTTGCATCCATTATGTTACCAGTCGGGTTTTTGTTCGTGTGCTGAGTTCCCTTTTTCGTATTATTTTTTATTGTTCCGATTTTTTGTAACGAGATGTATGTATTAACACTTAACACTGTCCGCGAAGCAGATACAATATCTTAAAAATAATTAAATTATTTTAATCGGAGAAGTACAAAATTCTGCTTTAAAACCACAAAAATCTTTTGCGTCTGGTAAGCCTGTTGGCTTACCAGACTCACAACCGCTTTGTAATCTGTTGATTACACAGCGGTTGTGCATCAGAGGGATAGGGTTAAAATACTTACATATTATTTTTTTCTTCAGGTATTGGCATAGCGATGTGTATAAATGCCATAGTACGCGCCATCAACTGTTGCGCCATTGCCGCCATAGCCGCAGTGTACGTGATCCACTCAGTGGCCGATGCAAAGCTACCATTCACGTATTGTCGGTGAGCTCCTATCTTCTATTTTAGGTCAAATAAGAATAAACCGCGGGCTCAGCTCATGACTAAGGGCTCCGTTCGAGTTCGAAACTAGTCGGGCAATCCCGAAAAATGTAGGTACGTAAGTAGTAACCGGTGAACATTAATTGAAACAAATTAAGAATGTTTCGCAAATAAATTGGTTTGATTTGTTTTCATGTTTTAAAATGAGTATAAAGGTAATATACCTAAAACTTGCAATTCAACATGGCATGTACAATTGTACATATTAATTTCCGTTTGAACCTTATTTTAAGGTCACCGTGAAACTTAGATTGCCCCGGTTGGTATATACAACTGAGCGCGAGGGCGATTTCGTACGATTCCCGGGTCGAGGAAATTGATTTGGTTTTTTTCTGATAGGAAATTCTAAGTAGCTTAGAATTGTATATGTCGACGTGAGTAAGCTCACCGCCTATTTCATGGGACTTTTGAGTTCCCATACAAAATGTTACTTGTGTTTCGGTATTTTGTGAGGAAGACCCGTGTTTCTTAGAAATACTTGAACATTTTCATTAGTACCTATTCTAACCATGTTTTTAAATTGTTGTACTCTTAAATTACAGCCTGTACGCCTTATCTTACAACGCGCAATAATGGTTCTATAACTTTCTTTATTTTAGGGATTTTAATTTAAGAGCTTATGACCCAGTGATGAATGATGCTCGATATTTAAATTTACAAGGGGTAAGTTATTAATGAATCGAAATGTAATTTGAAAACACTTGCACCGATTGATTAGTATAAAAGTTGAATGTACGATATTTCTTAAGAGTTTTTATAGTAACTTCTAATAAGAAGGATAAACTCGCCCTTAGCCACCATACTTGGATCAAACGTCATTAGCAGACAAATCGACGGTTACGTAATATATTACAATTGCAACTAACTGGTTGCCGCGACATCGTCTACTTAGAATTATTACTTCTAGTAGCCTCTGTCCTTCTCCAAAGTCTAGTCTATCTCTATACCAAGCTTTATCAAAATTGGTTCAGCAGTTTAAAACGTAACAAACAAACAGTTACTTTCGTATTTACAATATAGGTACTAGCTGTGCTCGTTGCTTTGCCCACGTGGACACGAGACTAAAATGAAATAAAGCCTAAGTTACTTTACTGAGTGATAATGCATCTTTCTACTGGTGAAAGATTTTAACAATCAGTTGACTAGTTTTCCTGTTCTTAAAAACAAACAAACAAAAAATCTAATCTTTACTCTTACCTCTTTATATTTTTTAGTATAGTTATACGTAAGTTGCGATTATTCTAATAACAAATGATGTATGATATTATAATAACGAAATTTGAACATGTTTCAGTCGAGATACTCAATGGAAACAGGAGCACTTGAGCAAGAATCTAGCACCGTTGGGTTGAAACATCGAGCATGGAGAAATGTTTCTTTTCTCAGGCACGTAAATGTTTCTGCTGGTGTCAGTTTAATGTGCTATGCATCGCGAAGATAGCCGGTGATATTCATTTGATTTAAATAGTTATGTTACCTATACGTAGTTATAGTTCACCAGCGCGCATTTTTAGACGAACCAATCTATCTTTTCTCAACTACGTTAGGATCGGCTTCCAGTCAAACCGGATGCAGCTTAATACCAGTATTTTACATTGATAGACTACCTATCTGATCTCCACTACCCAGTTACTGGGTAACACAATATCTCGTGGTAAGACTAGTTGTTAGACTTTCAGGCCTCTGACTACCCGTCAACTGCTGTTATAGATCTGTATTTGACAAACCGGGACCGACGGTGCCGTGCTCTCCGAGACACGGGGGGTCTCAATATGAAATGATAGTCACACATCCACAGACCGACCGCGGCAAGCGCAGCTTCACCTAGATCGATCGATCTGGGGCCTAATTCTGCTAATTTACCAATGCTTCAGTTGAGTGTCGATAGTGTGTCGATGGAATGATTTTAGTTAATTGGTAGTCTGCTAGCTTAATAAGACCACCGGTCTAACTAAAATCATTCCATCGACACACTATCGACACTCAACTGAAGCATTGGTAAATTAGCAGAATTAGGCCCCTGTGTGACTGTTACTTAGCCACGAGCCCCTGCTCTCATTTTAAAACGTCCATAAAAGGATAAAAAAAATATTACTTGTCGTTGTCACGTCGTCGTGTCGTTGTATGTCAGTAAAAAGAGACGACAGTCTTTAGTAACAGTTTAACTAAGCACTAATTACGAATAAAAATTTGTTCTATAACATTCTAACGTTATAAACCATCCATATTATCCATATCCATCGTACAAACATACAGAGAAGTGCATAATTCGACATTATTAACAAAGTTTGCAAAATTAAATAAAATGTGATTAAAGGCTGTTACTTCATATTCATGCTGTGTATTTCTACAAAGCATTAATTAATTCTATAAGATGTGTAATGTAAAGATTTAAATATTGTGCTTCGTATAACGTATGTTGAAGAAGTTCATCGAATTTCTAGCGTCACCCTTACTCGTAACTTACGTTTGTACAAAGTATTAGTAAGTTGTAAGATCAAGACCGCTGTTAATTATTTTATATTAGAATGATAATACGTTCTCACATAATCAATGGTGGATACCATGAATTAGAAATAAGACTCCAAGGATATAAAACTTTTTATAAGAAACTAAATGTAAATTATTATTTAATAAACAAATTAATAATCTCAAACAATTATATTTTTTGTAATTAAAAACTATCATCAATCGGCTTGTTTAGTTACACATAGCTTAGTCAGTCTTTTATTCGAGACAGTATATTTTAATAACGCATAAGGAACGAGAACTAAAGGTATGGTTACTGGTAAGTTAGGGATGAGTTGGACGATAGTAGATAAGTATAACTTCACTTGTAAAGATCCAAAATTTTCATTTTGTTCCGGATCTATTAAGTTGAGGGCGAATATATAAGGGTTATATGTTTCATATTAGCGCTTCAATATCCAGCCCTGACGTGAATTTGTCGAGTTACAAGTAATCCTGTAAAACAGGCATGGAAAAATTCGGCACAGCGATTGGTGACCGCGATAGCTTGATCGGCCAGAGCAACTGGTGTACTTAACCAGCAATTGTTGGGGTCATTTTATCTTAACAGAACATATTATAACTTAAGTATGTACCACCGTAGATCAAAAATCCCGTAAAGGTATCGGGAACTCGTTTACCGTAACGACTCTGTATATGATAATGATTTGTCTCTCTGACTCTATACTGACCGCTGTTTTGTGAATCCCAGCTTCTGAACCCAGTCACGCCGTTCTTTTATCTCTAATTTCTAATTCCGCGGGAGTTCCTGTTATTGTAAAGGACATCAGAAGACTTTGTTTAAACATTGAAAATAATATTTAAATTATTCTTCGCTATAAAAAAAAAAAAACTTTTTTCCAGTGATCAAAGATTTTTAGTTTTTTGTATTTGTCTTTGATTTATATTCTGTCATTGAGATAGTGACATATTTCAAATATGCATCATACAAAAATAATAATCCCATAACTTACATTTATTAGGATTTAAATTCTTCCAAATTACCTGTAAACATGACATCGCCTGGGAGGGGCGGCCGCCAGCATGAAAACTCAATGGAGACAATTCTTACATTTGACAACAGAGATGTGGTATTAAAATTATAGTTCTTCATAGGCTTTATGACAAAGCTAAGGCCTACCTTGCTCTAGGTTCAATATAAAACAGGTGGTATTTTTCATCCTATATGTCGGCGGTATAATGTTCCGTATTACATAAACTGGTTGGAAATGTGTAATACAAAACGAGCGGCTGGACGCAGGCATTGTTTTTGTTTGGTATAATCAATAATTGCTGTGCCCGGTTTCACCAGTATTTTTTCTTTTTGGTCGGCTCCTAACGTTGTTATTGATTCTATAATCGATAAGTTAAGAGTAAATAAATAATATAACATAATATTATGAGTAATTTTTTATGGATACGTCACGTTTAGGCACTTTTCGATACATGAGAGAGAAGGAAGACATGACGTAGAGAGAAAGAACTCCATATTTCGAAGACACGAAAGTAGAGCAAAAGAGAGCGATGTATACATGGTACAAACCGATAGATTAAGCTAGTGTCGCGCATGCGCGCGTTGTAGATGTACACACCTCGGTCATATCTAGATGAACAGCTAAGGTACCACGCAACGTTATAATAAATAAAAGAAGTTTCACTTCTACCACGTGTACACGTGTGCTGATGTAACGTATTTTTTTTGTCAATGTAGGTAACTGTATTTATGTCGTTCTGTTTAATAATATATAAATCAATATTTTTTAAATAATCTATTATATCATATATAATTATTTTATATTAGCTCGGTTAGTGGAGTGTGATAGTAGGATAATATCAGAACCTGGCGCATGGATAACATTTGGTGTGACATAGCTAGATAGAGGAGACCGTATTGGTGGTGGTTACCACCAACAACAGCATTCCCAATGACGGTTGACGTCAGGCAGGCGACCTGTCATAAAACATAGCCAAAACTTTAGCAGCATGCAACATATAGGTATGCTGCGCCGACCCCAAATAAATTGGGATAAGGGCATGATGGATGACATAATTATATTTTTTATACATGTTGAGGCCATGTAATATATATTAATTACTATTTTTCAAAGAAACATTGAATAAATAAAAGACAAGAACCGGGCTTGAACCCGCGACCTTTGACGTTCCGGGTCATCATTCTACCAACTGAGCTACCTTGTCTCGTTCAGAATCAATTGTTTTTTTTTTTTTATAAATTCGTTGCCCCACACTTGGAATTTCTTCCTGTATCATGGGTGCGTTTACAGACATATAATCTCACAAGCACACACACACCCAGACCCGGAGCAATTATCTATAGATCATACAAATATTTGCTCCGTGCAGGAATCGAACCTGCGACGCGCAGCGCAGCAGTCGGTCTCTCGACCACTGCGCCAACCGCGCTGTCTTTGTATTCGTCTTAAGGAGACGCCTGGCGATTTTTTTTTTATTAGCAATCATTTACAGATGTACTAAACTCAGCGTTACCACTTTGCAGTTGTAAATCGCTGAACAACATCCCAATCCTTTATAAATCATATATAATTATATTTTTGAAAAATTCAATGGATTTTGAACGAGACAAGGTAGCTCAGTTGGTAGAGTGATGACCCGGAACGTCAAAGGTCACGGGCTCAAGCCCCGTTCTTGTCTATCTATTTATTTTTTATTTTTCTTTGTAAATAGTAATTTATTACATGTCGCTAAAAGGCGATAAGACCATTGATTGTAATTTTTGTTTTTATCACTGTGTACTTTGTTTTTATACTTATAGTATACGTATTTTGGTGTCCTGTAAAGTGGATTTATGTTATGTATATAATTTAGCAGAGTCAATGGTCGGTCGTGTGGTCTACATCGAACATCCCGGGCATGGAGAACGCTACAGCGAGGACTGCGCGCATGCGGGTGCGCGGCCGCCGTCGCCTGCGTATAGGCTCACTCGCGCTCAGTGCACTCATGACTATGCATTGTCGAGTATCGGCGTCAGCACTCACAGGAGGATTCTGTTAGTTCTTTACTGTTTCAGTAGTTAAAATTGTTTTAAATTTATATTATGAATTGTCATTTTGTCTATTGAAAAGTCAACATTGCATATATATTCCAATGAGCATTCAGCACTCATAAATCACGCATTCGTCAAGTTTCAGGAATACGTGAATATATATAAATATTAAAAAAATACGTTTTTTGTAACGTGCATACTTTATAAATTATTTAAAACTTGTATCGTCTTTTATGTTTATTTCTAGTTGTTTTCATGATGTTTCTGGTGGCATCTGTCATATGTCTTGCAAACCCACTGCGACATTTTGAAGTGTACCTGGGACAGTGGAGTATTAGCGGGCCAGGACGCGCTTTTCGAATTATTCCTATGCTAGACGGTACGAACATTAGACCAAGGAACGTTTTTATATACTAATCCCATCAACCTAACGGTGTGGTTAACGTACTGGTCGAGAGACCGGTTAGCACCACGTATGGCGGTTACGATTCCCGCATGGAGCAAACATTTGTATTATCTACAAATAATTGTTCTGGGTCTGGCTGTGTGTACAGGTGAAGTTATGTTACACTTATGATACAGGAGAAAATCCTGGTGGGCAAAAGTTTCAAATAATACTTTTTCCAACTTACACTTTAAATGAAAGTTTGTCCTAAGTTTCGATCTAATATTACTTCAGAATTTCAGATTGGTTTGACTTGGTGAATAGTATAGCATTGACAAGCTCTGAGTAGGCGCCATTTTGGAAGAGCCGGAGCTCCTGAAATGTGATTGGTTTATTACGGTTATTTTAACAAAAAAAAAAGTATTTTTCTCTGACTAACAGCCACTCAACACGGGGAACTTTGTATATTTGTCTCAATATTATGATATAAATTATTTGTACTACAAGTATTGAATTTATTCAGGGTATTGGATAGATTCAGTGGTTACCTTGCGGAAGTCCATTACAATAGATGCAAATAAATACGATATCTAGCGAGTCGGTGGTGGACAGGATGGTGCAGTCTAACAGGTCCTGATGATGCGCCGTGGGGGCAGGGGGAACTCGTCTAGAGTAGTTGGCGGAAGTTGCAATTTTTTACTGCTTGCATATGTGTATATATTTGCGCCCTTTGCATTTGGGGGAGAGGTAATTTGTGGAAAATGATCGTGAGCAGAAATATCTACCTGTTGCAAATGGTACAATGTTTCTGTACTATGATGAAGATTTTATGCCTGTCGTCAGTCCAATAGACAACCTTATTAATTGTATTTATAAGGTCAAGGAATCATCTATTTCATCCATCATTTTCTACAAGCTGTCTATTTACCTCTAGATATTGTATTTATTTGCATCCATTATGTTACCAGTCGGGTTTTTGTTCGTGTGCTGAGTTCCCTTTTTCGTATTATTTTTTATTGTTCCGATTTTTTGTAACGAGATGTATGTATTAACACTTAACACTGTCCGCGAAGCAGATACAATATCTTAAAAATAATTAAATTATTTTAATCGGAGAAGTACAAAATTCTGCTTTAAAACCACAAAAATCTTTTGCGTCTGGTAAGCCTGTTGGCTTACCAGACTCACAACCGCTTTGTAATCTGTTGATTACACAGCGGTTGTGCATCAGAGGGATAGGGTTAAAATACTTACATATTATTTTTTTCTTCAGGTATTGGCATAGCGATGTGTATAAATGCCATAGTACGCGCCATCAACTGTTGCGCCATTGCCGCCATAGCCGCAGTGTACGTGATCCACTCAGTGGCCGATGCAAAGCTACCATTCACGTATTGTCGGTGAGCTCCTATCTTCTATTTTAGGTCAAATAAGAATAAACCGCGGGCTCAGCTCATGACTAAGGGCTCCGTTCGAGTTCGAAACTAGTCGGGCAATCCCGAAAAATGTAGGTACGTAAGTAGTAACCGGTGAACATTAATTGAAACAAATTAAGAATGTTTCGCAAATAAATTGGTTTGATTTGTTTTCATGTTTTAAAATGAGTATAAAGGTAATATACCTAAAACTTGCAATTCAACATGGCATGTACAATTGTACATATTAATTTCCGTTTGAACCTTATTTTAAGGTCACCGTGAAACTTAGATTGCCCCGGTTGGTATATACAACTGAGCGCGAGGGCGATTTCGTACGATTCCCGGGTCGAGGAAATTGATTTGGTTTTTTTCTGATAGGAAATTCTAAGTAGCTTAGAATTGTATATGTCGACGTGAGTAAGCTCACCGCCTATTTCATGGGACTTTTGAGTTCCCATACAAAATGTTACTTGTGTTTCGGTATTTTGTGAGGAAGACCCGTGTTTCTTAGAAATACTTGAACATTTTCATTAGTACCTATTCTAACCATGTTTTTAAATTGTTGTACTCTTAAATTACAGCCTGTACGCCTTATCTTACAACGCGCAATAATGGTTCTATAACTTTCTTTATTTTAGGGATTTTAATTTAAGAGCTTATGACCCAGTGATGAATGATGCTCGATATTTAAATTTACAAGGGGTAAGTTATTAATGAATCGAAATGTAATTTGAAAACACTTGCACCGATTGATTAGTATAAAAGTTGAATGTACGATATTTCTTAAGAGTTTTTATAGTAACTTCTAATAAGAAGGATAAACTCGCCCTTAGCCACCATACTTGGATCAAACGTCATTAGCAGACAAATCGACGGTTACGTAATATATTACAATTGCAACTAACTGGTTGCCGCGACATCGTCTACTTAGAATTATTACTTCTAGTAGCCTCTGTCCTTCTCCAAAGTCTAGTCTATCTCTATACCAAGCTTTATCAAAATTGGTTCAGCAGTTTAAAACGTAACAAACAAACAGTTACTTTCGTATTTACAATATAGGTACTAGCTGTGCTCGTTGCTTTGCCCACGTGGACACGAGACTAAAATGAAATAAAGCCTAAGTTACTTTACTGAGTGATAATGCATCTTTCTACTGGTGAAAGATTTTAACAATCAGTTGACTAGTTTTCCTGTTCTTAAAAACAAACAAACAAAAAATCTAATCTTTACTCTTACCTCTTTATATTTTTTAGTATAGTTATACGTAAGTTGCGATTATTCTAATAACAAATGATGTATGATATTATAATAACGAAATTTGAACATGTTTCAGTCGAGATACTCAATGGAAACAGGAGCACTTGAGCAAGAATCTAGCACCGTTGGGTTGAAACATCGAGCATGGAGAAATGTTTCTTTTCTCAGGCACGTAAATGTTTCTGCTGGTGTCAGTTTAATGTGCTATGCATCGCGAAGATAGCCGGTGATATTCATTTGATTTAAATAGTTATGTTACCTATACGTAGTTATAGTTCACCAGCGCGCATTTTTAGACGAACCAATCTATCTTTTCTCAACTACGTTAGGATCGGCTTCCAGTCAAACCGGATGCAGCTTAATACCAGTATTTTACATTGATAGACTACCTATCTGATCTCCACTACCCAGTTACTGGGTAACACAATATCTCGTGGTAAGACTAGTTGTTAGACTTTCAGGCCTCTGACTACCCGTCAACTGCTGTTATAGATCTGTATTTGACAAACCGGGACCGACGGTGCCGTGCTCTCCGAGACACGGGGGGTCTCAATATGAAATGATAGTCACACATCCACAGACCGACCGCGGCAAGCGCAGCTTCACCTAGATCGATCGATCTGGGGCCTAATTCTGCTAATTTACCAATGCTTCAGTTGAGTGTCGATAGTGTGTCGATGGAATGATTTTAGTTAATTGGTAGTCTGCTAGCTTAATAAGACCACCGGTCTAACTAAAATCATTCCATCGACACACTATCGACACTCAACTGAAGCATTGGTAAATTAGCAGAATTAGGCCCCTGTGTGACTGTTACTTAGCCACGAGCCCCTGCTCTCATTTTAAGACGATCAATAAGTTCGTTTTTACCATTTTACTCTTTGTTGGCTTTGTACATTTTTTGCTTTTCCAATTGCAGAAATTTTAACACAGGTCCATCGCAAATTGCAGTATGCAAGGAGTCGTATCCTGAACGATACCCCCCTCTATACAGTACACCAGCATATAACTTTTTCTAGTAAGCTAAAATATTGTACTAAAATATTATATTAAAATTATGCAAATTAAGGAAACGCATCGAATATATATATTTACGCAAACAATGTCGCAGAATATTTCTGAACAAATTTGTCTATTTCATCTAGCGTGAAATACTTTCTTGAAAGTCAAAGTCGCTAGGCTAGAAGATAACATCGTTCGATCAATGACTCTATTCCAATCACAATCTTATGAGTTTTATTAACCGGTCCTGTGTTTCGCAGCGTGGAAGTAGTTCAGTACCGTCCGGATAACAGTTTGGGACACTTCAACTTATCCCTCGTGATTACCATAGTTCTAGCTTGGTTTGTTCTATGGTTTATTATGGTCATGGAAAAATTGATACACGGGAGAGTAAGTATACATATTGTTCTATTCGTTATTGACCTTAGTCCGCTAAATGCGCTTTGACAAGTTAAACCAATAATTTCCGTATTTTTCACGTTTTGCTC
Organism: Xylocampa areola; assembly: GCA_935421205.1. Classification (NCBI taxonomy): domain Eukaryota; kingdom Metazoa; phylum Arthropoda; class Insecta; order Lepidoptera; family Noctuidae; genus Xylocampa; species Xylocampa areola. The sequence continues at coordinate 10,415,020 of OW285201.1, read as the reverse complement.
ACTTGAACGATATACCATAAACTGCCATCTCGTTCCGCGGACTATGTTCGTAACGCAATGTTTATAATTGTAATTTTTGTATGGCTTTGTCTTTATTTTGTCAGTTTTAGTTAATCTGGAACAACTTATCGCCGTGGCTAATAACCGTACCATGGTTGTGGACAGTACTCCTAGCAGCTACTGCGGCTTCCAACCTAACTTTGTACAAAACCATACGTAAAGTGTTCCGAGTCGGTGCTAAAGAACTATTAGCGGTATATATACAAAGTTATGTTATGGTTAAAATAATATTATTAAATGATTGTTTTATACAATATCTACACTTCATGTCTAAATATAGGGTATGGCAGATGCCTTAGAGGTGGCGCTCTATATCCACTCGGTCAGTGTTGGAACTGAGCTAATATATGGCAAAGGATTAAATTATTATGGTATGTATTTTTATTATTATAATCCAAAGTAATATAGGTCTATATCCATTGCGTTTTCATGTTTGCAGCATCCGGGCACATAGACCCGTACTTACACGGCGAGAACGTGTGGCACTCCGCTATAGTGTTGCTGCTGACGGGCCTGCACTCTGGTGCCGCCGCCATGTGCGCTCTCGTCGACTACATACCCAACTCAACAGGCACCTATGAGATGACCGAGAGTATGTTACCACGGATCTTTTTTTTTCCTTTACAATACAATAAAAGACAAGCAGAAGCAACAATATTCCCTTGCCTGCTAATCCTACTAATATTACAAATGAAAGCTGTTAAATATAAATTCATTAGATGGATGTACATTGTTATACAACCAAACAAAACAACTCAACAGGTTTTGAAAAAATTTAACAGGGTTATACCTACCTGTTACGTAATTTTTTTTATTTGTTGCATATGGCTATTGTGTCACATAGACCATAAAAGGTCTATTGTGATCGCCACTTTGCGTTTAAATTAGAGTTCATCCGTAAACCCTACCGCTGTGATTAACTGCAGGATTTTTTTAAGGGTGAGCTCTTTTATTTCATCCGAGCTTAAAATATATTTCCCTAGATGAGCATAGCGCTTATGTATTAACGGTCCACATTCCCCCAAAAGGTGAAGTGGTGTTTCCTCAGCCTCTTCACACCGTCTGCAGGTTTGTGTCTCGCTAAGCCTCAAATTGAACATGTGCTTATTTAAGTAGCAGTGTCCACTTAAGGCTCTTGCCACAACGCGCAAATTGTTCCTACTCAGCTCTCGGACATAGTTTGTGTACCTTTTGTCGTAGGCTTTAATGAGGATTTTGGAATGAGTCATGCCTGGCGATTCCGTCCAGAGCTCGCTTGCACTTACAAAACATGAGTCCATGAGGAATTTTTGAGCTAGGCTTTTAGGTATACCACAGAAGGGCTCGGGGCCTTGCTGAGTACCATTTGCTCCTGCTCTTGCTAGCTCATCGGCACGTTCATTTCCAATGATGCTCGCATGTCCCGGTACCCACCTCAAAACTACTCTATTTCTGTTGCCTAGAGAGTTTAGTCGAGCCATGTAGTCTTCTATGTAGTTTTGATGAGACTACGTTTGAATCTAATGCTAGGAGAGCTGCTTGGCTGTCAGAATTGATATATATCGTATGGTTGATGTAGCGCTTTTGCAGGTTCGCTTCCGCACATTCTACAATGGCGTATACCTCTGCCTGGAAGATGGAGGCGTAGTATCCCAGGTTGACGCTTTAGCTGAACCTAGGTCGCTCTCCATATATTCCACAGCCTACATCCTGTCCAATTTTGGATCTATCGGTGTACCAGGCAGGTGTATTAGGCTCCCGGCCTCGAAGGTTAATTGGTGATTGAACCAGTCATCCCTTGAAGGTAATTCCACGGAGTATTGCTTTTCGAATACATGCCGCAGAAGCATGGCATCTCCATAGCTGAGTCCTGTAGAGTCCTCTGTTTTTGGGTGAGCCAGTTTCTACTACCCTGGATGTTTGCCTTAAACATGCTGGCTTTCGCCTCTTTGTGTAAAAATACATGAAGAGGCGGTTGCCCAAGCAGGGCATTCAGTGCCATTCCAGGGCATGTGGACATAGCGCCCGTGGCCATGAGACAGGCAGTCCTTTGCAAACTGTCCAGTTTTTTAATAGTGGTCGTTTGATGGGCATTGTTATACCACACGACAGACGCGTATGATATGCTTGGTCGTACAATGGTGGTATACAACCAAAGTGCGATTTTTGGATTAACACCCCAATTGCTACCCATAAGGCGACCAGTGAACCCGAGGGTCGTTTTAGCTTTACTCAGTACGTTCGCTAAATGTGTGTTCCACGTTAGCTTTTGGTCGATAGTGACGCCCAAGTATTTAGCTTCAGTGGAAAACGTAATCATTTTACCATTCAGCTTTGGCATCACAAGTTTGTCCAGACGCCGTTTTTTGGACCGACTTCTGGAGCATTCCTGATTTTAAAACTAAGTTTTTTATGACCTCAGATTTCATAGCTCGGAGAGCCGCCACAGAAGGATCGTCCAGGACACTACATGCCCATTGCCCTCGGCCCTGCTGTGTGCGACTCTCCAGAGCTCCGTGTTGAGTCCTTTATTTTGTATCCCTGGCAAACGGACAGCCTCGTTTAACGACTCTGCCTCTGAGCTAGGGATAAAGGTTGTCCCTATTGGAGGCTTCGGTAACTCGCTTCCTGGCATAACCGAGAGCGATGCCCCACTCCAGGGCTTGATGTTGGAGACCCTCACGAACAGCCAATTAAGACTGGCCTGGTCCTCACAGGTAACAAGTATCCACCCTGGTCTATGTATGAAGCCCGTGAACCTTGGTTCCTTACCTTAACGGTGATGTTTAACATCTCCAAGGTAAGGGCACGATGCACCAGCTTCATTTGGTCTTCGCTCATGGGAGTCAGGTTTCTGATTCCCATTCGCGTTTGCTCCACGACCTGCTTGAAGCTGGGCTGCGTTACGGACTCCTCCATCCGCGGCGTTTTCTTGGCCTGTTCCTTAGGCGACTCCTCCTCTGACCTAGGACGTTTTTTGGCCTTTGGGTCTGGCGGCACACCTTTTATCGGAATTGCACTCCAGGGCTTTACAGCCAATGCGCGGACTTCTTCGACCTACCTGTTACGTTATACTAAGAGTACTAGTTGTGCCCCGCAGTTTCACTCGCGTATAATTATATTATAATTAGATAAATACCCTTGATGATAAAACTATTTATTTGAATAAGAATTAATACTACGATACGAATGTAACCAACTTTTGTTTCTATCGGCGATCTAATTAAATTATTGAACACTAAATTTGCTATTGTAACTTAACTATAATAGTTAGAGGTATTCCCTCGCGGACTTTTTTGTAGATAAGTTCCATAAACCTGTAGTACATTATTTTGTTCTATCGTGTAATTTTTGCAGCGCACGCCTATAAAATGTTTAGTTTTTATTTGGGTTACATTATTGCAATTTTCTTAAGAAACTCATTTTCTTTTTAAAATAAATTATAGCTTAAGTTACTTCCTGATTATTTAGCTTTCTTTTAGTGAAAAAATTTACAAAATCGGTCCAGTAGTTTCGGAGCCTATTTCTACAAACAAACAAAAAATATCCTCTTTATCATATCTACTCATATTATAAAGAGGAAAGATTTTTTGTTTGTTAAATAATAAACCAGAAATCTATATTCTGAAAACGGCATAACTTTCCCGGGAGAGGCATTAAAGTAAAATAAAAATACTATTAGATGTCACCAATATCACATGGTTATGGCTTATACTGTCGAAATGACCAACACAATTTTTTGGGGCATTTATTTAAAACCAATTTTGCAACAGGTACATTATGGATAATACCCATGTACTCCAAATGTACATCCATGGGTGGCTATTCCCATCTTGTGTAAGTATTCCTTATTAAATATATGTACCTAAATGTATAATTTTATAAATATGTCCGCTAGATATATTACTAAAAGAACACATCGCCTTTAAACTTTACATGACCAAGCTTTCAGCACGATACATACGAGTACTATACAATTGCCTAATCCAGAACTAGCTTCAAGCCAGATAAGTTCGTTGCCGCTCACTTACACTAGGTCGACAAAACGCTTCACTAACTCGTCCAACGCCAAAGTCGTCTGGCGGTAAGAGCATGGTTCTTTGTGTCGATTCCAAACGACAAATTTCACTTAAATGTTGATAAAACAATAAAATTCAATACGTGCTCAATGAAATCGGATTGTTGTTACAGCACAGCGTCTGTTTATGTGTTACGAAAAAAGACTGCAAGTGGAGAGATTTCTGATAACCACTTTGGCTTTATAACGTCGAGAAACGTGCGAGAAGTACAGTCACAAGAGCATGGACCTGCACAAGGTATTTATCGATCTGCCAAGATGGTATGATAGGCTACGTTGCTATGTAAGCTATACAGTCAATCCCATACATACGTGCAATCAGCAGCCGGCAACACTGACGACTTCAGTGTGGCAGTGGCCTGCATCAAGGGTCTGTTTTAAGTCCTTACCTTTTCCTGATTGCAGTTTCGAGGTTGCATTCACAACAACCCATGCAGTTTCTGGTCCGTCCGAAGGTATCGACGGACCTCACCATTTGTGCAGGCCGGCCACAGTTGACGTGGACAGACACTACGGAGTGGGATGCGGACTGCTGTTTCGGGCTGTCGCTTTTCGGGCGACAAATTTCCCATATCCGCAGTCCACGATTCACGCGGTGGCAAGATCGTTAAGCGCCCTTCTACGCCTAGCGCGCCTTCTGCGACGGGGTGAGCGGGGTTCGCCTCTCTCTCTTCCTTTCCACCGCCAGGAAGAGGCAACCTGGTATATGCTGTTTGCCGGTGACATTGTTCTGTCGTTGAAGATGGATAGTAGACTGGATGAATGGCAACAAAATATGGAGAACGTTGGCTTAAAAAATCAGCAGAACCTAAACAGAATATAGGTTCTTCGATTTCGGCAGTCTCTCTAGTTTTGAAGCCATAGCGCTAGATGGTACACTTCTATATTGCTTCGAAATTCTGTATCTCAGTTCACTCGGACAAAGACCGAACTATGAAGTACAGAATTAACACAGGGTCGATTAAATGGCGGCAGGTCACGAGAACTATTGGTTTCTACCGAAATTTCCTTACCTACCTACATCAATGGTTTCACTAAACTAACATTGATCGTTAAAAATCCTCACATTGTTGGTACAAAGGCGTCACGTTGCAAGTGCGCGCGTTTTTGAGCAATTTTGTTGGTCGGTGACAACACGGCCATACTGCATAATAAGGTCGAAGACAATAATTATCAGATCTGCTGACTTTGTTCGGAATGGTGATCTGCGAATAGGACGAATTCAAGAAAACAGCATGCATCTGAGATGAGTATGGTATGAGTGATGTGACGCGGATGAATAGAATTAGAAATTAGTAAAAAGAAGTCTGAAAGCGGCGCCTTCGACCGAGAAATTACCTATGTGATGCGGAGTAATGAGTATAATGTGAGGAAAGTTTTGAGTACCTATATAATGTGGATATAATAAGAGTAGGGGAAAACCGAGGCAACAGTGGATAGATTGTGTAAAGGATGATATAAATAAAAAAGAGTAACCAGCTGCAAAGTAATGGCTGACAGAGACGTAGGTAGGTATGGAAAAATAAAATACGCTGCGCCGACTCCATTAAATAGGGATCAGGACCCCTGGGGGATGATAACCATGATGTGAATACGCCGATAGCAGAGCGTTTATGACATCACACAATCATACGTTTTATCAAAAAACAAATCTAGATTTGGAAGTGAACCCTACGCCGTGAATTTTAACTAGGCCTTTACGGATCTAAATCAATCAAATTTAAATAAAAATGTAATTGGTGCAACTGCCTTGTGGACGCCACAGACCAATATCCGTAGAGACTATACTTAATAGTTATACAAAATAAGTGCCTATTTTGGCACTAACTCAATTAGGATAGACTATAGAGCTTCAACAATGTACTTGAAGTCGTTGATGATATCTACTGGAAGCTTGGTTATACAACATTACTAAAGGCTCCCTATGTAATGCACTCTCTTATAAAATGACTTCTATCAAAGGACAAAGCTTTTTTCAGAGTAAGGTAAAAAGAGCTGATTAGGGATAGAACAAGAAAAGTTTCAACATTGATATTTTTGTTAATTAATTACGCCGCAGTATTTTCGTATTTTGCTGTTCTACACACATTCTAAAGTTAAGTCTAGTTAATGCATATTTTTCTACAAATTTACTAATCCTGTTATTGCGTAACATGTCGTTTCATTACAATATCTCCGTAAACGAATAAACGAGAAAATCCATGTTGGAAAGCTCCATATTTACCCGATTTTATGGTAATTGTATATTTATTATATTATTTTTAGGTCGACTCTTGTGTTTGGTGGGATGATGTTTTCTTACATGAGTGTGGCGTTTGTGTTGTTAAAAACAGCTTTACATACAATATTCGAATACAGGGTAAAACTAGTGTAAGTAATAATTACATATTTATATTTATCGTTTCTTAATGCTTACTTTCAATACTAGCCTTATCAGTTTTACATAAGTAGGTAGCAGTAATAGCCTAGTGGTATGACCGTTGGACTAACAAGTGAAAGGTCGCAAGTTCGAATCCAAGGCACGCACCATTGACTTTTCGAAGTCATGTGTATTATAAATTAATTATCACTTGCTTATAACGGTGAAGGAAATATCGTGAGGAAACCAGCACACCTGAGAAATATTCTCGATGGTGTGTTAAGCCACGTCAGAGACTTACGGGTGGTTTAAACTCTGACACTAGGTTGTTCATCAACCACATGATAAAAGTTTTACATAGTACCTACATTCCCTGAGATACCCTGTTGAACCTTAAGAAATGCTCTTCAATAAAATTGCCTAACCCATCAATAAAATTGGTGCATTATAAATACAAGTGTATTTTTTCTTCACACTCAGTCGGCTCCATTATTGGCCCAAGCAAATTACTTTTTAATTAAAAAATATTAAATACCTATTCACAAAAGTACTTACTTTAAAAAATAAAATGACCGCATTTATACCAAATATACCAAAATGACTCGCCCACCGTAGCTGCGAATTTAATGCGCCCAGATGGGCGTCAAGTTTGATTACGTTACGTCATGGAAAAAACACCGATAGCTTTGAATGTAGGCCTGCCTAATACATTGATTTTTTATATTCCTACGTATTGCAATTTTCCAGATTTCTGGAACAAGCTGTGGTTGGTGGTCTGATGATGAGCTGTATGGGACTAAGTTTGGTATTTGCAACAAATGTAGGTATGTCTTCATAGTGAGACGAAGCAGAGAGCGCATGTATTTATAATTATATTCATATTATGTATTCTGTTTATGGTATAGGGTGGTTTAGTATTGCTGGAAAGCGTAAATGCTTTAATGACGGGCGTAGCTATGCCGCTTGTGATATTGTTGGAGCTAGTCAGTCTTCTGTACGTTTACCGCAGCCATGACTTCCAGTCTGACATACAATTGGCCACAGAGGAAAATGCATGTTCATCACGTATAGGAATACAGTGGCAAATTATTCCATTTATAACACTGGTAAGTAAAGCTTTAGATTTAGACCAAGAACTTAGTAAGATGAAGCCATATAACTAGTGTTAATAAAAGTTTCCCACCTAAAAATCTCATGTATAGTGAGTGCGTTTACATACACACAATCCCGAATGCCACCACAAGAAACCATTTAGAGTAGATTTGTAATTCTGTAGATTAAACAAATATTTGTTCCGACCACTGCGCTAAAAATCATTGTGAGAAATGTACTAAAAATCCGTATATTCCACACTTAACCATATGCGATAATATACCGGCCGCCGTACGTAATCGCACCTCCTACAGTTTTTTTTTTCCATTCCGTATCTTGCAATCAGTTATGTGGACTATAAGCAGATCAGATATAGGCCCCATCGCTTGTAGGTGCTGGGTACTCCCAGCGGAGCCCACCCCCCCCCATTATTTTATGAGGTCAGCCCTTACGGGTGACTATTCTAGTCGAAGATGTCTCGTCGTTTCTTTAGTTGACGAGTTGTTTCAGGAACAGTAAGCTGTCTTGCGAACTGATTTTGATGTTTTTGAAGTCGTGACTTGTATCTGGAGCCATAGCAGGTTAAGGATTTCATGGATATCCTTTATTGTAATGAACTATGGCGTGTTAGTTATTTGTCTCGGGATAGTTTTACGCCCTTTGTATTATCATTATATTGGAGCCACTTGCTTCAGCATTACATTGTATATGAGAATCTTTTTGTCATATCAATCATCTTTTTGTCAATTACTAGTTTTGAATTGTTACCATAATAATAGTAACCAGTAGCGACCCTTTGCGAAATTTGAAGGTAACGTTCACCGATTTGGACTCACTAGCTGCAATTCTCCATTTGGCCATCCATTTCTCTATTTTATGAAGTCCGCTTTATAGAAGTTTAGATGCTTGAGCTGGCGATGCCCCTGCGGCAAGCAAAGCTGTATCATCTGCAAAAGTCACAACTGTAAAGTCTTGACTTTTTGGTAGGTCAGATGTTTACAGAGAGTACAAGACGGGCCAATTACAGACTCTTGAGGCACTCCTGCGGCGATTGCACGGAAATTCGATGTACAATCATTTTCTTTGACATGGAATATTCGGTTGGTGAAGTACGATTTAAACGTTCCAAAGTAAGTGTGTGGCAGTAGGGATTTCATATTGCATAGCAATCCTTTATGCCAAATCTTGTCAAATGGATGATGCTTGATGGATGTCAACAATATTCTTATCTCTCAAATGACTTGTTACCATATAAACTTGTTCTATAGTGGCATGATATTTCCGAAAGCAACATTGATGGTCAGGAATTATCTACTTTTCTTTTAGGACAATGTTGAGTCTTTGCAGAAGGTTTTTTTCATATAGCTTGGACATAATCGGTAGTAAGCTAATAGGTCTGTAGGAGGTAGTTTCATGGACAGGTTTGCGAGGTTTTATTTTTTATGACTGGAGACCTTCCAGAGATCTGAAAAGTACCCGAACCGTAAAATAGCGTTACATAATGTTATTAGATAAACGCGGCCACTCTTTTAGGACTTTTTTATCAATGAGATCAAACCCCGGCCTTGTTATTCTCCATGAATTTAATATAACTGGAGACTACTCTCGGTGTTACCGTTTTGAGCAGTAGATCAAGTTGAAAGTCCTGATCAAGGGTAATCTCTATGTCGATTCGTCTGCGTTCGGACTGACGATCTCGCCCAATTCCCGAGACGTGCTCGCAATGGAGGCTTATGGAGCGCTGGTTAGTTATAATTTTAGCATGCTTTCCATAGTAAACAGTTTGTAGCTTTTGTAGGTGTAAGACCTTCGAAGTATGTCTCCAGGGCGACTTCGTTGGACTCCGCTATAAGGGTTTTCAGTTTCTTGGCCGCTCTATTGCCACTAGGATGTCTACTTGTGTGCCACATCCGTCCAAAGTCTACGTTTTTCTAGTATGTTTAAACGACCATACGTAGATTTATAATTACTCAGACTACACTTTAAATTGTTGCTGGCGCTCTGTAGCAATCGGGGTGCAGATCCAACGACTTTGTTGTATTAGGGTAGTTATTATTCAAGTAGCGTAATAAATTTCACCCTCAGTTTTAATAATTTTGAGTTCAAATTTCTGAATCAAATCTTTTGTTGTATAAATTTAGATATCTTGTGATAATGAGGGCAGTCATACCAATGATGAATATTACCGGTGCGTGATTTGTTTCAATGTTTCTATTTGGTGGGAGAGTGGACAGACTCTTGGTAACGAACAAGTCGATGACATCCGTCTGGCAGTCAGTTTGGGTCAGTATCCAATTTATTGGTTCTACGGTTGAAATTGTAGAAAAAATATTCCTATCTAGTATCTTCTTCAGCTCATGCAGCATGGCAGACACATTGAAGGCTCCATTTCGGTATTCTATTGCAATAGTTGATGCTTGCATGTGTACTTTTTTAAACTGTGGTAGTTTGTAATGTTTGATGCTAGATCTAACAACAACCAGCGCGGGTAGTGCCATCTGGACGGTTAGTCGCATATACCTATATTGTAATTTTGTATTTTGATACTAATGATGTCAGTGAAATGAGGGCACATGATATCATCTATGTTGCATGTTTTTAGTAGAATTTCGACTTCCTCCTATATTTGGAGACAAGCCATCAAGGTTCCAGGTCGCTATCTTGAGGGAAGTCATCGTGACATCATCATGAGAGAGATCATCCCTAGACACCAGGTTCTAAGAGATTTATTAAAAGTGCTCATTTGTTGAAGGATTATATATGTTTTACGATCATCTGTTCGATTCTGTATTTTGGAGATCGGAGATCTTCGCTATTTAATGTTGCTTTCCCTTATATTGGGGATCAGAAATAATGATTTAATCCGAACAATTCGTTCTTATTATTATATATTAATTACACTTGTCGTTTTATAACTGTACATGTCTGAAGTTGTACGGTAGTACACTGTACGTACCGTCAATACATCCGTCTCGCTCGCTCAGCGGCCGACAACAATCGGTGCCATACATTTGACGGTCTTGTTGATTTTCTTAACAAATTTCTATATTTTTGCATGATAACACTTTTCACTAATAAAATTAAAATCTTACAGGCCACTCTTGTAATGAAAATATCAGTGCTAGTGGAAGCTGAGATGCCTACAGAGTCCATGTACATCGCCTTGGCGCCGCTAATGACCGTAATATTAGCGTTGCCTCTACGCGCCATCCATAACGCCTACACGTTCTTGCGACCCTCGCCAAGAACAGGCACATAAATACACTTTATATTATTATATCAACCTATTATTGCTCTAATGATCGATATAAATTATGAAAATATAACATGTATCGATCATTATTATGTAGTTGACAAATAAACTGTTTTTTAAGAAACATCGTCGTTTTGTTGATTTAGGAGTAAGAAACTACAAACACAGTTGATTGAAAATAAATGTTTATTTTATCAATCATTTAAAATATTTATAAATATTGTTCTTTTGTACAATGTAACAACATGTGTACACATGATTGATGATAGTAGCCTAAGTGAGACTCTCATAAAACTTACAGACGCGAAATAATATAGTTAAAAAGATACATTCGAGGACGCCTAGTTTACATAAGCTGCTCATGTTCCGTACACTATTTACACAACACCTACCTACCCATCCTGAAAGATTCAAAGGTTTAAGTAATTCATTGTCCATTAGAAAATAGTAATGCAAACATTAGGAACACTTCGAATCGGCATCAGATTGATACCATGGGTATTCTTCTATGATCTAGTGTATGCTATGATCTATTTCACAATATATTTAAAATATCACATATGTACAAATTATATTCAAAACTAAATCTCAATAATATCAGCAATGTTTCTGCGACATGTTGACTGATGAATAAATTCGTAGCTAAACTTGGCCAACGATTCCATCGTATATATAATAATTTCATGGCCATTTTTTTTATATAATTATATTCACAATACCTATACTTAAAAAAATAATCACTCAACAAACCAATGTATTTGTACATAGATATTCGATAGGATTTCTACTTGGGTATTAACAGTTTTTACTAATTGGGTAAAAACATTTACGTATAAACTATTGGAATAACATAACGGAAGTTAATCTGAACCGAACACGTATTGATTCGTTGATGTGAAATATTTCTATTAAGTTGGCCAAGCCACAAATGGCCGAAGTTTATAAACGAGAATAGTCAGATTTAGTAATAAGTTCATAAAACTACAAGATTACAAGTAAAGTGGAGGTTCACTGGTAGCAGACTAGTAAACGCTTCAATAGGCGTATTTACAAATCTTGTTTAATTATGAATTTATACATTTTAATGACAACATCTAAGCACACTTTGATTAACGACTGACACTCGTATTCGATATAGATAGGCCGTCGACTGCAACTTATTAATACTTTCGAATAATTTACTATACCTGCACAATCAATTCCATTCAAACCCGTTTACGGTTCATTTCGAAGGCACTCCTTGCACCACCAAGTGGAGCGGGCCTCGCCCGTCCGTTTCATTACAAATAATTTACAATAAATAGCTGCATCCCCGCCATCCCGTGTCCACGCACACCGTGAGGTCACCGTGCCGTCAGCGTGTGGTCAGCGTGTGGTCAGCGTGCCGTCAGCGTGCCGCCGGCGGGTGCGAGTGTGCGCGGGCGGGTCAGGCGCGGCGCGCGGTGCGGCGTCAGAAGCGGCGCAGCGCGGCGCCGGGCTGCGCGGCCTTGCGCGTCGGCTGCACGGACAGCGGCGCCACCAGCACCTCGCCGCCGCCCGACGCGCCGCCGCCGCTCGTACCCATCTCCTGCAATAAGAGGCGACGGTTGCTTAGCACTAGAAAGACCGGAGTCTTCAAATTGATGATCCCGTAAAGAAACCCATCTCCAGCAAAGAAAGCACCGGTTACTTAATGACCGGGAGCATTGTCGTTCGCGTGAATCCTACTTCCTACTAATAATATAAACGCGAAAGTTTGTATGTATGGATGTTTGTTGCTCTTTCACGCAATAACTACTGTACTGATTTGAATGAAGTTTAGCACACAGATAGTTTATAACCTGGATTAAAACACAGGGTATTTCTTATCCCGGATTGACCTAATTCTGAGGTCCACGCAAGCGAAGTCGCGGGCGGAAGCTAGTATATAATATTTACGATCGCTTGCGCCTTTCTAGTATCCTAATTCCTATGTCGACCGTCTAATATACCTCAAATTTTATAAATAAATAGAAATAACATAAATTATAATGATAAGTATACAACCAATTAGACAGGAAAAATGTATAACATAAAATGTTACATTGTGTCTACTGTTAACAGTTAAAAACATATAATAACTTCATTGATCCGTGTTTGGTGGGTGTAACTTAGACAAATACTTACGTTGATATTATTACAGCTGGCGAGCCTCATTTGTGCGAGCTGTGAGGCGGGCGTGAGATTAGAGGTGGAGCCGAACGGCGAAATCATCGACGACATCGCACGCTTCAGCTTCGACGGCGTTTTGTTAAACGAAAACGCACGACCCACCTGCATATCACACATCGAGATTATTTGGTTAACTTATCGATAACACTATTTAGTACAGAAAATTTACTGGGTTAATTCATTTATTTTATATACGTATATATTTTTAATTTGATTAAGACTTATCTTTAAATAATATTTATTTCATAAAAAAAAATATCACATAACAATACCATGCACATGTTCAGTACAAACACAAATCAAAGTTTTGGAAACAATAAATAATGAATATGCATGTATGGATGACGTGTTAGAACACCACTGGTAAAGCACGCTCACGAGACCGTTAATTACAAAATGATTCAAGGGCTAAGCATTAATTTAGGCCATTCACTCCTTCGACCCTCGCTCTCTCCGTGAAGAAATTGAGGTTTTTATTATGCAAGACACAAGATACACTTGCCATATTATAACTGCAAATACAAAAACTTGACTGCCTCGTTGGTCTAGTGGTCCCAAGCGCGACTGCTGAACAGGAGGTCTCGGGTTCGATCCCCGAGTCGGGCAAAGTGTTATTGAGTTTTTCTGTTAGGAAATTCTCAGTAGCAGCCCGGAGTTTGGAACTGTGCCCGGTTGATGGCAATAGGCTCACCACCTATTACATGGGACTTAATAACAGCATTGGTGAAATGTGGGTGTACAATTGTGTACACCTCTGCCTACCCCTTCGGGGAATACAGGCGTGATGCTATGTTATATGTTATGTTATGTAAATACAAAAAATTGTCAAACGCAGTGTCGCATACGTAGCGACTTTCCGCAAAAATGTGTAGCTTTATAACTGTGCATGTCTTAAGTTGTGCGCAAATGGTTACGCAGTAGTCAATTTTACGATGAGCAAAGTTACAGCGTGCTGTCCCTCACTCCTTTACATTCCGTTAATACATGTCAAGCTCGGTCAGGGCCGACAACAATTGGTGGTATAAATGTTTCGCAGTCGTATTTATTTTCCAAATAATTTAAATATTTAAGCACATTAACACTTTTCTATACGACTGTGTCTGCGCAGCAGGTTAAATAGTTACTTGAGACGCCTACAGTTATAATATGATATTATGTGTATCACAATAAATTACAATTATATTTATTATATAAAAAGCATATTCAACCATTTAAGTCACTGAACTGAGCTAATGCCATCTAATCACTGTGTGCGCACACTGATTCTTTTTTTATCTAGTAGAATCAACACCTACTTACGCGTTCGCTCACTTCACTGCCTCAAAACAAGTACAAAATCAATACTACCGTTCCAAACGACTAAATCATACCAAGTAAGCAGTTTCCTTCTACGACTTACACTTTTATTAAATGAATAATGCCCCATTACCCATGATGATAAATGAGTATGTTATTTTTTAATGAAACGTTCAACTAGAGGCGTATCGCGATGTTTTTTATATTGATATTCGAATTGGAACAGCTTTTGAAAGAGTTATTATCGTTCAACACAAATTCGATTGATTAGTTGTAGATTGTTCCATTAGGCATGGGACCTGTCGCGAATCTGTGACGAGTTTGTGAGTGAAACGATCTGTAACTAATCCGCGATATCCACCCAAATTATATTACCCATCCCCAAAGATCTGAGGAGTCTGTCTATGAGAACAGGCAAAAGATCAACACACCTCTAAATGCACACAGCGCGAGGAAGGCGACACGCAAATGTTAAAGAAACATACACAGGAAGCAGTATGCGCATGAACATATTAGTTGGGGACGGAGCGAGAAGAGTGTGGCAGAGCCGCATCAGACCTGTGCGAGTAAGTGAGCGCGCAATACCCATGTGTCTAGCAGGCCGGAGCCCGGCTCAGGCCGCAGCAGCCCCGTCAGCCCCGCCAGCGCCTCCAGCTACAACACAACCACGTTCCACTACTCCGCTCAGCAGTGCCCTTAAGTGCTATATCTGCCCTTAACTACACAACTCGCTAATACGCAGAACTACAACGGGCTATGCGGAACATAAAGGTGACCAATCAACATTTCTATGCTGAGCTGTGCTCTGCTCTGTTAAGTCATTTTTTTCTCATAGATTATAATGAGGTAATAATAAACAGTGGTGCGGTGCGCTATTTTTTAAACAGAGCATCCTATCATGCGATACGTGCTGATTCGATTCTCACCGCAATGACCCCGCTCGTTTTTCCGTCATCCCTCTTGCACTTCGCACTTGCAATTGGCGAACACTTCACACAGCTAATCACTTTGTTCACAATTCACGAAAGTTAGATGCATAGCATAACTTAATGTTGATTGGACACCCTAACTGCGCTACATGAAACTACATTTCATTAACTGCAACTAAGGAGTAGTAAGCAAAAAGAGATCGCTCCACTCGTCTAGACAAAGACTCGGCGAATCAATAAAATACTGTGTATATGTCCAATCGCTTGCGCTTAAATAAATCTGTGAAGTCCGCATTTAATTAATATTCCATGTTGCAACTGATTGAGACACTGCCTTTCATAATAACGAATCTGTGTGTGGACTTATACAACAAAATTAACAGGTGATATATTTAAAATTTTGAAAATCAGCTAGTACAATGAATGCATGACTGTTATAACATTTTGACATAATCGAATGCAAAACAACTGCAGACTACAATTTCATGCCTTAGTTACATAGAAATGCTTATGACAAATCTTTGAAGTCTAGATAGGTAGCATTTTGTCATTCTTTGTAACTTACCAATATAACAGTTAAATGCTTGTTATTTCTATCTTCAAGCTAAGCTATTTTGTATCATCTAATAATTCATGCTTTATTAATTTACACGTTTTTTTTAAAGAGAGCCAAAAGGCTAACAATCCCATATGTATTCAGTGCGGTGTATTGTTAGCCTAGCAAAGGTCCTTATTAATGTAACATTTGTAAATTGTCATGTAATGCTTTTTGGAACAGTTCGTACCTTAATTCTGGTCCGCGCAGCAAACTTTGACACTTTCGATAGTGTGCTGAGCGCGAGTTCGCTCGTGTCGATATCGAGTTGGTGCGACTCTAGGCACGCCAGAAATTTGTCCTGTAAACATTTTTAAGTTTAGTTCACACTTTTGTTTTGATTACTGTTTGTAACGTAGGTATCTGTAATTATTATTTTCTAAATATCAACTTACAGCATCAGCTTTGCAGACGGTGTTGGCCATTTGTCTGCAAAGTTGTCGAAGAAAGTGAGACTTGTCTACGGTTTCGTCGGTAATCATAAACGAATAAAGTTTCTCTTTTAGCTCCTGGTTGTTGCGGCACATCAGCGCGAACACGTTGTGACAATCTGCGAACAATAATACTTAACATGAAACATGTATGCACTCATTTGCAAACAGGAGAGCTATTTACAAGTAATTATCAAGAAATCGTTAAATAGAAAGAAATATTTTAGATACGGTACGCGTATTAGTACTTTGCATGTCTGAAGTAGTACTGGCTGCGCTGTAGTAAATTTCACGATAAAAAACGGCAAGTCGCATGCGCGATTTGGGGGAGCGCAGTAAAAGCGTGTACAGAATGTAAAGGAGTCAGTGATGTACCACTGACTCTTTTACACATAGGCTGTTACTACATCTGTTTCGCACCTTCGGGCTGAGCACAGTCGGTGCGAAAAATGTTTTGCAGTTGTGTTAAATTTTCCGAAGATTTAATATTTTTAACGTTAACACTTTTCTAAACGACTGTAACCTAACTACAAACACGCACAGCTATGATACACCAAGACAAGTCTACATTGAAACTTTTATAATAAAACCCTAGATGAATCAACAGCATAAAGTTGTAACTAACCTTCAGCTTCCCTAATATCGACGACGCGTTTGACTGTACTTAGGGGCATTAGTGATATATGCCTGTATGGCTTGCTGGAGCCTATCCGCATCGTGCCCGTGCCGTTCGTTGGACTTTTACTATTAAAAGCCTGAAACAATAAACAGTTAATGTATGACTGCCCTGCACACATGAAGTTCTTATAACCCCTTCCATACTCGGGTCGGTAAACGGTAGTTGAGTTTATATGTAGACGGATTTATGGGTGGATTCTCGGTAGTTCTTTTCACCGAGTGAGAGCTCATTATACAAACGCAAAGAAAAAAAGAAGGGATTGATGAATATATCGGCGAGCCTAGAATAGAATCAAGCTGAAATGTCGCTGATTGCGTTAGAGGAATTAACATCTCCACAATTAATATTTTCGATCACTTGGTGCGGTGACAGTTCACATAGGTGACGTTCGCGGTGTGTATACCCCTTGGTCTCAACAGAGTTTGGTACCAATGACTATGCATGGGTGGTGAAATTTTTTAACACACTGGTTTATCACGATTAATCCAGGAATGTTTCAAGATATTTTAGAATAGATTCACAGAGTGTTGAACTGGAGGGATAGGTGGCAAAGATAGGTAAGTATATTTTAGAACGTTTTGCGACTTCCGAGAATAATCTAAAATTTTCCAGAATTTTCTAGCATTTAATTGAATTCATAGAAAATTCTGGAATGTTTCAGAATGTACTTTTTTCCCGATACCACTTGGAGGAAGCCGTGAGCAGAAAAATTGTCAATATACTCACTTTGGATCTTTTCTTGCAGACTTCCATTGTGTCTGTGAATAGAAAAAGCACGAGATGGTCTCCCCTGCCCGATAGCTCCTTAGAGAGCTCTACGACTTCACATCGCGACACGAACGAGCGGTGCGAAGACACTAAGTGAGCCTAAAACACAAGGTATTTATAATAAAAATATTTTGAAAACTATATTATTACTAGCTTACCAGCTAGACGTTGAACTGTCCCAATAATAGCATTTTCTCGAATTTTCCAATTTTCCAGGCAACTTATAAAATCTTTCTCTCTCGGAAACCTTATTCGGATTATTACATTAAAAATAATGCCGAAACGGTCCCACCGTTCTCAAGTTTATGCTTACCAACGAACAGATATTTCATTATTATTTATATAGTAGTTAGTACAACTATCAAAGGAATGCCTGTAGTTCCGGTATTGCAATGTAAAAAAAATACAGAATCCTGTTCTTGGATATGTATGCGTATTTTGAGATTGTACAAGCCATTGTGTCATAGAGTGTGTCATACTGTGTTCAAAATTATAGTGTAATGATCTCATACCGGGCACTGGTCGATGTCGTTGTATATGTCGAACATCTGCAGCTGTCCCTCGGTCTTGCGCTTGTCCTCATTGATGTGCGACATGACCTCTCGTAACCCTGCCAGTGCCTGTCCCAATGCGCCGTGGTCAGGGTTGTTTTTGTGCGTGTGCTTTAATATATCTGTAATCAAAATAATCTTTATTTGCAACGTGGAAGCGAATCAATGAATGTAACTACGACTTCGTACTCGTAACTTACTTATTACACTAAGCATAATTTAAGTTTTTGTTATGTGTTTTATTTAGGTTTTTATGTACCATATGTGCGATTTATGTTTCGTTATATTTCTTGAATAAAGAATAAAAAAGATATTGTATGCACTGCTCGCAAACATCTGCACATGCCGTATAATATAAAACTTTTAATAAAAAATATTATGACTATGGAACTTACCTTCAAGTAATAAACTTATACTAGGTAACCGCTGCACTGGTCTTATTAGTAGCTCCTGTAAACTTTGTCTGCCACACTCTGGCTTCGTTTGACAGATTTTCAGGAATGCATGAAATCTGAAACAAATTCATCGCTTAATTTGTTGAGCATAATTCAATTTGGTACAATATAAAAGGATATCTATAGGTCGCCGTCGCGCATGGGTCCACCTTGTCATTCAAAAATTACGAACACTCGTCTGTTTACTGCTCTAATCTTAAGATATAGAAACCATATAAAATTACTTCCTTGCGAAGTTACTAGTCATATGTTCCATGGATTAAAGTTTTTTTTTTTATGTCAACAGTGAAAGTCAATATAATACTTATAATATTCACTTTTCACTGTTTCAAGAAGTGCACAGCCACGAAAAACGCTTTAAAGGAATATATCGGAATTCTAAAGTGTAAAGATATGGAGATGGGCTAACCTTGGGTTCTCACGGTCGCACTGTTGCAGCATCTCCTTGGTATTTTCGAAGAAGTTAACGAAGGGCGGGTAGGCCTTCACCATGTCGGGCGTGTAGCGCAGCACTAGCCGACCGATGCTCGTCTCCTCACTCCAATGCGCTTGCGCATAACGCAGCTCCTCTAACATTCGCCTATAACGTAACGCTTGCGCTTAACAACACGTTACAATACATTATGATACAAAAGAGCTAAGTTGCTCATTATACTAGAACTGAAATTCAACCCGAGCCGCAGACGATGGTTGTAATGCAACCGAAATTATCTAGAAGCGGTACTATAAGAGCCACTTTACGAGCAACTGTGTTGAAAAAGAAATTACAAAAGTCAGTTGACACCTAACTGACCTATATGACACATTAGTGACCCCCTCACCACGTAGTACTGTTCTTTGATTATAACAGAGACAATCACGCAGCTATCTGCGCGCTTCCCGCTTTAATATAGTGAACGGCTTTAGTCGCCACTAAGCCCGACCACGCTTCGCTAGTGCTCAATTTTGTTAAACCTCGTAAACCGCTTGGAATTTCCCGTTTCCGTAGGAACTTCGGAATTAAAAGAAAGAATCACTCGGATCTCGTATCTTGATTCTTAATACTCTTTAAAGTGATTGAGAACGTTGTAGAAGTCGTCTTTGGCCTGCTCTGCAGACGTGTTGGTGGAACCGTAGCACTGCACAATGGAGATCTTCCGGACTCTGCGGTTAAAACGGGCCCAAATGATTCGGTCCGAGATCGGTTTCTAATCTAAGAGAATTTTCTTTGCAGCGTCAGAAAGAAGGAAACCGACGCCGTATCATGAGGGACATCATCCACATTTTCCTTGTCGAAGTCAAGAAAAGTCAAGACTTCGTATCCGTGTTTTCATACCAAAGGTCGTCGGTGAATAATCGGTCCGGTTTTTGACTGTTTCGGTTCCTTTAATCGAGATGTTTTATTTGAGCAATTGAGATTAGCCCGCTGTGCCCTAGTCTAGTAGCAGTGGCGTGCCTAGGGTTTCAAAATAAGGCAAGCCCAATAAAATTTTAACCGATTTCAAAAAAAGAAAGTTCAGTTTTCGACTGAGTATGTAGGTACCTACGTATGTATCATCGCAATTATCTCATAAACTACTGGTTAGGTACAATAAATTAAAAGTGAATTCATCCGTCTTCTTCTCAGCCCCGGTTTGTCACTTTCCTGATGCTGCATATGCTTTTCTAAAACGACATCGTATTTTGAAATTAACGAGACCAGTTCTAAAAAATTGCCTTTATTTAATGAAGTTTTGGACTCATCATGTCCTCTTACAGGAAGTTCCTGTTGTGCTAAAATGACAAACAATATCGACTAATCTTTGAAATATACTACGGTTGTTATCAACGCGCGTGTTATATTTTGAAATTTCCTCAGATAACTGGCGTGATATAGATGTCTCAATTCGTTGTTTACCAAAATTACTGAAAGAAACCATTGCACACAGGTGTTTATGGCAGATATGTTATTTAAATCATTATAACCAGATGTATTCGGAATCTTCATTCCAAAAAAATATGCAGCACCAGCAATACAACTTATAAGTGTGCGAACAGCCAACAATCCAACTAGTTTTATACACTGATCTATTAAATTTTCGTTTATGCGATTTACTAGGTAGTCTGAGAAATACACAGATTAGGCATCGGTTTTAATGAAGAAATTAACTGTTTTTTCTGAGCAAAGTTTAAAGATTTTACCTTATCTTCGCCAATCAAAACTTGAACGCATTTTAAATCCTCACAAGGTACAATAACCTCCATTGTAAGTCACCAAAACAATTGTATCACTGAGAAAATCTAAGAAAACACACAAAAAACTATAACAACAAAACTTTTCCCACTCAAGCAAATGAAACTGAAGTGAGTTGCACTCGGTACTTACGCAGAGTTGCAGTGTTGTCATTTAGGCAAAAAAAGTCGCCAGGTATATGAAAAATCTAGCTAAATGTCGCAATAGGGTATTTGACACTGATGGAAATAAAATATGAAACTTAGCTATAATGATAGAATGTATTTTATTTGACTCTTTAGTATTGTTGAAAATAATATTAATAACTCGTAAATACATTTAATTCGATAAACAAATTCATAATTTTTAATCTATGTGTCACGTGACTCGAAACTATTAATTATTTTAAAAAGTCGCTAGGTTTTATTGTTGCTAAATCTTAAAAAAAGTCTCCAAACTCGTTAAAAATCTCCAAGATCTCACAACGTCGCTAAAACGGCAACACTGCAGAGTTGCCAAGGTGTGCATACGCGTGCAACTTCATACGCATGCACGGCTTAAATCTTCCATACTGATCGATTTGTAGACGCACAAGGTATGTACTCGTTATACGGCACATCGCTATAAGTGCGAAAGTGACAGAGATAGTATTTGAAAGCCCGGTAAAAGCCCGTGCGTGTAAGCGAGATAGCTATATGTAGATGCTGCAAATGCGAAACTCTGCGCGCGAACAATCGCGATGTGTAGTAGTGTGGCATAGGTAGATACTTTGTGTTATTTTGATAAGAATTAAGCGCGCGAACTTTTAAATAGTTCGGGTTTGATATTGATTCTCTATCGAGCATTTTAGTAAGGCATGCCGGGCTTTTGGGCTTATATGAAGGTACCGCCACTGTCTAGTAGCGGGGCTGCCACCTCAGAGATTCTGGACATGCTCGGTTTATAACAGGCTTTTATTAGCTTGGTATTTAACGGAATCTTTGAACGTGATTTTTACCCACTTTAAAATGTCGGAATGAATAGAAAATTGTACACTTTACAAGGACCGATGACAATACAATAATTTAATAAATTTGTCCAAATATCCTGATCAGAATCTTCAGGATTAAAGATTTCAGGACTAATAAAGCAAAAGTAAATGATACGTTTTAAAACACTAAATAAACACGCTTTTGTAAGAAGCCGAACTATTTTTAGTTACGCTTGTAGAAAATAATTGTCTATAAGTTTTAATCGTTATTATCGTTAAAAATCTTATTGAGATATTTTATAATAATTTAACTTTTACCAGTATCTGTCAATAATATACTTTCAACAATCGACATCTAGCACCCCACGGTTTTTTATATGTTTTTACTAATAGAAAATTATTTTCTTCTTTTTAGTTCTGCTTGTTACAAAAGCGTTTTTTTAGTATAATTTATTTTCCTACAACAGGCATCAGAATGGCAATGGCAGATTTATATTACCTATTCAGACTTTGAAAAAGCCTTACGCTAAAAAGCGATACGCTAGGATGGACAAACATATGTTCACAACTCTTCGACTCTCCGTCTCCGGTCAACCTGTTAAAGGCCATATACAGGAAATATTCATGTAGTGTCACTCACGATGTCCTCATCTCCGATGATACTGAGGGCGTTCAACAAGAATGTTTGCCACTCCTGTTCGTTGTTGTTCTTGGTGGGATGCATGATGGATCGCACATACCTCAACAAAGGACGCGGGATAGAGTGGGGGATAACCAATGTCTTAGAAGACTTGGACTATGTCGATGACCTGTGCCTACTGAGTCATACGCACCGCGACATGCAATCCAAGCTGGACGAGCTCTGCAGGGAGACGAGCATTACAGGACTTAAGATTAATACTCCGAAGACCCAAGCGATGCGATGCGGAGTTGAGAACCGCACGCCATTACGGATTGGTGCAGAGGCTTGGAGCGCGTCTACAAATTCACATAACTCGAGGGTGTCGTGTCAGAATCTGGGGTACTGAATAATGGCAGTCACGGAAATTATCGCATCGAATTAGGATTAAGATATTCCAACGTCAAATCCGTACTGTTATATGGGTGTGAAACGTGGAAGGTCTCTAAAGTCATGTATTCACAAGCTGTATTCACTAAATTATCGGTATCTACTGGCCCGATAAAATCTCCAACGCGCATCTCCTGGAGCGCTGCCGCAAATCTCCGATGGATCAACAGATCAAGCATCGCTACTACTGGATTGGCCACATCCTCCGAAGAGATTCCAATCATATTCCCAAGCAAGCGCTCGATTGAATTCCACAAGGAAAGGGCAAGCGTGACCGTCCCAAGCAGACCTGGCGACACACAGTTGCTGATGAGGCGAAGAACATCGGGAAGACGTGGAGTGAGATAAAACGTGAAGCTAGAGACCGAACGATGCGAGCGATGAAGGATCAATGTGGACACCCTCTACCCCCTCCAGGGGACATAGGACATTAAGTCAAGTCAGATCGCGTATCTAGGTATATATAAAGACTATATAGAAATCTATATCATCAATACATATAATAAAAATGTAATGGATCGCTGTCTGTACATTCAAAATAATTTTTATTCACGACCAATATTTATATTGTCAAGTTACATTCTATCCTTTTTGATATGTGTTAAATGTGGCTTCTTAGATCTCGTGGACTATAATAAAAATGTAACGGATCGCTGTCTGTACATGGAAGATATATGAGAAAAAATATTATTGGGACCTTTATCAACACAAATAGCACCCAAAACAATGATTGTTAGAACTTTTGTCTGTTTGTCTGTTTATCGGTGCGTTTGTGCACGGTAATCTCAGAAACGGCTTATCCGATTTAGATGTGGTTTTCACTAATAATGTGGTAAGCTTCACTTAACATTTAGTGTTTGTTTCATGTCAATCGGTTCATAAATAAAAAAGGAATGCCTATTTAAAGAATCATGTCGAACATTGGTTATTTACGACATCCACGTGGACGGAGTCGCTGGCACAGCTAGTATATATATATATATATATATATATAAATAGTGCTTGATACTGAAATTATTTGTCAAGTCCTCTGAAACACAACATATGAATTTGTAAAACCGGACTAAGAATAAAGTGTGTTTACGTTTAATTCCAGAGATTAGCGCGTTCATTCAAAATGAATATCTAATCCTTACTAAACCAATGTTGATACGAAACTTGCTGACTAATATAGGAATTTAAGAGAAACTGAAGTAATATTTTGATAAGGGAATAACAAAACTATAACACATAGTTATATTTTGTTGTGCAGACACTAGTAGTACTGTAGTGTGCACTGTGCAGGGCGCGTATCGCACCACCACCGGGAATTTTTCTATGACATCAAACATTTAAAAACTCATGATAAAATATCATGAGTATCGGAATGGAATGTACAATTAGAATATTTTTTAAAGTAAACTACAGGTACTGAAATAGCCTTAAAGATGAAATAATTATTTAAGGATTAATACCAAAGTATCAATAACGACGTGTAGTTTCCACCGGCGTGGCGTTTCTATTAATTTTGAAACCTAAAAATGTGTTATAATGTAATAATTATAGACAATGGTATCGCGGATCTTTTGTTTTTCTATTATTGACTAAATAAATGTATAATAACAAAGAAAATATGTAACTTACTGATGTAATTCATAAATAGGCGGTAAGTTTCCAAAAATAATTTTGAGTTCAGTATTATTGAGCAATGCTTGATTTTTGCCATTACTATTGTCGTCCTCAGCCATCTCTTCCAACGGTTGCTTGAACATCTGAGGAATTAAAAGAAGAAAAAAATACATTTTTAAACCGCATAATCAAAATAAATAAATTTGGCGGGTTAGAAGTGCGGCACGGGATTTCTTTGCGATTTCATGCTGACAAGGGAATGAGATATAAGCACCACATTATATATGAGACTGACATTTAGAGCATTGTTCAAATGAGCAAGCTTTCTCATTAAAAATCTATGGTAAATCAGTACTTACCATTACTATCGTATGCAATATCCCGACGTAATTGGACTCTGTTTGTAGAAGCTCCATAAACACCTGCTGCCGTGGCGACAGTAATTTTCTGACAACTGTATCTGGTACCTCCGACTCTATGAATAAAATCAGGGCGGTTAGAGTAGGTGACCCGAAAATAATAACACATGATTGGTGTTATATAGTAAATATATGTACTTATAAGGAACAAACAACGTATTAGAGCGACTACGTGATTTAATCCGTCATCAGTTTCACACGATGCCAGTAATCGCGAAATTATCAAATATGGTTATAAGATCTGACAAGTTATTTGGGAGTTAAAATGTAAAATTACAATCATTATTCAAAAAACATCATTCTCTCTTGATTCGAAAGCTAGTTCCTTTTTGACAAACAAAAATTTAGCTACATTTGTTTACTACCTAAATGCAATAAGTTGTTGAATAGCAAACTGACCGTCGAGCAGCTGCTTGCCGTCGGGCGAGGGCGTGCAGTCGAGCAGGTTGCCGGACAGGCTCAGCAGCACGGCGTCGCCCACGGACGAGCGCCGCTTGTGCAGCGCCGAGTCGCCGCCGCGCAGCTTGCGCTTGCGCAGGCGCTGCAGGTGGGACGGCGTGCCCGCGTCGCCGCCCGCCGCGCCCGCCTCGTCCGCGCCCGCCGCGCTGCCCGCGCCGCCCGCGCACCCCGCTCCACCCATCGAAGACCGCCGAGACACCTCATCTAGATACTGATCACAAAAACATATTAAAGGACTTAATGATAGGCGATAGTAATATATATAAACATACAAGCCTGGTCTTACCTCCTTTCTAATAAAATCTCTGCCGAGGTGTTTTCTATATGTAATAGCCAATTGGCTTTCATCGACGCCGATGAACAATGTGTCAACAGATTCGAGACATGCCAGAGTATGTCATATTTTGTGAACTTTAGTTAAAAAAATTGTTGATACTTACATCTTTAAGCAGGTAATCTCGCTCGTCCTGCGCCTCCTCGTTTTGTACGGAAGCCCAAAACCACTCGGCCTTCACGACGTGCACCCGCGCCGGGCAATCAGGTGCTACCACCGTATTGTGCTCATCGACGACCTGCATACACATGCTGAATATTAGGAAACATAAAACAGAGACCAAACATACATAATATCTTAGCCTCCACCAGTACCCCACTAGACCCGTTGAACGGGATTCCTACGTAAATATCATGAAGGCGTACTTTTAAGTGTACTTTCAAGGTGCAGATATATTTAATGACATGCATAACAGCGAGGACCGCTTTGAAGTCGGGATGGACCTCTAGACGGATACGACACAGACCATGACCGCTGATGTTCGATGGCATGACAAGCTACTATAATTTTAGTAGTATTGAATAAAATAGTGTTAGTACCGGCAGCGATATTCCATGGCATTGCGATATGGCGTGGGCGTCGCGGGTGGGAGGCGTCGAGGCGGGCGGCGGCTGGTCGCGGGCGGGGCGGGGAGGGGGAGGGGCGAGGGGCGGGGCTCGGCCGAGGCGGGGCGAAGCCGATGCTAAGCTCAGCGCACTGTGCACGCGCAGCTCGGAGTCACCGCAAATAGAATGTCGGTGGGTGCGGAGCCATACGCTCTGGGGCGTTTTAAATATTGTGGAATCGTCAAGTTCATCTATATCCACGTCTCTATCTCTAACTGGAGTGGCTAGGTCAGTACTATCCACGGTATCCACTTGAACAGGAGAAATATCTAAGTTCATGCCATCGAATTCCCTCTTTGGCGTCGAAACGTTTTTGAGATCCGAAGGTAGATGACAGGCGTCGACCTCTACGGTATTACGTTCAGCACGCTTTTCGTATTTCTTTTTCCTCTCACTCCTGAACGATGCTGTGAACGATTTAACACTTCGGCGTAATTTTGAGGCTGATTTCACTGTTTTGGAACTTCTGATTGAAGCAAATGATATATCGAAAAATCCTGATTGTTTACTTGTGTTCATAGAGTAAATAGATGCGTTATCATCTTCTTTGATAGGGGAAGACGTGGAAGCTATAAATTCCCCGGCTGGATCTGTCGGCTTGACACTCTCTGGACTAACTGGCTCTACTACTATTTCTCCGGTCGTCTTAGATACCGAGTCTTTTTTCGTCCTTTTGAATATAGTGGGTCTATTTTTAAATTTAAAGGAATCTTTTATTTTTAGTCTTTTAATAGATTTCCAATTGCTTTCCTCACATTTGTCAGGCGATAAATTAGCGTCAACTACGCTAACTTGGAAATTAGAATCTGTAGAGTTACGACTTCTTTTTTTGCCAGAGGAAATAGTTGTTGTGGATTGCTGCAATTCTTTCCCAACAGTTGAACTAGCCAACAGAAAAACTGGATCATCTTTAGAATCGAGGTCGCACAGACTTTTCGTAAGAGATGAATGTAATGATCCCGCTTCAGTGAGACAATCGACCAAGTTAAACACATTCACAGATTTATTTCTAAATACTTCTCTTTTATCCTTAGAGTTAATTCTATCAGAAGCGTGGACAAGCTGGGATATGTTTTTGTTATTCTCTTTATCACAAATATGGTATTTATGCAATTCCACACGTTCAACGTGCGAAGGACTTTTAGTGTTGTCGTTATTGAAACACAAGTCATCGGTAAGTGATTTCCCTACAAAACTAATACTGAAGTCATCTGTTTGATCTCTGCAAACAGCTTTGGCTTGTTTGTCTCTAATATTATTTCGTGCTAATCGCAACCGTTGTTCTCTTTCGTCGTACGACATCTCGGCATTAGCCTCGTTGTTATGTTGGGTGGGGCTAGCCCGGCGGCCCGACAGCCGAGCCGACAGTCTGCGGTACAGTGAGCTTTTGGGAGTGGACTGGGATCGATTAGGAGTGGCGCGGGATGGTTTCGCTGAGTTAGGTGTACTCGGATGGGGTGATAGGATAAGCGAACGATCGAAAGTCTCCCCATTGGCCATTACCTGAAACATGTGTGAAACACACCACGCAATGATGTAATGAAGCCATTCCAATACAAACATGCACGACGATAATAAATTATTATCGTGATAGAAACAGTTAAACACAGAAAGCGACTACCTAGCGAAGATTTTAGTTATGTTCTTTTACTGTTAATTTACACAACAAGTATTCTTAATCATAGTTGAGATTTATAAAGAAATATGTCTGAAAGTGCCAATTAAATGAAACTAATGCGAATGTGACATCTACGAAATAAAAAATGTTTTAAAATGTTGTGTCTAGTGCATTAGAGTGGTACAAAGCAAATTACACAGCACATGTAATGAATGTAAACAACACTAGAAATATGTAGGTGTGATTATATGGACGTCGTGTGATATACACATAAGCTGAATGAGGTATGTTGCAATTGTACAACAGCGAATATGAGTGAGCAAACAATACTATTAAACTCGTGATAACATTAAATGTTAAATAAAAAAATGTGAAAGGGAAACAATGGGTCGACTTCGCGTCGTGCGGTGAGGATCTGGAACTGGATAGAAATAAAGGGCCATCCCGAGTGGCTGAAGACCAAATCGGGATAAGGAGTTTTAACAAATTGGTAGATACGCGCAGATAGATTATGATAGCTTTAGAGTACATTATAAACGCGCATAATTAAGGACGTTGAATTACTCTTATGTGGACGTGGTTTGTACTGATAAATTATTAATCAAACACCAGCTGCTAGCATTGAAGGCCTTGCAAAGAAATATGCAGTCATCGGAAGAAATCAAGAGGTGTAACAAAAATTTGTCATAATAATAACTTAAGTGAACTACTAAGTACAACGTACCAGCTAATTTTACTGTCTACAATGTATCTAACTAAGAGTGATTTGTGTGCCCATGTATATCTACGTGCATGCTGACTTCATAATGCTAAAATTAGTTACTAATAATGTGTAAGGTGGCATGAAGTATATAAATAAACAGGTATGCATGGTATGCAGAGGTAAACGTTCTGTGGGACACTTCTTGCAACTTGGGAGCTACTCAAACCATCATCTTTCTTTGTTAACAAATTGAATAAATACTCTAAGGTACACAGGAAGAGCATTGATGTAGTCAATAAATTTGAAAGGTGCAACTGTACTGCGGCTTCAATTGTTTGTAAACATTTAGTTAAGCTTCCATGAAGCCTAACGTTAGGAATAATTGAAGCCAATGTTATCTATTGTGTGCTATCATGGTTTTGTATGTTTATATAGGTTTATCAGCTGCAGTGCGGACCCCGTTAGGTATACATATTAATCTGTATGCTCGCTAATTAACAGACACAATAGATTTTTATTATTATTAGGTACGTATTTGTACGTGACTGAGCCAAAGGGTTTTAAGAGAGAATTGTGTGTGCGTCATGTGTGTGATATCAAAGGTATGTAGTACTCACGATGTGGGTGCAGTCGGGGTCGTCGATCTGACAGGTGCCGCCGCCATTGCTAGCCAGCACCTCAGCCATGTGCTGAGTCTCATCTTCAGGGAAACCCACGAAGCAGACGCGAGCGCCCGCAAACACTTTCAGTTTGTGCTCTTTCTGCAATAGTAATGATGTTCTTTACAGATCATATCAAGTAGGTAACTAAAATCCGTTGATTTGTTTCGAGATAAATAAATGCATATTTCAAAAACGATGCATTGACTGAAACTGTGGATACTGATTAAGTTATATATATTATTATTTAAACTGCAAAATTCTATACTTGGTGTGGCATG
Source organism: Xylocampa areola (assembly GCA_935421205.1). Lineage (NCBI taxonomy): Eukaryota > Metazoa > Arthropoda > Insecta > Lepidoptera > Noctuidae > Xylocampa > Xylocampa areola. The sequence goes on along the minus strand of OW285201.1, from coordinate 10,385,389 downwards.
TACTTATTACATACGAATTACAAAACAAATCATTATCATCATTAAAACTTACAATGACGTCGTCATCGGTGGCTAAACAGGCGGGATCATCGCGCCGTTCCCAGCATGCGTCGACCCAGGAGCGGGCTAGCACGGGTAGCCCGAACCCCGACGCGTATCGGTACTTGTCGCCCGTGGCCGCCGCCGCGATCAGGTGCGTCACTTTACTCGACATGTCCTTGCGGATTGACCCACCCATGTAGTGGATCAGGGTTATCAGGTACGTCTGCCGAATAATACATATTGTATTGTACACACCATTCGTTGATCTTTAATTCTTTACTCGCTTTAACTCATTAATAATTTAATGTAGTCGTCTACTCACAGTATCAACTCAATGTATCTTGAATTATTATGACATATAAGTTGTTTTGTATTTGAAGAATCACACGTGAATAAATAGACCGCTAATGTTTTCAAAACTAAAATTAACATAATTAATTAATGTTCGATTTCGTGAATCGACCGAATACGTTGATGGGCCTGTGAGAACAATAGATATTATATGCTTAATACTAACAAGTTCATCCTTTTTCCGGAATCCTGAGAAACATATGACGGCGCCACGCATTGCCAGCGAGTAAAGCGGGCGCGCTGTCGCCGGCGGCGGCTCATCGCGCTCCGCCAACTGGAGCACCGCTGTTGGACCGAGCACCCTGCAACATAAAATCATAAAGCATATACCTACGACATAAAAGCAGCGAAGTCGGCACAACCAATCTACGGACTAGCCACTGAGGAAACGCCGCGCAACATACTTGTGGCGATAGTCGAACCTGACCTGCAGCTGTTAGTATTTCCGAATCGGCAGATCTGTTTGAAGGAAGACTATCCGAGTATCCGCAAGGGCAACTTAAGACGTCATGAGACAACATCGGCCATAAAGATCAACGGACCTCAGTCGGAATTTAGTTAAGATTTAGTTACCCCAATTTCGAGAGCATCTAGGATGACTTTTTTAATAAAAAAAGAACAGTAACAAGTAAATAAAAGAATTACGGATTCTTAAAAAATACTACGTCAATGAATGGGTGACATTCAGCATTATATGTTAATTAAATTCCAAAGTCGTCTACCATCTGTACTACAGTCAAGCAAAATCTGTTTAAAAGTAGTCACTAGTGCCAATACAAACACGCTTTATTGACGCAACTGACAGTCAAGATGTTCAATAAATCATTAAACATACATAGTAGGTTAGCTACTATAAATTTGCAGGTATATAGTTGAATCTAAATTTTAATATTAAAAGGAATTAAAATGTATAACTGTTTGAAGCTCTCGACGTTTTGTATTTGTATAATGGTTTCTCTGTTATGAGTAAATATAATATGACCAACTAGCTGTGCCCGCGACTCCGTCCGCGTGGATGTCGTAAATTAACACTATATCGTGTATGAACACAAATTCATAATTAACAAATGTTCGACGTGATTCTTTAAATTGGCATAACTTTTTTATTTATTAACCGATTGACATGAAACAAACGCTAAATGTTAAGTGAAACTTACCAAAATATATTTGTGAAAACGAAATCTAAATCGGATAAGCGATTTCTGAGATTAGCGTGCACAAACGCACAGACAAACAGAAAAAAAAAACAACAATCATTGTTTTGGGTGCTATTTGCGTTGTTAAAAGTCCCAATTTTTTTTTTCTCATAAATCTTCCATGTGCGGACAGCGATCCGTTACATTTTTATTATATGTATTGATGATGATGATGATTATTGATATTGTATATTGATGATAAAAATCTAGCCCTGAATTATTCCACAAGTGAAATAGTTATGAATATTCTATTCGTTTCAAATTCATATCAATTAAACGTTACTAGCAATACTGATAGTAGGACAGATACAGTTAGCAATTTGCTTACATCAGACTAATTAGCTGACCTTATCTGTAACTGCAAAAACATTATAGAGTCATAACACTCGCGGTTTTTCTTTTTATAGTTCGTAAATCAAAACTTGGACAACCGATACAACGTTCGTCCTATAAATAATTGAAACTAGCGGTGCATGTCCGGTGTTACCTGTCACTGAATGTTAATTAATATACTCGATAAAATATTATGACTGCCACCCTATTTATTATTGGCTAGGGCATTATTATCCTTTCCAGAGGGCGCACAAAATATTCACACGAATTATAACTTAATTTCAATTATATTATTTAATTTACTACAGTTACAATTGCTAGATTGATCTAAATGCAATCATATTGAAAAAAAGATAATCTTATCGTGTCTCTGATCACATCAGTGAGATGGGGCAGCACCTTTCAATATTAAACAATAATATGTCAACCGAATGCCACTTCTTACTTCTTAACTAACCATAGGGGTAATGCTATTATAGCTCTGGGCAATTTTACGAGCGCTGTTCTTCTTATTTCGTGTCGATAGACTGAGTTATACACTTTGATATAGTCCTTGATCAGTAGGTCGCTACACCTACTGCATTATGTACACTTCAGCAGGTTGTCTGTTGTTCAGGAAGAAGGACAAGCAACACAATTTTATAAATGTGTCATCGTCTGTTCTGGGGTACCGCAGTCGTCGTAATGGGTATCAGACACACTAATGATACCCCATACCCCTAGCAGCGCTGTTATGGATAATGTACAAATAGGACCCCCAGTAGAATGCATTAAAAGTTTCAAATATTTCATTTTTAATTCCTTCAATTTGTGTGTTAATATGTAATAGTTAGTACAAGAACTAAAACCAAAATATGTTATTTAAGGTTCAATTATGTAACAGATAATTAATTCACGACACCATACTCATATACATTATATATAAATAAACTAGTTTAATGTAAATACACAATACCAAATTAATACAATTCAGTGTCCTTCTAAAATCTAAAATATGTAATATTTTGTATTCAGAACTTCAGTACTAATTCAAACTGAAAGGAAACCTTATCTTTATACAGATTTTTTTATGTTGTGCACCACAATACCGGAAATGTATGACACTGAATCGACTCATTAACATAATAATAGTTAACTCACATACTTATCGAATATTTTAGTAGAGATACTAAAAATTTATTATTTGTTAAAGTTATTATATTAAGCATAGCTAAGCATGCGTTAATGCTTTTCAAAGATTTGTCCTGAATTATTATTTGTTACTTTTACTATTGGTAAAACAAGCGCCCTTAAATATCAATATTAAATTTACTTAATACTCTTATAAATTCGCAAGTATATTCTATGTCTATGGGTTATTAGACCATCAATCACAACAAACACTGATCGTTATGACAGAAACAAGTTATGGCTTTAGGTTCATATTTTTTTATAATTATTGCTTTATGTTAAGGGTTTAACGTTGTTTACTGAGATGTATGTCAGGTGTAGCAAAAATATGAATAGGACTAGGCTAGGGACTTTAGGAAAATATAAATTAGAATTGTGAGATGTGTGATGGGTGTCGGAGTGACGCGCGTTCTCGGAATGAAGAGTGCGTTATGACGGCGACGCGTCGGTCGCTGCCATTGGAACTGTGTAGGCCTGACGTCACAGGATGACAGGATGCCGCATACATAGCTACAATATCGTCAATATCTACGTGTCGCTATAGAAATAGTTAATGACTTACACTCGAATTCCACGAATGCGTAAACAATCATTGCGATTCAATTAAATATAAAACTTTCAGTATATTTTTGCATTGAAAATTACTCATACCTTGAATCAATTGAATGAAAACTTTAAATAATAAAATATAGTGAGTGACGCCGAGAAATACTTATGCCGTTAGAATGAGTTAGCCGATAGTTTTCTGCTTCATTCAATTAACTTATTAATACCACCTACTCTATAATCAATTTATAATTTATCTAATTTTGAATTTATTTTTGACACAGCATTTGCATCATAAAATCCATAGTTTTTACCCATCGGATAAAAAGGAAAATACAATTGAATACACAGGTAATACTTTAGGGCCTTTACAACACGATAAATTAATTCATTGAATATCAAGAGACATTTCTTACTTGTTTAATAAAGCGTATTAATAAGCACGAATACCTATATCTTAAAATAAGTATTATCCATGACTAAAAATGTTATTGCTATGACACTAAGGGTCGATTTTGCAATCTCACTAAACTAAATCAGGGATTTTTTTTTACCAACAATACAATATTTGTCAAACTCCAAGTTTATTACTCGGATAAAATTTACCTCACTATAAAAAATCTGCCTTATGCAAAAAAACTTCCTCGTCTAATAAAATATAAAAAGCTACAAAAGTATATATTTATTTTACAAAGTTCTGTAAAATCTTAAAAAGAAACATGAACAAAATAAAAGGAAATGTGGCAAACGCTTATATTTTAGTCAACAAAATATTAATAGTTAGTATATGAGAAACTGAGAATGATAATAGTAGTAAATTCTACTTTGTTATTTCTTTGTATACACGCCTCGTAATTTTTCTAGGTAGGATAGAATATGTTGGCGGTGTACAGCATGAACACCAGATATAGCTGAATTAAAACACACTCAACTCAAATCAACTCAAATAAACTCTTACACATCGCAATTAGACTGAATATTATCCAGAGGTTTTGATTCAGCACGAGCGACTTGTTGCAGAGGTTCCTCTTCCTCGGGTGTAGGTGGTAGCCGCGTGGGCCCCATCACTAGCATACACATACACTCACAAGGTAATCAGGCACTAGTCCGACGTGCTCGCGACACTATCGCTTCACTTTGGACCCACACACAAGCACTATTTATCATCGTCATGGAGGTCACTACATTTTTTTATTTAAAAACCTCTTGAATTCTTGGATATTCTTTTGATTTCGCATATTCGTTGACCGTAACTGCTAATTCGAGAAAGACGGTATAATGGTTTAACGCGGCAGCCGCGAAAACAAAGGCACAAGCGGCGTGCGCGTTATGCGTTTCACGTTAGATTGAAAAACAGTCGAGAGGAATGTGAGGCCGAAAATAGCAAGGAGCGTCGCGCGGCCACAAGGGCGACCCTCGCGCTACGCCGAGCGTCGCGCCGCGTGCCCGCACACTCTACACGCACCTTTATTTACATCCACCTTCTATGAAACAGTCACCTAACATACGACCCGCTTTATAAGTGGAAGGTCCCGCGTGTATAAACAACCCCAAATTTGTGGGCTCGGTGGAGTATCGTTGCATACCTTTTTAATTACACGTTAATCAGAAAGACTTCAAACTAAAGATAAACTGTGTGATTCTGAGAAATACAGCGTATTTTGATTTCATACGCATTAAGAATTAAGACATTAACTTATAATGTTGAAAAGTATTTTATCTAAGTACCACATAATAAAAATCCATCTTAATATTGTCTCTTTAGATTCATGAATCTACAAAGGAGTAGGAGATAATTGGAGATTATCTTTGTAAGCGTACTATACAACTTCAAGCAGAGAGGCACAAAAATAAACAATAATATGAGTCTCCCAAACTGTAACGTGCCAGCTGTAACACTTCAAAAGGAATGAAATGCAGCCACATTCAGCTCAAGGAATGGTGTAGGAATTACAAGAATAGCGTTATTAATATCTCGCTATTCTAACAGCCTCGTCGATATAGCGCCACGCTGATGCTATACGGCTTATTGTAACCGATGCTATATAATGGACACAAGTGAACATATTCAATGATAAGGGGCAGCCAAATTGCCTCTCGTAAATCAAACGCAAGTCATAGTTTTGATTCAAACAAAACACAATTTAACGGAAACTAGGGTTGTTGAACTAATGAAATAAATGATGTTAGGTATCTAGATCACATTAAATAATAAATTATGCGTATGTATTTTATAATAAAACGTATTCTTTATGAATAAAAGCTAGGTATGAAATTTTTATTGATTCATAATCAGGAGACTGAAGTATAGGTGCTATATGTTGGCGACGCAGTCGCATGATTGTTTACAGTGCTCGTAAATCAGCAATAAGCCAAGCATCACCTACAGCACTCCACAGCCCCGGCTGTTCCCGTTCCATCATATGAACGTACATTTGGTTATACTGATAAGATATACGATCACCCAGTCATGTTCAGAGAAAGTAAAAAATAAAACGGTCAGAATGTGTTTTATTTCAGGACAGTCTAGTTCTACGAGTGGTCTGAAATTGTTTTCATTTACATCGATAAGTATCCTTAGTTGTTTCTGTTTTACGTGATAGCAAAGTACTATGGTATAAACTATGTTCTTATCCGAACAACATAATTGGTACGATTTGTGCTATACCAAGAGCAATTGAATAAAAAATCACTACGTACCGTCGCTCCCCTTTTCTTAATTAATGCATTCAAAAAGTCGTCAGATCATTATTCACATTGAGACGATAATTTAAACTTGAAAACGAGGTTGTTGTTCTTACGGCTCAGTAATAACTAAGCTTTTTCCGGCTATTAAGTAGTCCGGGAACTGTTATATTTTCATATTCTTAAAGAGATATCGTTCATCTTAATGAGTACTATTTTAGGATGACTTAACGTCACCAGAAACGTACCCACGGTTGCGTTTACACGTACAAAAGCGTAGGTGAGTGAAAGACAAACAGACGTTAATGTAAACGAGTAACAAAGCATTCGTCGCGCAGATTAGTAGTCTGGTCTAGCAATCAACCATGCGCGTTGCCAAAATAAATGTCAGTAACGAATTATTCACGTTAACTCTGTTTCCTCACTTTAAAGATTGCTTATTGTCATCAAATGGTTGTATATTTTTTTATCTTGTCAAGTTACAAATTACGTTAAGGTAGCCAAATTTTTATATATATATGTAGAAGAAAATTCTCCATAACTACATTTTTATTTTAGTTGTTGAACTACGTAATATCTTTACTATTTATCTTTATTTGTAATAAGGTAAGTTCTTTAACTTTTAGAATTTTATATGTATATTAGACGCGTGATTTCTTATCATAAACGCACATACCTGTATTTCGCTCTATGTGCAGTGTCAAACAAATCGCCGTCGAATGGTGAAGTGATGACGTATGAAGGAGGGGCGGGGGGCTGCTGAGACGGCGGCAGAGCTTCTGGGCTTGGAGCGACCGCCACCGTGCCCAGCCGCTCGCAAGCCGCGCGCACCCGCTCACACTCCAAACACGTCTCATTCACGTACACTATTGGATTCGACGAGCCTGGTAAATATCCAGAATGTTAAGGCATGTTATTAATTTGTTCTAAGGGTATTTATGACAATCTAAGAGATCACGTAAGTCAGTGTCAGTGGCTCTGGCGGTCTATGCCTATGCCAAACTTGAACCAATGTTATAAAGTTATATAAAGTTAAATAATGATTAATTTTAATTTTGGTGGTATACCACAGCTGAAAACACTTTACCGATTTTTTTTTATACATATATCATAATTTTTAGACAAATACATTTTTAAAAATCTTATTCTTTAAACCGGCTGAACAACCGTTCACTATCCTGCACTGGTTCTGCAGCACTCGCGATCGTAACAAGGGTGAAGATATATCAGTAAAACAACAATACTGTGTTATACCTCTATATTGAGTACTTATCAAAAACTACAATCATCGCGAGCCTAGTCAAGTCACGGAGACTCTTGACACCGCGATTCAGAATATGTCGCTCATCTAACAGCGCCATCTATCGTTTTAAAACTAAACAATATTTCCAACACCGGCATAAACAAAACTGACATCCGATTGGTTTCTAAAACAAACGAAAAGAAGAAGCAGGATAAAAATTAAATAATAATTTAACTTGATCGACAATAGCGACTGGGTAACATAATTATGACATGCATTTAAGATTAGTTACAAAATTCTAATAAGGCAAGGTTTGTAGATTTGTACCAGTACTGTAACAAGAAGTGCACAAGAATTTGTTATAATTATCGTAATAACAGATGTGGCATTAGCAAAAGTTGCGATGGAATTGCTTTCAGGCACTATTATATCGTAACTCGCATGTGTTTAAGAGATACAGAACCGGCCCTAACACACTACCTTGCGGTACTCCCGCTTTTATTTGCAAGATTTTACAAATAAGCGTTATCTCGTCGAATTTGAAACGCTCTGTTATAACTGTATGGCTCTAGCGAGTCAGAAAACGACCTATACTTCGTTTGAAATAAGATTAGACATTTAAATAAACCTTTTACACAATCCGTTCAACTGATTTTTACTTCTGTCGCGTTGGTGGCATGACAAAAGGCAGCTGCAGTAAACAGTTGGTATTGTAACACTTTTTTGCTTTTAATGCTATCCTTATGCCTACAGCGTAGAAGTCAAAATCGGTTGAACGGAGTCAAAAAGGTTTATTTAAATCTCAAGTCTTATTTCAAATTGAGTATAGGTACCATAATTTTGACTTCGGGTCAGACTTTATCGAAAACCTCATCAAGGAAGGCGTTATAGTACACTTTTTTTCTTCAAACGCTCTCAATGATGTTAGTGATTCTATGCACTAATTATACTTGCATCGTGGAGTGTCTGATCTCGTTTGAGTTCAAAGAATGATCCGGAATCGGCAGATTTTTTTCTATTACAGGTTTCTGGCGCTATAGTAAGTTTTTAGAAAAATGTTGTATGCATTAATAGATAGCTGAAAAATGCCTACATGATGTTGGTTCTTGAGGAGGTTTCACTGTCGTAATTTCTTTTTTTTTTTCCAAATATTATGAATGGAATGAATTAATGAAATTTCTTAAGATTTCTCCCATAGTTAAGTCGTACTTTTCGTTAACAACTTCTCTCGAAGAGGCAAATTTTATATTGTTGCAGTTTTCACTTAGTGACCGCGATCACTCGTGAAATGAAATGAAATTGTTTATTCTGTTAGTAGGTCTTTAAAAAACTCTTTTACATGTCACTGTGATCTAGATGGCGTCGGTGATACTGATATCAAGGAAGTTATCGCCTGGATTTGGTTCAAAAATCTTTTTCAGGTACTGAGCAATCTATAAATTTTTGCTGGTTACCGTAACCGGTTCCAGTTATACTGGAAGGTAAGCAGATTCAGACTATAGAAAGTTGTATAGTGGTCCCAGAAGTTTAATACGGGATTGTTTATGAAATGTTCATGTAAATAATTAACATATTTGTTGATGTAATCACGATTAATCCTAAACAGAACTTAATAATTCGCATAAGGAAGTCGTGAGCCATGAGCACGATTTAACTGATTACGACAAATCCCCCTTGAAAAGAAACAGATGCTGACAACCGGCGCTTCCTTTGATCCTTTAAGAATTCGCAGCAAAGATATGCTGATCGAGTTCCAACTCTTGTAAACATCGGTCATCGCCACACATTATTGTTATTTCGGTCACAGTTTAACGCTTTAATGTCGAGTAAATGATAATCTCTCTCTAATCTCTATACTAAGCACGAAAATATTACTCAGTATTACTAAAAACATAACCAGCCTTCTGGGGAGTCGGGTAAAATAGATCACTCGTAAACATAATTGAACTTGAAAGGATTGATAGTGATTAGTAGGTGAAAATGTTTACACAAAAATACAAATTAACGAGTAACGTGACCTTTCGGAACATATTCGCTAACGTTAATGGTTCAGGGTCGCTGAGTCACGCTTGCGACACAGGGAACACCCGGCACTCTTGGCATGCAACGCCACGCAAACGCAAAATGCTGTTGCCAGTACCTCAATATATTGGGTAGGTGGAACACTGAAATATCTAACAGTCATTCAAAACAACACAAGAAGAGTGCTTTAGCAACGCAAACGCTTAGCAAATAGCTAAGATAGTGGTTAATATAAAAAAAGTGATGATTGATATATAATAAACACTCACAAATACACTTTGTATGTTTTTAGGAAACATTGTTTGTCTAGTCTAGGCAATAAAACATGCACAGTATTAGGCATTAAGGTCTTCTGCTAAAGTTATAGTCTGTTAAAAACTTTATATGGGGCCTTCCATTAATCACGTGTGGCTCGAAAGGGGGGGGAGGAGTTTGGCCAAAATCACGTAATATCACAAGGGGGGTGTAGCAAGATATAACGTGTATTTATTTTCTGTACCTTTTTAAAGATAATATTCTAATAATTTTAAGTTTTTGTAGGTACTAAAAAATACACGTGATTTTAGGTGGAGGGTTAGTCTTAAACCTCACCACGTATCACCAAGGGGGAGGGGGGGGGGGATAAAAATGATAAAAAAACATCACGTGATTAATGGATGGCCCCTTAAGGTCAATGCTACATATACAATAAAGAATACTTCAATTACGGATAGTTATCACTTTTAATACTTAAGTCTGTCATAAATATAATAATCTGGAGTTCCAAATAGACTTCCACAGACATTATACTTTTTTTTTTTTGTATTGAGGTCTTGAAATTGTATCTTGTTAGAAATGAGGAGTCATTAATTGATGGTAATAGCTATACTAGGTTTACATTTAATATGAGGTGCATAGGACATTGTTGAGAACACGCCATGCTACAAACGCATTCGCACTCACATCCTCCACCGAGGTATGACCGCAGCTGTTCTACCAACGCTAGCATAGTTGGCATGCGTGCCGCAAACCACGCTTTACGCCATCTGCGAAAGCAGTGCTCTTCAACAATGTTGGGCATAAGAGGTGAGTGACTGTTGGATATATAAATTTAGCACAAACTGAAAACTAAAGCTATGATAATCAAACATATTATGCTCTAAAATACAAACATTAACTACTTTATCATAATTAATTCTGAATTGATTTTGTATTGAATGCAAATAATTGAAATTAATTGAGAAATTCAAAGCATGCAATAGTTGGGTCATTCTTCAAGTTGGGTTCTTTACGGCAATTTTGTAGCATTATTATGTATATGAAACTAAAGTCAAAATATTAAAAAAATCATTAATACAAGTTCATTGTATTTCAATTAACGAAAAAATTAAAGGACAAATTAATGTAAATTCTAATACTTTGAACTTAGTTTGAAAATGTTGCAATGAATCCAAATTGAAGAATGACCCAATTACTGTAATACTGAACAAGCTATAACAATAATATTATACATATGAGGACTGAGGAGTAAACTAAACAGCACAGCTATTGGGTTATCATTTACATTTAAATTAATTAAAGATGAATTAGAATATATATAAATAAATAGAAGAAATTGTACATTATGATACAAGTGCCCTAAGTTGGTCATTACAGTCGAGGTTGAATTGCTAACCGAGCCTTGGCGAGGTAGCAATGACCGACCGAGACTTGTTGAGCATTAGGGCACGCGGCTCATACGACGTTTTTCAACACTCTTGTGAGGAAAAAAAGATTAAAATAACATAAAATTACATTTTGTAAAGACATTCAACTATATATATACATTTTTTAATTAAGATGGCGAGCAAATTTCTTTTTTCGTACGCCTAGTCTATGGTCTATTTGCGCGCAGGAAGGAGGCTCAGTGACGAAGTCACCAAAGAGCATAATATTATAATAAAATAAAATAAATACTTTTTATTGATAACAAAAATTACCTAATGCTAATTCGGCTATCTACAGAGTTTTTCTTTTTTATTAACTTAAACGTAATATTTTATCTAACACTGTATTTAAGACTGTATTTAATTACAAAAATGGTAAGTTTCAGCAGAGTTTGTAGACATACAATATCTTTCCTTTTAATATTTCAAATTTTTCCAGCCATAAGTTTTGAAGTTCATATTCACGAGTTTTATACGACGTATTTCAACACACTTGCGAGAAAACATGATTATAAAAACGAATAAAAATAAAATCATAAAAGGTGGAAAGAATATTTTGAAAGTTTGTTTGAAAAAGAGGATCAAGTATCTGCGGTGATAATGGAGAAAAGGACAGAAACTGAAGATAGGCAGGGATGTGTAGTATCACCGTGGTTGTTTAATCTATTCATGGACAGTTGTCTGAAGGACTTGAAAGAAAGTGAATGTGGTTTAGAAATGAATGGGTTATTTGTCAAATGTCTCCTCTATGCCGATGATCAAGTTATCCTTGCATCGTCGAAGGAAGAGTTACAGAAGATGGTAACACTAATGGATGGTGCTTTTAAGAATAAGGGAATGAAAGTAAATGTAAGTAAGACGAAAGTTATGGTTTTTGAAAGGGACGAAATTATGACATATAAAGAGTGGAACAAGTGAAAGAGTTTGTATATCTGGGATCTATGTTTACGAGGGATGGCTTGCATGTGAAGGACATAGAAAGGAGAGTGACTGCTGGTAACCAGGTGAATGGGGCACTAAACAATTTCATGGATAGCCGGAATGTCTAAAAAGGCGCGGCTGACCGTTCATGGAGGGGTGTTAGTGCCAACTCTTATGTATGGTAGTGAAAGTTGGGTGTGGCAGAAGAAACATGAAAGTAGAATTAATGCAGTAGATTCAAGATATGTCTTTGAAAAAGCATTAACGCATGCTTAGCGAACGCTAAAGTTATTATATTAAATGGAAAAAAGAATACGGTCGCGAACAGGATTCGAACCTGCGCCTCCCGGTTGAATACTCCAGGCGCTCTAACCACTAAGCTAACTAGACTAACTAGAGGTCGAGATGGCTTAGTGGTTAGAGCGCCTGGAGTATTCATCCGGGAGGCGCAGGTTCGAATCCTGTTCGCGACCGTATTCTTTTTCCATTTAATATAATAACTTTAATGCAGTAGAGATGAGAGCTTTGAGAAGTATGTGTGGCGTAACTTTGCAAGATAAAGTGAGGAACAGTGTGATAAGGGAATGCTGTGAAGTGAAAGAGGATGTAGTGACAAAGATTGAGAAGGGTATGCTAAGATGGTTTGGGCACGTAGAAAGGATGGATGAAAGGCGATTGGCTAAATTAGTGCATAAGTGGATGGAAGTGTCGGGGTAGGCCGACCTCGACGAACGTACCGCAATCAAATTGCAGACGTTCTCAAAAAAGGACGGGTCAGGAGCTACCTAAATCGGCGAGCATGTATGAAGAGGTTAATGAGCATAGATGAGCGAAAGAGGTGTGTCAGAATCGTAGCAATTGGAAATCGATAGTCTGTATGTATGTATGTAAAATCGAATAAACTTATTTTGTTAAAATGACGCGCGGATTTCTTTTTGTGCGCCAGGTCTATGGTCTATGCACGCGCAAGTAGAAGCAGAGTCTTGGCTTGAACTTTAGTTTGACAAGCTATGGTTAGACATCTAAACATATTTAAAAAGTAAATAAAAATAAAGTGAAAATTCTTCCATTTATAACACAAATTAGTGCAAAATTTTTGAGAAAAAAATATTGCAGAATTGAAATGTTTATTAGTCATATTTAAATTAGCAAAGTCACAAAAATCTCATCAAGGAGTTTACAAACATCAAAACTCTTTTCTGAGGTTAAAAAGTTTTAAAAGACTCACCCTTTTTTGTTACTCACCTTGTGGCTCTTATTGCACCACTTTTAGGTTGATTATACACGCGTGCTATTTTTTCATTTTTACCGATTTAGTGCCGTAAATATCAAAAAAGAGTGAGTGCTTTAAAGCTTCATCAGTGAGCCTATTTCCTGCGCGCAAATAGGCCATAGACTCGGCGTACGAAAAAAGAAATTTGCTCGCCTTCTTATTTAAAAAAAAATATATAGTTGAATGTCTTTGCAAAATGTAATTTTATGTTATTTTAATCTTTATTTTTCTCACAAGTGTGTTGAAAAACATTGTATGAGCCGTGGCCTAATGGTCAGTGAGTCTCGGTCAGTCATTGCTAAAATTCAACCTTTACTGACCAACTTAGGGCACTTGTATCATAATGTACTATTATGACATCCATTGTATTTTAAGCTGAATAAATAGTAAGTAATAGCTACTATGTGACATTATTAAAAAAAAATTATTTGTTATGGGGTATTTTCATGTTATTATGAATTTCTAAAGGCAGCGTAAGAGTAAAAAAAAAACATAATTATATGAATCATAATTATGCAAACTAAAGGAGACATTCAGAAAATTTATAGAGCTTGGTACTAAAATAATTCAACATTTTAACAGCTATCTGAACTAATTTTAACAGCTATCTGAACTAATCTGTTAACTTGCTAATTACTAGACAATAGAAATATTATACTTATAAAGTACAATTTCATTCGGGAGTACATATATCAATTAAACTGAAAGAGGATATTTTTTCGTAACTTGAGCATTTAACTATTTTTTACAACCACCCATTTCTTAAAAAATTGATATTGATAATGTAATGAGGAAAAAAAATTATGCATGCGTCCCTACCAATGTTATTGTGAGAATTGGCAACTCTGCAACAAATGACATGACAGTCGGACAGAAAGTTGGTTGCCCATTATTTTGACACATTTTGATAATGCACTGTAATGATCATTATTAATATATAATGTTTCATCATAATTATATGGTGCTACAGCTAAAATTATAATAAAAACTCAAAGTAGGTACATAATAGAAACAGCAATTTCAGCATTTTAATATTTATAATGGATAAAAACTATTTAATGTATTTTGCTAAATATTAGATGCTTGAATTTCAATAATTATATTAAAGTTAGTTAGTTAAAAGTCATCAGTAAATTTTAAGATATTTTTTTATCATTTGATATAAGGTTGCAAATGTTATCATTACTGCACTGAGGTCAAGACTTCTAAAATAATTACATGAGTGAGCCACTCACAATCTAAAGATAAATTTCAAATAACACCTAGATTTAAGCAACTAGTTTGAAACATAGGCATGTAGTGCAATAAGAATGTAGTGATATGATATAGTAATTGTTTTTAAATAAAAAAATATATATAAAAAATATATTAATTACACCATACTTAATTTTTTTAATATTAAAAATATATCAGCTCAGAAGATACAAACAGGTTGCAATATGCATTTTTTTTCAATGATTTTGTTTATGCAAAGAATAGGATTAAAGAGACACTTTTAAAGAAATTAGATTTTGCTATAGTGTTGCCCTCAGGTTTTTGGTTTGTAGAGGCATGAACATTTACAATATTTGTCTACTTCCTATCATATCATTACAACATTCAAATCTCTTAAAAAGGAGAAATGTGTAAAAACATAGTACCTACCTAACAAATTCAGTTTTACAAATATGTTAAATATTTAATATTAAGCTGTTGCCTCAGTCATTAGCAGACACAATAGATTTTTATTGTTACAATGTACAGATCTGTACGTTACTGAGCCGAAAGGTTAAAATTCTTCTTTCAGTAAGTAGCCTAAGAAGAGGATGATATTATATTACTTGAATTTTCTGCACAATGTTCCACAACTTACAAATGTATACTTTAATTGTTTTTGTATTCAATCAACGTTAGAGTCACACTCTCCCACAGGGCAAAGTATGAGTTGAAGTATATACTGGGATAGATGGGATGGGAGGCACTATAATACTTAGGGCATTAAATAATGAAGAGAATATACATAGTAATATGCATATCTTAGCATAATACTATGTATACTCAATAGATGAGAAAAATACACTAAATAGAATACTATACTTGTAATTATTATGTTCAATGGAACTAAACGAAACTAAATCTACACTATCAAACATTGTTTTATTTTAGGTTCTATTTGTATTTTGGTGGATAGAAATTTTCTTCTCTAGGACATTAATTTTGCTTACAAGAGTCACGTAACGACGCATACCAAGCAATATTTTGAAATATCCGACATCAACAATAATTTACTGACTACTGCGGCGAAATTTAGTAAAGCAACCACCTTGAGCCTACCTATTTTGTGTTAAATTTATTAGGTATTTACATGGGGCTAATAGTAAGACACTTTTTTTTTATGAAGATTTTTGTATTGTTTACCTTCTTATTTATTTTCATAGAAGGCGTTTATTTCGAAGCAAACTAGTATGGAGCCTGACACAGTATTTTAAATAAAATATTTATATAAACATCGGACTATTTACCATCATCGTTTTCTTGAATTTTGTCAGTTGTTGCGGTGTTTCCTGTTTGTGTCATGCCCTTAGACAATTCGTCCATCTTGCTGTACACTGGTTCGTTACATCAATCATTAAAATCACAACACTTATTACAGTAACTTAAATAAACACATATTGTACTATATTTCACTATAATTAAAATTCAGTCTTTTTTGAAAATAATTAGTTTTATCCATTTCAAACACATTTCTAAAAACTCAGAAGGGAAACCTACAAACCAAATTGAAGTCCGTCCGTCAGACAACCCATAAACAATTCAACCAAAAAAATAGACTGAAGTCTTAAAGGTAAAGCCAAGGATTTGAATGAACATAAAAAGCAATTAGACCTCACTACAGTCACTAGATAAGTCTGCGCGACGGAGACATTAACGGTTAAAATACTACGGTTAGAAGGTGCTTATCTAACAATAAACTTTAAAAAAGTTAGAGGACAATATGCAAATATGAATGGCGCCTGGGCAAAATTTTTAAATTTCTTTTTTTCTACCACTGACGAAAATTAACTAACTTTTTATCTGCTGAGAAATATGGAGTAAATTTTACTAGTGATGTCAATAATCGATTATAAAAAGTAGATTTCAGAAATTTTAATCAATAGTTAAAATTAAACAATTATGTATTTGATTATAAAAATAATCGAATAAAAATACCTGTTAATGTAATTTATACTTACCTGTATAATTTACTAAACATGTGAAAAATATTTTTAATGTTTAACCAATTCCCTTTAATCGTTTTATTTCAACCACTAGTAGGTCACTAACAATACTCTTTGGTCACTAACAGGGCTTTGCACACCATCGCTGGTTTCCTCACGATGTTTTCCTTCACAGATTGATAGAAGACAAGTGATAATAGGGTATTTGACAGTGGAAATAAAATAAGAAACTTAGCTATAATGAAAGAATATATTTTATTAGATTATATAGTATTTTTGAAAACAATAATAATAACTCGTAAATAACAATGTCAGCAATGCAGATTGATTAACTAATCTTTTCAATCTATATAGAGCATAGGAGTATTGACTCAGTTTTTTACACATGTGTTGTTTAAGTGACTTCCAGTTAATTTTACTGTCTATATTTAACCCTAAAAATTTTGTGGACTCGATTTCTTCTATGCGAATATTTGAATAACTGATATTTAATTCATCGTCTAATTTAGCTCTTTGCTTAAATGCCATAATTGTTGTCTCATCTAAATTAATTTTTGAATAATTTTCTCTAAGCCAATTTATAATTAATGTCAATGTTTTATTTATATTATTTTCCATGTCAGTCTAATTATGTCCGGTAAAAAGCACGGTACTATCATCAGCGAATAGGGTCATATTATAGTTTGTAATTGTGGGCATGTCATTAATATATATGAGGAAGAGTAGTGGACCCAAGACACTACCTTGTGGAACACCAGACAGTACATTTCTCACATTAGAGGTATGCGTTTCTTCAGTTTTAGTTGTTAGAGACCTTCTATTTATTACAGTTACCTGTTTTATATCACTGAGGTATGATTTAATTAGATTATATACATTACCTCTAACACCACATGCATATAACTTTCTCAGTAGTATCTTATGATTCACGTGATCGAAAGCTTTAGACATGTCCATGTACAATGCTGTAACTGGGTGTCCTTTTGTCCATATTTAACAGCACTTCATGTAAGAAATTGTATATTGCTGTATGTATCGACTTATTTTTCCTAAATCCATGTTGACATGTCGTTAATATATTATTATTTTCAAGAAATGTGTACATATTATTGTATATTAATTTCTCAAATATTTTAGCGAAAATGGTTATTAGTGCAATTGGCCTGTAGTTGTCAATATGTGATTTATTATCTTTTTTGTGCAATGGTTTTATTACGGACACTTTAAGTTTATCAGGAAAAGTACCATGCTCTATACATATTTTAAAAATATGGCACGGGAGGAACTATTAATGTTAATACGTCTTTAGCTATCTGTGTAGTAACATTGTCATAGCCCGAGCTATTTGTATTTTTAAGCGTCATAATGACTTTATGAACTTCTTGAGGGATCGTTGGATAGATATAAATCGAATTGTTAATTGATTTAGCGTTATTGCCAATCATGGACTGAGAAGTATTAGCTCGATTTAGCGAGGTTGAAGATTTTACCGCGTCAACAAAATGGTTATTGAAGATATTTGCAATAGCCTTGGGATCAGTGATTACCTCGTCATTGATTATTAGTTACTCAATACATTCATTTGGATAATTATATTTAGCGTCTTTAATAAGCTTCCACGGTGCGTTGCTCTTATTAACCAAAGAATTAATAAAATAATTATTCTGGCACTTTTTTGTTAATAGTTTTATATCTATTTGCGTACGCTTGGAACTTAATTTAGGTACCAAACAAATAACGGTTACGTAACCAAAAGAGGCATCCCTCGTATTCGATCAAATTTTTTTGAATTACGAACCCTTACTTCAACTTGAATAAGGCTTAAAATTTATAGCTGTTTTTTTTTAAAACGTACAAGCCTACCAAAAAGTATACATCATGGCTTATAATGAATTAATGTTAAAATGTTATACTTTTTTCATTTAGATTCTTGTTTGAATCGGTTGACTTTTGCCAACGGAGGAAAGACGTGTATTCGTTGTTTGCGATTTATGCGAATAGTGTTTGTAAATCAGTCGTAATTAAACGTTCGTGTGCGTACCATTCGTATGTTAATACTAATATATCGATTTACTTAAACGGTTAGCTAACAGCACATATTGCTTTCGTAAGAAACTTCATGCAACGAAACATTGTTCAATTAAGTGTTATAACAAAAAAACGAATAAACAAAAAAGATAAACCGATTTTTGAAAAAGTACAAAAAAAAGTTCCTTTTAAGTTTTTAACAGTTAATGATATTTCTAGTAGTGTTGCAAAAGACGATAGGCTATTAGCCCCAAATTTAATTATATAGAGTCCTTTTCTAGAACTGGACAAATAAAACAAGGCTTTATAGGGTTCATCATTTTAAATAGCTTATAGTATTTTTTAAAGCTGTAGGTTTTTTTGTGACTGGCGTCTTTATCAAATTTTAGTATTAGGTCAAAGCCCTAAGCCTCTAATTAAGTAAGCTTGTCATAGTCATAAATAAAACAACAGATCTTGTACAGTACATTTAAGTACTATTAGCGACCCGCCCCGGCTGGCACGGGTAGCACATAAATACATACATATATAATGGTGCATGAAATATTTTTCCCTCGCTTATACGGATGCCTTATCGAAACGAATGAAATGAGCCGCACCCTTGCTGCATGCGTGTTGTGCACTGCCGACCTGTGTTATATATTCATATTACGTATGTGTTCACCAAGTCTGGTTGTGATGTTGCGACGAGTTTCACCAATATAACTTAGGCAGTCGCACTGTATGAAATGAAATGAAATGAAATGAAATGAAATGAAATGAAATTGTTTAATCTGTAAGTAGGTCTTTTAAAAACTCTTTTACATGTCATTATAATCTAGATGGCGTCGGCGTTTCCTATCTGACTACCTCTGAGAAGAAACGCCGAAACAAACTCAAAGGTCAAGGTCTCTTTTAAAGTCCAGACATCATTAAACATCCCTATGTGAGCGTAACCATGCAGGGTATCTGGAATGGCCTTTTTAAGAAAGAGCTATATCAGTTTCGAGTTGACCTGTCCTAACTGACGGCACACATGCATCAGTCATCGTGTAGCTCAACCATGTTATAGGGAGCTCAACGACCTGTCGCAAGGCGATACCAGATCAGCAGGACATTTGCGTAGGCCATATAAAAACCTCAAAACCGCCAGATTTCAAATATGTATAACAATAAATAAAAATTAAAAAATAAGAAAAACATCCTACATGATGCTCACATTCACAATTTCTGTATTATTAAGAATGTCACAATAGTATCATATACGCTCCGGAAACTTCAAGCGGATCCTTATGCTTAGTGACCGCAATAACTGTCGCAGTTGTCCCGGTGGGCGATGGACATTATTGAAGCTATAATTTCAGCAAAGTATATGTCCTATCTTGTCAGTGACTCTTCGCACGAAGGTAGAAATGCTGGACTACGTTCCGCGCCCACTAGTCGACTACGACTCTTATACAATCCCGAAGAATGCGCGTGAGTAATAACCGTTAAACAATAATGAATACTTTACAATTACGTTATATTCATTATCTTTCATAAAAAATCTCACTGCGCGGCCGGTCATGTTGTATTCATGCCATATGCTAGCGCAGCAATGGTCAGATCAACAATGATCGAAGACAGGTTAACGTTAAATGGGTTCAGTATACATAAAAAAGTTGTAAAAAGTATTGGCGTTTCTTTCACGGAATACGTTATAAACCGTTTTGCTTAAAGAACGAAGAGCTTCATAGCCCATTTTGCCTTACGAACCTCTTAATTTTTATACTAGGCGTAAATAAGGTTAGGCTTTTTTGAGGCTAAAGCCGTATAAAAAGGTTAGGCCTCTAACCAACAGTCTTGAATAGGCCTAGCCGCGAAGACTAAATGGCTTTATAGGTTTTAGCCTACTGACCCTCTTATTTACCAGTCTAGTCTTCAAAAGTGCCTAAAAGCCTTAAGTCCTTTGCAACACAAATTTTTTGCCAACATGTCATCGAATTGAATGCAAAATCCGATCAAAAATCGACTAATAACCAATGGTTATTAACCTAAACGTTTCTTGGACAAACGACTCTATGCACTTTTTTATCTATTGTCCTTCCCGTATTACGTTGCCATTGCGTTTGCAATTGCCATGTTCTAAGGGAATTTGGAAAACAAATCTACGACCTACGGCCGCATCTTCATTTCCGTAGCAGAATCTACGGCGATTTTCTTGCATGGTTTTAATGGTAAAGTTTTCAATTCAATCTATAACCGGAAAAACTATAATATTATAAAGCTGAATGAACTTGCTAATTTCAGCAACAACTGGTTCGAATTCAAAAATATTTTGTGTTGGATAGTCCAATATCGAGGAAGGCTATAGGCTACATTGCATCAAGCTTCGACTAATAGGAGCGGAGCATCAATAAAAATGTTATAAAAACGGGGTGCGCTGCGTAAACGTTAAACTTACGCAAAAATCATGAAAGACAGATTTGTTCCCCTTTAAAAGTTCTAAAAAAAAGTCCGTGACAGCATATTTATATGTATAATAGCAAAATAATGATCAAGTATCACACGCGCATTTATAACAACATAGCATCACGCACAGGCGTGATGCTATGTTGTTATAAATGCGCGTGTGGGAATACAGATTCCCCGAAGGGGTAGGCAGAGGTGTACATAGTCGTACACCAACATTTCACCAATGCCGTTATTAAGTCCCATATAATAGGTGGTGAGCCTATTGCCATCTACCAAGCATAATTGACCACTAGACCAACGACGCATGCGCATTTATTATGTGCTAGGTGCATCATGGTCATGAGGGGGTTGGACGCTGGTGGAATATATTTTAGGTTTTTTTCTCAAATTAATAGGGGCGAAACCGCGGGGCACAGCTAGCATGATTTAACCGTGGTATCTTTCATTTATTTGCCTTTTCTCACTATGGCGAACAAAATACCGTGTTCCATACAAAAATGGCAATTTCGCTTACCAAACACGGTAATTGAAAGTTTGTTACTGGCAACATTGTTCTCATACGTCTTGATACGTTGACTTTGTATACCTATGCTAAAGTTTCTATGCTATCCTTCTATTTTCGAAATTATTCAAATTGTTGGCACAAAAACAGGGAAGCGAGAGAGGGAATGTCATTTAATTGTATACATCATTTTACAACAACTATTAATTTGTACATTGCATTATCTAATCTGTGATTCAAATACAAGTCTTTGTCGCAAGAATACATAGATTTTGATAAGATAGTTGTTAGAGAAGTGTATTTGTATAATGATAAAACAATACAAAATGGGCTAAGACTATAGCAAATGAAAATCTTAAGTTATTTTATACGTGTCGGTGGTTTGATTTTTGGTAGCAGTTACAGGATGGATCATTTTGGCCTCTCACACATATTGCTCGAGCCAGATAAATATAATCCCGATACTTTGGACTTGGTAATCGACGAAGAGGCAAGAGAGTATTGGCTTAATACTTGTGAAAAACTTACTGAAAAATATGTTAACTTTGCGCTTTTGAATAACGAAGACCCCACAGTGGAAATAAGAGCACTTAAATTTAAAACTTGTTATGTGGAAGCATTGAAAGAACTCAGAATTAATCCCCTGTAAGTATTACTAATATAATATTTTTTTCAAATACATTTATTATTAAATCATTTGAAAAATAGAAAACTTAGTGATATTGATCTAATAATTAACACCAGTATATGCATCTGCTTTGTATACATATTATGTATACCTATATTAGGAAGTCAGTAATTTCTCTAATAAAATTTTGCCTTTTTCATTGTTTTACATGTGGAACTAGAAATGTATTAAATATGAATTATACAATGCTAATTTATGTCTTTTTAATTTTAGTGCTCATGGGCAGTTGACCATACGATTACTACTTGACATCAATGAAACATGCCTTCGTTCCCAGGGATTCTTTGATTTATGGAAACGGCAGAAAAAATATGAAAATGAAGGAGCATTGGCCACATTAGGTTCACGGTTGGCTGAGATAGATGCACTTCCAGATGACCGCCAGAGGTGGATTGAGCTAAGCAGAGGTGTACTAGCTGGTAACCTTTTTTTGTTTTAGATATATTTAAGGGTCGAAAGACTATTTGTTACAAGAAGAATTTCTGTACACTAAGAAATTTTTCCTTAAAACCATTTGTGATAAAAATGCCCAAAAAGTCTTTACTCTCTAACTCTACTTTGACTATGATAACCAAGTTGGTTAATGCCAAAGTACTACCCTATGCCACTTTTTTCATGGTCTATTACTAGTCATTACAACAAATAGCTAGAGATACATATTAGACAAATTGTCAACCAAATATTTGTGGACTTATATCTTGCAAAAACTGCTTATATTAACAAACAATGTAATGAAAGCGTTAATAGCAAGGGCTGACATCTTAATTAATTCATTAAGTATATTTCTGTAGGTAACATGTTTGACTGGGGAGCCCAGGCAGTAACCAGTATTCTGGATAGTGGACTCTATGAAGCACTAGAAAAAATTCAGGAAAGGCCATGGCTGTACGATGGCTTAGATAAATGGCTTGATAAACTGGAGGTGAGATACCTATTTAAATGAATATAAATTTGTATTTGATTTTTATAGTGTAGAGATAATAAAAAAGAAAACTTAAGATATTAAATTTAAAAAAAATTGTTACAGAAAACTGTTCACCATTGTGCTGCGGTGTTTGTTGATAATAGTGGAGTTGATATAGTTCTTGGTATTTTGCCATTTGTCAGAGCATTATTGCTCAGAGGTACTGGAGTCATATTATGTGCCAATGAATGGCCAGCTTTGAATGATGTTACCAATGTTGAATTAGAAGAGATTTTACAGGGAGCTTCCCACATTTGTCCCGTTATTTCAGCAGCTCTCTCTACTGGAGATTTAGTTGTAAGATCAAGTGGACAAAGAGGTCCATGTTTGGACCTCAGGACAATTAGTGTAGGTAAGTTGCTGAAATTCAAGAAAATCATTGCCATTGTCAGAATGAACATTCAATAAAAAAAACTTATTTACAGGTTTATGCACTGAAATGAAGGTTCGCGGAGTGGACTTAATCATATTAGAAGGAATGGGCAGAGCCCTACATACAAACTTAAATGCTCGCCTTGCTGTAGATTCGTTGAAAATAGCAGTGGTGAAGAATGCATGGTTAGCACAGAGACTTGGCGGGCCACTTTTTTCAGTAATTTTTATTTACGAAGAGAAACAGGCTAAAACATAATACAGAAATCAATTAGTCAAGTTTATAAAATACATAATTATGTGACTGTCCCAGTATTCATTTAGAATTTGTAAGCCATTGATCTTTTGACACCATTTCTATGTAGTAATATCTTGGTAACTGTGCATTCATATTTTAGAATGCCCATCTTGTGTTGATGTTCTTATAGTGATTTTGGAATATATTGAGTGTTATCTTGAACCGAATTTTATTTTCTTCATGAATTAATATTATATACATCTATAATATAGGCAAATTAAGAGGGATTAAAGCAATTCCAAACCAAAACATGTGAACTCGTATTGTTTATTCAAATAAAAATGACCCAGTTCATACATCTATACACTAAAGGAGGGGTCATATAACTTCTCAACAATTCATTAAAAGTAGACGAATGCAAGAAAAGTTATCAATATCTGTGAGAATTCACTGAACAAGTTGCAGAAATGTACAACATTCAACATATTATCATATAAAAAAAGTGTTACCTAAATGCTAAGAAATAATAATCTTTGATGAACTATAACACTTCCACCTTTACTACAATCAGAAAGTGACATTTCTACATTATATGCCCTTATTTATTGAACAATCCAGTGATTCCAATTTCATAACATCAACAATAAATGGGTAGGACTTCATCTTACATTTTAATGACACTGTTCTTACTGTTGATTAGGATCTATTGAGCCAAGCAATTACTTTGAACAACAAGTAGGCTATACCAAAAGCATACGCAATCTTTTCTTTCTGTTGTCGCTGCAGTTGCTCAGCTTCTATTGCCATTACACGTCGATTCAATTTGACAATCTGACGTCGCAGATGTACTAACTCTTCGGAAGTAGACAAACCTTCACCATTGCTCATTGGTGGAGTTGGGTCTCTAAAAAACAAGGATTTAATCTCATTTTATAATTGAATATAATTTGGAAGAAAATTCATATCGGCGGCGCACTGGCTACTCTTGTCACCGCCGTTCTGACCACTTAGAGACCTGGTCGGAATAGTCATGGCGCGAAAGGCCGATTGGGAGTGCCAAAAATATTTTATGTAATCCACGTGACGAAGCCTGTCGAAGGAGCAGGTTTTGGGGAAGCTACTCAGTCACATAGATCTTAAATGCAAGTAGCACCTATTCGATGATTAAGGGAAATCAGAGCTCCCCTGCACATTATTATTATGCTAGGTCCACATTTGTGACATTTCAACTCACCGAGAGATCGTCAGTGTCACTTTACTTGCTATTTTTGGCAAAGAAATAAATACCTGAAGCAATGATGTTATATACTAATAGATACATTACCCGCGCTCAAAAATGGCGATACAAAAGTAAGGCAATTGCCCGACTTGCATTCATTCACGTCCGAACCAGTGTCGCGGTTACGTGTCACTATCACCGACAATTTTCAATGAAATACGACGAAAAAACGCCTTCCTGTGTTAATAGAGTGTCCAAATTCTACTTTATTATTACAACAGTCACTACATAATAAAATGACGCCAATGCGCGCCAATGACTGTGCAGCAGGTGTTTGCCAAAACTAAACGATGTATGTTATTCCCTTTCTAACAACAGGTATGGCTGTACGGTTCTTTCCTTTTCTGCGTGTACGCGCTGTATGATTGTATGTATTGCTGGGTAGCTATCTATATCAAAGTTGCCGCTGGTTTATAATGCACTAATGTTCGGGTATGACGCCTCTATATATAAAATCTCATTGACTGGAAGATTGAAATTTTCAATGAATCAGCGAAAAATTTAATAATATCAGAATGGCGCCACATATTTTGAATGTATAATAAAACTAATTGGTAGAGCTGATCCGCGACAAGTGCTGTGATACAAAATTGTGGAGTGTCAGTCACACGCGGTAAAAACAGAGTGTGGACGTTTGGTTCCACCCGGACAAGGACCGAAAATCCTTTGAAGGAACCGCCTTCTCTTGGACCGTCTAGCGACATGTGACATCGTAGCATAACAGTAAAAAACACCGTCCATAGTCGCTGTAAAAATTACGCGTTTTTGAACATGAGTGTATCAATACGGGGCATATTTTTTTTCCAACATGGATCGACCTTTGGCCGTCAGTTCGCCTCATAATAAACGTCGATGTGGCTGAGAATGGAGCACGAAGATCCAAAAGCCTTGAATTAGTCTAGATTATATTTCTCAAGAAATAGAAACTCCAGTGTGGTTCACTGTCTGACATCAGGTGATGTCATTTGGCTGGGTGACAAAAGCCGTCCACATAATATAGGTATATTGTTACGCGTGTCACGGAGTCTGGGTGAATTGAAATGTCACAAATGTGGGTCGACATTAAGCTCCTCTACAGGTCCTAATTTTACATACATACAATCACGTTTGTTTCCCATTGGGTTAGGCAGAGACTATTTATTTCCACTTGCTACGATTCGTGCATGCGTGATTTAGGTTGCTCTTTACCTGTCCTTTTTTGAGAACGTACGCATATTGATTGCGGTACGTTCGTCGAGGTCAGCCTACCCCGACTCTTCCATCCACACTCGCCTCATATACTAGTTTTCTCCTATTTTTAATAGTAGCTTAATGGACAAATACTCAAATGGTACTCAATTTTTAATAGCTCTAAAGTTGTTATGCCATCAGTAAGTTAAGATCCACATTGAAGAATATGGTCCAGGTATATCGGAGGTCCCTCAACAGTTTAGGATTTTTTAAATATACGCAGTAGGCATTACCTAAAGTGACCGACACAGTGAACTGAGTGCAGTGCGATGCGCGGTCTAGTACAGTGGTATTTGCGCTGCTCACTCGGTACGAATACTTGTTCCGAGATTCGCGCGTCTGTAGTCACTACCCGTATTTTCGTAACTATGAGTTCACAACCATTCAACGAGCTGTTAGAAGTCATTACGCATGCCATGGAAGAGGTCAGGCATCTTGCAGATCTGCAAGTCCGCCTGCAAGGAATATGAGATAAGCAGTGTCAAGTTACTGCTGTACCTAGCGCTCGGTAAAGTTGGCCAGATGCCGTACCGCCGAAGTGATGGCACAGAGAACAATCTCCTGGACATCGTCACCCTGTTCAAGAAGACCGACCCGGACGACGTGCCCGATGTTGTAGTGAAGGACCTGCATAAGCTGCCCCCCGTCACATTTGATCACGTTGACGTCTCCAGGCTGCTGAAGGGTATCACAACCATGAAAAAAAGACTGGCCGAGGTGCAGTCCAAGCTGGAAATTTCACATAACACCACAAGTGAACTACACACCGAAGTAATTGTATTATTGCGCAACACGGTTTCAGTAAGCAGACACGCCACTAATATGAACGCACGTTACGGGGCGCAAAACGCATTCATCGGCAGTTTTGAGTCGGCGTGGTCAGCTGTGTCACAGACTGTCGAATTCTCAAGCGTTGCAGGGCATTCCGCCACCGTCCCTGCCTCGACACCGGTAGAGGAATCGACTAGTGTAGGTACGTCGACCCCTAACCAGCCTACGCAGCTATTGTCACCGCAAACCAACCCGCTAAGCGGCAAAACTTGCAGACAAGGCAAGTGGAAAAAACAAACGGGAATAAATATAGCTGTTTTAAATCGAACAAAGATCTGAAACAACGGGGGCCAGGGAAAGACACTATTAATGTGGAGAAGAAGACAAAGAAGAAGCCGCCTTGTCGGAAGTAGTGCGGTATCGAGCTGGCAGGACCCTACATGTTGCTACGTCCAGCAATACCTACGACGCAGCTGTACGTGTCCTGCCTACATTATTCCAGGAAGGTTTAAGTGATCATGAAGTATCTCTGAGTGAAGTTTTCAATCCAATATCTTGGGACCTTCCTCAAAGATTATCATTTTGGCCGAAGGGTATTGTGTACCCACGTTTTCGCGGCCGGCTACGCGACACCAGTTAGCGAAATATGACGCCGTCACTTCGTGTGCAGTAGTTTATAATTTATCAATTAATATGTATTAGTTGAATTATAGTAAAATGTTTATTTTTGTGTACTTTATGTTGTAAGTCAAAGTTGCCTGAAATAAACGATAAATAATTATGTGTTACATTTTAAATCAGCTTTAATTGAGTAGCATTTGAGAATTTTAACATCTCAAGTTAGAAAAAAAAAAAATATACACACCTCAATACCAAACGTGATTCAGTCATAGTAGATTCATTGAAGTTATCAGGGCGAGGAGTTGTTGAACGTGCTCCATCGCCTTGAGACCGGTAATTTCTTGAATGTCTTGGTGGAGAATTATTTGGCATTCCTTGGGGAAAATCATCAGCTGAAGGGAAGTAATGCTGGTCAAGAGTTATCACACGTGGAGGTGTGCTAACACGAATCATTCCAGGATCTGTAGGCAGCACTGCATTATCCAGCTGGATTTCACGAGGTGTTGCTTTTGTACCTACAAACAGACCTCCTTTATTATAAAAATTTAAAGTTACAATATTAAATGGAAAAAGAATACGGTCGCGAACAGGATTCGAACCTGCGCCTCCCCGATAAATACTACAGGCGCTCTGACCACTAAGCCATCTCGACCTCTGCTCACCACCGCGAATTCTTCTTCCATATTTTAACACGTCTTATGGTGACGTCATTGCAAACAATTCAGTACCTATACAGGTGACCGAAAATTTAATTAAAAAATACCATATATCCAATCCAAGTGGAACAAGAATATTTCAAGATTAGTCCAACATAATTGAGAAATGACAATGTTTATCTTACTGGCAGGAGATGAATAATTCAGGATTGGCTCTACGAGTGAGACAGGTGTCAGATTGATATTACAAGACTATTGCGATTACTGATACTAATCATTCTCTATTGCCAGTATAGAGAATGATTAGTATCAGTAATCTACACTGACATCTAGCTTTAAGGCCACTAACTGTTATATACTTTCATAGGTATTTTGCTTAATGAGAAGTTATAATAACTTAAATCCAGGTTTTTTCAAACTGTTTTCCTTCAGCGTATGTCTGTGCTGTATGAATTAGATTAACCAAGAAAATACATCTGACATTGGCATGTGACTGCCAGGTTTGGACCCACAATCTGTTACTCAAGAATTGGACTCAAATCAAAACATTTAATTCAAATAAACCATTTACAGGCCCTTTTGAATTGTCAGAAGTTAGTTGCCACAATCCAAAGTGTAGGTTCCTATGGAGAAGAATGGCAAGAAACTCCACAGTTACTTTTTCATAATATAGGTTTTTACAATAGTAGGTATTGGTTACACTGTTTTTGTTGCAAAATAGTATGTGAGAACAATGACGCCAATACTAATAGAGTTTAATTTAAAAATTCAACATTTTGCTATGACAGTTTAGAGATGACCAGTCCCAACTGACAGCGCCCGTTCGCGAACATACAACAACCATATTGTAGGGAATCGAATGACCCAACAGACACGCCACCATCAGCGGGACATTTTAGTGAGCATGACATACTCTATCTGCCAGACAACAATAAAAAATAAAAAAGACTTGTAACCACTCAGTCATCACAATGGAACAACAAAATGCAATGTGTGTGGTAGTGTATAAGAGGGCTAAGTAACATATTATGGTTGTCACATATTTGTTAATACAATTTTAGCTCAATAGATCCAGTTTACATATACATGTAAACTATTACTAATGTAACTATTAATAATCAACATTTGAAAATTATATTTTTAGTGTATAACAAGTGAATAAATATTGGTGTTATATATTTTTGGAATCTACTAGATCATCAAGTTCTGATAAGTGATAAAAAAAAAGTATTTGGCCTAGTAATATCTTTGTGTAGCAACTATATACCCATCATTTATCATTTGATGTTTAGAAGTTATGATGAAATAAAGAACACACATAAATTAACTCTGAAAACTTATCTCTTCTTCTTTAAAAAGAACCCTGCACTAACTTGAAATTGTGTTCACTCACCAACATGTTGATCCTGACCAACAACAAGAATCCTCTCAGGAACTTTCATGTCAAACTTTTCATTTGCATAGTCCCAGCCCGATACTATCCCATTAGGAGTACTATCCTCATCCACTATGTCACCGGTTGCCTTAAAATAATAAGGTAATTAAGTGCACATTTTTTAAGTCAAGACAACTTAAGCTGTTGCGTCAGTCATTAGCAGACACAATAGATTTTTATTGTTACAACGTACAGATCTGTACGTTACTGAGCCGAAAGGTTAAATATATCAATTTTTGTTATGTTACATGAGACATTCACATGTTAAGTTGTCATCTCATGTGTCATGGTTAGCTTATAATAGACTGATAAAAATATAATTAATTTACTAGCTATCTGCTTTTATATTTATAATAGTTGTCCTAGATACCCATTATTATCTTTTTAAAATGATTAACAGCTGACAAAGATCCCTTACCTTAAATCTTAATTTTCTGGAATATGGAAGCTAATGCATATGATAAATAGAACAAATTATTATTAAGTACAGGGATATAGTAGAACAAATTATATTAAACACAGAGGTGAATGTATATATATATATATATAGGTATGTATCTAAAGAAGAAAATAACAAATAAAAAATCTAATCACCTTGATCCTTTGCGGCACAGTCATATGGTGACTGATAAGCCGCGCATAGGCTTCTTCGGACGTGTACTGCATAGTGGTGGTACAAGCCTGTATAGGGAATAAAAAAAACAGTAACTGTACAGTATACAATGGATCGAAACAGCAACTATACCATGGCGTATTTAAATTATACAATAAATGAAAACTATAAATCATTACTACACCACGACGCAAAACTAACCAAATCTAATTAAAAGGCTAGTATGTTATAGAAAGTACCAACTTGATTTACTGTATCAGTTATCATGAGGAATATACAGATAGTCATAATTTCATAACTGAACTTATATGAAATTTCGGGCAAGTTTTCTATAGATAAAGAGGTACAAGTAACTGCATAACTGACATACTTACTGTTTTTTACTTTATTTCGACCAGTTTATTCCATTTGGGCATGTAAAGAAAAATAATAAGACAATCGAAATTTATTTCACAGGCAGCCGTGATTGACAACTGACTGACATCTTTGACATCATATTACAATGCTGACATCAGAATCACAGAATATTAATATTAGAGCGTAATATTTCTGTCTTTGAGATTATCTGACAACATACATAAAACCTCCATACAACATTGTAGCTGTGATTGTAGATATTATCGAATTTGTATAATATTTTCGTTCATACCCAAATACTCCCTGAAAAATTTTTATTTATAAAAAAAAAAAGTGATCTTTATTTTGTGATTTGTACTGGAGTAGTTTTAGCGGGCATACCCCTCTCGCCACTGGCATATGATTCCCAATCATATAAACTTTATAAAGGTAGTCTCCCGTCTGGTCCTCTAAGTCTGCAGGGATATTTTCAACTGTCGGAAGTTTTCGAATCCGAATCCGAGAGTTACAGAAACGAATAAATAACGCTATTCCCAGAACAACAATTCCACCATACATCATTTTGTTACATCTCAAAGGGTTTGGGCAGCGTTTTCGTTGAAAGCTCTCAGACGGCTTATTTTTTTCCGACACCTCCAACAAATCCTACTACATACTAAAGTTGAAAGACTTTGTGTGAATTGTCCAAAATAAGACGATAAGTGTCAAGTAACTAGGAAAAAATCTACCATCTGCGAGCCACGGAAAGTCAGATCAGAATACAGTATATTTTTTTTACTTGAGTGGTTACTATCCATTTAATATACCTATACAATAAACAAAACTGTCCCAGAGTAGATATGTCATTCTGCATTACGTCTAAAGGTGGGTAGCTGTTTTGTTAAACGTATCGCAATGGCAATCCAGTTGAACGTCGTTCAGCTGTTTTATAAAACAGTACTGTTTTGTAGATCAGCTAGCAGTTTTGTTAAACAGCGGATTCTACAATCCATCTGCGACATATACTAATACTTGACATATTAAATACTAAAACCTTCCTCGAGAACCACTCTATCCATTGGTGAAAACCGCATGAAAATCGGTATAGTAAAATATTATAACTTTTGAGTTCGCTACGCATGCGTTGATGTGTTTTTTTTTTTTTTTGGTTTTTAAACGTTGTTTTAACGAAAACAAAGATAGACTTTTTTATTGATTGTTAAATATTTCTGACATATTTTTAGCCAATTGTGGCAAAGCAGCATGTTTTCTTTGTAATAATATGAAAATTGCTGTCAAATACGCCGTGTTCAACTGTCATTGGTGGTTGTGTTGTCTGATTGTCTCGTTTAGAGGATGAGTTTTAATATTCCGAATTCTGTGAAGTTTTCGTATTATTTCATTTAATATAACTTGAAAAGTATGACCACACTTAAAGTATTGTGTAAATGTGGCATTTGTAGATAATTAAATTAAGAATTCTTCAATTAGCGATAAAAGTTTATACGTGTACACGATGAAAGCCACCGGCTTTAAAATTTATTTAGTTATTTTAGCTGTCTTTATTACTTTGGTTTCAAGTAATGACACCGCGAAACCTTATGAAAAAAAGTCGAAATCTGTAACATCTTTTGTTAGTGCAAAATGGGAAGCTACACCAATTGTGTTGGAGCTTGCCGAAT
Source organism: Xylocampa areola (assembly GCA_935421205.1). Lineage (NCBI taxonomy): Eukaryota > Metazoa > Arthropoda > Insecta > Lepidoptera > Noctuidae > Xylocampa > Xylocampa areola. The sequence continues at coordinate 10,352,877 of OW285201.1, read as the reverse complement.
ATCTGGCAGGCGAAAGTTCCGACTTATTCTGGTCGTTTTTTGATGGAATAAATTCATTGAAATCTAGTCTTGACACACTGGGTAAGTGCGTAAGTTACAGTAATCATTATCATCTATATCCCTCAATATTCATACCACAGCATGAGGGTGTCAGTCTCCCTAAAACTATACCATTTGTCTCAGTCCTGTACCAATCGCACCGTAACTGTACATAGTTTTTAATAATAAACAATATCTTCTATTACAAAATATATGATAAAAATTGCCCATAGTCTGCTTTAAATCTTCTGCAAAAATCCCACTGGTTTTACTGTAAATGCTGCTGTTATCCTGGGTCTTATATTTTCACAAAATTATATATATACAAAATATTGAATTAATTGTATATTTGGATACCTCAAAGATATAGACTACATTTTTTATTTTATTTATTTATGTATATATACAAAATATAACCTAATGAAATGGGTGGCCTAATGAAAGTCACATTCCCTATTATACATAGGTACTCTTTTAATTGATATTCAAAGTTTTCAATAAAATTAACCTTTCGGCTCAGTAACGTACAGATCTGTATGTTGTAACAATAAAAATCTATTGTGTCTGCTAATGACTGACGCAACAGCTTAATACTCTTCATTAACATGTCTGTCAGAATAATGAATATGAATTTACAATGAAAAGTTTTTACTGTACATTACACATTAGTTTATACTTGTATCACAGATCAACGATTTTTAATTTTACATTAACCTTTCCTACAGTACAGTTATCTGGATTATCATCAGCTTGTCCTTGGATGATTGTCTCCTTAAGAATTTCAATATTTCTTGGTATCTGGCTTTGCATGAGCTTGTGGGTCAAGCTATTTTCTTTTTGTCATGTTCCAACTGTCTGATATCTCTTCCTTTGTTCCCCTTCCTTCTATGGATAGCATTCTGTTATACTTCATGTCTATTTTTCTTTTTTCCCTCATTAAGTGTTCTACCCACTTCCATTGAGTTTCTTGGTAGTATTTTCTTTCTTAATTTAACTCTGCCTTTTAACATATTTAAATCTAGCAAGTGTACATTTTACAATTTCATTATTTCAGAGACTGACAAACAAGTCTATGATGCCTGTATTGGTGTTGCAACTACTCTATTGGCACCAGCACAGCTGCGGATGGCCAAGCTGGCTCTCTCAATGCATCTCACATCTCCCACAGTCCGAATGTTTGATCAGATTGCTACACAAAGTGGAGCAAAAGATGTCCAATGTGATTCATTTGTATCAATAGCTTCAAAGAAAATTTGTGATAATGATGCTTTAAGAGATATTCTTAAGTCATATGAAAGCTATGATGTGGCAAGTATTTCTTAATTTAACATATTAAAAACCGAGTAAACTTTACTTTTTAGAGATACATGGGTTTATCACAATGTCATTTCTGATTACCAAAATGTTTGAAACAATACATACTTATTAACAGAGTAGACCATTTTTTTTTTAGAACAATTCTCCTACTCTAGTAATTTCTTCCTGCTTTGTGGGTGGATTTACGACACATGTGGAACAGTTATCTGTAGATCATACAACTATTTGCTCTGTTGTTAGCCGGTCTCTCAACGACTGTGCCAACTGCTGTACTTTATTGCTGTAATAATTATTCCTCATGATATAAATCACCTTTAAAATCTTAATTGGAATAGGCATGATGTCAGCAATAAAAAACCAAAGAATAAACGGTTTTAGAGAAATGCACAAAGGATCTAGGACCTAGTTTTATTTATTCTGAAAGACATTTTATTAAAAACATTAAGATTAATAGAGTTTCAATAAAATAAAACTATAAAACACTGCAATCGGCCATGTTTATTGAAACGACAATAACAGCAAATGACGTAGCAATAGTATGCAATTACCTTAATAATTCATCCTTTACGACATTGTATTAACTGCAAAGTTAGTCGTGTCGGTTCGGTCACTTGTATAAGGACTAAATTGATAGCAATGACGTCGCCATAAGACGTGTTAAAATATGGAAGAAGAATTCGCGGTGGTGAGCAGAGGTCGAGATGGCTTAGTGGTCAGAGCGCCTGGAGTATTCATCCGGGAGGCGCAGGTTCGAATCCTGTTCGCGACCGTATTCTTTTTCCATTTAATATAATAACTTTAGAGTTCGCTAAGCATGCGTTAATGCTTTTCAAAGATTTATCTTGGGCAATGTACAATTTTGTGAAAATATGGTCTTGACCAGAACTATACCTGCGCCTCCCGGATAAATACTCCAGGCACTCTGAACAGCTGAGCCATCTCGATCTCTGCTCACTACTCTGAATTCTGCTTCCACATTTTAATTTGTTGTGTTGGTAGCAGTGCATGTTTTCAGCCGCCTTTTTTCTTTTTGATCGGCTGCTAAGGGTCTTAGCGTGATGTTATAGTCTTCCTCGATAAATGGGCTATCCAACATTAAACTAATTTTCAATTCAGACCAATAGTTTCTGAGATTAGCTCCTTCAACCAAACAAGCTCTTCAGCTTTATAATATTAGTATAGAATAGATAGCGTTGGCGCCTTCAAAAGACGTATTAAAATGTCACAATTTAATCCATGTTGGTTAAAATGACAATCCATAAAACTTTTCTGGTATCTAAATTTATTGAAGTATCTCAAGTAAATATTAGATCATATTCTAATATTTACTTGAGATAGTTATGTTACATTTTTAATTAGGTCATGTTTAAGCATGCCATATTGTAAAGCATGCTTACTGATTAAATACCTACATAGTTATCAAATATTATGAAACTTGTAGATTACCCAAGGCCATGAAAGTCTAAGGAAACCTTACTGCTTCTGCTTCAGCGTTCAGTGATATTTGTTGTAATATCAGTTCAGAATTTAAACACATTTTTTATGCCATATCCTGCCCTTGATATATTTCTTTTTTTGCTGAAGTATTGCCCAGAAATGTATTTTAAACATGTTTTATTTCTCATGTAGGAAGAGCATAAGTTGGAGACATATCTTCTGGACCACTCATACCCAAGCAGTGACAATAAGAGTCTTACCGCTATTTTATACGGCGAGCTTGGAATGAAAGACTTCACAGCTAAGCACAAGATATTGGCTGGATATGCAGATACTGGTGCCATTAATTATGTTGTGAGATGGAATGTCAAAGTAAGTTTAAAGATAGTTTCTAGTTTTATACCTAAGATACATTATTTACTTACGTTGTAGCGCTAACATTAGTAATCTAATATATAAAAATGAATCGCCGAAATGTTTCTACGCATATTCAATTCAAAATTCAATTTTTTTTTATTTCACATAGACCAAATTACAGGCACTTATAAAACGTCAAAGCTAGGTGCACGGTTCCAAAGAAGTTGATCTTATGGGGAAGAACCGGCAAGAAACTCCATAGACACTCTTTTTAAATAAAATTTTAATTTCAATGGTGCATTGATGGTATGTGAGAATAATGTAGAATAATGTAAGAGGAAAACAAAAGCAAATGATTAAAATAATAGAAGTTTATAAAGCCAAAACGATTACCAAGGCAATTACGAGCGGACCAGTCCCGACAGACAGCACCCGTTCACGAGTATGACGTGCGCATCAGCATCGCTGAACTCAACCATTTTGAAGGGAACTCAACGACCCGATACACAACGCCACCATCAGCAAGACATTTTAGTGAGCATGACAAACTCATAATGCCTGGCAATAGGCAGGTGAATGTATATATTAATGTAATATATAACATTATTAACCACATGATGCTCACATTTTACAGAAAAGCAATGAATTATTTTATTTATTAATTAGAGACTCATATGAGAATATAGAGTACAATCTGTAATTAGATTAATAACAATAAGTTATGTTAAAGTAATAAATACGTATGTCAGATATTAATATAAAATAACTGTAAAAAGACAGTTAGGTCAGAAAATAGAATAAAAAAAGAAAAAACAAATTATACAAAAGTAAGTATATGTCCGCTCTGGTCAAATAATATGCCAGTGGGTCACAGTGTGCAGAAAGGAATCGTTCGCCATACATCTGTATCTTTAATGTACTGATTTATACTATAATAGGCTCTGGACATTAAAACGCGCTTAAAAATCGGTTTGAACTTTAAGTCCGGCAATTCAATAATATGACGAGGAATCTTGTTATAGAACCTAACACTATTACCCATAAATGACTTGTTGGTCTTACTAAGTCGAAAACCTGGTACTTGAAGCCTATCTTTGTAACGGGTGTTTAGATTGTGGCGGTCACTCTTTTTATAAAATTGGGCAATATTTTTCCGAATATACATAATATTGCTAAATATGTACAACGATGGTAATGTAAGTATATTTATTTCCTTGAATAGTTCACGGAGCGACTCACGGCTTCCCATATTATAAATAGCTCGGACTGCTCTTTTTTGTAATATAAATATAGTCTCGATATCAGCAGCCGATCCCCACAGTAAAATGCCATAAGACATAATACTGTGGAAGTATGCAAAATAAACTAGCCTAGCTGTAGCTTCATCTGTCATCTGTCTTATTTTCCTAACAGCAAATGCAGCAGAGCTCAATTTGCCTGCAAGTGCCTCTATATGAGGTCCCCATTGCAGTTTAGAGTCCACTGTGACGCCTAGGAAGACAGTTGAGGGAACCAAGTCTAATACTTTATCATCAAGTTTCACATTTGAACCTACGTGGGTTACATTTGGAATAGAGAATCTAATACATTTGGTCTTTTTTGAATTTAGTAGAAGATTGTTTACAGAAAACCAGTTAAATACTTTACTAAGTGTATTATTGGGTTCTATCAAATCCCTGTCCTTTCTATTAACTTTGAATATAAGAGATGTATCGTCAGCAAATAATACTATATTTGACATTGTATCCTTAATTATGTGAGGAAGATCGTTAATATAAACAAGGAATAGAAATGGGCCCAAAATTGATCCTTGTGGTACACCCATATAACTATATATATAACTATTATATATAACTTCCTAACGACTGAACCAAATTGATAATTCTTTTTTTTGTGTTGTTTATTGTCAGGACAAGGTTTGTATAAAAGGACAAGTTCGCTGGGTCAGCTAGTAATCTTAAAATTATTATTTGGTTGATTAATTTACGATAATTTATTTTATTTTTTACAGCCTCGAGGAAAACCAAAGTTACGTCTATCAGGTTATGGAGTTGAATTACAACTGAAGAGCACAGAGTACAAAAGTCAGGATGACTCAACACCAAAGGAATCAGAAGAAAAAGACTCCGGTGCTCCTCTCAATGAGGAAGAAGATGAAAATGACCCTCAGAACCAAATCGATGGATTCAATTTTGGAAGACTTAAGTATGTTTAAAAATCGTTTTTGTGATCTTTGTAGTTAAATAGTGTTTTTTTTTATATATATTCTTTTAATATCTTAATGTTCTTTTCTGATTTGTTGAATTTTTTCTTAAATAGGCAGGTTGCTGCTACTGCTACCTTCAAGTTGCAAATATAATATCTTTTTAACCGACTTCCAAAAAGGAGGATGTTATCAATACGGTTTTTTTTTTGTACTATTATTATACATTATTACCTCTATTACCCAGGAATTTGTTCCCTGGTTTACGTTCACCACTGGAGCGTTTCCGCCGTCACTTATCTGAGTCGAACGAAGAGTTAGCTCCTCTTAAGGTGTGGCAGATGCAAGCGCTAAGCATGCAAGCTGCGGTGGCCGTCGTAGATGCCAACGACGCTGGAGGCGACGAGTCGCTCAAAGTACTCACGTCTATCGCTCAAAATTTCCCTATGCAGGTAACTATCAATTTGAATAAATGTATAATTATAAAGCTATACAATAAATTATCTACACAATATAAATAATTCGTAGACGAAACAAAATATACACGAATAGCGTCACGCCTGTAATGCTAAAGGGGGAGGCAGTTCTGTATACAGTTGTAAACCCACACTTCACCAATGCAATAGGAGTTGAGCCTATTGCCACCTACCAGGTACAATTCCAAACTTCGGAATGCTACCTATTAAGAATTCCTTCAAATAAAAATTCAATAACACTGCTTGACTAGGAAATCGAACCCAGGATCTCACGCTCAGCAGCTGCGTCTCTGACGACTAGACTAAAGAAACAATTTAAAAAAATCTGTCTTGAAAATTGTCGATATGTAATCAATCAACACTTGATTTCCAGTATTCAGGATTGGAAAAGTAATCTCTAAAAGAGGATAGTTAGAAGTATTATTTCCTTTGTTGTAGACTAAATCACTTATCCACGTGAGTGTACCACGTACGTTCCGCGAAGAGGTTTTATTCAACCAAGACCTATGGGCGTCGTCACTGGGGCTCCGGCCCGCCGAGCCGCTTCTGCTCGTCTCTGGAGCGCAGTATGACGCCGAGGAAGTCGACGTCATGGCCTTACTGGTGGCCCTCAAAGAAGACATTGGACCCATGAATACTCTACATGCACTAGGTAAGTAAAGGATTTTTTATGGTTACGATCCTCAAAAAGAAAAAAGGAACCCATAAAAGATCACTTAGTTGTCCATCTGTCTGTCTATCAAGACCCTTTTTCTCAAGAACGCGTGGAGGTATCAAATTGAAATTAATATCAAATATGTAAGTCCACGATTCCTACAAGACCCTTGCATCTGTATTAAAAAAAAATTACGTTCTAAATTAACGCAATAATAAATTAGGTCATTTATGCCGCATATTTTGACACTCGCCAGTAAATCGAAACCTATTGGGTGCTTCCTGTTGAATCCCTGGAATCGTGAAATGATGCAAAAACCAAGGTCTCTCGGCAAAAGCAAAGTAAAAAATACGGAAATTGTATATTTAGTTATATCACATAATAATTATTTTTTGCGATTACAAACTTACACTACTTTGCAGAGAGAGAATCGACCGTGACGTATATCGATTTATGGAAGAACATTTATTCAATTGCAAATTTAAGTTTGTTTTTCAACCCGACTTTTCTTTTCTTTAGGGCAATGTTCGGTTTCATAGTTCATGATGCATCTCAGTGCACGAGTCAGACTCGCACTTGTCCGGATTTTTTTATAATGGTCAGATGCACTGTCTCTCATTATTTCCTTAGGTTTACGGAACGAAAATCAGGTTACGAGTTAGACGTGTAAAATAAATTGTCTAAATCTTTGATAATACGAAAACAGCTGTTTAATATTCTTTATGATAATGTAGTTCCCGATGACACAATATTTTTCTCAACCAATATTGTAATTTGCATGCTTGGCGCTACTGGCGTGTCATCAAATGTCAGTTGTTTGTTCAGCAGGTCGAAAAAAGAAAGCAATATTAATTAAAAATGTACCTACGGTCCCGCCTCTTGAACCATAGGTTGTAGGTTCAAACCTGCCTTGTACCAATGTGATTTTTTCAATGTCATATGTACTTTCGTAGTTAATCTAAGACATCACAGACATACGGTGAAGGAAAACATTGTGAGGAAACCTGAAACCTGAAAACGTGTATGAGAAGAGGGTCTTGCCCAGCAGTGGGCTGGTTTTGTTATGATATGTACCAATGTATCTATTATCGAAATTTTAACCTGTCTACTTACTATCCATTTATTATTTCCATATAGGGTTGTCAAAAAAGCTGATCAATAAACTAATGTCTCTGGAGCTGGGCGAGTCATACACTTGGGAAGAGTATGGTCTAGACATCCGCGATTCTTCTATCACGTGGCTCAACGACTTGGAGTCTGATGAACGGTACAGAAGGTGGCCATCCTCATACATGGAGCTGCTCCGGCCGACCTACCCAGGCATGCTGAGGAACTTAAGAAGAAATATTTACAATTATGTAGGTTTTTGATAAGGCCCTAGTTTGATAGTGATAAGGTCACCATTATTTATGGTTGGTTTAAAATATTTGTTTATTTATTTATTATTTAAAAAACTTTGAAATTTTTGGGGAATTTTATTTTTCCTCTAAAATGTATAACTTCAGAGTTTGTTACGCATGCGTTAAAGCGTTTGTTGTTTGTTTGTTGTTAAAGATTCGTCTGTAAACTATACTGCTAAGGGAGTCGTGTCGGTTAAGTCACTGGAAAATAACTGAATAGATAGCGATGACGTCACCATAAGACGTATTAAAATGTGGTAGAAAACTTCGGTATAGTTAGCACAGTTACACACACTTAGATTCTGAACTGTGCGCCGAGAGTATTTATCGGAGAAGCGCCGGTTCAAACCGCTGCTCCCAAGCGCATTTCTTTCCACAAGCCTTTATAACTTTAGTGTATATAATTTCATTACAAATAAGATAAATGAGTAATCTTAATTGTTTCCAGATTATCGTAGTGGATCCGACGTCTCCAGCTTCAGGTCCTCCGTTAAAATTGGGAGAGACGTTATTAAAGCATGCGACGCCAGTGCGCGTAGGTTTGGTATTAGCGCCCAGTCCAGAGAACCCGGTCCTGGAAGCGGCTGTAAGGTCCGCATTCAACTATGTAGCACAGGAGAGGAACTCCAATAAAGAAGCTTACTATTTCCTGACACAGGTATGATCTTAAATTATTGGAATAATATTATTTTCTATAAGTGTTAAGACCTATATAATTGTACATCTTGTTTTGCATATAAATGTTTAAGTTTAGCTAAAACTGTTCTGAATACAACACATAATGATAAGTACCTGGATGACCGAGCCTTGTTCGTTTTTGCTCGTTTAAAGGTATTAGATAAAAAATCTCTAGCCGAGTTCCGCCACAGCAACTACATTCTAGGGAACCTAAAACACCTACTTTTCAATACTATTCTTGTAATAACTATGTTTTGTGTGTACAATAAAGAATAATAACACCTATGTTTTAGGAATGTGATATTTGGGCCACGCACAGCGGAAATTTTCATTCTTGTATGAATGCCCTTTCAGTGTAAGCTAAACTTAAACATTTATTTGTAAAACAAGTGTACATATTTAGGTCTTAAAACTTAGTGGCCTTCTGTAAGCGTGGCAATTTAGAGTGCTATAGCAACTTATATCTAAAGTGACTGTCTGGTGCGAGAATTTAATTTATATATTAGTATTATTTGTTATTCTTGTACTCTAATACCATATAGATAGATAGAGTATTCTTTATTGTACACCATAAACAAGAACATAATAAAATAATCACTAAAATAGTGGTACAATGGCGGTCTTATCGCTAATAGCAATTTCTTACAGACAACCGTTGGACGGACGAATATCGTGCAAGAAATCCATACTAATATTATAAATGCGAAAGTAACTCTGTTTGTTTGTTACCTTTTCACGACTAAACGGCTGAATAGATTGTAATGAAATTTGGCAAGGAGATAAATTGGACGTTGGAAAGGACATAGGCTACCTTTTGTCACGCAGACGAAGTCGCGGGCACCAGCTAGTATTATTTATTTTAGTAATAAAAAATAATTTGATGTTTGCAGAAATATGATGATTTTCTAATATTCACAGTTATTACACCCGGCTCAAGATGAAAAACTGAATATTGAACATGTGAAGAAACAGCTGAATAAGTATACTAGTTTCAATACTGACATTGATGAAATAATCTCCGAAGATTCGGAGTATAACTTCGGTAGGCAACTGTCAGAAGAGTTTGTTACTAAAATCGGAACAAACAAGTATCCTCAGGTTTGTATATCTGCCGTTTTATATTTTATTTAGGCAGATTTTTATCTTGGAAGAACTATCAAATCCGAAAATGCTACTTTATAATGACTCGTTCTAGGTATTGATTAACGGCGTGCCTCTAGTAGAGGAGGGCCATTCACCAGTGACATCATCGGTGGAACTGTTGGAGGAAGCATTAGTGACGGCTTTGTCACGTCATACGGGAAGACTGCAGCGCGCTGTCTTCCGTGGGGAACTATCGGACACTGATGACGCAGTCGATTACCTTATGAAGCAACCCCATATAATGCCCAGGTGAGTTCATATAATTACAAATTATGATATGTGTAGGGTATCTATTTTCATTTAAATACATATATATCAACTTAGGTACAAAGTAATAGTAATTTATATGTCGCAGATGGATTGTAGAATCCGCTGTTTTACAAAACTGCTAGCTGATTTACAAAACAGTACAGTTTTATAAAACAGCTGAATGACGTTCAGCTGGATTGACATTGCGATACGTTTAACAAAACAGCTACCCACCTTTAGACGTAATGCAGAATGACATATCTACTCTGGGACAGGTTTGTTTATTGTATAGGTATATTAAATGGATAGTCACCACTCAAGTAAAAAAAGATACTGTATTCTGATTTGACTTTCAGTGGCTGGGTCGACGGAGCCCCGCTTAGCGGGCCTCCTATTTTTGTGTCTGTAAGGTTAGAAAAAACCGTCGGTATACACGAAACTCCCGAGCTCGCTTCGCTCGCTCATGAATCAATTTCGTTTATTTTCTCTCATTATTCCGATATATTGTCGACTATTATAGTGGTTTAGTATTTACGTCATTCAAAATTTTCAACATGGTTTTGATATTGACAAGTAAAATAAAGTTAGATTATTATTGTTAAGACACACAGAGCCATATGCGACAAAATTTCGAACTAAAATCAACAATCTGACAGTTCATTTCACACTGTTTTACATAATCTCTGATCGTTGACCCGCTGCATTGATAAACGCAAAACGTTCATTCAATTCTGCGTGTTATAGTTCAGTAATTATGTAAAACCGCTAAACGTCGTTCAGCTGTTATTCATAACAGTACTGTTTTGTAAATCAGCTAGCAGTTTTGTAAAACAGCTTATTCTACAATCCATCTGCGACATATACATTGTTGTTTTGGTTTTGGTAAAGAAAGCTTTTTCCGCAACTCTCGACTCTGGGGTATTTAGCGTCTAGAGTGGAAATGGATTATTCGATCCTCCTCAACAAACGCCAGCAGGAATTTGACCTTGCTGGCTACCTCTTGGATTTTTGTAAGAAACGAGTGTCGCAGTTTCAAGTCTCGTTCGGATCTATTCTTTTTGATGTTGCTTATAAAAAACTAACCAGCGTACCTATTGGCTAACTCGGTTACCATCGAATTGATAGTCACTTTGTCGTACATTGCGTCGTACGTTACAGCTTGTTTATGATGAACAAAAATATTGAAAACATGCGGCGCAATGTACTACAAAGTGACCATCAATTCGTTGGTAACCGAGTTAGCCAATAGGTACGCAGACCAAGTTAGTTAAGTCGAAATCCAATGGCCAGATTGTCATCAGATTTGTTTATGCGACATTTGCGCACTTTGTGGGGTTTTGTTAGTCCTAATAATAATAATTAAAAAGTAATATTTATAATTTTAAAATTAAGATCTATTTAGAATAATTAAAATAAAGAGTACAGCATCCTATTGAACTGTATAAAGAACAGTTTTGTTTTGAAAAAACGTATGCAGCTATAAGGAATACTCATCACGAATGTCAAACCCTCGATACGAAGTGTATAAGACCCGTGTTGAAACTGCAAAGAGGAGGTTTTGGAGGTACTCGGTTTTTAAAGAACAGCAAGGTTTCATAAATTGCTACTGATGTTGTTAAAGAACTTCTTAACGCTAGTGTACACGTTCAAAAGTTATGTATTTAAAATTAATTATTGCTAATATCTTCATGTTTTATAAGTAACTAGACATACTGTTAAATTTAAAGCACATGAATTTCTTCTTTTACAAGCCTAGTTGCTCATTTTCAGCCAAATTGCACATTTTAGTAATATATAAATTGGGTTAAGATCGCGATTGTATAAAAAGCTTTTACGATACCTTTTTTGTTTCCCGACGTTTCGACCGAATTGCACCGGCCGTGGTCACAGTTTGCAGTTTTAAGATTTGTTGATATTGATCTATTTCTATAATGCACACTATATATTATTATTTCTAAACATCGCGCCAATATATCACCTTCTAAATGATCACTATTACACCGTACCTCATAAAGTTTTCGCTACAAAATACTGATGATGATACTACCTTAACATGACGTATTTTTAATAAGGTTTAAGTTTCTCACTGTTATAATTTTTTGTGGAATTACATGTACAATACAATGTACAATGTACATAAGTACCACACCACGTCACAGTGGACATTAGTTTTCATTTAAAGTTAGACTAAGGACTTCTGTCATATTTTATATTTTCTTCTCACTGTTTTCGGTTTTATTTTAATAATATTAGCTGAAATTGTGCGGTACGGCACCATATAGAAAAGAGGTAAATCGAAAAAAGTACCATTAGCTCGAATAATGATCGTGTTTAGTGGGACAGACTACCTGACCAGGGAACACGAGATCTTATAGCAGTCAAGAAGTTATCCTTTTCTATTGTTTATTATCCTTATATCGGCAGAGCAATCTGTACAATATGTTATTATGCTATATTTTTTTTTGCTATACCTGTTAAATATATGATATGTTTACTCCAATAGATTAAACCGACGTGTTTTGGCCTCGGACCCGTCACAGTACTTGGATTTGTCAGGAGTTCCATCATCCAATGACTTATTTGCTGAAGATAAGATACATCGACTAATGCATTTAACAGGTAACGAAAAAGTTCTTCGCTCGAATGCTTAAAAAATATAAAGGCCTATGTGTAACATATTTTTAAAATTCCACTTTGTTTTTTCATAAATGCATACGACTAATGAAACTTTTGAATCATTAGCTAAAACATTTATTTAATCTCTAGGCCGTGACGCGCTAGCGACTGCCTTACCTTTGTTCAAGTACTTCACAAAGTCAGGAAAGGTTGAGAAGTTCTCTCAGACCATCTGGGTAGCTGGTGACCTCAACAACAAAGAATCTAGGGAGCTGCTGAAAAATGCCCTGACTTTCATGGTAAATATCATTACATTATAACATTATATAATCGATAAAGTCATACCACACACCCAAAATTGTAACAAAAAGGAAAAATATAAAAATGAGCATTAATAGTCTTTATGTCTTAGTGTAGCTCAATAGATTTCAATAAACTGCTCCCTGTAAACTTGAGAGACACGATCAGCGGAATAACGCAATAATCACACACATAGCAGATGGATGGGTGAATGGATTTGCATTCTGCCTATCCCTATGTATCAAGAGACTTATGTATCCTGGAATCATCAAGGAAATAAAAGTATCAATAAGAGTTTATGATCTTCAGTGCTGACAAATCTATACAAATTCTACACAAACATTCGTATATTTTTTTCTGCCATCGCACCTTTTATATTTTTATTGCATTTCCTAGAAAGAGACCCGAGGTGTACGCGTAGCATTCATTCCTAACGTCGACGGCACTTCCAAAGTAGACCAGTCTTTGAACAAAGTAGCGTTAGCCGCGCTCATCACGCTGGAGCCTGCCGAGGCCACTGTGTACATGTCACGATTGCTCGAAGACGAGGGCTGCCATGAGAAACAAGCCTGTGATATATTGGTAAGTATATTGTTCTTCTTGGTTCTCAAACGGAGATCCATAAAATTTTTTTTTTTCTAGAAATCTGTATATAAGCACAGCAGCAGAAAAAAAAATTATTCAGCATTACAATATTCGCTCAGTACCTTGTTTGTAAAGTTTCGATATTCAACTGGATCTTTTCAGACTGAAAGTCTGTGTAATGTAAAGCCGACCAAAGCTCAGTCGGTACGAAGCTAAAAGGATATTTTTTTAAACTTATCTATGTCTAGTACTGCAATTTGTTTTTTTAAAGTCCTACTTATTCCATTTAGGTTGAGATATCTGCATCCTTGAGATCCAATAATTTAGTCTACGATTATTGTTATCTCATGTTCATGAGACAATTACAATAATAGTCAAAATATATCTGAGACTAGTATAGAAAAATATGTATTTTGGCATAATTATGCGCCTGCCTGCTTCTTACTTCATATATTATATTTTTTAAGTGGGTGTTCTGGGCTCGGGCAAATTAATAAATAATTTAATTGTGAACTACGCAATTTCGTTTTACAATATCGTTTAATGTACTTGGCCCTCATGTCTTTCAAAGGACTTGATAATGTCTGTTAGTATATATTTTAACTAGATATACCTTGTTATGTTCCCTTATTTATTTTAGCACAATTACTTAAAGCTTCAGTACGTTTTACTTAGTTGCACGTGCATTACGCATGAGGTCAAGAAGAATTTTCATCCCCTAATACGCGTAGATTAGTAATCGCGTTTAGGTTTTCATGAAACATGTATTAAAATGTAATCGTACCATGTGCGTTGGATTCCACAGCACTTAACAATTTCCAATGGAATTACAGGCGGGGGTGGATGCTATATTTTTTTTTACTTAGTGTAGTATAGCTTGAAACTGTTTTTTTATTAGGTCATAATTTTGGGTCCCAACAGAACTGATATTGCAGCAAAAAAATAAACTTATCAATATAATTTAATTTATAATATTAGTTTAGTAGAAAATTTTATTTAAGCACAAAATGTGGTTTAAGGTCTTACTCACCAAACCATCCTAATAAGTAATATTTATATGTAATATTAATAATTAATAATAATGTTCGTATAGCCGGAGATGGTGCCAGCACTGAACAAGTACGAGTGGGTGTTGAAGGCGTCTCGCGTGTTGTGCGCTCGTAGTCTCAAGTTACGGGCTGGCGCACGGGCCTTGATACATAACGCTCGACTTATTGGACCACTGCATGATCATGAGCGATTCACACTTGATGATTTCACGCTACTCGAGAGGTACCATAGATTTTGGGATTTAGTTGTATTTATTTGTCTCTATTATTAAATAAAGTTAATTTATTATTCTCACTTTTCTAATAGTCTGTCCTTAGAGAAACAAAATCGATTGACTGTACGGTTTCGTCAATATAGTAAAATTGTATAGTTGACTTTTAACACCGCTTAAAAACAAAGCTCACTAGTTCGTCGCAGACACAAATTAAAACTCGCTGAGTGATGCTCTTTTGAATTTCAAACACTGGATGAGCGACATCGACACCCGTTCGGCACAATAGTGAACTTGCTCATGGTTCAGCGACAACTACCGTCGCTGTTCGTTACTAGTTTCTCGCTTAACTCGCTACACAACCTATAGTTTTCTAACTGCAAGGCAAGGGCCCCTTCTCATACAGAGAAGGCATGAGGAAGTTCACGATGATTTCCCTCGCCGTATGTCTGTGATTTCTTAATTTATAAATTTAAATCATTTATTACTTCGCAAATATGGGTATTACAAGTTGTTAATTTTTGAAAGTTCTCCATATTCTGTCATTTTATGGCGTGCAAAACTTAGAAAGTAAGTAAGGCATAATCATGATGAAAAATTCACATTGGTAAAGGCAAGCTTATACAGGCCATACAGACATGTCTCGTGAGCTCAGGCTTTGAGTTGATCCAAAACCAAACAACGTTTGTGTTTTCATGACATTTTGACCCTGGGCAGGTGCTTAAACCATAGTTTCTTTTCTAGGTATAGCAATCAAATGTACGCCGACAAGCTATCAGAAGTGCTTGATGCTAAAAAGAAATCGAAAGACTTAAACAATATATTTGAAGAGGATGATGATGGTAAGAATTCATATTTAGACCATTACCTTATTTGTTTTGTTACTTTTTTGTTGATTCAAGCTAATGTTGAATTAACTTTAGTTTCCCATTGAATAAATGTTCTTCTACCTTACATTACTTGTAGTTTATAGGATATTTTATTTGGAACTATTTTCTCTACTTCCTGCCCTAGTCCCAAGTGCCTAGCACGCAATCAATAACGCAAAAATTGGGGCCGGCGCAATATGTTGTATCTCTCTTACATTCTCTAGATCATTGGCAGAGTTATTCACATGACTTATTAATCTGTATTAATATGATTTCGTATTGCAGATTTAACTATTCGATCTTTACACATTTGTTTATACTTTATGCATATTGGTACAAACTGTGTACTTCGCTTTTCATTTTTATAGTTAGGTCTTAGTACAGGTTGCTAAAAGTAGATTTTGTTTAAGACTACGAGACCAAGGAGCTGAATATTGAAGAGCGGTTGAAGGTAGTGTCGGTGGTGGCAGCTCGCAGTCCGCGGGTTCGCACCACGCTGCCGGCGGGCTTGCGCACTGAACACTCGCTCGTTGATCTACCGCCCATACGAGATGACGAAGCCGCTGTAGAGGTATGAATATGACTCGTTACGATGTTGTAGAACAACATTTTTAAATTTATTCGTGACTTATTTTTGGAAACCAAGGCGGAAAAGACATAAAGGAGACAAAATATATTTGTAATTTTTAGGATAATGTAATTTTATAATAGCATATAATTTGCGTACTATGTCATTTAGCTGTAGAGAGAAACTACGATAATGTGGCGCGCCACTCCAAATAACCGTTTCTATATACGTGGTCCTATCCTTACGAACGCTTCTGCATGTCGTTCTAATCCTTGCAATGTTTTTTTTGTTTGCCGTTCGTCCAAGCACGCACACATGCGTTGTGAGGCGTGTAGGTACTTTCTTATTAAGATTCAATCAGTTAGTATACTGGAGGGGCGTGCCATGTTATCGTAGTTTATATCTATATCTGCGAATTGATGGGTGAGCTAATTGTGTACTGTCTATAAATATTTATCTTCATAAAGAGTAATATTGATTCTTACGTAGAGACCTTAGAATTTCTTGTTGGGAATAGCTTAAGTATTAATTAAATATAAAAGATAATGATCAAGATGGCTTAGTGGTCAGAGCGCCTGGAGTATTCATCCGGGAAGCCCAGGTTCGAATCCTGTTCGCGACCGTATTCTTTTTCCATTTAATATAATAACTTTAGAGTTCGCTAAGCATGCGTTAATGCTTTTCAAAGATTTATCTTGAATAAAAGATACTTTTCCAACAAAATTCCATCTAAGTCCTTTAAGCTGTCAAGTAGCGCACTTACACGTTTAATGATGGCGAGGCATACATAATAGTAAAACAATCGTCGTGCACGAAGTAAGTAAGGCAAAGGAATAATAAAGGTTATCATTGATGATAATGTGGTATTACTTTGTAACATCAGATAGTGGCCGTCCTGGACCCCGCGTCGACGGCGGCACAACGCCTGGCGCCGCTACTGCTTGTACTGCGTCGCGTCATCAACTGCCGCATCAAACTGTTCGTCAACCCACAGGACAAGAACTCTGACATGCCGCTCAAGAGGTAAGCGATTTGTACTATACCAGAAAATTATTTATTTTACTGAGACATGGATAAATCTTTGATGTGTTTTTCATAATACTCTACTGAAATTATTATAATTTGTCTTCGTCTTTCTTTAGTATGTAGCTTGTTCCGTCTTTATCTTTTCGTTTTGCTGATGTCGATATTTCTTAGTGCTTTCGCAATCGACAAAGTATATTTGCCAACAATAATGGTGTATACCAAAGATATTAGAAGGAAGGAGATATGTTGTGTGTTTCAAAATGTACGAGAACCTAGAGATCCACTTTTGCCCCTCCATACAATGAGCACATCGTTATAATTGGCTACTCACGCTAAATAAACCAAATCCACAATGTCAGTAGCCAATCATGCTGATCGTAGGCATTGCCAACGTAACAATATTTAATTCAAATAGACCGTGTAATTGTCGTTAATTTTTATCGATATTCTATTAAAAAAAAAAAAAAATTTGCTAAATACCGATATTATATTTTTTTTTTTGAAATCCTACCGGCAGTTCCAGGGATTAGCGCTCTTACACAAACAAACAAAAACACTCTTCCGCTTTATAATATTAGTATAGATTAATAAAACTTATTTATAAAAAAGTAATACATATCATCAATATTCTACGATTACTATCGTAGATTATTTATCGACAAATGTATTACCGTCTGCAGTCGGCACGATAACATCACCAACGATTCACTATTCAAATTTTCAAAATAACGATTGTACCACGCCACGCTTGTGTTTATTGAGAGTATCGGTCGCTGTTCTCTATATTACGTTTTTATTGATCGATTGCTAGTTTAATTAGTAGATAAGAAGCAAAGCAAATGTAACTTAGTAAAAATAACAAGAATTTTTAATTTATTGATAATATATTTAAATACAACAAAATTCGTGTACTTATATATTATACGTGATACCTTCCTTCATAAAGGTATTAAAATCACTTAGATTTTTGCAGTATATCACCGTAGAATACGGCATTTTCACAACATTTCACGAACGTGGTCAAATGTGAACAGACCTATTGAAACGGCCATATTTACCGACGTGCGCAAATTGCTCTTATTACGATCGCGCGGACACGCCCACTTAACATTTCTCGTCCATTCTTATTTCTATGGTGTATACAGATCATTTCTTATAATGTGAATTGCACAACTTTATGGACGCTGACAGCCGTGACACAGTTTTTACTAGTATGGTTGCCATCGTTCAACTTATTATCTACTACTTTTTCATCATCTTCTATTTTTTTGCGTCTTAAGTGTTCTTTTAGCCGAGGAAAATAATAAAAATCACTGGGAGGCAAGTCTGGTAAATATAGGTGGTGTTCAAGGATTTCGAAGCCAGCAAAGCCAATCAAGGAGATTGCCGCCATGGCAACTTCAGACTTGTGTGCCGGTACGTTGTCCTGATGGATAATAACTTTTTTGCGCGTTTCCTCCGTGTTTTTCACAAATTTCCTTACGCAACTTTTTTATTTGTACTGCGTACATCTCTCTTTTGCAGTGGCTCCGTGATCTAGTTATTAAATCATTACAACTCTACTATCTATCCAAAAAAAATATATCTATCCCAAAAAAAGTGCCCATAATCTTACCGGCAGGCGATTTTGTTTTGAATTTCTTTGTGGTTGGAGATTATGATATTTTCCATGCCATTGACTGTTATTTTGGTTCAGGATCGTAATGATGAAGCCATGTTTCGTCTACTGTTATGAATCAAGCCAAAAAGCAATGAGCTCTACCAAATTTTGAGTCGCGTTTGCTTTTGCGGCCGGTGCGTTCTGGGAACCCAAAGCGCGGATACGTTTTTAATACCCAAATCATGTAAAATGTTATGTGCACTTCCTATCGAAATCTTTAACTCTTTAGCAATAAAACATATTGTTATACGACGAACATCCATGTCCTGAGTAACAGACGTCGAAGGGCGGCTCGAGCGAGGGTCATCTTGAATCGTTGTTCTTCCACGTTTAAACTCTGCACACCACCTTGTCTCTGTAGAATATGGCGGAGCATCCTCTCTCAACGTTTGTTGTAACACAAAAAAAACTGATTCGGTGGAAAAAAAAACCAAGAAACAGTATTTAATCACTGCACGATATTCAATTTTCTCCATTTCTATCAACACTCAACGAAAAGTCACAAACAAATGCGTGTTACTTAACTCGGCAATACGGTAACGAAGTAATTATTTTAGGGTATTCTTATGAAGAGCTAAGCGCTATAATTATTATTAATTATATCCTCAAATTACCCTGAACAAGTTTATTATTCTCATTACTTTTCGAACACCCCTCGTATATATATAAAATCTTGTACATTTTTGATAGGATTATAAGGTGTAACGATAAATTTTCTTTTTGGTAGCATAATCTTAAAAAAAATTACATATACACACATCTCAGTTTCTACCGTTACGTGCTGGAGCCGGAGCTGCAGTTCACGTCGTCGGGCGCGCTGACGGGCGGAGCGCTGGCACGGTTCGCGCGCCTGCCGCACGCTCCACTGCTCTCCATGGAGCTGCGCACGCCGCCCAACTGGCTCGTCGAGTGTGTCAAGTCTGTCTACGATCTGGACAACATACGACTGGCTGATGTCGACACACTTGTACACAGGTATATCAGCAGTGAAGTTATGGAGTTAGAACAAAAATAAGTATTGCTCGGACCGCCTTTACCAAACAATTGACGTTGGAGTCAATGGGTCTTGTCTTGGGATATTTTGGCTGCAAAATTGGGGAGCTTCTTGCCTCTTTGATGCCATTCTTAAATCTTATTCTGGGTGTATACATTTTTTATTTGAACTTGTATCCAACAGTGAGTTCGAGCTGGAATACCTTCTTCTCGAAGGTCATGCGTGGGACACGACGTTAGGCACACCGCCACGTGGATTACAGCTAGTGTTGGGTACTCGGGACAACCCGGAACGTATGGACACCATCGTGATGGCCAACCTCGGTTACTTCCAGCTGAAGGCCAACCCCGGCGCTTGGCTGCTGCGGCTCCGGCCCGGACGCTCTGATGATATCTATGAGATCGTTGGGTATGTAATATCTACGTTGAGCCTGTATTTTGATACAGTCATGATGCTTATATTATTAAGTAGAGGTCTAAGGAATTTTCGCGATCCCATTGGTTTCTTTTTTGGATAGTGAGAGATTCAGTTTTATCAAAGTTATATCAACATTAAACTTTTATTTGAAACTCGACCATCACACTGATTTAGCTGTTGTATTAATTTAACAATAAATAATTTAAGGCCAATGTAAATCGATTCTATTTTTCAAAGAAACATTGAAAAAATAATAGACAAGAACGGGGCTTGAACCCGCGACCTTTGACGTTCCGTGTCATCACTCTACCAACTGAGCTACCTTGTCGTGTTCAAACCTATTGAATTTTCAATCCTCTTTGTATACGTCTTAAGGAGACGCCTGGTGATATTTATCTAGTAATCATTTACAGATTTACTAAACTCAGCGTTACCACTTTGCAGTTGTAAATCGCCGAACAACATCCCAATCCTTTATAAATCATACATAATTATATTTTTTTTAATACATGTTGAGGCCATGTAATGCCTATATTAATTCTATTTTTCAAAGAAACATTGAAAAAATAATAGACAAGAACGGGGCTTGAACCCGCGACCTTTGACGTTCCGTGTCATCACTCTACCAACTGAGCTACCTTGTCGTGTTCAAACCTATTGAAAAATAGAATTAATATAGGCATTACATGGCCTCAACATGTATTAAAAAAATATAATTATGTAAATCGATTGTTAGAAGCGATAATTTTAAACTCGAGAACAAAGATCCATTCCCGATATTTTTATTTTTTTATATTACATTTATTTTGACTCGCAGCCATGAGAACACGGACACTCCAGCAGACAGCGAAGATATTCAAGTGTTG
This sequence comes from Xylocampa areola, assembly GCA_935421205.1. NCBI lineage: Eukaryota > Metazoa > Arthropoda > Insecta > Lepidoptera > Noctuidae > Xylocampa > Xylocampa areola. The sequence goes on along the minus strand of OW285201.1, from coordinate 10,331,761 downwards.
ATGAGTTCGTTCCGAAGCCACGTGATCAAACTGCGAGTCAGTAAGAAACCCGACAAGCAACACATGGACCTTCTCGTCGAGAATGATGACAAGAACTCCGGCGGGATTTGGAACTCTATTGCTAGGTGAATAGAGTTTACAAATACATCGGATAAGCAATAATTAATTTAGATATATGCAATAAATATAAAGTATATGCTAGGCATACATGATCACAGAACCCTCTCAAGGATCGTGAATTGTTTAACGATATCTACATATAAAACATTCGCTGATGTACATAGATCTTTAATCATCTTGTTAGACTATAACATATCATCACGCCTGTATTCTGTGTAGATACAAGTAGTACATCCACATTTCACCAATGCTGTTATCAAGTCCCATGTAATAGATGGTGAGCCTATTGCCATAGACCGGGCGCAATTCCAAACTCCGGGCCGTTATTGAGAATTTTCTAAAAACACACTGCCCGACCAAGTATCTATCCCAGGACCTCATGCTCAGCAATCGCGCTCTGGATCACGAGGCAGTTGTTTGGCTATAACCACAAAATCACGTTGTATTGACACATTTCTTTCCCTTGCCCTTGTATGAAGTCAACAAATGATGCGCATTCTCAGTTCGTTCGGCGGCGGTGAGGACCAGGAGGCGCAGGACGAGACCATCAACGTGTTCTCAGTGGCCTCCGGACATCTGTACGAGAGGTTCCTCCGCATCATGATGTTGTCGGTCCTCAAACATACTAAGTCGCCCGTCAAGTTCTGGTTCCTAAAGAATTATCTCAGCCCGTCACTAAAGGTATTTTAGGTTTTTTCTTCAGATTTTTATAAAAGACGACTCAGTATTTAAACTAACATTTAAACTTTAATTAGTTTATTTATTATTGTTGCTCTTTTTGGCTTTATTTTCTTTTATCTTACTATCAAATTATCTATGTTTACAAATTATCTTGTAACTTTATTGTCTTTTCTATGGATCAAGAAACTAAATAATTTTCGTATAATAACTTTTGTGAGGCATATTCATATTATAACCCGAAGAATGTACGTGAGTAGTAACCGGTGAACAATAACTAATACAAATAATTTTCGTTTCCAATCAAATCACTGATAACAATGTTGTCTGTTTTATTCGCTATTTTACTGTTACTTTTTCTTAGGACATTCTACCATACATGGCGCAAGAGTACGGGTTCCAGTACGAGCTGGTACAGTACCAGTGGCCGCGCTGGCTACAGCGTCAGAGAGACCGGCAGCGCACCATCTGGGGATACAAGATATTGTTCCTCGATGTGTTGTTCCCGCTACACGTTAAGAAGATCATCTTCGTAGACGCTGACCAGGTAATCTATCAATACATATAATAAAAATGTAACGGATCGCTGTCAGTACATGGAAGATATATGAGAAAAAATATTATTGGTACCTTTATCAACACAAATAGCACCCAAAACAATGATTGTTAGAATTTTGTCTGTTTGTGTGTTTGTGCACGCTAATCTCAGAAACGGCTTATCCGATTTAGATGTGGTTTTCACTTTTATATTATGGTAAGCTTCACTTAACATTTGGTGTTTGTTTCATGTCAATCGGTTCAGAAATAAAAAAGTTATGCCAATTTAAAGAATCACGTCGAACATTTGTTTATTATTATGAATTTGTGTTCATACACGACATGGTGTTACTTTACGACATCCACGCGGACAAAGTCGGTGGCACAGCTAGTATTGAATATAACTTGATGAGATTACGATTGCTGTGTCACGCATTCGATTTTTCCTTTGTTTTGATAATGTTGAGGTGATTTGTGTCTGTAAACACACCATAAAACGGCGCCCACGATATAGAAAAATCTTGTGAAAAAATTTATGAACATTTACGGAACAGATTGTTCGTGCGGACTTGAAAGAGCTAGTAGACTTGGACTTGGGCGGTGCACCCTACGGTTACACGCCGTTCTGCGAAAGTAGACGGGAGATGGAAGGGTTCAGGTGAGAATCTCTTTATTTCGTATAAGTAACGTTTTTTTTTCAGGATTAATTGCAATTTTGCATTAGTTGATAGCTCAGTAGTAGTAGTATATCACAAATTTTATTGTTATGTCCTCATTCCAATTTTATTGATCCATAATTCCTTGGTCTTCTCATCATAGTCATCAGAAATATCTTAACATAGAGCATATAGAGATACAGAGGTGAATAGGAATAGAACAGATAGTTTTCAACACTGAATATCCCATTTATTATTTTTATAATTATATCGACGTCAACATTGAATTAAAGCGATGAAACGGAATATTTCTTATAATTAAATACAGATTATGAAAAACTTTCCCTTCTACTAACCCTATTCGTCCCCCCATTGGACCCCTATTCACATATGTATGATATTAAATACTTGCAAAATCTTGTAGTGCTCGTACAATCTACTACGGGTCTGAGATCAATAGATGCCGTCTGCGGTTAGAGATAATACGAATCGTATGTGACTGTCCAACTACTGGTAAAGGCCCCGTCTAAAATAAAGAATGAGTATGAGATCACATCACGATATTGCTTTTAGTTTGATTATGTTATTTTTTAACTGTCAAGATTCTGGAAGCAAGGCTACTGGCGCAACCACCTGCAGGGTCGCAGCTACCACATTAGTGCACTATACGTGGTGGACCTCAAGCGGTTCCGGCGCATTGCGGCCGGAGACCGACTGCGAGGGCAGTACCAGGCACTCAGCCAGGACCCCAACAGCTTGTCTAACTTAGGTCAGTACTTACCGGTATCATTCGTCGTTTTTCTGGGACAAGGGTCTCAAAAATACCTTTATACTTCTGCTGCGCGGTTAATATTACATGATGCAGCAAATTATGCGCTGAAAGTCCGACATTTGCCGCATGTTTCATTTTAAGTGCGCGTATTGTATACGCGCACTTAAAATATGCGACAGAATTAAGCGAAGTAATTGATTAAACCTAAGATATGAATTTACTCGATTTGTGCGTTTATCTTATATATTATGGCCTTCGTAATTTTTTAGTTTTTAGTTATTTATTGGGTATAAACCAACATAAATAATAATATTCGAAAATCTGTTTCAGATCAAGACTTGCCGAACAATATGATACATCAAGTAGCTATCAAATCCTTGCCTCAAGAGTGGTTGTGGTGCGAGACGTGGTGCGACAATGACTCCAAGGCGTATGCTAAGACTATTGATTTGGTTGGTACTTTAAACAATAATACCGGAAAATCTTCGTGTGCCCTAAAAATATTAATAACTTGCTCACATTACATGATTATGTCAGTTGTCATATTATAATATATATTTTTTTTTTCAGTGCAATAATCCTATGACGAAGGAGGCGAAGCTCTCAGCAGCGATGCGCATCGTGCCGGAGTGGAGAGAGTACGACGATGAGATCAAGGGCCTGCAGGCGCGCGTGCGCCGCGGACTGTACCAGGCCGCTGACCATGACCAGGTAAGGCATCGGACACAAGCAACATGAGGTGTTCGGTAAACTGAGGTTAAGCAACGCATTCTGTGGGTGGTCGACCTTTACGTTTTCCATTTGATAATCCTCGTGTTTCAGAAGGCACATTAATCCATCGTTCCCAGATTATTGTCAATAGGAAACAGTCGGTTCTGATGCCAGGCGTCCGAGCACGGATCTTTTTCGACTCGATAAAAGTTTAAAAGTATTGCATTTTATCGTTTTATCAGCATGATAAGTCAAACGACGTTTAAAATCGACAAATGTGTCGACAAAAAGAACCATGCTCGCACCGCTGGTTTGGTTTCCACAGATAACAAAGAAAGACCGTATTAGACTAAGCACCACGCGGTTGAGTATAATTTGATAAACAACAGAGAAAAGGACAATAAAAAGATAACTATACAAAGCGAGTGTGGTATGCTGAGAATAGATATAATTAGTATGTTAAAGATATAGATTATTATGTAAAATCTTTACAAATATAAACTGTTGCAGGAAATGGAGAGTCCTGATCTTCAGGAAACTACAGCTGAGAGACCATCAAGTAAGTATAAAGGAAAATAATTTATTTAAACAAAGACATTATTTGAGAATGCTTTATTCATGTTTATTGTATTGTTTCAGAACACGACGAGCATTCTGAGTTATGATGAACTAAAGTGTTGATATTATTAGTAATTCCAATTTGTTGAATGCTGAGTTCCGAGTGAATGTGTTAGTAAGAAAATGCTCACTATATCAGTACCTCTTGTTCAGTGTATTATGTAGCTGAACATCTCAATAATCACACACACACACACACACATACTTTACATTAATTATATATTTTCACACATTTTTAAGTAAAGCTTACCAGTGAAACCTTTTTGTAATTCCTATGAAATTGTTTGTACATTAATTTAATTGGAATATACCAATGTAGATCCTATTTGAAATTGTCACAGACACATCCCGAACTATCTTAGTTCACCTAACTTAATTTGCGATGCCATATTGTGATAATTATTTTTCTGTAACGCGTTTAAAATTAAGTATAAAGATTTTCACACAAAATAATAGATATCTGATATGCTGTGTTCTTCATCTTCACTTCTTTTATCGTAAGTTAGGTTTTTACCACCAGTTAGATCAATTAAGTGAAAATGATGTGATTTTTTAGTTCATAAGTAAAGGGATTTTGTATCTGTCATACTTACATCCTATGTCTACAAGAATTTATTTTTTTAATTACCAGTAACAAATTCCAAAATTCAGTTGTTATAACTAATGATAATAACTGTTGTGTTTATGTATAAGAGAAATTGACTAAACAGTTTTGCGATCTCACAAGTTAGTGAATTGAATATACAGTGAATGTCTTTACATTGTCGTAGCTACATATTCTTTTTTGTTACTTATATATGGCTCAGTATATTTCATTGGTGATTAATGTACTAAATTGGTAAAATACAATAGTATTGTAAATAAACAACGTATGTCTCATTCAGTATGCTTTTTATTTTAAAAGGATAGTCCGCAAAAAAACTGTTAATTTTATAACATAATTAAGATCTAAGACCTATATGGCCATACAATACGGTGTAGGTGTGGAGAACAAAAACTGGTACGCTATATTATTTTATCTTTATCATACAGATAATATTCGGCAATAGTGGAAAACAGATTTAAATGAAAACAAACCTTCTAAGTACGATTTTTATTTACAAGAATTCTTAACATCGCTATGTAATAAATTATCATCTGGCATGAAATGATTTCGATAGTAGGTATGTCTAAACCTACGTATTAATAAAATTACGTTGATAGAGAAAAAGTACCTAAATCTACCTGTTTATAATGAGTTCAATAAATAATATTATGTACAACAATCTAAGTAGTAACTGATACTAAGAATAGTAATATTTTACAGTTAGTTTTCTGTATAGCAATGCTTTACTGCAAGATTTTTATTTTTACGTTTAACAGAGACGAAGATTGAATGCACCTACTTAAGTGGGGGGTATGCATTCGCTATAATATGAATACTGTTATAGCTGAATATACAGCATTGGTAGGACTACATTACATTTATTACACTTTATTGTCAAAATATTAGAAAATACATGCTAATTACGTAATACATACTACAATCATAATTTCCGATATGTCACAACATAACAAACAGTCTTAAATAAATAGGATAAAGTATCTATATTCTAAGTACTGTAGGATGTTCCTGAGAATGTAACGCTACCGTTCAAAATGTTACGGCCGTATTTATAAGAACTAAAGTTCTCAAAACGTTTCATAAATTATAAAATACATAATTGTAGCTTATTAGGTTAATTTTCTACGTTATTTCTACCTGGAACACTTTATGTATGAGATCTGTCTCGCCTCTCGCTCGCTCATCGTCATCAAGCGAAAGACAAATAGTCGGCTGCCGTTCCTTATATCCCATTTTATGGCAGACAGATAGTAGGTCAGGAATATTTTACACACGTTACTTACGAAGGAATTATGATGACTAGATAGTCAAAGTGCTTAATTATTTCAAAATCATTCTTTGGTTCAAAATATAATATTCTGCGTAAACATTATTGTAACGCTCACATTTTGGTTTTATATAAGCTGTATTTTATTCTTATAAATATTACTGGTAGTTCATTCTGATTCTTCAGGTTTGAAACGGTCATAAATTGCTGCAATAAATTAACTAATCCCATCTTAGAAGCACCGCCCTTTTGACTTCTATTCAGAACTTGGGGTTTGGGGATTCAACCCACCCCGAGTAACTTTTACCTGAGGCGTCTTCTAATAATGGATGTCCAAATGAAAATACGAAAAATATAATGCATGGGGGTTCAAACCCATCCCTCCGAACCAAATTCCTGACTACGCCCTTGATCTCAAGTCTTATCAGATCGACACTTATGGATTTACAGATGAGCGGCATAGAGTAAACGCAAGTTACCGCTATTGCCAGCAAAGTGCCGTTTGTTTGCAAGAGTCTTAAGGACAAACACACATTGTCATATAAGAGTGGTTTAATAATATGGTCCCAAGAAGCGTTGACAGCTATAAGGTACGTCGCTTGGGCACACTGAATTTTCCACGCATCACGTCAACAAAATCTCGTTAACACGCGTGTGGGTGAGGAGTTGTTATTCTGCTAACTCGCTATTCAGCAATGATAAAAAGTACCTAACCAGTAAGCAATAGCACAGTTACTAAGTTGCGAGATCTACAGAATTGCTGGGTATAATTTGGCAGTAGAGCCGTTTACCAGCCTGGTATCCCACTAGTGAGTAGTATAGAATATGTCCAGTTCAGTTGCAGTAGTGTTCCTCGGTGGTGAGGCGGCACAGCTGGCAGTCGACGCGGCAGCACCAGTGGTAGCGGCAGTGGCAGCGCTCCAGGCGGCTCGACCGCACGCCGCGCCGCCCCCGCCCGCAGCACAGGCGCCCGCACCCGCCCGCACCGCTCCCCAGGCTCGCGTTACATTTCCTGACACAAACCATCGTAAAGGTCATATCATATTTTTATTACATACTAACTGCGCCCGGCATATTGTGCAATGCTTCATGTTTTCTTTCTAAGTAGATGTATTTATGTATACAAAGCAGACACATCGATTCTCGATCATTCGATTCGAGGCCTCTCGGCGACCAATACGTGTAGAGACGCTTCTTCCAAAGTAGTGAACGATAACCTGACGTACATGCCGAGTGAGCCTGCAGCAGGCCCACAGCAGCCAGTGGTGGGCGTGACGTAGTGCAGGGGAGGCTAGACATACAACTGGTGCATTTGCTATACCTAATTGTTCTTTACAAATAAAACTATCTAATAGAGTTAATTGAAGCACCAACCTGCCGTGAGTTCCAAGCGATCCCGCAGCAGGGTCGGGCTCGCAGTAGTCAGGACTAGGCGTGACGTATCGCAGGCGAGGGCGGGCGCGGCGCGCGTGGCGGCGGTGCGGGCGCAGCGGGCCGGCGCGCGCCGCCTCGCCCGCCAGCGCCGCGGCCACGCGCGCCAGCGGCGGCAGGCCGCGCCAGCACGTGCGCACGGAGCACGAGCCCGACACGCCGTGACACGTGCACTTGGTGCGCATTCCGCTCGACACTGCCTGCACAACCAAAACTTGGCCAGTTATACGACAGTTAAGACTACTGTTATTCTATGGATGTTGGCAATACCTGTAGAATTAACTTTTACCTACTGGTGAAGCGGTGATGGATGGGAAAAATATATTAAGTCGCGAAGGCGGTATTTTAGGTAAAATTATTTATTTTTTACACATAATCCATGACTCTTTCAGTCATTCATTAAATTTTCACAATATTTCTACGAGTATACCTACCACAAGTATGAATATGTTACGGAATGGCTATCGTATCGTTTCAATTGCACCAACTTACCTTTCGTCCAAAGCGTCCGTTCATCAGGTTAGCGGAGGCAATGAGCTCCCGCAGCCGTTCGAGCCGTGTCCTCAAGTCCACTTGAGGGTCGAACCTCGGGTCGTCAGCTGCCATCCGATATTCTATATTGCGGTATCTGGAGCTTCTGTCTTCATATTCGTACCTGGACACAAGGTAAACAAAATATGGATTATGAGTATGTTAACTTCTGCTCATGTCGTCTCATCGGCAAAGATGAAAATATAAAGAGCAAATTATCAGTAGTAATTAACTCGGGTCAGGCGAAGTGTAATTAAACTGCGGGCGTTTTACTGGAACAAATATTCCAAATAACGGGGTATTATTCAGAATATTTTGTTTAAGTAAAACTAGGTTACTCGAAGTAATTGGGTAACCACCGTGCACCGTACAGGAATCCGTTTACATTCGCTAACCTCGGTCTAGATCTGAACCTTTTCCGTGTCGGCCTGCCTCGTCGCGGTGACCGCGGTAAGCGCTTCCTTCCGCGACGTCCTTTCTTCCTCGTCTTCGGGGCCACGCTAGTGTTAGCTGGCGCCGGTTGGTCGTCCACTAGGATCACTACAGGAGGCATAGTCGTCGGTTCCATTGTTGTTGTAGTTGTTGGTAATTCTGTTGTTGTTGTCTCCATTTCTAGGATATTTTCCACCTTGCCCTCTCGTACGTCGATTTCGTGCGCATCCAAAAATTGTTTTGCGAATCTAAAATACAAATATTTTTTAAATAAGAAATACAGTTTTAGAATATAAAATCAAGAAACCCCTAGCTACCTAGCTTAATTTTTTTTTTTCCCTAAATTTGATAAATTTGAGGGCCAAGTTCTCCCACAGCCCACACGTTTTGAAAATAAACCATAGGCAATCTATAGATATTAAATATCTACCTATTATAAATTACTAAAATATATAACAAAACCTTTCTGCCCATTGAAAGTTGTCACCGCAACCGCCCCACTTGAACCTAGCGTGTGGTTCAGCTGGCGTGACCTGCGCCTGTCTTGGGGGGCGGGGAGGGGCGCGTGGCGGAGCGGCGCACGAGCAGGCTGGCAGCGAGCCCGCTGCGCATGCGCGCGCCACCGACCAGGTCAGCGCTGCCGCTGACATCGCGTACACGTACGCTTGCTCACGAGTGCCTGAAAAGAATGGCATCGTATCTATATCTACAGGTACGGTATAGTACAGAAGTATAATTTTAGAGGTAGAAGTTTCATTTGTACTTATTATTATAACTTAGCCTATTATAACCAAGTGCTGAAGAACGACATATCTCCCAAGATGTTCGCAAGTCATACCTACCAAGTGAATCCCAGCTTTCAGTTACGGGTTTTCTCCAGCATGAAATGAACGATTTCTCTCAAACTAAATAAAAAAAAACTGAACAATAGACAAAGATCACACAACAAAATGGATACTGCTCAATTTCAGCACTGTGTTGGTGTTAGGCGGCTTGCGGACATATCCCAAATTTTTTTAATACTCTACAAACGCATGTTCTAGTCTTCCTATCCGTGTTAGTAAGAAAACCTAGTTTTCTGGGAATATAGACTAACTACATACCTGCTTCCTACGGCTCTTTCATACTGTTTCGGAATATCCCAAAATGGTGAATGGGGGGGGGGGGGGGGCGTGTGTAATAATGTGGGGTTTGAAAAGTACGTATGGTGTAAATTTAAAAGGTAGAGTGAAAAACATTACATAACGTAATTAAAGAAGAGATAGTTTGGGCATATAGAAAGGACGGTTGAAAGGAGATTGACTAAGCATACAAGGCAAGTGTGGATACAAGAGTCGGGGCAGGCCAACCTCGGCGAATGTTCTTCAATATAATTGTGGACTTTCTCAAGCAGTTTAGGTAAACAGCAACCTAAATTGCATGAGTTTGCATGAAGGAGTTAATAAAGCATATATGAAGCTAAAGAGTTATGTCAGAATCGTAGCAGATGGAAATCCATAGTTTCTTCATACCCCAGTGGGAAACAGGCGTGATTGTATGTACTCGTATGTATAGCAACTATAATATTTTTTTTACAATAACCTGCGATTGGTAACTCATATGGAAAAGTAGTCGCGAGGAAACTGAGAGATATTCTCAGATGATGTTTTAAAATTTGCTGGATGCCTACAGGCCAGACAATTAAAATGCTGACACTAGGTTATTTATCAACCATACGATAAGAACAAAAAGCTATTGTCTATCTCGGTATCATCTATGTTTAAAGGTTAATTGTATAGAGTTGACAATGATTCGGCAAACGCATTGTGGGACATCCCTCAGCCAAATGGTATCACCATTTAAAGAAGGCAACTGAGATGCGGAATTCCGGAGACTGACTGTGGCCAAAGTATATAAGGTCCTAATTTTAATAAATTAGGCGTCATATATTAATGTTTTTGGAATTGAGAGCTTAATTGTATCAGATTGTATTTAACCCTGTACACAAATACAGTCTTGTATAGGGAGGCATTTTCCATCAAGAGAATCGTTTTTAATTACAAACGATATCTGCGCGATAAAGCCCGCACGTCCTTAGCTGAGTTAAACAATGGCATCTGACGGGCTTATCACACAGCACATCGGCAGCGCAGACCGCGCGTGAGTGCACAGCTCACGGTTATCGCTGAATGACGTCCCTCCCCCTCCCACGCCCGCTGCTACCCTCACCACCCCGCACCCTGCATGCTTGATTCATGCGTGTAATTAAATCTTTTGTCCGTCTCGCTGTACCTCGACCCTAAGTCCTCACCGCTGATCGCATTGTAAGAAGGGCTTTCGATCGACTTTCTAATTTAACAGAATAAGATAACTTTCATGGTTTTCAGAAGAAAACCTTTAGCTCATCAATAAGGATTCGCGAGATTGATTTATATTCTTAACTTCCTGAGCTTTTCCGACGATACTGCCCTCGAGCGCTTACATACAGATATTGTTTAATTAGTGAAGTTTTGACTTCTTGGTAGGCAGTTGCAGCTTTGTGGCATGAAATTCTGTGAAATCATGTAACATCTTTATTCTAATACAGATAAATTTTTCAAACGCATTAACACATACGTGGCGATCCCTAAAGTTATAAATTGTTGTGGGTAGAAAATACGGTCGTAAGCAGGATTCGGACCTACGCCTCCCGGATAAATACTTAGGCGCTCTGACTACTAAGCCATCTCGACCCCTGCTCAGTAGTGAGACATTTTTTACGGCAGAATTTTTTTAGCGGCGTATTTACATCCAACTACTGTTCTATGTAATTTGTAACAAAACAAGGGGTGTTACTCTTGAAATTAATACCAATTCCAATGTTAAATCAATGCCTTAAAACAATGAGTAATGTTAAAATAAATCTACCTACATCATAGTTATCTCAATTTTAAAGCATGATATTAATCCCGTTTCATTAATAATTTTTAAGTCATTTTTGCATTTAAAAGTACGTATTTCTATCGAGCCATATGTCAATCAAGCTGATTTATTTTCAAGAATAAGCCTGCTGGAAAGTACAATTAACAATTTCTAATAGTAGGTCGCCTGCGGACTGTTACGACAATTTTTTAATGTCGCGGCGTGTTCGTAATCGAAGCTAAGTCCTCCCTCGCATTATGTCCTAGCGTTTATGAATAATGGTGCGGATTCTGATTATGATGATATTCGTTATGAGCGGGACAAATTGAGAGGCGTTATCAAAGTAAAATGTACCAAAAAATATATTGTCGACACTAAGTTAGTGGCCCAGTAATCGTCCTTACAGTTTAACATTTCTTATTTTTAATTTTATGTCTCCTTTTTGTCTCGCCTCGTTCTTATGGAAACTGATAATAAAAGATAGTATTTCTCTAACTTTACTTATTAGTCGTCATCAATTGCATCACAATCGACAAAATCGCTTTATGACTCCCTTGACACAACGTCGACAAGAAGTCTTCGGCACGCCGAAGTCGGCAGACGACCCAGTGTTAATGAGTGTGAGCTTAGAGGTGCGCGCGGCCGTGGAACTCGATGCGTGTAATGAATTAAACCCAAACTTTATCGTGACCTCGCTGACAATTCTGCGTATGTACCGGTATTTATATTTTTTGCACGTAAAGGTAAACGTTGCTAATCCCCGTTCATAATAAAGTCAAATATTTGCCATGCCATGCCGTGACGCCGGCGATAGGTACTACCTGTCACATTGAACATGGACGACGAATGACTCGCTACAACCAGTGCTAAGAACTTGCTACAACATGATTGATATTTTTGTTATGTAGATGTTTCCTTTAAACTGGAAGTAATTTCTCTTTCTGTGAAAATATGGTGTATAAATTTGCAAGTTCAACATTGATCACTGATAAAAATATAGCTTGTGTATTGTATGATGATTGGCATGTTCTGTTTCTTTAGATACCTATAAACAAAAATCTGTTATTTCGTATCCGAAAACAAGACATTTATTGTTTATTCATCATAGCTCATAAAGATCACAATATAATATAAAGGTGACAATTGCTGTAACTATTTTACAACTATAAATACCGACCTAATGCATAATTAGAGCACCTATCTAAGCTAACAACCTCGGCTCTTGATGAAAAGTTATTCTTTGTTCATTGCCTCGGCAGCCGCAGACTTTATTCACTTCGTAAAACTTTTAATTAAAATGTATCAAGGCGGGACCACTCCGAAGATTCCTAACGGTATTGTTTGCAGCCGACAACGTTCCGTGTCAATTAATTTTCTAAAGTGGGCAGACGGACGCCGAAATGGTGACCAAAAACAATGCTTCGTATTTCGCAGTAGTCGACCGTCGGCATCCGGCCCGCACTCGCTGCCAACTACACAATGTTGCCGACCATGCTAAAACTAGAAAAACTTCCCCATTGTTTCTCTTCTTACTATTTCTAACTTTTAGATAGTTGTTTTTTTAGGTCTCTCGTGGAACACTGATTGCAGAGAGCGACGCAAAAGAGATTGGATAGCGTTAAAATTGACTGAAAAATTTAATCGCTTTCGAACCTTCAAGAAAGAAACAGTCGTGACAAACTTTTCTCGACCGATATACCTACATGTTTGTGCATATATCTGTCATCCACTTATTAGATCAATATTTACCTACTTACTATGCATTCATGTCACGCTGAGACACGCGAGACCCAACGTGTTGTACTGGCAGCCTACGTCGGCATTTGTTCAACGAGTTCCGTGCTAGCATAGAGTTATGAAGACATCGCGTGACGTCTTCTGTTATTAAATAAGGTTCCTGCTTCGACTCGGCGCAGGTACAATCTGCATCGTTAGGATTGCTCTTTACCCGACTACTCGCTCAGGTCTATTAGGGTGTAATTAACAAAAGAACATTCAAATTGAATATAAAATGTTAAACAATGGTGTAATTTAAAAGTTAATTATCCGAGAAGTGATAAATATGTTCACGTGACATGTAAATAAATAAAAAATGGTCGGACCGGAACGGCACCAGCGCAGCGCACCGCACCGTTGCTGAAAGAAAGGGCTCTGTCGTCACGCCAGCCGCGCCCGTACAATACATCCACGGTGATTTAAAAGACTCGACAAACTTGTCTCCCGTATCTTACATTAGCGTTGGAAGTTGTTTATAGGATGAAAAAGAACACTGAAGAAATATACAGTACCTTAGTATTTTTCAAGTATAAGTAGGTCGTCGTCGTATACTCTATACACTAATAATTTGCATAAACAATATGTATATGGTACGCACCAGTGAGCAGGTCAGGGGTGAATCTGGGTGCAAGTTCAATAGAGGAGCAGTTCCAGCGTTCGCCCTGGTGCGCGGCGAGGCAGGCAGCTCGAGCGAGGCGCGCGGCGGCCGCCACGTGCGGCATGGCCGCGGGCTGGCGCCGGCACGCGCGTGCCTGTCCTCCCCATAGCCAGCCCACACGGCGAGCTTCTAAGCATTCGATCTCCGTCCAGTTGCCTTCGCTCTCATGCAACGCACTGTATCCAATTTAGAATAATATTATCGTAACGGGTGTTCTTTATTTGAAATATCATGCAATTCTTAAAATAAGGGGTGAGGAAATCCCTTGTGATAAAGGAATTTATTTATTCAGAAATAAAACTTTCGATTTTTATATACAGTGTTTATTTGTAAAACTGTTTACCTTCCGTGACCTAGGTTATTAATTTGTTAATTATTATTCGATGGCAGTGAGCAGTACGTATAAAGTTGGGTGCAAAATTGTTACATAAGTAAGTATTATTTAATAATCTTCTTTTCGTGATCGACATTATAAGAAGATGATGATCCATCACCACGATTTGCCGATTCAGGTCTTTGACCGCGTTGGAACGCTTCACACATTTCATATAAATAATTTGGTAGAAAATCGGAACCTTCGCCCTCCCTACGTCGTAGCACGTGGTATGCTTCGCGTAGCGTTGGTTTTGGTGCAAGGCGCAGCTCAAGCTCAACGGCGGTAGGAAAATGAGCTGCCAATGAATAAACTATTTCCAAATCTGACGGTGGTGGGGTTAAATGTCGATAGTTTGATACTTTGTGCAAAAAATACTCTGACATACTGACACGTGTATTTCTTTCATCGTACTTTCCTAATTTCATGTCGTATAGCACTGCCTTTTGTCTATCGGGGCCCCAAAATTCTTGTTCAAAAGCCACATAGAACGTTTCTACGTCTTTAAACTCACTCCTGAAGCAGCGAGCCCACATCAGTGGTACACCTTCTAAACAAGATATTATGAATGGTAATTGTTTCTCCTCTGCCATTTTTAATTCGGATATGTAATACTGAATATTTTCTAAGAAGTCCATCGGATGCGTGTCACCAACGTCGTCAAAGTGCGGTCTCTTATTTATGGAAGCAATAATCCAATCGCTGAGATCCTCTGATGATAAATTTATGGTCTTTTTATTTTTATCCAGCCTATCTTCGTCGAGTTCAACAATTTTCGGTCTGTCGTCCTGTCGTGAAGCAGCGAGTTTATCAAATACATTTTCTGCTTTCCCTAAATTAGGGAGCGACATGTGACTGCGTAATCTAGATGATGGCATAGGCAGGCTCTGGTAAACATCTTCTTGACTTGAAAAACGAACGCCAAAACCCAATGTTGTTGGCTTGTGGATGGAGCCACTGTACATGGAACTACTGTACATGATATCATCTTTCTTCGGACGTTCTTCTGGTTTCTTTTCTTTTGAAACAGACGAAGATATTTTGTCAACCATCTCCGAAAGGTTTGTTACAGAGGATTTAATTTGACGTAAATCAACGAACAAACTCATCGCAATTCCGGATTTTTAGTTCACTCAATCCATTTTGAATTTTCAGTTAATATTATTATAAGTCATGGACTGAAACAAAAGAAAAAATATTGTTGTTTATAAATTACCAATAAGTTACATAAATATAAGTTTATGTCTGTGCATTTATAGATAATTACTTCGAATAATCTAAATGTAAAACTATGATACTTACAAGGTAGTATATGCTGTTTCGTACAAAAACTCTACATACCTACGTGCACAATAACTATTATCGATGTCAGCCACACTTAATCGTTCATTGATGGATGTAGTCTATTTGTTATTTTGATATATGATTGTATTCCACGAATGTAGCGATGGTAGAAGTGTGTCTAACATGGGCTATTGTGTGCAGACGCTATAAGAGGTAACCATGTGAAACGTTGCTGTAGTGTTCGTGAGTGGTCAGCAAAAGAGGGCGATCCGTCACTGTTTGTGGAACATTGCACCCCTAATTTAACACGTTCCTGTGTGTGTAGAAGCCTAGTGTAAATCTCTAAAGGTTCCAACTAGCTTGGTCAAGTATCACATAAAATTATCTATGTAAATCATAACCCTCCGTCTGGGTCAGTCGGGTAAAAGATTACTATCACTCCTTACTAGAAAATTAAAAACCGGCATAGAATTAAAATAATTACACTAAGTTTACTGTGATTTAATAGTAAAATGCGTTAATGCATGTTCTTCACGTGCTCAGTTTTTATAACAATAAACAATAGATATCTACGTGTGCTATATCATTTATCGACGTTGTGGGCGACTAAAGCGTGCGTAGCAAAGTTCGTAGCAAAAGGAGCTTACGTGCGACGGCGGCGGGCGGGCAGTTCGTACTACCCGCCGACTACCGAGGGATGCGGCGGGCGTACTTGCCGCTTTTTATATAAAGCTTACGTTACAATAACTGGGTTATCGTAGACGGTATATTAAATTTCATTGACGTTTCGTCGTGCCTGCCAAGGACACACGCTGCCGATGGTACCGTTTCCAATATTGTGAGGGGAGCACGCTTTGTTCAAATATCTAGGTTGAATTTATGCCATAGTTGCGAAACTAACTGAATTTGTTACGCTCGTAAAATAAGCGGCATTATTCGTACCTAACTTGAATGCTAATCATACTAATATTGAAAAGAACATTTTGTTTGTTGGGTTATCTTAAATGTAATAAAAACGGTTTAATCTATTCAATAAATATTTTATGGATCTACTATTATCCCACGGCAAACAGTGTAGATAGTAGAACCTACATAATTTAATTCAAATTCAACATATGTAGTGGTACGTTATAAGGGCGAGGCAGTAATGCTGCCTGCCTTCAAAGGTAGGGTTAACTGTAGGTAGGTTATTAGTAAGTATAGTGCAAGTTCATTATTGATGCATTAGATCCGCGGCCGGCCGCCGCTCGGTTGCGCATATCTTTGCGACCTAGCGAACAATAAACTACTAGCGCAGCCGTCCTTCCTTCCATCCATCCTTTTTAACTTAGCGCCCGCGCCAGGCCCGCGTTGAGTAAGGAGAATGTGTCTTTGATTACTTGAAGGTACTAAATATTATGTATTTCGTGCTTAGGTTTAATTTTAAAATATGTAGGTAGGTTGGTACAGTATCATGTAGGTACGCTTATTATTCTAATGAAATTTCTTTAGTAAATGTTCGGTGTTGTTATCAAGTTGTCTATCATGTTTTTTCGATAGACGTGTGCAGCACTAAAGTAGACCTATAACCCAGCGATTTTAGGTTTGCTTTACCTACACCAGGGTATCATAACAGGTAATTGTGCCATATTGCGATTGACTAGTATAGATAATTTTAATCTCTTCTACATATTATGCAAAAAATATGCAACACTAGGTACCTATTTAGGGGCCGTTCATTAATCACGTGAGACTCGAAAGGGGGGGAGGGGGTTTGGCAAAAATCATGAAATATCACAAGGGGGAGGGGGGTAAAAATGCTTAAAAAAACATCACGTGTTTAATGGATGGCCCCTTAGGTACTAATACTTGTGTGTTTACCAAACATCGACAAACAATACTACAGATATCAAAATATCATAAACCAGCACAATGTACCTAAATTAAAACGGTTTTAACTATATAGTACCTAACTACCTACACACGTAGAGTAGTCCCATGGAAAACCGATATCCGTATAATGTCGTAGGGGACAGCACACGCGACGTCACCACTCACAGTAGCTATCATGACGAGCGACGGGCCACGTCACTCGGCCCGCATGCAACATGCAACCAAACATTAATAGCTACTAGCTTGCAAACTTGGAAACAGCTACGCAACACGCATCCGCAGAATAGCGCAGCAGCAATTGACTCCGGATATCCAGTCACGGTGCTACGATCCCAAAGCTTCCGTAATCGTACTATTATGGTTAATTCATGTGGAATGTAATTGTTCCGTTGTTGGACCCGGGCCGGGAACATTATCACATTCGTCACGCCGCGCACGTGTACGTTTGATCTAATAAAATAATTCCCGTATCAAATTTTACGCGCCTATCTCGATCTGGTAGACAAAGAACCATGCAGAGGGGCAGAGGGTTTCGCTTTGTCATAACTAGTCGTCGGCACAAAAGACCACCCAGTATTTTTCGGGTAAATCTCTTTGTGCTTTATATGTAGATAAAATGGGCCGTCAGGTTACAATGTAATTTTTCTAATACCGAAAAGGGTCACATATCTACGCCATAATAAGAGTTGTAAAAATTTAAAATATAACAGTGCACGTACTCTTTGAATTACCAATATGAAAGGGCAAACTACTCGAATTAACTAAGTATTTGGATTCTGCATAATAAATAACTTTTTTTCTGCTCATTATGTTTTTGTTCCGAATATCCAAAATTACTTACCATAAAACGTAAAGTTAAGTACCTACATTTTGTAAAGGTTGAAACCAAAGCCATACCAGGCCATACCCAAACAAACAACGCCTTTCATACGCCTGAAACATAAAAACATAATATAATATTTAGATTTTTTTACAAAGTACCTATGTACAGCCGGGTACTTTTACAAATTTTAACAAAAACACATTTAAAACAACGTCTAAAACTCGCGGTGAAGCAAAAACCCCGTTTGGGGCGCAATACAGCTGACGTCGGCTGCAGCGGCGCGGCGCTGATTCCGCTTTAATGATGATTAAATGCTGTATGATTGTCGTGGCGTGTGTACTGTATAGCCGCCCCTGCGGCCACCAGGCCTTGCATCGTAAAATAAATTTTAAGGAAACTTTAACTGTAGCGAATTTCTAAATACGAATTTTACTAGCGCTAAGTATTTAGATTGTAGCACTATGCCCAAGAAAATATTGTCCGTTGAAAGTTGGTTGAAAGTATTATTTTTGTCCATAACTACATTAAAACTTTGTATAATATGATTTTACGTACCCGCATTACAGTGTTTTTGTTATACTTAAGGAGCGTAATAATATATAGTCTTGTACTTTGGTTCCGGACGTAACGGAAAGTGTGATTACTTGGTGCCCCTCGGGCCCTCACGAACCTTAAATGAGATTCGCTTTGGCAATACACGCAATTGTGAAATTGTGAAATCATTTCCAAACCCACATCATATGCCACTGAGCGAGTCTATCTATAATTAGGTACATAATGTTTCCAAAAGACCACAATGTGTTACAATCAATGCCAAGGGTTCACTTTCCTTGCAGAGAACGCTCACTGCATCGCTCCATTACACACGGGACAATGATACCCTAATTATGAACCATTTGACACACGCACTCATATAGAAAGCCTAATAACTATCCGTAATCAAGATGTACAATTTCCATTTGGTAGTAATGTTAACATATTAAATGGAAATTTTGCAAAATTCATGTTTGTATCAAAGCGTTTGAGAATAGTAATAGCACATTAATATGAGGGATACCTCACAACCGCTATAAAATGGATATAGTACAGAAATATAGGTGTAATTATGTATTATTCAATGAATTTATATGCCGGAGAATCCCATTAGGTTTAAATGTAGGTAAGTGGCCATCAAGTAGGAAGCCGGAATAATTGAAACAAATGCAGGGATTACTCAACAAATTGTCCAATACAAGGGCTATTTATCTAAGTCACCGCGTTGAAAGAAACGATTGTTTCATTCTATAGCGGTATGACAGTGCAAGTTGTAAAATTAAACAACTACAAAGAGGCGTCATAAAATTTTGAGTTGTGCTGCTAACTTTAATTTAAATTCAATTTTATAACGAAAAAGGATTTAAATAAAGCCAAACCGCAAACCGATGTTTCCGATATATTAATTGTAATAATGTAAGTATAATTCCAAGCGGTTCAAATTCATTGATTAAAATCTTTAAAGTTACAATATTAAATGGAAAAAGAATATCTTTACCCACATAACAAAATATTTTGATAACTTCATGCAATTATTATACTTTGTTTGGTTACTTCTGAGACGGACAAAACTTAGGTAACTGCTGAAGTCTTTCGAGAAATAAACATAACATAGCATAACTGAACATCATAGGTAGGCACTGTGTAGGTGTCGCAGATGGATTGTAGAATCCGCTGTTTTACAAAATCTCTAGCTGCTTTACAAAACAGTACTGTTTTATAAAACAGCTGAACAACGTTCAGCTGGATTGCCATTGCGATACGTTTAACAAAACTGCTACCCACCTTTAGACGTAATGCAGAACGACATAATTACAGTGGGACAGGTTTGTTTATTGTATAGGTATATTAAATGGATAGTCACCATTCAAGTTAAAAAGCGATACTGTATTCTGATTTGACTTTCCGTGGCTGGGTCGACGGAGCCCCGACTAGCGGGGCTCCTATTTTTGTGTCTGTAAGGTTAGAAAAAACCTAAACACGAAGAGGATGACGGGGGCTGTTCGCTCGCTACGCTCGCTCACTGGCCCCCGTCATCCTCTTCGACCCTAACCTGTCCGTGTCGGAATACACGAAACTCCCGATCTCGCTTCGCTCGCTCATGGATCAATTTCGTTTATTTTCTTTCATAATCCCGATATATTGTCGACTATTATAGTGGTTTAGTATTTACGTCATTCAAAATATTCATCCTTTTTTTGCTATTGACAAGTAAAATAAAGTTAGGTTATTATTGTTAAGACATACAGAAACATATGCGACAAAATTTCGAACTAAAATCAATAATCTGACAGTTCATTTCACACTGTTTTACATAATCTCTGATCGTTGACCCGCTGCATTGATAAACGCAAAACGTTCATTTGATTCTGCGTGTTATAGTTCAGTAATTAAGTAAAACCGCTAAACGTCGTTCAGCTGTTTTTCATAACAGTACTGTTTTGTAAATCAGCTAGCAGTTTTGTAAAACAGCTTATTCTACAATCTATCTGCGACATAGGCATATACACAGTAGTACAACCACATTTCACCATTGCTGCTATTAAGTCCTATGTAATAAGGTGGTGAGCCTATTGCCATCTATCTAACAGAAAAACACTTTGCCTGACTCTGGAATCGAACCCGAGACCTCATGCTCAGCAGTCGCGCTTGGGACCAGTAGACCAACTAGGCAGTGAAATAAATACCTACTTATTATTAATTACCCCCCTTTTTTTTAATTCAAATTTATCTAAAAAAATATATATTTAAATAACATAATTAACTAAGGATTGTGCTCGTATAATATAATATAATAGCCAAATAGGATATTTCAAGACGTGTTTCGACACTTCGCACTCATTCAGCTGCGTTATTTTAGACGTTAACATGAGGATGTGGTTGGGAGGGAGTAAAAAGTTAAAAAACATGAGTCAATAAATCTTGTCAACTAATCCTGCAAGAGAAATGAAGCAGATTGTAACAAGTGTTTTTTGCAAGCAGGACCGAAGAGCCGAGACGTGCCTTATCTTAATAATGAAAATTCTCGTGGCACGATGGACAAAACGACATATTAGAATTTATGTTAGCTTGTAGGCACTTGGATGTTAAATATTTAACTGATAATTCTTTCGCTAGATAAATTAAATTAAGTACTAAACAGAACTATATTATATATATATAAATAGCCTTTTCCCACTAGATACGCTGCGGTCGCCAGATTAAATAAATTACGTCAATATTTATATATCAGTAGGTAAGTATGTGTCTTTTGGGCACCACACAACTCTACATGAAACCTAAATAAGATTGTTTCGTATACTATGCCTTTCTCTACCATTTCTAAATCTTACTAAGTACTAAGTAGTTTGTTTATGCAGTAGCATTTTTGTTATATAAATGTTATTGCTGAAAAAGATTTTGCGTTAATTAATTCCCCAGCCGCAGCCAGCTCGTTGCGACACCGCTCACCGATAGCGACAAGTCAAGGCGGATAATCGCATAGACGAGCTTTTGTCGACGGCGGCGGGCGCGTTGGGCGGGCGGAGCGACACGCGCGGGAAATACGCGCGTGAGTCAACGCAGGCCAGACAGCGTGTCGCCCCCTCTCCTCTCCTCCCCCGCACCGCACCTATGAGCGCTAATTAATAATAGGTACCTATTGCCTTGGATTTTCTTAGTCGTTATTTGTTTAATTAGTGTAATAAAAGTTATATGATTTTTGAAAAGTTCAGTTCGGTTGACTGTAATTTTGTAATGTTTTATTCATTCATCTAAGAGATAGACATTGACAGCGTCGCACAAAAACAATTAAACATAAGCAATCCTATGACCTCTCCGCAAAAATTTGTTACTAAAAGAGTTCGCTACGCATGCGTTAATGCGTTTGAAAGATTTATTCGTAATCGAATACTTGTGACCGCTTTGGTTTCACTGTCACATCTTGTATGCTGTATGTTCAAAAAATGTGATGTAGCTACCGTATCGTTGTATCGCATACAATTGATTAATGAAGCATGCCATCAAAAAGGTTGCCGTCGATACGGCCGAACAAGAAAATGTGTGACAAAAATAAAAGGCGAACAAATACGAGGCGGTGAGGATGTCGGTAATTTATGAATTTGTCAGGACAAACTGAACATCGTCGTCGGCGTAAATAAAGAGCGCCGCCGCGCGGATAAATTTGTGTCAGATCAAATGAATCGTGCACACAACGATTTGTTGCACTTATTGCCCACTCCACCCTCAGCGACCAACAAAAACAATCCTTGGAGATCTTGGAGAATTAAGTCGTTTGTTCTCAGCTAAGATAAATTGGTAGAGCTTCAATGTAACCACTCAATAGAGCACATGAATAAAATCTATTTCTAAACGAGCGAAGTCTATACGTCTTTATGTATCTGAACTTGTAAGTAGGTATTTACTTCTCAACGGTGTTAACTCAAGTTATGTAAAAACATAAGCATAAGCTACACTATGATATCATAGTGCCATTCACGTAAGTAGTTACAAGTTGTAAACTTGAGTAGCGACACAAAGTTGGCCCCTATGAAGCCCTTCATTCACATTTTGGCCAGCGCTGCATAGAGTAGGCACTTCGTTCTCTCAGTCTTTTGAAGGCTTTCAATGAAGTTAGCAGATTAAGTTTAGTAACGTTAGAAATACATAATTATGTAATATGTATACATGTTAAAAATACTAGATTATTTAAAATTTGGTATATCAGTAGGTAATCCATAAAATTTTAATATATAACTGTTTAGCATGATTCACGGGTCGGGCAGTGTTAGTTATTATTATTTTTATATATTATTTACGTTTTTTTTTAAATAGCCTGTTGTTTTGAACTGTGCACCTTAGCTATTTATAGGACTTCATAACGATATTAGAAAAATGTGGGTATACTATATCAGTAGATAGGTATACTTACGGTGCTAATTATATGTGTGCTAGTATCTATAGTAATTTTTACCTAAGCCTACACCACTATTATTATTGTCTTTTAATCACGTTGAATTAAATATTCCATCCTATACGTGGAAAATAAAACTGTTAGAAACGTGTGTCCAACTGCAATAAAATAAATCTTGTACTAAGTGGCTCATATTTTACCTTCGTCCGCAGTCGGCAGGCATAGTACGTCGGCCACCTACATACGTAACGCTGAAGGGGGAATTCAATAAAAATCACAATCGTAAAAACTAAGACGGCAGCCATATAAAAATACCTAAGAAAGCATTAAGAGCCGTCCCCTAATAATAGGTCCCGCCAGATGCACGGGACGGCCGCCTGGAAAAGTCACAGTGGGAACTCGAGCGAGGGAAATTATTTTTTTCGGTCTGCCACACACGGCCCTCGCTAACTCAGCGAAAACTCAGACCGCTCCTCTCACCGGAATCACTTACATGAGGACATTTTACTGTAAAACTTTGGATATGAAAGTACGTAATGTTAAATATAAAAGTATATTACAAACGGTGGAAGTGTTCCCGGAAATATTCGATATCGCTGCTACGTGCTAACTTCGGATGTTAAACGTGAAATTAGAATATCTCTTATGCTAGGATTGCATATTTCAAACAGTCTTTAGCTACCATTATTCTCCAGTTTACTTAAAAACATCTACATAAGTCTGAGTCTCAGAGAAGAGTAAATCTCGGACTCTGGGATGCAGAACATTTAAAACTACGTTAACAAAAATGAATTAGTGAATGATGACTATGAAATGAGAAGTAGGTAGCTCGTAGTTGTGATTCACAAGCGTCGAAGCCTTCGAAGTTTTCATTTCCATGCAAGTGGTTGGCTTTATTCTACTAAGTACTTGTTTTGTCGTAGTGAGGACATAGAATTATTATTCTCTACTTGCGACCGCTTGTTTCACACAAGTTTTCCAATATTCGTGGTGTTAAAAAATAATAATTTAATCATAAGCTTTCAAAAGCTTATATAAAGCTTTATTCCAAAGTTTAAAATATTATATACAAAGTTATCTATATATAAACTTACCTTAAAGTCAACACTAATCTTGTCTTTTGTAAATTATGTTTTAAGCACCATAGACTATAAAATGTCTTTTACACCCAAGACTGGAATATCAACTAAATTACAGACAGCTACATAGTTTTCTTGAGTAAATTCAAGCAATCTTTCTTATAAAATATAACATTTTCAACTTAAGCTATCAGAAGTCGTCAAGATGTAAATAAGAATTAAAGAAGACATGTTTCTTTTTCTAGGGTTTTTTTTGTAAATGATGATTTGTGTTTGGAAAGTGGATCTCAGGACTACGAATTGGACTCAAATGGAGCCCTGCAGTACCTACAGGGGTTTAGTAAAGTTTCACAAGTGAACACGTTTTTCCGTGGGTTTTCAGGTTTCAGGAGGTTCTCAATTCGATTGTATAGATTTTAATGATTATTTTTTTGTTTGGTAAGTCTAACTTTTGAGGTGGTCCCATATAAACAATAAAAATTATACAGCGCTTATTGAAAATATTACAAAAACAAAAAATATATATACATACAGATAAATCTTTGAAAAACATTAGCGAAACCTAAAGTTATAATTTTTTGTGGATAAAGAACACGGCTGTGTGCAGGATTCGATCCTGCGCCTCCCGGATAAATACTCCAGGCGCTCTGACCGCTAAGCCATCTCGACCTCTGCGACGTCATTGCTATCTATTCACTCCCTTTACAAGAAACTGAACCAACACGACTAACGAATATATGCACAGATGAAGTTTTAGTTCAGCAAAAGTTTTGATTCTAGTTTAAATTTGGAAGTATAGTCTTGAAGTCGAGATCTGTTTTTTTTTTTCTTAATATAACTTTATGGTAAATGGATACAATGTCGTGGTAGGGCTGGTTGTGCTAAATAAATTCAATATAAAAGGAGTGAAATGCAGTCAAGTCCAACATTTTATATTCGCATTATTTGTTACTATAGAGAAACATATTTTTTTAAATAGCATGATTATAACTACTTAATATAAATGCGAAAGTAACTCTGTCTGTCTGTTTGTTTGTCATCTTTGTCGTTATTTTTTATTTAGGTTTTCTCGCACTCTAATCTAGGAGGTTGTCGACTGCGCTTTCCTGTGGTTGCCTTAAGAAAATTAAGGCCCCCAGCCTAGGCATAAAGATTGGACGCTAAAGAGCTACCTTTTATCGCGCAGACGAAGTCACGGACACCAGCTAGTAAATATAGAGCAATTTCTGAACCTGTACCCCTCTGATGAATAACTAATTCGGGAGTGCAGGTTCAACTCCTGCTCACGGCCGTATTTTATTTTTTTGCACAATAAGTTATACCTTAGGATTTCAATAAACATGCGGTCATGTGTTTTAAGAATACCTTAATATTTTATACATATTCCAATAATCAGATAGGTATCAATATTGTACTCTGAACTATTTATTTTAATCATTTTCTTCCGAAGCCCCACGCATTTTGGATAGAACTAAGGCATATCTATTATCAAACGATTTTTGGAAAAAATATATAGGTATATTAAAAATTAAAAGTACCTAAAATAATTAATATAAATCCTCATTTCTAGTGTATACGATTATACGAGGCGCCAGAGGACATTAACTTAGCAATTTACATAAATAACAGCAACCGTAATATTGAAATAATTAGGTACTTAAGGCTTTGCCGAAAATCGTGTTCGTACCAAAGCTCACATTTCCCGGGATATTACCGGATGTAATCTCGGGGGCGAATAATTGCGGATTGCAACTGAACAACGGTGCTCATTAGTGCAATGTTCAATTAGGGAGCGTCGATGGACGGGGAGAACCGACCCGTTACAACCGCTTTAAATCCCGTGGATGTTTCAAATGGTACAATAACAATGTTATTTCGTACTGTTTTGTACTGTTGTGATGGCTGTATTGATTAATTCGCTTTAAGCATTCGTTAATTATGTTGAACGTGTCGCAATGGTTTGGATTTTGTTGTTTGATTCGCGCAAATAATGTTGCATGTTGTAGTGTGTATTCTTTTAGTAATGTGTTTTGTTGGTGTATTAAGTTTTTTGACTATTTTAATTTGTATTATGTTTATGTGTTGTTAGTATTTATAAGAGAATCAGTAGAGTTAATATAATTAATTTAACTGCATTTGATCAGTAAATTACGTATGTTTAAACATAATTGCCGCAAAAACCTCGTGCTTCTAATTAAAAATCCTTCAGTAATGAACTTCATGGAATATACTAGCATTATAACTTTTAATTAATTGGTAAAGCATGGAAGTACAATAAAGTCGACAGCAATTACAATGGGACATACATACTCCTGTGCATATTTGTTTCTGGACATGCACACTTGGGGGAGGATCTCTGTGGTGTTTGTTAAAAGGTACCTATCTGATATTTCACTGTTCACCAAAGCTATTACCTACCCACCGTGATTGCCAGAAAATGATCTAAGTAGATACTTACTGGTATCGTGAGTCGCGAAAATGGAACTAATATCGTATCATCACACCTGTATCTCCAAAGAGTGATGCAGAGGTGTATTTTAACCATCGCAGTACCCACATTTAATTGACGAAGTTAACCATGTAATAGGAGGTGACTGGTGAGTATTGTCATCAACCAGGCACAATTTCAAAATCTGGGTTGCTACTGAGATTTTCCTAACAGATTAACCCACAAACACTTAGTCCGACCTAGGAATCGAACCCAGGACCTCACGCTTAGCAGCTATGCTTGCGTACTAGGTTTGACAAAGTGTATTTCAAGCATAAGCTTGACTTAGGTAATTATACACGTAAATTCTGACTTCTCATAAGTGCCTTTGTATGGTTTATATGAAATAAAAACATTTGACTTTGACTATACCTGCCTGTAGTGTGATTTACTTAAATCGAATGTTGTTTTAATAAGTAGGTATATTAGATGGATTGTGTTAAAGATGATATGGCTAGAAAAGGAGTGACTGCCGATATGACAGCTGACACAGATCTATATAGAAGAAGAATACCTACATTATAGTAAAACAACTTTTAATCGGATTAATCGCGTGTATTATTGGTTTTTGTGTTTCCTGACGTTTCGAACGCTGCAAAGTGTTAAAAGTTGTTTTATGTGTAGTGATTGCGAATACATGCTGCGCCGACCCTAAATAAACTGAGATAAAGGCAGGGGATGGCGATGATGGTTAAAATCTAAGTGGGTTTATGACGAAATCACTATATTTTTCAATTTATAATAACTAGCGATAATATTCACGCCTCTATCACACAAGAACAAGTTCATACCATCCAAGTTGCTGAAATGAAAATGCTAAGGTGGATGAGCGGTGTCACCAGACGGGATAACCTTCGCAACGAATACGTGCGAGGTAGGTGTACCTGACATCACCGACAAGCTACAAGAGAGGGTAAGATGGTATGGACATGTTAGAAGGAGACCACAGGATTATGTGGGTAACATGGCACTGCAACTGTCCATCCCGGGTAAGAGATGGCGAGGGAGCCCTAAAACAAGGCTAGATGTAGTGCATAAGGACATGGTGGCATGCGACGTTTCCGGCACAGATCTCAAGGTTAGAGCGAAGTGGAGGAGCAGAATAAAGAAGGCTGACCCCACCA
Organism: Xylocampa areola; assembly: GCA_935421205.1. NCBI lineage: Eukaryota > Metazoa > Arthropoda > Insecta > Lepidoptera > Noctuidae > Xylocampa > Xylocampa areola. The sequence continues at coordinate 10,304,123 of OW285201.1, read as the reverse complement.
CCGTATGGCAGTAACAGAGAGATAGAATGTTCACGCCTCCACGTATAAAAAATTACAGACAAGTTTGTAAACAAAATCCTACGAAGCGAGGGAGAAAGAGAGCCAGAGAGTAGATACTATCTAATCTATCTTTACGAAGTGTAATTAAACTGTGGAGGTAGGTACTTTTTTAGTGTGCATTGTTTTTTTTTAATTGGGTAGTACTTTTGAAGTACAACCTGAAGCCGAAAACACATTTTTTTTTAAACTTTGTCTATCTCTCTGTCCGAACAATTATAATTTGAATGGCTATTAAACAGTTGAAGGAGGCCTTTTAAAGTAATATGTACCATCAATCTATATATTTTCAACGTTATCAACGGCTACAAGACCAAAAACGAACCAATATTATTTTGTGTTTGCTGGACTCGAAAAAAATATGCTGCCTGTTAATAACGATTTATGGACCGAGACCATGATTGACAGGTATAGAGTTCGAAATCAGCAAACACTAACTTTTTGTACTAATTTTTAATTCTTATTATGACGTCGTGTTATACGTCATAATTATTATTCTCGCCATCTATGCGGACGGATTTGCGGACACAGCTTAGTACCTATCTAATATTATAAATGTATCTATGAGTGTGGATGTTTGTGAGTAGGTATTATGGTTGTTTATTCATTTTATTTTTTTATATATAATTTATTGTACACCAAATGGACAATAGTTGATTTTTAAATTATAAGTACAAGGAGTGGCCTTAATCACTCAAAAACTACTGAACGAATTTGAATGAAATTTTGTTTAATTATAGTTACTTTAATCTTCTTGGCATAGAAAATGGGATTCGGTAGGTGAAACTGCGGAGCCCAGCTATCGCTTAGAACCCATTTATCACTAACGAGCACTAAAGCCTAATATTTTAATCCACTTAGGACCACAATGTGATCTGAGTACCTATTTAAATGGATTATAATATTAAATACTTTACCGACCAACTGTAGAACTTTAGGTAATACATACTTTCTTTATAGTTTTGGGGACCGAGAGCAAAGTAACTTTAGGTCTGTATGCACCATGCGCACTTTTTATACGGGGTGTTCAATACATATAGTACCTATACAATAAACAGGAAGTAGGTACTTTTATTCACATTCATGAAGGCCGTTCAATTCCAGACTAAAAGAATAAACATTTTGACCTGTGATCGCGTGAAAGAAGGTGTCAATTCTTTTTGAATAAATAAAATTAATTCTGTTCGTTAAATAAGTATTTTTAAGCGTAGTTTCTACTTTCACTCGTGGTTAATTAAATGATACCCGCGGACAAGTATACATAATAATAACTTAGTAGGTTTGAGTCTAAAATATAACGCGTGTTACAAGAAAAAATAATTAACAAAGAGCAAAACAAACAATACTTACAGCCATCGTATCGCCTTCGTTGACTTTGGCAAAAACACAAAGAACAAAATGAATGGAATATATGAACGCATCACAAGATTAAATCGATCACTGCATTACAACATATCAGAATAATTTTTTTTTTTTTCAAATAGTAGTAAAGGAACTTTTTGGCGGGAATAAGTCGAATGTCGCGTGAGAGCCCGAAGGGTAGCAAGCGTTGCGAGATGAGCGCTCTCTAGCTGCGACTGCGACAGAATGCACGACTGCGACCACCTCTGCCACTCTCGGCCAGTGGTCAGGCAGACAAAACGCGCCGCCGCCGCAACTGGCAAGAGTTGCCACAGATTAAAGCGCGATATTGAGAGGGAGCACATTTATGAATTGGGGATTTAATAGATTTAACACACCTTAAAGTCGCACTGAATGAAACGCAAAGGTCAAGAATGAAGACAAGTTTGTATACATTAGATGGAATAAAGTAACTATTTGTGTAAAAAAATGTTTGCGGTTGCAGTGAATACCTACATGTGAGTTAAAACTTCCTCTGCTAAAGGTTGTCTGAATTGACAAAGTTACGATAATCATCATAAGTATTTCCATCTCTTAAATCTAAATTTATTTTGGGTCGGCTTTGCACTTTTCCGTCAATATATCACTGTCAGCCAGGCGTCATTTTAGTAGTCACTGCCTTTCAATCCATCCACCGCTTTTTCGTTCTTCCTCTATTTTTGTAGACATTCAAATATAGATAATAAATCTAGTGTAAATATTTCTAAGCATATACAAGCAGTATTTCATGAGACTTGGTCGCCATAGGCATAAATATGAAACTGATCCATATTCCCCGGACAGTGGCGCGCAGCGAATCGGGCGGGCGGGCGGACACGCGCTCCCCACGCAAGCGGTACAACCCACTTATCAATTCAGTCGAGTGGGCATTCATTCATTGTGAAGCATTGTGCCTATTATGCGCGGATTCGGTGCTCATTTACCCGTTCACATGCCACTAGAGTAGTCGTCAAGTAACTATCTCTTGATCTTGAAGCCCTTATATCTTATTTATTAAATATATAAATATAGAAATGACTTCTGCTTAAAATAACTAGTTTCGCTAGCGTCCTTTTTGAAATGGGCCTATGAGCGAAACCCTAATAAAACATACCTACTTTAACTCTTGGTACATTAACCAGGAAATAGCTGAACCCTGGCTTAGAATAGTCCACCTTATCCGGCTTAGGATGACGTAAAAGGCAATTACGAAATGTGTGGATATTTATGCATTTTCGTACGAATCTGTTTCAACGGATATCAATCAAATTTTTTCAATATTATAAGTAATACCTATGCTTAAGGACCATACGTATAAAATCAATCCTAATAATTTTATGATGGAATATCACGGTCAGCCATTGTGTGTATGATTTTAAGAAATATATTTATTAATTGATGATATGTTTAATAAAGAAAGTTAATTGAATTCAAATATCAATCGCCTATCGATCGAATGTCAATAATTAATTATTTATCGATCGAATAACGTAGGTAGCTATTGATTCACAAGTTCGGGCTGGCGCACATTTGATGAAGCCTAGCGCAAATCATGCACGCGAAGTTTTCTAAATGCATCACACACTTACGAATCAAAGCGCGGCCGACTGAAAGCTGTAGTTCGCGAAGTAGTGCTTCTGCTCGCAGTCGCTTTCTTGCGCCTTTATCCGCTTCTATACTGTCAGGGACAAGTTAGTCGTCGCGTTCTTTTTTATTATTATTATTTATTTGAATACTAGCAGTCTATAATATTTAAGCAGTAAAAATATTTTTTAACAAAAAAAGATCCGACTCCAAAAATCTTTCTGTTAAGTAAAAATGCACTAGAAAGTAAAAAAATAATTGCATTATTTACTTACTACAATTTATATAAAAATATTTTTAAAATTTTAGAGCTTTCTGAATATAATCAATTTATTAGGACAATAATATACAATTATTATTATTTTTGGAGTGGGTGCCAGCCAAACTTTAAAAATATTTAGGAAGTTTCCTAAAATTTGCAAAGAATATTTAAAGGTACATTAACCATCATTAGGTATTATTACGATAATGTATTATACCTAATTGACCCTATTTACAAATGAACACAACAACTGCCTAAAGCGAACGTAATACGCTTCATGAAATTACTTACACGTTTATTATCCTTTACTGGCACCGACTCCAAAAATAATAATAATTGATAAATCCAAATAAATTGATTTTATTCAGAAAGCTCTAAAATTTAAAAAATATATTTATATAAATTGTAGTAAGTAAATAATGCAATTTACTTAACAGAAAGATTTTTGGAGTAGGTTCTTTTTTTTGTTAAAAATTATTTTATTTCTTACTTTTTAGTGAATCTTGCGTTCCATAACTGATTTATCGGAAGGGAATATGGGTAGACCTACTCAACGTGCTGTCCATATGGGTAGGGGCCATTTAATTGAGACGAGCAAAGAAGGGGAGAAACGCCTATATCAAAGTAGGAAATCTAGATCTGAAGAAAAATTAAATTAAAATATGACTAGCGTATGTTACTCACGGGACAGTGTAAGGATTCTAACGATACCCCATATATCGAAATCAGTTCAGGTATTTAGAAGTTATGGTGGAATAGGTAAAGAAACTCACAAACATACTTACATACATACATACTTAGATACACTCAGTTTTTTGGGCACTCGTGTAAAATAAAAAGAAAACTTGAAATTGCGGTCTTACACTAAAAAGTATTAAATAGCAAAAAAAATATGACGGATTTCCGGTGCTTATCTTCCGGTTTCATCATCATCATCATCAGATGATGATGCTGGAAAATAGGCAGTTCATTAGAACTATTCTAGAGACCGTAAACACCACCGGAAAGTCACAAGAAAGCAAAATACACCATTTCTTTTACTTGGACGACGTATTATTTTTCAGTTATTTTGATTTAAATACCAAACTACCAAACCAATTTTCATAAAATTTAAATGGGACTCATCTGAAAATAATTTTCCAAATCGGTTCATAAATGACGGAGTTCAGAGTTAAAAAAACATAAAAAAAAAACAACCGAATTGATAACCTCCTCCTTTTTGGAAGTCGGTTAAAAACGCGCTTCGATATGACCATAATATAATACCAGGAAGAAATTTTAGAAAGGGTAGGACTTTAAATAAATTAAAAGTTGTTATTTTTTAATCATATATTTATATCAGCTATTTTACATACAAATAAAATAAAATTGAAATAATAATCTAACACACTATGCACTATTTCCATATTATGATACATTGGGCACCCAAAGTAAGTCTTAGGTATATTCGCTAAAGGAAATAACATCAATTGACAATCCATATATATTTATTGTTATTGTAGGTAAATTTACCATTTACTCCTAAAACTATTCAACCAAAGTATTAATAATAAGGCTATGGTGTACGAATTAAATTCAAAATAGTAAAATGTCACCAAATATATTACAAACTTAACCACTAGGGGACCAAACATGTGGACTTAGAAGTATTTAGTCACACATCAACTAGTATTTAATATAACCTTATACTGTGATTGCTGCTATCGATAGAATAACGAAGACAATTCATTGAAACCTGACAGCAATTTAAACATACTAATTACTCTTCTTTTGCTTCTAAATCCATTTAGTCCCCACGCAGATACTGTCACAAAAACTGTTAGCAAAACATAGTTCACTGATTTTTCTTCCTCGCGTATTGCTTGATGATAGCTACGCTGTAGGTGCGGGGGGGTCAGGCGAGATGGGACAAGTCGTCCAACTCTGGCGGTGGGGGAGCTGCGCCGCCTCGGGCAAACACCGGCTTTGCCACCACCGACACGGGAGCCTAAACGTAAAAACATACAATCAGGGACACAAAAACAAATAATATCAAGTAGTGCTTCACATCTAAGAAACATTTACTTTGTGGTGCTTAGATTACGAGCCAGTGAACATAGGTAAGGCAGCACATCCATAGAACAGACTTCAATGCGAAGCGACAGTGACAGCGCAAGGTTTGAGGGTTAAAATTGAGTAGTTGGAATATAACGTTAATATTAGAATTGAGTAAGGACAATAAGATAGTGACACCACTTTTTCCACAACTTCTACAAAATTTATTTAGGAGTACTTAGATATTTCACTTGAGACCTTACATCGACCCATTTATTTCGTTCTAATAAAACCTTTTGGCGCCAATATTCGTTGAGTATAGTGTTATTAATACGACTACCGTTACTGTTGATGCTTATAATAATAATTTAAAAGTAAGTTTTGTCGTTTAAAGTAGAAAATCTTCTAAATAAGTACATATACGTTAAACTATTTTGAAACAGTCCACTTGGTCGCCCGTATTCCTTAGAAATTTCTAACGTTAAGTTGTTTAGTCGGCTACATTATCCGTAATAGAATACAGAATGTTTTGCATGCCCCTAAATACATCGAAGAAGCGTTCCAACTGTTCACCAAGCAATGGAATATTTCTTAAAACTCAGTAATAGTTAGGTTTTAAGGTTGACACAGACTGTATCTATTAGACGGCCGGCATTAACAATGTAGCATATTTCTTTGCCTGCATTTATATAAAAAAAGACTATGAGATATTATTGTGTTTTTAAATCAACCGTATTCCGATCCGGTCCAAGGCAGAAGTGACGTGCTGAGTCAGCATTGACTGAACTGTGTCGACTTTGTCATATATGCACAGTTCACACGAAGGGGGAAGTTATATCAATATCGATTAACAACGTGTTATTCATAATTTATTGTTAATGTATTTAAATATATTTCTGCATGTATTGAGCTTTGAGGAATATTATATTGTCTGTGCCTAAGTTGAAACACGATGCCTTAAACGTAATACAGACATTACCAGTTGTCTCCAGGACTAGGATGATGATGGCAAAAAAAAAAAAACATTTTTTGTTATAACTAAATAAAAATCAACTCAAGGATATATTGAACACAACTTACTTAATGGTGTTATCACAGTTTTATTTAAAAGGCAAATGCGATAAGGTTCTTTTAATAGAAAAAATACTAATTTTGCCCCGAACCAGTACGTTTCGGGTCACCTCGAATGTAGCATCATAGGAACAAATAACACAAATGCCGCCTTACTTCTCTTTTGAAGAACAAAACAAATAAAACTGGAATGAATAGGCATGATGACAGTATTAAAGAACCAAAGAATAAATGATTTTAGAGAAAAATTTATGACTGAGCTAGTTTTAATATAAACATTAAGATTTAATAAGATTTTCAATAAAATTAAAGTATAAAATACTGGAATCGGCCATGTTAACTGAAACACTAATCACAGCGAATGGCGTAACGCCTAAGTAAATATCAGTCACCATCGTACGTGTTGCGTGAACTTTTGTTGTAATTACGCTTTGAATTGATTCCTACTTTATTAGTAAAATTAGGTTTTGTGACTAAAATTAAAAAAAAAAAAAAACAAAAAACAAAGAAGGTTTTATTATGGCAAATATCTCTATAAACCTAAATTAAATCTTAAAGTTTTTATTATAGAAGACAGAATTTGTTTATAGGCTACTAAATTTTTTTGGTATGAAAGGTTGTTGTTGTTGTATTGTCCTTTGCATCTCCAGTAGCGGCTAATGAACGGTACATAGATAGGGGGTTGAGAATTGTCCTTAAAAATTTTCGATTCGAACACTTATAATTTACTCGAGTAGATAGTTAATTTAGCAGCCCAATTATATCTGTTAACAAAAAATACTAATCTACTCTGCTAGTTTTCTTAATGCAAATAGCATTTAATAACTAAACACGTTATTTGGTAAGTACGCGTGGCGCTACCTTCAAACTATTTTTAAGAAACCTAAGTAACCAAAAATTACCTAATTTAGGTTTGTAATAATTCTAAGCCGCTAATGGCCAAAACTGAAATATCGTGCTATCACTGTCGCGTTTCGTTAAAGTTTACAGTGACAGAGACATCACGACATTTGAGACCTTCTTAAAATTGAGCAGTATTAAAGTATATGCACATAAGGCCTGTATTAATTAAAATCTATATCATTTGAGGCCTTCATTTTATGTGTCGTTAAAATATCACATTAAATGCCGATTTAAAAAAGATAATTATTTGATTGAGTACGATCACAGTAAATCTGTAACTAGATACTGCATGTACGTCTTATCAAAATAGCAATAAAACATCTCCATTCACTCGGCTAACTACTTTTGACAGATTATATAGTTTATTGTGCTGTGTACCAGCATTTTTCTTTTATCTGATATTTTTATAAATTTCTTAATTTTTCTTTCCATCCAGTGGTTATCTGGCAGAAATTGCTTTAAGTTTTAAGAGCGCCATTTGTACCATTCTTGTTTATGTTTATTTTCAGTGTACATTAAAGTATAATCTATCTTTCTATGGAAACCAGGGGCGGATTTGATACGTTGGCTACCCTAGGCCTACGAAAGATTGCCGCCCCCTTATGTGCTGTAAAGCATGAAAAATTAAATAAAGTATAGAAATTAAATAAAAAAGAAACCGTTAGTCAGTAAATGATTTAATTAACTCAATCAGTATTTCAGATACCATTCTATTTGTAATTGTTCTATTTGTTTTCCTACCATTTCTATTTGTGAGAAGCAATGAATCTCCGCCCCTGATGGAAACTGTGGACAGCATACTGAACTTAGGAGCGTAAAAGTTGACATTTTGCCTTTGAGGGTATTAAAGTCACGCACAATATGTTGCTGTATCATGTTCAATGTTTATCTGTGAGTTCGACGTATGTATATATGACATTATATTTTTTTTTTCTTAAGCGCCAATTTGAAAGCTTCTTCCTTTTTATATAATATATATTAATATATAGATTTACTAGTGATTAATTAACACAGGCCTTAGTGTGGCTTTAAGCGTACAAGTACTGGTAGAATGAAGTGTAGTGTTAGTACCAACCTGGCTGACGAGTGCGGCGGACGAGGCGGGCGCGTGGTGGTGCGGCGGCTGCACGCCCACCACCACCACCTTCTGCGGGGGCGCCGCGCCGCCCGCCGGTCCGCTAGTCACCACCACCGACTACGCAAACACATGCACCTACGTCACTACTCCCAAACATATGCAACAACGACCCCGCCACCTACATCGGTGACGCAGCTAGTGTAATTCTTGCGAGGTAATCCTCACGGTTATACCTAGACTCTGACTGAGTAAAACTAAACTGGATGCATCCGAATCTATTTACCAGGATTACGGATTGTATTCTCCAGGACCAGGTCCGGATCAGCACAAGACTACATTGTTTTGTTTTGAATTTAATAACGTCGTCTGAGCAATGGAAGGGGGTAAATTTGGCACCAGGGTCATTGACCATCTAGCTACGGTACTGTCTACATACTTTAATATGTTCTAGTTCATTCTTTTTCCTGTTTTATTATAGAAGTTGACAAATTTAACGAATATCGTAGTTGCGTATAAAACACTTCATCATAATTGATAACAAAGTATAACATCACATAGTAACATCTGAACTATTTCATACTGCAGGAAGTTTTCTTATTGGTTACATGGTGTTGATCTGTACCCGTGCCATATTTATAGAGCAAATGATAAAACAATTTTATTAATCAAATAAAATTACTTTGAAACATAAGCGAGTTTATCATACTTAACCCCGAACGGCTCTAAGTTAATATATAACATAAGTTGTTGGAAGACAAATTCATATACTTATTTTTTTGTGGTTTTGCAGGGGTTGGTTATTATCGCGAGCAGCACACTGGTGAAATTGTTAATTTACCAAAATATAGTGACGTCCTTTAATATGGCACGAGTAAAGATCAACAGATTGTTTATTATGATGTTCGTCTGGATACTTTTATTTAACCCTTTGGCTCAGCCACGTACAATACAAATACGTACTTCATAACAATAAAAATCTATTGTCTCTGCTAATTAGCGAGCCAACAGATTAATAGTAATTAAAACGTTGTTATTTCAGACGTTAATATCAATAGTCCAGCCCCCCTTCACAACTGGACATGGGCTCTCATATATCAGAAATTCGTCAGAGGCTTATAAAATAAAAGTTAGGTACTTCGCTCTAGTTGAATATAAAAATGCATAACTATCATGCTTAAAAATCGCATATTAATATAAAAAATCTACATACCACTACAGTGACAGATAATTGTATAAAAAAACGCAAAACTTTAAAAAATACTCTATTCAGTTAATAACGTAATTTATAAAGAGCTCAGAATTATATGGAAAATTCCATAATTTAAAAAGAAAACTGTATTTATTCGTGCTAAGACTTCACACATGCAGTTGTTTTCATTGTCCATGCAAACGAACGTAATGTTCACGCTTCACAAACATACAAGTACTGGGATCTATGTATACGCCACTGTATTTACAGGGAATATCATTATGTGGTCCTATTATACCTGAACATTTTGACTTCGGACGATGGTGGGCTGCGAGCTGTGAACGACTATGTGTCCAGGACCGCTTGCAGGCTGCGTCTGTTTAAATAAACGGTGTTGAAACGACAAATATAAGGCACCCTACAGTAAATAATCTGCTTCTTCTTCTTCTTATCGTGTGGTACTGTTAGGGCCACTTGCACGGAAATTGTGAGTTAACTAAATAACCCCCAGTTTACTAACTCAGGGTTAGTATTAAACTTTTTTAACACCGAGTTTATCTTGCACGTACAGAATTTAACCTAGAGTCAACTAACCCGAGAATTTTAGGCCACATGTTGGCAACTTTATGTCTTGCTTACATCCAGCCAAAAACAAAAGAACGAAAGACAACGGCATAAGTATTGTTCTCTCTCTCACACCACAGTAACTTCCATATGTCTTTTTTTAATGTCAGATTTGAAGTCACATGGCGTTTTTGGTCGTACTATATTGAATGGCAACCTTTAATTAAGCGAACTTCAACTCACGTTTAATATATTACTCTAGATCAACCTGAATGCACTGTACAAGTCTCATTTATGTACAGCTCCATAATATATTCTATTAACTCTACCTGGTGACTTAATCCTCACATGTGCACACATATCACTTTGTAGCTCCAATAACGCAAGTAATTCTAGCTATTTGATAAAACTCTATCGCATCATGCCTCTGCTCTTCCACCGAGGAGTATAAATAAATTCGGGATACAATCAGGCAATGGCATCAGTCACCCTGTGGATTGTTCTGCATGCTGTTGACTCATGTACTCCAATGAAATCACCACATGTTATTAATTGACTTCCAGTGGCATAAAATCTCAATTTACATAGTATTAGTTGCATTGTTTATTTACACAGGTAATAAAGCCTCACTGTCGAAATAAAAATAAATGTCATCACATTAAAGGCCTCTAGGTATAATATTTACCTACCACTACTTAAGTGCATATTCTATTGAATTATGCTGTTAAATATTTATGACCTAAAAACAAAGGTAATCCTGTTGTGTGTAGGCTGTATTACCTTATGCTCAATTTTATTTAAAAGATTGATAACGTTTTCTTTGTCATATCGAAATCTTCTATCAAATGCTTTGTCTCTTTGCAAATCAAAATGGTCAATGCGTTCCCCAACTCTCCTATAAAAAAAAAACTGAACTTATAGAGTCGTCAATTGGTTTTCATTTCATTCAGAAAACAAAAAATCACTTATCGTGGCAATACAACGTTATTTCTCTTTCAATATTCAACATAAACAAGGTTATTCCTGACAATTTCGACATTTTAACCCAGAGTTAGAAATTTAACCCTCCAACTTCAGAGGATTTAATAGTTAATTATTTAACCCATAGTTTAGTGTTAACTCTTGGCAGTGCAAGAAAATATAGTAATTTAACCCTGCGTTAGTAGTTAACTCGGAGTTATTTAAGTTAACTCTAGAACGCGCAAGCGGCCCTTAGAGTTCAAACCACTCGTAGGCCCCTCGAGAACATCTCTCAGGTGTGCTGGTTTCCTCAAGATGTTTTCCTTCACCGTTTCAAGCAAGTGATAATTAATTTCTAATACGCACATGACTCGAAAAGTCAGCGGTGCGTGCCTTGGATTCGAACTTGTGGCACGTTAAGACCACTAGGCTATCACTACAATATACACTATCTCATAGATACTTATTTATGTACGGATTCTGTCAGTTCACAAGGGCGGATCCAGGGGCAAACCCCCGACAGTTGACATAAAACAAGTGGGGTGATTTTTGATATATAGCACATACCGAGTATTTCACTATGTATTTATTTTGCAAGTCGCAAAATAAATACATAGTGAAATACTGGGGGGACACTCCTTACATGGGGGGATCTCTTGTACCTCTCCCATAAATAAACCCTGGATACGCTCATACTCAAAAATCTGATTTTTATGAAATGCGATACAATCATCACAAGCTAAAAGAGAACATTTTACGCTACAGAAAATACCTTTTGCGACCTAAAATGTGTGTTTGGAAAGTATTTCCCAAGACAACTTAGAAGGGTGAGGGCCGGTTGAACATCTTTGACAACAGTCCGGCTTTTAACCATACGAAAGTTAAATTAACACATACATTTTAATGGTTTCTTATAATGGTACAATTGTATGAAAGGAATTCTTCGTGTGGTTCCGAAAAAGATTAGACCACCCTATCTCTGCCCATTGATGTCGTAAAAGGCTACTAAGGGATATAAATAGGGGATTCCCCAAAATAAATAATGCCTCCTAAAGTCTGCCTGTCTTTCTGGTTTGCCAGGCTATTGGACCACAGGAAGCAGGACGAGACAGTGGACTTCCACCAGCGCAACCGCTTGTCCACTTAAACTTTGCGCCAATGACCACCAATGAGCTCACTAAAGGAAATAAATAGCTGGTGGAGTCGTTGTTATCGAAACCGATAAGGAGGACTATATTATATATATATTAAAGAAATTATTTGAATACTTACATTAATCTGTGGTGGTTTCTGTTGGGAGACTATGACGAACTTCTGCGGCGGTGGTGTGGATGGTGCAGGCGACTGCGGCGCCGGCGATGCGCTTATCACCACATTACGGGTCGCCATTGTTTCTGTCAAGACAATACTGGTTTCTTACCCTAATACCCTATTTCTAATATATGGTACTTCTTTAACACTTCCGTAGTTCGAAGCAAACCCAATTGTTAAACAATCGCCGTCTACTGAATACGGTACACTGGATTGCATAGACATAGTTAGCATCCCGCCTGTATCACCTAAGAATTAGGCAGAAATATACAATTCTACACCCACATTTCATCGATGCTGTTAGTAAATCCCATACAATGAGTGGTGAGCGTACTCCGAGCTGCTACTAAGACTGAATTTCTTACAGATAAACTTAATAACACATTGTCCGACCCGGGAATCGAACCTAAGATCTGCTCAGCCGTCGTCTTTATGACCACCAGACTAATGAGGCTGTGAAGCAGACTCTATACCTAACAAATGCCGTGTGCCGAATACGGTACATTAAACAGTTAATGTATCACCACAAGACAAATTCAGACAGGAGTAACAATTGGGCATGCATGAAAAAAATAAGGTATTTATTTTATATTTTTTTTCGAATGTTTATCTTATTATGAGAAACTAATTTGGGTATTTTATTTTTTAGACCATTATTTAATTTTTTATAATATTTTTAAATATTTGCCAAATTGACGTAATATGTTCAGAAATTTTTAACACACCTAGTTTCTAAACGAACTAAAACAAACAGCTGTCAGTTTCATGTCAGTTGGTGATGTCAAATGAAGGTCACAAACGTCAAACCGACAAGTGTTGCCAGCTCTAGTATTAAAATTTTGATGTTTATTAATATAAAACGCAGGTTTTTTTAAGTTCTTGGGCATAGATCTATTTTGATATACTTGTAGAAATATACATAGTAATCTTAGTTCAAATAATAAAACACATATGTATCATGAAATGCGATTTTAGTTAAAATAGCTTCACTATAAAAATGCCAGAAAACATTTCCTTCTAGTAGTCTGGTATCACTAAAAATGACAAATGACATTCAGTCCACAGATTATATAAAATATGAACATGTGACGTCACTGCAAGTGACTTCAGGTCAAATGAAGGTTATTAGTTATTCTTGCCTTTTATTTTGTAATCTCTTACTTTTATGAGTGGAAATTAACAAAATATAGCATATAATCAAAAAATCTCCAAATGGTTTTCCCGTTAGCACGTCTTACGAAAAATCAGGCATGCCCAATTGTATGATACACAGGCAGTCGTTTTCCGTGTCTGATATAGCAATGACGTAATAAACTCACCCACAGTCTTGGCGGTGTGCGATATGTGCGACTGGTGCGGGGAGGGGGAGGGCGCGGCGGGCACTAGCGGCGGCGTGCACGTCACCACGGCCACGGCCCCGCCGCCACCGCCACCCGCCGGCGACGAACGTATCTTGCCCACCGCTTGCTGCAAGCTCGGGCCCAAATACCCGTAGTCACGCCTGGACAAGTTGTCGAGATTTAATCCACTTTGTTCACCCAGGTGATTCCGGGGTGATATAAAGACACCTAAAATGCTGTATATATCGTGGTCGATAGGTATAACCACACGTTACACGATAGGTCGTGCAGGGGCACCGACTCGATGGATGCTCGGAGGCTCTAACACGCACGAGAGGAAAATAGTGTGAATTTTACTTCACACAAAGGAGTCATCCAATGGGCATGAGCACCCAAAGGATTTGCTAAAGCCGGCGCAGTGTTGTGTACTTTATCTGTTGTTCTAAAGCATAATCAGTAGTTCCACAAATAATCATCATCATCATTTAGTCATAAGATTTTTAGTGCACATAGGCCATTGAACACCTCAACATAATTAAATTACGTTTTGATTAAGTGGCTGCGAAAGCTTAATGCAAATTAATTCATCAAGCCTCCATCTCAAAGTAAATAAATAGAAAAAAAAGTGACTAAACATAGAGCGGCAAGTATGCGACAGTGACACGCGGCAAGTATGCGACAGTGACACGCGGCTTAGTGAAGATGTATCAACGAATGTTTTGTCATCACAATGCCTAATATAGCCTCAGATACTTCTTTATAGTGAATTATGACGATAATTCCAGGAACCCCACACATTTTGGAAGTGAAACTGACTCACTTGTACTCCTCGGGCAGGTCTGGCGGCTGGCGCAGCTGTCGCACGACGGGCGCCAGCACCTTAAGCAGCTGGTGCTTGAGGTTGCCGGCCGCCAGCCGGTCCGCGCCGCCCAGCCCGCTCAAAGCGCCTTCTACACGTTCGCCTAACCACCGCACGCGCGGTAGGATGAATACCTTGCGACAAAGTAGAGCAATTATAGCGACTACTGCGGCCGGTTAAAATGCTTATTTAGTCTGCATTTTATTAACGTCAGATAATGCTATCCGAGGAATTGAATTTTTCACACGTATCATATTTATCACTCTTAAAAAAAAGTAAGATAATCTTTTAACTATAATTCAATACGAAACAATATCTAATATATAAAATTCTCGTGTCACAGTTTTCGTTGCCATACTCCTCCGAAACGGCTTGACCGATTTTGATGAAATTTTTTGTGCTTATCCGGTATCTATGAGAATCGGCCAACATCTATTTTTCATCCCCCTAAATGTTAGGGGTGACTACCCCTAAATTTCATTTTTTATTTTTTAGACAAAATTTTTAATTTCTCTTTTTTTATGATACAACATACAAAAATACATACAATCCTCAATTTTCACCCTTCTACGATCAACCCTTATTTTAGGAAATTATTTATATGGCAAAACAACGTTTGCCGGGTCAGCTAGTATTTTATAATTGACAAAAATTATATGGGAGGGAGACACGGGAAAATGCAGTGAAACATCTGACACCTCTTGTAAGTCCTAAGTGCCTTTGGCACGTCACGCCACATACACAGGACCAAAACTATATATGAAGTTTTACTTACTAAATAAAAAAAACGACTCGAACTACAAAGTAGAAAATAATTTTCTATAAATGCAAAAGCAAAATAGGGGGATCATGAAAAAAAATATATCGTAAAAAAGCGTGGCATGCTTATTAAGATATTTTATAATAACTTCAATTAAATATTTACAACAATTGACATCGAGCACCCCACGCTTTTTTACGATAAAATGTTTTTTTCATAATCACTCTATTTTGTTTTTGCATTTATAGAAAATTATTTTCTACTTTTTAGTTCGAGTAGTTACAAAAGCGTGTTTTTTAGTTTTTTAAACTATTATTTATTTTTGCTTTTTTAGTCTTATGCGATTCGAAGATTTATCTGAATAATAAGATTTTGCTCGCCATTTTGGAGCATCCACCATATTGAATTTAGTGTGACGTCATTTTATTTTTCGTATTCTTCTCAGGAAACCCTTTTATTTGATACTCATATCGCGGGGGTGCATAAAAAATTACTATTCCGCCATCTTTGGAAGTCCGCCATGTTGGATTTAGAGTGATGTCACGTAGCTCACCATGCATTGTCATCCAAACTAAACGTGTATGCAAAATTTCAGCTCAATCGGAAACCGGAAAGTGGGTCAAAATAGCGACCTAAGGAGTCCGTTACAAACATACATACAAGTGAAGCTAATATAAAGCGTGTAAAAATAGTACTTACTTTGACAACCTCAGGACCCAACTCAGCCAAACCTTGAACAGCACCATATAAAGAGGCCAGGGGCGTTTTTTCAGATTCTTTCATTGTTGTGACCATGGATGGTCCCACACCAGTCTCATTGTTTGTTTGTGACGGACACTGGAGCGCTTTGGCGAATAACCTATGCATACAAAAGCATTTGATGAGCAAGGGTGTGCTACGAAAAATCAGATCAGCACGGTAACAGTACTGCTTGTGCTTAACTACCACAACGAATCAGAACATAGCAGGTATTTTTGGGGTTTAAATGTAGAGATTGCGCCACTAGTATCTCAGTTGTCAACCCCATTAGGGAACGTGATCAATACTGATCTTATACATTTTCGGGTAACTGAAAGAATTTATATATAAACCATACAAAGTATTAGATTTATATTAAACTAATATCTAAATAAAAACAATATCACTGTAATAGAATAAACGCGTAGAGGCAATAAGGTACAATCTACACGGTTAGTACTGTGATCCGCCAACTAGACATTGCCTGTATCTTGCGGACCAATCACAAAATCAAATCAAAATGTACATAGTAATGCATTTTTACATATTGGACTTGAACTGTAGCGATAACGTAACGAAAGGGATCGAGCAACGCTATAGATATATTTTCAACATTCTCTACATATGTATGCACTGAAGTGGTGATGATCATCGGAAAAAATTGTTTCGTAATCTTCTGTTTACAGATGAACTTAGACTTCACTAGCTGCTCTGCATTGAACTGAGTGTTTGAAATGTTTAATCATTTTGAATAAATAAGAGTTTGTATTCATACACGACATACCGACCACGGAAGTAGTTCCGACATGCAAACAGAGTCGCGGGCACAGTTATTTACATATACATACTGAAGTTTGGATGTTTGCTTTTCATACAAGTCAAAAACAAAGATTCACAAAACTAAATCATAATTTTATCACAATAGAGTATAAAATAGTTTGCTGGAACCAATTGGCGATGGTTTCCAATATTTTCATTTAATACGCCTCAAGAAGGCCCGGGGATAAAAGGAATAAGCCGTAGATATATGGGCAAAAGTCTCAACCAGAATATTATTTGCCAATGCTTGGTCAGCATTCTCACCTTGTAACTCTTGTCTGAAGGTTATTGGTAGAGGTATTAAATGTTTTGCATATTTGTGCCATCAGACGGGCGGCAAAGTCCCGAAGCGCCCAGTGGTTGTCCATCTCTGGACGCAGGCACAGCTGTCGCGATACGATGCATGTCGACACGGACGGGATCAACTCATGTAACTGCGAAGATAAGATTATATTTAACATATTTTGTTTGAAACATATGACAAGTTTCTGATGTAATAAGATTTGCTTAATACGTAAGAAAATTAAAACAATTATACAGTCATTAATTTAACTGGGGTATTAGGGAAATATCCCATATCCAAGGAGCGATATGAATACTTATTCTGTAGACATTTGCAAATATACGTATAAATGTAAGAACATAAGATGAATATAATATAATTTTTTAAATGATACTTACATACTTCTCTAAATACAAAGACTGATTATCCAGCAAAGCTTTGACCATTCGCATTAAGTATATGAGCAGTGCAAGGTTGTTCTGGACCACGTTAACTTTGACGCCCTCAGATATAAATGTGCACATTCTTGGCAACATTTCATGTAGTCCAGGATCACAGGCCAGTGATTGTAACGCTTCCTGTAACAAAGGTGTTTACAGTTTATTAGAGAGTAGCTGTGCACGCGGCTTTGTTTGGTTTTAACCTAGCTAGGTGGCAGCAGTATAACTTTACAAATATTTATATTCATATGTCCTTTACTTCCTCATTGGTCTAATGGTTCCTAACGCGACTGCTAAGCATAAGGTCCCGGGTTCGATTCCTCGGTTGGGGAAAGTACAGTTAAGTTTTCCTGTTAGGAAATTCTCTGTACCAGTCCGGAGTTTGGAATTGTGCTCGGTAGATAGCAACTGGCTCACCACCTATTTTACATGGGACTAAATAACAACATTGCAGAAATTTGGGTGCACAACTGAGTACACCTCTGCCTACCCTTCGTAGAATACAGGCGTGATGCTATGTCATCTTCTGAACCTTGCCATATTTCGTAATGGAACATATAATTATTATTTTTGTTAATCAACGCATTAGCATGTACGTCGATCCAAATCGTTGCGTACGAATGATCGTGATTTCGAGGAGGTTGTAGTTTAGTCTTTCTACTTGTCATAGGCATAGTCATGTATTCACATAAAATATTGTATGTTACTATGTATGTATTAGTTATCAACTATTTAGCCGTTGTATGGCATATGAATTAATTGTGTGGTGGCGTTAATTAATATAAAAGAAATATATACGTATAAATTACAAAACCTTAAAAATCCGTTCATACAGAATCAGTAAAAAAACCGATCAAATGTTTAGTTCCGTGCCTACCCATTCTACCGTTTGTCCGTGTGTCACTACCGATATAAAAATCAAAGCCCTGAGTCAACACTATAATAAAATATTTTTTTACAAAAAAAAGTACCAACTCCAAAAATCTTTCTGTTAAGTAAAATTGCACTAAAAAGTTATAAAATAATTGCATTATTTATTTACTACAATTTATATATATATTTTTTTAATTTTAGAGGTTTTTAATAAATCAATTTATTAGGACAATAATATACAATTATTATTATTATTCTGTATATTATTGTCCTAATAAATAGATTTATTCAGAATTCTCTAAAATTATAAAAATATTTTTATTTAATTGTAGTAAGTAAATAATGCAATTATTTTATAACTTTTTAGTGCAATTTTACTTAACAGAAAGATTTTTGGAGTCGTTTCTTATTTTTGTTAAAAATTATTTTATTTCTTACTTTTTAGTGAATCTTGCGTACCATAACTGATTTATCGGAAGTGAATATGGGTAGACCTACTCAACGCGCTGTTCATATATATCATCTGTCGCAGATGGATTGTAGAATCTGCTGTTTTACAAAATCTCTAGCTGCTTTACAAAACAATACTGTTTTATAAAACAGCTGAACAACGTTCAACTGGATTGCCAATGCGATACGTTTAACAAAACTGCTACCCAGCTTTAGACGTAATGCAGAATGACATATCTACAGTGGGACAGGTTTGTTTATTAAATAGGTATATTAAATGGATAGTCACTATTCAAGTAAAAAAGCGATACTGTATTCTGATTTGACTTTCCGTGGCTGGGTCGACGGAGCCCCGCTTAGCGGGGCTCCTATTTTTGTGTCCGTAAGGTTAGAAAAAACCTAAACACGAAGAGGATCATCAGTAGGTCATTCTCTTCGAACCTAACCTGTCCGTGTCGGGATACACGAACATGAAACGATCAATTTAATTTATTTTCTTTCATAATCCCGATATATTGTCGACTATTATAGTGGTTTAGTATTTACGTCATTAAAAATTTTCATTTTTTTTTTGCTTTTGGCAAGTAAAATAAAGTTAGGTTATTATTGTTAGGACATACAGAGCCATAAGCGACAAAATTTCGAACTAAAATCAACAATCTGACAGTTAATTTCACACTGTTTTACTTAATCTCTGATCGTTGACCCGCTGCATTGATAAACTCAAAACGTTCATTCAATTCTGCGTGTTATAGTTCAGTAATCATGTAAAACCGCTAAACGTCGTTCAGCTGTTTTTCATAACAGTACTGTTTTGTAAATCAGCTAGCAGTTTTGTAAAACAGCTTATTCTACAATCCATATCAAAGTAGGAAATCTAGATCTGAGACTATTTCAAAAGAGAGTAATAAACTGCGTAAAACAAGATGAAATTAATTAAAAAAAAAACTGACTAGCGTATGTTACTCACGGGACAGTATAAGGAGTCTAACGATACCCCATATATCGAAATCAGTTCAGGTATTTAGAAGTTATGGTGGAATAGGTAAAGAAACTCACAAACATACTTACATACATACATACATACATAAATACACTCCGTTTTTTGAGCACTCGTGTAAAAAGAGATGTTTGAGAATGCGGTCTTACACTAAAAAGTATTAAATAGCAAAAAAAATATGACGGATTTCCGATGCTTATCTTCCGGTTTCATCATCATCATCATCATCTGATGATGAAGCTGGAAAATAGTTAGTTCATTAGAACTATTCTAGAGACCGTAAACACCACCGGAAAGTCACAAGAAAGCAAAATACACCATTTCGTTTACTTCGACGACGTATTATTTTTCAGTTATTTTGATTTAAATACCAAACTACTAAACCAATTTTCATAAAATTTAAATGGGGCCAATCTGAAAGTAAATCCTTTCAAATAAAAAAAATAATTTTCCAAATCGGTTCATAAATTACGGAGTTCTGAGGTAACAAACATAAAAAAAAAAATACAACCGAATTGATAACCTCCTCCTTTTTGGAAGTCGGTTAAAAAGGAATGGGTAAATTTAGATTTTCGCGAAGACTTGTAAGTACCAAAATTTACCTTAATTATAAACTTTTTATTTTTAGATTTTTTCCTTTATTTGTACCTTGCTTTTTTCCGTCTAAATTTGCCCAATCTTTTTTCGTGTTGACTCAGGATTGATTTTTATACATCTAATAGGGATTATAGACGTCAGTATCTGGTATAAATTTCAACTTGATAGGTTCACCTATTCCTGAGAAAATCGGTGGTGACACACGGACAGACAGACGGACAAGAAAGTGATCTTATACGGCAACTTTTAACCGGATTAATCGCGTGTATTATTGGTTTTTTGTTTTTCCTGACGTTTCGAACACGCGACCTGCGACCACGAACGCTGCAAAGTGTTCGAAACGTCAAGAAAAACAAAAACCCAATAATACACGCGATTAATCCGGTTAAAAGTTGTTTTATTATAATGTGTAGTGATCGCGCAAACCTAAGATATTACTATGATCTTATAAGGGTTTCTTTTTTTACCTTTTGTGGTACGGAACCCTAAAAACAGTAAATTACCAATAGAACATTCCTCTACTACAGGAGCTATTCATTAACAATGTAAACCATTTTTTCAGTAATAATGTTTTTAGGTTTGTTTTAAATCTAAAAATAATGGTAGCTTTTATAATTCCAATCGCAATCAATTAAATTGTTTTTTGCAAATAACGTAACAGCGTTAATTGTTTAGAGAAGGGTCTTGTGTTCGTGTGGTGGAAAAAAATGTAAATGTATTTCGTTTTTACAAACAAATTCAGGTTAGTTTTGATGAATATTCATATTTCAAAAATGTACATACTACCGAGTAATTTAGGCTGCCATAGAAGTAATACTTTAAACTTATTAAAATTTGGTATGCACGACGGCAAAAATCGGAATACTAACTAAAGCCTTATGTATAACTTTTGCGACAGAAACGCTGTGTATGAATCTGTTGAGTTATGCCCATAGTGACCCATATCGTAGGACCGAAATTACATAGCCATGGTATACCAACAATAAAGTCTGTATATTTCATGTATCCCTTAGCTTGATTAGGTGTGTATGTACACATAGCTGTTAACTTCCTTACAAACGTCGTCAATGTTCTTTATTCAGTCACAGAACTTGTCTAAGGTTAGACCCAGAAATATGGCCCAAGAAGGTTAATTATTATTTATCTTTAATAAATTAACCTTCAAGATAAATCTTTGAAAAGCATTAACGCATGCTTAGCGAACTCTAAAGTTACAATATTAAATAGAAAAAGAATACGGTCGCGAACAGGATTCGAATCTGCGCCTCCCGAATAAATACTCCAGGCGCTCTGACCACTAAGCCATCTCGATCTCTGCTCACTACCGCGAATTCTTCTTCCACATTTTAACACGCCTTTTGGTGACGTTGCTATCTATTCAATTAAACCTATTTAATTGCCGCGACCCGCGTGTGACTGGTGTTGTTTTGTTTTGTAATATGTCTTAGTCAAATTATTGGTCGCGGTGGGCCACTCAATTGGCCGGCGCGGTCACCTGATCATACCCCTTTAGATATTTTTCTCTAGGGCACCGTCCAACAGGATTGTATTAGTTTTTAGAAAAACATGTGACACTGAAGCCTAAATGCTTTTACGAATAGTCACTGCATTCGATGAAATTAAGGCCGATACATCTGTTCTAAGAAGCGTACGTGAAAACAATATTAAACGGTGTGAAAAGTGCATAGAGATGCATATTGCGCAACATCTCCGAGACCGCCAAGTAGACATTTTAATAAATAGGTTTTTTAAGTTTGCATAATCCTAAAAATAAAAATAGAAGATTATTGCTAAATTGATGAACAGCAAACAGCTGAGTGAAAACACGTGATGAGCTCAGAGTTCACGACCTTAGTGTACGCACATGTGTGGGTGCAAACAGTGTGCTGCAGCGGCGCATTTGATATAACTTTCTTTCTCTGTCTGGCCTCACGTCAAAGCTCCATGAAGAATTACAGAGGTAAAGTTACAATATTAAACGGAAAAAGAATACGGTCGCAAACAGGATTCGAACCTGCGTCTCCCGGATAAATACTCCAGGCGCTCTGACTACTAAGGTACTGAATTGATTGCAATGACGTCACCATAAGACGTGTTAAAATATGGAAGAAGAATTCGCGGTGGCAAGCAGAGGTCGAGATGGCTTAGAGGCTTGAGCGCCTGGAGTATTCATCCGGGAGGAGCAGGTTCGAATCCTATTCGCGACCGTATTCTTTTTCCATTTAATATTGTAATTTCAGAGTTCGCTAAGCATGCGTTAATGCTTTTCAAAGATTTATCTTGAATTACAGAGGTAATAAATCACTATTATTTTACAATTAATTATTATTTAATATATAATTAGATTTTTTTTATATAAGTGTTTTCCCAAGTACTTTACTTTATAACATATGAATATCGATTCTGATAACGTACCTAACAGGAACAACAGGGTTTTAGTTACATATTGTATATCACCTGCGAATAATATTGTTTTATGTGAAATAATGTCCGTTAACCCGTGAAAGTACAAAATTGTACTTGATAACAACATAATTCGTTTTCAATGAACTTAGATTATTATGCATTGCGTTTTCTAGAAATTTCGAGACTATTGCGGTTAACGTTAAAGGTCTGTAGTTGCTCATTTCAAGTATATCTCCTTTTTTGAACAGCGGCTTAATTATCTATCTTACATTAGAATATCCCACCAGATACTGTTTTTGGACAAACAACAAACAGAAAAGTAAAACACATAAATACCGCTCGACGTCCTTCATCGCTGCCGACACAGGCCTCGGTGATTTCCTTGTAGTACAACTGTTGCTCCACACTCAATTCATGGGTGGCTAGTTGCTTCACATGCACAGACTCCGATGCTTTCAATCGAGCAGCTTTACCACACATAGGTTTACCTGTATGAAATATGACATTTTATTAACCATTATTTTAGTATTTATAATTAATGTTGCACTTATAATTGTGAAATCTGTAAATTTTCATGTATTCTTTTATGAATGTAATTTTGAGCTTATTTATTTTTGCAGTTACTAATATTTGTATGTCATAAGTCAAAACACCGCACTATTATATGTATGACCTATTTATTGTAGGTATACCTATGTTCACTAATAAATTTCTGGTTCTGATTCTAGTATATTAGGTTATTAGTCAGTTGGCTCTATAGTAGGCATTAGAGATGGAAATGATTGGTATTTAGAAATCATGATCATATGATCATATGATTTTTTTAATCACAGTGAAATCACCTGCTATTTTTCACACCTGCTATTTTTCCCTATGAATGATTTTCTGCTATTTATCATTGAAAATAACGAAATGAAATGACATAGTAATTGAATAATGAATATGATGTAACAGGACACGTTTGTTGTTACATTAAACTGGTGTAAAATCAACTTGTGTATTATTAGTCAATGAAATTCCCTTCATACTTTAACAGGCTTAGGACTATTGGTGACAAATCATTATCGCTGTGATTTCAAATGACAATAGCAGTGATGACATATGAAAACTAAATCATATGATTTTTCACTGCTACCAATGATTTGTTCCATCTCTAGTAGGCATCAACCAATAGTTGACAAACGTATCCTGTTTAAAAAATATATAAAAAGTACGGTTCTATATTTTTGAAGTTCAATTTGCTGTTTACATATATTATGTATGCAAACATATATAGTCCAGTCAACAATGCTGCTACTTACTGAAGATATGATTATTCAGTTATTACTTTTTATAGATACTAGTATTCTAGACGTAACATTCTTCTTATAGTAGAATGTCAATGATTAAAATTATTAACATTTTATCTATTAAATACAAGAGTGTATAAAATATCACGTTACTATCAAGCAAATAAATTAAAGGAAGAATAATATAAAATTAATGTATGATCCTAACATACAGCCATCAATATGCTGATTCTAACATATAATATGAATTTCCAATAGCTGGGATATGCAAGAAACCACACACTTTAGGTTTCTGTCTTCTTTCCCTGCACATGCCAACTGATGGTCACCCTCCATTTAAGAATAACTTACATTATTTGTATGCATCATGTATAGACATGTGAAATAGAATTCAAAATGTCAAAATATATATGTATGCTATATGCTATCTAGTCAATGACAACTGAAAACAATCGTTACAAAAAAAATATGACTTACCTGCAGCATCCTTATTTGTAGGTTTGCTCAATTTACTAATTGGATCAACTGATTCCAATTTCTGTGCTTCTTTTGACAATGGTGGTGGATTCTCTGGTACTGTGGGTTGAACACCATCTACACTTAACCAATGGGCACGAACAGACACATCAAGAGGGATTTTAGGTGGAGGTGCTGACAGAATATCAGATAGATCTACTTCTTTCTCTTCAACAAAATGTAGCTCTCTGCCTCCACCAGAAGCAAATCTGAATGGCAATGAATCTGGTTGGATAAAGCCATACTGACACTGAAAAAGAAAACACTTTTGAATTCAATAAAAGAAGGATAATAATAAAAGGTGTATTTGAACTTAAACTATAATGGTAATATCTTAGGTTTGCAAGATCACTACACACACTTTGCAGCGTTCGTGGTCGCAGTCCTCCTGCGACCACGAACGTTGCAAAGTGTTCGAAACGTCAAGAAAAACAAAAAACCAATAATACACGCGATTAATCCGGTTAAAAGTTGATTTATTATAATGTAAACTATAATGGTTGTCAAATTAAGATCTACGACAGCGGTTACGGGTAATCAGAGGCCTGATAGTCTGACAACCAGTCATATCGCCTCGAGATATCGCCGAGTGTCAGTAAAACGTTTTCGCCACTAAGAATAAGCTATATAGTATTAAATCTATTGAACAACATACGGCGTTCATGCCATTTAATTAGTACATATTCTTTAATTATCTAAGAAACTATTTAATAAAATGTACATATGAAAATAAATTGAAAGTAAGCCCAATCGGTTTGCCATAATGAGATTCACAAGATCGCAAAGCTCAACTCAGCATATTTACTCTCTAAATATATTTTTTTGCCAAATCCTTCATCTCCCTCCACACACTTGGGCGTCTGACAGTAGTCTTAGCGACTTGTTACCACTTGGTAGAAATTTTTGTACTCCGATTTTGTGCGTGATGTCCTATGGCGTATATAGTTGAATATCTTTGGTCTTCATTAAATAGCATCCATGGTTTTAATTAAACCAACATTGTTTACATAATGAACTAGCTGTGCCCCGCGGTTTCACCCGCATTAATTTGAGGAAAAACCTACTAAAACATATTCCACCAGCACCCTCCCCCCTCATGATCGCGCCTAGCATATCCTAAATGCGCCTACCTCGTTGGTCTAGTGGTCCCAAACGCGACTGCTGAGCATTCGGTCTCGGGTTTGATTCCCGGGTCGGGCAGTGTTATTGAGTTTTTCTGTTAGAACATTCTCAGTAGCAGCCCGGAATTTGGAATTGTGCCTGGTAGATGGCAATAGGCTCACCACCTATTACTACATGGGACTTAATAACAGCATTGGTGAAATGTGGGTGTACGACTGTGTACACCTCTGCCTTTCCCTTCGGGGAATACAGGCGTGATGCTATGTTATGTTATAAATGCGCGTGTGGTACGTGATCATTATTTTCTTGCAGAGTTATGTTAAAACTATGATATTACATTACGGGAAACAATTCTGTCGTACATGATTTTTGCGTAACTTTAATCGTTTACGCAGCGCACGCAACGGAAGCCCTCAAAAGGATTTCTTTTCCCGTTTTTGCAACATTTTTCATTGATGCTCCGCTCCTATTGGTCGTAGCGTGATGTTATAAAGCCTATGTCATATGGGATAGTGTAGCTTCGTAACGGTGAAAGAATTTTTCATGTCGGTCCAGTAGTTTCGGAGCCTATTCAATGCAAACAAAAAATTTTTTTTTTGTATGGCATCTCGCATTTCATCCTAGGAGGTTGTCGACTGCTTAACTGGACTTTAAGCGACAACACGCTAAGGGCACCCCCTGTGGGGGACGACCCTCGGCTTAGGGCGTCGCTGGTGGGAGGGCAACAAGGGACTGGCTGGATCGGATTCGAGTCATTATTATTAGTGGACGAATTTAAAGCTACAGGCTCAGCGGCGCGGGCTGGCAAGAGCAAGGGTCGGGGTGGACAATTACGGAGACGTCGCGACGGGCCTCGACTGCGAGGCCGAAATGACGTTTCTTTCTTTCTTTCTAAGAGGGTTGGGGTGCTTTTCAGCAGAGTCGAAATAACGCTTTGATGTGCGTTTTATGAACTGTTGGATGGTGGGAATTTTGAGGTCGAGGTGGAGGTTTTCGTTTCGAATATAGAACGAGGCTCCTGGCCTTTCGTAAGACACGGTTTTGGAGGGTCTGCATCCTATGGAGGCGGTAAGATTTTGCGTGTGAAAACACGACGCAGGCGTAAGTCATGATGGAGCATATGCACGTGGTGTAGATGCGCAATTTGCACTTAAGGGACAATTTGCTGCGTGCGTTCAGAATGAAATGGAGCCTACCTAGAGCGAAGGCGGCGCGCGAGCGCACCGTCCTTATGTGCTCACCGAAGGTAAGGTGCTTGTCTAAGATGACGCCTAGATATTTGGCTTGCTCCTACCAAGGGATCGGCTTGCCGAACATGGTGATCGGTCTGGAAACAAACAATCAAATCTTTCCTCTTTATATATCATCATCATTCCCCTCCCCTTATCCCAATTTATTTGGGGTTTGCGCAGCATACCTATATCTGGCATGCTGCTAAAGTTTTGGCTATGTTTTATGACCGGCCGCCTGCCTGACGTCAACCCTCTTTGGGAATGCTGTTGTTGGTGGTTGTTCGTCTTTATAAATATATAAAAAAACCGTTAAACCGGAGGAACATTAAATTAGCTTTTTAAGACCAATGATACTAAAACAAATAATAAGTGTCATAAAGTCTACGAGAAGCATACAAAACACAGGGCAGCTTGTGGCGAGCTGTTGGTTCCTGAGTACCCCAGAGAGTCGGTCAGGGCTTCGTCTCCAGTTTGCTTTCATTGGGTAGCTGGAGTGGAACCCAAGAGTGCACGTAGGGCTCTCAACTCTGTCTTTCCTTATTTTGCGTGCCAGAGCGGGGTCGCCAGAGCTATAAGCTTGGGGCTGGAAGTGTCATGTAAGTAATGGCGTAACAACGGGGAAACCCGCTCCGGGTCTTTCAGACTCGTGATGGTGAAATCGGGGCCGCTCCTCTCGACACCCCTAGCCGCTCACACCCATGTTTGCCCCTTCTGCCTGTATCAAGGCGGCATTTGAGGGGCCCATGCAGTGAGGTGGCGAGTCACCGTCTGCCAATATATTTCAATGTTTAAGAGTGGAAAGGTAGACGCCGTTTTTAATTCCGGCAACCGAATTTTAAATAGTCCATGTAGCACAACATAGCAATAAACAATTTTTTATGTAATTTTACTAATCTCAATAGTTCTGCACCTATCGGGAACTCTACATGGCTGTGTTCCTATAGTACAATCATGGAGAGTCTCCGGTTGGTGTCCCAACTCAATTTAGATTAAAACTCTCACAGGGGCTTCTGTGCGTTAGACCTGTGACTCCAGGCAAGCCCTCCAAAGAACCGGGTTTAATCCCGAGAGGAAAGAGAAACAAAAATAATAATAATAATAAATAATAATAATAACACCCCTCTGGATCAGTTCGGTAGACGTTACCTCATCTCATGAGACTAACGTCAAACCGGAGGGAACATTAAATTAGCTTTTTAAGACCAATGATACTAAAACAAAACATAAGTGTCATAAAGTCTACGAGAAGCATACAAAACGCAGGGCAGCTTGTGGCGAGCTGTTGGTGAGTGGCGACACTGCGTTCCTGAGTACCCCAGAGAGTCGGTCAGGGCCTCGCCTCCAGTTTGCCTTCATTGGGTAGCTGGAGTGGAACCCAAGAGTGCCCGCAGGACTCTCAACTCTGTCTTGCCTTAATTGGCCGGCCAGAGAGGGGTCGCCAGAGCTATATGCTCGGGGGTGGAAGTGTCATGTAAGTAATGGCGTAACAACGGGGAAACCCGCTCCGGGTCTTCGAGACCCGCGATGGTGAAACCGGGGCCGCTCCTCTCGACACCCCTAGCCGCTCACACCCATGTTTGCCCCTTCTGCCTGTATCGAGGCGGCGTTTCAGGGGCCCATGCAGTGAGTTGGCGAGTCACCGTCTGCCAATACATTTCAATATTTTAAGTGTTGAAAGGCAGACGCCGTTTTTAATTCCGGCAACCGAATTTTAAATAGTCCAAGTAGCACAACACATCAATAGACCAATTTAAAAAATAATTTAATTTTACCTATCTCAATAGTTCTGCACCTATCGGGAAGTCTCCATGGCTGTATTTCTATAGCACAATCACGGAGAGTCTCCGGTTGGTGACCCAACTCAATTTAGATTAAAACTCTCACAGGGGCCTCTGTGTGTTAGACCTGTGTCTCCAGGCAAGCCCTCCAAAGGACCGGGTTTAATCCCGAGATAAAAGAGAAACAAAAATAATAATAATAATAAATAATAAATGGTCCGGACATTGCTTACTGCAAATCGGATGTATCACCCACGATCTTCGGTGATGAGACTGTACATACCGCGGAAGTGTGGGGGTCGAGGCTTTTTAAATGCAAAGACCCTCCACAACCGTGAGGTGTGCAGTCTCAGAGAATATTTTCTCCAAACCTACGTGGGTATGCACCGAGATGTAGTGGCAATGGACAAAGGACTCACCCCACTTGGTTTGGCTAAAGAGAACTGGCATAAACCTACCGTACTCGGTACCGATGACCGCAAGGAGGTATGGCAAGGTAAGGAGCTACACGGGCGATTTTTTCGGGCCCTTCATGGGCCTGATGTAGATTTCCTCGCGTCGGTATCCTGGCTACGTTTCGGTGATCTCTTTGGGGAAGCTGAAGGGTTTGTCTGTGCAATTATGGACGAAGTTATTATGACGAACAACTACCGGAGGTATATTCTAAAGGATGGAACGGTTGACATATGTCGGGCATGTCATCGCCCCGGTGAATCCCTTAGACACATCATCTCCGGTTGTTCTCGTCTTGCTAACGGGGAGTACTTGCACAGGCATAATCTAGTGGCCAGGATTATCCGCCAGCAACTTGCTTTGTACTACAACCTTGTGGAGTGTACGGTGCCATACTATAGGTATACACCCGACCCAGTTCTTGAAAATGGTCATATCACATTGTACTGGGATCAATCTATCATCACTGATAGGACTATTGTCGCCAATAAGCCTGATATAGTGGTGATAGATCGATTCGAGCGCCGCACAATGATTGTTGATATTACTATCCCTCATGACGAGAACCTCGTGAAAGCGGAGAAAGATAAACAAATCAAATATCTTGATCTGGCGCACGAGGTTGTCGACATGTGGGGCGTGGACTCTGCAATCATTGTACCGATAGTCGTTTCGGCTAACGGACTAATAGCGAAAAGTCTTGATCAACATCTTAAAAGACTTTCGCTAGGCGGCTGGATCAAGGGCCTGATACAGAAAGCAGTACTCCTCGATACGGCACGCATTGTGAGGAGGTTCCTTTCTCTGGAGCCCTAACCACCGGTGGCTTGGACCCTGTTCCCGATGCCGCACAGTGGGTCGAAACTATGATTTTAGTGACTTAGGGCTCAACTTTGCTTTTTCACTTTTTTTTTATGCGGATGGGTAGAGCTCATTAACCTCAATAATAATTGTTCTGATGTATTTTTTCCTAAACTTTATACTTTGGGTAGAAAAATGTGTTTTGTTATTTTTTTGTATGGAGCGGCTCAAATAAACTTAAATTCCTGCTAAGTAGCGTGTGATCCCGCGTTGAAACTTTATTTTTCATATACCTTGTCTGGTCTATTATCATTTGATGCTATAAACAAATGCATAAAGTTGCAACTCTGCCAAATAAATGGATCGAAAAAAATGAAAAAATACATAGAATAAAAAGCTTCATTTTTTACTTTCGTAAGTTATTTTAAGTTAAATTTGATATGGAATAGTAAGTAAAAGCACGTAATAATACACATAATTACTTAGCAACTAACAACAATACATTTAAAAGGTCCCTAATTAGCTTAAATTTACTAATACTACATATATTAGTAAATTTAAGCTAATTAGGGACCTTTATTTAAAAATGTGGATATGAAATCAATTAATTTCTATTTGTGTGTTTAATTACTGTAATTAGCTTAACCTTTTACCTTATAAAAAAACAATGTTTTTCACTTTTAGTCATTACTGTAATATTAATTAGGATAATTAGTTAATGAGGGTAGTAGAAAAATTAGTAAACATTGTTTGTCACTGGATTCTGGAAGTATAAAATGACCATAATTTATTATATACTAACTAGTGTTCGTTTATTCGTACTACTACTAACATCTCGTGATTCTGATCGTCCCTTTTTCGTTATAATGGATAATTTAGTTAACAATTTAGATTTATTTATGATTTTAAGAGAGCAGGTCAAGTCACTGTCGGATAGTCAAAAATTCTTTCAATTCCTACAACATAAAATAAACGTGACCGAAGAGAACAGTGTTGAGCTCCAAAAATTCTGTACGCGCTTTTGTTCAAATATAAGTGCAAGATGGGAACGAAGTAGTCGCACGTTAGCACAGTTTGTAAGAAAAAATGGTGATTGGTTGGAACGTGCAATAAACTGGCCCGAAGGAATGATACCTGAAGCTGTGAACACTGAACAGGAAAGGCTCGAGATTTGTAATACTGAAGATGTCGAAAATCTACCACCATCTACTACAGAAGCTTCGACATCTACATTTACACCTCGAAAACCTTTCGAGGAATTGGGCTCCAGGCAAAAACGAAGACGCGTTGATCAAATTAACCAATCGCTTTCGTTATCCCCGGATGAACTTAAAGCTACTACAATTGCTAGTTTAAGAAACACCGGAAATGAGGATGTAGGAAAAATTATGAACCATTTACTAAATCACCCCGAAGATCTAGAAAAAGTTAAAGAGTGTTTAAGTACAAGTAAACCGAAAAGTAGTACATATTCACCCGATAAGGCACTGTCTTTATTAGTTTCACTTAAATTAAGTAAGTGGCAGTATATAAGCCTAAGAGAAGCAGCAAGTGAAAATAGGTCTGATTTATACCCTTCTTATTATAAAATAAAACAAGCGAAGGCAAAATGTTATCCAGGGAAAGAAGACATAATTATAACTGAAGAAGGAGCTGCTATTAAACTGCAAGCTTTACTCAACTTGACGGTATCTAGGCTTTTAGAAGTGATTACTTTAGATTTGGATTCGCCAACTGAGTTACTGCTAATAAGCAAATGGGGTTTTGATGGAGCCTCAGGTCAAAGTAATTATAAACAAAAGACTGAAGCAGAGTTTGATGACTCAACTATCTTCATGGCCAGTCTAGTTCCTATAAGGCTTCAACAATGTGATGGAACAATTGTTTGGGAAAACGATCGACCCTCATCAACTTTCTATTGCCGTCCGATAATGTTCAAATTTACCAAAGAAACGCAGTCAACAGTGGTAACTATAAAAGCTAGCATAACCGAAGAAATAGAAAGACTTCAGCCAATCAAGTTCAATCAAGTTGAAGTTAAGCATAAATTGCACTTGACGATGATAGACGGCAAAATATCGTCATATTTGTCAGACACATCTTCAGCTGTCTGTGATATCTGCAAAGCAAAACCGTCAGAGATGAACAATTTAGAGTCACTTGCTCAAAAAGAGAACAACGAAGAAGTGTTCCAGTATGGAATGTCATCTTTACATGCCTGGATAAGAAGCATGGAGTGCTTACTTCATATCGGTAAATATAATTTTATTAGTTCATAATTTTTTTCACGTTATATAGTTACTTGTGAGATTTTTATTTAAGTGATATTTTGCATCTGGAGAGAGCGTGGATCTTTCTAAGTTTTCCGAATTTTGTAGAGATACTGCACAATTGTACGTTCACTTATATCCCTGGTATTATATGCCTTCCAGTATACATAAATTGTTAGTACATGGGAGTGATATAATTAAGCACTTTGGTGCCATACCTATAGGTAAACTGTCGGAAGAGGCAGCGGAAGCTCGTAATAAAGATTTCCGGAAATATAGAGAGAGTCATTCTAGAAAGGTAAGTAGAACGGCGACAAATGAGGATATTATACACAATCTTCTTTTGTCTTCTGATCCAAAGATCACAAGTCTAAGACCTCGAATGGTGAAACAAAATATAATGGTTCTCTCTCCAAAAGTCAAAGAGCTTCTGCTGATTTTTCCCACAGAATCCGATATAGATTTTATTGATGTAGATAATTTACAAGATAGTCATAGCGATAGTGAATAAGATTTTTTGGTAGTTTGTAAGTTTCTTGTTTTTTTTATTAGTTTATAAATGTCAAACTCATAATTGAAAGGAAATAGTAATGTTTGATGTTGTTTATAGTTAGTTTTTAGTTTGCTTGTGTTAGTTGTAGTAATGTTAGTTTACCTTTACTAATTTGTATTATTATGTACCTATCTTTACTTACTATTCAGTATTAAATCTAACTTAAAATAACATTTCATAAACATGTTAAAGTCATTAAAACAAAGAAATTGAAATTCATAGATCCCTAATTAGCTTAAAT
This sequence comes from Xylocampa areola, assembly GCA_935421205.1. Lineage (NCBI taxonomy): Eukaryota > Metazoa > Arthropoda > Insecta > Lepidoptera > Noctuidae > Xylocampa > Xylocampa areola. Next base: position 10,270,910 of record OW285201.1, on the reverse strand, counting down.
TTACTACTACTACATATATTAGTAAATTTAAGCTAATTAGGGACCTTTTAAATGTATTATGATTAGTGTGATTAGCTTTAAATTTACTAATACTACATATATTAGTAAATTTGAGCTAATTAGGGACCTTTTAAATGTATTATGATTAGTGTGATTAGCTTAAATTTACAAATTTACTAATACTACATATATTAGTAAATTTAAGCTAATTAGGGACCTTTTAAATGTATTGTTGTTAGTTGTTAAGTAACTATGTGTATTATTACGTGCTTTTACTTACTATTCCATATCAAATTTAACTTAAAAGAACTTACGAAAGTAAAAAATGTAGCTTTTTATTCGATATATTTTTTCATTTTTTTCGATCCATTTATTTGGCAGAGTTGCAACTTTATGCACACGTTAATAGCATCAAATGATAATAGACTAGACAAGGTATATGAAAAATAAAGTTTCAACGCGGGATCACACGCTACTTAGCAGGAATTTAAGGTTATTTGATCCGCTCCATACAAAAAAATAACAAAACACATTTTTCTACCCAAAGTATAAAGTTTAGGAAAAAATACATCAGAACAATTATTATTGAGGTTAATGAGCTCTACCCATCCGCATAAAAAAAAAGTGAAAAAGCAAAGTTGAGCCCTAAGTCACTAAAATCATAGTTTCGACCCACTGTGTGCCGGTGGCCTACTATTTTTTATATTTTTAAATGTATATTGTTTTTTTTTATGATATAGCTAAAAATGTAATTTATATGTAAATTTGAAAAATATATAGTAATATAATATATTAGAATAGAAGTATAGATTAAATTTAAGGACGTATTCATACAACTCCTTAGGTAAGATCTTATAACTAATAAAACGAAACTAAACTCGGCACACCTGGCTCTACTCGTCTAGGAGTTCCAGTAGCATCCACAGAAGCACAGTTTCATTCAGGTTACTCCATTAGCTCTAACCACCCTAAAGTACTTACGAAACAACTTAACAATAAAATAAAAGTAGGTACCTACGACTTACGCCTATTAACTACGTACCTATTCAAGTTATATTATGTAAGTACTTGGGCGTACCCAGGGCGGCTACCAGGCTGAAAGTTAAACACATTTCAGCTATATCCCGGTAGATGGTGCTAAATACAAATCTTTATTTTAAGTGCGAAAAATCCATCTATACTAATATTATAAAGCGTTTGTTTGGTTGAACGCGCTAATCTCAGGAACTACTGGTTCGAATTGAATAAATATTTTTGTGTTGTGTTGGATAGTCCATTTATCGAGGAAAGCTATATATAGGCTACGACCAATAAGAGCGGAGCATCAATGAAAAATGTTGAAAAAACGGGAAAAAAATATACCTTTTGAGAGCTTCCGTTGCGAACGCTGCGTAAACGGTTAAAGTTACGCAAAAATCATGTATGACATAAAAATTTACCTGTAAAAGTTCATAAATAAAAGCGACAGCATATGTCAATCTTTTAAGGTTGATACACTATAACCTTTTTTACAGTTATAAATATTGTTCTAAAAAATTTAATTAATTGCGAAGGTGTTTTTATAAACATGATATTAATCCTTATCCAAATAAATTATTTATTCATCACTAGTATTTAATTTTGAATAGAATTTCCCTTGATTTCACTGAATATCTTGGGAAATATCATAATTTTTGGAATAACGGCAACAAAATAATGATAGCACGCGCGCATTTATAACATAACATAGCATCACGCCTGTATTCCCCGAAGGAGTAGGCAGAAATGTACACAGTTGTTTCACCCACATTTCACCAATGCTGTTATTTAGTCCCAATATTAAGGCACAATTCAAAACTCCGGGCTGCTACTGAGAATTTTCTAACAGAAAAACTCAATAACACTGCCCGACCCGGGAATCGAACCCGAGACCTCATGCCATGGATTAAACCTCGGGCTACAGCTATTATATTATAATTAGCCTAAGTTACTCCGAATTAGGGTTCCACAGGCTCAGTGTTAGTTTCTGACATAAACGCAGATGGAGTTGCGGGCACAGCTACTTATATATATAAAGGTGGAAATTTGTATAGTATTTTTGTATTAATGACTCCCATGCAAAGCCAGGGTAGATCCATAGTAAACTATAAAAATCACTCTTATTTGATGTGCATGTCTAAGATATGATCGTAATTCTAAATATATATTTAATAGTCTATTAAAACACACCAAGACTGCGTCGACTGTAGTGCTGATTATTGTGATTATTATGAAATTACTGTTTACATTTCCAGTCTTATTATTTAATGACCAGTGTACCTTTGTTGGCTATCTTGGTTACCATGAAATTGATGTTAAATTTGAAGTATATTGCAACATTTGTTACAGCTTGTGTATGATGAGCAAAAATATTAAAAATGTATGGTGAAATGTAATCAGTGACCTTCAATTTGTTTTTTTTTGTTTTTTTCTCTATTTAAAGGACTTGGTTCACAAAAGCAAAGAGCGAACATGTCGTCCTCATAGGACAACTTTTAAACTAAAATTCTCATTTGGTAACCGAGATAGCTAATAGGGAGGCAGATCTTCAAATCTTGTAGTCCTGACTGTTGGATGGATAGTTTTTCGCTTCAGGCATTTTTTAAAATTGGATGTGAATTTTATCACTGACTGTACATACAGTTATAGATTACTATTGATATAACACAATCACTATCCTTATAGCAGGCACAATAGCATAACAATCACTGTTCACTGAATATGGCACAATGAACTGTTAACATGTTAAATTATAATCTACTGTAATTGTAATATAGATAGATATTACTCCATTAGAGAGGCTCAAACCCATGTACTAGTAAGCCACACATATAAATTATTTTTTGCAGCAATTATTGTGTGGATGGATAACCACAATTTTAGATTAAGGCCCTTCAGTACATCAGTTTAAACTTTAAACCTTTTATCCCTTTTGCCTGAAGATATATAACAATAATAGTTACATGTAGTCATAACACACCAAAGTATGATAACCAATCATAACAAGATGTTTTGTGTGACTCAGTAACTTGCTAGTGAAGGTTAGTGCAGCACATAGGCTGCATTCAGTTAGACTGGATGTCAACCTCAGCATAGTTTGTAATAGACTAAGCAGATAAACATGATAGTAACATTATTGGAGATAGAAAACATGATCAATTAGTTTAATGTTAGCATACCTCAATATTCTTGATCTTCAAAGCATTATCTATATCAGTTATTGATAACTTTTGTCTCTTAGAGTGATGCATGAACTTCATACTGTCCTGGACTATTACTTTGAGTCGAAAAGTGACATCGTCGGCCAGTTCCTTGGCAGCATCATCACCCAGACTAGCGATTCCAATGCTTTCTGCTATAGTTTTCATAGAATCCACTGACAATGCCGACCCATACGCGAACTCTGAATCACCCATCGTGAAGATATATAAATATAATATTTCAGTCCGAAATTCCAAGACTACGTTATGGTTAGGTCCCGTTTAATACATAAAGGAAATAAAATCAATTTTGTTATTTGGTAGTAATCTAAAATTTAATTAATTAGCTGTCTGTAATCACAATATACTAGCTTATGGCTCTGCAAAAAAAACTTTGATTAGTTAAAAACCAAAATTAAACAGGTATATTTGGTAACAAAATGAACACAGTAATAGCAGTCGAATGCTTTAGAAATAAAAAATATAAATCGTGATTTTAGCTTTCAGTATAAATTTTAGAGTTAGACAGTAAACCATAGTAAACACTACCACAGAACATATATAATAGGCATGTGTAACTCTTTACTGATATGACTCACTGATCCGAAACATTTAGGTGTTCCAAAAGATTGGCTCAGTAACAATCTTCTAAACGTATCATTTGGAACTAAAACATTACATTGCTCTTTACTCCGTGAAATGCCTCACTCGAGAGCGCGAGCAAGTCGGTACTTACTTCGCTCACTGATTCAGATTCAGAGTGAGTGGGAAACATAATACAGTTTTAACAAACGGGAAAGAGATATAAAATGATACGTAGGTATCTCACACTCATAACTTAGTAGGTTTCCCGCGACGCGACATAAAAAACTTAAAATTTCTGTATTTTATAAGTTTTGAGTCGATGATCCAAATGAACCAAATGAAACATATCAGTGTTTCGGAACATTTCAGTGATCGAGATGCAAATGTTCCAATCGCAAAAATGATACACATTTCCCACCTCTAATATATAACGGTACACAGCAGCAGCTACACATCAGCCTTAGACTATAACAATGAGTAAAGAAGGAGTAAAGGATGTGCCCTATTAATCTATATAAACATTACGTTATAGAAATATCATACGATTCGATACAGTAATAGAAAAACTATATGCATCTCTTTTTAACTTATGTGATTCTACTAGTGTAAAAAGAGAAAACCTTAATTCGACAGGTTTTTGAAATCGCAAGTAATAAATATGACGTTACATATGACCAGCCCACCGGCCGGTTCGCAATTTTAGTTTCTCTTCCTGAGTACTTTTGACAGTGTACTTAAAGTGTTGTTTGGCGTTATCGTGAAATTATTAATACGATTTTCTTAGCTTAAAACATCTTGAGGGCTGAGAATTCAACTGTGAAGCTACGTGTGATAAACGCAATTCTGCCTAAGTGTTGTGTGAAGGGCTGTTTCTAAATATTTTAAAAAAGTGCCTCCTATATCCATGGACAAGTACGTCGTTAAACATTTATATATTAACAAATTTCCTACATATATTTTACCAAATTTTAGATTCAGTTAATTTTATTACTGTTATGTCATCAGTGAATACCATTTTAATAAGTTTCGAAAGATGTATTTCTTTATTCTGGTTTTGTTTATTACGCACTGTGTACAGAATAATTTAGTGTTGTGCTTCCGATTTAAACAACGGTTTCGATTTTGTTTTTCTCGATTTTTTCGAAAGCTATTATTTTGATTATTTATAATACACATTATGTGTTATGATATTAACCAAATTACTTAACATTTTTTTAGGTTACCAAAAATGAAGTTCTTAAAAAAATGGATGGAATCATTAGGTCCGGGAGAATATTGATACCAGCTGCGATAAAACATTTGCATGTTCTCTACATTTTGAAGTCCTGTATTAATAGAACTCTGGATATAATAAGACTTCAAGACAATACAATACCTACAAGGCTTCCTTAGGTAAATTACGAAACTTACATTACTTACACCCATATCATATGGCCTGTCATGGCTCCTAACCGGCTAAATCTTCTAAAAGTCGAGCGGCCACTGCGGTGGCCGCACGCACCTTTTCACAAATTCACAAAGACGATAGTTTGTAGCTTGACAATATAGAGAAAACATTGTGTCCTTTTAGGGTTCCGTTCCTCAAAAGGATAAAAGTAACACTTATAAGATTACTCTGTTGTCCCTCTATTTGTCTGTTAAGACCTCTTTTTTCAGGAACGCGTGGAGATAACATAAAATCGATAAAATCGTTAATTTGTAGTGATATCATAAAAAAATACAATTACAACCTTATATTTGCAGTTGGATTATCGAACGTGTCGTATTTCGACATAAGAGAAAAATAATCAAGAACAATATAATAAGACAACAACATCAACTGCTGCCAATGAACGTGATGTAGAAGATTGCATGTACAATCCTGAATCAATTCAACCTGTGACAGCAACTATGGCGAAACGAATAAATGTTTACTATTTTATTCATTTGTGTTGTTAGTACATAATATGTAAATGTTTTTATTTATGATTCCCAAAGATTCCGGAACTCCAAAAACAGTGGCTATATAAAATTCAATTGGATGATAACGATTAATCGATTTGATCGATTTAATAAAAACGATTAAACATTTATTAACTGCCATGGGCAGTACTAGGTAATGAACGGGCCTACGCCATTTAAGTTTCATTTTTGGCGCACCAAATTATTGTTTAGTTCCGGTCCTCTACCTATTCTTTGGTCATAAGACTATATACCTATATAATTTAAGTACAAAGTCCACAGCCTACCGTTACTAACTAGTGTAATGGTTGTTATTGCAATAACACATTACGTAATGCATTATTCTTCCGTAATCTATAACACATTACTGAATACGAATCTGTCCTGTTATTGCAATAACACTGTTGTCTGATAATCTTACGAAACGATAATGATAATGACAACTGACAATAATTGATAATGACAATAATTGATAATGACAATTCTAAAACGACAGCGAGTACATAACTTAACATAACATAGCATCGCGCCTGTATTCCCCGAAGTCAGAGATGTATACATTCGTACACCCACATTTCATCAATGCTTTTATTAAGTCACATGTAATAGGTGGTGAGCCTATTGCCATCTACCGGGCACTATTCCAAACTCCGGACTGCTACCGAGAATTTTCTTACAGAAAAACTCAATAACACTTTGCCCGACCCGGGAATCGAACCCCAGAATCGAACCCAAGACCTCATGCTCAGCAGGGGACGCTTGACGATTGGGACCACTAAAACAGCGAGTAGACATCAATAATAGTATTATTCAGATAATGTTTACGATTATGATCTTACCATAAAAGACATAAAGTATACTTTTGCTTGAAGGGTATCGATAATTGCCTTGCTCTGTTATTATCCGTCGATATTTAGAGGTACAATGTTGTGCCTAACGTAATTGTATTACAGTCAATTTTTGACAAACAGTCTTTGAATAACGAAAATGAAATGACATATTGCAGTAACAGATTTCTTGCCAGTGTAAATTTACATTATGCAATCGTGTTACTGATTGCTCCGCGTTAGGTTTTAAAACTTTGAGGTTTTGTAATATTGTTGTTTACTGCACGCGTATATTATAAGTGATAATAATGAACTTAAATAATATTTATTTATTTAATACTTTATGCACAAAATAAAGTTGTACAAAGGCGGACTTAATGCCTTAGGCATTTTCTACCAGTCAACCTTAGGGTGATGCAGAGAGAAAATATGGTAGGTGCAATATGCAGATATGACAAAACTCAATTGTAAGGAAGGTACACTGTTCTAATAATAATATATATTATAATACTACATAAATAACTAAAATAATAATAGGATAAAAAAATAAATTTAGCATACTATATATGTATATGTAAATACTACGTAAATAAATAAAGTGAAGTTAAGGTTGAAATTAAAATTAAACAGCCAATGTATTGTGAAGGTGTTCACGCAATTTTATTTTAAAAGAGTAACGACTTGTAGCCATCCTGATCTCCAAGGGGAGAGCATTCCAGAGAAGAATAGATTGTACGAAGAAAGAGGAGTGCATACAATCAGAGCGATGAGAAGGACACTGTAGGAGACGATTATTTGAAGAGCGAAGATTTTTACTATGGTTAGAGCATATATACTGGAAACGAGTAGAAAGATAAGAAGGAGAGTTAGGAGAATCTAGAAGAGAAAATAAAGTGGTTAATGCTCTCAGAACTCTGCGTTGCCGAATAGGTAACCATTTAAGACGCAATCGATATGCGGACACGTGATCATATTTACGTAGGTTGAAAACGAATCGAATGCAGTTATTCAGAAGGCGGTCAAATTTGTTGAGTAGATCAGCATTCAGGTCATAGTAACATACATCACCATAATCAATCATGGGAAATATTAAGGACTGTACAAGCATTGCCTTTGTATTAGATGGGAGTACGTTTTTTAATCTGTAGAGAGACCTCAGCGTTCTGGTAACTTTCTGGCTAACGCTTGCGACTTGTGTTTGCCAGCTAAAGGTGGCATCAATGTTAATCCCAAGATCTTTAACATCAGAGCTGAGGGGAATTATGGTTGCGTTAAATGCCAGTGATGGTAAAGATGAAACGTTCAGCTTCCTAATATTGTGGCAGCTTCCCACAATAATAGCTTGACACTTTGAAGGATTAACTGACACGCCGAATCTATCCGACCAATTCTTGATAGCATCCAGGTCATAGTTAAGTTTTTTGATTGCCTCAGGTATACTATCAAACCTCGCATGACAGTACAATTGCAAGTCATCGGCATACAGATGATACGAACACTGAAGCTCGGAGGTTATGAGATTTATAAAAATAGAGAACAGAAGAGGAGATAACATACCGCCTTGTGGAACGCCAGTTTCCAGACCAAGCCAACTTGACGAAGAGTCAGCCAAATGAACTGATTGCTGGCGCTCCCGAAGGTAAGAGGAAAACCATTCCAACGCCTCGTCAGAGACCATGAGATATGAAAGAATAGATAACAGGATATCATGACTGACGGTATTAAAAGCATTGGAGAAGTCTACCAAGACCAGAATCGTGACCTTAGTATCCTCCATACTTGCCCGAATATCACCAGTCACTTTAAGGAGAGCAGAAACGGTGCTGTGGCCAGGTCTAAATCCTGATTGAAGAGGACTAATTAAGGCGTTGCGATGGACGAAGCAGGAAAATTGCTTAAGAACACAAGCTTCCAGCACTTTGGATAGGAAAGGCAGGATGGAGATTGGGCGGAAATGGCTGGGTTGAATAGGATTTGGTATTTTAGGTAGGGGAAGAACATGGGCTTTACGCCATAGAGAAGGGAAGACACCAGACTCAAGAGAGAAATTTATGATGTGAGAGATAGCAGGTAAGAGATGATCCAGGACTGTGACAATCATACGGCGACTGATGTTATCGCAGCCAACCGCTTTAGATTTAATAGAGAGGACAATCTTTTTAATCTCTGACGGATCGACTGGAGAGAAGTGAAATATATTAATATTTGGACGCGTTAGACCAGCTATATAAGTGAGAGTTTGATATTTGGTTAGGCTATCCAAAGTAGAATATTATACTTAAGTCAAGAAAAAAATATTTAAAATTAATCGATTACGGCTTTCATTCAGAGTTTTAATACAATGCTCAAGTAGTGCAAAGGCAAAAAGAAAAAAAAAAACATTACAGACATCCGAGCACGGATCTTATCGACCAACTTGCCGACTCGGTAAAAGTTTTTATGTATTGAATTTTATGGTTTTATCAATACTTTATGTCAAATTTGACGTTTAAAATCGACAAACGTGTCGACAAAAAGAACCATGCTCGCACAGCAGGCCTAATTGTTCTAAAATCAAAGAGCGGTCTGCAATATGCTCCGCAGCAAATGTTAATATAAATTTAAAACTAGTAGGATTCGAAACTAGCAGTTATATATACCTAATTAAAGTATCAAACAACAAAACAATACATTATCATTTCTTTATGAAGTTTTCCATGAAGTTTTAATCTTATATTACATACATACCTTATTTATTGTTACCAATTTATTTTAAAAGAGTGTCTATGGAGTTTCTTGCCGGCTCTTCTCCATAAGATCAACGCCTTGGAACCGTGCACCCAGTTTAACTTTTCATAAGTGCCTGTAATATGGTTTATTTGAAATAAATATATTTGAATTTGAATCACTTATTATATACGCTTAAGTATATTCACTCAGCCCGAATCATCAAATTATTCAGACACGAATTATTTATCTGCGCACATAGGTATATCGGAACTATGAATAATAATAATGTGAACAATCCAATAATACTTGAACGTAAAAATACGACCGGGAACGGGGTTTGAGCCCGCATTTGAATCTGGTTACATACATACATATTTTATCGTATTCTTCATGAATAATCTAGTGTTTAATCACCTGGAACTGGCCTCTGGCACGGCATCGTACAGCACCACGGCAAGTAATGTATATCTAAAGGTAAAAAATAATAAGTCAAAGAAATATATTAATAGTTTAATAATTTCTAAAAAGTATTATTACATCGATTACTCCAGCAGGAGCATATTGTAGACCGCTCTTTGATTTTAGAACAATTAGGCCTGCTGTGCGAGCATGGTTCTTTTTGTCGACACGTTTGTCGATTTTAAACGTCAAATTTGACATAAAGTATTGATAAAACGATAAAATTCAATACATAAAAACTTTTACCGAGTCGGCAAGTTGGTCGATAAGATCCGTGCTCGGATGCCTGTTGTTTTTTTTTCTTTTTGGCTTTGTACTACTTGAGCATTGTATTAAAACTCTGAATGAAAGCCGTAATCGATTAAAAGCTGTTGCCTCAGTCATTAGCAGACACAATAGATTTTTATTGTTACAACGTACAGATCTGTACGTTACTGAGCCGAAAGGACTTCTTTACTTCTTTTCTGCTAACTATGTCATAATGATTGAATATGGAGGCATATGATTACACTAAATAAGGAGTATGGAGTTAAATGAGAAATTGCAGAGTACTTTTTTGTTTTTGAAAATTAAACAATAATTTTAAATTCCATCTGATACGATCTATGCGATATACATGTGATGCGAGCCGTTCACATAAAGTAAGAAGAGAATGTGATCAGTTGATCATTGAGGTAATTATATATTTAGTTTAACTATAATCTAAACATAACACGTTCCTTATATAAGTATGTAACATCGGGAAACTAGAAAAACTCGAGAAAAGCTTAGATTATAGTGTTCAATAATATTTTATGCAGAAAGCGAACGTTTATTTTAAATTTCATATTTCAGTTTGAATCACTAAATCAATGTAGCCAACACCACGTCAAGAAGAATAGTTCTTGCCAGTATTGTAATTCCCAACATAAAAAGGAATTTTGTGGGGTATTGAATAAACAGTGCATAAAATTATTATTTTTCGAAATCTTTCTTTAGCTATGATTAGCAAAGGTTGATAACATAACATATTATATGCAGTTTAAAAATACTGTGCAAACAATTAAATTAATATAAAACATATTTTTAATTTTAACAGTGTTTACAATATCAAAGATTTTTGCACGGTATCTATATCAAAAAATTAATGACTTATTTAGGGTTTTAATTTCTTGAAAGTAATTTTATACCATTAATTTAAGTTTCTGTCTCCCACATTAAAATAAATATTTTTTATCAGTTTGAAAGGAAATTTATATTTAGTACTGTAAACCCTATATGTTAAAAATGACGAACACCGAATGCCGATCCATTTGCCCCACGCGATTTTTTCTTGTGTAAGGTGATTCGAGATTTGAAAGACAAATACTTGGTGATTAATTTGTAAAAATGTATAGAAATAAAAAGGACGTTGATAAACACGTGGAGAGTTTGTTATCTAAATTGTCTGCTAAAGAGGTGAGTAAAACAAAACCATGACTATGATTTCAAGGATTAGTACCTACGCTAGGTTTATTTGTATTATTAATTATTATCATTAAATTACAGTTTAAATCACGAGCGTATTCTGTAGCTCGACTATATTTCGAAGTGGGGGACTTTTCGAATTGCCAGAAATATGTCGAGCAATACCTCACACAAAAAGACAACAATGCTGCGGCATACAAACTTCTCGGACAAGCTTTGCAGAAAATGGGGCTGAAAGAAAAAGCTCTTGAACAGTACAAAGCATCATTAGACATCGACCCGGCACAAACTAGTACTATTCTGGACAGTAAGTTACTTGTAAATAAGTTACCTTCTCTAAGTACATGACATTTCACATAATGTCCAATATATTTGGTTATAGTTCAACTTTTATAATATACATTTGATTTAGAAGTTTCGGTTATAATTTTGAACTAGAATAAGTCTAATAGTAATTCTAGTGTGTAATGCATCACAATATAAAGAGATACAAGTGTGTTTTATACAAATGTATAAGTAAAGATAGCATCATGTCCTATTTAAATTCAAAATAAATGCTTACCTCAGATTGTACAAAATAGATTTTCTTATAGTAAATAAACTTTAAAGATTTAGTGCAAAATCATCCATTTATCATAATTCTTTGGAATTCCTAATTTTGCTTTGAATTTAAGATTTTAAGTTAGCAAACCATATATTTTCATGATTGATATTAGCACTTATTTATGCTTTAGGTATTGCTTCTGTAATTTTGAAATGTCTAGTTGTCAAATACCTTGTCTAGTTTGTTGAACTGTTATACTTACTTAGATAAATTTAAAATTGTTTTGTTTTAGTTTGTGAACTCCTTGCTGACGATGAAGTTATCATTGAACCAAGTCGTGCAAAATACTGGTGTGAGAAAGCAGAGGCAACATTCCCAAGACACCCAGTGACATTTAGACTAAAAGAACGCCTCATTGCTATATCAAATCCAGATCCTGAAGCACTTGTTCAATTATTGCACTCTGAATTGGCCATTAGACCCAAGGATGCATTGCTTCATGCGCGCTTGTTGAAACACTACCTTAACAACAACAAAGTTAAAGAAGCTTTTGAACATGCCTGTAATGTAGAGTTTGGAGGAGGAAAAACATTCATTAATAACTATGGATGGTATGAAATTCTTAATGATCTCCTCAAGCATAACTCTCACAACAGCAGTGATTGGCTTTATCAATTACTTCTACTTACTGTTAAGGAGCGTATTTGTTTGTTGAGTATAACAGAAACACCAAGTGGTTCATCCAAGAGCTTAATCGAGTCAAATGAGCTCCTTCATGCTTATGATCAAGTTATTGAAACTGTTGCTAAAGTTGGAGCTTCTCCAGGCTATGGCGAGTTTCACAATGGATTATTACAACATCATAGAGGCCAAGTTGCTTTCCATTCTGCAACATTTTTACTGAAAAAGGCAAAGAAAGACCAGTTGAGTTGGCGTGATGCTACTAAGCTTGCTGCACCATTGATGTTAGTTGCTTGGCAAACTGTGCCCTTAGATTCCAAAGTGAATTGGCTTAGAAATGCTCCTGAAAAACAAACTGCTGCAGTTAACCGCTGGTACTCGGAAGGAACATATAGGTGCTCACAGGCTGGTCATTACTTACTTTCAAATATTCAAGACAAACACCAATCATTCCTAGACCAGGTATCGCAATGCTTTTCTGGTACTCACTGGAGGGACAAAGTATATAAAAAGATATTTTCAAGTAAAGGTCATTTGGATAAAATTAAAACATCTTATTTAGCATCATTAGCATTTACTCCACCAGTTCTGAGACTTCCAAGAAAGATAGAAATTGAATCCTATGATGCTGATGCTCAAAGAGAATTTGGTAGTTCCCTTCATCATTTTGTTTGGACATTGTTAAATTATAAAAATTATGCTTATTTCAAGTGTACTCTGTTTGACATGCTCACATATAATGCAACAACCTGTGGGCCTGAAACATTAAATAGATCAGATATTCATGCATTCCTTTACTGTGCAATTCTAACAGCAAACCAACAAATGTCTATAAAAGATTCTTATGTAATAAATGATAAGCCACCAAAACTTCCAGCAAACATTACTGATTTACTATGCCCCCTTTCCCAAATGAAATGGTGGGACTGTGCTTATAAATTTAGTCAAAATGAACTAGGCACTGAATTAACTGATATACGAGCAACATTAAGCCGCGGTATTGAAGTAGTGCGATGCATTGATAATCATGGTCTTGACCCAGAACTTCTCTGCAATCTTGGGCGCATATTTAGTGAAAGAGCTAAAATGTCTACAAATGTTGATGAAAAAGTTCAACTGGAATTAAGGGCTAGTTTGTATTACTCTTCAGCTGTACCATTACTAGAAAAATTGAGAAGTAAAATTGGTATTAAATTCCTTGACAAAAGAATGTTTGATTATACACACAAAGAACTTGGCACCAAAGAACTGAATGGATTACTTGAAGAATGTAAGTTATATGTAGCAGTGAATCATCTCAGTGAAGGTGAATATGATAAAGTTATTGAAATTCTTTCAAATTTAAAGTCACCTCAAGCTTTATTCCACCTTAGTCAAACTTATATGAAAATTGCCCTTGAAGAAAATAACTTGTCTAGAGATCCTGAAACAAGATCAAAATATGCAGCATTATTGTGTAAAGCTAAAATGTTTGCTTATAAAGCTTTGGACAGACTCAGAGACAGTGAGTCAAATAAAAACCATCCTTTATATACTGATACTCAAGAACTTATTGAAGATATAGAAGCCCACATGAATAAAATTGATTCAGATTTATCAGTAGTAATTAATGATGGTGAAGGCAAGTACTCATCTGATGAAAATGTTTCTGGAGGTAGTGAACATTTGCAAACTAGAACGAATTCTCACATGTTTCGTAATATAAGTTCTACCCCAAAAGCTCCCAATGCGAATGCTACAAATTACCGAACTGCTATTGACTCTCAAATACTTGAAAATACTAGAATTGATCAAAAATACTTTGAAAGAATAGAACAAGAAATTAAAAATTTACAGAAAAGGGATACAACTATTGGTGACTTTATGGAGCAAACAAGAAACTGGTTTGATGAGAACCGAAAATTAGGTAATCAGATAATAAGTACTATTCACTCAAATATGCAAAATACTACAGACCAATTCAAATTGCTAAAAATATCAGTAGATCAAGTTAAAGACCAAATAGACGAATGTAGAAATGAATGTAAAGATGTTGGGGAATTGAAAAAGCAAGTTGCTGAGCTCAAAAAAGAAGTAAGCAAATTGAAGAAAGCTTCTTCTGAACAGACTATAGATGATAGTGACTTGTATAATTTGGATGAGGACTATAGAACAAATGATAGTACATCGTCATTTACAGCCCAGTTACCATTCACACCATCACAAGTGATTCCTTCATTTAATCAACGCCTTGTGCCACCATTCCCTGTGCCACCTAATCCATACCAGCTTTATAATCAAAGCTTATACAATCTATACAACCAGTATTCTCAATTTGCTCAGCCTTCTGGAGTACCAGGGACACAGCCAATGTATGATCCAACAAGAACTCAAGTAAACTATCCTGGTGTTTACCCAACACCAGATCAGATGTATTTGGATGTAGCTCACCTTGTTCCGCCAAATTTGCCTACTGCACCTACTGTGCCACCAGTGCCAGTAGTGCCTACATTATCAACGGTACCAACAATTCCAAGTGTTCCGACTGTTGCTGTGCCGACACCGGTTACTTCAGTTACGATGTCAAAACCATCCAGTTCTACAGAACCTAAAGAGATTTCAAGATCGTTACCTGTAAATGTAGTGATTACATCTTCAGATCCTTTGCCAACATGTACTACAACTCCAGCGCCAATACTAAGTGTGACAATTCCACCAAAACATATTAAAGGTACCCCTCACAATTATCAAATAGCCATGCCTACAACAACTGACACAAAAGTGATGTCACCTCCAGTATTTGTATTCCCAGCACAGAATAATAAAACTGCTTTGACAAGTTCTAATTTAGTGTCTCAATGGAATCAATCTTCAGTTTTTAAAACAACACCTGCAATATCTACATTTAATCCTACATTAGCTCCATCTAAAATTGGGGGTGATACACTTGATACTTCACGAACTGTTGTGGATGGACTATTTACTGGTTACCTTAACCATACTTCTCCCAACACTAGTCTCAACAAATCAAGGACTTTATCAGAAAGGAGCAATACATCTATAGAAAATTATGACCCATGTCCAGATTTTAAACCTATTGTACCTCTGCCAGCTGAAGTCAAAGTAACTACTGGTGAAGAAGAAGAATATGTGATATTTAGTTCCAGAGCTAAACTCTTCCGCTTTGTCGATAAACAATGGAAGGAGAGAGGGCTTGGTGAAATGAAGTTACTTAAACATAAGATTACAGGAAAAGTTCGAGTTCTTATGAGACGAGAACAAGTTCACAAAATTTGCGCTAATCATATCATTACCGCGGAAATGGAAATAACCCAAATGAAGAATGAAACGAAAGCCTACTTTTGGGTTGCTAACGATTTTGCAGATGAGAACTTAGTTCTAGAAAAGTTCTGTATTCGTTTTAAAACAGCAGATATAGCGCAAGATTTCTATAATGCCTTTGAAAAAGCAAGACAAGAATCTGTTGCACCCAAAGTTGTAAATTCAGAATTAGAAGATACAAAAATTAATTCAGGCCAGCTAAGTACAGCTTTAAAAGAAACCACCACCGATTCTGTAGTAACGCCACAAGCTAAGGCTGTGGTTGGTGGTTTCACATTTAGCAGCACTCCAACATTCAAATCTGTGTCTGATGATGCAAAATCTGACATTAAAACTCAAGAAGATGGTACTAGTAAGGTAAATATATTCAGTGGTTTATCATTTAAAACAACCACCAGTTCTCCATTTAGCAATTTATTTAGTATAACACCTTCAGCTAACAATAGTAGCCCTAACAACACTGCACGGGCTTCAGAATCATCGACCAAATTTAACACATCTGACCAAATAGAAGAATATGAGCCAAATGTTGAATTTAAGCCTGTAGTACCTTTACCAGCTTTAGTAGATCAAAAGACAGGCGAGGAAGATGAAATTATACTGTTTGAACATCGTGCAAAACTTTTGAGATTTGATGCTGCTACCAAGGAGTGGAAGGAACGTGGACTTGGTAATATCAAATTACTGGTTCACAAAGATAATATTCAGAAAGTGAGATTGCTAATGAGGCGTGAACAAATTATGAAAGTTTGTTGTAATCATGGAGTCACTAATGAAATGGTATTCCAAAAAATGCCTAATTTGGATAAAGCTGTAACTTGGTGTGCTAAAGATTTCTCAGAAGGTGAATTAGTAGCTGAGACTTTCTGTTTACGATTTAAAACCATACAATTGTGTGATGAATTTATTGAAACTGTTAAATCTGCACAATCTAAAATGAAGGACGAATCAAAGGCTGCAAAGGAAGAAAAAAATGCTGCAAAGCAAAATAATCAAACTGGTTTTGGTGAACGGTTTAAACCTAAAACTGGATCATGGTATTGTGACGCATGTTACACAAATAATTTAGAAAGTTATTCTTGCTGCGGGTGTTGTGAAACTCCGAAACCGAACAGTTCCGTTACGAGCTCTGCTCCTACCACAGTTACTAACACAAAAACCGATAAACCTGTTGCTTCTGTGGGCTGGGGAGACAAATTCAAACCTAAACTAGGTAGCTGGGAATGCAAGGATTGTTTAGTTCGGAATGAATCCAACTTAGAAAATTGCAGTGCCTGTAATAGTCCCAAAGATCCTACAAAGACCAAAACTGCTGTTAAGCTTATTTCTGAAAATGCACCTAAATTTAATTTTGGCATACCCCCTAAATCGACAAGCAATAATGATACACTGTTCTCTGTTCAGGCTCAGGGAGCGCCCGTTACTATAGCGGGCGACTTGTATAAATCTAGTGAACCAACTGTAACTGGGCCACAATTTCATTTTGGTATTCCTCCAGCAGCAAATGATCAAACACCGAATACAGCAGTTACATCTATATTTGATGGCACTGGCGCACATAAATTTAGTTTTGGTATACCAACAAATAACCTTGATACATCACCAACTCCTGTATCTTTTGGGCATGCGAAACTTTCGGCTAATAATATGTTGTTTGATGCACCAAAGATTTCTGCCGATAGCCTACCTGTTGACTTTAGTTTGCAAAAGAATGATGACATGAGTATTCCCGTTAAACCACCATTGCTTCCAACGCCACTAACAGATAGTTCTTCCAATTTATCCTTTGGTTTCAAGGAGAGTAGTACATTTGGTTTTGTATTTAAACCTAAAACACCAACCAAAGGTAAAAGTCCAGCTAAGTCTCCTCATGGCCATGGTGATGGTGATGAAAGTGATAGCAATGAATATGCTGCAGAAGACGAATGTTACCACGCCTTCACTCCTGTGATACCCCTACCTGATAAGGTAAGTTTTTTTTTGTATTATACCGAACCTTTAGTAACTGATACTTTTCCGCAGTGACAACTATTTTATAAATAATTTAATTTATACTTTTATTTTATTAGGTTGAAGTTATTACTGGTGAAGAAAATGAGACCGAACTTTATGGGCAACTCGCCAAATTATATAGGTTTTTATCTGGTGAATGGAAGGAAAGAGGAAAAGGAATCGTGAAGATATTGAAACACAACGATACTGGAAAATTAAGGTACCTTATTAGATATTTAAAATTTTTATTAATCTTAACTTAGTTTTTCGTCGATTAAAATAAACTACTACTAAACTAATGGCTTACCAAATTAAAATTACAATCTTATGGAATGAAGGAAAGCATAAATTACATTTACTAGAATCATATTTAAAAAAGAAAATAGTAAGTAGAAATTTCCGAAAATGGTTTAATTAATTCTGATAACTTATATAGACATGTACAGTCATGAGCATAAATATAATACATATTACCATGGACGACAATAATATCTGATTTCATTATTCGTTCATTATTTCTGCTCTCAAGATGGCGGCAAACATATAATATAAGTAATAGAGAAAAATACTCAAAGACTCCCAGCCAGATTTTGATTTGCATAGTTGGATTTTTGAAAAATCAAAATTCCTTGCCAATAATCTAACCCATTGATATTGGAAAAAAAATACACCATCTGATAAAGTTACTTAAAAAGATTAATTTCTGGGAAGTAATGACATACGTCAAACTAATGGTAAATTTTGAATTTTAATAATCTGATCCATATTTTCAAGCAATGTCTATAATTACACTACTGGTTGTTCGACTTATGCGTAATTATTTTTTTTCATTATCGCCGCAGCGTAAACATTTTCACAAGGTTATAAAAAAAAAACTTCGCTGTTACAGGCAACAGTAAAAGAAAAAAAAATGTATTTTGTTAAAAAACTTCTTTTTCCTTTAGTTTGCTATATATCATCATTTCCCAATTTGATTCTTATTAAAGACACTATTGGATGGTGTAATAATACAATATTTATTTTTGCAATATCATCAGATTCGATTCCTGGCTAAAAGAATATATTTAAAAAAAATCCAATGATGCAGTTTTAATTATTGAAAATATCATGAAATCGGATATTATTCCCGAACTGTCCATGTCATATATTTATGCTCGTGACTGTACTTAGCTAATTTAATGTTTTATTATTTCTTAGTTACATAACTTGATATTATGAAGGGCGGGCTTTTTGGGCGCTGTCTTTATGTTTGACGTTCGCTTTTTTTTTGCGTAATTTGGATAAAGATTTTTTTATTTTGATTAAATTATATTTCAAATTGTATTGGTGTCTGTATTCTGTGATTGACATTGTATTTCCATAGTGTATTTGTGTAATTAATGAGTTGATTATTCCATTATTGTCATGTAAAAATAATGTCAACCATATTATACTAAAATTTGTGAACCAGTCACCTAGTACAGTATTCTTGCAAATAAATTATTTAATTTATTATTTTTTATGTTGCAGGGTTGTAATGCGAAGGGATCAGGTTTTAAAAATATGTATGAATCATGCTTTAACTCCTGAGATCAAATACAGTCCTAAAGATGAAAAGTCTTGGCAATTTGCAGTTAATGACTTCAGTGAAGGTGAACTAAACTTAGAACATTTTTGTCTAAGGTTTAAAAATAAAGAAATAGCTTTAGAATTTAAAGATGCTATTGATAAAGCATTACAGGGAAAATCAGAAGGAGTCTGTAACAAAGATAAAAACGAAACAGAAGAAAGTGATGATGTAGTTTTTGTGAGCGAATTACAAGCTACTACAGAAGAAAAACAAAAGGCAAAAGAGCTTATGTTACCTGAAAACTTTTTTACATATAAAAGTAAGGAGCCATGTCAAGGATGCCGTGGGTGCAATGACAGCGAAGAGTCTATTGCATCAACAGCAGACTCAAAGTGTTCAACATCTGCATGTGAAATTAAAGTACATGCATCGACAAAAGAAACAACTACAAAGTCTGTAACTATTGCAGACCAGAAACCTATCAATGTGGCAGCAACTATAAAAGCATCATTGACATTAGCCAATGCTGTCACTACACCAGCTAAAACTACGACTCCTATGTTCCAAAGTCCCACTAATTCAATTTATGGCACCCCTAGTAATTTTGAGAAAACTGTTGATACATCTATCTTCCGTACTCCACTGGGGTCAATTGGTTCCAATGCCAAAACACCTACTCCAACATCCACACAAAGCAGTTTTGGTAATAATGCAACAAACAAGGAAAATACATTTATTCAAAAACCGAGTCTATTTCCCGGATTTGGAGAACAGGGAGTGTTATTTGGAACCCCACAAAACAAACCTGCTTCCATATTTGGTAGTGGTGATTCTCAGGCAGCAACAAGCACTAAGAACTCTCTACTAGCTCCACCAAAGCTAAGCATCCTTAATTCTTCAAATGAGAATCAAAACGAGTCTACTTCAAATGTTGGAACAGCACCTCCCAAATTTGTGTTTAGTGATACTAAGCTAGCAATTGGAAATACCAATATGGGAATTTCTAGTAATAAATCAATATTTGACTTTTCCAATGATAATAAGAAATCAGAAAATCAAAATACTGAAGTAAAATCTATCTTTGGAGATGATCATAAATCGGAGAACTTATTTACAAGTGTTAATCAGGGAAGTATATTCGGACCCGGTGCTTTAGCTAACAGTCAAGCTAAACTTGGTATCTTTGGGTCGGCTGGCATTTCAGCTTTTGGCTCAATTTCGTCTCAAAATCAGTTGTTTGGAAGTGGAAAATCAATATTCGGAACATCGAATCAAGCACCTGTCTCGAGCGCAGTTGCAAACACGGAACAGAAGGAAGAAGAATCTGTGCCAATTAATGCTGGTGGTGACCATAAACCTGAGGAAATGTCTGCTGATCAACAGTCTGAAAAGAAAGCACCACTTCTTAGCATTGATAACAGTTTATCATTTGCTGCTTTATCTTCCGGCGGTGGGGCAGGTTTTGATGTTAAAACTATTCAGAGTAAGTTATACATATATATTGATTTATTACAGTGATATCATTATTAAATGGAAAAAGAATACGGTCGCGAACAGGATTCGAACCTGCGCCTCCCCGATAAATACTCCAGGCGCTCTGACCACTAAGCCATCTCGACCTCTGCTCACCACCGCGAATTCTTCTTCCATATTTTAATACGTCTTATGGCGACGACCAGGAGGCGCAGGTTCGAATCCTGTTTGCGACCGTAATCTTTTTCCATTTAATATTGTAACTTTAGAGTTCGCTAAGCATGCTTTAATGCTTTTAAAAGATTTATCTTGGATATCATTATTGTTAACAAGTATAATTATTTGTAATTTGTATACCAGAAAAACCAGATTTTCAATGGGAGGGTGCTGGGCAACAACTATTTGTTGCCAAACATGGTAAAGATGGAGACAAATCAGAGAATGACAGGGGCACAGGCGATGACGGCGCTGGTACAGGCGCTGATGAAGAATATGACCCGCACTACGAGCCAATTGTACCCCTGCCTGACAAGATTGTGGTCACCACAGGAGAGGAAGATGAGGTGTGTACCAGTGACCAATACTATCAACTTTCGGGAGGTGCAATATTCTGTACTACTATTTATGTATCCTACAGTGTAGCCGACGCATGTAGGTCGCCCTGTGTAAGCTTTCCGAAGTTAGTAACACGTATCATACATTCGTCATTTGAATGGTTCCTTCCAAATGATTCTATCTGCGCAGCCATCTAACAATGATATTATAGATTATAGATGCGTTACCCACGGTCAAAAATGGCAATACAAAGGCATGGCACTGGTCTTGCTTTTGCCAGTAGATCCAGTGTCGTCAGTGATATACGCGAAAAAAATGCCTTACTGTGTCAATAGACAGTGTCCGAATTTCATTTTATTATTAGTAGAGTCACTATAGAGCAAGAGACCGTATCGCCAGACCTTTCTCATTTTGTAAAAGCTGAAGTTTTGCTGCGCATATTTCTCACATAAGTAGGAACGGTCGGCGATTATGAAGTAAGGATCATCGTGGCATTGGCAGGTAGCAAAGTTATTATGCTACTCAAATTCGTCAAAGTATATTTATTTATTTTTATATTTTATTGTACTTACACCAAAACGAAAATTTAAATACGAGGATAATAATTTTTAACAAAGTAAATGCACAATGAGTGGCATAGGCCTTATCGCACTCCGCGATCTCTTACAGGCAACCATAGGAGAATAGAGGTAAACAGAAATAGTTTTTGTAATTCTACTTTCGTTATAGTATAAAAGCTGAATTTTATATATGTTACTTAGTTAACTATTAAAATATGTTTCCTAAGTAGCCAGACGTTATCGTTAATTCTAACATGTTGCCAGACAAAGTTGTAGGTCAGCCGATTTGTGTGCGATCTGACTTTTGGCTACTACATAATAAAATATATATTACTACATAATTAAATTATATTATATTATTAAAATATTAATAATTTTTAAGAACCACGAACTCGTAATGTTTCATTTGTTCCCGAAATTGCTCTGATTGCTCTGTCACGCGCACTCGCGCCAATGAGCATGCAGCAGCTTAAAACAAGTACAGTTGTCGTTAAGTAACTGTATTTTTTCAAGTTAATCATTCCAAACGGGCGCGCAGGTACAGTTGTATAGAAAAGTTTTATAGTGCTAACATATTTAAATTAGTTAGGAAAACACCCCCCCAAGTAACATTTATGACACCTACTGTTGTCGGTGCTTGAGCGAGCGAGACAGATGTATTAACGGAATGTAAGAGTGACATGTCACGCTGTTCTGCACTCTCGTCAGTTCACGCATGCGCCATGTCGATAATATCATAATATTGCCTACCGCGCAGTATACGTGCGTGCATCTTCAGACGTGCACAGTTATAATACGACAAGTGTATCTCCTGAAACTAGGCAATGTTTATTTCTCTTTTTAACAACTGTATGGTTCTTATCGTTTTTCCGCGGGATTTATTCTTTAAGTAAACAGTCACATAAAAAAAGGTCCCATAAAACACTCGATTCATGATAATTATTTGTTTTAATAGGAAAAAATGTTTGGCGAGCGATGTAAATTGTACCGTTATGACGAGAAGTCCCGAGAGTGGAAAGAACGAGGAGTTGGCGAAATGAAAGTGTTATATCATCCAGGCAAAAATACTTACCGACTACTATTACGTCGTGAACAGGTACGTACTTGCATAGTTGCGTTAATATTATTATCTGTATTTATGGGCGTGCTCAATAAGCGCAGCGAAGTCTGGTATCAGTCATGAGTGTCGTTGGTGCACAAGTATTGGTTTCACAGGTGAGAACATTAAATGTGGCCATTGAGTGCATACGTTTCGCGTCACATTGACATTACAAGTCCGTTTTCGGCTTTAGTTTTGTCTGTCCAATATCAGGTACATAAGGCGGTGTTGAATATGCTGCTGTACATGGACTTAGAACTACTGCAGATGAAGAATTCAGACCGGGCGTGGACGTGGGCCGGCCGCAACTTTGCTGAGAATCCTGACGGTGAACAGGAGACGCTCGCTGTGCGGTTCAAGTCTGTAGACCTGGCCACCGCCTTTCATGATAAAGTTGTGGAATGTGTCAGGGTAAGGATAACAATTACTTATGTAACAATTGGCTTCAGCAAAATATAATACAATTTTTAACCCTATTGAACTTTTACTTATGATTTATTTGTTATTCATGTCTGTCCAATCAAGCAATTTGGTAATGCTGAACGCAAAACACTGGTTACACATCCCTCCTATTCAGTGGCGTGCCTAGGGTTTCAAAATAAGGCAAGCCCAATAAAATTTTAACCGATTTCAAAAAAAGAAAGTTCAGTTTTGGACTGAGTATGTAGGTACCTACGTATGTATCATCGCAATTATCTCATAAACTACTGGTTAGGTACAATAAATTAAAAGTGAATTCATCCGTCTTCTTCTCGGCCCCGGTTTGTCACTTTCCTGATGCTGCATATGCTTTTCTAAAACGACATCGTATTTTGAAATTAACGAGACCAGTTCTAAAAAATTGCCTTTATTTAATGAAGTTTTGGACTCATCATGTCCTCTTACAGGAAGTTCCTGTTGTGCTAAAATGACAAACAATATCGACTAATCATTGAAATACACTACGGTTGTTATCAACGCGCGTGTTATATTTTGAAATTTCCTCAGATAACTTGCGTGATATAGATGTCTCAATTCGTTGTTTACCAAAATTACTGAAAGAAACCATTGCACACAGGTGTTTATGGGAATTTGCGTACCTTTTAATGGCGCCAGATATGTTATTTAAATCATTATAACCAGATGTATTCGGAATCTTCATTCGAAAAAAATATGCAGCACCAGCAATACAACTTATTAGTGTGCGAACAGCCAACAATCCAACTAGTTTTATACACTGATCTATTAAATTTTCGTTTATGCGATTTACTAGTCTGAGAAATAAACAAATTAGGCGTCGGTTTTAATGAAGAAATTAACTGTTTTTTCTGAGCAAAGTTTAAAGATTTTACCTTATCTTCGCCAATCAAAACTTGAACGCATTTTAAATCCTCACAAGGTACAATTACCTCCATTGTAAGTCACCAAAACAATTGTATCACTGAGAAAATCTAAGAAAACACACAAAAAACTATAACAACAAAACTTTTCCCACTCAAGCAAATGAAACTGAAGTGAGTTGCACTCGGTACTTACGCAGAGTTGCAGTGTTGTCATTTATGCATAAAAAGTCGCCAGGTATATGAAAAATCTAGCTAAATGTCGCAATAGGGTATTTGAAACTGATGGAAATAAAATATGAAACTTAGCTATAATGATAGAATGTATTTTATTTGACTCTTTGGTATTTTTGAAAATAATATTAATAACTCGTAAATACATTTAATTCGATAAACAAATTCATAATTTTTAATCTATGTGTCACGTGACTCGAAACTATTAATTATTTTAAAAAGTCGCTAGTTTTTATTGTCGCTAAATCTTAAAAAAGTCTCCAAACACGTTAAAAATCTCCAAGATCTCACAACGTCGCTAAAACGGCAACACTGCAGAGTTGTCAAGGTGTGCATACGCGTGCAACTTCATAGGCATGCACGGCTTAAATCTTCCATACTGATCGATTTGTAGACGCACAAGGTATGTACTCGTTATACGGCACATCGCTATAAGTGCGAAAGTGACAGAGATAGTATTTGAAAGCCCGGTAAAAGCCCGTACGTGTAAGCGAGATAGCTATATGTAGATACTGCAAATGCGAAACTCTGCGCGCGAACAATCGCGATGTGTAGTAGTGTGGCATAGGTAGATACTTTGTGTTATTTTGATAAGAATTAAGCGCGCGAACTTTTAAATAGTTCGGGTTTGATATTGATTCTCTATCGAGCATTTTAGTAAGGCATGCCGGGCTTTTGGGCTTATATGAAGGTACCGCCACTGCTCCTATTACTAGAGCTACCCCACCTAGCTTGTAGGTGTTTGCATGATTTAAGGATACAATACATACTACAATGATTTGTTTCATTTAAATATACGAACAGAAAATGCAAGCGGCCGCTGCACAGACCGTAAGGGACGAGAAAAAAACAGAAAACACATTCGATAATGTGTCACTGTTGAGGTTGCCAAAGCATTTGCAAGAAAGTGCCCGCGCGGACAACGCGATTACCGCTGAAGTGATACAACGCACGTCTGTGATCACATCGGGTCAAGAAGCTGCTGCCAACATTGAAACTAACACGGGTCATGACTCGGCCGCATCGGTGATGGAAGTGTTCAAACAAGTACACTTCCAGGAATCGGAGGAGGACCATGAAGACGAAGATGAAGATTATGATTACGATGGATATTATAATGAGGTCAGCTTTTTTTAAATCGAATTTGGTATATTTCGTTGCAAACTTTGTCACAAATAAATTTTGTCTAGTTTGATATTTTACATAGTTCCGGTTCTGTGCAAATAAGTACACTGTAATATTATTATCAACCTTAAATGGACCCAGTCAAATTATTGCACTCGAGATATGATCGGGATCAAACATTAATATCATACAATAACTTTTAGGATGAAGAGTCGGGAGCGTATTACTCGTGTGACGGTGAGGCGATAATACGCCAGGGTAACAACGAGACCACGTGCTCAAACGCTCACATACAGGTGGTGTTCGATCAGGATATCGACTCGCCCAAGATCCTGGTCACCGACTCAGCCACCGGGGAAATACTTGCAGATATGATCATTCACACAGATACTGAATTTCAGGTAGGATTCAATTAACTTTTAATTTTAGGTATATAGAAAACACAATGTATTGTATACCACATATATCTCGATTATAAGACAGTAGTGTAGGAGTGCTAAAGACGCGTAACCTTGTTACGCTTACGGAGCTATTGTAATGATGGAGCCGGAAGACGGCCATAGGAACTTCTTAACCAAACAAAATAAACCCATCGAGTTTGGGTTCATTTGTTTTGTCTTCGTGAGTACTTTGGTGCTGCATGATAATCCAGGTTCTGATGATGGAGTCGGAAGGTGGCCATAGGAAATTCTGAACTAAACAAGATAAACCCAGTGTGCAATTAGGATATATTATATATCATTGGCCTAATTATAAAAACTCGTAACACCAAAAAGTAAGCCCATTTTGTAGCAGAATATTGATTTATACTAAAAAAAATCAATTTTTCAAGCAATTTTTTATTTGTATAAAGATAATAAATATATAATAAGTAAAGTTACAATTACAAAACTTTAGAGTTCGCTAAGCATGCGTTAATGCTTTTCAAAGATTTATTAAGTTTTTAGTCCCTCCTGTAAAATTTGCTGATACGGAGTTACGAATTGGCTACTTGACAGTTTTCGGAAAAGTATTTTAAAATGTGTAAATGTTTATTTTATACATCTTACAATATCATATTTTTCTCGAAAAACTTTATTTCTTGGAAAAAAATGATTTCTTTTCATTAATTTGAAATGAGGCGCGAAAACACATGGTCACGTGACTTTCGAACTGTGACGTCATATATATCTAAAACTAACTACGGGGCTCTAACTTTAACCGTATTTATGAGAAAAGTAATTTTTATTCTATGTATTAAATACATACTAAAAGCTTTTTAATGGAATTGTGAAAATCACAACATACTCGTATAAGACGTGTGCTGTGCCAATGTCTAAAAGTATAACCAGTGAATATCCTGATAAATTGTTTAAACAAATGTTTACAACGTCGAAAGCAGTGGTTATAGTTAGCACGCCGAGACCCGTAGTTTTCATCTTAGCTTACCCCTAGTTCAAATCTGAGATTTTCTTTTGATATATAGAAATAAACTTATCTTCTGATCTCCTTGAAATAAATTAAACCTAACCAAAAATTTTTACTTTTCATATAAAAATAATCAATGACATATTTTTAAATAAATAAAAATATCTAATAAATAAAGTAAAGCTGCCTAATGATATGGGACATTATTATGAAATAGATATAAGAATATAGATATTACGCTTAGTAAATTTAATTTCATATCAAACGACAGAACAAAGATATTTTGTTTTGTAAAATGTGACGTCACAAGATGCAACATCATAGGTTCCCGCGTTTTGGTTCTTGTAATCAACAGATAAAAAATTGCGAACTTATTTTGCAAAAATAAAATATTTATGATTTATCTTAATGCAAAAACAAATTTGTTTAATTATTGTTTCCCTTTAGGCTACCATATCCAATACTTTTCATATTTTTTTATTATAACTGTCAAGTAGCCAATTCTGAGAATTAGGCCAACGATATGCATGTAGTTTTTTATTCAATTGTTGGATTATTTCGCTGGTAAGTTACCCGTAAAGAATACAAAAAATACAACACTTGTAAAATATTACTATTGAGTTAAACAACTAAAACTGCTATCAGTTTCGGGCGTTTGCATAGCCGCCATCTTGACACGCTTTCTCTGACGTCAGCGTACGCGACGTCAGAGTTTATTAGACGATCTATCTATATTTTTGGCTTAACATGTAAAAAAAGGTGGGAGAACTATTTTATAAGTACTGAGCTGTACCTATCTTCAAATATACAATAACAAATGCACTTGATAAAGTATATTTTCATACTCCGCTAACCTATGAAAAATTTCACCACAATTCAATTCATAAATTGATGTATTTATCAGATGAGCGGTGACTCGTGCATTTGGTCGGGTATGGACTACACAAGCCACGACCCCGTGGACAAGACGGTTACCGTCAACTTCTACGACAGCGACACAGCCATGCAGTTCTATGATAGTTGTGAGGTAGGTTTTGTATCCCAATTGAGCTTCCTTAATTTGTAAAAAAAAGCATTGTTTTAAATAATAATTGTAATTAATGAGAAACATTAGCGGATAGTGCCCTTGAGCAATGCGTGATTCTTAATACTGGGTGTGTAATGTTTCAGACGAGTAAAGCCGCCACGTACGCGTCAACAGATCCAGAGTCTTAGAAATATAATATTTAAACGCCTATATAAGTATTGTATCGTCAACAGTAGATTAAATTCCGTATTTGGTTTAGTTAGTAAGTGTGTAAGACCGGTTTTTTCTATCTTTATTACGAAATTATTTTATAATTATAAAGTCGAGGCGACTAAAAATTGACCCTTTTTTGTTTGTTGAGAGTCCAATTGTGTTACCTGTTTTTATTATTGCTATTTAGATCTCATAAAACCTAAAAGCGTTTGTATCATTTTGTTATCATAGAAACGGATTATTCAGTAAAAGAAAAATTATGACATTAACCATCAATGATTGAAATAAAAAATCGTACTACATCAATAAGTGCTTGCTTGTATAGAACTTTTGGTATAATAAATTATAGAAAATTTTAAAACACATTTAATGTATAATGTAGTTTTGTCTGTATTACACAGTCATACCGAGGGCGATGATGGAAATTTCAAATGTCGTAAGGGTAATTTTGTCGTAAGCTCATACCAAAAATTTTTTGTATTGGTAAAGCGGGATGGTTCCACAACTCTCCGCTCTGGGCGAGTGTTTTACGTTAAGAGTGTCACCCCAACTCAGCCAGAAAGGCCAGCAGAAATTTACAGAAATATACACACAAAATGATAATAATTAATGAGTGTATGCTTTTGGATATTGCATAAAATGAAGGAGTTACGATGTGATCCATCTGAATACTCTATAATAAGTTAAAAAAATTGCAAATCTATGAATACATATATACATATAATACAATACATACGACATAGTTGGCGCAGTGGTCGAGAAACTGGCTGCTGCGTCGCGTGTCGCAGGTTTTATTGCCGCACGGAGCAAACATTGATCCGGGTCTCTAGATGTGTGTGCCTGTGAGATCATGTCTGTAAAAGCATCTAAAGAATCATGGCGGAGGTATGTACAAAAAATATGATATTTTTAGACAAATTGGAATACTTGTAATTTCGATCTTTGTTCGGAAGAATAACTTTCGGCATTCAGAATATTTACACCACAATAAAATTTATAATATTGAGTAATCTTCTGAACGTGTCCAAATTCAACTGTCAATGTTATCTCGTTCAGAAATCAACCCAATGAAGGTTGTGATTCTTAAAATAAATTATAATTTTATTGCGGAGTTTAAAATTTTTTTTAAATACCCAAAGCTGTTCTTTAGATATCAAAGCAAAAAAAATAACGCCATTGTAACTTTTCTAAAATTCTATTTTCGTACAACTCAATGTATGGGAGTTGCTATTATTCTTTAATTTGCGATGTTTTTAACGTTGTGATGGACACAATTAAAATTCCAAAATTACAATTTACAATTTTCTTTTTAACTATTGGGCTTATCAAGGTTTTATCAATAGCTTGCCTAAAGTAATTTTGAAACAATGTCATTCTTATAAAATAATTTAAAAAGAGAGAAGGTAATGATTTTATATGTGTGATTTTGTTTTTCAGTCCGTTACGACATTTGTTCTGAGTCGAGTTACTTACCCGATATAAGCCAGCGGGGTTATATAAATAAGTGCTTATTCATAAAGTTTTTTTAAATTATGTAATTATATTGCAATATAGCGACAAAAAGAGATCTAACCAATACTTTTGACATTATTAATGTAATAATATAGAATCACGTTGTATGACGAAGTTAATAATTTTATCTTTTGATAGATATTGATGCAATTGTTCCTATTTGGTTAGGTCTTTTTAAATATCAGTATGGAGTTACGACTGATCGAGACTGGCTGTTTATAAGAAAAATATCACTCGTAGCTTCATGATTGTTAACAGGCATACCTACTTGATTCACGTAGTTCTCACATCTATTAATATCGAATCTTGTATATTATTTAAATATAATTTATATTTGTAAAACGTTTAAATTCTGATTCAGCCGAAGCGACGTTATAATAGATGACTGAATTTCTTGAATTAAGGTTAATAATTTTTAAGATGTTGTTTTTGAATGAGAAAAGGATTATTCTTGGCGTAGTGATTTTGTTACTTAACTTATTAATATTTAATAGAAAGTTATTAATATCTTTATAAGGCTCTGTACGGCATCGGCAACCACACCACAGCGTCGCTGGGTAGTAGCAAGTGGGAATGATGCCGCCCAAAGCTGCTTAGGTAAAATTGCGTTATGTCTACCGAGAAATACGTGTTATTGCGATTTAGTCGCAGTAGGGTACTGGCTTTATCATCAAATTATATACACTACCATTACTATATTTTTATTCCTTATGATATGTTACGCCTTACCAAGTCGATCAAATCATAGGCGTCGAATGAAGCAGATTACGATTTCTTGTTCATGGTATATTGTCCACTCTGCATCGTTTTAAGTCTTTAGGTTAGCGATGTTATTAGTTGGTCAAATACAATGTAATCAATCTCATGGGAATGATTTTCGCCAAGTCGTGAAGTAAATAGAAAAAAAAAAAAAAAAATAGCTCCAATAACTGCTAATGTTCTGTAATACTAAGATTTGTACCCTTCTGCTCAGCTACGTACAAATACGTACTTCATAACAATAATAATCTATTGTGTCTGCTAATTAGTGAGCCAACGGATTAATTATTGAAGAAAATTGGTAAATATATAGGTTTTTCCTTGTATTTACAACGAAAAAAGGGGACAATAACTAAGAACACGCTGTCCTACTTGACCTTGCACTCTTTCTGCTGCATGGGCTGCAAGGTCCGGATACTCACCAGGCCCCAGTATAATTCCGCCATAGTTATTGAGATTGAGATATAGGTACTTCCAGTCTTTTCTTGGTTTTGTGGATGTGCTTCAGTGTGGTTGTGGTTGTTGCACGTCTGCACAGACCTTGAGGGTAATATTATTTCCTTTTCTCATTTAAAGTGTGATCTTAAATGGAACTTATTATCTGATGAATCAAGTGTAATAAATGAAAAGTATCTAAAATACTCGTATTTATTTTACCGCCCTAAAGCAGATCCAGGCAATAAAAAGAAAAAAGCGACTCTGTCCGCGTGGATTTCGTAAATTAACACCCTTCTTTTCGCATAATGTTCTTTGTCCTAATATACTTCGGCATAACGATTTTGGCACAATTTGTTTTGGCATAATAATACTTCAGCATAATTTTTTTAGGCATACATTTTATGTTGGCATAATCATCTTAAAGACTAATTTGTTTTGGCATAAATTTGATTCGCACAACGTTAGTAGGCCTAATGACTATACAACGGGGCGATGCGCGTGAGCGAGTGAAGCGAGCTCGGGAACCCAGTGCACCCCGACACGGACAGTTTAGGTTCGAAGTTTAGTTTCTGCCCCCGTCATCCCCTTCGTGTTTAGGTTTTTTTGCGACCTTACAGACGCGGAAATAGGAGCCCCGCCAAGCGGGGCTCCGTCGACCACGCCCCGGAAGGCGAAACTTATTTTTTTCGTTTCATGTGTTTATTTTAAATAAATAAGTATAAAAATATTTTTATGCAAATTTTGTAAGCAAATTTTCCTTATCAGAGTAAGTGGGCCGGGCCGGTTTAATTAAAAGTGCTTAGTTTGATAATTATGTTTATAATTTATTTTATATGTACATATATTGTCATACCGGTATATGGTACTGTCATACCGGATGACCGTAATAACAATTACAAATGGAAAATAAATATCATTAATAAATTTATGGTTAGAGAAATTATGCTTAAAAAAATTATGCGTAAGCTGTTATGCGTAATTATATTATGCGAAAATAGAATTATGCCAAACAAAATTATGCTAAGTTATATTAGGTCTTAAAATTTTATGCAAATGGATAGGGATCCATTAACACCACGTCGTGTATGAACACAAATTCATAATAATTAAAAAGGTTGATACTCCACCTAATGAAAACCAGCTATTGAGGACTACGTTATGTAGTTTTGACGTAAACAAGCATTTTTAACCTATTTTTTTATGATTATATATTATAGCTCTGCTAGGGTCTTCCCCCTCATGACTTCGCCTTGCACATTAAATGCGCCTGTGGTCACAAGCGCGACTGTTGAGCATGAGGCCTCGGGTTCGATTCCGGGATTGGGCAGTGTTATTGAGTTTTTCTATTAGAACATTCTCAGTAGCAGCCCGGAGTTTTGAATTGTGCATGGGACTTAATAACGGCATTGGTGAAATGTGGGTGTATAGATGTGTACACCTCTGCCTACCCCTTCGGGGAATGCAGACGTGATGCTATGTTATGTTATGCTGTCGCGGACTCTTTTTTTAGAACTTTTAAAGGGGAACAATTCTGTCCTGCATGATTTTTGCGTAACGTTAACGCGTTCGCAACGGAAGCTCTCAAAAATATATTTTTTCCCGTTTTTTGCAACATATTTCATTGGTGCTCCGCTCATTTTGCTCGTAGCGTAATGTTATATAGCTTATAGCCCTCCTAGATAAATGGACTACACAACACAAAATTATTTTTTCAATTCGAACAAATGGTTCCTGACATTAGCGCGTTCAACCAAACAAACAAACTCTTCAGCTTTATAATATTAGTTTAGATAATAGGTATGCCACTTCCGCTCCCGCTTGGTATTATGCGTGGTATTATACCTACTATGACTGATATGAGATTATTTATTTAATAGACGCGGTTACAATATATCAAACAATATGCCGATTCTAGACAAGTGTTCAGTAAAGTGAACCGCACATTCCTGGTAACAATTTGATATTGACAGTGCCTGTAAGTTGTAGCAGTAAGGACTGGTTGACCGAAGAAAAATCAGCTGGTGTGGTGTAAGTAGCGGGTAAGCTCGCGGTAATCGTCCGCGGCTCAATGCGATGATATCAAACGTATGAAGTTGTGTGTGTTCACGTCGAACTAAGCACCATTGAACCAGTTTTAGTATCGTAATATCGCTACTTAAAAACGATAGCATTTTGCATTAAAACGTCGTCAATTTTGGTCAATTTTAAAACCCCTACTAGCACTGACATGTATACTTAAAAACCTGTAAGCACGGCACATCCGCGCTAATGCCTGGAAGGTGGCCTGCTTAAATAAGTGTGGTATTTGGAAAATCCATAGTAGAGTGTCTGACTCTTACCGACTAAAAACACAGTCCTTTTCTAAACTTTACTGAGAACGACCACCGGCCCTGCGCCCGCGAGTTTGAAAAACCACTGAAGGGCAAATTACAGGAGTGTGCCTAAGTAAATATATAGGTACTGAGGACATTTACCGTACACATGTTTATGTTTTAAATGCTTACCCACCGCCTTGGTAAACCCACACAATAATATCAAAGAGAATTTTATTAGGTATTTCTCAATTTTTTATGGGTTTTCTATCATGAGGACTAAGGTGAGGACGGATGACGAATGACTCGGAGGCCCACTTTGCAGTCTGTCAAGACCCTTTTTGTTTCAGGAATGAGATAGTGTTTTCAAGTTGAAACTAATATTAAATACTACTGAAGGTGTGAAATCCTAGCTTCTAAGTCAAACCAATAAAAAAAATCTGCCGTGTAGGTATTTAAGGCACAAAGTCACTAATGATACTAGACAAAACTCAAGTGAGTTTGGAACTAAATTAGGTATAATTCCAGTTTACCTGGAATATTCAAATTTGACAAGAAAGTAGTTTAAGTATTTTAGCGTGCGAGTCCGACTCACAATTGGCCGTTTATGTTTTATTTTACAAAATAAATGTGAATATGACAGTGTCATAAAATGAAAGTATTTTTTATTGCTACGTCCTAGTTATGTGTGGTTCTAGTTTACTCGCTATATCCAATAAATTCGAAATATGAAGATTAAATGGTACGAAGGAAGTGATACGCTATAATATTCAATAAGCAGTAGGTACAGTTCAAGCCTAATCATTTTTATTTTTTTCAGGATATTACTACTTTGCTTCATGTTTCTAATACAATTAAACATAACAACAGCTTTTGATGAAATTGAAGATAATGTAGATTCTAGTACTGAAGGAAGGCCTCAGGTAGAAGTAAGAGCTGTATTCATCAATTGTGAACCTGAGGTATGAGAATACTGATAGATGAAGATACCTACTTATCACTATGATAACTTGTAGTAGTTTTCTTTCATTAATAACATTTTGGAGTAGCCAATCTTCATGCTGTAACAGGTAGGTAGTAATCCCATAGAAAGAAAGCACTTTCAGTTTTTCCCGTATATTACGGGCAACTTTTAAAATATTTTTTTCCTTAAATACCATAATCGGGACTGATTATGAACATTTTAAAAGAGAATTAACTAAATCAGTTAAGGGGTTCTAAAGTTATGCGCTTACTATCGAACAGCATTTCATTTTTACTGATCGTCTATAATTTTATATTATATAATTGTAGATATCTTGAATAAGTAATCCCAAAATAATCTAAATCTCAGGAAGGAAGTTTAGCACCGGACAGCGACTCGACACGGTTTGAAAGAGAGGAACTGTTCAAGCACAGTGTACTACGCGACTGCAATAAAAAACTAGCACTCACTGTCAAGATAACTAGCGAACCTGAAGTGAGTATGTGGGTACCTTCAATACCCAGTAGATAATGTGCATTTGTTAACATGAACAATATGTACACTACAAGTACAGCTTTAAAGAACATTCGTGAAGAATAATGTGGCATGACAAATTTAATGGTTTTAGCAAAATCGATTGTATCCAGTACCACACCTAATGTGTACCTATTGGAATGCTGCTGGATACATTCCTTTTGTAGACTTTGAAGCAGGAAAACTTGAAATAAAATATTTGTAGTTATGAGCTCATAGTATATTTATTTAATTCTTTATCGTACACCGGAAAATTTCTAAATTAATTCAGGGAAATTACAAATGTACAATGGGCGGCCTTATCGCACACGGCAATTTCTTCCAGGCAACCTTGGGATGGAAACATGGGTCCTGGATAAAATATATTAAGGCAATAGGTGGTGTACCTACTTACATATAAAATAAAAATAGATACATACTATCATACTTATATAGAAAAAAATAAAAGAACAAAACAATACTATATATAGATAGCAAATAAGTGAAGCGCAGTAATACGTAACTACGATGACAAGTAGTGTTCCCTAACGAGTTTCTTAAACAGCGGAAGAGACTGAGCACGTCGTATAGAAACCGGAAGTGCATTCCACAACCGTGCTGCTTGAATCGCAAAGGATTTATCAATGAAATTTGTGGAGTGCACTGGCATCTTCAGTCTTAAGTTCTCTGATGATCTTAGGACTCGTGTATGGCTGTCACTTAGGAACTCAAAGCGGTTTTTTAGATAAGAAGGAGTAAATGGAAGAAAAAGCACACTATAAAGAAGCGAAAGGATATGAGTATTTCGGCGAAGGCGAATTGGTAACCACTTGAGCTTAGTACGAAATTCAGAAACGTGATCATATTTGCGTAAACCAAATATAAATCTAATACAAACATTTTGGAGTCGCTCAAGTTTGTTTAATTGATCCTCGGTAAGATCAAGGTAGCTGGCATCAGCATAATCGAGGATAGAAAGAAGAAGGGATTGTGCCAGCGCAATTTTAGTGGTAATCGGAAGAAAGTTGCGTAACCTTCTCAAAGATCCAGCGGAGGCAAACAGCTTACGGCTGGTTTCCTGTAGATGAGCAGTGCAGGATTTGGTTCTATCAATTATAATCCCCAAGTTCTTTACAGTTTCACTAAATGGAATAAAATTGTTATCAAAAGAAACTTGGGGAAGTGCGGTCCAATTTATTTTAGATATCATCCTGGAACTGCCCAACACAATAACCTGTGTCTTTGCAGGGTTGTCTAGCAGCCCGTACCTTTTGCTCCACTGAGAAATTCGAGCCAGATCCAAGTTAACAGTGTCAACAGCCTCTGATAGTTTTGCAAGAGGTGCTCTACTATAAATTTGTAGATCATCTGCGTAAAGGTGGTAGGAAGAAAGTAGATTGTCAGAGATAGAATTTATAAAAATTGCGAAAAGTAAAGGAGATAGAACGCCATATAGTATACTTATATAATATAATATGCGTGTGGTGTGAGGGCCACTTTGTTAAAACTCATTGAAAATGTGCTTAGGGTTTAGTGAACAGTCCCAAAGAATTGTGGAAGTTAATACTATGAGCTCTTATCTACAAATATTTTTCTTACACAAAACTAGGGAAGGATTCTGCTAATCCTCCTCTTGACGTAGGTAATATCAGCATTTGCAGAACCTACGGATGGGGCATCGTGACCTGCTAAGACCAATGTTGTGGTTTTGATGCGTTTTATTTTTGCAGAGTTCAGGAGATGAATACCTACCTATCGAGCATGTGTTCGAGGGATCAAACAAAAAGCGCATACGTCTTTTGGATCCTTACATACTGCGGTTGCGCAGAGAACCACCACTCCAGGCTTACAAACTACGCAGAGTCGATGTATGGAACCTTGAATCACTCCTCCTTAGGCTTTGTAGTTTACTTTTTGATTTTCTCATCAACATTAATAGGTATAAAAAAAAGCTCTTAGCGCTTTTCGTAGATATCCCACACGCTTGGACTAGATTTTAGTTATAGCACCAGCAAGACGAAATTGTCCCTAATACCGCGAAACAATATTGTTTACGAATACAATTTTAATTTGTGTTTAAAATGAATCCATAACAATTAGGTACTTAATGAACCCTTAAACCTAAATAATGTACAACCCTTTAATTGTTCGTTGTTAACATCGCACGTACCTTACAATCACCATCCATTTTTATGTGTGAAAAATCAGTCATGGACGCTGTGCCGGACTCGTACCGACTATAAACCACACGGTTCTACACTAACCTTTGCCGGGGTCCCGGGATCAGAATTACACTCACCGCAAACCCCGACAGGTTATAGTCCGTCGGATGGTAGGATGTATCGATGGAGTCCGTCTTTTGTGCAAGCCGGTCCCCGGCTATGTGACGCATATACTTCTCGAAGCACCCGTGGTCTGAGAGTATTTGCGTCATCCGGAAGCTGAGGAAACCATGTTGCCTCTCCAGCCACTCTTCCATAACAGGCCTTACCGTTACAATCAATACGTGCCTTGCCTGCGGTCTCAAAAGCCACTCCCTCCATTTCACCCCTAGAACCCGTCGGAGCTCGGACCGTTTTACCGCGAATTCCCGCGGAATCGGTGGTACACCCCGATCTAGCGCCTTGCCGCGCCACCGATACAGTGACGCAATGGCTCTCGCTTCGATATTCCAGGGCGATAATCTGGCTAGACGGCTCGCCGCCTCGGAAGGAGATCGTACGGTAACCACTGATTAGCCTGCCGGCCATCGCGTGCTATGGTTTTCGCAGCATTGCGATGCAATGTGGGGCGTTGTAGGGAGTAATAATAATACGTCCTGTCAAGCTTGATGTCTATAATATACTCATTAACTTAGAACTAACGATTATATTATATAGGGAGAAGGCGCGTCACACACTACACCTCCGCCGTTT
Source organism: Xylocampa areola (assembly GCA_935421205.1). Lineage (NCBI taxonomy): Eukaryota > Metazoa > Arthropoda > Insecta > Lepidoptera > Noctuidae > Xylocampa > Xylocampa areola. The sequence goes on along the minus strand of OW285201.1, from coordinate 10,233,213 downwards.
TTTAAGAGGAAAAAAAAATACATTGTTTTTTCTAAGTATAAAGATACAATTAATTCTAACGAGTCGTTACAATTTGGTGCGTAGGTATATGTCAAACAAAAATTATATAATAAAATATGAAAAACCAATTTAAATAGGTAAACTGAAAAGTCAGTTCATATACGGTTAACAAAACAAATATTTCACAGTTTTGGAATAAGTAACAGACAACAAAATCACCGACTTGTTTAAAAAACAAATTACAAATTGAATATCTCAAACAAAAGTACAATAACACACAGAATAAAAATAAACAGTTTTGATTACAAATTAAACATATTCCAATTTTAAACTTAATCTACTTTTCACTGCACTGCTGACAATGTAATTAACAATTTATTACATAATTTTCAATAATATAAATAAAAATACATTGTTGAATGCCACTCGGATATTCAAATATAAAGACAATTTTTGATTTGTAATTTCAAATCTGACATTGTAAAAACGGTACTTTAAAAACCCATTTAAGTAATTAATCAACTTTCATTCTACTATTTTTAGCAATGATTTTTTCTATTCCATTCAATACCTTTTAGTTCCTATCACATGAATTCCTTCACTATATAAATCTCATTTCTTTATTTTACTTTTCTCAATAAATACGCTTTTCATAATATCATCATCCTTAGATTATAGTACACACACACATTTCATTGTTCTGGACCGGCCGGTCATATCATCATTATGTTTCTTTTATAATGAGGTACAAACATTTTATTTGAAGTCGACTTCTTATTTTCTTTATATTATTTATTTATTATAACTAAGGACCACGATTTAAGACATTATTGTCTCCAACAATTTTCACGGAAGAAAGCTCGTTCACACCATGATCAAATTAAGGACCTGACCTTATGTACCTCCTTTATGTGTACTTTTTTTTTATTAATCTCTTGCAGTACTTAACCTAGAACTCGTTCAAAATGAATAATTTGGTATTTAAGGTCTCTGACGCTTTCCGGGTGATCAGTCCGTTGGCGTGCCAAAGCATTATCTATCAAACGATTCCCAACTACTGTTCACTATACTTTTATTCATACTAAATTACATCATCTTCATCCAGTAACTATAACAACCAATCCAATATCCCTTCTACTTTTTAAATAAGGACAGTACCTAATGACACTCATAAAAATGACAAAAGATATTTAATACCATACCCATTTCATCCAATCTAAAACCTAAACTTATAAGCACTTCCATTTAATAATCATCGTAACATAAAACATAAATCTCATATTATAACACGACAACTTCGTCTACTTAGGTACTCGTCATTTCAAAACAATACCATATTCAAATCAATCTAATTTATAAACAAATTATTAGTACCACCTATCATGCGATTCCGATTTCAACACCTAAGAATGCAGCGTATGCATAAACGGCTATGCAAATGGTAAACCTGACAATCGAAAAATATCGTATATTTTACTAAATAATTCAATTTTGATATTTATATATTATGTTTGTATGCTTTAGCGCGGGTTTATTTTTTCATATCATTATTATGATCACCTTAAAACAAAAAGTAATTAACATAAAAATTTGAACAGTGCTACAAGTATAATATAAGCAGTAAAAAACAAAAACTGCATATGGGAAAATCCTTTAAAAAACACATATATATTACAAGTCTAAAATCTTTTTTTTTTTTTTTTTAAATGCACTATTAAATTTAAATCAATTGGATTTTTTATTGGCAAAAAAAAAACATTTGCGATAAATTTAAACAAGAATATTTAAATGCTACAACAATTTTTTATCAACAAGCATAGTTGCGATAGTTAGCTAGTGTTACGAATTTATTTTCCCATGACAAATGAACAAGAAACGAAATCCGAACTCGACGTAGGTGCATCGGAAATAAGACACTCGAAATAGAGTTAGAATGCACACTTTACACGTTACGTTTACACAAGACAGTTTTATGCATGTATTTAATAATAAATGTATGTATGTAAAAAGGGACCTAGGTTCTTTCTAAACTTTCAAAACTACTTAGTTTCATTGTCAACAGGCATGCTATTAAAATAAAAATAATAATTGTTTATCTTAAGTATTATTATCAATAATTAAGTACCTATATAAAGAAACCTCTTATCATATAAAAATAGAATGTCCGCGGCATTTCAAAAATTTACTGAGGTGATTCGCTTACTTCACATTATAAAAGTTATAAACATCACACTCACGTAACGTCACATTATTTCTAGAAAAGCGGCTCCGTCATGAGCTCTTAGGGATCCTCCAAACTCGAAAGAGTGCTTCGGACAGCAACGACTCCCAGCTCCAACCACATCATCGGACGCGAACATCACCCAGCGCCCAGCAAATATAAAATCCTCGTCTTTGCTCTCCCAGAGTTCTTGAATGCTGGCTTCAATTGTAACTCGATGCTCAGTGCCGCCGACGTGGCAGCACTGGCAGGGTCGCCATGCAATGTGGGGCGTTGTAGGGAGTAATAATAATACGTCCTGTCAAGCTTGATGTCTATAATATACTCATTAACTTAGAACTAACGATTATATTATATAGGGAGAAGGCGCGTCACACACTACAGCGATGTTGCGGGCCAACAAGCTATCCCGCCCAAACTGGGGCCCCGTATAGGGCCAATGACCGTACGACCCCCGTGCAAAGCTTTCGGCAGAAGGTATCGGGCCCACCCATGTTCGGCAGCAGTCGCGCAATTGCTACTGCAGTTACCATCAAAATTGGGGTGAGCTGCTGAAAATGCTCGGATTTATGTAGAGCCACCTCGAGACCCCACTGCCGAATCCTCCCAACAACTTGCGCGACCGTGACTGTGGCCAATATCAATCATCATCCCCCTGCCTTTTTACACGACTGCCCAAAAAAAGGAGTGTAATGATTTTAGGGTTGTAGGTATGTATGTATTTTTGTGAGTTTCTTTATTTCACCATAACTTCTAAATGCCTCAAAAGATTTAGATATATGGGATATCGTTAGAATCCTTACATTGTCCCGGGTAACATAGGCTAGTAAGATTTAAAAAATACTCATATAGTGGCAATAGTCAGTGGCGTAGCAAAGTGGGGGCGGCGGGGGCGGGCCGCACCGGGTGTCACCTTTTTTGGGGTGACACCCACCCGGTCTCTCAACTTTAAGAACAATGTACAAATAAAAAAAAACGCTAGCACAGAAATTTGTTTTTCGGGGATTCCTCCACTAGCACTAGCTCAGCTCTATGTAAGTATAATTCGGGGATTCCCGCAAAAGAGCCTGCTTTTTACTTTCGATGGGGTGACACCACCAACTTCCGCACCGGGTGCCACCCAAGCTACGCCACTGGCAAAAGTACCTACCTACACAAAAAGGTGTGAAGTAAACAAATAATAACCATGGCAGACACGCTTTTAATATTTTTTATAATTTTATCTTGTTAGTCAATCACTCCCTTTCTAGCCATATAATCTACTAGCTGATGACCAAGGCTTCGCCCGCGTGGATGTCGGTTTTCGCGACGAAAAGTAATCATGAAATTTTGATCCCGTTCCCGCTTTCCAATTACCGCTTTATAAATGCCCAAAGTATTCAAATGGATAGAGTATGTATGCAACGAAAACCCTTTGAGATATAACAAAATTATTTAAGGTGGAATTTTGTATTTTATATAGGTCTACAGAAAAGTCCGCGATGGCATATGTCTATCACTTCAGATACTATAACCTTTTTTATGGTTATCAAATTGGTTCTAAAATAATGCATTATTTGCGAAGGTGTTTTTATAAACATGATATTAATCCTTAACCAAATAAACACGTTATTCATCCACAAGTATTTAATTTTGAACAAAATTGCCCTTGGTATCATTTGATTTCAATGAATATTTCAGGAGATATTATAGTTTTAAAATAACTCCGCAACAAAATAATGATCAAGTATTTGTAACACAGCATCACGCCTGTATTCCCTGAAGGGGTAGGCAGAGGTGTACACAGTCGAACACCTACATTTCACCAATGCTGTTGTGTCCCATGTAATAGGTGGGTAGCCTATTGCCATCTACCAGGCACAATTCAAAACTCCGGGCTGCGACTGAGAATTTTCTAACGGAAAAACTCGATAACACTGCCTGACCCGGGAATCGAACCTGAGACCTCATGCTCAGCAGTCGCGCTTGGGACCACTAGACCAACGAGGCAGGCGCATTTATGATGTGCGCATGATGTGTATTTATGGCGCGGTCATGAGGGCGCTGGCGGAATATTTATTTTTGTAGGTCTTTCCTCAAATTAACGCGGGGCACAGCTATAATACATAATCAGAAAAAAAAAAGATATAGCAATGTTTACGTCAAATCTACATAACGTAGTCCTCAGTAGCTGCTTTGCATTAGGCTGAGCCATGGACTAATTATAATTGCTTCATGGGCTGACCTGAGTATCAATTTTTTTAATTATTATGAATTTGTGTTCATGCGTTACATTGTGTTGATTTACGACACGCGGACGGAGTCGCGAGAACAGCTATTTTTTCATGAAATCCATCCATCGTTTCTTCGGTCTTCCTTTACTCTTATATACATTCATAATCCAAACTTTCCTTGTCACTTGATTCGTATTCGCATCAAAAGTCAATACTCACTATGACAACCGATTTCCACACAACTTCTCTGTCCTACCTAACTCAGACTTTCACTAAAGACTTTAAGACAGCTACTAATCTAAAGTTATAATATTAAATGGAAATAGAATACGGTCGCGAGCAGGATTCGAACCTGCGCCTCCTGGATAAATACTGCAGGCGCTTTGACCACTAAGCCATCTCGACCTCTGCTCACCACCGCGAATTGTTGATCCATATTTAACACGTCTTTTGGGGACGTCATTGCTATCTATTCAGTCCCTATACAGATGACCGAACCGACACGACAAACTTTGCAGTTAATGCAATGTCGTACAGACTTATTAGATTAGAAAGGAACATGGAGGAAGGTGTGCACTCATCCCTACTCAGCTGCATGCAGTTGCCTTTCTTGCATCGTTTTTGTGGGCCAACGTTTCGGACCATTCAAGACAGCAAGTCTGTCTGTTAATTGTCTAATAGATCTTTCCACAAATAGTTTCCGACTCACCTCGAATCGCACGTATACAATTTAATGTAATATGTACTTATCGTACTATTCGAGGTGAGAGAAAACTTTAGAGGATAAAAATCACTAGTATGATTAAAGATAAATCCCATTTAATATTATAACTTTACTAGTATGATTTTTATCCTCTAAAGTTTTACAACATTTACCTAGTTTTACACGATTTCTTATTATTCCAGACTATAAGTGGCGTATTAGTGAACGCCAACGGTCGTACTTTTACCGGAGTTCAAATAAGAGTAAGCCTTTTTTAGAAATAGTTCTATGGTGGCAATTAATTCAAAATAAACTCTAATCAAACATTTTAATTGTCGTAGAGTCGTGTTGCGCGCGACACAGAACATACAGGGATCATGGACCATGAGGATGACCGATTACAAAATACAGTGACCCATCAAGGAATCATTCAGCAACTTCAATCAACTGAAATATCTGTTACGGAATCTGCTGTACATCAATCCAGTAGCGGTACGTCTAAGCGGCACGTTGTCGATGACAGCTCGGTGGCAGCCCTCGCCAATGTGCTGCTCGTCTGTAGGAGCCCTAAATAGTGTTGTAATACCTACTTTTACCTACACATTTGAAGTTAGTCTTAACATTATGGTTTATGAAATGTAGAAACTCATTGATTACCACACACACACACACGCACGCGCACACACACACACACACGCACACACACACACACGCACACACACACGCGCACACACACACGCGCACACACACACGCGCACACACACACGCGCACACACACACGCGCACACACACACGCGCACACACACACGCGCACACACACACGCGCACACACACACGCGCACACACACACGCGCACACACACACGCGCACACACACACGCGCACACACGCACGCGCACACACGCACGCGCACACACGCACGCGCACACACGCACGCGCACACACGCACGCGCACACACACACGCGCACACACACACGCGCACACACACACGCGCACACACACACACGCGCACACACACACACGCGCACACACACACGCGCACACACACACACGCGCACACACACACACGCGCACACACACACACACACACACACACACACACACACACACACACACAAAGAATGATCTGCACTACTGAATGGGTTGGATGAATTTTGACACACAAATAGTTTTTAACCTGGTTTACCTAACATATACCTGTGATACTTTTTATTCTTATTGGACCCAATTCTAAAGTTAGTCTAATCCATACTTCCTTAATACTATAAATGCGTCGAGGAAGTAAGCGAGGGTGTTCTCCCGCGTATCAAGCCACGTCAGGCGATAAAGAACCCGTGGTGGACTCGAGAGTTAACGGAGAAGAGGCAGGAGGTGGTCAGACGTAGGCGGCGAATTAGAGGAGCGAATCCGGCTCGGAGACAGCTAGTGGTCGAACATTACCTGGAGGCGCTCGTGGATTACAAGAGCGCCATAAACCAAGCCCGCACCACTAGCTGGAAGAGTTTTTGCTCCGATATGACCCGGGACAAGGTATGGGATGGGGCCTGGCGAGTCATCAGGCGTTGCACGGGGCCCATGGTGACAGGCGTCGAATTAAAAGACGATCAAGGGAATACCCTGTCACCGGCAGAATCTGCACGTCTGATGGCCGCCACGCTCTTTCCCGACGACTCGCCTGATGAGGACACTCCCGAACAGGCTGAGCTTCGCCGGGTCATGCAAATTCCGCCGCCGACGGATTGCCTCGCTCCATCGGGTCCACCGATCACGGGTTCGGAGCTCTTCGACGTGCTGTCGACAATGAACCCCAAGAAAGCGCCGGGATGTGATGGTTTAACCGTTGACATCTGCAGGGCAGCGATTGTAGCCGACTGCCAGGTGTTCCTCGCCGTTTTTAACAGGTGCCTAGAGCTAGGACTCTTCCCCAGAAGATGGAAGGGAGCCCGGGTTTGTGTGATTCCCAAACCATCTAAGGGTGATTACACAAACCCGAAGGCCTACAGACCGATAGGCCTGCTCCCGGTGATGGGGAAGGTCCTAGAAAAAATCATAAACAACCGTCTCTTGTGGCACCTGGAGGCTAGAGGACACCTTAACACTAGGCAGTACGGCTTCATGCCACAGCGCGGCACCGAGGACGCCCTCTATGATTTGGTGGCACTCATAAAGCACGAAGCGTTTACGCAGAAGAAAATCGTCGCTGTAGTGTCACTGGATATAGAGGGTGCATTCGATCATGCTTGGTGGCCGCAAATTAAGGCACAGCTGCTGGCCAAAAACTGTCCTGCGGATGTATACGGTTTGGTCGGTAGTTACCTTACCGACCGAGCCATCACCATCGAGCATTCCGGCGCTTCGGTCACAAAGACCACAACAAGGGGTTGCGTACAGGGGAGTATCAGCGGACCGCTGATGTGGAACGTCGTTCTCGACTCGCTCCTCGAATTGCTAGAGGGGGAAGAGGTCCACGTCCAAGCTTTTGCTGACGACGTGGTCCTCGTTGCATCAGCTTACTCGGTCGAGGAGCTCGAGTCAATGGTCAATCCTGTACTCGAGACGGTCGCCAACTGGGGCATGGAGAATAAGTTGCGGTTCTCCCCTCAGAAGACATCGCTTATGGTGGTGACGAGGTGGATGAACCCTCCCGTGCCCCGTATCACCATGGCGACCGTTACACTAACATCTGTGGAACATATCCGAGTACTGGGATTGATCATCGATAGGAATTTGACGTTCCGAGACCACATCCAAGCGGTCTGCGCGAAAGCCGCTGCGGTGTATAAAGGCCTGGCTAAGGCAGCAAAAGCCTCGTGGGGTTTAGGCCCGGAGATAGTCAGGCACATATACATCGGGGCGGTCGAACCGATTCTCCTGTACGCATCGTGTGCATGGGTCGACAGCACGTCGAAGAAATATATCGTCCAGCGTCTGAGGTCGTCGCAGCGTTTATTCGCACTGAAGATCGCGAAAGCCTACCGCACCGTCTCTTTCGAATCGGCGGTGACGATCGCGCGTCTGTTGCCGATCGAGCTGCGGGCTCGTGAGGCGGCCGAGCTATATACGGTGAAGCGAGGAAGACCCCTGCCGGAGGCGGGGGATCGGCAAGTCGAGACCAGGACTCCGTTCTTTCGCTTGCCGCATCCCGCCCTTCGGCCGGAGGTGCGCTTCACCGTACTGGACCGCCTCGATGATAGCGAGCCTGGGGCAAGACCATGCGCCCCCGTCAGCATTTACACTGACGGCAGCAAGATCGAAGGGAAAGTGGGATGCGCGATCTCCTGCTGGCGAGACGGTGGCGAAGTGTTCAACAAGAAATACCGGCTGGAACCATTTTGTACGGTGTTCCAGTCCGAGTTGTTTGCGCTTCGCCAAGCGGTAAGGCTCACGATGGAGGACCAGCGTTTCAGGGAGTGTGACATATTGAGCGATTCACGCTCCTCCCTGGACGCAATGGGTAATCCGCGGTCCACGCACCCCCTGGTGTGCGACATTAGGAAAAGTCTGTCGCGGGCTGCCGAACAGGGCTGCATAGTCAATCTCTGGTGGGTGCGCGCTCATGTCGGTACCATTGGCAACGAGCGCGCCGATGAACTCGCCAAGCATGCAGCCCTTTATAAGAAAACGGCAGCAGACTACGACAGATTTCCGCTTTCGTACGCCAGACGGGCGATACGCCAACGTACCCTGAATGCCTGGCAGCAAGAATATACCCTGTCCGGAAAGGGCAGGATTACCAAGTTGTTCTTTCCGGACGTGCGCCAGGCATTCCGAACAATTGAGAGGGTTGGCGTGTCCTACTGGAAAAGCCAAGCGTGGACCGGGCATGGCGGCAATGCCGCGTACCTCCATCGTTTTAAGCGCTGCGACGACCCGGGCTGTTTTTGCTCCCCTGACACCGGGCAGACAGTCGAGCATGTCCTGAATGATTGTCCGGCATTCAGCTCTCGAAGGTTGCAGCTCGAATTCGAGGTCGATGAGTCTCTATCGACCTCAACATGGAGCTCCCTTCTGGCCGGCAAGATTTCGGGACCTAAATTTGCCGACTTCTGCATCGGTGTAATGAAAGCAGTGGCACGGAACAACGGTGCCACTGTAGTTGATTGACTCGGAGAAGAGATGTGATTAAGATTGGGGATATGATGGAGAATAAGGACGAGTGAGGGGAAAAAAAAAAAAAAAAAAAAAAAATGTAATATGTAAAAGACTTGGTAAAATTAAAAATAATTAATAAGAATGTCAATAAATTAGGAAAAATTTAGAATATATAAAAAAAAAAAAAAAAAAATAAGACCAATACAAAACTAAAAATATATGTTAACTTAATGGAATGCCAGCGTGAGTTTGCTGGGCACTACAACTATCAATATAAAACTAATAAAAAAAAAAAAAAAAAAAAAAAAAAAGGGAAAAAAGGAAGGAGCCAAAAAAAAAATTTAAAAAACAAATGGTGGTGGTACTGTCCAGCAGACGGACGAGGGCCACAATTTTGAAGAAAATGTATCGGTTCTTAAAAAATTTAATAAATAATTTAAATCATTTCAGCTGTCAAGGGCCCTGAAATATAATATCAGGGGGTGTGTGAACTTCATTTAAAAAAAAAACAAAAAAATACTATAAATGCGAAAGTAACTGTTTGTTTAATACCTTTTCACTACTAAACGGCTAAATAGATCATAATAAAATTTGACAAGGAGATAGATAAGACCTTGGAGAAGGACATACGTCACGCAGACGAAGCGCGGCACCAGCTAGTTAAGTACTTAAAATTTAAAGTTATTATATTAAATGGAAAAAGAAATGCTAAGCATGCGTTTATGCTTTTTCAAAGACACATCTTGAATTACTTAAAATTTATAATCATCACAAATCACCGTTGTGTGAAAACCAATGGTCCTGTTACAGTTTCTTAAGCACATTATGATTTTATAAATAAGGATCTTCCTTATTGGTTTGTTACCGAAATTCTTCAAGTCACGATTTTTATTACAGACATTGACATATATATTACTACGTAAGGACCCGGCCGACCGCGAAACTAAATGGCACCAACGCGTTGGCCCTAAAATGACATTTTAGGGCCAACGCAACTCAGTCGACAGTGGACCGCTCGCAGGAGAAAACGAGCGTTTGTTTGTCATAAATATGCCTAGTTGCGTGGTAAAAGGCTGCAAAAATTACGATACAAAGATTAAAAAGGAACATGGGATATCGTATCATCGATAAATAACCCTAGATTACTTCTGTTCCAATTAAATTATTAAATTATCACATTTTAGAGGTATAATTATTTTACTACGGAAGTCCGTAATGGCGGCCATTGTGTGGCCGGCCGCGCGCGAAGTAACGTTGAAAGAACGTCATTTTTTATTTGTTTTATTTTTGTCTTAAGAACTTAGTGTTAGTAATTTTAGTAAGTACCTAATATGTTAATACTTAATTATTATAACAATATTGTTTACAATTTCAAATAAAGCTGATTGATATTAATTTGTTTTACATACGTTTTTTTGTGACTGTATGTATTATTATCGCAATAAATTATAGTTTAAGAAACTAATATAATCTAACGACACCTCTCAAGCTAACATTCATCAACCCGTTTAGGCTATAGAACGTGCTAAAGAAATATACATACATACACCCGAAAAAATGATAACCCTTCTTCTAGCGCAGTCGGGTAAAAACTCAGTTCAGTTTATGTCTGATGTGTGTATAAAAATATTGACCATTATTAAAATGTGATAAAAAATTCATGTACGCACGTACAAGGTTTAGTCTTCGAGCTATGAAACCTACGGCTCACGTAGTTTGCATGAGTTATGACAGATGGCGCTACTTTTGCTTGTATGAAGAAGGTTTCTGTAAAATGTTTAGATGGGCGTATCCTTTCTTTTGAAATCATTGATTACAGATAAAATGTTTTATTAAACATAAGTACTCCAAAAATGACGCGACGCGGAATTATTCCGAATTGGGCATGCCTGATTTTTCGTAAGACGTGCTAACGGAAAACCCATTTGGAGATTTTTTAATTATATGCTATATTTTGTTCCACTCATAAAAGTAAGAGATTACAAAATAAAAGGCAAAAATAAGTAATAACCTTCATTTGACCTGAAGTCACTTGCAGTGACGTCACGTGACATGTTCATATTTTATATAATCTGTAGACTACGTAAAAGGAAATGTTTTCTGGCATTTTTATAGTGAAGCTATTTTAACTAAAATCGCATTTCATGATACGAATATATTTTATTTTTTAAACTAAGATTATTATGTATATTCCTACAAGTATATCAAAATAGATCTATGCCCAAAAACGTAAAAAATATGTTTTTTTTTTAATACTAGCACTTGTCGGTTTGACGTTTGTGACCTTCATTTGACATTATCAACTGACATGAAACTGACAGCTGTTTGTTTTAGTTCGTTTAGAAACTAGGTGTGTTAAAAATTTGTGAACACATTGGGTCATTTGGGGAAATATTTAAAAAATAAATAAATAATGTTCTAAAAAATAAAATTGCCAAATTAGTTTCTCAGAATTAGATAACATTAAAAAAAAAAAAAAAACTTAATTTTTTTCATGCATGCCCAATTATTATCGTCAAATAAATCAAAAATGGTAATGTGTTTATATCATTTATTAACTATCCATTGCAGTAACTATGCCCTGCGGTTGCACCCGCTTTTCTTTTTGCTCGGCTCCTAAGGGTCGTAGTGTGATGTTAATTAGCCTATCGCATAAATCTGGCTAACATATACAAAAATAATTTTTAGAATCCTATAAGATTACCTTTTAGAATCCGAGTGGTAGTTCTCTGGAACTACGATTAGCGCGTTTAAACAAACAAATAAAACAACTCTTCAGGTTTATTATAGTATAGATTCACTATAGATATCTCAGAACAGATGTCGCCTCTTCTTTAGGTGTCCTCAAAATACTCTGATTTAATTTTATTTTCTATTATAAAGTGGTTTCCGTATTCTGCAGGTGCTGTGTTTTGAGCTTGAGATTGAGATGATAGGCTCTCTTCCGCATCAATGATCACAGCAAATATTTTTTTCTTCACTTGTGTTTGCATCCAGGGTGGCATATCTCTAGTACTTTTCAAGATGCAGTTAAAGAAAGATTCGAGTGCATCTGTCTCTTTTTCATGGCGTGGTTTAGCCGCTGCATCCGATGCATGATCTAAGCAGCGTCGTTTATGGGGTATTTGTATGTCCGATTTAGTAGGCTCAACATTATTCGTGGTAGAAACATCGTGATCAGAATTTTTCGAATGTATAATTACTGGTGGATCCATTTCGATATTTTCTGTAATGCGGTATTTCATATGAGGCTCCAGAAATTGCATAGCCTTGGCATATTTCCAAGTGGTCACTTGAGCTGGTAACAATTTGTTCTGTCCTAATTTAGCTCTTTTTAAAGCCTCCCGATGGTTATCGCGTAGTTTTCTCCATTCAGTTCGTGCAATTTTAACTGTAATAAAAAAAAAACATTAGCTATAATATTAATATACTTATGCTTACTCAATCTGCTTCACCTAAATCTTGGGGTCGGCTTCCAGTCAAACCGGATGCAGCTTAATATTAGTTTTTTACATGGAGCGAGTCTGGCCTCCACAATCTAGTTACTGGGTAACACGATATCTCGTGACTGGTTGTCAGACTTTCAGGCCTTTGACTAAACGTAACAGCTGTCATAGATCTTAATTTAACAACCGGGATTTAACGTGCTCTCCGAGGCACGGCGGTCTCGATATGACATGATGGTCACCCATCCGCAGGCCGATCGCAGTCCTCGATCGATCGATTTGTACGGTTGTTACGTAGCCACAAGCCCTTCCTATATAATCCTATATATACAAGCTGTGGTTTTGAACAGTGGCCATATTGTAGGAACATATACAGCAACAAGTTATATGTTGTACAAAAATAATTAAAATAATAATAGCCAAGAGGTCAACGTCCTATTCGTCTCGTAACAGCTAACGCTTCTCCGTGAAATTTTCGTATACGGCCTTTGTCGGTGCGCGGTGCGGTCCTTGTGCCTACTGCGCGCGACGCAGCGATGGCTATGACACGACGTATACACAAAAAACAAACTGCCAAATTAATTCGATTTTCTAAGGTATACTTTTTTTATTGTTTTGTAATCAGTCACACCTATAGATCCATCTCCTTCAATTTGGCCACTGTCTAGAACCACAGCCTGTATATACTAATGCTTACTCCTAAGTGAAAATAAATACTTAACAGATCTTAATATATTTTCGTGCATATCTATTTTATTTTTATTTATTTAAATTCAATGCTAATTAAAGTTTAAATTATTTTTATTACCTATCTTAAACAGACTGTTGATCTGTATCTACCCATGCCATATATAAGACTATACCTACTACTGATACTGAATCAGAATCAGTAATAAACCAATACAAAAAAATATATTATTGATTTCTCTTTGTAAACAAACAAATTCGCCCATGGCTACGCTACAAACAGCAACCCGACCAAAAGTACCACAAAATTAACCATAGGAATACGAATCCTTTGACAATGCTAATTATTCTTCTAGTTGATTGGGAAAAACCTGAAAATGTTTCAAAGTGATAATTTGACTATTAAATAATTAGAATTTTAGACTATTTAATAATTTCTAAAGTAATTTTCATGATTATACATATTTTTTATGTTTAGATGATATTTTACTACCATCCACTAGTCGCACATCACCGATTTGTTATATTGTGACGAAATAGTGTTAGCTACATTTTGATTATATACCTGCGACTAGTAGACAGCTTGTAGCTGTTATAGACGAAACAAGGGTCAAAATAGGCCGCAAAAAACGTACGACATTTATTTTAGGCACTTCTATTAAATAGGTAGAAATTTTACTCATCTTTGGAATTATTAATTTATTTATACTTTTATGTGTGGTACATAAGGAAATGGAATTATCAACATAAAGGGACTGCCATACGAAAACAAGTTTTTGAAAGGCATCGCAGAATTCGTTCTTCGCGCGTCAACACGATGCCAAATGATTAGCAATAATAACTAAGTATACCAAATAAAAAACAACTCACTGAGGTGGATCACTATAGAATACATTTTATATAGGTACATACTGTTTGGTATAGAACTGTCGTTAATTTCTTTGATGACACTCTGCCAAGCTTGACCTCGTGCATGTACTTCGGGATAATCGGGATGCTGCGGATTCCACAAACAGGGATGTGCTCGAACTGTTTCTATGAACTTTTCCATTGTTTGCGAAGTTGTACTTTTTTAATAAATGTGGAAAGATGCAGGGCTAGCCACGACGTGCCCGGCATACTGACTGGCTCTGCATGTCGTGCGGAGCCCTCCCTTTACAATCAAACCGGTTTTTGTGTTGAACGCCGGCCAACAGTATTATAAAACCAGTTAGAACGCTTTCACACTGACGTGTCGTTACATTAACAACTCAGCACTACCAGGTTTTTGTAGGTATATCTACCTATTATATTGTACCTATTGGACATATTTTATTCATGAATTTTGATGGCGACGGGAAGACTATACGTCAGTCTTTTATTGACTAAAACACACCATGATTTTATCACTCACTAGGTATCTATTCAAATTTCAACTTTTCTTTTTAAATATATTATGTTTCCCATATGCCCGCGACTGCGTCTACGTGGACTTAAGAATTGGGTCCAGCCGGGATAAAAGGTATCATAAGTGTTAATCAAAGTTTAGCCAGGTTATAAACTATCTGTGTGCCAAATTACTTTCAAATCCGTTCAGTAGTCATTTCGTGAAAGAGGGAGTCACCTACTTAGAACTATGTTATTATTAATTTCATAATTATTTACCTATTTTTCTTTTAGAAAGCGAACAACGGGTAGACAAATAAGTGCTTACTCAGTGTTTCGGGTACTTCGGACGCGGTGGGGCCGCAGGGGAGGAGGAGGAGTGTTGGTATAGCGAGGCGCCGCTCTCCCTATCTTTTGCGGCCGTAGTGGCGGGCAGCGGGGCCACAGACCTGACCCATCCATGATCTCTGAGGTGGTAGCGGGGGGGTGCAATACCCCGTGAGAGGGAGTCCGGCAACGGACTGCCTCTGGTGGGTTCGCGGTTGTGTGCGAGAGCCTTCCCGCGTCCCGCGTCCCGCCGTCAAGTGGCTGGGAAGGTACACCGTGGAGTTTTAGTGGGGTCGAGTCCCACATAACCGCTCTATCTCCCCGTGTCTGAGCGGTATGCGTGGGCATTTCTCCACGTAAAAAAAAAGTGTTTCGGGTACTTATCTATAGACTTGGAAATTAATATTTCGTACCATCGTGGTGAAAGGATAGGTCACCTAGACTCTGCCTTACCGAGTGCTAGGTGTCCAGGGTGCGCCGGACGTTTGGGGGATGGCTACCGCTATTGTTACATCGCTCGTGGAGACTCCTTTCTTGCACCCCACCTATTCGTCTTGCTCTTTATGCCCTAACATCTGTACATTGAGTGACCTATACACTGCCACTAATAACTCCATAAACTTGGCAAAATGTTGGGCACATCAAATGTGAATCTAGGGAGCTGAAAATTGTACCATCGACACGAAGAAGTAGAATAATCTATAGACTATCTTAGATAGTCTATCTAGTTTTCCAGTCATGACCTTCAAGATAGTGTTAGGACGCCCACGAAACTGCTTATCATAGACGTAGTCTCTCTTACACATAATGCTGTAGAAGCGTCCGTATAATGTCCGCTGCAAACCAACAGATAATGATATTCAACTATTTGCAGCAATATATATATCTGAATGTCAAACAGAGAATACATTACAGTAGCGCGGGAGTGGCCAATGGTAGATATCATGAAGGTATTACATATTATATTGGATACGAAGGGAGTTAGAGGCTCTTTGCGTATATCTCACGGCCTGTGTTAAAAGATTGATCTATACCTACATAGGTATAGGTGGATACTACTGATGCCTGATTCGGTTTAAGTTTCGCAGTGAGCGCAATTCCGGTAGGTCTCGGACCGAAGATGGTTTTAGCGAACCCTATATTTTATATTATGATGAGTTCTTTTTTCTAGCGGTTGAACATAGTGCATTGTGTTCAAATACATTGAACACGACCTTAATTAAACGATACAAGCGCAGTGAACATAACATAGTTGTCGAAGAAACTACTGATGACAGTACACAATGGAATTCAAAAGAACAATATTACCGGATATCTGAGCCAAATAGAGAACCTATCCAAAGGGACATTAATTATGAAGAAAGGTCAATTAATGACGATAATCCTCACAGATCAGCTACTACTAATTATAAAAAAGAAACTGCTAGGATATCTATCACTAAGCCACAACAGAATATTGATGGCAGGGGTCGTCAGAAAAAAATGATTCGCTCCAAATTGAGAATTTCTAATTCTAAAGGAAATGTATCTAAATCAGGAAAGAATAAGTATCCCGAAAAAAATAAAATGACGGCTCCATCTCCGAAAACGAAAGAAACTCGGGATCGTAGCACTGTTTCTAGCAAGCGCTTAGATGACAGAAATGGAGAAACTGATGATTTTCATAATTTTTTCTCCCAAGAAACCGAAAGAGATTATGCTGTGTATGAAATTGGTGACCCAGAGTTGTGGTATACAGTCCACGTTCAGTTGTTTGAAAAGTTAAGCACCCCTGACGGGAAAACTGTATGGAATGACCTAACTAAAGGCGAACAAGCAAGGTATTTCGTATAGATTCTTATACCGACTTTGGCTCACCCACGTACAAATACGTAGGTACTTCATAACAATAAAAATCTATTGTGTCTGCTAATTAGCGAGCCAACAGATTAATGTTATAGTAACTAAGAGTTAGTAAAAACCAGCAACGCTCGAATTTTTGTTTAGTTACTCATCAGAATTGACGCCACTGAACATTAATAATTAAATTCAATATAATTAAACAGTAAATTTTATTTTATAGCGTTAGTTCAATGTCACCCGAGTGGACGGGGCAAGACCTAAATGTTCGGTATCGTCCCGCTGAGTGGATTCCTAGAGAGGAGTTTTCTTTGCCTACGGCTAGTCTGTGCCTTCTGGCGCCGATTCGAGGTGCGGATGCTTACCAGGAGAACAGCACATTTTTAAATGGTAAGTAGGACAGTAGAAAAAAAAGACCACATTTATGAGTGCATGTCATCTGTGAGGCTGAACTCTGTAGTACACATAGTTAAAAATTGTAACTGCGTGTGCATCAGAGCTCAGCCTCACATATTAATTTGTATTATAACTTTTAAGCAAATAACTTAACATTTCAGTATTGTCTGTTATGCATGCCCATGAAAAAAAAGACGTTAGTTTATGTAGGTATGTTTCTAGGAAGTCCTGAAAATTCGAAATTCGAGTTTGTCGATTGTTCCAAATATTTCTGTAATCCAGAGACTCACTTAGCCAGCGCTACTCAGTTAGTTGAATCTAAAACATCTTGGAGCGCAACCCCTGTTTAGTCTGGGTCAGCTAATCGTCTAACAGGGTCGGCAACGTTTGAGTGATACCCCTGATGTTGCAAGCGTCTATAGGCTACGGTAACCGACCGTTACCATCAGGCAGACCATTCCATATCATGAGCATTCATACAAACGCTTCCCCTACTGCCAAGGCAACGCACATTCTAAAAAGAAAAGCTTTTTGGCTATGATACGTATCATGGCGTTTCGAATTATTAAAAAAATCTCTAATTTAAAATCTCGCGAAATCTATTATGTTTCGCCCAAATATATTGACAGTAAAAAAAAAACATTTTTACTCTAGTCCTGCTAGGTATAGTTCGAATTGTGTTAATATATAGATAAGTATATTCGTTATTAAAGGTATATCAGAAGATGGAGGATACCTAGTAATCCCCGAAGAGGATGTAATGGGTATGAAAGACGATGACGGTTTAAGCAAACGTAACGATAATAATAATTCTGACTCGGAATTCAAGCCTAAATTTGAAGAACGGAATGAACATGTGAGCTTACCCTTAGATCCATAAGCAGGTGTCTCATAGAGACGATTGAACACTGAGAATTAGCGGTGCGAAAGAGATCTAAAAAAGTGCATCTCAGTACCTTCCTAGAATAAAGTGAGCTTAGTTTTGCGCTAATTTAATTGGTTCACAGACATTTAGTATTTGAGATATTACGTGCAAGGTGTCTGAGGTAGGTATGTATGTTTAAGAATGGTGATAATATATTTTTTATAGTTGCTTGTATATTTGCTATAAAAAAATATCGATGTTACAATAACAGAAAGGAGTCTATGTAAATTCTATTAAAACACATAGTTATTGATTTTAATAAGAAATATGTAGTTTGAAGCGATGCCTAAAAAGGAACATTGATGCCATTTTAGGTGATACTGTGCCAAATGTTCCAGCAAAATTTGAAAATCTACCCAGAAAACTTGGTGCTTTTTGCTGTTGCTGAAATTAAGGTGTGAACTTTTTTAGGCATCTGCACCTCCTGTAAACGTCACAAATGTGCAGAGAGCGACACGGGAATTTGTGACTAGTTTGCTCCGAGAGAAAGAATTTGTTTTTTTTTCTTTTGTTCATTTATAATAAGGGTCTTTATAATCAACCTATATGTTACTTTTCCAACAATTCCAACAGTAATTAAATTAGGTAACTTTGAAGAGACGGTTTAGTATAGACGTATGTAGGTATATGAATTTTGTAACAATATTTATTGATAGATTATGAATCTAGGGTTAAACAAATGTCCTAAAATATATCAGTTTAGCAAAATTTATACAGCTTGGTGTTGCTTATTGCAGGGTCGTCGCAGAGTGATAGTCCGTACATCTAGAGCATTATTAGGAGGGGCTGAGGAAAACGTAAATATTGCTTTCCAAGGTACTGATAAATATCTAACTTTGCCACATCGGCGCCCGCACCATGCTCAGATTGATTTGGAGGCCCGGGCTGATGAAAACGAGCTCGTTCGTGTTGGGTATGTACATTAAAAGCTTCAGTAGACAACTGGTGATTTAGGAACAGCATTATATAATTAATGGCGTTGTAGTTAATCGCGCATATCAGCGATTAATATTGAACTTTTGAAAAGTGAATAAACATCTGATCGCCTACTTCTGCAGATGGTTTCAATATTTTATGTATACAAATTTTATCCTTTTCATTTTTTTTTTAAAATATTTGTACCTATATTACGTTAGTAAAACTTGGTAAAACTCAGTTCTTACTGAACAACGTTGAGGCTAAGATTACATCTATAGGTAGGTACATTACATAGCTAAGCTTTGGCTTAGCATGATTCCTGTCACTGTCACGCAAACTGTCGAACTACAAATGCGAAACAGAGACAGGAACATCGCTACACCAGCCGCATAAGCCGTGCTTAATGCAGTGTATAGTTGTTAACGATAAATCTTTGAAAGGCAATAATGTATACTTATAGTATGTATAGTTGTTATTTATCTTGACCGGAGTTCTTTATGAGAAAATAGTCTAGGAACACCTCGAACAAGCAAGGTAGGTAACACAAATATTTAGTTCAAGATATGTCTTTGAAAAAGCATTAACGCATGCTTAGCGAACTCTAAAGTTACAAATATTTAGGTCTGTAATAATCCGTCTTTTACATTATCAGTAAACACAGCCTATTCAACGTCATTTCGAATCGTAAACTGTTCAGTGTTCCATGCCTTTGACTAGACTAAAGCATCTGCCTTACTTTTTTTATTCTAAGAAAATATGGATTTGATATTACTGTCGCTTATAATGCCACTGCTCTTTATTAACATTATATAACGTTTTCTTATATACGTCTATAAGAATACCTTACGAGTGTTAATACACTTAAAAGTTTCCTGGCTTAATCAGAACACACATAATTCTTATATGAAACCATAGCTTAAACAAGTTTTTGTTTGTAAGGGTATTTAGTGTTTCTAGCTTAATCAGAACACATATAAACCTTATATGAAACCATAGCTCTTACAAGCTTTTGTTTATCAGAGTATTTTGCTAGCTGGGTTGTTTTTCTATTCGTAGTTCCTCTGGACGAATTGCGATTGCTGTAGCGGATAGCACGCGAAGAACTCGTACAATAATCACATTGCAGGTTGGAAATACGGGCTTAGCTGCTGCACGCTTCAGGTTATTATATTATTTAAACGGTAAAATGTTCAAAAATATCTTTAAATTGAAGTGAATAATATATTACGAAATAGAGAGTCACATTTTGGCACGTTTTGTTAAATGACTGCCTCGTTGGTATAGCGGTCGCCAGCGCGACTGTCGAGCGTGTGGTCCTGGGTTGAATTCCCAGGTCGGGCAAATTGTTATTGGATTTTTCTGTTAGACAATTCTTAGTAGCCCGGAGTCAGGAACTTGGTGGTGTGACACCCCCGTGCTTCGGAGAGCACGTAAAGCCGTCGGTCCTGCGCCTGATCTCTCTACGATCGTGTCGGATTGCCGTCCCATCGGAATATGAGAGTGAAGGAAGAGGGAGTGCACCTGTGTTTGCGCATACACTTGTGCACTACAATATGTCCTGCGTACTTGGCTAATCTCTGTGGAGATAGGCCGCCGTGACTGAAATACGGTCGGGGGAGTATTATTATTATTATATGAGACAGCAGAAAAAATACGTAGGGAGAAAGAGAGCTATATATTCCAAAGTTTAAGTACCGATATATTTTAACTGACTGAGTGTGAGAGGGAGGGGAGGGGTTTTGTGGCTAGGCTAGGCTAGGCTAGGGCTAAGGGATTCGCAATCGCTCTATGTTAAATACTGTAAGCTGTATTCGGTTAGACTGCACGGAAGCAGATCCCGACGTTATTGGGAAAAGGCTCTATATGCATCTCAACTATGTATTTTATCGACCTTGCATAAATATCAATTTAGTAGCGTATCGCCTTCACATGCGCTATTTTAGGCATTTAATGTATTTTTTTCGTTTTAATCACATTTCCAGAATTATAGCACGGGACTGCGGTCCAGCCCTATCTGAACTTGTGAACGAGAAGAGCAATTCAGCAACTATAGCCGGGCCAGCGCTGATTCCACCCCGTCATACGAGAACTCTGCGCCTAGAGCTGCCCGTTGAGATCCCTATCGACGTCGCACATTGTTCCGGTGATTACTGTACTTCCAAGTTTATTGTTATAATTTTTTGTGGAAATAAAGATACGGTCGTGAGCAGGATTCGAACCTGCGCCTCCCGGATAAATATTTCTGGCGTTCTGACCACTAAGCAATCTCGACCTCTGCTAACTACCCCGAATTCTTCTTTCTCATTTTAATACGTCTTTTGGTGACGTCTACATTAATTATTCAGTACATATACAGGTGACTGAACCGAATTTTTTTACTACTACCCAACTTACTAACTACGGTTAAAAATACAGCCTCTGGGAGTCCTGGGACAGAGGGATAAACAGCCCGACTACGTAGACTTAGTAATGGGGTCCTGTTGGCACCCATTGGATCGATATCTTAGAAACAGGATTGCTGTTATATTCCAGTGTCGTTACTGAATGATGAGGATAAATCTATAGCTGTCAGAGAAGTAGCTATAAAGAAGGGAGATCGTTGCTTTTGCGTCTGGCATTGTGACTGCGTCTGTCTGAGTAAGTTCAGTAATTTACCTCTGTCAATTTAGTTCATAGCATAAAGATAAAATCATTTTATTTGTTAGAATATTGTCAGTTAGTTATTACATGATTGCAGAAAAGTTCAGAATATTCTACCATGAAATGGTAAGTACAACATTTTAGAAATTTATTAATTATTAGTTGTGCCAGTGACTCCGTCGTGGATGTCGTAAATTGACACCATGTCGTGTATGAACACAAATTCATAATTAACAAATGTTCGACGCGATTCTTTAAATTGGCATACCTTTTTTATTTATGAACTGATTGACATGAAACAAACACTAAATGTTAAGTGAAGCTTACCACAATATATTATTGAAAACCACATCTAAATCGGATAAGCCGTTTCTGAGATTAGCGTGCACAAACGCACAGACAAACAGACAAAAATTCTAACAATCATTGTTTTGGGTGCTATTTGTGTTGATAAAAGTCCCAATAATATTTTTTCCATGTACAGACAGCGATCCGTTACATTTTTATTATATCTATTGATGATGATTGATGATAATTGTTCACATAGTTCTCAGAATTAGTTGTCTTTAAAATAGTCGTTTGTTGTGTAGTAGCATCTACTTATAAGAAATACATGTAATTGATATTAAAATTTTGCTATGGGTACCTGACTCTTTCAGCTTGTTTGGTAGCTTATTGTATATGTGTATAGCCATGCAGTAGGAGTTTTTGCTGTATACATCTATTCTTTGTCGCGGTACATTTTATTTATGTTTATTGCGACTCGGCCACTAACTAAGCATTACATCAGTGTTTTTGAAAAAAAATAGGGAATGTGGTAAGATGTAATTTTTTTTAAATAAAGTTTTGCAACTGGCTTATTGATGAGCTCCACACATCGAACTTACACATTCTTTATTGAACTCTGACCTAGTACCTATATAAATTTTAGTGGTAGGTATCCGAAGAAACTACTATGAGGTCCTTATTTAAATAGGCAACTTCCTTTGAAGGGGTTATTAAATAAGTCAAATATGTATATAAAAATTATATTCAAACTGGCATGTACCACTATGACTTTTTTAATGTCATATGTACTTTTTTGTTAACCTAAAACATCACAGACATACGGAGAAGAAAAATATCGTGAGAAAACCTGGACTTAATGGTCTGAAATCGCCAACCCGCAGTGAACTAGTGTGACGATCAATGTTCGTGCCTTATCCGCATGAGAAGAGGCCCTTGCCCTGTAGTGGCCCGGTAATGGTTATGTCATGTTGACTTAAGAATTAAATATCAATTAATAAATATTTGTAAATAATTACCTGAGCACAAATGTAATTTTTGGCCTTGCCGTGTTACAAGAAGTACCAGGTCAGACGTCATCAATTACACATTTACCCCTTAAAAAGAAAATAACTTAATAACTTAGAAAGTAGTAAATTCAACACACTTCCTCGTAAAGTTGCTCTTATTGCACAGCTTTTACGTTCATAATTAGGCTTATACGCACGTGTGCTTTTCACTTTACATGTAAAGTTCAACTTCAGTCAGTCACCAACTCAAGTCAGTGCCTCTTCTTCCACCTCCGCGCGCATAGACCATATTCTCGGGATACGAAAAATGAAATTCGTACGCCATTTTAATAATCAAATGTATATAGATAGATAAGACTTAGCAATTTTTTTTTTTAATTTCCTTGCAAGTAAGTGTGTTGAATAACGTCGTATGAGACGCTTGCGCTATGATCCATTACACGTCTCACCATTTCTAACCTCTCATATGGCTAGCAATTCAACCTCGACTGTTTGACCAACTTATCTTCCTTGTCATAATGTACTATTATCATTGGATACAGTGACTCAGACGAATTGATGAAAGATATAAATTGTACGGATAATTTTATTATTCTAGCATGGATCTGGTCATGTATTTAGGTTATTTAAACTCGGTCCTGGGACGAATAGTAGCATCAGCATGTGTTTGAATTTTACCTAACCCTATGCGCTACGCGATCGACGATACAAATGTTAACAAGAAATCGGCAATCCTTGACTAATTCCCTATATTCTTGTAGTGGAAGATCCCAAGTTACTATGTCGCGAAATGGCGGAGGCGCGTCAGGCAGCTGCGGGTCTCTCGAGTCGCGACCGAACCCGACACGCTCGCTCGGCTTGCTACGAAGACGTCGTCACTCTCAACATATTTGTGGTCATTCTCGGCGTCCTGGTGGCTCTGTTGCTACTTGGTAAGTCGAACTGCTATTGATAATCTAAAATAACATTTTAGTTTATGTGTCGTTGAAGATGCGCGGTCAACACTTTGGGTAGGCGACTATGAATGTATATTTTACTGAAGATTAGGTCTTAACCTATGAAATTGCCGTTTAGTATACAGAAAGTTGAAGTCATTTTTTTACAAATATTTTTTATTTCTTTCAAATAAAATATGCACGCATGCTATCGATGCATCTCTCTCCAGCGCAGTGGTAAAGTGGTTTTTCAATGCCCCTCATGAAGAATTCAGGCTTACGGGAGCCAATAAACTCTTCAAAGGCATTTTGTACTACCTCTCGGGTACTGAATTTCTTCCTTGCCTAGAAGTTGTCCTAATTTTGGAAAGAGTATAAGTCTATCGGTGTAAGGTCTGGCGAGTACGGTGGATGACGCAAAACTTCCAACCCTAGCTCGTCTTGTTGCTTAGAGACCGTCTGTTGTGCCGTATGAGGTCGAGCGTTGTCGTGTCAGAGCAGCGGGGACAAGCGATTAATCAAGACTGGCCGGATTTAAGAGCTTTTCCATCATTGTGTCCAGTTCCTGACAGCACACATCCGCAGTAATGCTGGTGCCATTTGCTAAGAAGCTGTGATGAATTATACCGGCACTAGACCACCAAACAGGGACCACGACTTTTTAGGGGTAAGTTTTCTTTTGGGGCATTGCCTAGGTGCTGAACCAGGGTCTAACCAACATGTTGACCGCTTATGATTATCAAAAAGATTCCATTTTTAATCGCTAGTGACAATGCGGTTCAAAATCCCTTCGTTCCTGTATCTGTTAAGCAACGCAAGGCATACCACAACGCGTTCGTCGCGCTGGTGGTCGTTCAGTTCGTGCGGCTCCAATATATCAAATTTTACCTTGCCATTTCGAAGCAAATGGACCAATATTGTTTTGATGCTAACGATTAACGCTGCTGCTAACAGCACTAGATTGAGTATCGTCAGCTTCCACTATTGCCTTTAATTCGCCTTTGTTGACTTTAGTTTTCGGACGACCACGGGGTTCATATTTTTTTTTGTTCATATTTGGTTTAAACCAATAACGTTACGTGCGTTCGTTTGTAGTGTACATTCGGTACACGTCATTAATTTGCGAGCCATTTGTGCGGCATTGCTACGGCGACGGAACTTGTATTCCATAATAACTCGTATTTTTATCGTGTCCATATTGATAAAAAACAAACAAATGTAGTGAAAACAACTGACTTACAACACTTATCAATAAACAAATGACTGAAATTAAAATAGAATTCCATATCTATCTATCTATATAGGTATATAAAGTAAGAAACTGACTGGCTGACTGATTCACTGACTGACTGATCGATCAACGCACAGCTGAAAGCGCTGGGTCTAGAAGCATGGAATTTTGCACATAAGTTCCTTAAATGACCTAAGTGTGCACTAAGAAGGGATTTTGGGAAATTCATCCCCTAAGGGGTTAAAATATGGGGATGAAAGTTTGTATGAAGCTTCTTCATTTTTGACGTTAGAAATTTAAAAATTTACATATGAGCTGTAAACTTATTCCGCTAACCAAGTGGTTAGCGGAATAAATTTACAGTATTACTTTTTTATGAAAATTCATTCGTTATGGGGTATTTCTCCAAGTACAGAAATGGCTGAACCGATTTTGACGGGGCTTCCACTGGCAGATAGCTGTACTTTTATTTTAGAATACGAATTAGGGTTGCGCGCAAAATATCCGTTGCGCAGACGAAGTTGCGGGCACCAGCAAGTTTATAGTAATAAGTAATAATTTTCCTTCATAATTTTCAAATTTTTAGATGTGAAACTGATAAATTTAGTAGTACACAGTAGGTAGTTCAATTGATTTAATTAATCACTTTGTTCAGGTTTAGTTAAAGCTGTTATGGGGCTTCTGTTTCCTTGTGTCGGCTTTTGGGGCATAGACCAGTTAGTGCAGATGCCGCGTAAAATTGATCACTACTACGAGAGTGGCCTCAAGGGCCGTGAGGTTGCATATGACTGTGATGGCTACCCTGTACATCCGGATACTAAAGAAAGAAATGTTCGTATGATAAGCAGGTAATTATTGGGCAGTTCTATACAAAGCTGGTTGAGCGATTGTCATAGCAGCACTTCGGGACACCGCACCGGTTTGATTGTCCTGGATTAAACTAAATTACATATTTGTACATTTTCGTACATGTAAGATGTCAATAAGTAATCGTCAAAGTATCCACGATATTCAAGATATTAGAGCTCTTACATAACGCTACTTTGCGGATGGCAAGCGAGGGTTGACAACTGCATTCGAGCATCGACGGCAGCCACGTCGCGTGTTAATGGTTGTCGTCGGCAAAGTGCGGCTCGTTTGTAAGAGCCCTTATTCTAGTCCCATGTGTGTGTGTGATGATGAGCAAAAGATGAGCAAAAGCAAAATCCATGATTGGTGTTTTAAAATTGTGAAGTGTTATGTTTATGAAAATACCCAAGACGTAGGTACACCTTAAATGTGTCCTTGTCTGAATGTAGCAGGTATTAATTAAATCATAGACAACATAACGCAGATCAAGACCTCAAGTCGTGAACTAATTACCTATATTAAAGAGACTGTGTAATTGTACCTAAATCATTTCTTGAATTTGCAGGGCTATGGAATTTTTCTTGAACGTAATATTCTTTATCAGCTTGCCTTGCATTGTCATATATAATGCAATCAAGCAATTGATAGGACGCTGTAAACCTTCGAAAACAAAAAACGGATGTATGACGCCTAACCAAAGCAACACAAAAAAATGTTTCAGCAGTCAGGACATGCAGGTATAATATCTTAATCATATTATATAAATATGTTTTCTTGTAAACAGTAAGGAATTGCACTTGTAAGTATGCATAGTATCTGCTTTTATAAAACTCAATTGATCTATTGTTAATGTAGATAGGTTTTTTCGACACTTTGTGTGAACAGTGCAATTCCTGACTGTTTGTAGGCAATGGCGCTGCGGTGGCGGCGGCGTCGCGGTGGCCTCCGTAGGTGGATGACACCTCAGGCACAGGAACTCTCCAAAGAGCTTTGGAAGGAAGGCCTCGCACCCGTCAAGTGCGAATTTGTAAGATCTTTATAACAATTCTTCAGAACAGTTCCTTATAATATAATAGATACTTACAGCATTTGGCTTCCCCGAAGGGTAAGGCAAGCGTATACTGTTCTAGATACACCCACATTTTACTGATGTCGTTAACAGGTCCCATATTATGTTAATACTTGCATCGGTTATAACGGCGTCGGTCTTATTAGCGGTGACATGCCTATTGCCTATTGTCGTATTCCAGGCCGCTTATAGGATTTTATAACAGAAAAATCCAATAACTACCAGACCTCTGAATCGAATTCTCAATCTTGGTACTCGCGCTCACCGCATACACTTCATGTCTATATGGCCAATAAAACAGATTACTATATGAAATATTAAGTTTATTAAGAAGGTTTTGATTATGAAACAAAACAAACATGTGTATCAAGCGTACAAAAATGTGAATTTTATACCGACCGGACCGTAGTCAATGATTAAAAATCTTGTGTACCTATTGCATGAGGTTGTTTGTAGATGCGTCCGCTATTACGTGACGGTCGTCACGACGGAATAGCGAATGAACTCCACGAAATCGAACACGACTCATGTGTAGACTCCGAGCAAGATGACACCGACTACGTACTCACTCAGATGCAGAAGAGTAGGGAATCACTTTCAGTAAGTATTTTACTAACCTTTCGACTCCTACTGACGTCTATACTAGACCGAACTTTTCGTGCAAATCAGCGCCAAGTAACATGCCAAGATTTCATATGATTTCTATACATGTTGTGGCCATGTAGGTAATGCCTATATTAATTAACCTTTTCTATTTTAAATATGCACTGTTTTAGTAGAAATAAATAATCATTTGACAGGAGAACTCTTGAATGTTCCTTATGAACTGATTTTAAAATATATAGTTGTCGAACGTTAAGTACAGAAGCTATAGTATATTTAAATGATGGGAAACCGAAAATGCTTCCTGAGCATAACTTTCAAAACAGAACGTTGTGCCCGTTCTACTTCTATCATGGCTGAACAAGTGCGACAAGATGGTGTCCTGCCGCCGTGATGGGACATAGAAAAGTCTAGAAGATATAATCACGATGTTCAAGGAGACCGATCCTGACGACATGCCAACGTTTGTGGCCAGGCAGTTACACAAGCTTCCGCCGGTCACCTTCGACCACGTCGACGTAACAAGCCTCCTGAAGGATATTATCTTTTAAAGGCCAGTCTCGCGGATGTACAGGCTAAATTCGATGCATCTCAGAAAACCGTCACCAATTTGCGTATTGAAGTCAGTGATTTGCGCAACGTTGTGACGGTAACTAGGTCACCAATAGATGCATTGAATGTAAACATGCGTCGCGGAGCCGGCCTCGATATGTCGTCGCCTTCCGAGTCAGCATTTTCGTCGCCTGCATGTCCGCAGATTGCGGAGCCGGCAAAACAACCCGCCCGCGTGCCTCGCAGCTCTGCAATCGTCACCGCGGCTCCTCCACGTCTCGCCGCCCTCACCCCACGCACCGACCCGCTGCCAGTATCTGCAGCCCCAGCGATACCACCTAGGAATTTTGCTAGCGTCACAGCGAGCGTCACTGCCGCTCCTATTGCGAAGCCTGTGCCAGAAAAGGCGTCGAGCAAGGCGGATAACGATGATGGTTTCGTGACGGTGCAGAGGAGGAAGCGCCGAACGCGTAAGTCCACGAACCGCTGCGGCACAGCTCCAGCGGAGCCCAATGTGATTTTGAGAGCCGCGAAGCCGAACACACCGGTGTACATCTCTCGCCTGCACTACATCACTAAGGCGGAGGACATCGCTGAGTACGTGCGCCAAAAGACGAAGTACACACCGAGGGTGCAGTTGCTGGAGTCGCGCCGCAACTACCATTTCAAGGCGTTCGTGGTGCGTGTTCCTAACTGTTTTCTGCCCCTTGTTATGAAAGAAGACTTTTGGCCAAAGGACGTGGTGTTCTGTCGCTTCCACGGACATGTGCCACAGGACAGCACAAAGGCGATTGCAAAGTGAAGTGCTACTAATCTAACTAGTCATAAGTCTTATTTACTAACACATTTTTGTATTTAATTTATATATATTAGTCCGTAAGGTATATATCTATGGGCCATAGACGCCTGAAAATAAATGATTTATTATTAGGGTTGCCATGGCACAGTGTTTATAGAGCGGTAAGTAGTTGTAATATTTCACGTTAAGTGTTATGAATGTCAGTATATAATGTAAAAAAACGATATGTAAATAATGTTTCGTCAATATAATTGTTAGTTGTCAGTAAGTTCAGTATTAGGATATAATATGTTTCAATAATGCTATAAAATAAATCGTAGTTGAATTTATAAAATTTAATATCTTCACATTGTGTAAGAATAAATATAAGTATATGGTATGTTGACGTGGATTTGAGTATGTGAAGATATTGTTTAAAGTGTAGTAGTTTATTATATATTTCTGAAAAATCATTAACAGAAAAAGGTAAAAATAAAACGGATGTAACATATGATTATATTGAATAAATAGGATTGGGTTGTCGTTGGCGTCTCCGTATACTTACTATTAAAACTACATACGCAGAATTTCTGCGGCAAAAACTATAGAACGCCACCTGCTGTTGTTACCAAGTTCCATGTTATATGTAGGTACTTACTAAGCCTATTACCACCTACCGGGCACAATTTCAATATTAATTCAATTTACAGATCCTGAAGCAAAAATCGAAATCCTGACGGTCTGTGAAGTGTGAACGTGAAGTTATAACATACCTACAAGTAAACGAAAACATGAACAAATTACAAAGATGTTGTGTTATTGGGCAGATGATCTAAAATTAAATAAAAATGACAAAAACAAAACATTGAATTATGTTCTTTATAATTTCTATTTAAACATAATTTTTAACTATCTATATCGTATCCTCCTGATATACTATTTCTAAAATATTATATTGTGTGTAATAAGTTAATAACGTTTATTACAAGATCAATTAGAAGCCGAAACCACATTTATTTTGGAAACGTCTGTATATTGCATCACGCTATCACATCAACGCACTGGCCATTTACATGTACATATTTTAGTGCTTTCTACTGGATAATATACCTACAGTTAAAGAATCGTTTCTTCTAGAAACTTTCTTGTTTTTAATATTTACCTAACCTAAGAATTGAGCATAGCATCATACTTATTCTATAAAACCAGTGGATCCATTATAATGGCACTTTTAAAGTGAAACATAAGACACATGATTAGGTTCACTGTTCACTGTCAGCCTGCATCATCCCACTGCTGGTGGCATAATCTAGTGGCCTCCCCCCCCATGACTTCCATGTCTGTCTGTTAAGTGCAAATGTGGTCCATTGTATATTAAATCTCTCTAACTCATCCCGCCATCTTCTTCGGGCTCAGCCTTGTTAAAACAACTCAGTGATGCAAGCCTTGAAGTTTACGAAGACTAAACGAATGACATACTACCAAATATAGGCTTCGATTGAATGGTAAAGCATTACAATATGTCAATGAATACATCTATTTGGGCCAGTTAGTCTCTTTCCAGACCAGACAAGAAAAGGAAGGCAAGGCGGACCGAAAATACCTGGAGGAGCTACTGGTCCATGAGAAATCTAATAAAGGGAGACCTTCAAATGTCACTCAAGCGACGACTCATGGACATGTGTATTCTTCCCATATTGACTTACGGAGCCCAAACTTGGTCTTTGACAAACATCCAAAAGTCCAAACTCAAGGTTTGCAAACGTACTATGGAGCGCAGTATATTCGGTGTTAAACTAACAGATCACGTTCGAAACACCACACTGCGCTCCAAAACACACGTACCTCAAAAAGCCGCCAGGTTGAAGTGGGACTGGGCTGGCAATGTCTGCCGTATCAACGATTCAACTGTGGGCCAAGATCAAAACCAACACGTTGAGTTGAGTCCTGATGCAACCAAACTGATTAGGTACCTAAGTGTAAATTATTTAATCTAATATTCATAGTGGATGCATATAAATACAATATCTAGCTACTTCCACAAAATTGAGGGTAGTCATGCATTACCTGTGCACCGCCCGCCCGCCCGCAAATATATGCACATACGCAAGCGGTGAAAATTCCGACTACCACCAACTACTCTACACGTGTTTCGCCCCTCCACGGGGCATCATCAGGAGCTGTTGACCGTGCAGTGTCCGCCACCGAGTGAGCGAAAATCGCACACTACACCTCTATTTATGCCTTCTCCCCCCCACATGTTGTAACGGAAAACTACGGAATGTGTTTTTAAACTTGATTCAGTTTATTGAAAATTTTATCTGTAATAAATTATTTTATAAAGAAAAATGGATGTAAAGAAATATGTAATGAATTAATTAAGAATAATAATTATGGTATTTAAGAGATAATAAAAATAATTTTATATAATTGGTTGTTGATGTAAAAATACGCAACAGTGGGGAGGAGGAAACAATGCGGCTTCCTGTCACCCTTGGCAACACAAACTCGCTGCTTTTCATTCATATATAAATCGGTTAATTACAGTCCCTTTATCAGATCAATCCTATAAAAAAGAATTAAATACGATTTGTGAAATTGCTGTTGCAAATGGTTATGATCGGCGGATGGTATATAACATGGTTAGGGACAAAATTAACAAACAGGTGGCTGGGCTCTTATACGCGGTGCCACATAAGCGCGTTATTCATAATTATCGATCTAGTATGATTTATTTGGGTAAAATATCAGACAAAATTTCAAAAATTTTAAGGAATAACGACGTTTATGTGGCATTTAGAACTAATAATTCCGTTCGACGTGCCATTTGCAACGGCAAAGAAAAGACAGAGGTTGGCAGGAAGTCGGGGGTGTATAGGTTGGCATGTGATGAATGTGAGTCTGTGTACGTGGGTCAAACTGGCCGCAGTTTTGAGACACGTTATAAAGAACACATTTCGGCTTGTAGGAATGCCCGACCAGAGAGATCACATTTCGCGAAACATTTATTAAACACCGATCATAGATTATCGGAAGGGCATTCCTATAAAGTTTTACATACTTGTAGTAAAGGTCTAAGGCTGAACGTGTTGGAACAGTTAGAGATTATCAAACATAGCGTTGATGGGACCATACTAAATGAGCAGCTTAATGTTTCCTCCTCCCCACTGTTGCGTATTTTTACATGAACAACCAATTAAATAAAATAATTTTTATTATCTCTTAAATACCATAATTATTATTCTTAATTAATTCATTACATATTTCTGTACATCCATTTTTCTTTATAAAATAATTTATTACAGATAAAATTTTCAATAAACTGAATCAAGTTTATAAACACATTCCGTAGTTTTCCGTTACAACATGTGGGGGGGAGAAGGCATAAATAGAGGTGTAGTGTGCGGTTTTGGCTCACTCGGGCTGGCGAGGTGGCGCCTATCGGTGAATGTGGGTAAGACGCAGGCCTTACTGACCGGCGCCAAACACCTCCCGCCGCCACTCAAACTACACGGAGCCGACATCGCGTGGTCGCCCCAGGTAACCTACCTAGGGGTCACCATCGACCGTCGGCTGACAATGTAGCACCACGTCCGCAAAGTCGTCAACAAAGGTAGGGCAGCCCGCGCCTTACTTTACCCAGTGCTCTCGTCCCGCCTCCCAACACGCGTCAAGCTGGGTGTATATAAAACGTATATACGCCCTATATTGACGTACGCCGCCCCACCTTGGCTCACCCTCACGAGCGAGTCGAGTCGCAAGCTACTCAGCACACAACAAAATCTCGCGCTGCGCCAAATAGTAGCCGCCCCTCGCTTTGTGAGGAATAATATAATACAGCGCGACCTCGGGACTGAGAGCCTAGAGAATTTTGTAAGGCGCCTAAGTATTAAAATGTTCGCGCGTGCCGACGCGTCTGCCTGGCCTCACATCCAACAGATAGCGCCATGGCACGCGCGCCCACCCGACGCCAAACGCTGCCTACCCCGCGACTTAATCGCGGACGTGGCTAGACGCCCGAGTAAGCCGCAACCATCTACACGCGGCTCACTCAAACAATAACACTCCACATACATAACACAAATACTCAGCGCGCGCCGTGTACTAAGTTAATATAGGCACGATGCGCAATGAAATTACATACATACATAACTGTACGACGCCTATACTCACACGACGAATGTGTGGCGCGGGCATGCAATTCGTTCGTATACATTGAACAGTGTTACACACCTACAATACTGCTCACACCCACACCACGGCCCTTTGTTTGAAACGTGACCGGCCCGATCTGGAAGCGCGACAAACGGGGGTCAGCATCCTCAACAGGGAGCGCCTAAGTCGGCGCCTCTGTCGCTGGTTACTCCTCGCTGGGCCTCCACCGGGTCACCGGTGGTCTCACCTGGCGGGGACAGACCGCCGAGGTGCCGTGAAGAAAGCGGTCATAACTTCCGCGGCGCTCCTGTTGAATACAAATAGCAATTACACACAACGTAAGCAATCAGGCGTTTTTACGTTTTTAAGTGCCGCGTGCCCCTGACGGGGGCGCAGCGAAATCTCGACGAGTTTTTTGACTCACTCGGTGGCGGACACTGCACGGTCTAACAGCTCCTGATCACAGAGTACTTTATAATATAGGAAATAGAGACCTCTCTCGCTTTCAATTTAGGAAACAGGGCACACAGACGCCATCTATAGTTTTACGAATGCACTACTGCATTGTCTACGCTCGGATCATGCCACGGCGTGGGACAACGCGGGCCGCACTGACTACTGCGCAGCCTGAAGGGTGCACGGGGGTGGGAAGCGACGCGGCGGCTGCGGCTCTTTTCCCCGTTTTGGCGCGCAACCTCTCTACGACGATTTTGCGCGACGGTCACGTAGCACGATCGGGCGCCGTTTGATCTATCTTTGTTTTTTATTATGACTACTCTATATTTATACAGTCCGCTCTTTTATTGCTGTAAACGATAGGACTCCGACATTCGTATACATATGTTTCTATAGAAACGGGTGCATTGATATGGTAGATATAGATATTTACTTAGGAAAGCAACTTCAAACAACAAAGATTTAAAAATACGTGATTCAACCGATTCTAATATATTGTTCCGTTAATTTTTTTATTGCTCATATCTTATGAATAATTTGGAATATAATGAAATGAAATTAATGCTTTTCAAAGATTTATCATAAATCACATAATACATTTTTTTGCCTTTAATTGATTGCTGTCCTTATCATCGTCACAGTCCTTCTTTCCGCATAATATTTTATTTAAATTTTGCAATAATGGCGAATAAAAAATCGGGATACAAATTAATCTTAAATCTATCAAGTTTTCTTTATGGATTTGGAAATGCAGGAAGTCGAAATTAATATGTACAAATATTATTACTTTCATAAATTGTCTTAAATTATTTAATGATATATTTGCTTTTAATATGTCATCATAAATGTCCTTTAATTCAGATGTGCATTTTATGAATGAGTAACTGGGACTGCAAAACCAGTCCCGACCAGCATATTCCCGATATTTAATAAATTCAAGTTCACTTTTACAAAATACTTCTTTACATAATTGAGATATCTGTTGCAAAATAGTCTTAAGCGCCATCTATTGATTTACGAAGGCAAAAAAATATTGATATAACCCTACCTAATTGCAAAAGAATGATTGCCATACGACAATGGCATATTTAAATGACCTACTTTATTTTGTCGATTTATAATTGTCCAGTTTCCTACTCACTTGTTCGAAGATTGTACACCCTGCTCCTGATGATGCCCCGTGGAGGGGCGAAACACGTGTAGAGTAGTTGGTGGTAGTCGGAATTTTCACCGCTTGCGTATGTGCATATATTTGCGGGCGGGCGGGCGGTGCACAGGTAATGCATGACTACCCTCAATTTTGTGGAAGTAGCTAGATATTGTATTTATTTGCATCCATTGTAATGGACTTCCGCAAAGTAACGCCTGAATCTATTCAATACTAATATTCATATTCATATCGTTTATTTGTTTATAAGTATCGTACCTAATAATTGTGTTCAACGGTCCGCAACTGTGATTGATAGATATTGAGTTTGAATCCAACAAACATCCCAATTTATATTTGTTAATTTTTTTCATTCGCTTGAATTGTTACCACATGATGTTATTAAGCGGCATTAAGCTAGTATCTACTTATGGCTACTTACAATAAATTTATTAAGTAAATTAAAGAACCAAATGTTAATTTGCGTCTAATTTAAAGAAATTTGTTGATACCTATATGAATTACCATCGGGCAAAGCAAAGAGGTTGCACCGCAGTCAATTTTACGATACTGTCTACAGCTGGGCTGGTCGCAGTGTTGCCGTTCATCAAAATTAAATCTCTAGTTTGTTTCAAAAAAGTCTCTAAAAATACTATCGCAAACAATCCGCTAAATGTCGCTTACTAGCCTGAAATCTCGTTTTTCGTAGTTATTTGTCCTTTACCAACTAGATAGCGATACTAGAGAGAGCAAAACTAAATCCGCAATGAAAACTTTTAAAAAATCAGCGGAAGAAATTTGAAATTGGATACTTAACGCAAATTAATTTCGACAAAAAGACGCTCACTCTTCTAGTGTCTTTGATTCGGCTCTAAGTCGCTAAAAATCTTTTTCGCCCTAATGCCAAAATTTTGTCCGCTAAATATTTAGTCAAAGCGCAGTAACAGTATGCTGTGTCATTCACTCCTTTACAATCTGTCAATACATCTGTCTCGCTTGCTGAAGCGCCGAGAACAGTCGGTGTCATAAATGTTTCGCGGTTGTGTTGATTTTCCTAACTTTAAATATTTTTGACCGATAATTTTTTTTAACACACTTGCTCGTAAAATGGCTCTTATTGTACAGTTTTTAGGTTCTTAATGAGGCTTAATAATCACGCGTGCATTTTCTTCATTTATATCGCTTTGTGCATTGCGGTAATTTAGAAAAACAGGTATTCTAGTCATTTCATGTCATTTTATAAACAAAAGGATTAGATAATTAAATGAAAATGTTTCAATATAGATTTGTACCTTAACTCAAGGTTTCAAGTTTCACCACTTGCAGTACCAGTATTTTGCACGGAGAGTATCTTACCTTCATACAAGTTAACTCAAGGTAAGATTTTGGCAAACTGCTTTAGCAAATAGCCTTTATTATGAATGCTCTTACTATAATCATGATTTTTTTCGTCAAACTCTGGCAATATTGGATAAAACTATATATTTATGTCTTCATTAAATACTTTTACAGTTCTTACTAATACAGTGTCAGATTTTTGTTTACTACGATCATGAATATTTTCAAAAATCAATTTTTATTATTAAATGTTATTGTCTTGTTCAGCATTATTAGGATTACAATTTAGCGGGCGTTAATTTCCACTGCAGTGG
The DNA here is from genome assembly GCA_935421205.1 of Xylocampa areola. NCBI lineage: Eukaryota > Metazoa > Arthropoda > Insecta > Lepidoptera > Noctuidae > Xylocampa > Xylocampa areola. The sequence goes on along the minus strand of OW285201.1, from coordinate 10,196,719 downwards.
GAGAAGGATAAGCTTGATCTGATAAGGCAGAAAGGGCGTTCTGCAGAGTCGCCATATTGCCCCACCGTATTGCTGGACGGGATGATCAAGATCTCAAGAGAGGTATTATAAGGCACCTTGTCGCACACCTGTCTGGGGTGGATACAGATCTGGTGATAAACAGTTTTCAGCTGGAAACTTTCGTGGTTAACAAACGCGTGAGGGCTCTGACGGTTGACGCAGTACCGGGTGGGGTGCTTATGACAGTGTCTCTCAACATCGCCAACTTTTAACACCTTGCTATGGAGTTGCATTAGGAAAATACTCGTTTAGTAGTAGGTGTTGATCTAACTCCGTTCTATAGCTGTTGTGCTTAACTGAATGAAAGATAAGTGAAGTGGGTGAAAGATATCGTGGGGCGCTTCTCTACGGCGATGACACGCTAATTACAGTACGACGGTAGTCGCCTCGACTGGCACCTATATTAGTCACACTCGCAGAGGCACTGGTTGAGGTGGGATTCGGCCGTTGAGTCTCGAAGTGACACTGTACAAGTCCGAGCCGCCAGATTTATTTGTCACCGTCACCGTCGACACTGAACTACCTTAGACTCGTCCTTGATAGCTTGTGAAACTTTAAAGAAGTTTTATTACTTTAATTAGAGAAAACTGTACGTACTAGCCTTCTGGCCGGATTATTAACCTGGGATTTGAGATTGAAGCGAAAGCCCTTGCAACACTACATGGGCTGGTGCTACGGAAAATTTCGGCATCACCGAGGTGTCATTACTGTGGCAGTTGCATCGTGGACACAGCACATGCTGGAGGTGTGCTCTGCTTAGACGGACCAGTGCCATAACCACAGAGGGCAGCAGTGTGGTCGGTCTCTTGTTTCCACCACTTTTTGCGACGAGGGAAGCTCGCAAAGAAGGAGAGGGAGAGAGGCAAACTCAATGATTTCAAAAGAAAGGATACGCCCATCTAAACATTTTACAGAAAACTTCTTCATACAAGCAAAAGTAGCGCCATCTGTCATAACTCATACGAACTACGTGACGCCGCGTTTCATAGGTCGAAGACTAAACCTTGTACGTGCGTACATGTTTTTTTTATCACATTTTATTATTGGTCAATATTTTTATACACACATCAATCACGAACTGAACTGAGTTTTTACCCGACTGCGCTAGAAGGCGGGGTTATATGTTTTTAGGGTGTATGTATGTATATTTCTTTGGCATGCTGTGTAGCCTAAACGGGTTGATGGATGTTAGCTTTAGAAGTGTCGTTAGATTATATTAGTTTTTTATACTATAATTTATTGCGATAATAATACATGTCACAAAAAAACGTATGTAAAACAAATTAATATCAGTCAGCTTTATTTGAAATTGTAAACAATATTGTTATAATAATTAAGTATTAACATATTAGGTACTTATTAAAATTACTTACACCAAGTTCTTAAGACAAAAATAAAACAAATAAAAAATGACGTTCTTTCAACGTTACTTCGCGTGCGGCCGGCCCACAGAGTACTTTATAATATAGGAAATAGAGACCTCTCTCTCGTTCAATTTAGGAAATCGGGCACACAGACGCCATCTATAGTTTTACGAATGCACTACTTATGCCACGGAGCGGGGCAGCGCGAGGGCGCGCGGTACGAGGAACCGATAACGGCCGCGCTGACAACCGCGCAGCCTGAAGGGTGCGTGTGAGCGGGAAGTGACGTGGCGGCTGCCGGTCTTTTCCCAGTTTTGGCGCGCAATACTTCTCTATGACGATTTTCCGCGGCGGTCACGTAGTACGATCGGGCGCCGTTCGATCTATCTTTGTTTTTTATTATAGTCTTTATTTATACAGTCTTTACTTAGTCTTTTTTCTTACAGCTCTTTTGCTATTGCTGTAAACGATAGGACCCCGATACGCATTTGTTTATATAGATACGGGTGCATTGGTATGTTAGTTATAGGTATCTACTTAGGGTCCAACCAACAAAGATATAAAAATACGTGATTCAACCGATTTCAATATATTCTTCCGTTCATTTTTTTATTGCTCATACATCTTATGAATAATTTGGAAGAATATAATGAAATAAAATTAATGGTTTTCAAAGATTTATCTTTAATTATTTAATACATATTTTTATTGCCTTTAATTGATTGCTGTCCTTATCATCGTCACAGTCCGTCTTCCCGCATAATATTTTATTTAAATTTTTGCAATAATGGTGAATAAAAAATAGGGATGACAAAGTAATCTTAAATCTATCAAGTTTTCTTTATGGATTTGGCAATGCAGAAAGTCGAAACTAATATGTACAAATATTATTATTTTTATAAATTGTTTTAAATTATTTAATGTTATATTTGCTTGTAATTCGGATATGCATATGTTCCGACCAGCATACTCCCGATATATAATAAATTCACTTTTACAATTAAGTCTTCCTGTTGCAAAATAGCATTAAGCGCCATCTATTGTTTTACGAAGGTAAAAAAGTATTAATATAACCCTACCAAATTGCAAAAGACTAATTGCCATACGACCATGGGATGTTTAAATGAGCTACTTTATTTCGTCGATTTATAATTGTCCGGTTTCCTACTCATTTGTTCGAAGATTGTACACCCTGGGCCGGCCACACAATGGCCGCTATTACGGACTTCGGTAGTAAAATAATTATACCTTTAAAATGTGATAATTTAATAATTTTATTGGAACAGAAGTAATCTAGGGTTATTTATCGATGATACGATATCCCATGTTCCTTTTTAATCTTTGTATCGTAATTTTTGCAGCCATTTACCACGCAACTAGGCATATTTATGACAAACAAACACTCGTTCTCTCCTGCGAGCGGTCCATTGTCGACTGAGTTGCGTTGGCCCTAAACTGTCATTTTAGGGCCAACGCGTTGGTGCCATTTAGTTTCGCGGTCGGCCGGGTCCTTACGCTAGTAATATATATGTCAATGGGCAAACTGCTTTCACCCCTACCGCAGATGATGTGCCTGGCACCGAAGGGCCCTCAATGACCTTTTGTCACCATGATTTCCAGAAAATTTCCAGTATATTCCAAATTTTACAGTTGTTCCAAGATAAATAATAATTAAAGAAAAGAATAGGTCGCATTGAGAATTTGAGAAACACATTGCCTTGCCTTGACATCAGAACAAAATAATGTATTATGGTAGTATTTTAAGAAGTTCATTCTTTTAAACAGTTAAAATGAATAACATTTTTAACGTTTCGCATCATTATTCATGGGGATCTAGTATTTATTTCACAAAGTCAAAAATGACAATGCTTGACAACGACATTACAACAGCAAGCAAACAGCTGATGAGCGATTTTTTTGACATCGAGAAAGAATTGAGATCGATTTCGCCTTGATTTCGTTTTCGTTCGGTAGTGGCGGCCACAGAGGCAGCGGCGCTATCTTATCTTTACTTAATATTATCACAAAGCCATATCATACAGTTGCGCAACGCTATAGGCTATGTAAGTAATGCGTTTATTACTGAGGCCGATAGTTATTGCTAGGAAGGCGCTGCAGGCAAACAGAAGCGTGCAGTTGAAGCATCCATTCACAACAGGTACGACGTTTGATGTAGCACGCGTGTGTAATAACGGTATATAAATACGGAAGGCCCTCGTTCACGGTCGGTCTATTTTGGAAATGTGCCAGTTATGTTAAACATACAAACTTGATTGGTGTTTTAGCGTTAGTGTGGAGAGCCATGGAAGATAAAGATTCTTTAAAGAAAAGATTGACGCCGCTTCAGTATCATGTTACTCAAGAAGCTGGAACCGAAAGACCATATACAGGTAAGGTTATAAATGTTTATGTATCAATACCATCAAACTTGCTGATAATCCATATTTTATCTTCTACTTATTTGTAATCCCCCAAGCGCTCAACAGATGTATTCTTATTACAGGATGTTACAACAAATTCTATGAGGAAGGCATGTATTGTTGTGTAGTCTGTAAGCAGGACCTATTTACCTCAAAGACAAAGTATGACTCTGGATGTGGCTGGCCTGCATTCAATGATGTTCTCGCTAAAGATAAAGTAACCTTGCACCAGGACACAAGTGCAGGTATGTAACAACATGCTTGTTCATTTAATCATTGTAATTATATGACTAAAAGCATGACAACAAACAAAAACAAGCTACATATTTTGCCTATACTGCTTAATAGTTATAATTTAGATTTTTGTATGCTTACTCATTCATTATGAGTCACTTAAACTCGAAAATCTGTATTGTTTTTCATGCCTAAGTATAACATACATTTATTGAATTGAACAATATGGAACAAATTTTCAATGCCATTGGGTAGCACACAGAGCATTAGACATAAAAGACTGTTCACAATAGTGGTTTAAAGCAGGCTTCCAGTCAAGGTTGTTGCCTCATTTTTTGCACATTAAATATCTTTCCATCTAATTTTAGTAGTAAATGACAGGATCACTATGTGTTTCATATTCTAGATTAATCATGATTCAGGAATAGTCCTTGTCATTTATTAATAGAATTGGAACTTACCCATTTATTTTGATATATCATTATTTTTGCAGAAATATCTGGGTTTAATTTATGTTTTTTGTGAGTACAATTTAGGGGCTATAAAAATAGTATACCTACTTGGTATTTTTTTGTTAATTAATAGAAAAACTGATAGTTTACTTTATTCTAAATCTCTTATTAGAAATATTGTACTGATATTTTCAGTACACATTGGATACAAATATTTTACCAGTTTCTGCACTAAAACTATCATACTAAGGATGGGCTATATATTCATCATTTTATGTTTGGTATATTTGCAGCAGGTTTTCCGAACATTTGTATTCAATTGAAATGCTGAACATTCTATAAACAAATGAATGTGTCAATGGTTTGTCACCAACAAGATAAAGTCAGGCATAATAACCATCCGGGTAGAGGTGTCAGCGGTCGAAAGGAGCGCGCATTTCGACGCGCTCGACAAGCATAGATTAAAATTTTTGCAATGCGTGCCTAATCTAGCCTGTCCAATATTCAGGGCCATCACTGATTCATACTTTTATTATATTTTATATTTTCCAAAAGTACCAAATCAGTAACACATAAAATTTCATCATGATTTACTGCAGATTGTTTTGTGACATAAATCCTCATGCTTGTTGCAAGTTGCCTTGACTAACATAGACATACAATGCTACTTCCATAATATTATACATTGCCTTATTTGTATGCATGTTGTGTTGTGATTGTGACCATGGCCTTCAACTTTAACAATACATTACTTTTTACACATTAATAGTGAACAGACTGACTGAAGTAAGTTTATTGGTTCTCTCTGTTTAGGAAAATTAACTAATAAATAATTCAAAAATGGGGTATTGCAAAATCCGAACTCATGATGAATCAGTAGAGGTGGTTAGTTATGGTCTTAGAGTGTAGAGAGTTAGCCAGACCATATTTTTATTATTTCACAAATTTCTACAATAAAAATAACATTGCTCTATTATTAACAGATTGATTGAAAGTAGAAAAATTACACGCCCAGCACTACGTACTAAATGCGTATGCAGTGTGCGTCATATGTCTGGAAATAAAGCATAAATCGTATATAGACTGATATAGTATCATATATAGAACATGATTGTAATTTACATACATATACCTACCTATTTTGTTAAATAAACTATTGTATATGAATTTTCTCTACAATAATCTTGAGTTACCACTTGTGGCACCCTATAACTATTATATATAACCAAATTGAATGATATTATGCAAGCCTCATATTGTAATAATATTTTTGTGGAAATTTCAGTCACTGTAACAATGTTGTGAAACATTTATGTTGTTGTAGTCTATATCAGACATATGTATGGATCTGCAGGTGTAGTATCTTTCGTGGATAGCTGAGCAATTTTAAGCAGTTACTATTTTAAGTTAAGTTATTAAGTAGTTTTATAAGTTTTCGTGCAAGTTGACCGTTAATTTTGCCATAATCATAATTGTTATACCTACCAATACGTCTATTAGCAGGATTATACTATTTTTATTGGTAGGGTCACCGCAACCGAGATCTGTGAAGACAATTTAAAATTTCTATTTATCAAAGGTGTCATGTCCAAATTAATTTGATACCTAAGTACCTAGATGTAACCTTGCCTTATCATAAGCGAAGCATAGATTACTCACACACACACGCAGCGTACTGGCTCCGAGTGGATGAGTTTTAAGTATTTGTATGCGTTTAGCTCGTGTATGACAAGCGAAATTGGATATATAGGCATGCTTTTCACATGTCGTACGCAACGCCATGTCCGTATTTTTTTAAGGTCCGTGTACCTATATATCAAGTTACAGTACCTATTTGTATTAACACTTCATTCTGAATTCATTAAAAATCTTAACGGCATGCGATTAGAATAAAAGAATAATAGCATGTGATATGTTTATTCTTAAATACATAATTTTTGGGTATTACACCAACTTCTCGTAATTAACTGTGGATTCACAAGTTACAATGACAAATTTTTAAACGAATTGGTTAGTAGAAATAAATATTATAGTAGTATTTATATACAAGTACATCAGGAGGTATTAAATATGTATATATAGGTATAATTAGGTACTGTTATTATTTTATTTATGTCCACAAAACCTGGTGATGGGAAAATGGATTCTGGTGCTAATATGTTCTTTTTTTCTGTCTTCCCTCTACCCTTGACCATCCTTCGACACAATCCTGACTGAATCCACAACAAACGTAAGTCGGCCCTGATTGGTAATCACTGTGTTATTTCAATTTAATGCTTCGTGTATATTTTCACCTCTTTATTTGGAAATCCACTGTGTGTCAAATTTTTACTCATCACACAAAAATGCCTCACTCGCAAATAATGTTGCAATGTATTCATGCTATTTTAAATATTTTTTAACTCGTTTACTGCTCACCGGTCACAAACAATACAAATGATTGATGAATGAATTGATGTAACATTCGATTACTGCATCAATCACTCGCTACCTGTCTCACGCCTTCATTGTGATATCACAATAACTGTTCTGGAATGCGCATGATAAATAATATTATTTGTCCTTGCAACCCGAACTGCCCCGTCTTGTCCCGTCCCGCCTGTGCTCCTCCTGGATGGCCGCCGGCTGGACTGCGCCGCGCCCGCTGTGACGTCGCCCGCCTACAAACACCATCCTCACGACACCAACTCTGTGAACATCATATTCGGACGTATTCATGTTATCCATTGTTCAATGTGAAATGTAAATAAATGGCTTTTTGGTGAATGGACCTGGTGTGTGAATTTAAAGTTGGAGCGAATATATTACTGGTTATATCACGGCCAGGTCTGGTGCGAACTGAGGTGAGATGCTCCAAGTGCTCTGCTCATCTGGGACACGTGTTTGATGACGGGCCAGCGCCCACCCGAAAACGTTTTTGCATTAATTCTGCCTCCTTGGACTTCATACCTGCTGAAGAGAGGAAAGACTAACACGTCAACATTGTGACAGTCACAATTAATAAACTTTAGTCTTGTTTCCTGTGTACATTTTAATGTAACTTTATAATGATTAAAATGAAAAGCCTCGATTTTCTGTAGCTGTAAGTAAGAAAATGTTTGATCACATGATTCAGAAGATTCGTATTATAAAATCCCGATTTTATACAAATAATTTATATTTCCTTTCTAACATATTCCAAGAAGTTTTATTGTAAATAAATATTTTTGTACGGAAAGTGCCACTTGAGAAACGCTGTGCCTAATTATTGACTTGGAAACGATCTTTCTTTTATTTTTGTTAATTAGTTATAAAATATTACATAACTATCGCTAATAATAGGCAGCTTTTAATCTAATACAAATTCTTGTAATCGTTAGTTACCATATTGAGTCATTGTTTATAAGTTCAAGCCGACATAAGAGAGTTCAATGGTGAGGATCTTGAATTGTTATTAATTTATTCTGTAAAGCAATAGTTATATACTTTTGTACTGGAGTACAAATATTTGTACTCCAAGCTGGCGATTAATTATTATGGTATGAGGTGCCATTAATTTATTACTTAAGACTATTTTTGCTAGTTATTGACCCCGTCCGCCGCCTATATAAGAAAAAATAAGTACAGGCCGACCCCATCCCACTGTTTAATATTTATTAAGGAAGAATGAAATAAAATACGTGTGGTTTATTTTTCAAAAGTAATAATGTTTCCGAGCACACTTTGGCAGTTGCGGCGTTCTTTTTCAAATATTATTCTTATCTCTGCGCATTTTTTTGATCTTACGTATGAACTAGCAAGACTCCCTCCCATCCCCATGTAAGAAAAATTAGACATGGTCGACCCCCCTCCCCACTAAATCGTCTTACGTAATAAATTTATGGCGCCAGCGGTGCGAGCATTGTTCTTTTTGTCGACACGTTTGCCGATTATAATGTCAAATTTGACATAGTATTGTTAAAACGATAAAATTGCATACATTAAAACTTTGATCGAGTCGACAAGTTAATCGAAATGATCCGTGCTCGGACGCCATATAATAGAAAATATTCATCTTTAAAAGCCCCCGGTTACTGTAGTCTATATTTTGAATGTGTACAAATCACGAAAGTTTGAAATCATTTAAGTTCTTAGATATTTTTATAAAATACTTCAATAAATATATTATTGTAACTCATAAAAGATTTTCATTGAATTCAAACTTCTGTTTGAGTACCTCACCGTTGTTTTCGGTTAAGCTACTGCAACCGCAACGCATTGAATATTAATTCGTCAGGACATAACTTTCGCAAGCAATGCGTTATTCACTAGCGCGTTATTGGTAGGGAATAAAACTATTAGGTAATCATGGTGAGTCTTTTATTATAATATGGTAGTAGGTAATTTATATGCACAAGTCGCTCATACATGGCACTGGTGTTTTACAACTGTCAAAAAACATGAAAAATGTAGTAACCACATTAAATGTCTTGTTTTGTTACCTATTACAATAATTAATACACTTTTAACTTATACTACGTTCATAATTACAGTTACTTTCTCAACATAACATTCTATGCATACTCAAATTCATCTTCATGATCACATTATGTAGTCAATACAATTCTTATAATATTTTAGTAATATAGATACCAAATAACTTTGTTCAAGCTCTCTTGAAGTTTTGGCTACAATTTTTACATTTCTACATTATTGCACAACTTGGTATGGTTGGTGCAGCCAGTATTATTGTAAACTTATCAAAATATAATTGCTTTTGCAACATGAGTTTAATAATAATTATGTTGTTTTAGGCCGTATATTAGTTGTAGATAACCTTGTTTTACGATTGTGAATACAATCTACAAGATTTTACGAGTCCATTGTGCAAGAATTGCTTATATCTGTGTTATGTATGGCGGTCAGTTAACGATATAATTATGCCATTTCAAAGTAAATTTGTTTAATGAAGAAAGTATCTGTCATTTCTTTCTTAATCAATATTACCACAGGTTGAACTTAAAACGACGATACACAATTAAAATCGAGTTATTATAGACGAAAATAATTTAATAAAACGGTATCACAATGTTAGAAAGTAAGTTTTATATAATGCTTTTTAATTATAAAACCTTGTTTGACAAAATTATTGATACCAACACGTTTAAAATTAAAGATACTTCCCACTGAACCTCGTATATAATTAAAAATGAGTTTCAAATAAAAGAAAACCATACATAATGCACCAACCTGGACTGCACAGATTCTACATAGCGTAAATTGGTCACATTCATATTGTCAATGAGTAGTTCTACTCGTTTCTAACTTGTGTCTGTACAATTTACATCACAGGCTTACCTCTACCGCAACCTCCATCTCTCATATCACTTTATATATGCATATCATACATGTCGCTCATACATCCACGCTACTCTCTCTCACACACCTAAAATAGTGAATACATATTAAAATAAAATTTAACAGCGTCTGTCGGCACAACCTAAACAGTTAAAGCAGAGAGACATCTTGCAAGTCTTACAAATATAAATGTAATAAAATACTTCAATGATTTAATACAAATAAATGGATATTACTCGTCTTATATTTCTTCCCATTGTCGTAACAACAATGAATGAAATATCTAAGTCTATCAATAACTAAATTCTATTGTTCATACATAATTATTTATTTCTTGTTTCTAATAAATACTTACTGTTTGTGCCATAAAGGAGACGATCACCGATATATTTTCTCTTTCTCATCGCTAATGTAAATAAGCTGAATAGACTTTATAAACTTAATACTACGTAAATGCTTCACCTCGGGACTAACAATAAAACGGTCTTCAAAATGACAATGTAAAATAATGATTGCTTTACGCGTCAAATGAAAATACTTCTGGCGTATTTCTTTAACAATATACCACATAAATATTTATAAATTTAGAAGAATATTGAGTTAACTGATTCATCAATAATAATTATATAATCTCAAAACAAAAATCAGAAAAGCCATAAGCCATTTTAAATAAATTAACAATTATCATACATAAAATCTATCACTATTACTAGTAACTATCCAAAGCAAATAAGCAGCGTAAGCCTTCAGTGTCTCGCTAAATTTAATATATCATAAATTAAAAGTATTACACTCAGTTCGCAATAAAATGCTTAGTATGTACTAATCACTGCTCTAACAAACACATATTTCGTAATAGGAATACATATAAAATTGAAATGATAGTTCCAATCATACAATCATCATTCATACTCCCGAATGTAGTGCGGGCGCCTGTCGCGATCCGCCTCTGTATTGATGTGTTTCCGACTAACTGCCCTCAACTATGATCACAGTGAATAAGCTGAACCGATACTAATGTAACGCCTCTACGGTACTCTACTATTTATACTTTACAAGGTCGCCTAAACATCTGCCAGTCTTCGTTTGCAGCTATAATATTTCGTAATATTTGAAAAATTCGTACCTATACTTCTAATATCTATCTACACTATCCGATCTTACCGTAAAACAGTCAAAAGAAACACGTCAATAAGAGATCACCCCGCTAAAGAACAAATAACGCTACTACACAACACTACGATGATTTATAGTTAGTGGACTGCACTTTATTATCGATCTCTTCTCTTGTAAAAATATTACCTCTATTATATTCACTCGGCAGCTGTTTTACATTTAAAATAGGTATTGCTCTCTAGTTAGGTTTTTCGTCACAGATTTCCATATGGTGCTTCACTAGTCGTCGAACAAGGCATTACGCTAACGATCGATGTCCGAACGGCGGCGGAGAGTTCGGTGCGGCGCGTGAAGTCCACAGGTAGGCACTGAGGGCGCTAGTGTGTCGCGGGCGCTGCGGGCGGCGCCGCCGGCCGCCGCTAATGTCCCTTGGCTGCCTCTTTCGCCGCCATGATCAGCGGTGTCAGCGACGCCAACGGCCGGGCCATTTTTAGGAAAGGGTGCTAAAATAAATAAATAAAGAATAATAGCAATAAAGAATATGATTATGATTAAATAAATTTAAATATTTGAGGTCAAATATTAAGTAGGTAAAGTAGTTTCGATCTTTTTGTGTACTAAAGGCCTAAGCTTTAGGTTAAACAACGGAATGGTACGCATTGTCTTCGACTATTGATTGAATGGAAACAGTCTCCTTGTGTGAAGTCACGATGATAGCCACGCTTGGTTAATGCAATATGAATGTTTCAATCATAACATGGTAATTATAATATCCAGAATACCTAATTTAATTGTTGCTTTTAATGTTTTAAGAATTTTATGTAATAGTTTCGTAAAATAATGTATTTGTTAATACTATACCTTAAGTAGATCAAGTGCGGTAGCGCGTCTCTCGACGTCTACTTCGAGGCACTGATCGAGGAAGTCTTGGAAGACTGTACTAAGCTTCTCCTTGTCCTTGATGTCCGGCTTGCCGTTCGTTGCTATAAGGTACAGCGCGCGCAACGGGTTCTCGTTCAAATATGGCGGTTCGCCCTCTATCATTTCGATAGCCATTATACCCAGTGACCAAACGTCGACCTAAATGAAAATAACAACAAAAAAATCGTTATTATACGACTATTCATAAATTAAAAATGTTAAGGGTCCATTCCAATGATAGATGATAGAGAATGATGGTTAGACCCGCACTCAATATTGGCAATAGAAAAGCAAGGTCTAAGTTTCAGTGAAAGCTATCTTGCTTTTTAAGAAAAAGTCTTCCACTCAGTCATGTACGACCCAGTGTCGCGGCGACACGTCACTTTCGAGATTCTCAGTGAAATAGAAACAAATGGCTTCTAGGGTCGATATTTGCGTGCAGACTTTGGATGTTGCGGACGTGGGTGAGGCACCATGCACAGAGTCCAGTGATAACATAGGATGATACGACACCAGAAAGAGACTATTTTGAAGACTACGGGGACGCCCCGAGGATGTCCTTCTCCTTTCTTATGTGGCTAACACACTACTTGAGCCCTCAACTATTTGCGATCGGCCAACGAAAAACTGTGCTAAACTTATGACTACGCCGTTTTGAGGGGCTCGTGGCTAAGTTATAGTCGCACAGACCGATGGAAGGCTAAGCCGCGATTGCCGCGGTTAGTTTGTGGATGGGTGACTATCATTTCATATTGAGAGTATAAACCGTTAAACCGTCGGTCCTGGTCTTCAAATAAGATGTATGCCAGCCGCTACTAAAAGTCTGACAACTAGTCTTGGTAGATAGGCAGTCCCTTCATGTAAAATATTGGCATAAAGTTGTGTTAGACTCGGAGCCGACACCAACGTAGTGGGGCAAAGGCTAGGCAGATAGATAGCTCTACAATTTGATTGCAGATAACAAGTATTGACAAATCGATAGAATGTGGCCACTTGGCACGATATGGTGCTATGGGAATACATTACTATAAATTAGCGCCATGTAATTATTATTATTTTTGGAATCGGTACCAGCCAAACTTCAAAAATATTTAGGAAGTTTCCTAAAATTTGCAAAGTATATTTAAAGGTACATTAACCATAATTATTATTACGATAATATAACAATACCTAATTGAACCTATTTACAAATGAACACAACAACTGCCTAAAGCGACAGCTTAGTTACGTAATACGCTACTTGATGAATGTACTTACAGGTTTGTTTTCCTTTGCTGGCACCGACTCCAAAAATAATAATAATTGTATATTATTGTGAAATAGGTAAAGAAACTCACAAACATACTTAGATACACTCCTTTTTTTGGGCAGTCGTGTAAAAAGAGACGTTTGAGAACGCGGGCTTATACTAAAAAGAATTAAATAGCAAAAAACTATGACGGAGTTCCGGTGCTCATCTTCCAGTTTCATCATCATCATCTGATGATGAAGCTGGAAAATAGGTAGTTCATTAGAATTATTCTAGAGACCGTAAACACCACTGCAAAGTCACAAGAAAGCAAAATACATCATTTCTTTACTTGGACGACGTATTATTTTTATATAAATACCATTTATTAGTTATTTTGATATAAATACCAAAATATCAAAGTAATTTTCATAAAATTTTAATGGGACCAATCTGAAAGTATATCCTTCCAAATAAACAAATAATTTTCAAAATCGGATCATAAATGACGGAGTTCTGAGGTAAGAAACATAAAAAAAATACAACCGAATTGGTAACCTCCTCCTTTTTGGAAGTCGGTTAAAAAATGATTACATTTATCTGAGGTGTGTTATATATAAAACACCTCTAATAAATGTAGACTTTAAATATATCGTAAGTTTGCATAGTGTTTTTTTTATATGAAAATACGGTATCAATTTATATTTATGTTTGTATGTTGATGAATAAACTTTAGATTATACATGTAATGATTATTTATCAGGAGGACATCACCCCATCCCTATGTTTTACTATATTGCGCTGGACGAGACATCGCGTATTTTATTTATCATTGACGTCGAAAAGGTTAAACGAATTATCCCTAAAACTGTATTTTTATTTATTTAAATACACCTTGCATTTAAGATTCCAAATGGCTTAACTTTTTTTCAATTATCCGTCTTCGTTTTCGTGCAAGATTTCGCTCGAAGCGCCCGCGCACCGGACCATATTACCACACGGTATTATAAACGATAAATAAACACAGTTTATTTGATCTTGTATCGCCCCATGTGTCGTTCGAAAATTCAGATTGGGCAGTGGTACATTAATTATTTCAAATGATCGACTAATTGCAATTTTTATTGTTTGCGTTTATTATTTGCAACTTAATTTAAATTTTCTTTCTAAGCTGAAGATGATATATTTTTTTTTATCACAAATGGATCTACGTTTGGCCACCAACTCGCCTGATGGTAAGCGACGGTGTGGCCGAGGATGGAGCACGTAGATCCAGAAGAAATCCATTCACTCGTAAGTAGAGTAGATAGATTTGGGGAGAACGATAGTTGGGGAGTTGGTGCAACTGTCCAGACCCGTCTCCCACAACGGTTGCACCAGACTACATCCCGAAACACGACGAGGTCGCTTCACGGCATGGCTTCGTCCGGTGGGTGGTAACTAGCCGCGGCCGAAGCATCCCACTAGAGTTAGGGATTCCATTTTAAGGATGCACTCCTACGGATTCGGGCAACTCAGCCCCCAAAGCTTACTGAATGAAGTCGCCAGTTATGTTGTGTTTAAAGTAACTAGTACTTACCTTGGGTCCATATTGCTTCCGCGTAACGACTTCAGGCGCCATCCAATAGGGTGTTCCAACCATTGTCGTTCGTTTATTTTGTTCGGGCGATATTTGAGCGCAGAAACCGAAGTCAGCTATAAACATTATGTTAAGTTTATGAATTATGACCAACATAGTACAATGAGTAATAAATAATTAGATGTGAATCTGTGTAGCTGGTACAAGCTGACCCCTGCCATGGAATATTCAATTCAAACATTGGTCAAGCTCATTTAGTAATAAAGTTTGTATTTAAGTTATTATAATAACAATAAAACAATTAAATCGCAGTGAACTACTTACTCAGCTTCACTTGTCCATCTAGTCCGAGCAGTATGTTGTCAGACTTGATGTCTCTGTGTATGACGTGGTTGGTATGAAGGAAGTGTAACGCCTGCAGCACCTCGCGGCACACGGCTGCGATCTGCCCTTCATCCATACACGTCTCTGTTACGACGTCCGTTAGTGAACCACCCGCTAGGTACTCCATTACTACCCATAATTCCTTTAAAAACAAAAAGAGCTGTTACAACATGTATATTTGAAAAGTCTATATGAAGGCTGCGCAAGCCAACCGTTGTTCCATACAAAAGTAGAAAGTTGATAACTCAACTGTTTGGTGATAAGTGTCTTAAACGAAACATGAATATGAAAACATGATATGGATAGCCTCCTCATTATCTAAGTCAATTGATAAAAAGAAGAGAAAAAAATATTGTGGAAGTTACGAGCCTCTGAAGATTCATATTTTAGGATATATTTTATGGCTAATTGGAAGTTAAATAAGAACATTATGAGCGCGCCGCTCGCGTCCGCACCAAGCGTTATCGCTGCTTTGTTTTTTTTACTATTTCGTTGGTCTAGTGGTCCCAAGCGCGACTGGTGACCATTAGGTCCCGGGTAGGGATGAGAATGAGATATACTTGCAAAATTCAAAACCAAGGCTTGCAAGTACAAGTATGTAAAGATACCAGCGTCGAGAACCAGGTATTAAAAACTTGTATTTGGTGGCATTCGATTTAGGTCGTAGTTGAAAATACTTACATAGGAAATTGATCCATGTCATCATATAAATAAGTAGCAGAATCTTATTTGCAAATAAAAAATACTTTGAACTTCCAAGTTTTTTTTTCGTTGATACGGTTATACTCCTTATTCATAAGGTAACACGTATCAATTTTCTATACGTGTGAATTATTAACATAATACAATGCGCGAGTGTGCACTAGCTTCTAACTGCTAAATCCTTAGGTCTATCTTTTTCTCACACTGCGTTAGATGAAATAGAAAACTTTTCGGTCATGCCTACCGGCGAGATGGTCTTAGAGAAATGCGCACTCTTAATTAAGTGTATCGGAAACTAACTGACACATTTGTCTAGTGGTCGAAAGGGCATCGCGGAGCATGAGGGTTCGATTGCAAAATCGGGCAGTTTGATTGGGCTTAATTCTCAGTAGCGACACAGAGGTTGGCATTGTGCCTGGTTGGTGGCAATAGGCTTACCATCTATTACATGGGGCTTAATAACAGCAAAACTTGGGTGTACAACTACATTACTGGTGGGTACACGTCTACCTACCTCCTCGGGATTACGGGCCTTATTTTGTGTTATTTATAGGAAACTGTTGGTATTAAATCTTGAGCTTACATACTTGTCTCAACCAGAGCGAAATCTTTACACATACTATAGTAAAATCAGAACAAATAAACCTTCAAAATAACTATATATTTATATCGCCGTATTATTATATTCATAGCGCTTTAATTTTTGCTGAAACAGCCCTTCTTTTCACTTTTACCTATGTGGGACATAATGAGACTATAATTATGGGCACGCCTTTCGTAAGTTCATATCAAATGCACGCTCTAAATACCAACTTCGTAAAATGACAAAAGCTTACAAAAAGTCAACTTCTTGTTATGACAACTTCTCTGAATGCCAACTTCTTGTAATAGGCCTTTTAAGCGGGAACGAAATCAAATATCTGTACCATGTTCCTTCTAAGAGTAAAATATATTTAAAATTTAACATACCTCATTAACTAGATAACTGTCAAGGTAGTTGACTACGTTGTTATGCTTGTTCTCCCGCATTACGAGGATTTCATTGATGATCAGTTCTTTCTTGGGCTGCTGGCTAAGGTTCATTTGTTTGATCGCTACCTCCATACCCGTTGATGTTTCAATTGCTGTATACACTGTACCTGATGCACTGTAACAAAGAAACATTTTGTGCTATTTATATATTTTTAACAAGAGGCCATGTATTTTTATTTTATTAAATTATATGCATGCATATTAAGTGCACAAAGACTTTTACACATCACCAAATTATATTGTAATAAAACGAAGTCTTACCCCTGGCCAATCTTTTCCATTTTGGTATACTTTCTATTGGGGTCACCAACACTAACAATAGTTCTTAATTTCTCTAATATCTCCTCATCAGTCATTTTCTTTTTCCTCTGCTGTTGGGCTGTTGCTCTTCTGCAAAATAAAATGAAAAGTTCAATATGCTTCATACTTAAGAAAGGCATGTATGGATAATCAAGAAGTTTATAGGTACAGTTACATACATGTCTATTTCCAGGACTGCATTCCTAGCGAGAGGAAGGGAGAGACAGAGAATTTTGTTAGTATATTGCTAAACTATAGGAAAGCAAGGCGAAGATTAGGGTACTGTTAGTCTCAAGTTGGACACAATATTGCGCGCGGATACATACTTAACGAACATTGACCTTTTTTTTTTCTAAAGGATAGCACACTATACAAGTCGAAGCTGATATCTTTTGAAGATTGCTTAAATTGTCATTCTATAAGTAAAATTAATATGTAAAAGCATGATGGGACTGACATATCCAAAATGGGCAAGCTCGAATACAAAATAAATAAAAAAAGTCGTAGCAACTATTTTGAGACAATTCGTAAGTAAATGGTCTTGTTTGAGGGCTTCATAGTCCGTCTAGCAAACGCAAGCTCTGTTTGTCAGTCAGTGGACACGGCTTGCACAATTTCAGGTTAGACTTGCAAGTAATAACACGAAAGCAATTAAGAAAGTATGGGTTGGTTTATCTGATAAAGTACGTACCCAGTTTCGGTGTTAGTCTGCGGCTGAGTGGCGGGCGGCGGCGCGTGTGGCGGCGGCGTGTGCGGCGCGTGGGGCACGTGTGGCGCGAGCGCCGCGCCCGCCGGGTTCTTGTTGCGGTCCAGCACCGCGCCCGGGCCCACATCCGCTCGACTGCAGATCTGTATGTAACACTACTATATTATTATCCGACGATGACGACACAGACATCAAGACTAGGCAAGACGAGAGCTGGCTATTTGATGAATTTGAAACCATAACTGATACTGGTAATTAGTATTATCTATTAATTAGTACAATTACCATTATAAAAAGGTAATACTTCTTAATGTAACTAACATAATTTAATTCAACTTAGTTAAACAAAGGCCTAGAATCATTACATAATTATACAACATTTTGCTGTTTTTCTTGTTTCTCATTAGTATAGCTGTTCATATTGGAATGCATGTGGTGTTCTTCTTTAAGTAATAGGGCACTTAAGTCTGACCTTATAAAAATATTAATACAATTTGCCAGAAGTATATGTGACAAGTAGAGAGCAGTTATTTGTTGAATCTAATGGGCCTCATGGTGATTTTACAATATCAATGGAAGTTGTTTGACATTCTAAATTCCTTCTTCACGGCGTTTTTAAACGGTTTTACTGTTGAATTAATCTTCCAAACGCATTAACGCATGAGTAGCGAATTAAAGTTGTACATTGTTATGTATTTTTTTTGTTTGTTCCGGACCATATTTTTGTTAAACAACAATATATAATTTTTAATTTTACAGGCATTACAGGTTTAGATAGATAAATCTTGTGTAGATCTGATAGAATTAATGGATATTCGTAATATGCATGATGACAGATGTTGAAATCATCTTTTTATAATGTTCTGCACATCTGCTATAACCATAAAACACATTATTTCAGCAATAAACTAAGTTTCAACGCAACTTATTGCATTTTAATCTATCTAATTTGATTTAACCGCGAAAACGCTGCTGGTTGTCATGGCGCCGTTTTGACGTCATACCTCAGCATATTTGACATAAGTTGAAGCCATAATGTACGGCGATGATTGACATTTGACTGAGGCGTGATGCCATTCGCTGTGATTGACGTTTCAGTCAACATGGCCGATTGCATTTTATACATTTATTATATTGAAAATCTTATTAATCTTAATGTTTATAATAAAACTAGGTATTTTTTTTTAATTCTTTGTGTCTATATTTACCTCTAAAACCATTTATTCTTTGGTTCTTTAATACTGTCATCATGCCTATTCCCGTATATGAATTAAAAGTAGTAGACTGTAACTAACCGAGTGAGTGGTGAGAGCAGGATGTGGTACATGGGGCGGCGACGCGGGTGCAGGCGCTGGTCGCGGGGGCGGCACCTCTTCCTCCTCGATCGGTTTCGTATACTTGAATAATACACCCAATAATAAGATATCTTCATGAATTCGGACAGCGATACACAAAAGTGGACAAGGCTTTTAGTGTTTGTTAGAGCCCAACTGTACCTACCTGTTGTTGTGTAAATGTGGGTTGTTATATTCATAACAATGAAATTCTATTGTGTCTGGTAATTAGCGAGCCAACAAATTTATATATTTTTGGCATTTTGAGAGGCATTTATAGCGATAGAGAAACCATCTCGAAATATTAGGCGTCATATATTTATGCTGCCAAAGTGTTGTCAGATATTTATGCTGCTAGCGTGAAAACAAACTTTTAATGACAAGAAGGATCAATTTTTCTGGAATGTACTGAGTAGGCAGATATTTATAACGCAACACATTTCCAATATCTTTGCATTCTAAGAGTTGACAAATACATATTTTAGAAGCCGATGCGGCGTCCTATGATACTGCCTCACGTGCCTCGTCAGATAGGTTTGATATTCCTGCGATGCCACATACTATATTTGTGAGCTACATAAATATGTCTACAAATGATCACATATTTTTGCTGTCATCTCGTGATGAGAAATTAATGATTGAATCATGAAATAAGATATTACTGCCGAGCTGTACATTGTTATATATGCTCGTGATGATACTACAGAGATGATGTTATGGTATTTTTTTTAATATTTAGAATTCTAGAATATTTGCGCTATCGCGATAGTCCAAGTAGAAGCAATTTGTCGTCATACTTGTCACAGTACAAATCTTCAGGAAAGTCTAGTCCATTGTTGATATTTTATAAAATAGAGAGGTGATACTTACAATACTCTTGGTGCGGTCGGGTCGTGACGGGGGTGGTGGTGGAGGCTCAGGATGTTCCGTGTCGGTGGGGGTCGACGACGATGGACTACTGGAAGATACTCGAGATACTGATGAACCTGGCGACAAGATTGTTAAGCATATGTGTTAACTGAAATCGCCTAAAGAAAAGAAAAGGCCATAAAGACCTGCGCAGCTTGGTGCATGGCGCGTGACAGGATTGTACAATGTAAAGAACATGATATGATTTATAATATGCTTTTATTACATGATGAGTCATGCTCAGAGAATGTGTTTTGGAATCTAGATTATTTTATACCTTTGGATACATTTAAAATTCTCTGCTGGGCCATGGTCGGGTCTACTCTGGATCTTGGGCAACTAGCACTAACACAAATATAAGGGCATTCCTAATTCAGTAAGGTAAATAGACATGAAATAAGGAGCTCCTATAATTGAAGCAATATAAACATTTTAGAAATTCATTTGGTATTTAACTTCATAGTGAAAGCTTTTTTTATGGTCAACACATTGGCTGCTTGTACCTGAGTGTGTAGTATGCATCTGGGCTGAGGTCATGTACTTGGAAGGCGGGGGTTGCGTGGCCGACGCGTCGTACCACTTGAGCACATCTAGCACGGCCTGGGGGTTGTTCTTCTGCTCTTGCTTGCTAATGTTGGCGGCCATGAGCAGCCGCGCCCACGCTTCCGGCATGCCCTTAGGACAATCATCATACAGATTTCATTCAAAACATGACAAAGTTACACTTAATAAGACATGCATTTGTATCAAATCTTCTATGGTCATAGCCATTTATAAAGCACTAGCTGACCAGGCAAACGTTGATTTGCCATATAAATAAAAAAATTAGGGGTGGACTACCCCTAACATTTAGGGGGATGAAAAATAGATGTTGGCCGATTCTCATAGATACCGGATAAGCACAAAAAATTTCATCAAAATCGGTCAAGCCGTTTCGGAGGAGTATGGCAACGAAAACTGTGACACGAGAATTTTATATATTAGATAAGTGTGCTTGTACACAGAGATCGTAATTATATAAAGAAGCTTTTACACATTATTCGCCTCATAATAATTGAATTATAACTTTATATTCACTTGTCAAACTACATTGAAATTGAAACTAACAATATTGGCTGTTGATATTCTTCTGATTTCACTTAGACAGCATATTTTCCTAAATATGTAGAAGCACAGGATGTTTTGTATGTTTGATTAATTATTCATATGAAGCACATAAGTTTATTGAGTTGTCATGCAAAATACTTGTCACTAAACTCTTTAGAATAATTTTATACTAATATTTTTTTATAGTATGCAATGTTTTTATCAACTGTGTAAATTATTACATAAATACAATCTAAACATTACTGTATATATATGTACATATACACTACAAAGTTTATAATAAACAGAAAATATAATGAGAGATCTCCAAGCAACTTATCAGTAAAAGATTTCTAGACTAAATAAAGGATTACTTAATCTATATGTACCAACATAACAATTCTTTAAATTATTTATTAGAAATGAGAAGATTGAAGCAACATATTAGGTAATATAAATTGTCTTACAATCTCGTAACTAAAGGTAAAAATAGCATATCATAACTTAATTTGGAAGTATAGAGAAAAGGGTAGAAGGTGCATGCCACACATATAAATATAGCATTACAAATAGAGTTAACATGAAAATGGAACTCAAAATTAAATGAACAAAAGAACATAAGGAAAAGGTGAACCAAATAGTAATAAAAATATACAAGATCACATTATTTTCAGCAGCATACAATGTGAAAATGTATTAAAAATATATTAATATAAGCTATTACTTACTGTCATAGGCAGCTTGAAACAAAAGCGGTAATACATGGAACTCAATTACATGATTTCATTACTTGTTCCTTAACATTGTTTTAGTTTTAATATCAATTTTATTTTAAACAGACAGCTAAGTGACCATCACCACTGCTTTAAACAATGATGGCCTATAAACATTCCATGGTGTTAATCCATAAGTCATTAATTTCTAAATATACATTCTCTAATAATATAAACATGCTTAATTTATACTTTTTAACTAAATATCTTAACTTTACTAAAATAATCTTTATTAAGAAGTCAGGTATTTGTTGAAAAATATTTATAACTTTGAAATGAAGCAAAGTTATTTATCTACTCTATTTAATGTAGGTATTTGGATCTGGAGACAGTGTCTCCAGGGATGCTAGTTATTATATTAAAAACTAAAGATAATTTAAAATGAAATTACAAATAAAAATACTTGTTATGCCACTTTTATAAGAAAGCAAAGCATGAAAGCTGTAAGGCATTGTGTTAAGGCAAAAAGCTCACTCATTTTCAATCATGATAATAAATATTTTCATGGGGCTTGGATCAAATATAGATTATTAACTGTGAAAAGATCTATAAAAATTTTAGGTATGGGTCACAATTTAGTACAATTCTACCAAAGTAACATAACAATAAGTGCAGTATTTCAATTTTATTATATTTAAGTAAAAGAAACAAACATTACTTGCAAATTTACTTTTAAATTGGTTGGATAAGATATAAATATTTAATTATCTATGCAATTCCATTTTAAGATACCAATAATGGATAGCAACACTACAGGATTCATAATTTTGATTAAAATAATTTAGGTCAGTCATTACACATTACATAAAAAATTGTTCACCATCACATTCTAGTGCAGCGAATATGTTTCATGTAGGTTTATAGGTAGGTATGCAATCTGATGTGTCATGGGTTTTCCCTGTACACCTGATATTAATGAAAGTGTAAAATATTCTTTTTGTGGGGACTACTATTATAACTTAAATATACTTGTTACATATTATAATATTACTTACAGTAAATTCTCCTGTGACTGCATCAAACCCCACATGGACAGTATGTTCAAAATTAGTTGGGTAACTAATATTAGGTTTGTTGTCATTGTGTGCAGTACTTTTAGAACCTTTGATTTTAGCTTTCAGAGTTTTCTTCTTTCTATCACCACTATCATCAGGTTCTGAAACAGCAGGTATTAAAAATGAAATTGGTATTTAAAGTACTGTATTTCCAAGATTTTTTATTTTTTATTAAAGACTTTGCTATACAAAATTCTATGCTTCAGACTGTTGCTGATTCATCATTTAGTTTGACTATTGTTTACATACTAATTAACACAATAACTTCGTGGATACAATTCATATTTAAATTACACATGAATTATCTGGATAGCTGCCAAAATTAGTTACCTTTTGGAAGAGGCCTCATGTCCACTGAAGCTACAGAGTCGCCGCGGTCCGTGGCGCGGTTGCTGGTGAGTCGGACCGGCGGCGCAGGAGGTTTATCCTCGTCACTCGACATTCCGTATTCTTTACCCGTTCTATGTTAAAAAAAAAAACTAATGTACTAAAACTATGGTGTAACTGCCTATGTACAGGAATTACTATCATTTCACTGTATTTAAAGTTACAATATTTTCTGCAGTGATAGTTTGTACCAAGAATAAGACGTATCGTGATTTACAATAAAAGGCAAGTATACTGTGGTTATAATATGTGGACAAATAGTGCAGGACTTTTTAACAAGTTCAAACATTATGTTGAAATAAAACATAATAAAAAGTAAGCCACAATATTACTCATGGACGCGCCCCGCAAAGGTTTGCGAATGCGACAAAAAGATAGATATTGCTCGAATATCAAACAATCTTTGTCGCTTACCTGGAAAATGATATAATTATAAAGGTCAATGAAATAATATTTTACGAGCTTTTATCACATTTCAATTGATCACAACACCTAGAAACACATATTTTCTACAAAATTTATTCATTCACACACATGAAACGATAGCAGTGATGACTAGAGCCGCCATTACACTATAATTTAGAGAGGCAACTCATACTGCACCTCCAGTTAATTCAAATAAAAATGATATAGTCGACTATCAAAAATGTAGTTTTTTTTTAATATCTATTAACTTTTAAAAACAATCTTCTCTTTAAATAATCTTATGAACTCTTTTTATTTTATCAATGCTTTTATTTAATTATTTATAATACATCGTCTCCTGTCACGTTTGTCCTCTTTGCGTTGGAGAAAATACCTAAGGAGGGACGAACGTGCAAATTTACAAACATTTTATTTATTAAAGTTTAAACCACAGAGTACTTTATAATATAGGAAATAGAGACCTCTCTCTCGTTCAATTTAGGAAACAGGGCACACAGACGCCATCTATAGTATTACGAATGCACTACTAATGCCACGGCGCAGGGCAGCGCGAGGGCGCGCGGTACGAGGAACTGATGACGGCCGCGCTAACAACCGCGCAGCCTGAAGGGTGCGCGGGGGCGGGAAGTGACGCAGCGGCTGCCGCTCTTTTCCCCATTTTGGCGCGCAATACTTCTCTACGACGATTTTCCACGGCGGTCACATAATACGATCGGGCGCCGTTTGATCAATCTTTGTTTTTTATTATACTCTTTATTTATACAGTCCGCTCTTTTGCTATTGCTGTAAACGATAGGACCCCGACATGCATATACATTTGTTTAGGTATTATTAGGTATCTACTTAGGGTCCAACCAACAAAGATATAAAATACGTGATTCAACCGATTCCAATATATTCTTCAATTTTTTTTTATTGCTCATACATCTTATGAATAGTTTGGAAGAATATAATGAAATAAAATTAATGGTTTTCAAAGATTTATCTTAAATCACTTAATACATATTTTATTGCCTTTCATTTATTGCTGTCCTTATTCGTCTTCCCGCATCATATTTTATTAAATTTTTTGCCATAATGGTGAATAAAAAATCGGATGACAAATTAATCTTAAATCTATCAAGTTTTCTATATGGATTTGGCTATGCAGGAAGTCGAAACTAATATGTACAAATATTATTACTTTTATAAATTGTGTTAAATTATTTAATGTTATATTTGTTTTTGATATGTCATCATAAATGTCTTGTAATTCAGATATGCATTTTATTAATGAGTAACTGGGACTGCGAAGCCAGTTCCGACAGCATACTCCCGATATTTAATAAATTCAAGTTCACTTTTACAAATAAGTCTTCCTTCCTCCCTGAACCAATAGCGCTAACGGAAAGATAAACTCCCGACAAAACAACCTCAGAAACCGGGCATTAAACATCCATTGTCGTATGGCAATCATTCTTTTGCAGTTTGGTAGGGTTATATTAATATATCTTTACCTTCGTAAAACAATAGATGGCGCTTAATGCTATTTTGCAACAGATATCTCAGATATGTAAGGAAGACTTATTTGTAAAAGTGAACTTGAATTTATTAAATACCGGGAGTATGCTGGTCGGAACTGGCTTCGCAGCCCCAGTTACTCATTAATAAAATGCATATCCGAATTACAAGACATTTATGATGACATATTAAAAACAAATATAACATTATATAATTTAAAACAATTTATAAAAGTAATAATATTTGTACATATTAGTTTCGACTTCCTGCATTGCCAAATCCATAATTCTTTATTAAAACATAAACTTGATAGATTTAAGATTACTTTTACATCTCGATTTTTTATTCACCATTATTGCAAAAATTTAAATAAAATATTATGCGGGAAGACGGATAAGGACAGCAATAAATTAAAGGCAATAAAAATATGTATTAAGTGATTAAAGATAAATCTTTGAAAACCATTAATTTTATTTCATTATATTCTTCCAAATTATTCATAAGATGTATGAGCTAAAAAAAAATGAATGGAATAATATATTGGAATCGGTTGAATCACGTTTTTTATATCTTTGTTGGTTGGATCCTAAGTAGATACCTAATAATACCTAAAAAAATGTATATGTATGTCGGGGTCCCATCGTTTACAGCAATAGCAAAAGAGCGGACTGTATATATAAAGAGTATAATGAAAAACAAAGATAGATCAAACGGTGCCCGATCGTACTACGTGACCGCCGCGGAAAATCGTCGTAGAGAAGTATTGCGCGCCAAAATGGGGAAAAGAGCGGCAGCCGCCGCGTCACTTCCCGCCCCCGCGCACCCTTCAGGCTGCACGGTAGTCAGCGCGGCCGTCATCGGTTCCTCGTACCGCGCGCCCTCGCGCTGCCCCGCGCCGTGGCATTAGTATGTACGTGCATTCGTAATACTATAGATGGCGTCTGTGTGCCCTGTTTCCTGAATTGAACGAGAGAGAGGTCTCTATTTCCTATATTTTAAAGTACTCTGTGCCTGTGACACTGTCACAGATTAGTTAATAGTTAATCTAGACACTGATGGCATTTGACAAGTTGACATTGCATGTTGTTAGCATTGACATTTGAATTTGACAGAATAAACTTCTGCTGATATTGAAGTGGATTGTGATGTGATTGAATTTATTGAAATACAGCTACAATCCAATTAACTTTGCATTATATTTCTGGGCCTACTTATAGTATGCTTTAGGGACTTTTTATTGATGTTAAAAATGATATACTGCCTTTAACTAGTCCGCCATGGATAATCCGGAATCATCGGTTTGTTATTAAAATATTAAAACTTATTATAACAATACACCTGTAATGTAGTGTATTGTGCAGCGCTAAATCAAATACCTATACGATATTATAGTAAACCTGGTGGTTGTTATAAGTTACTTTTTGTGTACATTTTTAACCATTTTTGCTTACGTCTACGATTACGAACAAAAATGACAACAACAGTTCACCTATAAAAAAAAATTGTCATCATCATTAAATTCAATCGTTTTGTATTTTAGTGAGATGTGGATCATTGAACGATCTCTATCTCCTACTACACGAAAATAGGATTAAAACATGCCCAATAAAAAATTTTACTAATATCCCTGTTGTTGGAACTTTATTTTGTCAGTTTATAGTTAAATTATTTTTAGAACCAAGACAGTGGTCCTAAGAAGACTCCGTTTGATGAATTGAGCCGAGATGAACTAATAAATAAGTGCAAAGGCTTATTGGCAATAGCTCAAAAAGCTAAACTAGCAAAATCAGGTATTTATAAATTTTTGGACCTTTACTGATAAGCTAAAGCTTAAGTATCATAAATAATGTTGGATTTACTAATGCTATTACTTAAAAAGGTATCAATAAATGTGACATGATTCTAAAAACAGCCTCAACATTTTGCAGAATTGCAAACTGAACTAGATGATTATAAAATACAACTTGAAAAATGTGAAAAAGAAAAAAAAACTTGTTCAGAAAACATAAACACACTACAAGAACTGGTTGACTCATTGACGGAACAAAAACTTAATTTAATAACTGAAGTAGATTCAGTACAGAGCATAAATAAAACACTTAACATTAAGTGTGTAAGTTATGAGGAAAACATTAATTGTTTTAAAACTGAATTGATTGTAAAAGATAATAAAATAGCTGATATACATCAAAAATTATCTGATCTTGATAATGAAGTAACTTCACTTAGAAGACAAAATAATCGCCTTTTAGAAGAAAATGAGCAATTGTTGAGTCAACTTACTGAGTTTGAAGCCAGAACAGCAGAATTTAACAATATTGGAATGCAACAGAGAGAGCAACTCAAAATATTAGAAGAAAGTGTTCATACAGGTATTTCTTTTCAATATTGTTATTTTGCATGTGTTCTTGTGGTACGTTTTCAGAAGTAGGCAGGGAAATTTATCTATGACTATTTGTTAAAATTGTTGATTCTACTTTTCAGAGGAGCATTATAAAAAGCAAATTGAAGAATTAAAAATTCAAATAGCAGAATTACAAAATAAACATCAGAGTAATGTAGATTTCGAAAATAAACTGCAGGAAGCAACTGAGTTATATGAAACTGAAAAAGCTAAAAAAGAAAAAGCCAATGTTAAATTGAGGAGCTATAAAGACAAGATTTTAAAATGTGCTGCTTGTATTAACCAGTTGAAGAATTCAAGATTTATACTTTCTAAAACAGTCAAAGAATATTCAGAAAACATTCCTAAATGGCAGAATGATATCATTAAGGCATCACAAGTACTTGATAATCAAATCAATGATCTGAACAAAGAAAATTTATCATTAAAAGAAAGACTCCAGGAATTAGAAAAACAACTTAATGAAGTAAAACAAATTAACATAGATAATAATATCACTGGTGCTCAATTAAGTGCCTTAACTGAAGAAAACTTACAATTAAAAGACCAAGTTGCTAATTTTGAAGAGCAATTGACAAACACTGTCAGTGAGAATTCCAAACTTAAAGCTGATTTGGGTGAAAATAAATTACTTATAGAGAACCTGCAGGAATGTACTAAAAATTTGAATGATATTACTCATAAATACAATGAACTTGATACATCTATGCAAATTTTGAATAAAGAAAATAAAAATTTAAATGACCAATTACATTATAAAATGCAATATAATGATGAGATTGACAAAATGAATTTGCAAATTAAAGCTCTCGAAAGTGAAAAATCAATATTAGTGAAAGAAAAGCTAAATGCAAGGGATAATGTTATTGAGCTAGACAACCAAAATAAAGTTTTAACAGAAAATCTTGCTAAAACTAAATCAGAATTGCAAATGATTAAATCTCAAATGGACTTACTATCACAAGAGAAATCTGCTTTTGAAATTAATTTCAAAGCAGAAAAAGAAAGTGAAATTAATATATTGAAATGTAATTTAATGGCTCAGCAGGAACAATTCAAATTACTCAAGAAAGAGCATGAAGACTTACAAGATTTGAATGGACTTTTGAAGGAGGAAGTGGAGACTTTAAAACTTTCGCTAGAAGAGCCTAAAGATGATAATTTATCAGATTTAAATGTTTCTTTACAAGCTGACATTGTTAAATTAGAGACAAAGTTGGCAGCATACAAGCAGGAAAATGCTTCACTTTTATCAGAAATTAAAGATGTTCGAAACAAATCTAAAGAATTTGACAGCCTTATTATTGAATATGAAGATGCTAAATCCAAATTAGCAAATTATAAGTCTGAAAACACAGAACTCTTGAATGAAATGAAAGAAATCAACCAGGTACTAAAAGAACGTGGTGAGGCAATTTCGAAACTACAAAAAGCTATATCTGAAATGGAGACTTTGGTAGAAACGTTGGAGAAAGATAGGGAAAATATGAGTCAAGAAAAAATCGAACTGTTAAAAAAGAATCAAGTTCTAGAAAGTAATTTGAAAGATTCTGAGCAAAAATCTTATGAAATAACAGAAGCTGCTAACCACCTGAATGTTGAAATCGATAGCGCTCTGAAAAATTTGTCTAAAAAAGATGATATCATAGCAACTTTGAAAGATGAAATAGAAAAACTTAAACAACAACAAATTACTTCAGGTGATTACTCAACATTGGTCTTTAATATTTCACATGATATATCTGACCAGGCCCATCTTTCTGTTAGAAATACAGATTGGAGCACCTTGGAAATATCTGACCAAAATAAAATGGTCACTAATATTTATTTTACCAAAATTCATATTTCACAACCATAATTTACATTTTGTATTTATGTTACAGCAGAATTACCAAATGAAGATATGTCCACATCTACCATATCTAAAGCTGAAGAACATTCTAGAATGAAGGATCTAGATGAAACATTTGAAGAAAAGTATTAAACTATCTAGTAAAACTACTTCTTCTTTTTTATTATTTCTAACTCATTCTTTTCGTTTTACAGATATACAAAATTGAGAATATTTGCATTGAAACTAAAAAAAAAACTAAACGAGACTACAATCCAGATGCAACAAACAGAAAAAGATAAATCTAAACTTGAAAAATTGCTTAGTGAAAGCAAATCTGCTATTTATACAGATGAAATTGATAGCCCCAGAACAGAAAAGGCATGCGAAACCGCAATAAAAAATAATGAACTTGAAGATAAAGCGAAATCTTTGAAAGCTGCTCTTGACGCTACGAAAAATATTACTATTGAACTAGACAAAGTTAAAGGTATGAACTTTTCTGTATATCTATGTCACTTAAAAAAAAAATTATATTACTTTTTAATTCGATAATTTAGCGGAATTAGCATGCAAAACTCAACAACTGGCAACTGAAATGGAGGCTCATAAAGTTACAAAGGACAATTTGGAGAAAGCTCGACGCGATGTCAAAAAGAAAAATGTTTTGAGTCTTGAAATGGAAGATTATGAGAGGTCTATGAAAGATCTGACAGCTAAAATGGAAGAAAGTAAAAGGAAAATGTTGCAGGTGGGCTTTAACAGTGTTAACTCTCTTGGTGTATGACTTGAAAGATTTTTTATTTCAGTATATAAAAGTGACTATTAAATAAACTAATTGTTTCTAATATTTTTAAGATGGAATCAACTATAGACACACAAGAGGGCACAATCACAGCAATGAAAACACAAATAAAACTGCTTGAGGAGCAAATAAAGACTGAAGAGAGACAAAATAGGCTTGTCAAAGAAGAACTACAGCACGCTATTGAAGATGGAAAAGAAAAAGAAAACTTGATACAAATGAAAAATAATGTAATTTCTAAATTGGAACAAGGTCTTGAAGATGAAAAGAGAAAGAACGAGGAGTCAGATTTAGAAATGACTTCTTTACTTAGCGACAAAGAGAAAGTAATCATGGCACTAGGAGAAGACAAGGCTGAGCTTAATAATAAAGTTAAGAAATTGGAGTTCAAGTGTTATGAATTGAATGAGAAATTGAGAATTACAAATATAGAATTGGCGGATCTGAAAACGGAGTATACTAGTTACAAGGTAAGTTTTTTATTTTCTATATCACTATATAGAAAAAAAATACCTCCGACCCACTGGTCGAAATACATCATCAATTTTTTTTACATTAATATTTTATCTTTGGCTTATTGTAGGTGAGGGCTCAAGCTGTGTTACGTCAAAACCAAACCGTTGATCACAGTCAAGAAGAACAACTGAAAGAAGAAGCAGCTGCTCTGAGGGCACAGATTGAAACCTTATCAGCTAAACTAGCAACAGCACAGTATGTAGACCTACCTTCCTACTATTGTTCTTTTTAATAGAGCTTGATGATTAGCCATGTGGAAATAAGTAGATGGTTATATAATGCTAATACTAATTGTGCATTCTACATACTATACTAGTACATTGTAAAGATTCCTTCTTGTGACGGCATCTTATTTTCGATGTATTTTATTTTATGGCGTTAGAGACGATGCCAATTTTAAAATCCAAGATGGCGTATCACAAACGCTTTATTAAGTCGATATCAATTTGAGTTATGGTGATAAATTTACGAATATGCTGATAAATTTTGAAATCAAATATCGTGTTTTTTTTAAGACGGTTGCGTGTTATTTTTCAATTGAGTATGTAGATAAAACAAAATAGATTCCTAAAAAATTACGATTTTCTTAAAAATATATTCCAGTTATTTAAAGGTATTTCAGGATATTACCACTTATTGCTTTACATGAAATGCAAGTAAAGTAAGATTAGATTAGTACGAAAAATATGTTTAGGTATAATCTAATGTGTTGAAAAATGGATAACATTAGAAACAAACAGATAGCCAGCCAAGTTCAGCCGACACGATAAAAAATTATGGTTTTCGTTACATATTTTTTACGAAAAGGCCACTCCTTATATTTAATAGAAAAAACACAACAAAATAAATTGCGCGTGTAGCACCGTACAAGTGCTAGTGAAACTTCTTGTAAATTACTACGTATGCATGACACCCCAGCTGTTCATAAGTAGCGTCTGAGGCATGCACTACACTATTTATTTTATCGCTATGTGTCGTGTATTCGCTGTCTTTTACTCACTTCCGTGGCATCGGAATATATAGCTCTTTCTCTCTACGTCAAATCTTTCTTCACTCTCTTGTAACGAAATGAGCGTAAACGTGACGCGTCCTTAAAATTTTATTCTTAATTCTAGTTTACATAACGATTATCGAATCAAATTCATTATTTTTTTATTGCTTCTCATGCCTCTATAATAATGCAACATGTGTTTTAAGTATTTTATGATTTTCGTTACAGTTGATAGGTAGTATGTCCAAGTGCGAAATTATATTGTTATTATATTTACAGGGAACAAATAGCTGAGAAAACATCGGAGGTGGAGAGTGCTCGGAGGCGTGTAGCCGAAGCCACGAACGAAGCAGCGCGAGCGCAGCAACGAACTACACGTTTACATGCCGACCTCGCTCGCTTGTCTCAACAAATCGAGTCTGAGAGGACACAGAATAAATTACAGGTAAGGTACTCAAATGGTACTCAGAATTAGATCATGTGTCGTGATGGCTCTTTAGCATATGGTATGTGTTCAAAAAATAATGTGACCTTCCTTCTTCTTTGTCAGATTCCCCTCCTTTCTAAGCTAACATGTCATTTGTGTAAGAGATAGTGTATCACTATAAGAGTGTGTAAGAAATAAAAGTATTGTTATGGCACGCACATAATTTAATTGTCGATTTATTCACGGTGGACCCGGTGAAAACCTACTGCTATATAAACGGTATATGGTTCCATTCTGTTTTTATGGTAGTAATATTCTAGATTTTCTTTATTCTAGATTCATTGGATAAGAGCCTCCTCTTGCGGTGCTCTACGTGCGGTGTATACTGATTTTAGTAAAGTCTTTGATCTTATTAATCACAATATTTTGCTCAAACTCACAATGCAGTAAATGGGTATTCATGGGCCTTAACAGCGATGATGCGAGTCTTATTTAAAAAAGGCTTTGAAATGGCAGTTGTGTAATGTTTTAAATCATAGGCAAATGTTATACCACCGGGCGTACCCCAGGGCTCGCATATGGGACCCTTGTTGTTTTTAATTTTTATAAGTGGTTTGTCAACAAAGGGTGTTATAAGGATTTTGCCCTGCATTGCCATACTTATTATGTGCCTTTATTTATTGGTATTCACAAGCAGTTACTCGTAGCTCCAGACGCCACAATCTTTCAACCTTCGCCTATTATTTAATTTAATTTATAAAATCAATCTGTATTGGGGATTTACTATTTAAATCGCCAAAAAAGCTATTTCTACCCAGCTTCCTACGTTTATATAGAGTAATAATATTATATTTCTTAATTAAACGAAATGTTTTAATCTTTTATAGATTACCACCCTAACACAATGTTACAAAACTCAGATAAGCGAAATGGAGGCTAAAATTCAGAAAGAGACGGAAGTATTAAACAAACAACTGGCCGCCGCTCAGGAGAAGCGGAAGTCTGGCAACGTTACCACACTCGATGACTCAAACCGAAACCAGTACATGTTGCCAGTTATACCGAAGGAAGAGGGCAGTGATGGCGAGATGGATATTAATGTCTCCTTGATACCAAGGGAAGAAGGAGAGGTAATATATAAACATATAAAAATAAACACAATAAAAATGTATAATAACTGCCTATCTATGGATTTAGTGCGTCTAATAACAGCTTTTTAGCCTCCAACCACAAGGATAAATATATAACTATGATATGTATGCTATAAACTGTATTAACTGATTTTCTCATGTCGGTCTCCTTTCAAGATATGTCTTTGAAAAAGCATTAACGCATGCTTAGCGAACTCTAAAGTTACAATATTAAATGGAAAAAGAATACGGTCGCGAACAGGATTCGAACCTGCGCCTCCCGGATAGATACTCCAGGCGCTCTGACCAACTAAGCCATCTCGACCTCTGCTCACCACCACGAATTCTTCTTCCATATTTTAACACGTCTAATGGCGACGTCATTGCAATCACGTGAGTATCTATCCGGGAGGCGCAGGTTCGAATCCTGTTCGCGACCGTATTCTTTTTCCATTTAATATTGTAACTTTAGAGTTCGCTAAGCATGCGTTAATGCTTTTTCAAAGACATATCTTGAATTATTAAGGTAATTGCATTCTTTACGACATTGTATTAACTGCAAAGTTAGTCGTGTCGGTTCGGTCACTTGTAAGTACTGAATTGATTGCAATGACGTCGCCATTAGACGTGTTAAAATATGGAAGAAGAATTCGCGGTGGTGAGCAGAGGTCGAGATGGCTTAGTTGGTCAGAGCGCCTGGAGTATCTATCCGGGAGGCGCAGGTTCGATTCGGTCTCCTTTATTGGCTATTCCAGTAGGAAAATAATATTATTATTTAATATAGTCTTAATATTTATTAAGTGCAAAATGTTCTTAATGTTATTAATTAAGTGAAAAATATCAACATTTTGAAACAAACTGATTTGATAAAGCTTCGACAATATGATAATTTTTGGAATAGTTTATTCCTGCAAATCAAAATCTGAACGGGTTTCCGCTTTTCGCTGCGCAGCCACGTGCAACCGATAGTTTAAAATAATTATGCGCTATGAAAAACTATCGTATATATACTCGTATCTTACGTACATTATGATATTAGTGCGTTATCAAAACATGCACTGCTGTAGATAATTGAATGAGAAATTATTGAATTGTTATATTTGAAAGTTACAATATTAAATGGAAAAAGAATACTGTATTCTTTTTCCATTTAATATTGTAACTTTAGAGTTCACTAAGCATGCGTTAATGCTTTTCAAAGATTTATCTTGAATTGTTATATTTGGCCGTTTTTAATTATTGTTTACAGAAGCAGTAACGAAATTATTTATTGTATACTAGTCTATACTTCTGTACTTATATTATTAAGAGGATAGGAGAGAGGGTTTGTAATAAATAAACTCTGAACAGATTTTAATCGTTATTTTACCATTAGAAACTACTTTATCCAGAAGTAGCATTGGCTATATTTTATTTCAGTAATAATAAGTAGAAACTGCTAACAGTGCGAAGCCGGGGCGAGTTGCTACTATAGCAACTTGCTGTATTAGCAGTATTTAATAGATTCAGGCATTACCTTGCGGTAGTCCATTACAATGGATGCTAATAAATAATATATACTTCCCCAATATTGAGGTCAGTCATGTGCACCACATGCCCGCTCGCCTGCAAACATATGCGCATACGCCAGCAGCGAGCGGTGAGAAATCACAACTACCACCAACTCTCTATACTTGTTTCGCCTCCCTACGGGGCATCATCAGGAGGTGTTGGACCGTGCAGTGTCCACCACCCACACCTCTATTTATGCTTTCTCCTGTCCACCCTGTTGTAACAGTAAACTACGGAACGGTAACGGATATGTTTTTGCAAAAAGTTTATTTAGTTTTATGATAACTTAATAGTAATCATTTATTGTCAACTTGGTGCATGCCGCAGTTCATTCGCCGAATTCTATTCCCGCAGGGACAATGCATTTCTAGGGATAAAAAAAATATTTTGTCCTATTCCGGGACCTAAAGTCAAAATCCGCTTAGTAGTTTTTTTCGTGTTTGATAAACACATATCCAAACTCATAATCATCCAATCTCTCGCATTTATAATATTACTAGCTAGCTGGTGCCCGCGACTTCGTCTGCGCGACAAAACGTAACTTGTTTTTTCCCAAGTTCCAATCTATCTCTATCAAAATTCATTAACATTAGTTCAGAGCTTTAGGTGTGGAATCGTAACAAATAAACAGACAGACAGACGAACTTTCGCATTTTAATAATATCTGTTTGTTTGGATTAAGATAGGATTATATAGTAGAAATTTATCATGTGTGAATTTTGCGAAACTACCTCATTTATCCAGCGGCCATTAGCGCGTGTCCGATGCAGAAACGTAACCTAGGAGGGGTTACGTTCCTCGATCAAGCAGTGTTATTAGGTTTTTCTGTTAGGGTTTTCTCAGTAGCAGCCCGGAGTTTGGAATTGTGCCAGTAGGAACATGGCTATAGGCCCATCACCTATTACATGGGAATTAATAATTGCCCTTTCGGGCACGGACGGTTACTTGTGTAGCGTTGTTTGGTTCGATTTTGGGTGAGATATAAATAATTATAATGTCTTATCAAAATAAAAAAATAGCCCTAGTTGGGCAAAGTATAGGTTCTCATTAATAATTTTGGCAACCTTCTTGCGTTTTGGTCGAAACAGATTCTAAAAATCTAGCAATGTAAAGGAAATTTTAATACATTTTAATAATTGTTTAATGTTTTCAAACCAACCAAACGCTTAAGTACCTACCTAGCCCGGATACCGGATGAGTACTATATAATAAAATTGAAACATTACGTATTGAATAGTATTGTAATGCTAAACACTATGTCATTCAGCGCCCAGTACAGTTGGTAGTATAGTAAATGGTTCTCAGTACTGGTGAAATTACGTAACATTTGGTTGATGTAAAATTGTGCGATTAGGGAAAGTGAAACGAATTAAACTTTACCCTGTATACCTATAAAAATAAGGGTAACATTTTGAATTGTTATAAATGTAAAAAAATTACATTTGTCTTATCATCACTTGATATTGAATATTGTGTACTTTGAGTATGATTAGCTCTTTCGTTCAAGTGCACCCATGAAATTGAAATAATCTTTGCATCAATTATAACTTTACGTCAATACAGCTGGACGTAAGCATCTCTTATTGTCACTCCAGTTTACTACTACAGATCGTCTCATTCAGTCAAGATCTGACATGCACTATGTCTGCAGCAAAAAAAATGTAGGTAAAGCTAACTCGGCCACTAAGGTCCAAAAATAATGTCTTCCAGGGTTCTGAATCGGCTCCATCTCCGCCTCCATCAAAGCCGTACCTATCGGGTGGAGGCAGCGGTCGCTCCCCTGTACCGCTAGAGAGACTACTTGAAGAAGGCGTCCCTGACGACGAAGCCATGGACACGTCCTCCCTCGGACTCACGCCTGATCAGGAGATCGCTGACCTCAAGCGAAGGCTCCAAGCGCAGCAGCAAAGGTAAGCTATAAAAAATATGAACTCGTGTTGTATATTGACTTATAGTTTTGCAAATTAGAATATAAGATGTGTCTTGTAGTTAGTAGTAGTATTTTTAATTGCCAATATAATTGGGCTTGCCAAATTTTTCGTAAGACGTGTTAACGGAAAAACCACTTGGGAGTTATGTTATTATGTTCTGGGACCAGTTTAATATTATTAAAATTGGAATGTTGCATTTCTAATAATAATAATGTCGGGCATTATGATTTCCTGGCAATATATTGGTATATTCTTATTTGTAATACAGGGTGAAGCATGTGACGGTGTTGCTGTCCGAATCGGAGCGCGAGTGCGCGCGCATGGCTCAGTTGAGTGAACTGTTGAAGGCGGAGCTGC
This sequence comes from Xylocampa areola, assembly GCA_935421205.1. Classification (NCBI taxonomy): domain Eukaryota; kingdom Metazoa; phylum Arthropoda; class Insecta; order Lepidoptera; family Noctuidae; genus Xylocampa; species Xylocampa areola. Next base: position 10,159,492 of record OW285201.1, on the reverse strand, counting down.
GACGAGTTCGCGGCGCCACGCAGAACGCGCACAACACCGAGTATATGAAGAACGTCACACTTAAGGTAAAGAAATCTAGTGTGCTAGTGATAATAATAATCTACAAATATAACTTAAGAGTTCTTTATGCGTTAATGTGTTTGAATATGTGTATTTCCATACTTTGTTGGAACCGTGATCCTGAATGTATCTAGTTGGCCGTCGTGAGAAAACTAAATACATTGTAATACTGTTTAATTAATAAAAGTGGTCACTTACAGTTCCTGACACTGCCGCCTGGTGATGAGCGCAGCCGGCTGGTGCCAGTGCTTCAGAAGATACTTACACTCACACACGACGAGACGCAGAAAATAAACGCAGTCGCCAAGGGTAAGAATACAAAAACAAATATGTTGCCATGATCATTTATTACAGACAGTACACTGTATTTTTAAATTTCAATTTAAAAAAACTGTCAGAAACAATCACTAACATTGGAATACACTGGTATAAATAAATAATCCCTAGCTACTTGTCTTTAAACTTTTACCGTTACAAACATGTAGAGTCGATAAAAGTATAATTGTATTGAATTTTATCGTTTTATCAACAACTTATGTCAAATATGTTGATTTTAAACGTCAAATTTGACATAAAGTGTTGATAAAACGATGAAATTTAATACATAAAAACTTTTATCGAGTTCGAGCTCGGACGCCTGTTTCGTATAAATAAATTGTGTTGACTCATTAGTGGTGCAAAATTTTACATTACTCTGTTTTGTGTTCTTTCAAGGTTTAGATCCAAATCCAGGCAAAGGATGGGGGAGCTACCTACCTTGGCCCGGAGGGAAGTAATACTAGACATAAATAAATGTTTGAGTAATTCAACTACTATGAGAGATAACATGCGATAACGTGTAAGCAATAGTACTATGTAAATTATCTGTGATTAAAATATTGAAAAATTCCTTTTTTCTGAATGTCAGAACATTTATTGCATTTTAAGGCCACCATTTTTTATGTATTTTATTTCCAACATTTGCAATTTTACAAATATTTGTTTTGAAAATAAAGTACCCTTAATTATGTAACTATCATAAAAAGAGAAAATATAGAACATGATTATACATCATTACTGTTATTATTAAATAGTTTTACTAGTCGGGGAAGGATAACTAACTGTTTGTAGTGAACTATTATAATTAGTACATTAGTAAAACTAGCAATAACTGAAACAGGCGTATAACATTCTAGTGCTACATTAACTTAACATGATATTGCAGTAAGTCAAATAATCTAAGTTATTGTAGATCAGCTAGCCTTTCTTGTCGAAATTTTATCTTTCACGTACAATCAGCATGAAAAGTATAATAGCATGCTAAAAAAACATCAATCTAAGGTGCACTTTCTATTGAAACTTTTATGCGTACGTAAACAATTGAAAATGTATGCTAAGTTAATACAAGATCAATTTGTATCAAATGTTTATATTGTTTGAAGAATGTCATCATATTATTGATGCTGGCAGTGCATACGATTACAAATAGTAATTGGTTTCTGAAGAAATTATATTATGGATATACTGTTCATTATAATTGTTAATTACATTCATTCTCTATTTTTTCGAAATTTATTGCGAACTTACCGCACAGACAGAAGTGGTCAATTGCAGTTTATTATCTGTTGCTACGAGTATTACATGTACCATAACTTAATTTAAATCGTTGTTATGAAATCAACGCGTACCTATACATACATGAAGAATTCATTGAAAAACACGAATGATTAGTTAAAATTATAATCTATAAATCACTGCAACTACATTCCGTAAAATGTAATTGATTCAATTAAGATTCACCTTTAAAATAAACGTCCTCCAATAATTATTATCTAATCTTGGCGATTGCAATTTAATAAACGTTTTGTTTTATATCACTTTTGCTAAGAAAATTATCTATTAATTAAATATATAAATGAGAAACATGTATAATTTTACTTTTTAATTAATAATTATTTATAAAAAATATATTTTACATACATGATTTTAATATGTTTAGTAATATCATGATATGGAACTAAGTATTTTCGAATTTAATCATAAGAACTGCATAAAAGGTATGTTTAAACAATTAAATATTATGAAAATATGGTTTCCGTTTTATTATTCTTTTATCTATGAATTTGTCAGGGACTCCTTGAAAATAGAGTAGGTAGGTAAAGGCCTAAAACATAATTGACTTACGAGTCATGATGTAGTGACAAATACTCTGTAAATTTGTGGATTCATTCGCTCTCCACTCAACCCTGCTGTCCGTACAGTGGACTGAATATGTGTCAGCGAAGTCTAAGGATAAACTAACCTATAGGTTTCGACCGTTTCGAGGAGTAGGTACCTGTTAAAAATATAGAAAACAAAATAATCTGATCGGTTTGTCTCAATCTTTTAAATGAGCCAACTTATTGCGGGTAATAGAGCCATCGCCAGCTAAGCCATCTATTAGTTAGTAGTAGTAGACGTCTTGCCACATAGTCCTTCACTGATAGGGAATATAGCTATGATTTAGAATCCCTGGTAACTCAACAGGGATTCTGATCTCAGCTGCATTTATGTTTTTTAGTTGTTTGTTCATTTTTTTAAACATTACTTACTAAAGCTATTACCGAATATCAGGACTATTTTACGCGTGACTAAGGTGATTATACATACGTAGGGACAACAATCAAATTGCGGTCGTTCGCAAAAAAGGGCAGTTCAAGAGCAAACCGACTGAGCATGCATGAAGACGTTAACGAACATGAGATGAAGCGAAAGAGGTGTGTCGGAATCGTAGCAAAAGTCAAAACATTCGATAGTCTCTCTCTGCCTAAGTACCCAAATGAGAAACAGGTGGTATTGTATGTATATAAGTGAATACTAATACTAAATCGTGAAGCGACCAGGAAAAGCGCCACTCTTATCTTCCTAAGGCTAGATTTTACAAATGTAAGATAACGTTATTCATGGGACAGGTATACTTGCATTTATAACACTTTAAAATTTCATTGTATTTTACTCTCGGGTAACATTATCTGACGTTGGTAAAATCCAACCTTATTATACATACTATTACAAAAATATACGCTTTACTTATAACATTATAACGCATTATAAACGTTTGGGGGCTGAGTCCCCTTGCCCGCGTCTGTAAAGTGCACCCTTAAAATGGAATCCCTACACGTGGCCCCTGGGTGGTGCAAAACAGGCATCACAACTCTAGTGGGAGGCTTCGGCCGTGGTTGGTTAACACCCACCGGACGAAGCCATGCCGTGAAGCGACCTAGTCGTGTTTCGGGATGTAATCCGGTGCAAACATTGTGGGATGTCTCGACGATGCAGACCCGTCGGTCTGGGCAGTTGCATCAACTCCTCAGCTATCTTTTCCCCAAATCTATCCACTCTACTTGGAGCGACTAGATTTCTTCTGGATCTCCGTGCTCCATCCTCGGCAACAACATTGCTTACCATTAGGCGAGTTGGTGGCCAAATGTAGATCTATTTTTCATAAAAAAAAACGCGTATGCTGTGTACCTAACTACGAGTCTACTAGACTAAGTCAAGAAAGGTATGTTTTCATCAATGGGTCAGGTTCAGGAAATGGATGATTAGAGCAGCGTCCGCTTCAGTCAATCCATAACATCGCTTCAAAATCATCAATAGATGATTAAAATAAATGATTCGTATGAGTAGGTATTTATAACTAATAATCACGAACAAGATTACGCGAGAAAGCAGGTCGGGAAATCAGAAAACCTCTTGTTACTTTTCTCTTGAGATTTTGTAGTAGCGTAATATTTTGATAAATATTGAAGTTTAAAAGAATATCAGTAATGATAGCAAAGCGAGCGAGATGTAACAACAATCAGTGGATAGATGAAGTAGAGAAAACGCTCGAGCGTAATGTGTGACAAGAAGATGTCCATTGAGGATAAAGGCAAACTGAAAATCAATATTATCACAAAAATGGAAGAGAAATACATGTCGAGTCAGCGTATAGTAAAATATGGTGTTCCTCAAGGCAGCGTACTAGGCCCAATTCTATTTATTTTTTACATAAATTATCTGCCTAAGGTAACAAACAGACCTATTACTTTATTCGCCGATGATAGCACCGTAACAATAGAATGTTATAATATTAATCAATATGAAGATGACATTAACAATGGATGATTATTAATAACTTATAAATAAATATAAATAAGACCAAAATAATATATTTCTGCCAAAGAGTATCAAGAGTAAATAACCTGAACATTAATCACCAAACTACCAAATTAAATGAAACAAAAACCATAAAGTTTTTAGGTATTATGATCGATGAAAAAATAAATTGGAAAGCACACATAGAAGCATTATGTAAAAAAATATGTACCACGGCCTTTGCGCTTCACAAACTTGCTTCTGTCATTAACCATGATGCTTTACTAATGGCACACAACGGATAACGGCTTAAAATTTAAGATAGGTATAGGTATAATCTTCTGGGGTAACACAACCAATAAGGAAATCAGTATTTAAAATGCAAAAGAGATGTATTAGGGCTATATTTAGATTAAAAAGTGATGATAGCTGCAAGCCTTATTTTAAAAAGTATTATATTTTAACTCTTCCATCGCTATACATGGGTATATGAGACAGCTGTCAGCTGTTTGTGAGGACAAATCCATAATAAAATCCAAATATTTAAAAATCTATCAGATATTGTTACACGTAACCGAAGGGATAATTTGTGAATGCGTATAGTCAAGGCCAACACGACGTTAATGCACAACAGTAGGTATATTCTGTATGGCACCGGTAATCTTTAACAAATTAAAGATAAATCGTTGAAAAGCATGCTTAGCGAAGTCGTGAGCAGAATTCGAACCTGCGCCTCCCGAAATCCCGAATTATTAAGGTAATTGCATTCTTTACGACATTGTATTAACTGCAAAGTTAGTCGTGTTGGTTCGGTCACTTGTAAGTACTGAATTGATTGCAATGACGTCGCCATAAGACGTGTTAAAATATGGAAGAAGAATTCGCGGTGGTGAGCAGAGGTCGAGATGGCTTAGTGGTCAGGGCGCCTGGAGTATCCATCCGGGAGGCGCAGGTTCGAATCCTGTTCGCGACCGTATTCTTTTTCCATTTAATATTGTAACTTTAGAGTTCGCTAAGCATGCGTTAATGCTTTTTCAAAGACATATCTTGAATTAATAAAAAGTGGTTGTTCACAATCATATAAGTTCCATGGCCACGAAGACGTTCAGTTGAAAATCAGCGCCGGGTAATGACGTTTGGCATTAGGCTGAACTGAACCTTTTGAGTGCAGCCGTGAGTCCCGCTGTGTCTAAAAAATAATCTAAAATATAATTATCACTGAACAAAATATAAATGTATTTCAAAAACGCTTAAGGGACCTCTTAATTTAAAAAAAGTCACTACCATGTATCAGAATACCTGAAGTAGTGTTCTAATCGCCCGCATAAGTATTTATTAATGTGATTAAAATCAATTAGTAATGTAATTTAATTTAATATATATGTCATTATTCATAATTATGCAGTTGCCTTAGCAATTTCTTTGGACATATATATTTAATGTATAAATTCTCATTTGCAATCTTTAAGGGAGAACATATAGGACAAACACTATTAAGACCCTTTTACAAAGATTTTAATCTTTGTAAACTTATGTTAAGGAAATAAATGATTGATTGTACAAAAAATAAACCCACTATCCTTCATGGTACAGAATGCTGGGCATTTACTAAACAACATCTTTCAAAACTGCATGCGACTGAAATGCACATGTTACGCTAGTTAGCGGGTGGCACATTGCTGGACTTAGTAGGTATATAACCAGAGGAAGTTACAAAGCTGCTCTCAGTGCTAAGAAAGTCAAAGAGCGACGCCTTCGATGGTACCTGTGGACATGTGCTCTGCCGCCCGGAGAACCACATGGTGCAAGTAGCCCTAAACTTACCAACGATGACGTGACACCACGGAACACCAGCCACCAACCTGTACAAATGGACTTGAAAGAACGCAAGTTGGACGCCGCATTTGCGCAGGACAGGCCATACCTAATGGAAAAGGCGGACAAGGAGAGTCGACCCCATATAATGTGACAAGATCAACAATTCTGTAATCGTTACAGAACAGTAACTATTACAGAATTGTGGAAACTATTACAGAATGAAAATGTCATTTATAACCATTTCTCTTTGGAAAGGAAATCGAAGTAATCATAATATATCATCATTTACGTTTTTATGACAGGCCTCAAAAATCATCAGCTTGATCTATTGACAAAAGTTAATTTAGTATTTATTGTACCTGCTTAGTTTAGTGCCATAGCATAATATCAATAAAATTATCAATGCAATTCAAGAACTAAGTAAAAATCAAAAATACTTCGTAATGCAAAGAGATCCTAGATATATGCTTGAAAACATCCTAGATATATGCTTGGCCATAAATATTATACCTCGGAGAAAGCACGAAGAAAAAGAAAGTTCTGAACTTCCGGTTTTCCGATGGATTTAGAAAAAACTTTTAACGAATAGAGAAATATTATCGTATTGTAAAGATTCCAATAAACATATTAATAATTAAGATATCATAATACAATATAAAATAAATTATAACATTCAACAGTAATTAATAGGTATGGCTTTTGATTTTATTGATTGCATTTCCCGGGCGAATCCTCCACAGCGCATGCTCGAAAATTGCTCGGAAAATTCGTGACTGCGGCTGCAAAGGTGAGCTTTTCTTGTATTTTATTGTAAAATATATGTAATTCTCAGTTGTATTATGGTTTTTGTGCGATATTGTAACATCCTCATGACAAAAATCTAACATCTAGTGGTATTCTTGGAAAATATTTTTCGACTTTATCTGTACTACGTATCTACACAGGTATTCTGCCGGTATGAATAATGTAAAATTACGCAATTTTTACGTTTTTCGTAGTGTCTCAGGATAGTAAATGAAAATAGTAAAACAACAATACAGGTTAGATTTCAATGCTCATTATCTTAAAGGGTTCTCTCATAAAATGTAACAATCGACTTTCTTAGAAAGGGATCGTGTATATTTTGTATCAGAAAGAGTTTTCCCTTCATTTGTGTGTAATTTGCGTTTGAAGTGAAAATTTAGATATTTCCAATTTTAAAGTTATGTCATATTTAATGTCACTGATTAATTTCTGGTACCGGACACATGTCGACTGATAGTAATTTAACTGATGCAGTCAAAACATGTACAAGATGGACGCATTGCTAAATGCGAAGTCCATGTGCGTCGCCGGTATTGTACACATGCTACGTAGAGCGACATGCGATAATTCTAATTCTGAATCATACTGATACTTGTATAGCACACGTCTACTAATTTTAGATAGAACGCACTCTCTCTTTGTAATAGGTAAATATACGGTTTTTGCGTTTATCTTTACTTATGCAGTTTCTGTTAAGTCAACGCTATAAGCTTCTCAATTGAATACCTATTATGTACCTAATAGAAACTTCGCATCGCAGTGTCCTAATCCAATTAAGTTTAAAATCATAAGTTTTGTTATTATGCCTATAGTTTTTTAGATGCAGTTAACATGTATCAAACAAAATAGTAACTAAATACTACTAAATATTATCGTCTACCTCTACGCCTATGTTCAATATAGCATAACATCCAACTTGAAAGATGGGTTGAAAATTATCGTGCGATTACATTTAATTCATTTAAGTTCTCGTAAATAACGTGACTTTATTTAGGAACTCCGTTTTGAATTTCCATGGCTAGCGTGACTTTCAATTAATTTTCATGGGCTTAAGGGATAGTCTATATTTGGCAGGATAGCTTCGCTGTTTCGATGTCCCGGACGTCCTATGCGCACGCTCGAAGGAGCTACTCTCTGAGAATGTTGCGAATAATTCAATCGCGAACTAATTTTTAGTGCGCTTCTAGTGCAATTAAAACGTAGTAGATATGACCATATATGAAATGTAATACTTTTAAGTTATTGTAACATTATGTTGAAGTTCAATCAACCGCTCGTGAAAGGTATTGATACCGTCAATAGTAAATTAAACGCAATTTCCAATGGAATGCCATTTTAAAATAAATGTCAATAAATACCCAGGTATTATTATAAGTTGGACATGGTGTGACGCGTAAAAAGAATCTTTGGTGACCTTTAATAAATGACTGAATAAATACAAACATCGGATAAATCTTTGAAAAGCATTACCGCATGCATAGCGAACTCTAAAGTTATACATTTTTGTGTAAAGAAAAATATGGTCGTGAAGTTTGTAACAGTAGTTAGGTCACTTTCCTGTAAAGGGACTGAATAGATGGCACCGACGTCACCAGAAGACGGAAAATGAATTCGTGGTAGTGAGTAGAGGTCGAGATGGTTTAGCTGTCATAGCGCGTAGAGTATTTATCCGGGAGGCGCAGGTTCGAATCCTGCTCACGACAAACATCGGATTAATTGAATCAGTTGTCAATTTCATTAAATTTGCCCATTATTGAAAGCTAGTTAAATCCTGAAGTGATAGTTATTTATCTATAAAAGTATGTCCGTATCAACAGTTTTCTGACTATATCATGGCATTTGAATCATAATTTCATAAACTTGGATGATGATCATGAAGAGAAGTCTCTTGAGAATAGGGTTGTGAGGTCTTACAACCGAAAAGCTGACAGACCAACTCGTTTAAACAGTAAAAAGGCCGGACACCCTTTTTTGTCTGAGTTTAACACGTTTTTTTTAAAAGTAAAACTATTTTTTTGTCATAAAATCTTCTTAATGTAAATAAAAATGGTCAATGTTAAAAAGCCTAAAAAAACCGGGCATGCTAGACGCCGTCTAATTTGTCGGGACACGCAACCAAACATCCTGACAGTGTCCCACTTTATCGGGACGCCTGAAAACGCTTCTTGAGAAGGGTATCTGTGCACTATCCAGCTAATAGAATCATAAAAAAAAAAATAGGTACCAACCGAATTGAAAACCTCTAACTTTTCGAAGTCGGTTAATAAATCAAACTATATATTTTTTATTTATCCTTAATTAGAACGGCCGCAGGCCACTTACACTAATCAAGACAAACTTCTAGCACACAGACTTCTCACAGTACTCCAAACATACGGACACAATCGTCTCCCATCCATCCGCAAACAAGTCACAATCAGGATTTGCTACCAAGAGAGCGTTGAGTGCGGTTAGAACCCGAGGATTAATTAATATTGATACTAAACTTCTTATATATTTATATAAATCTTATCTTCATTATAATAAAAATAATCTTAACCTATCATGTGTTTAGCTCCTAAAGAGGAGCATTATAAATACCTACATATCTGTGTACCTACTAATTGTATATTTATTCCGGGATATTTTAAACCAGTTACCTACATCATGCAGCGTATTCATATCATAGTAATTATTATCAACTGTTGTTCAGGTTGCAAGTTGATTTACTTACGTTTCGCATAACGTCAGAAGAATGGGTAAAGAGAAGACTCACATCAACATTGTGGTGATCGGCCACGTAGACTCCGGCAAGTCAACCACCACTGGCCATCTCATCTACAAATGCGGCGGCATTGACAAGAGAACCATCGAGAAATTCGAAAAGGAAGCTCAGGAAATGGGCAAGGGTTCCTTCAAGTATGCTTGGGTGCGTATTTGTTGTACAACCATTTTGATTCCCTCTCTAGGATTTTTATGATTACCTAAACAAATAGCATCCCGCCTGTGTTCTCCAAAGGGGTAGGCAGAGGTGTATACAGTTGTTTACCCACATTTGACCGATGTTGTTATCCAGTTTCAAACTCCGGGCTGCTACTGAGAATTTTCTAATAGAAAATAACCTAATAACACTGCCCATCCCGGGAATTGAACCCAGGACCTCACGCTCAGCTAGACGTTCACCTCAACGACGCAGTTAATAAAAAAACCTCGAGTTTTAAGTTTGTAACAGTAGTTAGGAAAACACCCTTGTAATTTCAGGGTTTTCAGCAACTAACTGAGGAAGAAAAGTTATTGAAGAAGTAATAATTCCACTTAATTATTCCTACGTGAGGTCATCGTACCCATAATGTTATAGACATGCTGAAGATTGATGCTTTTAAGCCTATTTTATAAAAAAAAACTCTTTCTGCGTAATCAAGAATTAAATAAGCAGGTAAGTACAAGCTGACTTCAGTGAATCACTAATATTTATTTTAATTCGTAGGTGTTAGACAAACTAAAAGCAGAGCGCGAGCGCGGTATCACGATTGACATCGCGCTGTGGAAGTTCGAGACGGGCAAGTATTACGTGACCATCATCGACGCGCCCGGTCACAGGGACTTCATCAAGAACATGATCACTGGCACTTCCCAGGCAAGTTACATTTCTTTTTATTAACTTTAGAATCTAGCAGTCTAGACTGCATTTAATTTAGAAAAAGTATTTCTAAAGACGAGTTAGGTATTTAAAATGACAGTCCATTTAATGACACCGAAGGGATAACGATACCTATTGGGCTGAACGAGCATTCAATAGCTGTCTTAACATGTGAGCACGCCGACAACACGTAAAGCCCTAGGATGAACATCAAGCTTGTCGTGGTGTAGGTATGTTGCTGCGAACCCGGGACTTCGGCAAAGGAGAGTTGAACCGTGTGGTTTTTAGTTGGTAGGCATCAAAAAAACATTCATGATGATTCTCCACACAAAAGAAAGGGTAAACATCAAGTTGAATGCTGTTATTTTAATGCGTAGGTCTAGATAGGTATAGGTATAACAAAGCTACTATTGATGATGTAGGCATCCGCCGCTGACTGCACTAAAAAAAAAAGAAACACCACAGTGATGGCTCTAGTACCAGCAGATTAGGCGTGATGAAAATGCAATGTGCTTATCTGCAGGCCGACTGTGCGGTTTTGATCGTTGCTGCGGGTACGGGTGAGTTCGAAGCAGGCATCAGCAAGAATGGGCAGACGCGTGAACACGCCCTCCTAGCCTTTACACTGGGCGTCAAGCAGCTGATCGTGGGCGTCAACAAGATGGATTCCACTGAGCCGCCCTACCACGAGGCGCGCTACGAGGAGATCAAGAAGGAGGTGTCCTCCTACATCAAGAAGATCGGTGAGTTAACGCTGATAAAATAAAAAAGCTTGGGCTAATAATAAAGAGCTTCTATAACTATTCATAATGCATATCCTATAACTAGTTCACTATTGAGGTCCTACTTCTTTATTCTGCAATCTACGTGTACTATACGCATAAATGTAGGTACGCATAATATATGAAAAACTAAATTGGAAATAATAAGTTTTAAGTAAGTCACGACTAAATCAGATTTTTTCGCTCTCGCCAAATTGCCTTAATATGCCTACATTTATTTTCAAAGAAGACAGGCAGTATGTAGGTACCTAACTACATTCTTAATTCATAAGTTACGCAATATGAAAACGCAACTTCAATAGTCGAATACTTACATAATGTTGATGCGGCAGGCTACAACCCCGCCACGGTGGCGTTCGTGCCCATCTCGGGCTGGCACGGTGACAACATGCTGGAGCCTTCCGACAAAATGCCCTGGTTCAAGGGCTGGACCATCGACCGCAAGGAGGGCAAGGTCGAGGGAAAGTGCCTTATCGAGGTACGCACTACATGCACAAAAGATTGATCTTAGGAGAAACTGAAATACCTGTAGAGTAGTTGTCATAATGGCAATTGAAAAATCATTTTTCCAGTTGAAGCACAGGTTGATTTAATTTTTGAATGCTAATTCTGCGCTGAGTAAACTAAAGGTCTCTTCTCAGATGGGGCGAGTATTTTCCTAGACTCAGTTTATCCGTTTGCTGATTGCAAGCACTTACGAGTACATGGGTATTTAATAAACCCTGACCTAAACAGAGCAAATGAAGCATAAAGATTTTCGAACGGTTACTTTCATCTCATTCCTTTCGATTAAGTCCTTCACCTTTTGATCTAGTCATTCATACCATCGCGAAACTGACACTCTCTTTAAAAGGGCAGGCGACACGATTATTTGAAATGTTTGTCGCTCCATGAAAAATATTGGTATTATGCTGCATCCGGTTATCCTGGAAGCCGACCCCAACGTAGTTGGAAAAGGCTAGGCAGGACATAAGGTATTTGATATATTTTGAAATCAGTCAAAATTACATAATTTATTACAACAGCGTTTAAAAACCGTCCGTAATATGGACTTTTATGTATTATGTAGTTTTTTTTAACAAAAAAGTATATAATTTTGATCAATTTACATTATTTTTTATTGGAACGAAGTTCCTTATCACGCGTTGCGAAAGGGGGCTAGACGGAAAAAATTAAGACGAAAAGTTGTAACGACACTTTTTGCTATAGTAAGCTATTGTAAGCCGTGCGGCGTGCGCATCTTTCTCTGTCTCTCTCTCTCTCTTATAGAAAGCAAGCCAGATATTTTCGTTTCGTCTTTCTATTTCGCATTGAACAGTGTGGTGTCGCGACGATTATTTTTGTTGAGTGTATACAGGTTGTTTGTACATAATAAATAATAATTATTACAATTCCTTCACTAATTAATCGAAAGGAACTTCGTTCCATCCGGGTGTCCCTTGACACCTCTCAAGTTTTTTTGTAGATATTGCACAAAGATACTGGTACTGCCGTTTTCTTTGCATGATATTATATGTTTAGTTATTAATGAGTGTCTGACGGCAAAGGCGCTGGACGCGATTCAACCCCCATCCCGGCCCACGGAGAAGCCGCTGCGCCTGCCTCTGCAGGACGTGTACAAGATAGGAGGCATAGGCACCGTGCCCGTGGGACGAGTTGAGACCGGCATCCTAAAACCTGGTAAGAGATAAATAATAATAATAGCTTTACAATCATCATCTTATTAACACAAATTCTACATTTAATACTTATAATAGGCGAATTTTTGCGAGATTGATGTTTCACCATATTGATGTTTCACCATTGAAAATTCCACAGTGAAGAGGTGTCACTGTCAAGTTGTTTCTGCTATAGGGCGTCTCGCACTTTTACTTATAATTTGCAAATAATTACTGAGCTCAATTTCATATTACGAGATTTTTCTAACAACCGCTGTCGTTGGCTATAGACCCCGGTGGTCTCTTGCCTACTAAAGTGCCGTCTCGAGCCGACACCAATGTCATTGGAAAAATGCTAGGCAGATGATGGTTATTTGAACGTTTAAAATAAAGCCCAGATTTCTTAAAGGTATGGTGGTTGTATTCGCGCCGGCCGCCATCACCACTGAGGTGAAATCTGTGGAGATGCACCATGAGGCTCTGCAGGAGGCTATGCCCGGAGACAACGTCGGGTTTAACGTCAAGGTACAAACTCTACAACTCGAAAAACTTACGAACGCTATTATTATACCGAACTCATTTCAGAAACTCCGCCCTTTACAAAATAGTTTCATACATTTCAGCATTTCAAGTCTATATTTAAACGGATCCAAACTATCCAAGCACGATTCTAGTATTGAAAGATAAAGTTCTTCAAGAAAAGTTCTTGAAAATAACCAGTCATTACACGGGCCCACGGGCCCACCACCTCTGTGCACAACAGCCGCACCATTCAAGTAGCTTGTATTGGTTTTGCCCTTAAACGAAACGGTTGAAATAGTACATAGGAACTGATAGTAATTATCAGGTACATTCATAAGGAAAACTATGAAATACACATGGATAATTGATATTACAGAACGTGTCCGTGAAGGAGCTACGTCGCGGCTACGTGGCCGGTGACTCCAAGAATGCTCCACCCAAAGGTGCTTCCGACTTCACGGCCCAGGTACACAAATACTAGGCTAAGACACGAACTTTATAAACGTCAAGTAAGAGTAATATCTACCTCAATCTCCAATCCATCTACTAGTGGTAGTCTGATTTAGCCCGATTCGTGGCGATAAATCGGTAGGGACCAAATATTTCGGTCGTTGGATTCCCCCGACCCAGGCAGACTAAAAATCATTGAATGCAGTTTTTCCTATCTCTAAATGTGGTTCCTTAGAAAGAATTTCCCTATTTTTTGCCCATACGGACTGACCCATCTCAATGAATCACCTTGAACTACAAGGCCAATGTTTCAAGACGTTACAGCACTCACATCTTAGACAAAGTTTCGACTGCCGACTGCCAAACGCGACTTCATTGGAGAAAAAATGAATGACTTGATTTGAAGAAAATATTACTATAACACTGGTTAGGTTGGTGGGAGGCTGGGTGACCATCACTTCACACCGAGACCGCTTCTTTTCTTTCCGTCTTCTTTTTCCATTTAATATTATAACTTTAACACCGGTTAGTTTCTAGTTAGACTGAAAGTCCGTGTAGCGCTATTTCTGACGCCTACTTTTGATAAATTAATTGTCTACTTGATATAGTTATAACTCACGCACCAGCTGGTTGCAACAAAATAGAAATTGCCTAAACTGCCGACACACATTCCGCGTTGCGTAAAATTTAACACCCCAGTTGAGTTTATATTGCTAAATGTAATCATTAGTAAGTAGTTGTTATAACATCGTGTCCCCTAATTTCCTGCCGCCTATCAAGTTTTTAATGAATGTTATCGGTTGACCTTGGCCAATAGTTACAAGTTCCTAGTTATGCCTATTGCATGTCTGTGCAAAACGTTCGCAATTGGCCTGTTGCGTTGTTAACATTGAATGATTAAATATTTTTATAGTAGGTAGTAGATTTTGTTTTGAAATAGCACCCAGAACTACCATAAAAATTTCATCCAAGAAAGTAGCTACATTAAAATATTTCTATCTCGAAACAACATCGTGATTTTTGTATAATAACTTTCGTGAGACACATTCATATTAATTATTGTTCAACGGTTATTACTCACTTGCATTTTTCGGGATTGCCCGACTAGTTTCGAACTCGAACGGAGCCCTTAGTCATGAGCTGAGGCCGCGAGTCACGTCGCGAGTCAGTTTGACTCGCGACATCGCCGCGATGATTGGATTGTTAGTACAATTATAGGTAGGTATTTTAGGTAGCAGCAGCGGAGCAAAAGGCTATGCAAATAATAAACGAGCGGTTTATTATATTAAATAACGCCATAAAACAAAGCGTAATTTTAAAATAAATTTACCTATATTACAGTTGCCTCAATTTTATAGCATTGTTGTCTTCATATTATCCCGAATCTATATTTTTTTTTGACATTTTGGCATTTAGAAGTACGAACTGACATATTTCCAAAGTCAATAGCGCGGAATTATTTTCAAGAGTAAGCCCGCAGGTCTTCTTAATTATTAGATACATATAAATCCGTTTTATAGATTCGTCATGCCCGTTGCAGTGCATGGCCTGGCCTGGGACAAATAAATAATAAATTAGTTTGTAAACGTAATCGAGATCAACCTAAGTTTATCGCGCGATTATAATGTTTCCGGGTCGTGCTGATGTTATCAAACAATAACAACATTTTTCTGTGGTTAACGTTGCCATTTAACGATTAAAATAATACAAAAACATCTTTGGACTTACTAACTTCTTTTGGAACAATAGGATGTGGTTGTGTATTCGATTTGCCAATGTAACTTTGTTCTCTGGTTCTATTTTCTAAGTTAGTCGAGTCATCATATCGACGATCCCTACGTACAATCCCCGAAGTGGTAGATGCGTGATTTGCATGTTTTGTTACCGTGACCTTTAGGCCACCCTTAACTATAATTTAGTTTAACAAAAATGAGCCTAAGTTGTGAAATTGAACTTTAAATCCGCACACGAAGTTTCACATAACTACAAAATTGACTATAATTTCCAACGTAAAACATCTATAGTGGTAATTCGGTGGGTTTACGTTGGACAGTCCATCGTAACCCCGCGCGCCTCCCCCGCAACTGCCACTTGCGGGACATGCGCTCGCACCGGCCAAAGAGACGGTCATGTTATGTTTTGTCGCGTGAATATCAATCAAATTTTAATAACAAAATATGCCTCGAAAGGTAATTTTTTATTTAAACGTACTATTAGTTTACTTTATGTTACTTTTTAGTATTTTAAATAGATAATTACATAGATTTTGAGTTTTTGTATGAATCAAATACAATTTTGCAGCACTCCAACGTAATTATCCGTATTTGGTAGTTACGTTGTTTTACATCGGATAATTGTATAGTAAAGTCCAGTAAGTGGTAAATGTGTGATTATACGCCGGAAAATTAAAACGGAATTTATTCATAACTACTTCTTACGAAAGTCTACTTGGGAAATGTTGTTGATTTTCGTAATTTACTAGATACCATTAGTGAAATTCATGTTATTTCAGTTTTTTTTTTAGCTACTCTTCGGTCGGATTCTACTGACGATGAAAAACATGATCAAAACAAGCAAAATACGATTGAAGTTGTTGCTCAAATGCATACAAAATCTCATGACGAAATAATTTTTTGCTCCAATATTGCTATCTCCGACTCAAAAGTTATGGAATTATTAGAATCTTCGCAGCCAGAATTAGATTCTATCCATATACAACCCAAGATTATTTCATCTTTATTAGGCTCGCCTCCAGCTCTTCGACCTGAAATAGACGACATGGTTGAGGCTTATCCAGAATCACTTATTCTTTCTGATCTTCCCACATGCCCGCATTTAGCCACTCAAGTTACCGAATCAGACCTGACTCAAAAAAAGATAAATAACAACACTGCTACTCATCCCAATGGCGCTGTTTTTTCAGACCCTGGAATTATAACTGAAGAAATTATTAATTTTAATTCGGAACCAGACCTACTTGCCGGTAGTCATCATTCTCAGGAAGTTATCGTCAGAACGTCGCATGATCCAGAAAAAAACATAATTATTGAAGAAATTAACGTCTTGTCCGATTCTGAGCAACCTTTAGATACAAGTACACCCTTAGGGTCTCCTTCCATATTGACAATAATGCAGAATGTTGATTCAGACCATTCAAGTTCATTTAATATTAACACCCCATCTTCATCTATGTGTGTACCTTTCAATGAAGACGATATCCCATCCAGTATTGATGAAACGACGGATAAGGATGATAGTCTTACAGAAGAAACACAAACAAAAAAGAAAAGAAGAAAACTACCTTAGGAAGAATACGCAAAGTGAATAAATTAGAATGGATAAAAATATATAATATAGATAGCAAGAGAAAATGGTTAAAAAATCAGGGCTTAAGCTATATTAGTCGAAATGGAAAGGTACGATCCGAAAAGTCTATACTACCTACTTGCGATGTTGAGTGTCGATTAAAGTGCAAAGAGAAAATAGATGAAGACGTTAGAAAACAGATGTTTAAACATTACTGGTCACTTGGTAATCGTGTGCGACAGTGGGATTTTTTGGTTCAGTGGTGTCAACGAATCGGTAAGAAACGAATTACAACAGAGGGCCCATCAAAAAGATTATATTCTGTCAAGTACTATCTGCCAAAAAATCTAGAAAATGTCAGAAACGAACGAGTTACTGTGTGCAAAAGGATGTTTTTGCACACCTTTGCTATTGGGGAAGGCGTCGTACGAACAGCTTTGAGTAAAATTAATGATGGTGATGGACTCACAGTAGGTTGTGATGAGAGAGGACGTCATCACAATCATCTTAAAGTCAAGAATGACGAAATGATTAAAAGCGTTTGTGACCATGTCAAATCATTTACCCCAGTGGAGTCACATTATGTTCGGAAAGAATCCTCAAAATTATACTTAGATAGTGAATTGACAATGTCTAAGATGTTCAAACTTTACAAAGAGTGGGTTCCAGAGACAGAAAGGAATATGGCTAAAACGTGTAAGCAATACACCGACATTGTAAATGAAAACTTCAACATTGAGTTTCATCGAACCAAAAAAGATCAATGCGACATGTGCATTGCCTATAAAATCAACCAAAGCCAGTTAATCAAAATGTTCAGGAACTGTTTAATGAACATTTGCAAAATAAGGACATGGCTCGAAGTCTCAAAAATGAAGATAAACTTTCAGCTATCAACTCACCTACCACAATCGTTACTGCGGCATTCGACTTTCAAAAAGTGCACTCCTCTCCTCATGCTGAAACTAGCATATTGTATTATAAAAGAAAACTAAATGTTTTTAATTTTACAATTTTCGAGTTAGGACAGAAGGTTGGAAAATGTTATATGTGGCATGAGGGCATTGCCAAACGAGGCGCAAATGAGGTGGCTAGTTGTGTTTACAATTTTATCAAGGATCAATCTTCAAAAGGCATAAAAACTATAAACTTGTATTCAGATAATTGCGGAGGGCAGAATAGAAATAGAATTGTTTTCATGATGTACTTGATTGCTGCCAAAGAGTTTAACGTAAATATAACACATAGATTTTTTGAGAAAGGTCATACACAGAACGAAAACGACAGCATACATGCTCTAATAGAGCGTTGTTCTAAAAATAAGGAAATCTACACGCCTGATCAATGGTTTGCATTAGTCAGGTGGGCCAAAGAGACTGGAAATCCATATACTGTCAAAGAAGTAGCAAAAGAGGATATTCTGGATTTTAAAAAGTTGCTAATTGGGAAAAACTGGACAAAAGATGACAGAAACCTGAAAGTAATGTGGTCTAGAATCAGAGAAATTAATGTGTCCTCTTCTGAGCCAGATGTGCTCAATTACAAAAATACATTTGATGAAACATACCATCGCATATTTGTCCGAAGAACACAATACAGGAGGCGTCAAAATCAAACAGATCATGAGTTAAGACAGGCTTATACTGGACCTTTACCAATCCCTATTGAAAAATTGCTAGATCTCAAATATCTTTGTGAACACAACATAATCCCTAGACAGTACCATGGATTTTATTATTCCCTTGCTTCTGGTGATGTTAATGTCTCAAATTCTGATGAAGAGGAGTAGTATTTCTTAGTTATGTATTTATGTAGCTTAGTAATAGTAAGTATGCTGAAAAAATAATAGTAAGTATATAGATGTTTTAATCATTCGATTGACCTGGAAGTTATTTTGGTTTTATAATGGACGTTCTTTTTTACTACAGAATATTTGACTTATTTTATAAAAGATGATTTTAACTTTGTTATACCGTTTAATTCGTCATTCAACTAAGCAAAATGTGATTTGTTGCTTTGTTATTGTTAATTTTAAATTTTATTTTGGTATATTTTAGTTCGAGTAATCGTTGACTTTTTGAAGTTTATATAAAATTTTTCGCTATTAACTACTGCTGAAAATACTTTTGTTCTTTAACTACATAATTAATATGTGGCTATGCAGCATTTCTCTTTTGAAAAGTTATTTTTGTTACTTCTCATGTTCCAACCGATACAACAACCCATGTTTTAATTAATTAAAACAATACTGTGTACGGCCGATTTTGGTTACGTAAAAAGTATCTATATATTATAATTTTTATCATACCTTAAAATAAGAACTTACTTGTTATACTGAAAAAAAGACTGATTGTTTAATAAAAGATTAAAGAATTTTATCATACAGTAAAATTTAAATTTGTGATACTTTTTTAAGCCGGTTCTGAAATCCCCTTAATGTATTTTTATAATTTTCTTGTAAAGTGTTGTTTTGTGAGTGCGTCAACCACGTAAATACTGCTTAAAACATTTTTCATACCATATACCCCACGTACAATTTCTTAAATGGCAGTTAAATCTCTGATTAATTTAAAGATTACCACGTAAAGGTCACTAAGTACCATTTCAGCAACTTGGTATAGGGACGATTCCGATGTACAAGTAAGTAAGTGACAAATAATGCACTAAAACCCACCTTTATGGCTTATTTTATTTTGTTTTATAATATTTATCATACAATAAACCTTGATACCAAATTTCATGAGTTTACGTTAAGTAGAACTTATTATACACACGTTTGAAACTTTGAAGCGCTCTCCTGTAAAATTTGTAATTGGTAGTTAGGGGTTTATTCGTAGGGACCGTCGATATTATCCAAAAATCGTGTGGATAATATGATGAAGCCATGTACCATCATGAAGGTGTTTCACCTTCATGATGGTAAACTGCAGTAGTAATGGTAGTGATTTATTTCCTTATTTGTATAAAATCCTTTGACCAGGTATAAGACAGTTGCAATCTGCAGTTACATTAAGCAATCAACATTCAAAATAGGTTAGTTAATATAATCAATCTAAACAAACAACCAACAACCAATGACTTTTACCAGATGGAGACTATTTGATTCGGTAAAGGTCGATTACTGGTCATTGCGGTATGTACCTATTGCGTTATTCATATTGTGTTATGTCATGTTTGAACAGTTGTGAGTGCAGCAAAATATTTTTACTTAATTACCTCGTCGTTCTTACGTAACAATGCTTTTTTTTCTGCTTGGATATCCTAGAAATACTGTTATTTCTATACGCTTAGAACGATATAACACAATAATAATTCACTTTTTGAAAATAAACTACGTACCTAGCAGAAGTTCTTTAAGCGCGTCACCAAAACCCAGAATCTTGTTTATACCTCCCCGGTTGTTAATCGGAATGACCGGTAAAGATGAAAGGAGTTAAGTTGAATTTGCTGGACCACTAAATTGAGGATGAGAAAAATCTTCGCTAAAATGGTTCTAAAAAAGCTTTCTTATAAAGTGCGCAGCAATAGCTTTCAATATTGTACGATCGACTCCTTGATCCCAGACCATTTCCACCAAATGTTATACGGGTTTCATAAGGATTTGATAAGAAATAATGTGTGTCCAGGTAATCGTGTTGAACCACCCGGGCCAGATCAGCAACGGGTACACGCCTGTGCTGGACTGCCACACCGCACACATTGCCTGCAAGTTCGCCGAGATCAAGGAGAAGTGCGACCGCCGTACTGGTTCGTACAACTTATCAAAATAATTTCGTTTTCTATCATGGAGGATAGAACAGAGATAGCATATATATAACTATTCTACAATTACAATGATAGGTACCAAAAATATTTTTTGTCCTGACTGCTATCTCTGACCTGCAATTTCAGAAACATGGCAGCTTGAGTAACTTAAAATGTGTAACAGTTCTGTATTGTAACCATAGTGTAGTGTAAGAACAATGATAACCTAGTGGCGGTCGTTGGACTGACTGACAAGTAAATAATTGTTATATTGATCGCAACTTCGAATCTAAGGCACGCACAACTGTCTTTTAGAAGTCATGTGCGTATTAAAAATTAATTATAACTTGCTTAAAACGGCGAAGGAAAACATCGTGAGGAAACCAGCACACCTGAGAGATGCTCTCGATGGTGTGTAAAGCCATGTCAGAGACTTACGAGTGGTTTTAACTCTGACACTAGGTTGTTCATCAACCACACGATAAGAAGAAGAAGAATAATTGTAACCAAATCTTTAGTGTCTTAATTTGAAATTTTAATATAAGTATAGCTGTATTGGTACAGGCAAAACCACAGAGGTGGATCCAAAGTCGATAAAGTCTGGCGACGCGGCTATCGTGATGCTGGTGCCGACCAAGGCGCTGTGCGTGGAGTCGTTCCAAGAGTTCCCGCCGCTCGGCCGCTTCGCTGTGCGCGACATGCGCCAGACCGTCGCCGTCGGAGTCATTAAGGTATTTATTTATTTATCTGAACTTATACCGGCACGCTATGGCAATGCCATTTTGACAGCTAAAAACTACGATGAAACCATGACGATAACACTAAAATCAATTTCATATATTTAATACAACAACATTGATAAATATAACTACATATAAAAAAAAAACTTTAAATTTACGCGCCGATTACGCTCTTATTGTAAAAATTTTAAACGTGATTCAACTGCGCTAAAACATAACAATTCTTTTTGTATAATAACTTTCGGGAGACACATTCATATTAATTATTGTTCACATTTGACTCGCGACATCGCCACGAGCTCAGCTCATGACTAAGAGCTCCGTTCGAATTCGAAATTAGTCGGGCAATCTCGAAAAATGCAGGCGAGATAGAATGATACGGGGCCCCCGAGCCACAAGGGCCCCAACGTCTGTACTATGTAAGCAAAATCGTAACATTGTTATAAAAAGACCCGAATATAAATGTTAACACAGGGTCTTAAGCATTAGCTGCGCCACTGGTGAGTAGTAACCGTTGAACAATAATGAATATAAAAAATATTTACCTCGTCATAAGAAGACCGGAGAATGCGGGTGTCATCGTCGGGAAGAGTGAGCGTTTTCTGCATCCACCCGCACTTAATTCGTTTTGTAAATCAGACAGTAAAGATAAGATCGCAACACAATTTTTTTTTGTAGCTTTGTCCAAGCTACCGCTATCTTAAATCCGTCTTCAGATGGAATTGGGAATTTTCTTAAACTCAACCGCTTCAGGTACAAATCCTCAATACTAATCACCTTGCTCGTTTTAGCTCCCGACCTTAAAGCATTATTCGCTCTGAGAACTCAGTTATCATTGCTGGCGACCTTAATGCCAAAAATGAATCCTGGTGTTGCAATATGACAACTTCACAAGGCAGACACCTCGAACGATTAGGTATCGAACTTAACTTCGATATCATCACTCCGATGAACCCCACTCACTTCCCTGACAACGTAAACCACAAACCACCAATACTCGACATTATAGCGATTCTAATGAATTTGAACCTAGAGCGTACACCGACGCTCTAAAGAGACGCTACAAGAGCTTCACTCTGACCATAGAACGGTAACATTAGAACTAGGCCCCCGCTCAGGTCCTTCAGACCCAGATCAACCTGTTCCCACTACAACTATCACGGATTGGGATAGACTAGAGGAACGCCTCAAGTTGACCTCTTCTGTGCATTTAGATTCAATTTCCGACAATATAGTTTCTGTCGCCGACACGGTGACTGCGATCGACTCCCTCACCAGTCACGTGCAACCCGTATTGAACGAATTTTTACGGCAATTTCCGGAGGTGGATGAAAACCGCTGGAATCTGCCGGATGATGTGCGTGAGCTGTCGACGGAGAAGAACGCAGCTATTCGTGCTTACGACAGTTTTCCTAACGAAGCTAACCGTATCCATATGCTACTTTACAGCGTGCTGTGAGGAAGCGCATATCGGAAATGCGGGAAGCCAGATAGGATAAAATTCTCGACAATATGGAACCCCTATCTAGCTTTTTGGCAAATGCAGCGGAAATTAAAATCCGACCGATGCGCCGCTATACCCTATACCTCGCTGAATTGACCTAAACAACGACCTGCTTTTCATGACAACGAAAAGACTGAAGTCTTAGCCGGCAGTTTAGAAGGCCAATGTACGCCTAGCACTCTCCCAGTACCAAGCTCACCTGTCCCAGGTCGACGCTGATGTCAAACGTAGAACTGCACTCCGACCCTCAGTCGAATTCGACGATCCCTTGCCCGCCGTCACCGTAGACGAAGTCAGAATGATCGTGAAGGACCTCAAACCCAGGAAAGCCCCTGGCTCAGGCGGGATCACCAACAAAGTGATTAAATACTTCCCTGCACCTCTGATAGTACTCATTACCGCCATCTTCAATGCGGCACTGAGCAACAACATCTTCCCACAATCGTGGAAACAGGCAACTGTTATACGTTTTCTTAAGCCCGGCAAGCGCAAGTCCGAACTGGCTAGTTATCGCCCCATCAGTCTTGTCAACGTTTTTGGGAAGATCTATGAAAGGCTCATTTATATTCGTTTAAAGGATTATGCCGAAACCCATAAGCTTCTTTCTAACGAGCAGTTTGGCTTTAGAGCTAAACACTCAAGCATTCATCAGTTGCACCGTATCGTTGAGCACATAAGCGCAGGCTTCACAGGCAAAATGAAAACGGGCGTATTATTTTTCGACTTAGCGAAGGCCTTCGACAAGGTTGGCACAATGGCATAATCTATAAGCTGTACCAATTTCAAGTGCCTGACCGTCTCGTACTCATCATTCAAGATTTTCTACCGAACCGTAGCTTCCGCTATCGTGTAGAGGGCGTTCTATCGTCCCATCATCGGATCCAAGCCGGACTCCCTCAGGGTACTCTATGCTATCACATCTCCTTTTCGCGCTGTACACCAGCAACATTCCCAAAAGTGGCAAAACTGCCAAAAGTTAGCTCTTTTTGCCGACGGCACGGCCATCTATGACACCGGTAGGAGTCTTGACTGCATTACCCGATCTCTCCAGACCTCGGCCAACGCCTTAGGTACTTGGTTCAGGAAATGGAGAAAAGAGGTCAGTCCAGATGAGAAGCGCCGCCGTTCTCTTTTCGAGAACGGGTGCCGAGGAATTTCTTCCCCAGCTTCGACCTATTACCATGTTTGTCAAGCTAATCCCTTGGGAACTGCAAGCCAAATACATGGGTGTGATTTTAGATCACAAACTGTCCTTCCATCCGCACGTTAAGACAGTACGCAACCGCGCGGCCTTAGCTTTCGGCCGTCTATTTCCTATGACCAATGCGTGCAGTAAACTGTCACTTAACCTGAAGATAAGGCTCTACACTGCGTGCATTAGACCCTTTATGACGTACGCTAGCACCGTGCGCACGTAGCGCACACTTAGTATTACAAAATTCATAGGATGCAACCATGCAAAATCGATTCCTTCGTAAAGCGACAGGCGCCCCATGGTTCATTAGGAGCCTTCAACTCCACCTTGACTAAAACTAATAATCCGAATCCCTTAGTTGTCTCTTCTGCCGATTACAGGCCGTCCATATCAACAAAATCCGCGCCTTTAAATTCGTCCCTTAATAATAAGGAAACTGATATGATCCAGCTAGTCCCTAGTTGACTATCAAGTAAGGCCCTAAGCCGAGGCTTGTATCCCGCAGGGGACGCCCTCAGTGCTGTGTTACTTAGTATTTTTTTTTAAATACTAGCTGCTGGAGGCGTCAAATTGCCTCGCCATAGCTATTGTTCGGTAACGGTGACCAAACCCCTACGTGATTACTGCAAGAGGCCACGTGCCAACAAAAAATGAAACCTTGCTCGTTAAATTACAAAATTGTACTTTAAAACAATATTATTGACGTTCAGTTGAGTTCAGTTCACCCCAATGGTTGGATTACCGACTCAAGCCAATGCTCAGGGATCGCAGATTTGTTTATCTGGCGCGGCTTTTTACTGCTGCTATGCAGTACTTATACTCCTTGACTCTTCACTCTCTGCTATAGTTCCTTTGGTCTATGTATGCTTTACCGCAGCTGCAATACATTTTGTACACACTTCTGCAGAGGTGTCTTAAGGGTTTTCGGACATGCCTTTCTAATTTAGATAAAGGAGTAAATCCAGTGTTGATGAAATGTTTCACGTTTACTCACTGCTGAGTGCAGTGAGTAAACGTGAGTGTAGGCTTCATTTTTATTACGCCACTAACACATCCACTGTCGTCCTGTCACCCAACCATCGCGTTGGGTCTAGTCTAGTCTTCAAATACTGCTCCAATATTATTCCTCACTCCCTTTACTTAAACGTATGGCGGTGGCATGAAAACCCGTTTGACGTCTATATACCTTTTCTGATATCTTCTGCGCATATGGTGATACTGTCCAGTCAAAATTTTGTTTAAAAACCTGCTAAACCGCATTTGTGTTCAGGATCACACAGTTACACGCTCTAGCCATCAACACTTTGGCTAAGGATTGTAAGTAACGTGAGTGATGATTTTAGATATCTATCACTTTGTGCTGGTTTCCTATAGATCGTGTGATACAACGAGCAATCACGTCTCACCATCACTTTGACATCCAGAAACGTTAAGGATCAGCTACCCACTTCCATTTCTTAAGTGAACTGAATGTTTGCGTCGATGTTGTTAACCAATCCATGATAAATATGTTCTTTGTAATAAATAATATTTTTATTGTACCCGTTAGCTGTCAGCATCATAGCTTGAATAATATACAACACTCGCATAAAATTCAACTGTAATTTATTTATTGATGGGGTTGGATGTTTTATTGGACTGAGGTATATTTAAGCTGACAAGATAGTAAGGTGTCCCAGCATCTGTCGTCAGGTTCGTGGGTCAGAATCAGAAGCAAGGTGTACAGTCTGGTGTGTCATACTATAATAGACTTAGTTATCTACCAATGTACAACAGACTATACTGTTATTACTTAACAATCGTAGGGGTACCCAAATGTACAATTCTTGGGAGCGTTGGAGGTATAATGAAACTGTCTGTAAAATCAAGTGGTAGTTTTTAGTATCCAAGATTCCTAGCGACTTAAATTGTCTTCAGATCATGAATTTAAATTTTACTTGTTTCAGAGCGTAACCTTCAAGGAAGTAACAACGGGTAAAATTACCAAGGCTGCCGAGAAGGCCCAAAAGAAAAAATAACTATGGGGCACCTTAAACAATGTACTGCAATCGGCAACCATCATCCACCTGACGTCGTGCCGGCGCGCGGCGGGCGTTGGTTGCTGTACGCGCAGCATTACTAATCGATACCCATTGTCGCTGTTGAGTCCTAGCCGTGTACGACCCCCCCTAGTGTCTCCCCGCAATCGGAGCTTCTTCACTGGTGACATCACGCTCGTCCTCTACGTATGCATTTATCATAGCACGATATTCTTAAAGTTAGTTCGTTTTAGTTACGCTTACGTGTTAAGTTTATATCTTTGTGATTATTTTAGTCGTAAGTTACTCGCCAAGTTTGAGTTTCCGTATCTGAAAGCTCGTTACGTTTTGTTTTTCCATCGCAAGGAGTTTAGGAGGAAAAGCAATGGAGTGGTTGTTGAATTTTTAAACCATTTCTGTGCACAGAACACACCGACTGCTGCGTGAGTATCAACTGACTCATCATGGTACTCTCGATTTGTACTTCTTGATCATTTTTACATTCATATTTTATTTATTATTAATTCTGTCGATATTTCAATGATATTTTTTTTTTTTTTTTCAATACATGTTTTCTTAATATTCTGGTTATTTAATGAATGAAATTCATTGTATCTGTATTTTATTATGCCTAGATACATAGGTGTAAGTATTATCGTATCTTCTTGTTTCACAATATATAACGGTCGAAGATTATTGTAAAGTTTACATCAGTGTAGTTATTAGGGGAAATTGATTGTAAATCATTCCTCTGTAGTTAGCAGTATGACTAAAGCGTTAAAAACGTAATGATAGAAAATTTTGAAACTTTGTAAAGCGTAGGTAACGAATTTTGGTTCCTAGTATTTAAATAAAAAATAAATAATTTAAACTTCTGTGTGGGGGTTTAAATATTCAATAAAAATCAATCCATTAATACTGTTTCCATAATCTTACTGTTTAGATATTCTTATATACGGAAAACAAACTCGAGACTCATTTTAAGCTAAATGTAACTTTGTAATTTTTTCAATAATTTTGTAAAGACCTTGATCCTGATAAAACCAATAAAGAAGCTACTGGTATAGGTATTGAGTTTTATTTTTCAGCTACGTGTATTTCCTATACGTGCGTTGAAATAGATCGTAACAGTAAAAGTATCGTAAGAGTAACACAGAGATATAATTCAAGATAAATCATTGAAAAGCATTAACGCATGCTTAGCGAAAAAAAAACAAGAAAAAGAATACGGTCGAGAGGTCGAGATGGCTTAGTAGTCGGAGCGTCTGGAGTATTTATCCGGGTGGCGCAGGTTCGAATCCTGTTCGCGACCGTATTCTTTTTCCATTTAATATAATAACTTTACAGAGATATAAATTTGAAAAACCGAGTTCCAAACGTCGAAATCAGAAAACCCACGAAGGTTTTTGTCGTTGGAAAACGTGTGATGGATCTAAAACGGAGTTGGGCAGGGCACTTTCAGGATTATATTTCTTTCTTTCTCAAATTCTCAACTGGCAAAACATTATGATGGCAGATGGAGTAAGGCTGTACGTGGCGTCCAAGAACAGAATGCAGAAGTGTTGGCTGTCCGACGGCGAGATGGGCAGATGATGATTATTACCATCGCTGGTAAAACATGGGTGAGGCTAGCAGAAGAGCGCGAGATTTGCCTAGGCAGAGAAAGAGGCCTATGCCCGTATAGTGGGTAAAGTCAGGCTGTGAATGATTTTACACTGAATAATATTATTTAGTTAAATGCTGGCTTACTTAATGTGTGTATATGTGTACTACTCAGAATAATAACTAATATCTGTCGTGTGCTGTAATAATTTCCTAATAATTTTTGGGTTAAGTATGAATCGGCAATTAATAAATCGTTACCGAGTAACACCAAAAAAAAACACCATATAGGCATGTTTATGTCACCAAGTACTGCGATGATGATATAAACAATTTTAATAAACACATCAGAAAAATACTGTGGGGTTACTTTTGAAATTAATAGATACCAATCCCAATCCAATTCCAATATTAAATAGACTCCCTAAAACAATGCGTAATATTATAATAAATTTATCGCCTTATTAGTATCCCGATTCTATAATTATTTTTTAGTTTGATTGCATTTAAAAGCTTTGAAAAAGTACGAACTGACATGACCGACTGACAAGAGTAAGCCTGCTGGCTACTGATAGTGTGGGTAACGACGGCTTTTGTACCAAAGTAATTAAATATGTAGCAGATAAGATTAGTGATCATATAATAGTACATTATGATACAAGTGCCCTTAGTTGGTCATTACATTCGAGGTTGAATTCCTAACCGAGCCTTGGCGAGGTTAGCATTAACCGACCGAGACTTGTTGACGATTAGGGCACGCGGCTCATACTACGTTTTAAAACACTCTTGTGTGGAAAAAAAAAAGAATAACATAATTTATAATGACATTTTGTAAAGACACCACTTTGTAATTAAATGGCGGGTGAATTTCTTTTTCGTACGCCGAGTCTATGGTCTAATCGCGGGCAAATGGAAGGAGGCTCACTGAAGAAGTTACCAAACAGCCATATTTTTTATTTTTTTATTAGGTAATTGAAACTTCATATTTTCTAACACTATCTGTAATCACATCCCAAAAATGGTAAATTTCAGCAATGAGTCAAGATGTCTACTGAGACATCAAAATCATGTGCGTTAAATTTTTCAACACTCTTGTGAGGAAAATAAAATAAATTTCATAGACTCAGTATGTTAATAAAACATTTAATTATTGAAACAATTATTAAAATGATACGTTACAGTTTTTGCAGGCAGATTTTCAACATACACATATACATATATAGATATATAGGATATATATATACTCAAATAGGATGACGGGGGTAGTTCGCTCGCTACGCTCGCTCACTGGCCCCCGTCATCCTCTTCGAACCTAACCTGTCCGTGTCGGGATACACGAAACTCCTGAGTTCGCTTCGCTCGCTCATGGATCAATTTCGTTTATTTCCTTTCATAATCACGATATATTGTCGACTATTATAGTGGTTTAGTATTTACGTCATTCAAGATTTTCATCTTTTTTTTGCTATTGAGAAGTAAAATAAAGTTAGGTTATTATTGTTATGACATACAGAGCAATAAGCGACAAAATTTCGAACTAAAATCAACAATCTGACAGTTCATTTCTCACTGTTTTACATAATCTCGTAATCGTTGACCCGCTGCATTGATAAACGCAAAACGTTCATTCAATTCTGCGTGTTATAGTTCAGTAATCATGTAAAACCGCTAATAATCATGTTTTTCATAACAGTACTGTTTTGTAAATCAGCTAGCAGTTTTGTAAAACAGCTGATTCTACAATCCATCTGCGACATATACACCACAGCGAACTAGGTTTATATTTACTTGTCAGTTCATTGAAGTACGCTAAAAGTACATTCTCAGGTAATGAATGGGCATTTTTGCCGTTTTTCCACTGAATGAAATGTTCGTAGATATATATATATTTTTTTCTTTTGATTTTTATGGCAACAAGGTACCACTCGCACTTTGCTAGTAATAGTACTCCCTACATACAAGGGTACATCAAGGCCACATACATTTGGAGGACTTTAATTTTAGGTCACCTATGCGAGGACTTTCGAAAAACTTGTACAACCAACAAATACACCCCTGTGTGTGTGTGTGTTTTGTTTTTTTTACTTGAGTGGTGACTACCCATATAATATACCTATACAATAAACAAATCTGTCCCACTGTAGATATGTATATATTCTGCATTACGTCTAAACGTGGCTAGCAGTTTTGTTAAACGTATCGCAATGATAATCCAGCTGAACATTGTTTAGCTGTTTTGTAAATCAGCTAGCAGTTTTGTAAAACAGCGGATTCTACTATCCATCTGCGACATATATAGTTACACTTGAGAGGATGATCTTTTATAAACTACATCTGAATAATATTTTTTATATACCTACTTTTTGAACTTTCTGCCAAAGTAATCTATATACTACCATTGCGTAACATTCTTCATAAACACAATTTAGAATCCGACACGGATATGCTCTCCCGACAGGAACTCTGAATACTGTATTCCGATACGGAAAAGTTTTCGAATGGTTCAGAATAAGCCTGCAGATTGCCGTAAGAGAACCGTGTTAGGATATATCCACTCCCTTTCTTTTTAACCGACTTCCAAAAAAGGAGGAGGTTTCTCAATTCGACCGTATATTTTTTTTTTTTTTTTTTTTTTATGTGTGTTCGGGGATAACTTCGTCGTTTATGAACCGATTTTGATAATTCTTTTTTTGTTGGAAGGAAGATATCTCAACGGTGGTACCATGATAAGGAAACCAGGATCTGATGATGGCATCCCTTTTTTTTTTTTTTTTTTTTTTTTTTTTTTTTTTTTTTTTTTTTTTTATGTGGAGAAATGAGAAATCGAGGGAAACCTTCGAAAATCGTAGGGGCGACTAGTGCGTTTGTTAATTTTTTCATTAAGTATTTTAAAGCACTAATATTTAATGAAGGTCTGGAGTCGATCTGATGATGCAGCCGAAAGACGATCTAGGGAACTCTTTAACGATTTACAGCAATTACCTGGTGTTTGGGCTTGATTAATTTGTATTGATGAGAACTTTACACCTAGATGGGTTATGACTGTCATTAGGGGTCTGATGATGAAGATGAAGTACAGTCAAGGGAACTCCTCAACGTTTTACAGTAGCTACCTTGTATTGTATGTATGTCCGTCGATATAATTGTTTGAAAGAGTAGTCCCCAGAAATGGTTCCATTTCAATTTAGTGAAGATCTGATGAAGATCTTCGAAGTTAGACAATGGAACTCTTCAATAAATCACAGCAAATCACTCGCAATTGCTGTAATCGCATATCCATGTATAGTTCATGCCACTCAATACATACATAGCATCATGCCTGTATTGCCTGATGGGGTAGGCAGAAGTGTCCACTGTTATACACATACATTTCACCGATGCAGTTATTAAGTCCTAGCGGCTTTCGAAGGCCTACCCATATTATTAAATTGCTAAATTAACTTATGTATGAAGTATACAAACTTATATATGACCTATACAATATATATATTAGACTTAAAACTAAAAAGACTGAAATAAATTAATTTTAAACAAAAAATAAAAACCGCCTTCAAAAATCCACTAATCCAAGTTCAAAATAATATCAAAATTTGCTTATAATAAAATAATTTTAAAATAACAATATATAATAATAATCTGTTAATTTTGGAGTCGGTGCCTGATGTATGTGGGGGTTTACAACCAGATACAAAGGCCGGTAACATAACCACAGCACAACGAACATAAGTGACTAACAAGAGGAAAACAATAACCCTCTCCCAGTACAGGCACCGACTCCAAAATTAACAGATTATTATTATATATTGTTATTTTAAAATTATTTTATTATAAGCAAATTTTGATATTATTTTGAACTTTTTAGTGTAGTGGATTTTTGAAGGCGGTTTTTATTTTTTGTTTAAAATTAATTTATCGTCTCAGTACTCTCAGTCACATATAACGGATAGCTTAGTCGCGAGCGTGCCTGTTGTCTGGGATTGGGTGCCATCAGGCACTGAGAAACCTTACCTCTACAAGCGGGGTTCTGAAGGATGTGGATATGTATCCCTTGCTATTCGTGGGAACTAGATGAGTCGCAATTTTATAAACAGAATAGGAGGTGACGGTGTGGCTACGCGGAGTTATTTATGCTGTTGCCGCTCCGGAATCAAATAGCTTCACATGGCCGATAAGAATTTGATGAAACAAATAAGGTTATTGTCTCCGGCTTCTGTATCGATTTCTGTGACTCAATCCTTGTGGAGTTACCCACCACTATAGTCCATAAAATATAGCTTGATTAGAATGACAGCTGCCAAACCAATGTGACTAATGCTGAGAAAATTCTGATCAAGCCGATACCTATAAATAAAGAAAGTACTGATCAAATCGATATAAATAAATTAAAAATTAATATATACCAATTCAGTCAATATTTTACAGGATGTAAATATTAGTTTTAATTCTGGCAAATATAATTATACAATTGGGCGATATGGTATGGATTATACAATTGGGTGATGGTTCAATTATATGTGTACGGTTTGTAATTAAATGTAAACCGTGACCGCGGCGTGGTTGGTGTGTTGGCAGTCGTCGAGAGACTGGCTGCTTCGATTCCCACCCGAAGCAATTATTTGTATGACGTACAGATATTTTTTCCGGGTCTGGCTGTATGTCTGTGAAATTGTGTTTGTAAACGCACCCACGATAGAGCATGTTTTAGGGTGAGGCAAAGTAAAGCTAATTTATTATTTTAATGGTGCTCATTCTAAGTCAGTATCGTCATCATCACTAAAATTGACTTTTCAAAAATTCTATCTTTTAGTCAATTTCAGTCCACATCTGCGACCACTAGGTCTGAGCTGTTGAGCGTGAGGTCCTGGGTTCGATTCCCATGTCAGGCAAAGTGTTATTGGGCATTTTCTGTTAGGAAAAACACTGTACTTAGAAAAATGTTAACACGGTAGTTACGAATAATTATTCATTTATATCATTCGATATGACGTTACTACAAAGTTCAGTCGCATTGTAGTTGTCACTTTTGTTGACATCTGCCATTCTATTCAAGCTATATTTTACGGAAATACCGTAGAATTAGAATATTTTTGGTAACCCATAGAAGGACATAGAGCTCAAAAAAGTGCTACCGATTTTGAATTGTCAATGTGTGCGTGCAATAGTAATGTACAACGTGGAAATATTGACACTTATCAATTTTAAAATTTTGGAAAAATAATCAATGTGCAGAGATAATTGGTACATCTACACTTTAAATAAATTCTGATACTGGAACTTTTTTTCTAAAATTTCATCGCCACAATA
Organism: Xylocampa areola; assembly: GCA_935421205.1. NCBI lineage: Eukaryota > Metazoa > Arthropoda > Insecta > Lepidoptera > Noctuidae > Xylocampa > Xylocampa areola. The sequence continues at coordinate 10,126,268 of OW285201.1, read as the reverse complement.
GACGACACTGACAAGTCACTATTTTGTGTACATAAAATGAAAATTTATGTTAGAACAACGTATTTAATATTGCTTTTATGACCATTGTTTTTACTACAGAGAAAATTCACTATTTTCTTGATAGGATTTGGTTTTCCAAATAAATTTTCAAAAGATAGTTTTCTCCAAAATACGGCCATGAAAATATATGCTGTTGTTGACAATTTACCTGTGAAATTAATGTTTTTCTGGATTATTTTTTTATGGAACGGAATGGAATCACTATCAGGACACGTAGGTATCGCTTATAAATTTTAAAACTGTATAAAATATACAAGATTCACTGACAATACAGCAAATATAAGTTAGCGTGATTTTTGACAGTGACACTGGAGAAAACAACATCTGCCAATATTGCTGACTGAACCTAAATATGCTTACCCTTTCTATCATGTGATATTGCCGTAAGAGATTTCATACCCATATTAGGCTTTGTAGGTCTTTTTCTATCCTACGTTTATGTTAAATACGGACTATAGTGTAAAATAACATGGTGGTGGGAAGTCTTAAGGTTTGCCACGCTCGGTAGGTACTTATGCTCAGTAGGAAAATTGGATGGCGTCGTTTAAGCTTTATAGAGCTAAGAATATAATTATGTTGTCTGCCTCATAAGTATATTTGTACAACGTAAGATTAAAATAGATAACAATGGCATCTCCTTGTTTTACATACTCAATGTCGTTTATTGCAATCTGAAAGAACTCTCATTCAATTTCCTAAAAGTCGGTATTCAAATTAGATTAAAACTTTTGAGAGTTTAGGCGGGAAAATGTAAAGTGCACGTTGTCGATTTTATATTGTTTTCCAAAACTTGTGTTTCTCCGAAGTATAATGTGTAATTATGGTGGATAATTAACCATTATGTGTTCATGAAGGTGTACGAGTGTGGGCAAATTGTATAAAATTGAAAATCATGACTTTTTGTGTTCACTCCTAAACTCCATCGAAGACTCAGTAAAATTTCCACCGTTTTACTGGGGCAATAACTGCAATAACTTTTTATACTTGATTAAAAAAAGAAGGAAGTAACTGAAGACGAGGCTTTGGCCTTACTTTTATTTAAGAACACTGAAGACGAGGCGGTATGGTCTAAGACCTTAGCCTGCCCGATTAGGGCGAAGGAAATAAAAAAAAAAAAATTAAAACTTTTGACATTGTCATAGAGTTTAGGCGGGAAAATGTAAAGTGCACGTTGTCGATTTTATATTGTTTTCCAAAACTTGTGTTTCTCCGAAGTATAATGTGTAATTATGGTGGATAATTAACCATTATGTGTTCATGAAGGTGTACGAGTGTGGGCAAATTGTATAAAATTGAAAATCATGACTTTTTGTGTTCACTCCTAAACTCCATCGAAGACTCAGTAAAATTTCCACCGTTTTACTGGGGCAATAACTGCAATAACTTTTTATACTTGATTAAAAAAAGAAGGAAGTAACTGAAGACGAGGCTTTGGCCTTACTTTTATTCAAGAACACTGAAGACGAGGCGGTATGGTCTAAGACCTTAGCCTGCCCGATTAGGGCGAAGGAAATAAAAAAAAAAAAAATGACATTGTCATAATGACATTACCGTTTGACAGTTCTTAATCAAGTTTCTGGTTTGGCTGAGGTGGATATTTTCGCCGCCTAAATTTACTTACGATACTGTTGATAACGAAACACGATGACGTGTGCTTTGCCATAAGTGAAAGTAACTTAAGTGGTAGGAGCAATACGCGTAGACCTTCAATATCTGTTGTATATTGTGGCGACTGCAGTCTGTCGCGAGCCGTGGTTTTGTACGCTTGGATTCATTAAAACGTTTTGCTCCGTTGACGATGTGTGGAATTTTTGCATATATTAATCATCTAACGCCTAAAACTAGGCGAGAAATATTGGAATTGTTAGTAACCGGATTAAAACGCTTGGAATATCGTGGCTATGATTCAGCAGGCGTCGCTGTCGATGCCGCTGATCAGAAAGACATAGCTGTTCTCAAACAACGCGGCAAAGTAGCTGCACTGGAGGAACTGTTGCAGGAGCGCAGTGTGGAGTTGTCAGTGGAAGATTGTGTGGACTCGCACTGCGGTATTGCTCATACGAGATGGGCCACTCATGGTGAGCCCAGCGCTGTCAACTCTCATCCGCAGCGTTCAGGAGACGACAACGCTTTTGTTGTCATCCACAATGGAATCATTACTAACTACAAAGAAGTAAAGACCTTTCTGGAAAACAAGGGTTACATTTTTGAATCTCAAACAGACACTGAAGCAATTGCAAAGCTGATTCATCATCTATACAACCAGCACAAGGATTACAGCTTTCAAGAACTAGCAGAACAGGTAATTCAGCAGTTAGAAGGTGCTTTTGCTTTGTGCTTCAAGTCCCGTTATTTCCCCAATGAGTGTGTGGCAACCCGCCGTGGCAGTCCACTGCTTGTAGGAATCAAAACTCGTCGCCGGCTCTCCAGTGATCATGTTCCGATTATGTACACAAACAACAAAGCCACCCGTGGTGTTGTTCCATCTGTTCCACGAGTGAACAGCCATGCTCATTTCCAACCTGAGGAGGAAAGAGAAGTAGAATATTTCTTTGCCTCTGATGCTTCAGCAGTTATTGAACATACAAACAGAGTACTTTACTTTGAAGATGATGATGTTGCTCACATTAAAGATGGTGTCCTTAGCATTCACCGTCTGTCAGGCAGTAGCACTGACCCCCACCAACGTGAAATTTTCACACTCAAATTAGAATTGCAGCAAATAATGAAGGGTAATTATGATTACTTCATGCAAAAGGAAATTTTTGAACAGCCAGAGTCCATTGTGAATACAATGAGAGGCCGTCTTAACTTTGCTGATAGTACAGTTACCTTGGGAGGCATCAAAGATTATATTCCTGAGATAAAACGTTGCAGAAGGTTGATGTTGATAGGTTGCGGTACCAGCTACCACAGTGCAGTTGCTACTCGTCAGCTTTTGGAAGAGCTGACAGAGCTGCCAGTTATGGTGGAGCTGGCATCTGATTTCTTGGATAGAAACACACCTGTGTTTCGTGATGATGTTTGCTTCTTCATTTCCCAATCCGGAGAAACTGCTGATACCCTAATGGCTCTTCGGTACTGCAAGCGCCATGGCGCCCTTATTGTCGGCATTACTAACACAGTGGGTAGTTCTATCTGTCGCGAGTCACACTGTGGTGTCCACATTAACGCCGGTCCTGAAATTGGTGTTGCATCAACAAAAGCCTATACATCCCAATTTGTGTCTCTAGTAATGTTTGCTCTCGTTATTAGCGAGGATCGTATCTCTCTACAAAAAAGGCGCGCCGATATAATTGAAGGGCTTCACGAACTAGACACCAAGATTCGTCAAGTGCTAGCTCTAGACAAAGAAGTGAAAACTTTAGCTGAAGATCTTTTCCGACAGCGATCTCTACTTATCATGGGCCGCGGATACAACTTCGCCACTTGCCTTGAAGGTGCCTTAAAAGTAAAAGAATTAACATACATGCACAGTGAAGGCATTATGGCCGGGGAACTGAAGCATGGACCTCTAGCGCTTATCGATGACTCTATGCCAGTTGTGATGATCGTAATGCGCGACCCTGTTTATACCAAGTGCATGAATGCACTGCAGCAAGTTACTGCCCGGCAAGGTCGTCCTATTCTCATCTGTGAAGAAGGTGACAAGGAAACAATGGCGTTCGCGTCGCGGTGCCTCCAAATACCAAAAACTGTGGATTGTCTACAGGGAGTCCTCACAGTTATCCCCATGCAGCTCCTCGCGTACCACATCGCCGTGTTGCGCGATTGCAACGTCGACTGCCCACGTAATCTCGCTAAATCTGTTACCGTGGAGTAGGTAACTTTATATTAACGTGAACGTTTATGTATAGCTATAGTGTATAGCACTATAAATCGTAAGTGATCGATGATTAACTAATGTTAATTATCGACAGTAAAAATATGGGAACTCAATAATGGACCAACTAGAGGTGAAAAAATTGTGATGAGATAAATTCGACAATATTCGCATGTTGTATGTGGTTCGTAAATTATCACGATACTTATTAACAATGTATGTACCGCGACGCTGGCGATATTCGGGAGCTAATGTTGTAGCAAAGAGTGATTGAAAATATTAATATTATTTTTGTTTTGTTCTCTTTTAATTTCCGTACATTCCGAAACATTTTTCTATTTTATATCTTGTAGACGTTATTGACATTCCATTACTTTGTCAAATATGTATATAATTTGGCCTGGCATTTTAATAGTTAATAAGACTTATCGAGGCTTACGTGTTCTCGTATCAAGGCCATCCCTCTCGCTTGAGTACTGCCTACAGATACGCAGTCATTAAGTTGTTGCACAAAACTCGCCCAATTTTCTTTATTTATTTGCATTGTTGTATAAAGATGACTATACATTACGAAAACATGTTAACCCTCTGCTAAACGCATCACTTGCCAGCTGACTTGTGCTTACTCCCACATACTATGATTTTAATTTATCATGGGCACAATCATATTTATTCTATTACAAAACTTTACCTACTGAATGTACGTAATACAATTACAATATATTTGTGACAGTTCACCCTTTTGTTCTGTGTATCAGCTATACATACTGTCTAAAAGCTAGACGAGATGTACATACCTATTGTATAATTTAATCTAGTGTTTTATATTATGTACGGTAAGGAACATATGGAACGAGACAACCACAGATGTGCAATTTACGCGAAACTCATAGCATCTGTTGAAATGCAATGTGCAAATAATATAATAATGTTTTTTTTTTTATTGTACTAGGTACAATATTCCAGTATAAACATAGATAAATATTAGTGTTCGTTATCATTGAATATCTTTACAAAATTAATTTTTCATGTTCATATTTTTTTTTTTAGTTTTACTGATGTTACGAGTTGATATAGTAGATAGAGTGTTTAATTATTATCAATATCAGATTGTCATAAGTCTAAAATGTTTTATTGCGACGAGATTGTTATTTTTAGTAAATTAAGTACATAATTATTATTGTATGTAGATATGTTCAAATGCAGCCGTACTCAACTTGCGACTCGAAGGGTTTGTCTATGCGGCCAGCACTTTTTTTTGTGTTTAACTTGCCGAGATATGATCCGTCTAGCAAGCTAGACAAACTCATGTAAGTCACTTCCAAAACACCGCTATTGAAATACATCACATTCGATTGAGATTTTTAGTATGTATCTACTTGTTTATAGGATTTGTATATATACATAATTAATGTTGATAACATTATGTTCTAGGTGTAGAAAATTTAATATGCTATGTAAAGCTAATGTATAATAAATATGAATCTATCTGATTAGGGTAAGTACTTATACCATATACAATTTTGAAGTGAGTTGCGACACCGCGCTATTTTTTTACGACATTTCATTCTCTTCAACAATCGAAGTTAATATTTTTACTATCAGTTAACAGTGATCTTTCAATGACAGATGATGAAAAAAAAAAACTTACGTCTTCTAAATGAAGTGTATGATGTTATACATACATTTTAATAGTTAATATTTTCTTAATGTTCTCTCATTAATTAAACTAATAATTTTGTTACAACTTTAAATATGATTTCTGATAACGTTTTAAAACAGGAAATGCCAGATAAGAACCCACTTAGTAAATCTGATAGTAAATGATTACCGTTATTTAATTTTCATCGTAATTAATATCTACTCATTGCAGTACACAATTTTTTAATAAATTTAATAAAGTATATTATGTAACTAATTTTACCCGAATTCAGAATATGAACAGAATAAACGTAAATAATCTTAGTGTCTTTTTTGGTGAAATACTAATCTACAGGTAATGACAAATTCAAAACCCTCTGCAGGAAGAATAGTCGAATATAGCTTACATTTATTTATTCCGTTCATATTCTGAATAGAATATTAATCCGATTAGCGACCTGAAATGAGTCTTGGCTTCCAAAATAAGGGCTAATATATTAATATATAGCTATTATTTTGAATTACATGTACCTCCAGATAAATCTTTGAAAAGCATTAACGCATGCTTAGCGAACTCTAAAGTTACAATATTAAATGGAAAAATAATACTTTTTCCATTTAATATTGTAACTTTACTTGTACCTATTTCTATTTCTCCTATATAATATTCAGTTTTATTTTTTTGGTATATAATGTTACATTTTACTGCTTTATTACTCGGTACGTTAGGGAGATAGGTACTTCGGGCTCTCATTTAGAATAAACCAATATTTCTATACCTACAAAATTTCTTATTGTATAACAAATTATGTAAATATGGTTTATTCATTCACTTATTTTGTAAAATAACTAATTATTGTTCACCGGTTACTACTCAAGTACATTTTTCGGAATTGCCCAACTAGTTTCGAACTCGAACGGAGACAAACTTAGGGCTCCGTTCGAGATCGAAACTAGTCGGGCAATCCTGAAAAATGCACGCGTGTTACTACTGAACCCGGTGAACAATAATTAATATTAATTTACAGCAGTTTATTTTATATTAATTCTAAATTAATCGCTAGTCAAAATTTTAGCTTATATATTTTTGATATTAAATATCTTATTAAACACAAACACACACTGAATTTATTTAATAATTAAACAAATGGGTGCTCCAATATAACACTAACCGGGTTCGATATTTATAAACAAGTTAATTAAATGCTATTGTTATTTAAAACTAACTATAGTTCTGAACCGAAATCGCTCATGGGGAGATTCGACGTCGGAACTGTGAATGTGTTGAATCTCTCAACACAGTAGTACCTACTTCCTTTTTTAAGCAGACTTAGCAACAAAATAAAAGTAGGTAAAATAAAAAAAAACATATAATATATTACATACCATATCTCGGGATGAAATACTGCTTTAAAATATTAATAACAAAGACATTTTCGTAGTGGAACTTGAGTTCATGAAGCTTTAATTGTATTTTAACAGACAGAGGGCCTAACGGGAGTAAACAATCGCCTTTGTGCTTTTTCTCTTTCCGCAGCTAATCTGAACTATCCAATCAAACCAGACCAAACCAGAAGGGCCCGTGGCTAAGTAATAGCCGTACAGATCGATCGATCGAGATTAAGCTACGCTTTCCGTGGTCGGTCTATAACCATCATTCATATCGTTCGTGACCCCTCCGTGACTCGAAGAGTACTTCAAACCGTCGATCCCGGTTGTCACATGATGATCTGTGACAGCCGATACGGGTAGTCTAGTGCCAGGGGCGTAGCTTCCGCCATATAAGTCGTATCAATGATACGGAGCCCCCGAGCGACCAGGGCCCCAACATCTGTAGGTAAGCAAAAAAATCCAAAAATGTTATAACAAGGCCTGAATATAAATTTTGATACAGGGCCCCTTAAGCATTGGTGCCTGAAATGTCTGACAACCTGTGTTACCACGAGATATCGTGTTACCCAGTAATTGGGTTGTAGAGTTTAGATAGGAGGTCGCTCCATGTAAAAGAGGTGCTGGTATTGTGATGCATCCTGTAAAACTAGAAGCTGACCCAATGGGAAAAGGTTAGGCAGATTCTTGATTCGAACCATCCAATCAAGATCAGATACCTATGTAAAACAAGATGAAATTTAAAAAAAGGCCACCTGCCATTGTGAATAATTTATCAGCACAGTTTTTTTTAAATCTTACTAGCCTATGTTACCCGGAACAAGGATTCTAACGCACCCCATACATCTAAATCGGTTCAGGCGTTTAGAAATTATGTGGTAGGCGGAATAAAGAAACTCGCAAACATACTTACAGACATACATCAACCCTAAAAACATAACACCCCTTTTTTTGGCATTCGTGTAATAATGTTAAAATTCATAACCGCACAATTTTTCATAATTAAATAAAAAATAATTGTTTATATACTTAACTATCCACAATCAATCGCCTCTTTTCTACTAATTAGTTAGTAATTAAACGGGTATGATAAGAATTCGTTGAAAAGGGGCGGTCGCTGGAAAGCTATCACCACATATTTTATGGTTGCGCTACTTTTACAAATATAAGTTTAATAATGCCTAATACAAATTTTATCGTTTCATTTATAACCTTGTTAAACTATAATGGGCTAGGTGATCAATGAATGCGACTTAATAGTTTTTTTAATAAACAACTTGTAATGATTGTAGGTACTCGCAGGTAGTTCAGCGTACCTATTGGCTACCTCAGTTACCATTGAATTGATGGCCACTCTGTAGGTGTAGTACATTGCATTGTCTCTATGGTATAACTTGTCTTTAGAGAGCAAACAAACAAAATAAAACCTACGACGCGATATAGAAGTGACCATCAATTCGATGTCCACCGAGATACCTGCAGATCGATGAGCGCTCAAAATTTAATTAATGCAATCATTTTCAGGACTTACTACAAAGGCTACAAAACGCCTTATGTTTAACTACCCACATCATAAAAGACGTGAGTAGCAATGAAAGCGAATGATAGAGTTGCGTTGTGTTTGTTATCCTACTCATATTATAAACGCGAAAGTTTGTATGTATGGATGTTTGTTACTCTTTCACGCAATAACTAATGTACGGATTTGGATGAAATTTGGCACGCAGTTAGTTTATAATCTGGATTAACACATAGGATACTTTTAATCCCGGCTGGACCTAATTATGAAGTCCAGCTTCAATAACTGCCAAATCCACTAAAAGACGGAAAACACAAATGTCTTACTTATTCCCATAAATCATACAAAAACTAAAATTCAATAATTTGGGATAATTAGATTCTGTTGGTCACCGGATTTGACCTTCAGACTGATAAACTTGTTAGAGCGGCTAAAATCTATTTGAATATTAAACACAAATATGTAGATGTTTTAATAAAAAGGCAAACAGCGAAGCAGATAAAGCACAAAATTGAACACTTCGAGAAAATGTTCGAGGCTGTTTGTGTGAGTGACATTTTATCACAAAGATTGTGTGAAAATATTTCGCAAGCGTTTACGAAACCGGTATAGTAACATCCAATTCCGAAAAACTAATTCCCAGACACGTTCGCAGAGCATACAATGAGATTTATGAACAACGGTGCCCACCTTTGGTCACCTTTGCGTGACGGGTTAGGTAAGTAAATTATTAGGCCGTATTTTAAAAATGTTAAGGGTTCATTTACTTCTACTAAGTATACATTGAAATATTTATTTATTTACTTTATTCTTTATGCACGAATGTACAGAGGCGGACTTTATGCCTTAGGCATTCTCTGCCAGTCAACCTTCGGGTGGTGCACAAACAAAAAAAAAAAAAGAGAGCAGGTGCATTTTAAAAGAAAAATAAGTCATAGATACAAGAAAAAAATAACAACAATACTTAAATACAATAAACAAGTACATACACAAACTTAAACACAATAAATAAATACTATATGATATAATATATACACATTATTGGTGAGAGGACTCCTTTACTTTTATTTTAAATGAGTACCGAGTGGACGCCATCCTGATTTCCGAAGGGAGTGCATTCCATAAAAGTATAGACTGCACGAAAAATGAAGAATGTATAAAGTCAGAATGGTGAGATGGATATTGTAAGAAACGATTATTTACAGAGCGAAGATTTTTATTGTGGTTGGAGCATAGATATTGAAAATGAGAGAGGTAAGAGGGAAAAGTAGGAGAGTCAAGAAAAGAAAACAGAGTGGATAATACCCTCAGCTCTCGGCGCTGACGGATAGGCAGCCATTTTAAATGCGAACGATACGCGGACATGTGATCATATTTACGGAGATTGAAGACGAATCGAATGCAGTTATTCAGAAGGCGGTCAAGTTTATTGAGTAGGTCTGCATTCAGTTCATAGTAACACACATCACCATAGTCAATCATAGGGAATATCAAAGTTTGTACAAGCATTGTTTTCGTATTGCCTACTTAAATACCTACTAATAATAAAGAAATAAATTAAATTTAAACATTCCATTTAATATAATAACTTTAAATTTAAACACTTATTTTAACGTTTTAGGGACTTATTCTGGTCTTCCTAATCTAAAAATTTACAAGTAGGTACCTACATAAATTAAAATTTTGTAGTGGTGTCCATAAAATTCATGATTTAAATAGGTAAATTAATTTGTTGACTCGCTAATTACCAGACATTAGAATTAAATATTGTTATCAAGTACAATTTTGTGCTTTCGCGAGTAGGAATACAGATGTACTGTTTTGCCTTCGAAAATACCACTAATAAAGTAGGATAAAATTTTAATAGGTAGGTAGCATAATTTCCTCATCACCTTAGCGTTTGCTCACCTACTTAGGTACACGTCTTTTGTGGTCTAAATATACAGTTCTAATTTATTTGAATGGATTAATATATAAGTCACATTCACTTAAACCAAGAATTATGGATATAATAAATTATTTGTAATTGCCATAGTACTAGCAAGACGAAAACTGCTGGTAAACAGTACCACAGTTTTTTTTTTATTAATTATTGTACAAATTAAAATTGAAGACTCCTTAACACTTACACAAAGACCCCTTAAAAAGAAATTGCATAATAAATTAGGACCTTATAATTATACATAAATACATTGATTATCGACAGACTATAGTAGCCTCTTGATCCATAGGTAGCATAAGAATGCATATAATAGGCGTGTGTTGACAATGTGACATAATGTAACTATTCATCTTATACGGATTGAGCTGCTCTATGTCGTAACTCTCGCAAGTTTACAAGCAAATCGGCAAGTGTTTCAAACTCCGCTACTGTCTCGAGGCGTTTAAAGTGAAACAAAGAAACAACATTCGTACGAGACAAATTCTCAGAAGCGTTATTTAAAATTTGTTAACAGGATGTATAATCTGAGTTTGTTAATTAGGTAGGAAGGTGCAAGGTGAAGGAATTAAAAATAGGTAGATACTTATTTCAATACAAAAATTTTAAGTGTTTGCTGGATTTCAACATGACCGTGATTGACAGGACTTATAAACCAACACACACTTCTACTTTTTAGCCGACTTCAAAAAAGGATTTTCAGTATTCGACTCGTATTTATGTACCTATGTTTGTATGTCAGCAGTTTTCTCAAGATTACAATTTTCTTGATCTGATTTGGATGGGGTTTTCGTTATTTAAATACATATATTTTTGGGAAGGTTTTAGTATAATATATTAGGATCTGATGAAGATCTTCGGATAAAGACAATGGAACTCTTCAATAAAAAGCTAACAGCAAATTACCTGCGATTGCTGCGATCGTATATCTATACTTTAATATTGTTTTCACAATTCCATTAAAGGCGGTCCTTTTGTTTCTTTAAAAAAAATATTACGAGATACAAATTAAAGGTACATAATTATCTTCACAAAATTGTAAACAAGCTGAGAATAGTCCATTCCAGTTATCCACAAATACATCAGAGTCGGGTGCAGCCCTGAGAAGAGCATTGATTGCGCTGCACATGCGACACATTGCGGAATTAGCGCGCGATAATATAGTTATAGCTATAGCGCTACCGAGCACTATGAGCGATTACGTGATGATACTTACTTTATAACATAAAAAGGTTGTCATTTATCATTGCAATGAAAACCTACTCAAAATCAACGGCGGGCGACCTTTCCAAAAATTGTGGTTGGTTTTGACTTAAGTGTCGGTAGACAGTCTTAGGTAAGTTAAGTAGAGGTAGTCAGAACTTCAAGTCAATCAATCAACAATCTCAAGCCATATCAGATCTTCACATAGGACATATGCTCACATATCGGATTAGATTATTACCCGCAGTTAGGACAAGCTCACATACGGGCTTGTTGGAGTTAAACATTACATAGCATCACGCCTGTATTCCCCGAAGGGGTAAGCAGAGGTGTACACAGTTGTACACTCACATTTCACCAATGCTGATAAGCCCCATGTAATAGGTGGTGAGCCTCTTGCATCTATCGGGCAAAATTCCAAACTCCGGACTGCTAGGTGCTGATAATTTTCCTAACAGAAAACCCCAATAACACTTCACCCGACCTGGGAATCGAACCTAAGACCTCATGCTCAGCAGTCTCGCTTGGGACCACTAGACCAACGAGGTTTGTTGGAGTTACACCTACCTATTTACCGCTTTCTGTAAGCACTTGACTTACCTACTGAGCCATAGCGGTTCAGTAAGTTTAGCTCTTTATAAAATATTTCGATTGTGATTTACCATGAAATAAATTTTTTAGATTCCACTTTTGTGACACACCAAGAGAGTACTCGTGTACTCTCTTGGTCTCCAGCCATCAATAAGTAACTTAGAGAACCACAGTGGCCTGTGGAATATCGAACTCTTAAAATTATTTCAACCAAATTCTTAGCTGGCATCTAATTTCGCTTTCTCAATTTAACGATACATTACGTTATATCCCCCATTTTAGAAGTAGTTATTTACTTGGCCGGTAAACTCGTTACAAAGGCTAGGCAATATACTTATAGATCTTTAAGATTCAAACCTATACATACGGTGAATCCCCACTGCAAACATTAAACATCTATTTGTTAAATCAAGATTATAAACACACTTAACTAAAAACTTTATCACCTTGATAAGTTTTGAAGATCAAAGCAATTCCTCGTACTAGCGCCAATCAGAATGGAAATCATGTTGATATGATTTATATTATTATGATAAGACATACCTAACTATAAATGTTATTATTTGGAATTATTAAGGAAAACAGCATTATTATTTATTATCTCTAGAAGTAAGATACTATAATCTAAAATGACGGCATGCCCGAAAAGTCTAGGGTCACAATTAATTGTGATGCACCTATAAAAATTTGTGCGTGTGTAGAATTTTGCAATGTAAATTACAAAATCTGTTAAAGAGAAGTTTTAAAAGACTGATTGCCTAGTTATGAACATATATATATATATATTTTTTTTTTTTAAACATTGCCCCGCACTAGGAATTTCTTCCTGTATCGTGGGTGCGTTTACAGACATATTATCTCACAAGCACAAACACACCCAGACCCGGAGCAATTATCTATAGATCATACAAATATTTGATCCGTGCAGGAATCGAACCTGCGACACGCAGCGCAGCAGTCGGTCTCTCGACCACTGCGCCAACCGCGCTGTCCAATATCGCTGTTACATATCATGAAGTTCCTGTCTTATTATTTTGATATTCTATTGCATTTGCATTTTATCGGCAATTTAAATGTCTTACATTTGCTTAATTTGCGTGTGAGAGAAAAACGTGAGTAGGTGCGCGCGCCGCTGCGGCTGTTGCGCACACGTCGTCACCAACCGCCTCTCTCTGTTTCACAACACGACCCACTTGACAACGAGCCGCCACACATGCACCCCCGCCACCGACACCTCAAAGTTCTAACACACGCCAGACAAACGCATAAAAACTTTGGCATTATGCAACGCTTACAACAATCTTTCAATATAACAGACGCCGTCCTTGCGAAATAATGACTTTCAAAATTAATACCAACTAGATATTACAAAATAATAATGTCATTGAGTTTTTAGGGCGGTAAAAGCACTTGAACCATTTCAACTGCGTAAATTGTATGAATACGAAGATGGCCTCGGTTCAGGACCAAACATTTTTGATAAAATACACCTACTCACCTAACTATCTTTCCTTGGTGTGAATAACTAAGGGCGATGCAAGCCTGGTTAGATGCTCGCTGGTGGCGACGCTGGCAGGCACGGAAGGCCCGAAGTTAGGCGCCAATGCTCCGGTCACATGCGGTCACTGGCCCACACATTCTTACATTTGCACCACGCAGGTACAGTCAATGACTTAAGTAGGTTAACATTTTATATAGGCAGTTTCTACTGCCAAGGCCGTAGCCAGAAAATTTCGGGGGGTTCTACCCTTTTTTTTCACGTGTGGGGATGGGTGTACAACAACCAGCACCGCGATCTAGCTGGGTCGTTACCTGACCAATGTACAACACGCACTTAAATTTCAATGTTCAATGTATTCAATGCTGGATTTTATTAGTGCAACCGCATTGTTTTTTTGTCCTGTGACCTGTATTCAAATTCTATGCCCGTGACTAGATTCCGGGGTTCGATCGCCTTATGATCCAGTCAGTAGTGTAAGTTAATAAAATAAAGATCATATTAAATAATTAGAGGAGAATAGGTGTAGCATTTTAAAACAAATGTATCATTTGTCTGTATCTCTTAAGATTTTTTTCTTGTGTATGTTATATAGGTAACTAATTAACCTAGTCTTATAAAACTACCGCATTCACTTCACTAACACAGTGAAATACTAGTTACACACACAATAAAAACCGACTTTATATAATCTTGCGTTAAGTGTACGATAATGAGAAAATAAGGACCCAACCTGACCGCTGAATCTCATTTACGAGAACCCTGTGCAAACTGGTAGGATTGCTACACCCACTCGCAAATGTTAAATTGCGCATTCCTTGCGTCAGAGTGATAGGTTCTACTCGGATAAAGCTGTTTTGTTTTAATTCTCTATACGTTTACCTACATAGTTTGCTTGTTGTTGCAAATGTAGCTCCACAACAATAAGCGCAATTTTCTATGGTTCGGTGAATGATTCCGTCACATGTGTTAGGGCATTATCTAGTATTTGTATTTTGTAATTGTGATAACTGTTTTCTCTGAGGACTACATAAATAACATTAATGTAAGAACAATTACTGCTGGATTCCAGTAGGCACACAATGTTGGTGTCTGTCAGACTTGATAAACTGATAAACCTATTTAAACTAAAATAATAAAATTGAAGAGCATTTTTTACAGGCTAATCTCTCGCTCGAGCCGGTCGGATATTTAACATCACGCTACGACCCTAAGGACCCGTGCAAAAGGAAAAAGAACAAAACCTTGGAATCAGATTTTGTATTCTTTTTATTATGTTTGGCCTTTAGGTAGATCTTGTCAACTTATGAGCTACACCTTCTAATATATTGAAGGCAAACAAGACATTAAGTCTAGGAAATAAATCGCAAAAATCCATCACTAATTAGGTAAGTAAGTATAATATATAATATTACCGTGGTAGGTATAGGTAATGTTCCATATGCAGTTGTATTCATAGCAGATTATAAGCTAGCTAGGTATTGTTTATTAGAAAGTTAGCGTTTTCTAAGTACGAGTTGATAATAAGATTAGACTATGCTACAGTAGCTAATTATGTGACTGTTATTAGTCATTTTGAATTGATCTGAATGTGTATATTGATAGAATTCAATAAGATAATGGTTAAGGTAAAAAATAATAAGACGTAAGGTAGGCTGCCTCGTTAGTCTAGTGGTCCCAAGCGCGACTGCTGAGCAGGAGGTCTCGGGTTCGATTCCCGAGTCGGGCATAGTGTTATTGAGTTTTTCTATTAGGAAATTCTCAGTAGCAGCCCTGAGTTTTTAACTGTGGCCGGTTGAAGGCAATAGGCTCTCCACCTATTATATGGGACTTAATAACATCATTGGCGAAATGTGGGTGTAGGTACAACTGTGTATACCTCTGCCTTCCCTTGGGGAATACAGGCGTGATGTTATACATAACATCACGCAATGTGTTATGTTAGGTACGTACAGACGTCGATACCCGTATCGATAAATAATTTAAAAATACACAATAGCTACTCTATACATTCCGGTGAGCATCCTAACTATCGAAACAAATAATATAAAAGTCGTCATCGTTTTCGGTATAATTTTATGGAGTTAAAAAGTTAGTTCTCAGAAACGATTACAGTGTTTTGTGATAAAAAAAAGCAATGCAACCGTAGCCGTAGTGTCAGTGGCCCCAAGCCGACCACAGTGACGGCGAAATTCCACGGTCCATCTGACGCCCACTGAATAACAAGCAGGTGGACATGACCTCGTAAAAGGATTCTATCGCCTAGTTCCGATACCATACCTAAATACTTTTTCTAAATTCAATAAAGGTAAAACCAATAAATTATTGAATAAGTAGATGGGTTCCTAATTGAGTAACCAATTACTTATGTACCTACATCTCATTACATATTCATTATCGTCAGCGTCGAGTTGGCTCGGAATCATATATTGATGACATATAAGTAAGTAGAATTATTTCATTCGAGATTATACATACATACCTACACATTTAAACTAATTATAATAATAAACGCGCTTATTTTGGTACTTAAAGCACATCCGCGCGTTGGGGTCTCGAAGACTCGAAGTATCGTCAATATGAAATAATTGAATATTTAGTAATAAAAAAAATTGTAAAACTCATTCAGATATACCTAATCCAATTAAAAAAATTACATTATCATAGTATCACGCCTGAATCTGCCGCAGGGTTAGTGGGCAGAGATGTACTATATAAGGTCCTATTTTATTAGGTAATTTCCTTTGAAAGGGTTAATATGTAAGTCAAATACATTCACTTCAGCTAAGAATTAAATGGATATAACATTTTTTTTGTAATTAACATAGTACTAGCAAGACGAAAACTGCTCCATGAACGGGAAACATTAAGAAAAAAATAAAATTGTTGTAAATATTTTAATAATGGCTTAAATGAATCCCTATCACTTACACATTGACCCCTTAAAAGGAAATTACCTAATAAATTAGGACCTTATATATACTAAATATTACCGATATGGTTATCAAATCGTGTGTAACAGGTGGTGAGCCGATTGCCATTAAACCGGTCACAATTCCAAACACCGGGCTTCTACTGACAACTTCCTTACAGAAAAACCTAATAACATTTTGCCCGACCTGGTAATCGAACCCTAGAACCTCCCGCTCGGTAGGCGCGCTTGTGTCCACTAGACCAACGAAGCAGTTTATTAATATTTAATACATTCAATTGAATTATTATTATACTATAATAAATAAAGTGGCACTCAGACGTCTACACATGTCTTTAACTACAAGAAGTTGATTAGCAAATATTCACGCTAACAAAAGAAAGAAAACCAAGCATGAACTACTTCTCAGGTAATTAAGAAGGTTATCATTCTAAGGATATCATTATTCGGAAGTAACTAACCTAACTGTTTAGATAGCTATTATAGAGGCTGTTGACAAACAGCTAGAAACCAGGAAGATATTGATTTTAAGTACCTACGTGCATTATAAATAAGGGAATGCTGTTCTGAATTACCTTGAACGGGCTTCCTGCGAATGGTGCGCCTGCCCCGTCTCGCCGCAGTGAAGGGGCTTACTAGTTACAACTCTTTGTTCCTAACTCACGGAGAAATGTTGCGAAACTGGTCTTTGACCTTTTATTTATAACAGCATTCATATTATAAGTCAATGGGTTGTGGAAAATTCTTGCTTAAATCGATATAAAATGTACCTGATATGTTACAGGATAAAAATTGAAGACGGTCGCTAGAGGAAAATTAGGTTAAATATTTTACATTAATTATTGCTGATAGCAAATTTTACGTACCTAGGTAGGTACAAAGTGAAATTCAAAGACATTCAAAGATTTTTAAATCACGGCACGGAATCAATCATTAATTTGATGCATATGTAATCTTAACATAGCATAACGCCTGTATTCCCGAAGGGGAAAGCATAGGTGTACACAGTTGTAAACCCACATTTCACAAATGCTGGTATTAAGTCCTATGTGGTGGTGAGCCTATTGCCATCTATCGGGCACAATTCCAAACTCAATTGAGTCATAAAAGTACATAGAAATGATCGAACGATAATTAACTACAAACATAAATATGCATTTGAAAAAATGCTCTCCCATACATCTTTATGTCGCAGATGGATTGTAGAATCAGCTGTTTTACAAAACTGCTAGCTGATTTACAAAACAGTACTGTTATGAAAAACATATTACTGAACTATAACACGCAGAATTGAATGAACGTTTTGCGTTTATCAATGCAGCGGGTCAACGATCAGATATGTAAAACAGTGTGAAATGAACTGTCAGATTGTTGATTTTAGTTCGAAATTTTGTCGCATATGGCTCTGTATGTCTTAACAATAATAACCTAACTTTATTTTACTTGTCAATAGCAAAGATGAAAATTTAGAATGACGCAAATACTAAACCACTATAATAGTCGACAATATATCGGGATTATGAAAGAAAATAAACGAAATTGATCCATGAGCGAGCGAAGCGAGCTCGGGAGTTTCGTGTATCCCGACACGGACAGGTTAGGTACGAAGAGGATGACGGGGACCAGTGAGCGAGCGTAGCGAGCGAACTACCCCCGTCATCCTCCTCGTGTTTAGGTTTTTTATAACCTTACAGACACTCCATCGACCTAGCCACGGAAAGTCAAATCAGAATACAGTATCTTTTTTTTTACTTGAGTCGTGACTATCCATGTAATATACCTATACAATAAACAAACCTGTCCCACAGTAGATATGTCATTCTGCATTACGTCTAAAGGTGGGTAGCTGTTTTGTTAAACGTATCGCAATGGCAATCCATTATATGTTTTCATTATCTGTTTTATAAAACTACTGTTTTGTAAATCAGCTTGCAGTTTTGTAAAACAGCGGATTCTACAATCCATCTGCAACATATATACGTCACAGTCGATTCTGTAATTACAAATTTATGTTAGTAATCGTAAAATATTTTTTTTAGGTACACAAATTTTCGGATTTTGCCTTTACTTGTGCTGTAAGACCTTGCTGCTTACTAAATTTCATAATTCCAGGTTAACGGGAAGTATACGATTTGTATTTTCTTTGCCGCATACACCATGGTGCCGTATATTTTCATTGTTTTAGAAGCCAGATTTTGTTACAGCTCCAAGTGACTATTAGTAGACCTACGTGTCCATACTAATATTATAAATGCGAAAGTAACTCTGTTTGTTACCTTTTCAAGACTAAACGGCTAAACGGATCGAAATGAAATTTGGTAAAGAGATAGATTGGATCTTGGAGAAGGACATAGGCAACCTTTTTACACACAGACGAAGTCGCGGGCAACAGCTAGTTTAATATAAATTTCAACTTGATACCTGCACGTGGTCTTGAGAAAAAGGGTCTTTGACAGACAGACAGGCGGACAACGAAGTGATCTTATGGGTTCCCTTTTCCTTTTGAGGAACCGAACCCTAAATAGTAAGTTAATATTTAAATAGGTACATAATTACGTAAAATTGTGTAGGTACCTACACTCGAGTGTGGTATGATATTGATGACCCGAACCGACCGGTTTTGGTGTTGTCGACGAGATTGAAAGTTTATTCCATGACATTTTGGACTCCCGCAGTTTTTTTGGTCTTCACAGCGATTATAAAATAACAATGAATATGTATGTTGTTAATAATGATACAATGTCAATTTGATAAAAAGTTTAAAGTTTAAGGACAGACTTGCTGAACTATAGCAAGTTCTGAGGCCCTGAGGTGGTAAGTTGATAGCGACACTAGATAGTCACAGCAGATATCACCTTAAGATCAGCACGCCAAAGTAATATCGGCGAAATATGTTTGTCAAGTAGTAGCTAGTTATTTTTTTATAACCAAGATGGTTATAAAGTGGATACATTGAAAAAAATGATTTTAGTATCTGAATTTAGATGTAGTTATCTAACTAGCTTACAGCCGCATAGGTAAGGCCTCTGACAGGGGTCTTTGACAAGTCGCCGCTCATGCCAAAAATATCTCAAAGCACGCCGCCGTCTTTGAATGTACTGGCCGCTGCGCCGCCTCCAATAACTCGCGTGGCTATTAATGGTCGGAAGTGATCGGAAGGTAGCGGCTTAGTAAAAAGGCGTACCCCTTTTCTTAAGCGCCGGCGCCTCCATATTACTACTAGTACTTTAGTGTCCCGCGAAGATTTAAATAAATAAATAAATAATTAATTGATGATTTTTATCTCTAGGGCACCGTCCAACAGGTCGTTTTTAGAAAAACATGTGATACTGAAACCTAAATGCGTTTACGAAAAGTCACTGCATTGGATGAAATCAAGGCCGATACATCTGTTCTAAGAAGCGTACGTGAAAACGATATTAAATGGTGTGAAAAGTGCTTAGAGATGCATATTGAGCAACATCTCCGAGACCGTCAAGTAGACATTTTAATAAATTAGTGTTTTAAGTTTGCATAATCCTAAAATAAAAATAAAAAAATATCGCTAAATTGGTAAAAAGCTGCGTGAAAACACGTGACGAGCTCAGAGTTCACGACCTTAGTGTAGGCACTTGTGTAGGTGCAAACACTGTGTTGCGGCGGCGCGGCTGCGCCTTTGGTATAACTTTCTATCTCTGTCTGGCTTCGATTATTTTACAATAAATTATTTAAAATGTTTGTGTAATAACTTTCGTGGGTCACATTCACGTTAATTATTGTTGAACGGTTATCACTCACGCGCATTCTTCGGAATTGCATACTGAACGGTGTCTACGCGCAAACTCCCACCACCATCCAGCATACCTATCTTCTGTACCCAGATCGCTTCTTAACTGAGCGCTCAGTCTGTGCGATCCTCAGTACGTAGAAGCGGAGTTGGGACACCTGCGAGACGTACTGGAGAGCAGCGGTTACCAGTGGCGACGATGCATTCTCAGCCTAAATACTGTAGACACGAGTCGTAGTCGACTCAAGTCGCGGAAGTCAAGGGGGCGCGGAAAGTAGTCCAGCGTTCCTACCTTTCATGCGAGGAGTCACTGACAAGATAGGACATATACTTCGCTGAAAATATAGTATCAAAACGGTCCATCGCCCACCCGGACGGCTGCGACAGTTACTGCGGTCACCGAAGGATAAGGATCCGCTAGGAGTTCCCGGAGTGTACATGATATCGTGCGACTGTGGCCTAAGTTATATTGGTGAAACTCGTCGCAACATCGCAACCAGAATTGGTGAACATATACGTATGAAGAGTCACATCAACAAGTCGGCAGTCGCAGAACACGCATGCAGCAAAGGCGCGGCTCATTTCATACTTTTCGATAACGCATCCGTACTAGCGAGAGAAAAATATATCGTTACGCGAAAAGTACGTGAAGCTATCGAAATAAGCCGCCGCCCGAACTTCAACAGAGACTGTGGTTGGATACTGCCTCCTGCCTGGAAGCCAGCTCTGAAGCCTACATCATGCAGAAGTGAGTCAAGTCTGGAGTGCGACACAGCGCCGTATGCACCATGGACAACACGGACACGACGAATGATGGGAACTCACGAACACTCCCGACGCCGGCACCGAGTACATCATCGGCCCGCGGGCAGCGCTACGCGATGCGGTGCAGCGCCAGTTTGACTCGCGACATCGCCGCAGGCTCAGCTTATGAATAAGGGCTCCGTTCGGGCTCCGTACGAGTTCGAAACTAGTCGGGCAATGCTGAAGAATGCGCGTGAGTAATAACCGTTAAACAATAATTAATATATTTTAAAATGCTGTGTAGAATGGTTAGTTTTAGTAGTCGTGGATAAATTTGCCTATATTAATCCAAATTGTTTTTTTTTTTTTTATGGATAATACAAAATTCCGAGTTAGGTACTAAGATAAATATCAGGACGTGGTACAGCGGGGAACTTGATTCACCTGATGACACAGTTGGTACCAGCTGTCGACGCTGGTCTGCAGGTAGATGTAGCCTATCTTGATTTTAAAAAGGCGTTCGACACAGTCGACCACGACGTACTCTTGTCGAAGCTGGCAGGTATGGGCTGCACACTTCATACAGTAAAGTTCTTCGCCAGTTATCTTCGAGATAGACGTCAGTATGTGGACTGTGGCGGACACTTCTCGGAGCCCTACTACAGCAGATCAGGCGTCAGTCAAGGTACGAATTTAGGACCCTTACTATTTATTATTGTGGTAAATGATTTACCAGAGGTAGTCAAGTCAACATGCCTGCTATTTGCTGACGACCTTAAGTTGTCTACAGTTATAAAGGACACTGCGGATCGTGACATGCTGCAGCGTGACTTGGATAGGGTCACTGAATGGAGTCACTGCAATAACCTATACTTTAATGTATCAAAGTGCTCGGTGCTTTCATTCACACGCACACGAAGCCCACAACACCACCAGTACATCATGAACGGAAAGCCGCTGCAGCGTGTCACGGAGGTAAAAGATTTAGGCATTCATTTTACCAGTGATTTACAGTTTCGCAAACACGTTGTAAACGTTTGTAAAAAGGCGTACAGGAATTGGGGATTTGTGCACATTTTTGTGATTTGTGTCAGTGGAACTCTCAGAGCAGAAAAAATCCATATTGCTGCCTTATGTGAAACGTGTCTGGAACTAGAAAGCCCCATAAAATTTACAAACTATTATTTGTTTCGCAAAGACAGGGGTGTCGCGTACGGTGGTGTGGCTATTTTCACACATAAATCTATCAGAGCTAAAATTGTAACATACTTAATATAAACACAGGCATTGAAATCGTCAAGCTACGAGTCTTTAACTGTAGTGAAATTGAGTAGGTATTTAATATATGTTTACTGAACACCATATGCATACACACTTTTTTTTTTTAATTCGAGCAAGATTTGTATTCGCTCGCCGCCGTGTCATTGTCATCCATTACAAGGCGAATACTGAAATGCGGAGCAACGCGACTAATGTCGCGAGTAGTGTGTGGCTGCTAAGACAATACTCGCGGCAGCGATGAGCAGCGCGAGGAGCATATTGTAGCTGATACATAACGAATTTTGAGACAATTCCATGTTAACTTTAATATCTTCGTTGGTTATTTTGATTGGCGCCGATAAAACGATTTTATTTAAATTTGAACGTTATTGAGGTTCTACTTATTTTTAAAGATATAATATACCTATGTATATGCGCGTGCGTGCGTGGGTGGGTGCGTGCGTGCGTGTGTTTGTGTGTGTGTGTGTGTGTGTGTGTGTGTGTGTATGTTTTTTTATATAATTTAATGTGTTTCTAATAAAATATATCAAAATATTAGCTTTCTGCACTTCTTCTCCATAAAAACTTTAACTGTGCTAAATTTCATACTCGTAAAAATGAGATACAGAGTATTTATTGATTTAATTGAAATATTTGATATGACTTTGACTTTGAAAGCTGCTTTTACATTTATTTTCGGCTACTAGCTATTGCGTAGAAAATATTTAATTGAATTTTTCTTGCTTATTACATTAATGTTTCAAATATTAATACAATTTGAATAGATATTACCTACCTGATTCTATTGTAGGTACGATTTTATTGCAAAATATATTTAGGCAGTTACTGAACACGGATATACTAGATAACGTTTCAAATCAAATAATATAGGAATTCAACATTTAAATTTAGCAAATGTAAAAGTTAAGATTCAAGGTGAACAGGTAGTGACGGAACCATTCCTTGACTACGGCTTTATCACCGTTTTATGTATATTGTGAGGTGGACACTACCTGCGGTATAATTAGGTATCTTAAATTTGACATATCTAACAATAAATTAGAAAATAGTTATTTATTTAAAATTAGATATAATATATCTCTTCATTAATAATGCGTTTGGAACACTTGCAATTTTTTCACAATTAAGTATATTTCACTGTCTGCATAGTGCCCTATAAACCTATTATAGTATTGCTGAACGGTGCGGGCAAGCTCTTTGAGGGGATTATTGCTGCCCCCCTAGGGGTTGTATTGGTGGTTGATGGGGGCCGCGGCGGGAGAGGAGTGCCGGTATGTCAGTGTGCCGCATGCCGCTCTCCCTACGTTCCGCGGCCTTGACGGGGCTGCCACCGTTAGATGGCGGACGCGGTGGGCTGCAGGGGAAGAGGAGTGCCGGTATAGCGGGGCGCCGCTCTCCCTATCCTCTGCGGCCGTAGTGACAGGTGGCGGGGCCACAGACCTGACCCATCGCAAGGAGACCTTGGGCGTCCGGACACGGTGTCGTCTGGAGCCCATTGCACATGGTCTCCGAGGTGGTTGCGGCAAGCCATGTGTCTGGTGTGACGCAGCGGGGGGTGCAAGACTACCGCGGGCGGGTTCGCGGTAGTGTGCGATAGCGTTCCCGCGTCCCACCCTCAAGCAGCTGAGGAGGTACACCGTAGAGTTTTAGTGGGTTCGAGTCCCCCACATAACCGTCGTGCAGTGTTCCTCAAGGTTCGGCTCTTGGTCCACTCCTCTTGAATATCGGTTACGACTTGGTGCTGCGTTGAACGCTGCTCCATGAAGTTGGCGTCATTTGCTAAACCGATGACACGCTTATTACAGCACGTGAGTAGACACCTCGGCAGGTGATCATGCTGACCACAATCGCGGTCGCACAAGTGGTTGGAAAGATCCGGCAGTTATGTCTCGAAGTAGGAATTTGTAAGTCAGGACCATTTGCTTACATCGGAACGGGCCCCGCTTCGGATCCAACATCGTGGTGGGGGGTGTCACCATCGGCGTCTAGTCGACGATGAAGTACTTAGAACTTCCCCACAGTCGATGGGACTTTAGAGAACGTTTCCAGTAGGTGCGGTGGTGCGCTGGCACGGTTGCTGCCAAATCTAGGCCAGGCATACCTCTTGGCAAAGGCTTTATGCAGGAGTCGTACGGTATATGGCTTTTTATGCGGCCCCCGTCTAGACGGGCAGCACCATCGCAATGCTGCGAATACCGCAGCGTGCGATAACGAGTTGGCTGATCAGGCGTCATTGTACGATCTCTTTATTACGTATCACCCCGGGGTACGGTCCGTGCTGTATCTGCTGTGCGTGCGTGACATTAACATAAAAAAATGTAAATAACAACATCATACTAATTACTATAATTTTAAATAAGTTGTTCTTCATTACAATCTATTTTTTCTGTAGTGAAATCTATATAGCTACATGAATACTACGCGCATAACGCGCAAGTAAAGTTTGACGGCGAATCCGCATATATACAACCGCCCGACAATAGCCATCGGGCTGTGGCCCGCCAGGCAATATAACCCGTCTGGTCGGAGGATCCTCCCTTTTCAATAGAGGAACACCTCACCTCGATCCACCACTCGTGACCCCTAGCAAGAACAACAGCGCAGCCTTCGCAGAAGGGATCAGCAGTATTATCGTCCAAGATAAATCTTTGAAAAGCATTAACGCATGCTTAGCGAACTCTAAAGTTATTATATAAAATGGAAAAAGAATCCGGTCACGAACAGAATTCGAACCTGCGCCTCCCGGATGAATACTCCAGGCGCTCTGACCACTAAGCCATCTCGACCTCTGCTCACCACCGCGAATTCTTCTTCTATATTTTAACACGTCTTATGGCGACGTCATTGCTATCAATTCAGTCCTTATACAAGTGACCGAACCGACACGACTAACTTTGCAGTTAATTCAATGTCGTAAAGAATGCAATTACCTTAATAATTCAAGATAAATCTTTGAAAAGCATTAACGCATGCTTAGCGAACTCTAAAGTTATTATATTAAATGGAAAAATTATATTAAATATTAAATGTATAAGGACTGAATTGATAGCAATGACGTCGCCATAAGACGTGTTAAAATATGGAAGAAGAATTCGCGGTGGTTCAAATATTTATCTTGGACATAGTACTTTTTTATATATCATGGAACTAATAAAAAGTGGTTGTTCACAATCATTTAAGTTCCATGGCCACGAAGACGTTCAGTTGAAAATCAGCGCGCCGAGTAATGACGTTTGGCATTAGGCTGAACTGAACCTTTTCAGTGCAGCCGTGAGTCCCACCGTGACCTGCACATTTTATATAAGTTTTGTTTGTTGTATCTTATACAGGCTGTGGTTCTAGACAGTGGCCAAATTGTATGAGGTGTATCTATCGGTGTAACTGACTACAAAACAATTTAAAAAAGTATACCTTAGAAAATCGAATTAATTTCGCAGTCTTACTGTTTTTTGCGTATACGTCGTGTCATAGCCATCGCCGCGTCGCGCGCAGTAGGTACAAGGACGGCACCGCCGACAAAGGTGGAGCGTAGGTACCGCCGGCGACAGGAGGCGCGACCTGTGGGGCGGCACTCGCGCTCGAGCTACCCGCGCACACTAGCTCAACGGAAATTCGTTAGTGTGTCGGTTGACGCGAACGACATGTTGAAATCGCGCGCGGTCAAATTGCAGTGCGTATGTAAGTGGAGCAGTGGCCAGTCCGGCAGACGCCATTGCATTCTACGATGCTGGCTTAGTAGCCATGTAGTCACAATGGGTGCATTACAGGCAGTTTGAAATACCTGTATTACCAGCATGATGGTGCACCACCCTATTATGGACATGTAGTGCGCATCTACCAACTACACGTTTGGGGCACAGTGGGTTGGACGTGATAGCCTAGCTAGTGCCTTGGCCTCCTCGGTCCCCGGACCTTACGCCGCTAGACTTTTATTTGTGGGGTGACGTAAAAAAGTTAGAGTACACCGATGAAATTACAAGTGTAGTGCAATTGCGTGCGTGAGTGGGAGTGTGCTGGTGTTAGGTAGTTTAAAATACAACAACAGGTGAGGTGCCCAGTTATGTATCGCTCGTTATGGTGCACATTTAAACAAAATTGTTACGAGTAACATAAGTTCAGTAGTGAACATTTAATACGTAAGTACATTTTATTATTCGCACGTAGGCACGGTCAACTGATCTGTTGACCTTAACACCAATAATGTATTAATCCAGTACCCTAATCTTGTAACTCACTTGCGATGCATTACATTGTTTATCTTTAAATATTTATTTCGGTTAAACTTAGCCTATGTTTACAATTTTACTACAACACGCAACATGTTAAAAGCGTACAAAACAAGTTTAAAATGTACAAAACAATGAGTACAAAAGAACAATTTGGTAGGTATTTGTAACTTATTGGCTAGTTTTGTGACAAACAAATTAGTTAGCTACCCTCCGTACTAGTTATAAACTGTACGACGGCAGAGTAGTGCAGCCAGTTTGCTATCTCCGATGTACATAGTATAAGCAAACTAAACAGATACACTGAATGCTATGTTTATAATAATATTGCTTAATCTGATGCAATAAGTTTACTACGCTTACTTTGCTTACACAGATATACTTTTAATTCCTCAACATTACATAATTTCATGTCATATAATGTTAGTTGATCAAAAATACAACCAAGATGATATAGTTTGACTTGACATTGTAGCTTTAAGACAAAAAGGAAAACAAATTTAATGCGTCATACAACATTACGTTACGCACTTGTGTAAACAAAAAAAAACTAATTATAATTATTAATATGTTTAAAATATTCTCTACAGTTACGTCAACCAGCACTTATTAATAATTTCTCTGTTGATTCGTAGTCTATATTTTTGAGATATTTATCTATAATATCTTTGCACACAAACTTGCTGCATTTAGATATAGATACGGACTGATTAATTCGATTGTATACAAAAGGTCCTCGGTAACGAAAGAATTTCTGTGCAAAGCTTGTTCTACAGAAGGGCACAACGTAAACCATAAATTATCGCATTTTATTGGATACTTGTAATGATATCGTGTGTTGTTTTATTATCATTGTCTTAATGAATAATTGCCTTATGGTTAGTACTAAGTATTCTTTATATAAATCTACAGTAGGATACCTGAAATTTTTAATTGCTTGTTTGATTTAATTGTTTAGATTTCAAAACATTTACAGAACATACCTACACCTAGATTTGGAACATAACCGAACCCGTGAACCGCGGCGCAGAAGATCTCGACCACAAGCTGTCATATCGGCAACTACACGTTATACTGTTATTGATAACACTGTCTAATCAATGTGATTGTGTTACGTAATTAACTTGCAGATCTAATCTCTAGACAGAAAAAAGATGACAATGACTGTATCTCGTGGTAATAATATCGTACTCACGTAATCGAAACAAAAGCTATCAATTGTGAATGGAAGTTCACAATGGTTTCTAACCAATAATGAGCTAAAAACACAATCCTAAAACTACATGTTTTATTATGTTCGTTAGGTCTTTATCGTTAACTCGTATGCAACCTACCTACTTGTCAGGCGGCGCGCTCGTTAACTACTGCGTTGTGCGTAGTATAGGAAATTTTCACAGAGAAGCGTCCGCTGTTACGAGACCAATAGGACATTGACCTCTTGGTTATTTTTTTTTAAATTATTACTCAATATTCAATCGTTTATTGCAGTATTGAGTATTGACACAGCCTGTCGCTTTTCCAGTGGCGCGGCAAGGCGCTAGATGGGGATGATTGGAAGCTACTGCGGGAATTTGCAGCAAAGCGGTCCGAACTGGAAGACTGGTGGATTGAAAGGAGCAGCTTGCACGGCCACGAGCAGGGCACGCTTTAATAGCGTCGATAAGGCCCGTTATGGACAAGTAGAGGCAGCATGGTATCCTCAGCTTCCGGACGACGGAAATGCTCTTGAACCACGGGTGCTGGGTACACTGCTTTGTTTAGGCTGAGCAGAGCCGTGAACTTATCGTGGTACCACTATCAGCTATCATCAGACATATGATCGGGAGCGAGAGCGCTTGGGGAGCCATTGCCACCTTTTGCGAGAAGGTAACGCTTGCAAATGAACCGACACTTAGATTAATTTTTATTTACGATCCAGTTTATATAGAATTTTTCAATTATATTAATATGAGGTATGTGGGAACTAGAGTAAAGATACACACTGCAATGCATTAATATGCCCACAATTTAACCCTTAACCAGGCCCAAGAAAACAGCTAAAGCTGGGCAAGTGGTTTCTATGGATTTAATTAACTATTTGCGTATTGTATAACATGTAGTAAGTGAAAATTTGATAAATGCATGGAAAATTAAAGAAAATGACGTGGACAACATAATCTCTTTGCCTTGCAAGAGATAAAATGATGTGGGAAAATATAATCCCTTTGCCTGGCAAGAGAATGGAGAAATACTGCGACTACATAATATTTCAACCTAAAATCTCAATTTTTTTTTCTGTAAATAAATAATAAAATTACTATCACTTAAATATTTTAAACTTTACATCCTAGTAATATTTTAATTGGCATTGATTGTCACTAGACAGGTAAGTATTAGAAAGAAAAAATATTTTGTAATAATAAAATAAATTTATTTAATCTTGGTATTGGTGGAAATTTTCCATGCAAGGAAACACACAAAGAGTCACCTTACATACTTTGCACATAAACCTTGAGTGTTTTTCTTTTCTAGTGCTGCAGAATCTGCACCTTTTGTATGATGATGGCTCCAAGTAATGCTGTCCTATGCTGCCCAATGTTATTTCATCAGACACCCCGAAAATACCCCCTTTTTTTTATAAACAATTGGGTTTTAAAGTTATTATATTAAATGGAACAAGAATACGGTCGTGAAAGATTCGAACCTGTGCCTCCCGGATAAATACTCCAGGCGCTCTGACCACTAAGCCATCTCGACCTCTGCTCACTATTGTTGTATTAACTGCAAAGTTAGTCGAGTCGGTTCGGTCACCTGTATAGGTACCTCACCAAAAGACGTGTTAAAATGTGGAAGAAGAATTCACGGTAGTGAGCAGAGGTCGAGATGGCTTCGTGGTCAGAGCGCCTGGAGTATTTATCCCTGGAGGCGCAGGTTCGAATCCTGCTCGCGACCGTATTCTTTTTCCATTTAATAAGATGCAATTACCTTAACAAATTAAAGATAAATCTTTGAAAAGTATTAACGCATGCTTAGCGAACTCTAAAGTTAATATATACTAAATCCTCTTCCGATGACTGCCAAATTTGGAGTAAGTTCTCAATTTCGTAGTCTTTTACAGGTCTCTGTAACAGTTAATAGCATGGTCAGGCTAGGGGTATATATCTCCCACCATGTGTCCACCTTCAGGTAATGGACACAGTTCTCCGACATACTTTCAGAGGTTGTTGTAAAAAATATATCCAGTAATCTGCACAGAAATATCGCAACACCACAACAAAAACTCATAATCTACAACATATAAAAAAATAGCACGACTTAATTTTCGTGATTTCGACATTATTTATAAAAATGTCTCAACTCGGCCAAAATTCACGGCACTCGACGAATTCATTAATTCAAATGGCTGTCACTGTGATATTTACTTTCGGATACCCGTTCGATCACTTTTGTGGCATAGATAATATATTTGGGATGACATTTTATTAGCTTGTGGATTTTATATAACCGGAACCTGGTAAAGACATAGCAAAAACTATGTGGGAGCATGATGACCTAAGCCTGATTAAGGGTTAAGAAAAAAAAAATTGTCTCGGTATTGCCAACTTACAAAAGTGTAATATTTACTATTTAAATTATGTAATAGTAGTAGTAAATAATTTCCAGTATTTCCTCAACAGGTAGGCAGAGGTCCTATAAATCTACATCTAAATTTAAACAATTTAGGAGACATTAAAATACGCGTAAACGTAAACGTTTGCTGAAAAGGCTAAAATTAAATTATACAAAAAATCCACAAAGAGAGACCAAGACTAAAGACTCATAAACAACACGCTTTACGCTTATATATTCTTTGTGTTTTGTCTTTGGCTGAGTTTGGCTAGCATTTTATATTATCTATGTTGGCTAGTTTTCATTCTTTTCTTTCATCTTTCTGATTCTAAGTCGTCACTTGCTTAAAAATTTTGTGAAATCATAAATATTCTGATTGTATTTCTTCATTATGTGTTCCAAAGGTGGAAATTATAATGGTGACTTGTTCGAATATATAAAAGTTAGTGAAGATGAGGATGACTCGAATGCCGTTGAAATTCCGTGTGAAATGGATGGTACATTACTACTCTCCACCCTCGTGGCCCAATTTCCAGGAGCCTGTGGATTGAAATACCGCCATCCCGATAGCAAGTCAATTCGAGGTATTCGTCTAAGTGATGGCAAATTGCATCCACCCACCGAAGTTGGATGGGGTAAACACCTGTATATCTGTGTGTTCCCTAAAGAAAACAAACGTAAGATGGAGGATGTTTCACCTGAAAATTCTGCCGCTAAAACTAAACGCTTAGAAAAGAAACTCACATGCTCAGATTTGATTTGTCTTGGGTTGCCATGGAAGTCTACCGAGGAGTCTATAAAGCAATACTTTGAACAGTTTGGTGAAGTTGTAATGGTGCAGTTGAAAAGGGATAAAAATGGGTCTTTTAAAGGATTCGGATTTATTCGTTTTGCTACATATGCATCTCAGATGAGAGCTTTAGCTCAAAGACATAACATTGATGGGCGCTGGGTAGATGTGCGTATTCCCAATTCCAAAGAAGGGGTTGTACCTCAGATGCCGTGCAAAGTATTTGTTGGAAGGTGCACTGAAGATATGACTGCTGATGATCTAAGAGAATATTTCTCTAAGTTTGGAGAAGTGACTGATGTTTTTGTTCCTCGTCCATTTAGAGCATTTGGATTTGTAACTTTCTTGGACCCAGAAGTGGCACAAAGTCTTTGTGGAGAAGATCATGTAATTAAAGGTGCTTCTGTGTCAGTGTCAAGTGCTGCACCCAAAATTAAAACTAAATCTCAAAACTGGAAAGATGACTCATATGGTCCTAATAACTGGGAAGGTAACCGCTCAGGTCCTTCTGGTGGACCTGGTAACAATGGGGGAAATAGTAACATTGATTCCCTCAATATGCAAAACTTAGGAATCAATCCTAATGGAGGACCACCAGCTAACTTCAACTTACCTATAAGTCTAGTAGCAGCCGCACTAAATCAGGCTGGCTGGGGTGGATTTTTAGGTGGACCTGGTAACTCGGGCCCAAATAATTGGCAGGGTGGGCCACCACAAGGTAATCCAGGTAAAAATTGGAATAGCAACCAAAATTGGGGACAAAATGGTCCACCACAATCATGGAATCAAGGTGGTAGTAATCAAGGTTGGAGCGGTGGGAGCAAAAGTGGGGGGAACTGGAATCAAGGAAGTTGGCCAAATGGCCAGGGAAGCTGGAATAGTAATGGCAATGGGGGTGGTTCCAGTTCTGGTTCTGGCAGTGGGTGGAACAACAACAAGCCCCAGACATGAGGTGAGCACACTGCAACAGATGCTTGTATCAGAGATGTTTGTATGGTAACATTAGTTTAAATTTTAATTTTTAAGTAAATTTATATTTCTATGTAAAGATGTGTAACCAGTGCAACTGAAGTAAAATTTGATGTGATAGGATTATCACAGGATGCTAATATGGATGAAATAAGATCCAGATGATGATGTATTAGATGTAAGGTGACATAGACGTACTGTGTGTAATATTGTGATGTGTGTGATGAGGACTTTTGTTCAATAAAGGTGTATGTTATTCTGAGATGGATGTTTAATTTCGTTAAGTCTAGGTGGGTGCTTATACTGTCAAATTAATGTCTACCAAAACATTCAAAAACTATTGAAAGCAAAGCTTTATTAAAACTACTTTTAAAGTAGGTATGAGTGTACATCTGCCTGGGTGTGGTCTATTTTGTAATCCTATGATAGTGAAATTTAGGATGTCAAGTTGTCAATGGGTGTGCACAGCTGTGTGTGTATCTTGCGAGAGGTGTCTGCTGCAGTCAATCTCCTTGGAATGAAATGAACTGAGTCTACATCCTATAATGCTGCGGTAAGTGGAGGGTGTGCATTCTATTGTATGGTATGATATTCAATTATGGCTGACATTGTATTTGTTCTTTTTGTGCAGTAGCTATAGAAAATGGATAAATGGCTTATCAAGAGTGCAATAACCAGTGTGAGTTTGACTGATAAGTCTGTGGTAACTATTATTTGTTTTAATATAAACGTAAATTAGTGTTTGTGAAATAATTTATTGAAATAAAAACATTTATTGAAAATTTATGAGTAATTCAAGTATAAATTTTACAGGTGTAACAAAATTCCTTGAAGCATTTGGAGTATTCCTATAAACAGGGTTTACATAAGCACATTAAGGTGTTAACTGTCCAGTATACCTATTTGATACACAGCAGTGGTTTAACTATTGTGCTTTACAGGCTGAAAGTGTTAACACTACTCCAATCTACATGTAGGTATGTATGTACTTAATTAGTAGTAAGTAGTTGTAGCTCTAACAAAACCTAAAATCCCTACTACCTGAATGTGATCAAAAGGGAAGGGTAATATTAGTCTTTGTATATCAACAATTGTTACCATATAATTTATGTACCATATTCATGAAATAACTTTATTATAATCATCAACTCCTAATTTTTAACAGGTTATTCTGACCAGATCCTAAAAATTTGAGACAAGAATCATGAGTGGCTTCGTAGAAGTTCGAATAATGGAGAAGAATGTGAAGATCTTGGAATGCAACATGGATTATTGTCAAAAAGATGCCCATATATAGAACATATTATAATTTAAAAAGACGAATATAAATGTTTATAGCAGCAACAAGTAGTGATGGCCGAGTGGTTACGGGCCCGCCTCCTGAGTCACAGGTTGTAGGTTCAAACCTGGCATGTACTAATGTGACTTTTTCAATGTCATATGTACTTTCTTAGTCAATCTAAGACATCACAGACATTCGGTGAAGGAAAACATAGTGAGGAAAGCTGGACTTGGTAGTCAGAAATCGCCAACCCGCAGTGAGCTAGCGTGGTGATTAAACTTGTGCTTTCTCTGTATGAGAAGAGGCCCTTGCCCTGCAGTAGGACAGTTATGGGCTGGTTATTTTTTTTATAGCAGAATTAACTTCGCATTTTATATTTAGATATTGGACACCCCAATGACCATGTTACAGTAGACACTAGTGATTGAATTCCCAAAATCTTCGCCATTAAAGACTATGCAACCAATTAATATGAATCACAGAGGTATTCCTAAATATAGGCAAGCATGGATGCGTTATTTTAATAAACGGGAGCATCCAATACCATTCAGGATTAACCCACAATTTCCCCACATCTAAAAAAAGGAAATGTTGCATTTTTTTACTAAACTTTAAATTAGAAATGAAAATAATAATAAATTTTTCTGAATGATATTTGTCCTTTTATTTTAAATTACTATAACAGTCGCACATTTATTAAAAAAAAACATTTTAACTGGTTTTTTATGCATACTTACAACCACCATACGAAGCGGAAAACTTAGTATATTGGTGCTTTCTGCTTTCTCGACTTTTTGAAAACTTTTGACCCGGTTTCCTACGGTATCCTATGGAGGAAGTTCGAAGAAACCCTGTTACCAACTGCAGTTATTAATATCCATAAATATTAGTATGGAACCAGGTCAACAGTGTTCGATGGGTAGGGACTTTGTCGGATTCGTACGAGTTGGAATG
This sequence comes from Xylocampa areola, assembly GCA_935421205.1. NCBI lineage: Eukaryota > Metazoa > Arthropoda > Insecta > Lepidoptera > Noctuidae > Xylocampa > Xylocampa areola. The sequence continues at coordinate 10,092,073 of OW285201.1, read as the reverse complement.
CGGGGTGAGAGACGGTGGTCTGACTTCGCCAACGCCTTTCAACCTGTACGTGAACGAGCTGATCGGCGAGCTCAGCGGACCCAGAGTCGGTTGTCATGTAGATGTATGTTAAATATCATCCATCACTCACCTGGATGATATGGCGCTTCTGAGCGCGTCGCCATGCGGCCTAGGGAAACTCTTCAAAAGATGCAAGAAATATGCCGAAAGTAATGGCCTGACGTACCTACAATGTTTAGAAAAGCGAGGTCATGTTTTTTGATGGCCGGTTTTGGTAAAAGAACTTCCCGGAGTGGTCGTTGAAACTTATTCAACGGACGATCATAAGTTGCCGGGGTCGCGGTTATTGCTGCAACGAACCCGGGACCTCAGTAAAGGTTAGATTAGGACCGGCTGGATTTTAGTCGGTAGGAGTACGGCACAGCGCTCATGATGGACTTTCCAAATTCAAAACTAAATAAAAAAAAGGGAGTAACTGCACGAAAACAGGCAACACCCATTCTACTTAGTGAACCAAAATAAGATAATTTTTTATGTAGGGGTCATACTTTGTTTAGGGTACGATGGGACTGTCATACGCTACGCGACAAAGTCCCTATAAAAATAAAGAATTAAAAAAAAAAAAAAAAAAGATAATTTTTAACAAAAAAAAGAACCGACTCCAAAAAACTTTCTAATATGTAATAAAATGCATTTTTTTTTTTAATTAGGGCATTCTTAGTAAAGTCAATTTATTAGGACATTAATATACAATTATTATTATTCTTGGAGTCGGTGCCAGCCAAACTTTAAAAATATTTAGGAAGTTTCCTAAAATATATATCCTATTACTTATAAACAACACTTAAAACACTCAGAATACAGAATAAACCAGAAAGAGTGTTCAATCCAGGGACCGATTAATCGGGTTAAAAGGTTAACCGGTAAAACCGATAACCCATATATTTGATTAACCCTTATAGGGGTTAACCCATATGCATCATGGGTTAACCATTTAAATATTGCTGATTAACCAGAATGAAAGAGACGGAACTACTACAAATCACCGAGCGCGTGCTATCTCAGTCACTTTCTAGCATACTTTTATGAACAAAAACGAACCTTATGCGTGAACCGGTTATTATAGGCTGATTAACCCAATAATACGGGTTAACCTTTACGCTAGTTTTTCAGCTAACCCTAAAAATTAACCCGATTAAAACCCCTATACGGGTAACCTTTTCGGTCCCTGGTTCAATCACATTTGTACGGAGCGCATTGTGTCCAAAATAGCCCCCCGCCCGCGTAGTGTTACCAGCGCACCATGACATTACCTCTTGTAGGGTAAAATTAAAATGTTGAGTAGGTACGACTAAGTCATTTGATTAATAACATTAAATCAGTGAAAAGTTATTACAAAGTAATTAAGCTTGATAAGCCGCCGTTTATTATTATTATTAGATAAACTGGAAGTGAATGTTGTGAAAGAAATTTTAACTCTTAAAGATATTTAGCTTTTATATATAACGGCACAATCTACATCATATTTACTGTAAAAAATATATTTTGAAAAAGGTGGGTAATGTTTTTCATTATCCTGTGGCAACACTTACAATAGGAACGTGTGATTTTTTGGCAATTAATATAATTCTTTGTCTACTGACAGATGAAACGTGATGCCATCCGATTTCTTCGTATGCCCGGTACCATTTTTGCAAGTAGGGGACATACGACGACATCACTAAAAAACTAACAACTGCAACTAGATATAAACAGTACGCGTGTCAGCCATTGACTAATTAACAATTTTACGAACTACGCCGTTCCGGCGTGGTTTACACTGCCTCACATTTGAGCGCGATGACGGTTTCTGGTTTGTTCTGTATTCTGAGTTAAACCATTGAAAGAATCCAGTAATTTTGAGAATCGGACGTTTTGAGAAACATACCTTCCGAGAGTAGGATATTTCACGAATACGAATTATTTTTTAACCAGACATTTTGCGAACCGGACATTCTGACGTCAAAATCAAGGCAACATCTGTTGGGTGCGCTAGTTTACATTATATAAATCTTACACACCAGCATCATGTTCAACAGGCGTAATAGCTACTTGTTTACTTTTAAATTGCGTCCAGCTTGTCTACTAAGATCAAAAATATTACGCTCCTCCCGACCGTATTTTGCTCATGCCAGCCTATCTCCACGGAGACTAGCCTAGTACGCAATAGATATTATAGTGCGCAAACACAGGTCCACTCCCTCTTCCTTCACCCTCATAGTCCAATGGGAGGGCAATCCGATATGACCAGAGAGAGATCAGGCGCAGGACCATGTGTTCTCCGTAGCACGGCAAAAATATTATAAAACATACGACGCAATAGTTATAATTTTTTGTTGAAAAAGAATACCGTCGCGAGCAGGTTTCGAAAACACACTAAGCTATCTGGACCTCTGACCGCCACCGCGAATTCTTCGTCCATATTTTTAATACGTCTTTTGGTGGCCTCATTGCTATTTATTCAGTCCCTATATAGGTGACCGAACCGACACGACTAACTTTGCAGTTAATATAATGTCGTAAAGAAACAATTACCTTAACAAAAACAGATAAATCATATATAATGATATTTTTTTTATACATTTTGAGGCCATGTAATGCCTATATTAATTACTATTTTTCAAGGAAGCATTGAATTGAGAAAATATTCAAAGTGGTAACGCCTGATTTTAGTAGATCTGTAAATATCGCCAGGCGTCTGCTTATAGCAAATACAAGAATACTTGAAATTCAATAGATTCCGCTAACGACAAGGTAGCTCAGTTGGTAGAAAGATGTCAAGGGTCGCGGTTTCTAGCCTCGTTCTTGTCTATTATTTAACAATGTGTCCTTGAAAAATAGTAATGAAAACAGATAAATCTTTGAAAAGCATTAACGCGTGCTTAGCTAATTTTAAAGTTATAATTTTTTGTGGAATAGAATACGGTCACGAGCAGCAGGCGCAGGTACGGACTTTAAGGTTCGCTAAGCATGCGTTAATGCTTTTCTAAGATTTATCTGTATACGACGCAATGTAGGTACTACAAAGAGACCAGAATTTCGATGGTATCCGAGACAGCCAATACGTCTACGGGAGTGTGTAATCTTAAGTTTCGTTCACTCCGGGCGTGATATGCATATAGAAAAAGCACTAGTTCATTTAAGCTTGGCGCACCTGCAACTAAATACGGAAACGATATTTTATATTTATACACATATGACAAGATGTTATTTTTCGATATCCACGTGGAAGTAGCGCCCACAAACATAGCAATTTCATAAAATAGTGGCGGTTTTTGTTCGCTTATTCAGTGAATGGCGATCTTATTATAGAAGAACAACCAAATAAATCGACTATTTACTTTCCATCGTATATTGTTTGCAAAGTGTGGAAGCTTTCTATTATGATAATGGATTCAAGAGCACCACATTATAAATACGTACACCTATACATTTTAAACTTAAAATTCTTACATCACAAGTTAATCACAAGTCATGAGATCCATGGAAAGTCGTTTACGAACTAACCATGAGGACTATGTCAAATATGACTCCTAAGCATTGTTTGTAATGAACTGTAATAGCTAGTGAGCTGCATCTACATAATATTATCCCGTCGCTTTAACCGACTATCTGACTGTATGAAAAGTTTATAGCAGAAGTTAATTGACAAATGTAATAGTAAAATTAATTCGTTTTATAGCTATCATATTCATATTGCACAATAAGTTAGTACACCGACATTCAAAATAATTGTATAGTTTTAATATAGTAGCGTATTATTTACAAAAAATAATACAGCTATTATACAGAACACATATCGCAAGTTTGACTCGCTCTCGTCCCGTTTTATAGATCATTAACTAAATGAACAGACATATACATTAATTATGACGATAATAAATCAACTTGCTTTACAAATAGCCAAATAGCCGGTTTTCGACGAATAACCACATCAATTTTATTAATTATACTTCGAATTTGGAAGAAATTTTGATTCCTTTCAAATCTTTTATTTACAAACTATGGAGGTACAATTTTTTTAGTTATGTATGTCTTAGGGATTGGGTACACATTTACGAAGGCGTATATTTCGTTTGTTTGCTGTCCCTAGTTTATCTTGCTTATTCATCACGTATATAGTGAATATTAATAATATTGGACATTGAGTAGCGGAGTCAGCGTCAAAAAAGTGACATTCAGTGTTGAAAACAAACAGAACAGTTGAAAAAAAATCTCATTCATATTTTCAATTATTCACAGACGAGCATCAGTATGAATCAGTACTGTGTCAAACCTTAGGTTGTTTTTTACCTAATGCTCTTATAATTCGGCCACTATAGTTTGGTTTGCTGAATGTATCGGTGCCTTATGAATGCATACTCGAATATAATCTTAACTTCTAAAAAGTTCGCAACATTAACACCGATTTTGCACCTTGTAATGCGAATGTGAACCCGTCGGTAGGAACAGATCATTTGTCTGTTGGGGTGTGCAATAAGGGGCCATCCATTAATCACGTTTTTTTTAAGCATTTTTAGCCCCACCTCCTCCCCTTTGGTGATACGTGGTGAGGTTTAAGACTAACCCCCCACCCCCACCCTAAATCACGTGTATTTTCTAGTACCTACAAAGCATCTTAAAATTTTTAGAATATTATATTTATATACAGAAAATAAATACGTGATATTTTACTACAGCCCCCTCCCCCTTGTGATATTTCGTGATTTTTGCCAAACCCCCCCCCGCATTTCGAGCCTCACGTGATTAATGGATGGCCCCTAAAATCATTGCGTTACAGCAACAGAGCGATACCAACGTGCGCATTCATAGATTTGTACGTACAATTATTATTCTTTCGCCGAATCAAACCAGCATCCCTTTTTAAACGTATCGCAACAATCTTAGAGTAGCTGCTCATATAAAATACTTATAAAATGAACCTTTTTAACATACATAAAAATGTGGAATACATACTATACTTTGTTTTTGACTACCTTTCTGCTTTACTTAGGAATGAAGGTCAAAGTTACTCGTATGTGACGATTCTTTCAAAATGACTATAGATTAAATTTCAGTATTGCCTCTTACAAGATTTTTACATTTAAAAAAATTTATACATTGAAAATCAGACACATGTTACATGTATGAAAAAAGTAATTTCAATGTGAATATCTAATCCCTCAGCATAAGCTATCAATATCTAGATTTGAAATCAGATGCCACTAGTAAGTAAACAGTTCATTTAGTGCTACTGAAATCATATTTTTGTTATCCTTTCAATACAATTGGTAGGTAGTAACATCTATCTACATATAAATTTACTTAAATATAAAATATTCGGTGAGAAATACAAGCTTCGAAGATTTGAACAGTCTGAATTTAAAAAGTCATATCAATATTCAAAGATACCGATTTTTTCTTTTTTAAAAGGATAAATATAGATATCAATGCTACTTCAATTAGATTTACACCTACAAATGTATGTAGTTATTTTAGAGCTATATAAAAACAGAACCTTTCCATTGTACCAAAAATAAATTGAAGAGACTAACATCAGCCTGATAGGATAATTACATTTTAACATAATAATAATTACAGCAGTTGCCAAAAAGGTAAAACCAATTTAATGGAAATTTTAAATGAACCACATGACAATATTACATTTTTGGATCTCTATCGGCTTTTAAAACCGATTCGGTCAAAAATAATGAATGACTTGGATAGTTTTTCGATAAATTAGGGTAATTTTAATTTGATGAGTTAGAAATCGTTACTTAGTGAGTTTTCTTCTTTCATCTTCGATACAAAATGTCGTATAATAGGTTTATTTATTTTATAACGATGCGGTTATTTAATTCTTTAGGCGTCTGACGTAAATAAAACAATAAACAGAATTAAATTAACAACCACAGAAAATTTAACTAAAAATGCTTTTATAATACTACTTTACACCTTTAGTTTTTTGGCGGGTCTGAGAGCATAGTTCAGAGTCACTTGTCGCTTGATGGTCGATCGTCGCGGATTTCTTCGCCCGTTCCACTCTGCTTCCATCTTGCGAGCCATTTCAAAATCATTCTTTTCCTGTTCAATCAACTTTTCAATTCTAAGCTGCTCTTGCAGTATTTTTTTAACATCACAATTTTTTAATGGACTAGACAAATTTTTTACAGCTAAATTGACCTTATTGTTATTTAATGTTTCTGGAATTAATGGTGGACTGTTTAATTCCTTTTTGGTACTCGACTTCTTGGAATCACTCCGTAAATATGGCTTTCGCTCAGACGACACTTTCCTCTGTTTCATTTTGCCCTTCTTCGGTGTTGTTTCATTTTCATCTTTTGAAATACTTCCCATAGATCTTGTGCGTCTAAGATTTGTTTCATTATCTAATTTAGTAATTCCATCCAAATGGATAGTTTGTTTATTCCTATTGATATTTCTTTTAATTGGTAATGGTGCAACACAAGGGCTAGAAGATGCAGTTTTCTTGACTTTCGATCTGCTTGTTTCACATTTCCCAGGATTTTCCTAAATAACAAAGATACATGTAAGGTAAGTTATTATATACTTAATTTATTGAATAAAAATGGCTGACATAAAAGAAAACACCTACCTTTTTAACTTTAAGAATATTTAGCGCAATAACGAAAGCAGATGGTAAGTTCCTAGCTAAAGACAAGTTTCGGAGGCGACAGAGTCCCTCTAAATATTGCGCGCGGCTAGGAGCGGATTCTGTGCGGGAAGACCCCGAATCCTTGTCCACACGAAGCCCTGGAACGCGGAGTGGAAGGCTCTTGGTTGTACCGAAACTGAAAAATAAAATGTATTAAAAATCAGTGAGTAACTGACTATGGCCCATCGCTAATGAGGTTTAAATTCTGTCGCCTGGTGGCACTATAGTAGAAGAAGGAAACCTGTCACACTCTGTGTCATTATAAAAATCGACTCCAGAAATAACAGATTATTATAATATTATATTGTTCTTATAAAATTATTTTTTTACTAGTAAATTTTGATATTATTTTGATCTTTTTAGTGTATAAGTAATTAAGTACATTTTTAAAGGCGGTTTGTATTTTTTGTCAATAAATTATTTATATTAAATTTTTTGTTCTATTTGTAATATATATTGTATAGATCATAGATAAGTTTGTATCTAATATATAAAATTCTCGTGTCACAGTTTTCGTTGCCATACTCCTCCGAAACGGCTTGACCGATTTTGATGAAATTTTTTGTGCTTATCCGGTATCTATGAGAATCGGCCAACATCTATTTTTCATCCCCCTAAATGTTAGGGATAGTCCACCCCATTTTTTTTTATTTATATTGCAAAACAATGTTTGCCGGGTCAGCTTGTAGTTCATAAATAAGTTAATTTAATAATATGGGTAGGCCTTCGAAAGACGCTACGAGTTAATAACTGCATCGGTAAAATGTTTGTGTACAACAGTGTACACCTCTGCCTACTCCATCGGGCAATACAAGCATGATGCTAGGTAGGTATCGAGTGGCATGCACTATACATGAACATGAGATTACAACAATTGCGAGTGACTTGCTGTAATTTATTGAAGACTTCCATTGTCTATCTTCGAAGGTCAGGTCTTCATAATATCTTCACGAAATTTAAATGGGACCACCTCGAAGGACTACTCTTTCAAACAAAAAGCTTCAGTGAAACCGATTCACAACTAGCGAAGATATCGACGAATTGAGTACCTCCTCCTTTTTGAAGTCGGTTAAAAATACAGTATTCCGTGCGTACAGTATTTATAAATATATTCGACAGTAACAAAGCAAACAATGGCAAATTAAAGTTCAGACGGAGTAGGCGTACGCGGGATTACGAAAGGCTTAGTCTAGGATCCAAGGTGCCGTGGCAGCGGCCGGCGATTGCCAGGAACGAAGTCAGGGTAACCTTGGATTACAATGAACTCCATTTTACTGAAACCCAATCTCATTTTGTTAAAAAATATATATTTTAAATATAATATTTTGGTGTGCGATTTTATACTAGTATCATTAGTTAGATGTCGTGAATTATTCCAGAAAGTCGTGCCTATTGGTTTATGCTTTCAGGTATCGGAAAGATGTCCCTTACATGATATGTTAAGTGGTAGCTAAAACAGGTAGCACGAGTTGAAAATTTTGCTCCTCCTAGGATAAAATCGTTGCTACGCTTATGCTACCTACCCCCCTATGATTAATTAAAGCACTTTACAGAGGAAATCTTTCGCACCAAGCGTCTGTAACGCCATCTAGTTTTAAATAGTTTCTTTTTTTAACGTTGTTCATCAACCAAACGTTAAAAAAAACATACATATGATGCTATGTATGTTTTTTTAACGTTTGGTTGATGAACAACCTAGTTTCGGAGTTCATGTCATCCTTAGGCCTCTGACATGGCTTTACACACAATTGAACATGTCTCCGGTGTCATGGGTTCCTAAAGATGTTTTTTTGCGCCATTTTAAGGAAGTAATAAATAATATCTATTACATACATGACTTCGAAAAGTTTTTGGTGCGTCTCTTAGGTTCGAAATTGCGACCTCTGACTTGCCAGTTCAATGGTTATATCACAAAGCTACGACTGATACTGAACTGATATCACAAATTAAAACATTTATAGTATCTCCCGGTAGGTGGTGACTTTTTTAGATTTCTGGTATTTTGTAATCCATCATGACTAAAACTCGAGTCATATAAACGAGTGTACCATATATAATAGCAGAACCCCAGAATAATGTTACAGTTAGCTATATTTTCAAATTCTAAACATGTCTTCTGTTATTTTTATTGTCACTACGTATACTTTTCCTATGTATAGGATTGAATATGGGTTTAAGACTATAATATAATAAGTTATTACTAGGCTGGTATTTCTGAGTGCAAAACTGAGTGTCCTTGGTGTAACTATAAAAAGAAAAACAGTTAAGGTTTTTACCTTGTTGGAGTTGTTGATTCAATAGGTTTGAAGTAACATAACTCCTGACGCATGGAGTCCACACTACCAGTCTCAACATTCCGGTTTTCAGTTACATTGATTTTGTGTAGGAGTATTCCTGTATATGGCAGTGGCAGTGACACAAGCAGGGAAGGGACACCACCTTTTAACTTGACTTTATCTTCTGTACTACCTACTTCTTTATCGCCATTCTTAGGATCGTCCTTCTGTAAAAAACAGAAATGATAATACTGTTCTGCACTTTTAATATAAAAACTAGTAAGGGGTCGTCCTTTCACCACGTGGGGTTCAAATAGAGGGGAGGGGGTCAGTAAAAAATCACAATTTATCATGATGGGGTGATGGAATACTGTGACAATAGCATGTAATTTTTCGCTTTTTTTTTTACTATTACTGAATGAATTGAATTGAAAATTGTTCTCGCGGCTAAGTAACAGCCGCACAGATCGATCAATCGAGGTAAAGCTGCGCTTGCCGCGGTCGGTCAGTGGATGGCGGACCACCAAGTTAAAACTTAATTTAGGTACCAGTGTTCAATGATCTAATATAAGAATAAGGAAAAAAAACTTATCTAAATTAACTATTATTAATACTAAAGCTATTTAAATAATAAGAAAAAAATAATATTTAAATTAGAACTATAAAAGAGCATCGAAAAATTCATCCGCGTCGCTGTCAACTGGGAGTGTACCCAAAAGGCTGGCAGCATTGCCACGTTGAATAGCAATACCAATTCTTTGTGCAAAATGCAGACCAGCCCTTGGGTCACGTGAAGTGTCGACCAATCGCCTTGCGATCTCTTTATAGAGTATGCGAGCGCTCGGACCCCACGACCCGAGTGTTTCAACCCCAAACGGTTCAAAAATATAGTTACTAATCAAATTATTATATTTTCGCCATTTTAGGGTCTCCGCAGCTGCAGCAGCAGCAGCACCAGCACAGCCCGCCGAGCTGGAAACATGGGATGGCGCAAGGGTATCGACGCATGTTGCGTCCCATACCAGAGGCCTACCCATCTTCCACGGCAGTAACGACATGCCGTCTGATCTCTTACCATCGTCACGTGCTAAGCCATTTGGTTCTAATATGGCTGGAACGCCGGCGGTAGTAAGAGCACGACGAATAGTGTCATTAATATTGGCATGCCGTGATATGCGTCCTGTACTCCTGCTGCAGGACAGGCCGTGGTGTCCGAGGCTGTCGACAGCTTCACCGCAGTGACAGCGATGCGGAGCACAGCACGGAGCTCCCAAACGTAGGTACGTAGCGACGCGGAATGTAGTATCATCTAACATAGTGCCTATATTAGACGACGGAAGTGCATGAAGCCACAAGCCCGACTCCCATTCACCCACAGCCAGTAAGCGTGCGCGCTCAGCAGTAGTGATTGACGTATTGATAATTTCATTCCGTGTCACTCTGCAGAGCGGCTTATCCCACTGTCTTTGAGAGAATAGGTTGACGGGCAGGTCCGTATTCAATTATACTTTAGCAATTAACAAGTCTTCTGTCTAGTGTTTGTGTTTTTCCAGTTTGTATTTTATATGGTAATAAATGCATTATTCTATTATTATTACTAGCTGTACCAGCGACTCCGTCCGCATGGATGTCGTAAATTAACACCTGTTAATAATAATTAACAAAAAAACGTGATTCTTTAATATGGTATAACTTTTTTATTTATGAACCAATTGACATGAAACAAACACTAAATGAATGAAAACCACATCTAAATCGGATAAGCTGTTTCTGAGATTAGCGTGCACAAACGCACAAACAAACAGACAAAAATTCTAAGAATCATTGTTTTGGGTTCTATTGGCATTGATAAAGGTCCCAATAATATTTTTTCTCATATGTCTTCCATGTACAGACAGCGATCCGTTACATTTTCATTAAAGACAGCAGACACAATAGATTTTTATTGTTATGAAGTATAATTTTGTACGTGGCTGAGCAGAAGGGAGATGACACCCATTATGGGTAGTCAGAGACCAGAAAATCAAACTTTTTTTTTTTTGTTCAAATAGATCATATTTCAGGCACTTATGAAAAGTCAAAGCTAGGTGCACGGTTCCAAGAAAATCTGAACCCCAGTTATACCACGCGATATCGTGGAGGTGGTGGTGGAGGTCAGATAGGCAGTCTTTACATATGAAACACTGGTATTAAGTTCATCCGGTTTGACTGGAAGCTGACCCCATTGGGAAATGGCTGGGCCATTTTTTGATACAACGCACGGGTCTATAGGTCGAGCAACCTCAAAAGGTCCAAAGAATATACTTTTTAATTAAATGCCCAAAGTCTACCTCAGTTCTTTTAGTTTGAAAGCTTCCATATCATAGTGTTTAAAGTTTCAAGTGCAGTAAATACCATCAAAATTCTCAATTTTATAAATATTTGTTGTTTCAGAATCAGAATTTTATGATATTTTTTATATTAAAACAGATTCTATAAATATATATCTATGCTAATATTATCAAGCGGAAGTATTTTTTGGTTTGTTTAAACGCGGTTAACTCTGAAATTAACAGCCGGATTTGAATTTTTTTGTATATACAGATAAATCTTCGAAGAGCATTAACGCATGCATAGCGAACTCTTAGTTATAATTTTTTATGGATAGAAAAATACGTTCGTGAGCAGGACTCGAACCTGCGCCTCCCGGATAAATACTCCAGGCGCTCTGACAACTAAGCCATCTCGACCTCTGCATCCTACCGCGAATTTTTCTTCCACATTTGAATACGTCTTTAGGTGACGTCATTGCTATTTATCCAGTCCAGTCTTTTTGTATATTTTATTTTATTTTATTCGGAAAACTTACAGCTAGCTTAGACAATGTTCCTTAAAAATACAAAACTGACGGCCAATTACAAGTTTCCACTGATAAACACTTAATTATAATTAATTATATATGATAGCTAGATTCATGAGGAATAGCCTTGAATAATGATTTTTGTTAAGTCGGAAGAAAAAGCGCTGCCAAACCTCTTTCTGCGCGTGCTCTGGCGTAATGGTAAGTGATACGTAAATATCATGTTCTACAAAAATATCGGTATTTAGTATATCTAAAAAGAGTCCGTGATGCCATATGCCTATCTGGTATACATAAGACACAATAAGGAATTTTGCGGCAAAAAAATATTATGAATTTTAAAGTGATTTATCTGCATTACTACCTTTGCCCGCGGTTTCACCCGCGTTAATTTGAGGAAAATACCTACTAAAATATATTCCATCGGCGCCCTTCCTCCTCAGACCCGTGGTACTTGATTATTATTTGCTTGCGGAGTTATTTTAAAACGATGAGATCTCCTAAATATTCATTAAAATCAAATTAAGTTAAGGGCAATTTTATTCAAAATTAAATACTTGTTATGAATAACGTATTTATTTGGATAAGGATTAATATTATGTTTATAATAACACCTTCGCAAATATAGCATTATTTTAGAACAGATTTGATTTCCATAAAAAGGTTATACTGAGTCAACCTTAAAAGATAGACATATGCTGTAACGGATTATTTTTGAACTTTTATACGGGTACAATTCCATCATACATGATCTTGGGTGACTTTAACCGTTTACGCAGCGCACGCAACGAAAGCTCGCCAAAGAATATTTTTTACTCGTTTTTGCAACATTTTTCATTGATTCTCCACTCCTATTCGGCGTAGCGTGATGTTATATATAATCTATAACCTTTCTCGATATATGGACTATCCAACACAAAAATATTTTTTCAATTCATAACATTAATTCCTGAGATTAGTGTGTTCAACCAAACAAACAAACTCTTCAGCTTTATAATATTAAAGTATACATTAATAGGCATGGAATATTAATCCATACAAACAAGAAACTTCATCATCAAGATAATTTTATGAAGATAAACTATGCCTTTTATATGATGTTTAGTGAAAATGAACGAGCCGTGTGATGCATAAACCCTGCCTGGTGAGAACAAAGACTTGGAGAGAAGAGATAAATAGATATTCTTTATTGTACACCAAAAACAAAGGAGAGTGAACTGTGAATTATATTCAATTTGTTGGTTGGTACTAAGTAAAAATGAAACTGTGGGGGACAGCTAGTTTAATAAATAAGTATAAACTTACCTTTTCTTTAACTTTGTCCCCATTTTCTTTATTCCACAAACCAGGACCAAGTTTATTTTTTTTATCTATAAAGCTTTTAATTAATTTTCCATAACTTGGGACCATTTCTGGTGAGACCGCTCCATTCATAGGCTTAACTGTTGTAGCTTTTGGAGTTGACCTGTCGCTGCTTGTATTATCATTAGTTTCACTATTTATATGTGGACTACTGGAATCAGATATAAATAATAATCATATAATAAATATTAAATACTATAATTCAGTGGAAAACAAAACTAACTTATATGTTATAGGAATCATATACAAGCTGCATCACACTTAAACAAAGACCTAGTATAAAGATATGAATAGACTAGAAATTACTATCTTATCCTATTCTAAGGTTTAAATATATAATCCAGAACCCAAAATATAATGTGTGAGATGCTACAACAAACCCTGTTTCTAACACATGCATAGTAGACCTTGCAATATTAATTTTCTTCATAACTCATGAGTTACTTAGCCAATCAGGTTCTTTTATATGTATAACTTTATAGAACAGACTTAAACTAACTCTAGCTATTGGTGTAGGGAAAGTGAAGAAAAAAGGTATCATTGAATCAAATCCTGAAAATAAGTTCAGTTGAATCAAAACCTATTTTCTAAAAAAAAAAAACAATAAGGCCTGTTTGCCACTTTACACACAAATTTAAGACAAAGTTAATATTTTAAAATATAGCTTACTCTCTATTGGTGGGTACTTGTAATTTTGATAGATAACTATCAATTTTTGTAGCTTTAAATCTAGGCTTTGTGGCTTTAACATTTAGTTTCCTAGGGGTATTAGGTGGTGGACCATTGTCTTTAATATGTTCTTGCAACATTTGTTGTGCTAATATTTCATCTTGTTTTATGTTATCTAAATACTTCCTATGTGCTTCTTCTTCCTCAGATTGAATTTTCCTGAAACCGAATACTCTTATTACTAAAATCTAATAAGCAGATAGAGATATAGAAAAACACTTCAACATTAAAATTTAATCATTGAGTTCTATAGGACACTATTTCAGATGATATTATTACTATTAGTAGCACAACTGCAAACAAAAACAATTATATGTTTCCATAATTATCATTAGTAAATAAATAATTCATACTTGATTAATAACTCAGTCTCCTCAATGTGTTTTTGCTCAAGTCTTACTCGCTCAGCTCTTAAACGCCTCAATTCAGCCTCATACTCTGACCTAATTTCACCAGGCTCACTTAACCGGGGTAAGGGTTTCTCTAAAAGTTAAATGACTGAAGGTAAATAAAAAAAAAAACAAGTTTATCTTTAATTATATTTGTGGAAAACTCTTAAAATGATGAGCCATTGTTATAATTTTAAATTTATTATTCTAAGCACTTTAATATTAATCTAAGAATAAAAAGTTATAACTAGTCGAAAAAAAACTTAGCTATAGGCTTTAGGCCATGGCATAATTGAATACCTAGTACATATTCTCATACAGTTTTCATCACATGAAAAATTATTTAAATATCATTGAAATCACAATTAAAGGGCTCTTTTTACGAAACCAATTAAACAAAACTTCCTAAACAACCAAACAAATATCGATTGCATTCCGTAAGAATTTCATCTGTTTACCTTCGGGCAATTCGATGTCTTCTCCTTTAGTCTTAATTTCTATTTCTTGTGGAAATTTCGATTGAATAAAATTCCAAAGTTCAAGATTCACTAAATTCTTTTGTTTTGTTGCTGTTCTTAGCCAGGACCCGATTCGCAATCGACATAGAGGACAACACAAAGCATTATTTTCTATGCTGCCATTAAAACAACGTAGACAAAAATCATGAAAACACGGTAAGGTTACGGGTTCTATTAAAATAGATTGACAAATTGAACAAAATACATCTTTTAATTCTAATTTTTCTAATTTTAGTAACTTATTTTCAATTTTAGACAGCCGCTTCTTTGACTTGGCCGCCATTTTTCGCTATTGTCAATTTGTCCTAATGTCATAGATAGAGACAGCATAGACTAAAACTATTAAAAATCTTCGAAAAGCTGAATAAAAAAGCAAAAATAAATAATAGTTTATAAAACTAAAATAACATTTTATCGTAAAAAAGCGTGGGGTGCTCAATGTCAATTGTTGTAAATATTTAATTGAAGTTATTATAAAATATCTGAAGCACCCCACGCTTTTTTACGATAAAATGTTATTTTCATAATCACTCTATTTTGTTTTTGCATTTAGAGAAAATTATTTTCTCCTTTTTAGGTCGACTAGTTACAAAAGCGTGTTTTTTAGTTTTTTAAACTATTATTTATTTTAGCTTTTTTGTCTTATGCTTTTCGAAGATTTATCTGAATAATAAGCTTTTGCAGGCCATTTTGGAGCGTCCAACATAGACATACATCATGAATTTATGTGACAACATTTTATTTTTCGTATTCTTCTCAGCAAACCCTTTCATTTGATACCCATATCACATGATTCCATAAAAATGACTAGTCCGCCATCTTTGGGAGTCCACCATGTTAGATTTAGAGTGACGTCATTTTATTTTTCGTATTCTTCTCAGCAAACCCTTTCATTCGATACCCATATCGCGGGAGTGCATAAAAATGACTAGTCCGCCATCTTTGGGAGTCTGCCATGTTGGATTCAGGGTGACGTCATTTTATTTTTCGTATTCTTCTCAGCAAACCATTTTCATTTCATTTAATACCCACATCACGTGCATAAAGAATTACTAGTCCGCCATATTGGATTTAGAATAACGTCACTTAGCTCACCATGCATTGTCATCCAAACTAAACGTGCATGCAAAATTTCAGCTCAACTAGAAACCGGGAAGTGGGTCAAATTTCACTTTTGCTAGTTAGTTAGTTACAGGTGAAGCTGATAATAAAATAAAAAAAACAAAAAGCGTGTTAATAATAAAAAAAATCGTGTTAATAATTAAAAAAATCGTGTTAATAATTAATAATAAAAAGCGTGTTATTAATTAAAAAGCTTGTTAAGAAGCGTGTTAATTAATAGTATAGGTATATAATCTAAGATCAATATATGGCCAAGAATAAAAGTTCGAGAGAGATGATAATTATATATTAAGTCGCAGATGGATAGTAGAATCCGCTATTTTACAACACTGCTAGCAGATTCACAAAACAGTACTGTTTTATAAAACAGCTAAACAACGTTCAGCTGGATTGCCATTGCGATACGTTTAACAAATCTGCTACCCACCTTTAGACGTAATGCATTGTATAGGTATATTCAATAGATAGTCACCACTCAATAAAAAAAAACCCTAAAAGGCTCCTCTTTTTGTGTCTGTAAGTTCAGAAAAATCCTAAGCACGAAGAGGAGGACGGGGGTCATACTCTTCGAACCTAACCTGTCCGTGTTTGGGTAAACGAAACTCCCGAGCTCGCTTCGCTCGCTCATGGATCAGTTTTCTTTTTGTCATATTCTCGATTTATTGTCGACTATTATAGTGGCTTAGCATTACGTCATTCTAAATTTTCATATATTTTTATTGCTACTGATTTAAAAGTAAAATAAAGTTAAGCTATTGTTGTTTTAAGACACACAAAGCCATATGCGATAAAATTAGAAATCATAAATATTACAGTTAGTACGTACTACAGTACAGGAACTTGTCACTTGTAGGTGTGCACAGCACTTGCAATGTTTGCGTTATACCTAATTTAGTTTATATAAAATAATTGAACAATTAATTAAATGGAATTATATAAAACAAGAAATTAAAGAACTACATATATTTTATTTTGAAGATGCTTTATAGATGTTTTCGAAATTGATCTCGGGTGTTTGAGAAAATGACAATGCTTAGTTCGAGCTGTATATGGTACAAACACATTTAATTTACGGTCAGGCCTGGGTTGGCTACTACGGGGGACCGATATGTTGACGCCGACAAGAAGCTTGGGAACGTAGATGAGTCCATTGACGATTTTGAAGAGCATTATTTGATCCATAATTTTTCTGCGGTTTTCTAAGGATGTGAGTCTAAAGTAAGCAAGTCTTTCTGCATAAGCAGATGTGTTAGGGCAGTTAATAGATTTGTATCGCAAGTACCAAGTGAAATTTTTTTGGACGCGCTCTATGCGATCGATATGGACCTGGTAGGTAGGATTCCAAACCTGTGATGTATAATCCAAAATACTTTTGATGAGGGTGACGTAGAGAAGTTTCAGGGTGCGAATAGATTTAAAATCGTGACAGCTGCGCTTTAAGAATCCTAACATTTTATTTGCTTTGTTGACGATATTATCTACGTGTGACGTGAAGGTGAGCTGGCTGTCCAAGCAGACTCTTAGGTCGCGAATTGTGTTAACCTTCTGCAGTGTTAGCCCATTAAGCGAATACGAGGATGAAAGCATATTAGGTTGTATGAATAGGTATAATTGGTTAATTATTACTGCCAGCAGGAGTTAGCTGCACGAATTTCTGTTGATTTTTTCATCACACTTGCGCGCAGTCATACTTATGGCCAAATTTAAATTAAAAAAAAACCACCGAGAAAGTTCATAATATACAGTAATATCTTAGGTTTGCGCGATCACTACACATTATAATAAAACAACTTTTAACCGGATTAATCGCGTGTATTATTGGTTTTTTGTTTTTCCTGACGTTTCGAACACTTTGCAGCGTTCGTGGTCGCAGGAGTACTGCTGCGACCACGAACGCTGCAAAGTGTTCTCCGAATCCGAATCCGGTTCAAAGTTGTTTTATTATAATTCATAATATATTTTTGTATTTTATTGCATTCATAGTTTTTATGTTTAATGAAGACAAACCTTGGTAAAGTACTTTTTTCAGAAGATGTCACGCGGCAAAACAAGAAGGGGTTTCTGGAATGACGCCCACTAGGCAGCAACACTGAAATGTCAGGTCCAGACCATAGAATTAGAATATTTTGGCTACCCCATAGAAGGACATAGAGCTCAAAAAAATGCAACCGTTTTTGAATTGTCAATGTGTGCGTGCAATAGTGATGTACAATGTGGAAATATTGACACATATCCCTTATCGATAAACAGTATTTCAGATGTAAAGACTTCGTATATAAAATGAATATATTTTCAATCAAATTATGTTAATAAAACTAAAATCACAAGCGTAGGTATTATTTAATGCACTTCATTAATTAATTACATTATTTTAATACAAACATTTCATGCGCTCATACTATAATTATATTTCCTTGGTAATAGGTACTTTGTTAAGAAAGCAGCTTTTAAGGACTCTCAGCAGTGTATAGAGTATGACTGATTGAGAAGATGATTGACTGAATGATTTTTACCTACCTATCCTAATACCATTATGAAGGTGATCTGGACTCAGCGCAGCACACGCTTGAGGTGTGCCCTGCCTAGACCGCTGAGCGGCGGATACTAAGAGCCAGTATCGGGTGAGATCTATTTCTGCCGGCAATAGTGAGGTCTACGCTGGCAGATTTAGGGAACTGGAGAGAAATGGCTTCCTTTTGTGATACTGCTGTCGTCCAGAAAGTGGCCGCCGAGTGGGATTGTGAGAGGGCCGATCCCCCTCGGAGAAGAAGGCGTCTAGGAGGCAACCGCCTCGGCGCCTAACAGCTGAAACCCCGCCTGTATGATTTAAGACAGGCGGCCCTTTGGGGTCACGTGTGCTTAGAGAGTGGACACTATTTACTCATCGCGATCCCAAAGAAGACGGTGGCATAGTGGTCACGTGCTATCGTGCACAGCGAGGCTTAGGCCTTTACAGTCTCTCCAGACATGTGTCTTAATAAGCGCTGCATAGCGGGGGTGCTGGAGCTGGTCTATTAAGTGCCTCCCTCCATAAGTTGACCACCGAGGTGGTTTGAGTGAAGTAAGAATCTCACACACCCCGGTCTTATCCATAAAGGCCGGGCGCGTTTTAGAAGGTTTCCCCCCGAAAAAAAAAGGTATATTCTATTATCTTTTCTTATTTCTTTATTATTTTTTCTTCTTTATCTTTATTCTTTTCTTTATCAATTAGTCTCATCCATTTTTCCTTTTCCTTAGCATCGACAGGTGTTAAATATAATCAAATAATGCCTATTTGATGTTAAATATTTAATAAATAATCAATGTGGAAAATACGTTAAGCACAATACATGTTGAATGTTTAAAAGATACTGAATATGGTAAATACGTTAGGCACTATTTATATATATTTTGAAGACATTATTTGGAATGTCAATAGTAATAATGCCTAGCAACCATACATTAAAAAGTAAGTATATATTACATACTCTTTGGAGAGGTATATATACTTCACATATATTACATACTCTTTGGAGAGGTATATATACTTCACATCCTCGGAAACTTTTAATAAATTTTGGATAAATTTTTCAGTCCTATTCTGGAACTCAAATCTTGCAGCCTGGGGCCGAATAGAGGTTTAGTTAGCATGTCAGCTAACTGTAGTTCTGAGGGAACTTGATTGACATTAGAGTCTCCGTTAGTAACACATTCTCTAACGAAGAAATGTTTTAGTTTAATATGTTTGGTGCGCTTGTGGTATTCGTACTTTGGGTTGTGTGCGAGTTTTACAACTGATTCATTATCTAGGTTCAACACGGGTTTCTCAATTTTTATCAAGTTGTTAAGAAGACGATTCAACCATAAAATCTCTTGAGCAGATTCACTAGCTGCTATAATCTCCGCTTCCGTCGAGGAGATGGAGACTGTTGTTTGTTTCTGACTTCTCCAGCTAATTGCAGCTCCAGAGAGTAAGCACACCATTCCAGTTGTTGATCTTCCAGTATTCTGGTCTCCTCCATGATCTGAATCACTATAGCAGATTAAGTGTTGAGGTGACGTATCTGTAAAGGTTAGTCCGTTTTGTTGAGTCCCTTTCAGATACCGGAAGATTCGTTTTACTAGCATGACATCCTTTTTAGAAGGTGCTCCGAGATTTCTTGAAGCGACACCCACAGCATACGACATATCAGGTCTTGTGCCTACTGATAAGTATGCCAAAGCACCCACGGCTTGCCTGTAAGGGAAATTACCGTTAGCATCCTCTTTGCCTTCTGTCTCATTTTCTTTGATTATGGGCGTTGGTGCTGCTTTACAGTTCAACATTCCAAATTTTTCCAACACTTTCTTTGTGTAAGCCTTTTGACTTAACGTAATTTTTTTGTCTTTGCGCACGTTTATTTCCATTCCAAGGAAGTATGACACAGGTTTGGTAGTTATTTTGAATCTTGTTTTTAATTCTGTTATAAATTCATCTCCTGTTTCTCTTGTGTTATACGCAATAAGACCATCGTCAACGTAAAGAGCAATATAAAGTTTGGATTGTCCTCTGATTCGAACATACAAGCAAGGATCCGCTTCGCTCTCTTGGAAGCCAGAACTTTTTAAGAAGTTAGAAATGCAGGTATTCCAGCAACGTGGTGCTTGCTTTAGGCCATAGAGACTGCGTTTCAGCTTACAGACTCGTCTTGTGCCATCCTGATAGCCATCAGGCTGTTTCATATAAATTTCTTCCATTAATGTGCCGTTTAGGAAGGCCGTTGACACATCAAACTGATGTAATTTTAATTTTTCTCGAGCAGCTACTGCAAGCAGTGCTCGTACGGTGCTCAGACGAACGACTGGACTGAATGTTTTGTCATAATCAATTCCAGGAGTCTGAGAGTAGCCCTTGATAACCATTCTGGCTTTGTATCTTTCGACGGAACCATCAGGGTTCATTTTCACTTTATATACCCATTTACAAGGAAGGGCTTTTCGTCCTTTGGGTAGATTAACCAGATCCCAGGTTTGGTTATCGTTCAATGAGGTAATTTCGTTGAACATAGCCTCTTGCCATTTTTCTTTGTCGGGAGAGTCCATTGCTTCTTTGAAGGTCAAAGGTTCTTTAGGCTTATGAAGGTTTTCAATTTCTTCAGCTGCTGCTAAAATGTAATCATCATAGCGTTTAGGAGCTGTGATATTCGACCTGTCTCTTAAAGACCTTATTTGAACGGCAGGGTTATCTCCAGCATCATGTACAGATTCATCATCATTATCGACATTGAAAGAACCGGAAAGAGATTCGTATTCACTTTCATTATTTGCTGGTTCCGTTTGTAGAACATTTCTTGAGCTATGGACCAAATTTTGTTCTAACAATTCATCGTCATCTTGATCATCTGTGTCACAATCACTCAGTCGTTGATCATCGCCTTCATTATTGTCAAACGAAATATCCACTTGTCTGTGTGGTGTTTCTCGTGACAATGTTTGCTTAGGTTTTTCGTGTATAGGTACTATGTCATTTAAAAGTCTGAAGTGATTATTTTTATCTAGTCCATCGTAGAACATAGTCTTCATCACTCGAATATCTTTCGATGTAATAATTTTATTCTTCGACGGTATGAATATTCTGAAAGCTTTAGATGTTTCAGAGTATCCCGTAAACATACCAGAAATTGCCTTAGATGCAAATTTATGACCGTTGGTGCCTTTCATAAGCACATATGTCTTGCAACCGAAAACGTACAGATGATTAATACATGGCTTTCTACTAACCCATCTTTCGAATGGAGTCTCATTCTGAATGGCGCTGTTTATACTCCTGTTTGATAGGTAGTTTGCAGTAAATACTGCTTCGCCCCATAATTTTAATGGTGCCTGTGCGTCAATCATCATCGCTCTTGCTTTCTCCACAAGGGTACGGTTCTTCCGTTCAGCAACTCCGTTTTGGTTCGGGGTATACGGTGCCGTGAGCCTTCGCTGTATACCGCAATGTTTTAGATAAGCGTCAAACTCTTTATTCACATATTCGGTGCCATTATCAGATTGTAAGCACTTGATTTTGTTCCCGGTGTACGTTTCTGCTAACTCTTTGAACTCTTTAAATTTTTGTAAGACTTCGTTCTTAAATTTAATCATATATACTCGACTGTATCGGCTATAATTATCAATAAAAGTAACAAAGTATTTATTTCCGCTTACTGTGGGCGTTTGGATAGGTCCACATACATCGCTATGAACGATTTCTAAGCGTTCTGTTGTTCGTTGAGTTGTTTTCTCAAGGGGAACAGGTACCCGATGAATTTTTGCTTGAATGCAGGTTTCACACTCAGCCAAGGTTTCAGCTGCATCAAAATTCAAACCAAGTATATTCTTGTTATTAAGTGCAAGTTTCAGATCTTTGGCGTTCATGTGACCAAGCTTTCTGTGCCAATCATAGATGTTTGATGACTTTCGTTTCTTTTTGGTTGTAGAAACAGTGTCATCATTTTCATTGACAAAACATAGAAAGCACTTTCATGCGCTAAACGAGTACTTTCATGCGCTAAACGAGTACTTTCATGCGCTAAACGAGTACTTTCATGCGCTAAAACGAGTACTTACATGCGTAAAACGAGTACTTACATGCGTAAAACGAGTACTTACATGCGTAAAACGAGTACTTACATGCGTAAAACGAGTACTTACATGCGTAAAACGAGTACTTACATGCGTAAAACGAGTACTTACATGCGTAAAAAGTCGAGTATCCAAGTCGAGTATCCAAGTCGAGTATCCAAGTCGAGTATCCAAGTCGAGTATCCAAGTCGAGTATCCAAGTCGAGTATCCAAGTCGAGTATCCAAGTCGAGTATCCAAGTCGAGTATCCAAGTCGAGTATCCAAGTCGAGTATCCAAGTCGAGTATCCAAGTCGAGTATCCAAGTCGAGTATCCAAGTCGAGTATCCAAGTCGAGTATCCAAGTCGAGTATCCAAGTCGAGTATCCAAGTCGAGTATCCAAGTCGAGTATCCAAGTCGAGTATCCAAGTCGAGTATCCAAGTCGAGTATCCAAGTCGAGTATCCAAGTCGAGTATCCAAGTCGAGTATCCAAGTCGAGTATCCAAGTCGAGTATCCAAGTCGAGTATCCAAGTCGAGTATCCAAGTCGAGTATCCAAGTACGAATACCACAAGCGCACCAAACATATTAAACTAAAACATTTCTTCGTTAGAGAATGTGTTACTAACGGAGACTCTAATGTCAATCAAGTTCCCTCAGAACTACAGTTAGCTGACATGCTAACTAAACCTCTATTCGGCCCCAGGCTGCAAGGTTTGAGAAAAAGAACAGAATTAAAAACAAGATTCAAAATAACTACCAAACCTGTGTCATACTTCCTTGGAATGGAAATAAACGTGCGCAAAGACAAAAAAATTACGTTAAGTCAAAAGGCTTACACAAAGAAAGTGTTGGAAAAATTTGGAATGTTGAACTGTAAAGCAGCACCAACGCCCATAATCAAAGAAAATGAGACAGAAGGCAAAGAGGATGCTAACGGTAATTTCCCTTACAGGCAAGCCGTGGGTGCTTTGGCATACTTATCAGTAGGCACAAGACCTGATATTTCGTATGCTGTGGGTGTCGCTTCAAGAAATCTCGGAGCACCTTCTAAAAAGGATGTCATGCTAGTAAAACGAATCTTCCGGTATCTGAAAGGGACTCAACAAAACGGACTAACCTTTACAGATACGTCACCTCAACACTTAATCTGCTATAGTGATTCAGATCATGGAGGAGACCAGAATACTGGAAGATCAACAACTGGAATGGTGTGCTTACTCTCTGGAGCTGCAATTAGCTGGAGAAGTCAGAAACAAACAACAGTCTCCATCTCCTCGACGGAAGCGGAGATTATAGCAGCTAGTGAATCTGCTCAAGAGATTTTATGGTTGAATCGTCTTCTCAACAACTTGATAAAACTTGAGAAACCCGTGTTGAACCTAGATAATGAATCAGCTGTAAAACTCGCACACAACCCAAAGTACGAATACCACAAGCGCACCAAACATATTAAACTAAAACATTTCTTCGTTAGAGAATGTGTTACTAACGGAGACTTTAATGTCAAGCAAGTTCCCTCAGAACTACAGTTAGCTGACATGCTAACTAAACCTCTATTCGGCCCCAGGCTGCAAGATTTGAGTTCCAGAATAGGACTGAAAAATTTATCCAAAAATTTTTAAAAGTTTCCGAGGATGTGAAGTATATATACCTCTCCAAAGGGTATGTAATATATGTGAAGTATATATACCTCTCCAAAGAGTATGTAATATATACTTCTTTTTAATGTATGGTTGCTAGGCATTATTACTATTGACATTCCAAACAATGTCTTCAAAATATATATAAATAGTGCCTAACGTATTTACCATATTCAGTACCTTGTAAACATTCAACATGAATTGTGCTTAACGTATTTTCCACATTGATTATTTATTAAATATTTAACATCAAATAAATGCTTATTTGATTATATTTAACAACAGGAAACCTTTTAGTATAAAAAAATATACCATAAAAATGTGAAATTCTCTTGAATTTGTAGTAAAAATTATGTAAATAACATGTTCATTACGCTATCACATATAGGTTCAGTGCTCACAGCCTAAAGGTGATAGCGCAGGAATCACCAACTAGTTTCATTCGGGGACTAATCAAATTCAAATTCAAATCAAATAGCGATGAATAATACTAGCGCAGTTCGTTAGATCATTATTAAACTAAGGTCCGCGCAAAGTAGGTTGGCGGTCCGGATTCTAACCGCATTTGGGGACTACTGTGATAGCGTGATGAAATATATTTATAACGTAACCTGGGCCACTAAGCTACGCTAAGCTTTTTATATGTTATAAACATTCGGACAGACACCGAAAAACAGACAGAAACGTTTCCAAACATTTTGGTTTCATCGTATTAGGTACAGCAAATAAAATTTTGGAAAAATTATTACTGTGCAGAGATAGTTGGTAGATCTACACTTATAATTTCTGATATCGGAACTCTTTGTTCTAAAATTTCATCGACACAATAGTCGACACTGACAAGTCACTATTTTGTATACATGAAATGAAAATTTATATTAGAACAACGTACTCAATATTGCTTTTATGACCATTGTTTTTACTATAGAGAAAATTCACTATTTTCTTGATAGGATTTGGTTTTCAAAATAAATTTTCTAAAGACAGATTTTTCCAAAATATGGCCATGAAAATATATGCTGTTGTTGACAATTTACCTGTGAAATGAATCTTTTTCTGGGTTATTTTTATAAGAAACATCGCAGTCACCAACACAACACGTAGGCATTGCTTATACATTTAAAAACTCTATAAAATATACAGGATTCACTGACAATACAGCAAATATAAGTTAGCGTGATTTTTGACAGTGACACTGGAGAAAACAACATCTGCCAATAGTGCTGACTGAACCTAAATATGCTTTCTCTTTCTAACATGTGAGTATTTCCGTAAGAGTTTCCATTCCCATAGTAGGCTTTGTTGGTCTTTTTCTATCCTACGTTTATGGTCCAGACAAGTGTTGGAGCGGTTTCGGTATTTTTTTGTTTTCTATTTTATAAAAAAAACGAAACCGCGAAAATACGTACAATAATTATTCTCTCAGAATCGAAATGCTCTAAAGTTGCATTGTTTCTAAGTGCCCAAGAAAACGGGAGGCCATAAGTTTCCTAAGGAAAAAATTCTAGTCTTGTATGCAACCACTTCAGTAAAGACGATTACGAGCTGCCAAGTTAATTTTGTTCTTCATTATAACTTTTCTTTACGTCGTTGGAGTAATGTTAATAATATGGAACCCTCGGTGCGCGAGTCATAGTTATTCGCATTTGTCCGGTTTTCTATTTATAAATCATCGTTGTTGGATAGACCGTGTGGCTGATGTGTGCTGGATCTACGTGCTCCATTCTCGGCCTCATCATCGCTTACCATCAGGCGAGTCAGTGGCCAAACGTAGATCCATTAATGATAAAAAAAATACACTAAATAGTTTACTTTTATCAATTCGCGACATATATTTAAATTTGAACATGTGCTACGCGCTGTGAATTGCACAATTCAAATATTATTAGCTTCAGACTAGTAATATATATGTCAATGGCTTCAGAACAATGACTAGGTACAGTATGCTTCAGATAAGGTTCTGTTCTGAGCTATTTGCCTGTAATATTCGTAACTATTGAAATATACATCATCTACGCGACCGTGCGCTTTCGCTTTTTCTTGTCACATTAAATTATAATAATGGAATAAAACTAGCACAAGTAATTAGTTTTTATTGCTTTTGGTAGGCCCAACATTTTATGCATTTTAACGCGCACTATATTCTTGGCGTGGTGTACTATAAGTATGTTATGTTCTTTTAAATGCTTAATTATTAATTGTTTTAATATTTTTTGAGTTAATATTTCTATATATCTATATTATTATGGTTTAAAAAACTATAATTTTAGCTAAAAGTTTCATTTAATTCATATAAAGAAGTACTTTGACCTCCCTTGATAGTTGATTACTTCAGGGGTACCAACATTTTGAGTGGAGAAGCCATGTTGATATTTTCTTTCTTTTTTCGTCATGTACCGACTCACATGTATTTGAGAACGAGAAACGAACACGAAAGAAACCACGAGAAATATGGTGGTTGGAAGAGAATTTTAGATGTTGTTCTTTTGTTCTTGCAGTATTGTGGTGGATTTTTAACAAATGTTTAAGTGTGCTCTTTGAAATCTTTGCTAAAACACAGGATAAGACCTTGGAAAATGTCTTCAATGCATTTTGTAGTTCATCCTTTGCCTGGCACGGAGGATCAATTGATAGACAGGTAAACCTATTTTTCCATTTTATTGACTCCATTTCGTTGATGTTGTAAAGTTCGACATTCCATGACCATTCGATTGTATTGAGTCACTTGCTGGTATAGCATCAAGGGCCACGTTTCCCGTATCATTTTACGCTCATGGGAGAATTTACAATGCATGACATTTCTTTGTATGATTTTGTAGCTGCTTGCATTTCATAATGTGTAATGGTCATTCGGATCGGATGGCGTAATCTTGTTTGGTTAAAAACGACGATGCATTATTTGCAAACCACCTTTTCGCATTGACAAAGCCGAAGCTGATCAATAGAGGTGTTAATTATCGTACTGTGACATAATTGCTCAAACCATTTCATTGAATTAATGCATTCGGACTTGCAGAACTAGCTTCCGATAATTGGGAACATCAGGTTCTAAAACTATTAATTGCAGGCGAAAATAATCAATATTTTTCGTAAAGTTAGCAGTTAGTACAAAAAAAGCTGATTAGAACCAGAACACTAAACTCATATCATTCACCTCATCAGAGGTTATTTACTTTGAGCAATATTATATTAACATATTTTGTTGTCAATAATTTAAAATGTGAATATATATAGGTATACCATATTAATTTTCATCAATCATTATGGAAAATTATCTATATTTTAGTTTCATGAAAGGTATTTTCAAAGTAATTGTCCTTTATGTTAAATGCAATTTATATCCATTCAATCATGCTTGTTTCCTATTGGGGTTACCAGAGACTATTGATGCCCACCTGCTATGATTCTGACACAACCCTTATTGTTTCATCTATGTTCATAAACCATGAATGCTTGTCGGTTTAGGTCTATTCTAACTTGCTATTTTTCAGGAAAATCCTCAATTTTTTCATGGTACATTTGGGGCCTGCCCCAACTCTACAATTGCAACTTTAAATATATTTAATTGACCTAGCTGAGTAACTGATACATTGGAACACAATCTATTATTTATAAAACGTCTCTTTATCACTTTCATTTTGTTTGTATATAAGGTCATAATTATTTTGGAAGCATGTTTTTTTTTTCAAATAATTATTTTCTTGATAATATTTATTTTTGGAAATAGGATTTCATAAATAGTAAACAAAGTTATAACTTTACAAGTTTGCTATACATGCATTAATGCTTTTTCAAAGACATATCTTGAATTAAAAAGAATACGTTCGCGAACAGGATTCGAACCTGCGCCTCCCGGATAGATACTCCAGGCGCTCTGACCACTAAGCCATCTCGACCTCTAGAGGAGAGTAGAGGTCGAGATGGCTTAGTGGTCAGAGCGCCTGGAGTATCTATCCGGGAGGCGCAGGTATCAGTTACTCAGCTAGGTCAATTAAATATATTTAAAGTTGCAATTGTAGAGTTGGGGCAGGCCCCAAATGTACCATGAAAAAATTGAGGATTTTCCTGAAAAACAGCAAGTTAGAATAGACCTAAACCGACAAGCATTCATGGTTTATGAACATAGATGAAACAATAAGGGTTGTGTCAGAATCATAGCAGGTGGGCATCAATAGTCTCTGGTAACCCCAATAGGAAACAAGCATGATTGAATGGATATAAATTGTACTCTCCTCTAGAGGTCGAGATGGCTTAGTGGTCAGAGCGCCTGGAGTATCTATCCGGGAGGCGCAGGTTCGAATCCTGTTCGCGAACGTATTCTTTTTAATTCAAGATATGTCTTTGAAAAAGCATTAATGCATGTATAGCAAACTTGTAAAGTTATAACTTTGTTTACTATTTATGAAATCCTATTTATGAAATCCTATTTATTTATCCTATTGTAACTTTAAAGTTTATAAAATATTGTATAATCATTTATGGGTAATAAAATGAATAGAGATAAAACTAAAATTTTTGAACTTTAAATTTTTTTTTTTTGTGGAATGAAGAAGAAGGTTGTGAGCAGGATTCAAGCTGTGCCTCCCGGATAAATACTCCAGGCGCTCTGACCATTAACCCATCTCTACCTCTGCTCACTGCTCCAAATTCTATTTACACATTATGAAAATAGAATATGACTTCTGAAAGATGCATTC
Source organism: Xylocampa areola (assembly GCA_935421205.1). Classification (NCBI taxonomy): domain Eukaryota; kingdom Metazoa; phylum Arthropoda; class Insecta; order Lepidoptera; family Noctuidae; genus Xylocampa; species Xylocampa areola. The sequence goes on along the minus strand of OW285201.1, from coordinate 10,063,243 downwards.
ATGTATTTTTATTGATTGTGAGACTTCTTGCACAACCCAATTTATTTGAAAAGCGTGTTTGTGTAAAATCATCAAAATGCACATTATTTGATCCCAACTCTTTGAGAAAGGGTCATCTTATAGTTATGATGATCCTGTATTATCCATCTATAAAATAGGTCTATACTGGAAATATCACAAGATGATACTTTCTAGATTCACTTGTGATCATCTTAAGTGGCCAAATGTTATACTATAATGCACATTTTCACTTAATGATTAGGTTTGGCATATATTATAGATTAGAAGAGAATTATTAGAATGGTGTGCGATGATGAGAAAAAACCAGTAAACTGAGAAAGGTTAGTGTAAAAGAAGTGGAATAGCAGTAAATGGAATGAAGAATGGAAAAGCAATGGGAACAGATAGAATACTAATTGGATTGTGGTAACTATTATGGATGGATGGATGGATGAAAGTGGTTATCTTTATTCTTCAATAAGTTGGTGCTGGAAGAAGCCATACTTGGTGATTGGTGTAACAGTTAGCTGGTGTCCATCATTAAAAACAAAGGTGATTTGCTGGATTGCAACAACTATAGAAGGGTTAAAGTTAATGTATGAAAGTTTGGGGGAAAGTTATTGAGTGGCAACTGAGAGAGAAGAGGGGTTTCATTTCATTGAGGTTCTCATTGAACTTGAAAAAGCAAGAGTTTGATGAGTGCCATTAAGGAGAAAGTTGTGGCTTGGAAGTACATGCAGTTGTTCTGAGCAAAGTACAGTTGATGCAATACCCAAATCAGGTCTACTGCCAGCTTCAATGTGGCTGTAGGCTTACAACAAGGGTGAGTGAGTCTTTACCTCTTCTTGGTGTTAATGGATGTTCTTAAAGCACACATTCAGGAAGAGGCAACCTGGTGTATTCTGTTCACCAATTACATTGTGCTGGTTACTGAGAGTGGTATTGAGGTCCAAGGCTAATTGGAGGAGAGTTGGCTTCAAAGTGGGCAGAAACAAAACGCTATGTATTCAGATTTGCGATTTTGGCAGTCATATGTCAATAACTCTTGCCAGAGTGCCCTTACAAGTGTGCTCCGACTTACAGTGTCTTGGGTAGCTCGTTTGTGATGATAAAATAGACCCAGATGTTACGTACTGGATCAACTCAGGGTTGATGAAATAGCGACAGGTCACAGGAACAACTCGTGACTCACAGATCCCTCAAGTTGAAGGGCAATGACAGAACAGTTTAATGAAAATAATTTTCTTGGTATGGACATGTGATCAGGACGAATGAAGCACATGTACCTAACAGAGAAATGAATATGAATATGTAGATGGATTGAGGGGAAGATCCCTCTTCCCCTCAAAAGAAAAGATGGATGGTTGGTGCAAGGGATGGTATGAATGAAGAGGGAGTAAACAATAATGTGATGACTGACAGAGGTGAATGCAAGAGAAAAACATTACGCTGACCCTAAAGTAACATGGGGACCAGGCAGGAAGAAGGTTTGGAATAGAATCAGTAATCTATAACTCATATGTGTGGTTGTACTGTTAATATGAATCGGAAACAGAACTGCATTGTTACCAGCAATGTGAAATGCGCCGCTTTCCCAATTTAACAGTTGCAAAATAAATTATTGTTCTAGGCTTAAGGAAGTTGCTGATCGATGGAATAGATATGGAACAGGTGCTGGATCTTCGGCACTCAGCTCACTGCGAGGAGTGCGCGCAGTGGCCGCTGGCCCAGCTCATATTGCTTGTCTACTTGAAGATGGCACTATCTGCCGTGCCGCCTTCTCCATCATTCCCGATAGATTGGACTTGAGCAAAAATGACGCTAGTAAGAATGGTGGAAATGGCGGAGGAGGTAGTGGCGGTGGGGGGACGAGCGGTGGCAAGCAAGGAGGCAGCGGTGGCGGCTGCGGCTCGCGACAGCAGCCGCGCACTCGGGCCCGAATTATGAGGAACTCTATTCGTGCTACGCCTAGCTCACAAGGTATAATTTTCGCTGTTTCTTTTCAATCACCCATAACTAGGTGTGCCCCACGATTTCGCCCGCTGTTTATTTCGCTCGGCACTTAAGGGACGTAATTTTAAATAGCTTATAACCTTCCTAAAGAAATTTTTTCCTATCCAAAACAAAAATATTTTGTCTAAATCGACTGGTAATTCTAGAGAATAGCATGTTCAAACAAAATCTTCAGCTTTATTATATTAGTATAGATAGCCTCCTCACTCCACAGATTTATTATCTTGTATACATGGACATATGATGTGATATTATTTAAGTTAATATATTCTTAAAAACTAATCCATTTGATTTGCACAGGATCAACGAGCCGTGCGACGGGTGTTATTATTGGAGCATCTGGTTCAGGGCGAGTAGTATCAGTTCCAGCACCATTTGTGCCGGAAGATCTGGTCACGCAGGCTCAAGTGGTCCTTCAGGGAAAAAGTAGAAGCCTCATAATTAGGGAGTTACAGGTAAATTCAGTGGCAACATCACAATTTTACAGTGATGGTCTATGTAACCATCAATTAATATATTAAGTAATTTGATCAACAATTTTCTTTATCATCATCATCACTGACATGTTATGTGGATGTGGAAAACTTCAGTTACTTATAATAATAAGACTGTTTATGCAAAATAATAAATGTATTCGAATTTGTGTTTTATAAAATAATGTAGCGAACAAACTTGGACGTGAATTTGGCGGTAAACAACCTGCTGTCGCGCGACGACGAAGAGGGCGAGGAACCGGAGGGAGGTGAGGGTGGCGACGGCTATGTACCTGAGGACCTCATCTCACTACTGGACGGCGGGTTCCATGCGGCGCAGCAGGACCACTCCGTCATCATTGACGCGGACACCATGTTTTCTGAGGACATCTTCGGGTACGCGGCTATCAGAAGGTATACCTGTCAAGCTATGCTCCTCTGCCTCTACACACAATCCTGCCTGTAGTAAATATAGCCCTCAACCCAATCTCTGGCACGCTGTCAGCTTACGCAGTTTCCGTTTATGTTGTGATTGGGTGTTTATTTGATGTTAGTTCTGTACATAGATGACATACTCTAGAAAAGTAGCATGTAATCTTTTTATTTTCGCACATATCACTATTTCGTTTTTGTTTGTACTATGTTGGTCTGTGTACAGAGTAGTAGTAGTAGGATCACAGGTACAAAGAAATGTGGATAAAGTAATTTTATGAAATTGTATGTAAAATGTTACAATAAATATTTTATAACAAATCCAAGAAACTAAACAACAGAATGATGCCTCCATAAATGTTTATTCTTCACGCTCTTAGTGTCAAACTGCAACATGTCTAAAACTTAAAATCAATCAAGTTTAAACTATCTATTAGATTGATTGAATCTCAAGACTCGCAGATTACGTGTCAAAAAACTAACTTTTTCTACTTTTCTCGGTATCTGTGACTTATCTATATATCGTAAAAGCTGGTATTTAAATAAGGTTTTGTAACAGTCGTAGTGGGGGTGGCGGCGGAAGTAGCGGCGGTCGCGGCGGCGCTAGTCGGGAGAGCAGCAGCTCTACTCAGGAGCGCCCCTCAGAGTTCAGTCGTTGGCGCGAGCGTCAGTACTTCGGACCACGTAGGTGGCTCGAATCTGCTCTACGCGACACCTCCTGGGATAAAGACGGAGGTAATAATGATGGAGGTAAATAAAAAATATTTTTCGTTTATCATACTCTAACATTGTAATACCTTTATTATTCCTTCCTAAGATGTTTATTGTATTTCTTTTTAATTCCGAATATATTATTATTATAAAGTTTATTCTAAATCGAATTTGGTTCAATCACAAGAGAACATTAATGTTGTCACATGCTATGACACAACATCGGTTTAAAAGTAGGAATACTGTAAACAAAACGATGGGTAGCTGTGAAGTGTTAAAAAGCCTGTATCTATGTACTGCAATTGAAAAGGTGTAACATGTAAATATTATTCTCAACAATTTTGAATATGGTATAGCCGAGAGCAAGAAGAAGGATTCTTCGATTGCGGCGTCACCACTTTGGGTGTCTGAAGAGTTGGAGTATTGGGACAGTAACATTCGTTTTACCCATATCGCGGCCACTTACAGTGAGCTTATCGCGATCTCCACTCAAGGTCAACTGCACCAGTGGCGCTGGGCTGATGCACATCCTTATCAGCGCAATGACGTAAGTGCCAAAATATGTTTTTCCGTATTAGTCTTTTTGTAACTGGTTTTTTTTACAATATTCTGGGTTAATCTGCTTATTCTAATGTATAAAAATGAACGTTTGTCCGCTTGTTCGTATTATATATGCATTCCTATTATGTATATTATGTACATCATATTATCTTAAACTATTGTGAGTTGTTTTGCGGCTTTAAGCGGCTCCGAATATACCTTACTTAATAAAAATCGCTGAAATTATAGAAGCATCACAATCCACAAGGATTGCTTTGCAGAGCTAAAAAGGAGAAAAAACAGGGATAACACAAGAAAAGGAAAACAGAGAAAGGGATATAACTAGGATGAAATGTATGAAAGACTATACAGGTCAGGTTTTGACTGAAGGTGATGAAATAAAACAGCAATGGAAGGTATATTCTGAAAAGCGAATGAACGAGGAGAATGTATGGAATGGTGTGCTAAATGAGGTACAAGTAATCCTGAGTTTGGGAATGAGGTTAGTATAGTTGAAGTAAGAAAGGCTATTAGAAGTATGAAAAATGGAAAGGCCCAGATAATTTACCAGTCGAAGTATGGAAGTTATTAGGAGAAGGTTAGATGTAAGTGGCTGACTTTATTCTTCAATAAGTTGTTGCATGAAGAAGCGATTCCACAAGAATGGTGCAATAGTTCGCTTGTGCCAATCTTTAAAAATAAAGGTGATGTGCAGGACTGCAACAACTATCGAGGAATAAAGCTTACGTCACACAGTATCAAAATATGGGAGAAAGTGTTAGAGGAATGGTTCCGAGAGGAGAGTATGATATCTGAAAATCTGTTTGGGTTTATGCCAGGTCGCGGAACAACGGACGCCATATTTGCACTACGCCAATTTTGCCAGAAGACGTGCACATAATAACTTGCAGACGGAAAAAGCGTATGATAGGGTACCTCGGGATTTGTTGTGGGGGGCTTTGAAAGAGAAAGGTGAGGCTGCGAAGTATGTGGAGTTAATTCGTGATATGTTTAGTTAATTCGGTACATACGTCCGGCAGCTGCTGGTAAGACCGAAAAGTTCAGTGCGGTGGTAGGTCTGCATCAAGGGTCGGCGTTAAGCCCTTACTACTTCCAGATGATAATGGACGTTCTGACGTCGGACATATAGAGGCACCCTGGTGCATGCTGTTTGTCGACGACATTGTTCTTGTCGGTGAAGATGGGCCTGAGATCCAGAGTAGCTTGGAGAAATTGCATCAAAATCTGGAGAACTGTAGCTTATAAATCAGCAGAACCAAAACAGATATACATGGTCTGTGATTTTGGCGGTCTCTCCAGTTTTGGTGCCATAGCGCTGGGTGGTGCGCTACTATCAGTCTGCTTCGACTTTCGGTATCCAGGTTCTATCGTACAATGCGATGGCAAAAGAGACCGGATCGTTAAGCACAGAATTAACACAGGGTAGATGAAATTCCTGCTGTCTTTTATGGTTCGGAATATTGGCCCACAAAGGGAATGAATGAAAGACAACTACATGCAGCTGAGATAAGAATGTTAAGAGGGATATGTGGTGTGACGCGGATGGATAGAATTAGGAATGAGTATATAAGTAGTAGTATATAGGCACTGGTGACTGAGTTGTGTGGAAATCGTTTAGCGTGGTATGGGCATGTGATGCGAAAGGATGAAGATCATGTGACGAGGAGAGTTTTGAGTATGAATGTTGATGGCTATAATAGTACAGGAAGACCGAGGAATGCTAATTAAGCTACAACGTACAGATCTGTACGTTGCTGAGCCGAAAAGTTAATCTTTTGGTATAGCTATTGAATGTTCCAAAATTTTATACATATTTGTCTCGCTCTAGGCATCAGGATCGGTGAGTGCATATCACCCGCGCTCCACCTGGTTGGGCATGGCGCCCGGCGAACGAGTCATCAACATCAGCGCCGCTGGAATCCGCATCTCAGTGTTGACAGACACTGGCAGGATCGCTACGTTCCTGGACGAATCTATAGGTACAGTTGAAAATTTAATAATAAAATCTAATTACTATTTGTAATAAAAATTAGTAAGTGAAAATTACTTCAATGGTGTTTCGGAGGTCCGATTATATGGCATCTGGTTAATGTGAATTAGGTTCTTGTAAAATGTATGTTTATTTCTACCACTTTATCTTTTTTATGCGTAGCTCATGCTCCCGGCGCGTCCCGGCTCGAACATCCTCTACAGACGTTTATGGAGTTTGGATCTGACAAAGCAATCTCTCTACATGTATGCTCTCTGTATACTGTCGCGAGATTGGATTCTGGCGCACTTTATTGGTGGTAAGTTGGTAATCTATTACATTAAACTATGCTTAGAATATTGTTAGAAGGAGTATTCCATAAAATTTATTTAAAGACATTAATCTTTGCTAATCTTAACGTAAAGTCTGTAATGTTTTATTTATAAAGGTGTGCTTGTGTTAATTTTTTTTAACAAGTAATAGAGTGATCTTCTAAAACAAAATATAAATTAAATTAAGTTTAAATGTCTCGGGCGCCTGGAGTCACAAATAGTACCTGATAGCAACTATGCATAGAGATTGGAGCCTTTAATCTGCCGGTGGGGAAATATCTAATAAAAGTCAATGCTTGTATTAGACTTGTTATAATTTAGTAAGATTTCTTTTACACCAAAGTTAAATTAAATGTAAATTATAAAATACAGCATTATGTTAGATAGTAATTAATTACCCTATTGTCATTATTGCATCCTTAGTATTGATATTAAATTAAATATAAAAGTATACCGACTTGCTACGCCGCATGGTTTGAGGTTAAGTTGCCGGAGCCAAAGGAAATATATATTGAAGAATCCAAGTGGAATCCAATTTGAGTATTTTGTTTGGGTTAGATGATTACTCCAAATTAATAAAAGAGATTTTATAATAAAATATATATGGAAAAATAAAATTAAAAAAAAACGCCTGAGGGCTGTAACAAAGAATAATTTTGGTTATGACACGCGAACGAAAATATCAAAATACGCACATGGTTGGCGTCTTTACAAAAACTTACCGTTTTCCAACAAAAATAGGATTCGCTAAAGTAAATGTGACATCTAGCGTCTCACTACAACAAATCCATGCTGAAACAATGTTGAAATACAAGTTAAAGAAAATTTACAACCACGAGAATGAAAGTAATGCAACTTTCTGAAAATAATCGACTTACCCTGAAAATATATGGGAAATTTATATTGCGTAGGGAACCACTGCCCTATGACATCATTTCTCCATGATATAAAACATGGAATAACAAATCCAAGACGGATAATTTAAAATAAATTAAGACGACATGACTATTGAACGACAAACGATCATAGAGTGAGTTACTCTCAAACGTCAAAATCACTTATACCATGACAATCAAGTTACCACAGATAAAATATCAACCAAAATGATCGCCTAGTGATCGCGATAATTACTATTTCATGTAACGTGTAGAAAAACAGCGTTACAAGTCCCATATTATTTCCTTTGGTTCATTTCCATTTCAACAATATGATCATCTCTGATCCATGCACATATTCTTATTGTAGGGGAGTTCTTCCATTGGGCCAGCGAGCTCGCCTATGGGAGAAACATCGGGCGCGTTCCCGCAAACAGCAACGTGGGCATTCGTCCACAGCGCCGCAAGACTTACAAGCTGGACAGAGTGTTACCATGAAGAATGCGCCTATGTACCAACCCGGCGCTGTAGGTAAGTTACATGATATTTCATGCTTCGAGAGTGCAAACTAAATTTTTTTTTCTAAAAGATATAACTAACAACGGATTAGGCTAGTCGTTTGTTTGTTTTCCTTGGCAGGTGGAACACAATTGCATTATTTTTATTTAGGAATTGTTTCTGTATTTTAATATCATTATTTAATCTTCTCTAAATCGTTTTGTTTATTTTAAATATTGTTTATTCTTTCGAATAGGATTTAACATGTCCACGGGAGTACCTAAAGTGGGGGTTCTGCAAAATGCTGCATGGAACCTCTCTGACATGTGCCGTTTCAAATTGTTGCCACCGCCACAACCAGATCGCTCTGTCTCTGATAAAGACAAGCGGGATTTACAGGTAAACTATTATTGTAGAACATGTTATTTGAAGTAATACACATACAACTCAATAAGAAGAAAATGTATCAATATATTTATTTTGCTTTGATTTGTCTAGAATCAGTCACCACTAACAGTGTCATCGGTAAAAGCTTCGTCATCAAGCGGCAACAGCAAGGATGGCGCTAAGGATAGCAACAAGGATATGGCTGACCGACTTGATATGCCACCACCACCCAGCCCAGCTTCATCTACTTGCAGTGACACTAGCACATCACACAGTGAGTATAAAGTTTAACAAAAAAAAGGTCATATAAACACTGACAGAAAATATATTTATTTTGTGGACACAATTCCTTTCAAATCCTATCATAACAACTTCAATGTTTTTGTCTCAATCTAGAACGTGCTAAACGCGTAACTGTACGCGGGGAAGAAGGCTCCTCGAATGACGGCTCCAAGCGCGACGAGGAAGAGTGGCCGTTGAAGGAAGTTGTGTTTCTTGAGGACGTTAAGAGCGTGCCATTGGGTAGAGTGCTCAAAGTGGACGGTGCCTACGCAGCTGTAAGATTCCCTACTATCGGGAAGGATGGCAAGGAGGTAGTGCCTTCGACGCCTGATGATTTATCGACCCTGCTGCAAGACTGCCGGCTTGTTCGTAAGGATGACTTGGTCGCTGTCAAGTGGGGAGTGGGCGGCGCTGCCGGGCCTCGCGGGCCAGACTGTCTGCAGCGCTCGCCCAGGAAGATTGCGTTGCCTCCTGATGTACAAGTCATCACCATTGCTGTGAGTATACTATTAAATTTCAGGATGTGAATTGTTATTTGGGTACTTGTTATCTAATGTCGTGTGTAAATAAGTCTTTTATTTAATGTTTAATTGCTTTTATATTTTAACTCATTTCTATTAGTTCAACTTTATATATAAGTCTCTCATTCTCTTGTCTAATTTGAATAGTTCAATTTTCTTTTGATCTCTCTCATCATGCAGTTGATGAACAACCTAGTTTCAGTATAAAGAACCCATAGGCCTCTGACATGGCTTTATACACCATCTTCGTGATGGTGTATAAAGCCATGTCAGAGCCATGCCATCTTTCAGTTGTGCTGGTTTCCTTCCTAAGCAAGTGTTAATTAATTTCTAATAAGCTAATGATTCGAAAACTCTGTGGTGCATTGGATTCGTACTTGCGATCTGGCTTTCGGCTTTCTTTTGCTATTATAAATTTACGTTATTTTCGATATTTCTGATATGATTAAAAACTATTCGCCTTGATAAAGAGTGCAACATAAAATATATCTACAATGTTGACAAAGGCTCAATTCATTTACTGCAATTTCAGTGCAACTTGTGTAAAGTATTGTCTTCGGTAGCTAGAGATAAGTCTATTATTGTTGATACAGGTGGATAGCCGTGGAGTACATGCAGTAGTGCGACGGCCGGGCGGCGCTCTGGCGTACGCAGTGTACGCAGTGGGCACGACCCGCGCTCTCACCGACAGCGCTTTCCCGACCGATAACAATGCACTGCTCGGGTATTCCAATGGACAGGCCATACAACTGGCTACTGCTGCTGAGGTTAGTATTCTAACTAATTTAAGTTTGATCTTCATGGTTGATTTAAGGATTCTTTAAAGGGGACTGTTACAGAGTCTATGTCGTCACTCTGTATGTTACAGGGCTATATCTTTTGAACCGTACTAGCTACCAGTTGAAATTCTACTAAAATATATGTCATTGATAATTAAAAAATTGCACAGGGTTACCCTAAATAAATACCTGCTCACATTTGATGTTGCTGAACTTTATAGTTTCAGAGATTTGTGATACATAATTTTCATTTTATAATTCATCATAAAATAAAATTTTAAGTATTAATTGGACATTACATTGCAGTTATGATTAACTAATTTAGTCCATTACAAAATGTTCTAGTTATACACTAGAACTTTTCTACTTGAAGTGTCGAAACTAAGAAAGTTACGTTAGTTACCATTGTGTGTGTATACAGGGTAGTGAGCCCGTGGTGATTATGGTGGACGGTAACGGCGCGCTGTACCCGGTATCGCGCGACTGCGTGGGCATGGTGCGCGAGCCGCCGCCGCTCAACCTGCCGCCCGCGCGCGCCCTCACCGCGCATGCGCTGCCGCTGCACCCGCACGCCGCCGCCGCCGCCGCCGCACACCCGCACCACACCGCGCTCAAGTCGCAGGTAACACGCACACACTACTACTAAATACCTAGCGGACTTGCGTACCTATTGGCTAACTGGGTTACCAACAAATAGATGGTCACTTTGTAGTACATTGTGCCGCATATTTTTAATATTTTTGTTCATCATAGACAACTGTAACATACGACGCAATGTACGAGAAAGTGACTATCAATTCGATGGTTCGATGGAGTTATTCAATAGGTACGCTGATAGGCAGACATTGGACTGCCACATTTTCTGGATCTCGGTAACAGCGAACCATCCAGGTGATTCCATAAGTAAAAAAACATCAACATCTAAGCCGAATCTATAAGTTTAGGAGAAGAATTACGAACACACGCGTACCAGAATTTTATATTTATTAAGATAACTGAGGAGTGACTTGTGAGTTCTTTCTATCTAATGTCGACTGTATTTATCGAAGCATCCGTTAAAAAAAAACATTTGTTTAGTATTTTATATGTACTCATTGTAATTCTTTATACAGGTTGCCCTGATTATATTGGTACCAGAGCCTCAGCTTATGATGCCGCGTGTCTTACGCTGCGATCTTGATGGCGTGCGTCAACTGCTGCATCAACTCGAATCTGACTCCAACAGTAAGTGACAAAAAAAAAACTTTTAAACATCATTATATGCGACGTCTACTACACATTCGAAATTATTTTTCACAGAACAACAGATCTTGTCTATACTACAAGAGCGTTGCGACGGCAATAGGAATATACTACACGCATGCGTGCATATGTGTGCTCCGACTTCAAACAAGGAACCCGATATAGGTAAGTAACTTACTGACGAAAAGCGAATGTAATTCATATTTAGCGTTACATATAATTATAACATTAAATATTTACAATCAGTGGAAAACGCTTCGATGCCCAATTTAGCCGTTGGCACAGGCAGCGGTGGCGCTAGCGCTGAGGAAGCTGTGCCTGCCATCTCGTGGCCGCCAGAGACATTCGAGGCATCAGGAGACGAAGACAGCTTGATGGGGCTCACTAACAATGGGTAAGACCTCTATAACCTTGTGCAGAGACTTTATTTAGTGATGGCACTCTGAAGTAACTTTTTAGCGTAGACAAATGTCACGCGGTTGTATTCATGTAATCGCTATTTAATAGTACTTATAAATAACTGTGATCAAATTATTACCTTTGTGTGTTTTCTGTATTTGTTTCTTATCATCATCACCTTATTTCCCCAAGAGAATTTGAGTCAACTTTTGGTCTAGTATTCTGTATTTTTTTAGTTTCTCTATATTGCGGCATAAATGCGTGAATGGGCAAATAATGATAATGGGTCACTCCAAAAGAAAACTAGTTGATCGCATTAAGATGTTAAACCATAATATTATCGGATTTCGCTGCCTAATCTTTTGACGTAAACCGTTCGGTTTTTCTGATAATAGTCTATGATATCCTAGATTTTTACCTAGTACAGACCATTAGACAAGTTCTCAAGAGCAATGTGATGAATGTGATGATATTTGAAACATTTACAGTAAAATGTCTGGCGGTGGTAACAGTGGCGGCGGGGCGGTGAGTGCGGACCCGGCAGAGCGACGCGGCAACGCGCTGGCGGCGCTGCGGGCGCTCTGCGATAGCACTCTGCTGCAGCCCTTCCTGATGCAGCTGCTCACGGCCAAGTTAGTGCACATTAATCATAATATATAATCATTAATCATACATATTTCCAAGAAGTTTTTAATCTTTTAAACAGCTTTGCATAAAGATTTAGATCGGTCGATCGATCGAGATATAGTTCATGAGCTAAAACGGGACAGCTCCGATTGCTTTTCTCGCCTGTTCGACCAAATGACAGTTACTCAGATTTTCCATAATTTTTGCACCTAAGTAACTAAATCCTAAACCTAAAAAACTATCTGAACCAAAACATTATGTCAATAGACATGATGACTGATTTTGAAATTGCCTGTTATAATATAGACGTACTACTAATACGTCTACTATTTCCGAAAACCATTGTTTCAGCAATAAACTCTGTTTTAACGCAGATTATTGCATTTTAATCTATCTAATTTGACTTAAGCGGCAAAACGTTCATGGGTGTCATGGCGCCGCTTATAATGAGTTGTGACATCACGCTTCGTTAACATTTGACAAAAGTTCAAGCTAAACCATGGCAGTTACTGACATTCAATTGAGGCGTGACGTCATTCGCTGTAATTAGCGTTTCAGTCAACGTGGCCTATTGCAGTATTTTATAATTTTATTTTATTGAAAATCTTATACTCAATGTTTTTATTATAACTAGGTCATTTTTTAGAATCCTGTGTACATATATTTTACTTCAAAACCATTTATTCTCTAAAAAAATCATCGTGTACATAAAAATGTAAAAATGCGTTCACGAATAACGCATTTTTTACCACGTCAGGGATGGAATGGGTCAAACACCTCTAATGGCCGCTGTGGCAGAGCGCGCGTACCGTGCGGCACTAGTATTACTGGATGCCATCCGCGCCTGCCCCGACGCCGACGAGACGCAGCGCTCGGCCGCCATCTTCCCGCCCAACGCTAGCCCCGACCACTCCCCACTGCTAGTGCTCTGCTGCAACGATACTTGCAGCTTCACCTGGACTGGACAGGAGCATATCAATCAGGTGCATATTAACTTTATTTTAAATAATTTGAACTATTTCCTATAAGATCATGATAATAATATAAACATGGAGTCGATAATTAATATTTGTAGAAGTACCTTGAGTGGCAAAACAAATCAGAGAGCTTGGTTGTTGAAATGTTTTCATATTTCTTTTTTGTTTTCAGGATATATTTGAGTGCAAGACTTGTGGCCTGACTGGTTCACTTTGCTGCTGCACGGAATGCGCTAAGGTAACGATTTAACCAACTGAAACCTACTGGAAGTATTCATATCTAGAATTCTCAGTCCATTTAATTACACATTGTAGTAGTGTTTCACCTTAGTTCTTGTACTCATCGTACTTGTCTGTTGTAACCTAGGTGTGCCACAAGGGTCACGATTGTAAGCTGAAGCGCACATCTCCGACGGCGTACTGCGACTGCTGGGAGAAATGCCGCTGTAAGGCACTCGTCGGCGGCAACTGGACTGCGCGCTGTGATTTACTAGCTAGACTTGCTAGGGACACTTCACTCGCCACACATTTCAACTCGAGGTAAGAAAAAACGTTTACTTGGTGTGAAGTACTCACTTGTGTATTTTGGAAGTGGGTAAATGTCATGAAACGTCTTTTAGTTGACTTGAATGCTCTGCGTCCTGAAGTGGTACATTTGCTTACTATTCTATCGGTATGTGGCAGGTATATCATTCAATATAACTTTTTTTTATTTATAGGGGCGAATCGATCCTGTTATTCCTGGTGCAGACCGTGGGTCGGCAGGCAGTAGAACAGCGTCAGTTCCGCGCCGGTGGCGGTCGAGGCCGCGGACCGCGCAAGCAGCCCGGCTCCGACGCTGAAGTAGACGCGCCCGACCATGACCTCGAACCGCCTAAGTTCGCTAGAAGGGCACTGTTGCATTTATTGGGTAAGTTATGTTACCAATGCTCTGGTTTCGTCGAGACGTCTCATAAGGAACATTATACTCTCTGTGAGGCATACAAGATACCGTTTCAATATCGTAAATGTAATGTAGTTTTAAACAACTACTCTCCATGTAAAATGTATGGCCTGCAACAGCTCCTCGTACAGCATATATTATTTTAGGTATTTTGTTTTTTGCTTAACAATAATCTAAAACGTTTTTTGTGTAGGTGATTGGCCGGCCGTAGAGGCGGCAGTGATGTGTGGCTCCAGCGGCGCCGCGGCCGAGGCCGAAAGCCGGCCCAGCAGTCCCGCGCCGTCCCAGTCCGGCACCACGCTGTTGGACAAGTTCACGCATGCACTTATTGTCAAGTGCACCAATGAGGTTTGGATAAAAGTTTTAATACGTTTTTCTCACAGTTGCTTGTACTGTAAAATAATCTGTCTTTTTCACAATGGCTGATACAATTTAACCAATAACTGTTAACATAAATTTGTTAGCCGAGTACGTCCTGTGCTGTATATTCAGAAGTATTATATCAAAACTAAATTAGTTTTGAACCATGTTTGCTTTGCCACAGATGTTAGACACTCTCCTACACACCTTGATTCGCGAACAACAAAACGATACGGTCCCGGGTCGTGCCGAGCGTGCCCGTGAAGTCGCGCGACGCTTTGTGCGCTCCGTCGCCAGGATATTCGTCATATTCAGTGTCGAGATGGCACCGGGAGCGGCTAAGAAGAAAGGGTGAGTCACTGGCATTTAAGTAAATCCCCATATCTTTAAGATCTGTTAATTTGTTTTTGGGAAGCGGAAATACAAAAGTTATATAAAAATGTATGTCTTTATAACACTAAGCTCATATTGTGGTGTCGCAACAACGATTAAATACTTATGTCTTATAATGTAGCTATAAAAGCCATAGTATAATAACTTATTGCATACATCGAGCAGAAACATTGACAAATGCATTTGTTTATAAATGGTAAAAATAAAATCCACGTTTTTTCTAGCCCTCTGTCAATAACATCATCACTGGTCCGCTGTCGTCGCGTGTTCGCGGCTCTCGTCGCTCTCGCCGTAGAAGAATTGGTTGAAGCCGCCGATGCTTTACTAGCCCCGGTCCGACTGGGAGTGGTTCGTCCTACTGCTCCGTTCCCGCTAGCGACCACATACGTGGACCTCGTGAACGGCAGTGAAGACTTGTTCGGAGTGGAACCTCTTTCTACTGGACATTCAAGACTTGCACATGCGCGCAGGTATGTTTTATTAAAATTTCATCTTTCTGTAATTGTGAAATTTTCAGTTCAACTTAGCTTATCCTTTTTTTACTGCTGGATATAGTCGTCTGTTAACTGCCTCTTTAGGGCTAGGTGAAACTCGGAAGTTCCAAGAGAGGCTAACGTTTCAGCCAGTGTGAGGGTGTCTGAGTGAGGTGACAGTTACTGAGTCTAAATAACTCAATCCACGTTATGTTGCTTAGAGAGTCAACGGCGGGCGGTGGTCGCGGCGCGGCGGCAGGCGGCACCTCCATGGGCAGCTCCACGCTGGTGCCGGACCGCTCGTCCACGCCGGTCGCCACCGAGTACGCCGACGACGTGGCGGGCGAAGCGCTGGGCGCCGACGATGACGCCTCCGAGACCGACGAGCCCGGCGCGCCAGCTCCGCCCCAGGCGCAGGACAACCAGCATCATGATGACAACATGCAAGATAGGTGAGCGATATTGAACATACAACACAACTTGGTTCTTCGTATAAGATATACATGGAACAACAAAGTACTAATAAGGTTAACACTTTTCAAACAGGGGTCAAGAACAGCACGTAGTTGTAGAGAATGGTACAGAGCGTGCGGAGGGTGGCGAGAGCGAGAGCGAGCTGGACTTGTTGGCCGAGGTGGAGACCGAGAGCGACTCCGATGACCAGGACAACGCCGAGTCGGCGCAGCGTAGCGTGCAGACCGGTGCCACGCAGGGATCTGATGCGGGTAAGCAAAGTGTAGCACTTTAGGTTACTTTCTGAGATAGGCCGGGTACAGCAAATGGCCTATCTCTTCATACTGATTATTACTTAATAATGACGTAAAGTAGTAGACGTAAATGTTTGGTGATCACAAATGTACTAACTCTATTTTCGTATGGGTGACGTAAGACGCCTAAAGATGTCTGTTATAATTATTGAAATATTAACTAATTTATTATGATGATTTCCGTGCCTATCCATAATATAAAGTAAATAAAATAAAATACGCGGCAGGCATAGCATCGCTGCTGTTATATCCTGAAGAAGAGAGCGGGGATTCGACGCAGCCCGAGGACGAAGACTCTGAGGCCGGTGAGACTGACGAGCAGGACGGCGAGGCCGAGCCGCCGCTGCACGACGGCGAGACGCTCGAGAGACGAGCCGCGCCGCCTGCCAGGCCCAACCTAGCGCCACACTCTATGCAGTGGGCTATACGGTAAGTACCGCAATTATTACCTTTATTTGTACCTTTCTGAGTATTGTGATTTCTATTCTGATTCTATTTTCCACTATGCAGTGCTTGATAAGATTGCGGTTTATGTTTTTACGAGCACTGGGCTTAAATTTTAATTATAAAATTGTATTTTCTCTTTAGAAATGTGTTGTTTGCGAATAAATTTTACTATGTAGATTGGATACGCAAACTATAACGACACTAATAAGATTTTTCTTGCCAAAAACCCATAGAAATAAGAATGGACGAGAAATGTTTTTTTTTTTTATTATTGCTTGATTTGTGAGAAATAGTATAGTCTATCACCATCATACCGTACCATTCGGATACACCACCCAGCTAGTCTTAAATATCTAATAATAATAATTAATCTGTGAATTATTTCCTATTTGTTGGTGCTAAGTAGGTAATTATAGTATAATTATATGTGGGTGAAACTGCGGGGTACAGTTAGTACCAATATATTACTGTTACATCTATATCAATATCATCTTACTTTATATATAGTATGTATAAATATACTATATATAAAGTAAGAAACTGACTGGCTGACTGATTCACTGACTGACTGATCGATGAACATACAGCTGCAACCACTCGATCTAGAAGCATGAAATTTTGCACAAATTTTCCTTAAATGACGTAAGTGTGCACTAAGAAGGGATTTCTGGAAATTCATCCTCTAAGGGGTTAAATTGAGTTTATATGAAACTTCCTAATTTTTCTAATCTCCGAAACGGATGAACCTATTTTAACGGGGCTTCCACGGGCAGATAGCTCATGTTAAAAAGAGTAACTTAGGCTACATTTATTTTAGAAAACAAATTAGGGTTGAGCGCCAAAAAATCTGTTAAGCAGACGAAGTGGCGGTCACCAGCACTAGCTGGTGGCATTTCGTACGCTTACTTCGTAAGAAAAATACCTATATTACGTTAGTACGTATACGATATATTTCTTTAATTTTGTTTGTCTTCCATGATTTTTAGTTTTGTTCATCCAAAAGTTGTCTTTCAGAGAACGTTACTAGCGATAACATCGCCTATTGTACATATTATATTGACGTATCTTTTTAAAATGACTCTACTTAATTGTAAAATGGTTTACAAGATGGATATTTTTCAATAGGTATTATTTTTATTTGATTTGTAATTCTTTTTAGTAATTACATAGTCGTTTTATTAAATTAATTTATGCCCTCTATCATTTTAAACTTTTAAATTATGTTTGAAACTGAAAACGGAAACTATTGCGAATCAAGCACACTATATATTTCAGTAATGTTATATAGAATATCGATAACAATTATCGACAATTACATTGTCTATTTGAATTAAATATTTTTTCGTTGGCAGTTCCTACGATCGGCATGATTGGCTACTAACATTGTGGATTTGGTTTATTTAGCGTGAGTAGCCAATAATAACGTTGTGCTCATTGTATGGAGGGGCAAAAGTGGATCGCTAGGTTCTCGTACATTTTGTAACACATAACATATCTCCTTCCTTCTAATATCTTTGTAAAAACCCCTTTTGCTTCAGATCCCGTGAGACGACCCGCGGCACTAGCGGCAGCACGGGCGGCGTGCGGCTGACTGGCAGCTCGTCGCTGGTGTTCATCGACCCCGCCTCGCTAAGACGATCAGCTGCCGCCGCTGCAGGCGCGCATGACCCGCACT
Organism: Xylocampa areola; assembly: GCA_935421205.1. Taxonomy (NCBI): domain Eukaryota; kingdom Metazoa; phylum Arthropoda; class Insecta; order Lepidoptera; family Noctuidae; genus Xylocampa; species Xylocampa areola. The sequence continues at coordinate 10,045,107 of OW285201.1, read as the reverse complement.
CTACATCCACTACAGCTTCGTGTTTGGCTAGAGCTTTTGGTATGTTGGTTTTGCATTACTGTTTTATAACGTTTTTTAACCGACTTCCAAAAAGGAGGAAGTTATCAATTCGGTTGTATTTTTTTTTGAGACTGATGTAGGTACTACCCAGTACTGCCTTCAAAGCTAAGAAAGTGTATCGGTGAAATGGGTGCTATGGGCATATTTGATCTATTTTTTTTTTCTTGTATGCCTGAATCTATTAGAGCCTGCTGTCGTTGGTTTCAACCATGTACGAAATAAAGTTTTGTTTGTCATACAACTGAATTTTATAAACTACTAACTAAATATGTGGTGAGGAACAGGAATTTAAAAAATAAATTAAAAAAAAGGTAAAGGCGAAACAGGATATTATTCTAAAAAAGGGTTTATTCCTGTATATCAGTTGAGGCCTTAGCCTTGCAACAATTCAGTTAAATGTTGTTTATTTAATGTTAATATTTTTCGCAGGCATCGTCATTCGCCAGATCGCGGACTTACTGTGGGAGTATGAGCGTGTTACTCTACCATTGCCTCGTATGGTACCGCTAGCATACCGCGAAGCTCTGCGTCTACAGTGCTACCTCGAACGACAGCTCAAACCCACTTGGGACTGGCTAGTCACCGTCATGGATGCCACTGAAGCACAACTCAGGTAAAAATTTTGTTTTTTTTTTTTTTTTTTTTTATAATATATGAACTAGCAAAACAATTTTTTTTTATGTTCTGTAATGTTTGTAAGCAGATTCGGCGCGTCGTTGACTTCCAACAACGCGAGTACTTCGACCGGCGAGAGCGGACGAGCCGCCGCGCCGACCACCCGGCGCACTACATCGCTGACGTCACCCGCCACCCGAATCATAGGTTTCTCTGAAGGACCTAGGGCAAGGGATAGGGAACAAGGTTAGTACACGCCTTTTGATGGAATCTACATATAACTTGATATTACAGGTGTAGTAAGATAGCTTAGTGTGGAAATCACATCACAGTGCACTATTCGCCAACTTGCCTTTCTAAATTAACGTCATTTTATTTTCCCAGAATTTCCGTAAAAATAAAAACACTCAAATCAATGCTTAAAAGCTCTTGTTACAATAATGTCAGAGACCTCGAAATGCGATCATTAAAAAATTCAGGTTATGTCCCCAATCTTGTTATTCCAAATTTTAGCTAGACTACTTATTCAACAATGCATATTGAAATGTATGCTATAACCCTGAAAGATATTTATGACAATTATATACATAATGTCCTGAACGTTATGCTGGGGTTGTATAGAATCCAGCTGCGATCCTGGAAGCCTGGTGAAGGTAATAGAGGACTGTTTGATTTTATTCTGTAAGAGTCTACCACAAAATCCAGAAGAATTATCGCGGTTTAACGTACGGACTCCTACGTTAAACCGCGATAATTCTTCAGGATTTTGTCTTCACCAGGCTCCTGCCGCTTATCCCAGTAATTGACAGTAATTGTAGACGACGGCGTCAGACCATGCTGAAGATAGTGTTAGAAAACGCAAAAAAACGACGAGAGTTACGTAGAGAATTGGTTGTATACATGTAGTTTATTTTTATTAGATTGTATTCGTTGAAACATTACCGCACAAAAATATAACACTTGTAAAAATCAGATTCTCCATAATCTGATTTTTACAAGTGTATTCAATTTAACGATTAAACCTGCAATCAGTTTTGGAAGTTTGAAATGCCGCCATCTTGGCACGCTTTCTCTGACGTCAGAGCACACATCATATTATATATCTTTTATATCGGCCACGAGATCTAAGAAGTCACATTTGACACATAAAAATAGATAGAATGTAACTTGACAATATTAATATTGGTCGTGAATAAAAAATATTTTGAATATACACTTGATAATAATTATGAAATTATTATAAAATTTCGAGGCATGTATTATTTAGCATGGTATGTAATGTCCAACGTATTGTTTAAGCAATTAAATATTTTTTAATACGTATTTATGTACTGTCAAAATATCAAATAATTGTACATTCTCCGTCAATCCTTTTTTAAATAAAGTTATGTGACTACTACAATCGTTATAATCGTTTAAAATATGAATATATAATTTTATATTAAAAACTTTTTATAGGCTTTATATACGTAACATATAGGCACATTATATTATTAAGATTAATTTTAATTTAAATGATCATAATTTGCTTGACGCTAGCAAGTGATGAATTGATAATGACACCTGTGCTATTTTTCGCTATTCGTCCGACTCGATGTCCGATCTCTCTGTTTTTTCGGTACCTCTGTTCGTTTTTGTGACTCGGCTTTCATTTTGAACCGATCCGGCTTTTATATTTTTTTTTTTTTTCAAAATGTCTAAACGACTTTTGAATAGTTCCTAAATAGTGCAAATCGGTTTGGAAACTACATGAGTACGTCAAACCTGAATCGAAAAAGGATGCACTTTTTAACAGGTGCACGTCATAACACAAAAGCCAACATTTACAAAAATAATAATAACATTAATGCAAAAAGAAATATACCAAAAAAATATGGATGACATCGATGCAGATATGAGACTTGATACAAGAAATTATATACTTAAATAAATAAAAAGTTAATAAATAAAACTTTGACATTAAAATATGTTCTATTTCTCTAAGAAGATATAGAAATTGAATTTCTTATATTCGGTGCCTACTATATTATAAATTCCTTATCAGAATGAATATCTTAATTTTTTAATTATTTCGTTTTTAACGATTAGATTTTTTAAATCGATTTATTTGAAAATTGTTTATGTTTGTTACCGATTTGAACGCTTCACTTCCCTAGTTGAGTCAAATGTGGCTTTTTAGATCTCGTCGACTATAGTATAGCGTATTTAATTATAGATATATAAATTTTATAAGGGGGATTTTCTATAAAGAATGACATCAAATCTCAAGAAAAGCCACAAAACATGATAAACACTCAGTAACACCATACTCAAGATAATGTCATCTCGGACAGTGACGTCACATCTCGCTTCAACCAATAGCATGCAATTGATATTTTAAATGTCACATGCTTAATTTTTTTTTTTTACTTTTAATCTTGATAGTTAAATCACGATTAGTAAAATAAAAAATTGAATAGATGCATTCTACAGCAATAAAGATTACGCATAAAAATATTTAAGGACGCGTTTACGAATCTGACAAAAACAAGGTGTTTTTTGGTGCATTGTGCGGCGAAATGAAAAAAAAAAAATATAATTTATATAAAAATATAATAAATTACCACTTACAGATGAGTCCTATATCTGCCAATGTTGGTGGTTTTTTGTTAAATATTATGTTTTATAATATCATAAAAACGATTTTCTGTTACCTCTTCACACAAAATTAATGATATTGGGTTGAGTTTCGGAATAAATATCTCAATTATTAAAATGATTTTATTTCAAGATAAATCTTTGAAAAGCCTCAACGCATGCTTAGCGAACTCTAAAGTTATTATATTAAATGGAAAAAGAATACGGTCGCGGACAGGATTCGAAACTGCGCCTCCCGGATAAATACTCCAGGCGCTCTGACCACTCGTTCTTGTCGTCGTCGTCGTCATCTCGTCGAGATGACTAGTGGTCAGAGCGCCTGGAGTATTTATGATTTTATTTCTTTTAAAAATATTTTAAGCATTCACTTAAGTTCAGCTCAAAATTGTGGTAAAATATTTATATATTTTTTAATATATTCAGAAAAAAAATTACATCTTGTCTGTTTTTTCACATATTTTGCTTTTACGCATGATCCCTAATGGTTTGCAAGAAAGGTTATTTTTATTGGTTTCCTATCTCGATTTATTGCCCGGTATTTTGTAATTAAATCTCAGTCCGCGCTCGGCCGCCGTCGTGAGTGGACCCTGTGTCGCTAGTAAGCAGCAGTTCGTTTTGAAAAAGGTCGCTGTACGGATACAAAAGATTTGACATTACCAATATCGATACTTTCCGCATTTAGTACGAACAAACTGGTCAAGTAAATATTTTTCTAAACTAGACGAATAAAGCTAGGTGTGCTGAGTTTAGGCTCGTTTTGTTAGTTATGATGAGATTTTATCTAAGGTATTGCTGGAATGACCTGAAGGTGTACTTCAGTGGCTGCTACTGGAACTCCTAAACGAGTAGAGCTAGGTGCGCCGAGATTGGGCTCGTTTTGTTAGTTATAATGAGATTTTACCTAAGAACAGGCTGGAGTGACCTGAAGGTGTACTTCAGAGGTTGCTACTGGAACTACTACACGAGTAGAGCTAGGTGTGCCAAGATTGGGCTCGTTTTGTTAGTTATAATGAGATCTTACCTAAGAACTGGCTGGAGGAACCTGAAGGTGATTTGACTCATAATTCCTGCAACTATAAGTGCGGTTGGTGCGATTCCATACCTATCATTTTTGCAAACGCGTTTGTAACCTAAATTTGAATCTCTGTCATTATAAAGTATTATATACAGGCGTAGAAGCCGGCAGTGCCCGCCGCGAGTTCCTGGCGTACTGCCTGTCTCTGCTTCGCGCACACAGCGCAGAACACGCGGAACAGCTGCCCGTGTTGGACGTGGCGGCGCTCAAGCACGTGGCCTATGTGCTCGACGCGCTCGTGTACTACATGCGCGCTGCACAGCCGCAGCCGCATCACCATCAACATCTGTGGACGCCGGTAACTATACTTTAATTATATATATATCATGTTTTAATGATGATTCATACCTGATGTTTATTCTTTTACACTAGACTTCGCTAAAAACGTTTATTTAATTCAATAAAACGTTAATTCCATGTTTCTCAGTTGCATTGATAACGTCTCAAGCATGTTAAGACACTGGATTGCAGCGTTGATACAGGCGTGTGTTATTTGTAGCACTAGACGCTGCTCTTATAAAAATATAATTCAACACTGAAATCATGGGATTCGATGATGCAGCCAACTTAAATCCATCTACTTGTTGGAAATTATGATAATTTTTTATCTCAGTCTCTTCATGTAAATGATTATTTAAATGTTTAATTTGTATAACTAGCTCTAAGTTTGCTGAATATTAAAATAAATACTGGAGTAGCTGTAGTAAGTGGCGTCACGTCTGGACAAGAGAATTTTAGATTCTCGAGTTCAATCTAAAACAAAAATATCAATATAGGATGAGAACGAGAACGAAGAAGGTGACGAGGAGATGGTAGTGGGTGGAGGCGCGGCCGCGGAATCAGACGGCGAAGGCGAGGGTGCTCGTGGACGTACTCATGCTTTCTTCCAGCGTTCCGACTCTACACTGTGTCTGGGATGTCCGCCGCCAGACCCATTCAACAGTTAGTACATTTACATACATTTCTACATTAAAGACACGGCACAGGTTGGCATAAAAAAAATTCGTTTTCGATATCTGAGCATTTATATAATATCATATTTTTATTGAATTTGTTCCTAATTATGTTTATTAGTTATGTTAACCGGTAACATGTAACAAATATTGGTATAAGATACCATACCAGTTAGGTGGACCATAATTTGATGAAAGAAGTGGAGGCTACACCCGATAAGGCCTAAGACTTGTAATTATTTTAATTGGTTGAGTAGTCATTCTGTTGGCTTGCTAATTACCAGACACAATAGATTTTTATTGTTATGAAGTATAATTTTGTACTTCTCCCATTCAAAGAGTGTACAATTTTTTTTTATTATAAAATATCTAGTCTAGCTTTCTAGACATTTCTTAAATATGATCTCTGGGAATACATTAGGTATTTAAGATTTTTGTGCTACTTTATTTTTGTATAAAACAGTGACTATGCAAGACGCACTACCGCTAGCGGATCAGCCACAGCTTCTTCAGCCGAGTGCTCGTCGTGAGGAATTGTTCGGAATGCCTCGTCAGCCCGTTACAGTGCCGGCCTCTGGTGACGCACCGCCCGGTGTGAACAACCCGCTAGAAGGTAACATTGCACGTAAATATTCACTTTTTTATGTATTTACTAGATTAAGTAAGTAGTGCTTTAGAAGAAAGAAGCTACATTTTGTAGCTTTCAAAGAGTTTTTTTAAGGCTGTATCTATATTTGGCCGCATTGTCCCATACCAAAATAGACTTAAAATTTTATTCAAATAAAACAATCAGCAACTGAGCGATAAGATTTGCGTAATTCAAATAAAAAACTTATGAAAATTTATCAAAAGCACTTTTGGAAATACGACAATTATGTCTCCTGCCAGCCAGTGCATAGTATGTTTTATTTACCAGTGGTTCCGCGACGGCTGGGCCTGTCTACGCGCGGCACTGACCGCGGCTGGTCGCCTCCCGCCAGGCCTGCGTCCGCGCCACCCACGCATACGCACACTCTGACTAGAGACGAACCACAGGTGGGTAACTAATGATTCTATAACAAAAATAAACATTTGATTAAAACACTTCAACTTCACACACACTAACAAACTTCGTTTATGTGACGTGAAAACCAATTCATTTTTGCGTTTGGTCAAGGTTTTTCATTTTATGTGATTTTCTTGTTCTGATTATCAATCTTAAACTCAATATATATAAAAAAAAAAAATTGTATGTATATGTTCTTTTTTCACAGGATTTGTCGTGTACTAAAGATGTTTCCACGAAAATGGACATTGACACTGATGGTGAATACCTATCAGACTCTGATTCTAACGAAGCTCGACAGATACCGAGGAAAAAGCATCACAGGTATGTTTATTATCAAATTAGGTAAATGAAATTTACTATTAGTCCATGTATTATATCTCGTTTGTATTTCAGACATCCACATTCAGTGAATCTGTCGGCTGGAAATAGTTCCATGCATGATTCTATGGCGCAAACTTCGGAATTCCACACATTGGTTGATACGGCATGCTCTATCATCGAAGCGCCTCATCAACAGAATATATCTGCTTCCCCATCACCTGGTAAGTTAGACAAGATTCATCCTGTTATACTCATCACTTTTTAAAGCACTATGATTCTTGGTTCCGTTTGGCGTTCGATTACGTACGCAAACTGTTTGGATATAGCATCTGCAGATCTGTCTTAGCAGAGACAAGAACAGGCGTGCTTTAAAAAAAGCTTTCCAGTAGCCTTATTTCGTCATAACTAAAGAGTTGACTAATACATACAATTAAACGTATACAGCAGTGCGTTCCCTATGATGACTTTCTTTGAAAAGTGTGTCAATATCTTAATTTGTTTTAGGACCAAGTGGCTCAAATACAGTTGTCGCGGAAGCCCGCGCCTCATCATCGCGGAGCCCCGGCAAGACTGTTATTGTACGTGCTGTAAGTCACTCCACTTATTTGGGGGACTTTTTCTTATCAAAATTATACCCTACTCTTCAATTGGATGTAACTTTTGGAAAACATTTTTTTTTTAAACTAACGAGTACCCAAGATTTTCTGTTAAACGCATGTTCAAAGTTCCGCCAATGAAATAATTTTAAAGCCAGTTATTTTAGGAATGGGTTTATATGCCTCGATTTTCTGCTTTGAATATGTATATATCCTCTAACATTTAATTATCAGGGCGAGTTGCTAAGCGCTGCCGATCCTCTGGAGTCTCAAGAAATTTCAGCGCATGTGACCGTGGAAACTACAGGGTTGCCACCCCCGCCCCTCTTGCCAACTCTTAATACGCCAGCGCAACCGTGAGTATTTACTTATATAACGAGTCGAAGTATATCAGCCAGTAACCTCAATAGTGTTATAATTTCATAATAATAATTATTATTTTGGTGTATGTATAAGGTTCGTTCCTTCGGGAGTGTTGCCTCTTGATATAAACTCGACAATATTTCTATTTTTCTAGTCGCGCGTGTCCATCTTTAGGCGCCTCAGTGTCGCACGATCTCCTATTGGGAAGATGGCGTCTATCTCTAGATCTCTTCGGACGTGTATTTACTGAGGATGTAGGCTTAGAGCCTGGATCCGTGGTTGCCGAGCTCGGTGGATTTCCTCTCAAAGAGGTCAAGTTCCGCAGAGATATGGAGAAGCTAAGAAATTCGCAACAACGTGATTTGACGTTGCATAAAGTGAGTGTTACTATACAAATATACTATTAGAGGTCACATCCTAAAGTCAATTAAACAGATAATCAAAAATTGAACAGGTTTACCTCAAAAACGGAACTGCATGTTATATAAATGGATTCAAAAATGATTAGTTAATAACTGCCTCTTTGGTCTAGTGGTCCGCGACTATTCGTATAAAGTCCTGGGTTCGATTCCCGGGTCGGCCTAGTGTTATTGAGTTATTCTGTTAGAAAATTCTCAGTAGCAACCCAGACTTTGGAATTGTGCCTGGTTTATGGCAATAGGCTCACCACCTACATGGGACTTAATAACTGCATCGGCAAAAAGTGGGTGTACAACAGTGTACACCTCTGCTCCTTCGGGGAATACAGGCGTGATGCTATGACGAATTGACAATACTATGAAAATTGTTAGATGGCTTAAAACAATTACTTAGTTAATACCACTTTTCCCATTCAATAGATGGAACGCGATCGTGCCAAATTGTTACAACAAACATTTGCGGAGTTGAACAGTGCATTCGCTGGTCAAAACAGGCGAGCACATAGTGCGCAGCCGCCACTAGCCGTCAACAGGGTGAAGGTTACGTTCCGCGACGAGCCCGGAGAGGGCAGCGGCGTCGCACGCTCCTTCTACACCAGCGTTGCTGAGGTGAGGAGTGTGAAAATATAATAGAAAATATATTGTAAAATAACTTTCGTGAGGCATATTCATATTAATTATTGTTCACCGGTTACTACTCACGGCGCGGACTCAGCTCATGACTAAGGGCTCCGTTCGGGCTCGAAACTAGTCGGGCAAACCCGAAGAATGTACGTGAGTAGTAACCGGTGAACAATAATTAATATTGTAAAATGGTTGGCTGCATACATTTGTGTTCCAACCTTGATTATTATTCTGCTAGTAATTTACAGAAAGTAATCGTTTTTTTTTTTCTCTGTTCTTATTCTTATTGTACAGTTATTTAATAATAGCGTTATTCTGTTAAGGCATTACTAGCAAATGAGAAACTCCCACCATTGGAACCGACGACAGGCAGTGGTACCACTACTAGCAGTACCAACGGAACTTCCGGCTCTGCCAACACGAACGCCGGAGGAGCGAGCAGCAATAGTGGAGCTCGGTAATTATTGGTTTACATCTCTACATAATATATAACCTAGTCCCCTGCCGTGTCTATCTATTTGTGCACTTTTTTATGTGACTACTAAACAGATGTTATGCGTGTTTCCATGTTTCAAGATCAACATTTTGGTACTTTAAGATGTCGCCAAAAAGCAGTAGTTGGTTTTAGACATTTTCTAGTACGTTACGTAAATAATGATATTTAGATCGGCCTTATAAATTCTTGCAAAAAAAAAAATATACTGACAAAATCATATCAGTCCTGGGATCATGAAATGCATTTTTAATCAAATAATGTGTCAACCTAGTCAACTATAAAATTATTACTTATATTACATCGTATTTTTCAGAAGTGGAGCGGGTCGCGCTCGTTCTAAGGACGCGGCACGTCGTACGCCCGGCAGGCCCGCGCCGCGTCCGCCTGCCTCTCGTGAACCTCGCAGGGTACTCAGCGTTGATGCCAGACCATATTCACCACAAGTATGCACTTATTGTCACATATATTGTACAATCAATCTGCCTAGCCTTTTCCCAAATACATTGGGGGTTGGCTTCCAGTCAAACCGATACAGCTTAATACCAGTATTTTACATGAAGCGACGGGAGTGGGTTGTGGAGGATACCTCGTGGTATGACTGGTTGTCAGACTTTCAGGCCTCCGACTACCCGTAACGGCCGTCATAGATCTTAATTTGACATCCGGGGTCGACGGCTTAACGTTCTCTCCGAGGCACGCAGGGGTCTCGGTGTGAAATGATGGTCACCCATCAACAGACCGACCGCGGCAAGCGTAGGTTAACCTAGATCGATCTGTCTGTGCGGCTGTTACTTAGCCACAGGCCCCTCATATCTATTGTATATTTATATATTTTATATTGATAGAGAAGAGTGTGATATACATCAGCCTCCTCTAAGACTTTCATCAGAGATAAACTCTTTTCTAAATTAGCCTTCTCCTCTTATTGCCTTGTCAATTAATATAATTTGTATACGTACAGGCTGCTCCCGGGACCGAAGGCGCTGGATACAGTGGCGACAGGCCTGGGGGACACAACGAACATCTAACACTGCACCAGGCACAACTAGGCGAACGACTCTACCCAAGGGTAAGGAACTAGTTTTTAGTAATTTTCAGATAACAGACCAGTTGTAAAACGTGAAGTTCATGAAAATGTACATCTCAATTTCTTTATTTGCTTGATTGCTTTTCAGTATTTTATTTTAGGTCGTCAATCATGGTTACACAATGATCTGATGATATAAATATGTCTGAATAGGAATTGAATTTAATGACTTGCTTTTTAGGTTCACTCCCTACATCCGACATTTGCGGGCAAAATAACTGGCATGCTACTGGAACTGACGCCGGCGCAGCTACTCGTGCTGCTCGCTAGTGAGGACGCGCTGCGGCAGAAAGTGCGCGAGGCCATGGATCTCATAGTTATGCACCCCTCTGAAGCGATACTAGGTACGTACAAGATATCAGTATAAGGTTAATCATATAATAACATTGATTATTTTTAAAATACGCGCATTTTTTCTCGGTATTCCTACTTAGGCGTGGTTATGGAGCAGGAAGAATTTTGTACCTTAGTGATTATTGTCAGTAATAATAGTTCTTGAATATAAATAAAATTGCTACTATTATTACCTATAGTTAACTAATTGCTATCATAAAAATAAACCACGTCAGGATGATAGGCTCTATCAAATTGACAATATAATTTAATAATTTTACCAGATTTGGACGTATTCTCTCTGTCGGAGCGCGGCGGCGGCGCGGGCAGTACAGCAGGCGCGGGCGGCGCGGGTGGCGCGGGCGGCGCGGGCGGCGCGGCCGGCACCTCCGGGAGCGCGGCCGCTGCCACCGACGACGCCGCGCCACTGTTCTACTCGCCCGGCAAGCGCGGCTACTACTCGCCGAGACAGGGACGCGCCACGCCCGAGCGAATCAACGCCTTTAGAAATGTTGGCAGGTTAGAAACTCTCAAATGAAACTCATGCATGTTTGTGAAAATAATAAAGTGGAAAAATTTCTGAAGCTACGCCTAATTCAAAATGAGTTAATCGAAAGTCATATCAATTTGACACTTTCAACAAATTCACAGTATTTATAAGTGGTTTCAAAGTTTTTATTTTGCAGGATAATCGGGTTGTGCCTCCTTCAGAACGAACTGTGTCCGATGTTCCTTAACAGGCATGTCCTCAAATATGTTTTGGGTCGACCAGTGAGATTCCATGACCTTGCGTTCTTCGACCCCGTAGTCTATGAGAGTCTTCGACAATTAGTCGTCGATGCTGAAACTGGTGACTCTCATTCCCTGTTTGCTGCTTTAGATCTCAACTTTAGGTAAGATAGTATTCCTTTGTCTTTATTCTTTGGAACTTTGTGCAAAATTATCTGAATATCAGTGGTTTAAATTTTCAAGTAAAATATTCATTCTTTAATATGCTCTCCGAGGCACGGAGGGGTCTCGGTGTGAAATCATCAGCACTCCGACCGCGGCAAACCCAGCTTAACCTCGATTTATTGATATGTGCGGCTGTTACTTAGACGCGAGTCCATTTTGACAACTGGTATCGTTTCGAAATATTTACAGTACAGACGAACCAACAACATAACTCTCCTTTCTGCATCTATAAATAAATAGTATTGAAATCAGAGCGCCTGGAGATTTAGTCCGGGACGCGCAGGTTCGAATCCTGCTCACAACCGTATTTTTCTTTTCACAAAAGTTAATAACTTTTATTATTGGAATATCTGTGGTAGGTACACAATACATGTTAATTCTCTGGATCCAAGGCTTAGTATATAGGACAATTATAATTCCCTCTACAACTATACAAGAGCACTATATTTCGTTTTCATTATTGTAGCTTGGAAATGTGCGAAGAGGAAGGCGGCGGTTGTGTGGAGCTCGTTCCGGGTGGCCGCGACATCGAGGTGACGGCCCTCAACGTTTATGACTACGTGCGCAAGTACGCACAGCACCGGATGCTGCTCTCACAGGAGAAGGCGCTTGAGGTAATTGTTTTTAGTTCATTGTTTTTGGTTTATGTCAGAAATGGCCAAAGTCCGTTGGCCGCTGTCGGAAATAGAATAGGTCGGGTGAGGCTGGCAGCTTGTTCTACAGTCAATTTTTTTACCTGTCTTAAGTAGTAAACAAACAGCACTCGATCGAAAATCACATGCTTGCGCCTAAATCACACAGTTTCACTTAGGTTTGAACATTGGAAAGAAACATACAATATGATTTACATGAAAATCTGCTTCGAAGAATCCATTTAATTAATAAAATTTCCTCAAAATCGAAACAATATTAAAATTAATTACCTCAGATTATTATATATCATGACGATCTGACATTTCGAAACTAACACTCTAGTTTACTCTTTGGACCAAGAGATGGGAATAAATGAATTAATGATTAGTGGTTGAATTGAATAGTATACGCAAAATTCATTTGGTGGCGTGGCGTAATACCACTAATTACTATTAATTAACTAATTCAACGAAATATATTTATTTACTAATGGATAAATCCTTTCGTGTTTGCATCTAAAATCAAAAATAAATGCAAAAAACGTGTAAAATTTTATTTCAATTTTAATTCAACCACCAACAGTGTTTGAATTATTTAAGGCATGTGAGATTTGTTAATTGTATAAATGGTTTTTACTTTAATTTCATATTATTTTTATTTTACTTGTCAAGCCAATATTATAACATTCTTGTTACGATATTTCCGCAATGGCTGGAAACTCGAAGAAAATCGTACCTTTTTTTCATGTTGAATAAACATAACATAACATTAATTTCTGAATAACCTAGACTCCTAGACTATCGCAGTCTACTGCTAGATATAGGCTTAAAATTGTATCGATATATTTTTATGTCTATGTTTCGTAACACATTTATAGTCCTTAATTTAATATAAGCCGCCCCGCGTCCGCAAAATTATTTATGCAACAGACTACATACGGACACGACGCGCAAAATAGTTTTCTTAAATGCAAAGCCATTTTTATAACAACGATTAGCATTCATTGAAATTAGTTCCATTGCAATCTGTAACTTGACAAATGATTTGAATATTACTATGTCCGCCAACGTTCATAGGTGGGCCGAATGTACAATGCACATCTGTCCGTCTCCTTGGAATGTAAATATTCCGAAAAAGCCATTTATTCAATTATATGATATAGGGTAAGTTTTAAACCAATGTGGGGACTTAAAAATATACCTAACTTTCGCAACACTAAGGGCCTCGTTCACCATCTCCAAGTAAAGTGTTGATCAGTTACTTCCTAATTAACGTTAATAAGCAAGTAAAAGTTACGAGTAACTTTTGTAAATTTCACAAGCGAAGAAAAAGCTTCAAGTAACTACTTACTGGTTAAGCGAATGACGTAAAAAATCATATGTTACATTCATTCGATAGTACCGTCAATGATACTCGTCAAACGTCATTGTAGTTTGTAGGATAAGGTCAAAGAGGTAGAAGCAGACAAAAAACTTGCAAACTTTTCTTTACATGAGAGGGACATGTTAAACCAATAAATAAAATAAAATAAATTATTTTAATTCACTTTAAGCCAGTTTTAAAATACATTATAGTGCGCGCGGAACTAGTTGGCCGCGCCTTAGGTAGGGACAGGGGTGAGGGGGCGGGTTGCTTGCTGCTCGAAACGCACATGAGATTAGACAGTGACGACCAATCTCGAGATATCGTGAACAATAATTGTTCAATTATTGAAAAGGAAAAATAAAAGACAATTGAACTTTTACAAGTTTATATTATACCTATCTAATTTAGTATATGAAATTCTCCCGAACTATTTGAATCATTTATGAAATTACTATTTATGAAATTATTATTATTCGATTTAGTGTAACTAACACGACTTTCTTTTATATATATAGATATAAAATTACTCTGACATATCCTCTGAATCACTTGATTTTGAACTGTCTGAACTTGAGTCAGAATCATCTTGTAAGTTTATAATGAATTCGTCCATCACAGTATCATATCTCATATCATGATTCCCGTATTCTTGTTCGTTTTTTTGTACGTGGTCGTCGCATTTTTGCCATTGTTCGGCAGAAAATTCAGAAAATAGTCTTGTTAGTATTGTAATTTTCTCGTCCAATGTAGCATTAATGTGATCTCTGGCCAGGCAATTTTTAATATTTGCCCACACAAGCTTGATTGGGTTGAGATCTGGATGATAAGAAGCTAGTCTTAGAACAGTATGACCTGCACCTTTCAGAAGTTCATCAATTGGGCATGCCTGATTTTTCGTAAGACGTGCTAACGGAAAAACCATTTGGAGATTATTTGATTATGTGCTATATTTTTTTAATTTCCACTCATAAAAGTAAGAGATTACAAAATAAAAGGCAAAATAACTAATAACCTTCATTTGACATGAAGCACTTGTAGTTACGTCACATGTTCATATTTTATCTAATCTGTGGACTGAAGGTCATTTGTCATTTTTAGTGATGCCAGACTACTAGAAGGAAATGTTTTCTGGCATTTTTATAGTGAAGCTATTTTAACTAAAATCGCATTTCGTGATAGGAATGTATTTTATTTCTTGAACTAAGATTGCTATGTATATTTCTACAAGTTTATCAAAATAGATCTATGCCCAAAAACTTAAAAAACATGCGTTTTATATTAATAAACATCAAAATTTTAATACTAGTGCTGCAACACTTGTCGGTTTGACGTTTGTGACCTTCATTTGACATTACCTGACCTAACTGACAGCTGTTTGTTTTAGTTCGTTTAGAAACTAGGTGTGTTAAAAATTTCTGAACACATTACGTCATTTGGGCAAATATTTAAAAAAATTATAATAAAATAAATAATGGTCTAAAAAATAAAATAAATAAAACCAAATTAGTTTCTCATAATTGGATAAACATTAGAAAAAAATTATAAAATAAATACCTTATTTTTTTCATGCATGCCCAATTGTGTATATTTTTTCTGATTGGGTCGTATTAATCAAGCCCAAGAGTTCTGCTTTGACCATCGTGGGAGAAAAGGGCATGTTATGATTTTGCACCAATTCTGCATATTAATTTTCAAACAGGATATAGTCGGTTTCTTCTCAACTTGCACACAGTGGTTAGCTGCATTGTCCATAACTATGACTGAGTTAGGTGGAAGTTTAGGTATTAACTTACGATCAAAAAAGTTGTAAAAATTTGTAGAGTTCATGTCTCCATGATAGTCTCCTGTTTTTGAATCTGATTTAAAAATTAGCAAAGCATCGTCAACTAACCCGTTCCGACTACCAGCGTGAACTATTATTAAACGCCTTCCTTTGCATAAATACCAGGTTCCGACGAAGATTGCCAACATTTTTGGACATTATGACTTTGGTTAACGTAAATTTCTTCTAAAAAGAATATATTTCGTTTGTCTTCTCTGAATTTTCTTATGGTCCTCAAATATTTCACTCGCCATTCAACAGTGTTTGGTCTCTCTATTAAAAGGGATCTCTTCGATTTACATTTTTTAAATGAAAATCCCAGTTTGTGCAAAAGTTCTCTTAAATAAGTTAATCCGCAATCTAAAATATTATTCTCTTTTAACACAGCATTTAGTTTTCGTAGACTTGGTTTTTTTTTCTGTACCATATAAAACTGATTTATTTTTCTTCTTATCACTCCTAAATCAAAATCATCAACTTGTATTTTCTTTTTTATTTCTTTTGATCTCCGCGGAGAACTAAATTTTGCTTCCCCTGTATTTTGCAAGGATGTTTTACTTTCAGCAATCACTCTCCTTACACTTCGTTCTGATATCCCGGTTGCTTCTGCCACTAATTTATGAATATTCGCATCAGTTTTATATTCTAAACTATTGACATTGGCTTTACGTTTTTTAAAAAACGTATGCCCTTTAAATATTATTTCCTTAGATTGTTTTTTTATCGGCGGACTCATCTTGCTATTGCAATCTCTTATGCGTTTTGTCTAAGCTAGCCAGATGTCAACGCGTGTTGCCGCCGCGATGTCCGGCGCCGAACTGAGTAATAGGCATGTGTAACTCTTTACTGATATGACTCACTGATCCGAAACATTTAGGTGTTCCAAAAGAATGGCTCAGTAACAATCTTCTAAACGTATCATTTGGAACTAAAACATTACATTGCTCTTTACTCCGTGAAATGCGTCACTCGAGAGCGCGAGCAAGTCGGTACTTACTTCGCTCACTGATTCAGATTCAGAGTGAGTGGCAAACATAATACAGTCTTAACAAACGGGAAAGAGATATAAAATGATACGTATCTCACACTCATAACTTAGTAGCTTTCCCGCGACGCGACATAAAAAACGTAACATTCTGTATTTTATTACTTTTGAGTCGATGATCCAAATGAGCCAAATGAAACATATCAGTGTTTCGGAACATTTCAGTGATCGAGATGCAAATGTTCCAATCGCAAAAATGATACACTTTTCCCACCTCTACTGAGTAATGACATCAAGCGCCCCCGCCTCTCCGTCCCACCGCTCACATACCTAAGGCGCGGCCAACTAGTTCCGCGCGCACTATAGACATAAAATTTGATGAGTTAGTTAGTTTAGTTTATAATAAAGTAAATTAAAAATAAAATAAATAAATTGTTTAAAATGAATACATGTTCTTTGCAATAAAGTTAAAAGAATAAGAAGTCTAGATATAAATTAAATTCATTTTAATAAAATCCACTACATACAATAAAAGATATAATGAAATTCTCTAAAACATATTGGTATCACTTGTACAGAAATACCAACCTTTGCTTAAAAACAAACAGTGATAAAAAAAAAACATTTTCATCCAGGTCCGTAAAATAATCAAGCTTGAATTTAAATACACGAATCCTCGGTAAACGTTGCATCTTGGAATATTCTAATACGCCTAATTGAAATAATTAAAATAATCGTAGCTGATCTAAACACAAAATGACAAGAGAAAAAAAAAAACATCAAGTATTCTACGCTAATTGGGGCATGCATAAAAAAATAGGTATTGTTTAATTATGAAGAACTAATTTGGCAATTTAATTTTTTAGGGCTTTATTTTATTTTGAGTACAATTTTTTTTTTCAGGACAATATTTTATTTTTTAGCATATTATATTATTTTTTATATTTTTTTAAATATTTCCCCGAATTACGTCAAATGTTAAAAAAAAATTAACACTCCTAGTTTCTAAAGAAGCAGCTGTCATTTTCAGGCCAGTTGGTAATGTCAAATGAAGGTCACAAACGTCAAACCGACAAGTGTCGCCAGCTCTATTATCGAATCTTGTGGGTTATAATATAAAACTGAAGTTTTTTACTTTTTTAGGTATAGATCTATTTTGATATACTTGTAGAAATCTATGTAGTAAACTTAGTTAAATATAAATCATAAAATGAGAATTTAGTTCAAATAGCTTTACGATAAAAATACCAGAAAAAAAAATCCTTTTACGAAGTCTGGTATCACAAAAAATGACTCATTAATATTGCTATAAGTTTATCTAAGTTTGAAATAAATTAAAAGTAACATAGGTTTATCGTATGATTTTGAATGTACTTCTATCCTCTTCTATCATACTTTCACTCCACAGAATAAAAAATAAAATGACAGCTTGTGACGTCACTTCCGTTGACGTCGGGTCAAATGAAGGTTATTAGTTAATTTTGCCTTTTTGTAATCTTTTACTTTTGTTAGTTGAAATTAACATATTTTGCTTTCTGCTATATTTTGTTAACTTAAAAAAAAAAAAAAAAAAAAACCAAATGGTGTTTCCGTTAGCACATCTTACGAAAAATTAAGCATGCCCAATTGCGTTATTTACTAATGTAAATTCCCTAAATATGCAGAGGATGTCGCAAGTTAGTTACAGGTCAGTAAATCATACAAGTAGTGCTATTCGAACGTCGTGAAATTCACACGTCAAGTTACTGGTGACTTTAACTGGCTATTAGTGTACTCGACACATGATTATATAAAGTAATGAAATCATCCAGTTAGTTTCCGTAATGCGTTCCTATAATTCATTCATTCAGTTGTGTCCCAACCCTAAGAATAATTTTAGAAAAAAACATTATCTCTGACTCCAGTACGCCATATATGTTTACTACTTAGAACAGGTAAAGAATAATAGACAGTAAAAGGCGTCATTTTTCATGATAAAGCTATATGCTACATGTGATTATAAATTTCTTTCAGGCAATGCGAGTTGGTGTACTCGACGTACTGCCAGAGTCCGCGCTAGAAGGTTTGACTGCGGAAGACCTGCGATTGTTGCTAAATGGAGTAGGCGACATCAACGTGGCCGCTCTGGTGTCCTATACCAGCTTTAACGACGAAAGCGGAGAACCTTCAGAGCGACTCGCGCGCTTCAAGCGCTGGCTTTGGGCCATCGTTGACAAAATGACTCACTTGGAGAGACAGGACTTGGTAAGTCGTTTTATTTTTATGTATGACACCATAGACTTGGGGCTGGGGCCTCTGGATGTTAGTTACTCAAGTGTTTTGAAGAAATTGAGTTTTTTTTTTTAATAGCATGAAGCATTCTTTTGTTACAGTTTTAATTATAATAAATTATTAGTGACGTGATAATATAAAACGTATTTATTGCAGGTATACTTCTGGACGGGTTCCCCCGCGCTGCCCGCGTCCGAGGAAGGCTTCCAGCCGATGCCGTCGGTGACGATCCGGCCAGCGGATGACGCGCACCTGCCCACCGCCAACACGTGCATATCGCGCCTCTACATCCCGCTCTACTCCTCGCGACACGTGCTCAAGCATAAATTACTGCTCGCCATCAAAACCAAGAACTTCGGCTTTGTCTAGACACTCGCCAGTATATGTTATGTATATCCTTAAGTTTAAGCCCAGTCATGTAAGACTGCCGCTGTATTCTGTCACTTTGTAAAAGTTTAGAGAAATTACGTGTCTTTATAAAGTACCGTCATAGAGCTTACTTTATTTAAAACCACAACTAGTATTATATACTTCTAGCATGGACATACTGGTGTATATTTATTTATTAGACCTTTTTTACTTGACGAATCTTTCACTTTATATGACTGGGTGTATTTGACTGAATAGTAATATTCAATATGCAGTAATTTTTGTTAGAAAAAGGCCCAAGAATGGTCCGCACAAGTACATAGTAATTGTTAAACTTTTAAGCTCATAGACCATAAGTATTTAACTGTTATTTAAAAGAACCTAATTCTATATACATACCAATATTAGTTGGAAGTTGATTGCAATCAAAGATCAACATTTTTTTTTACTTATTTTCTAAATTCTTTTTACCTTTTTTCTGGACTTATTTTGATAAAGGCCTAACATACCATGCATTTGGTTGCGCTCTTCGTATACATAATTGATTGAACTTCTATCGCTCGATGGCAAGCAAAGGCAGCGTGAAAAAATATTAATGAATATTTCAATTGTTTATATAGCTTTGTTATATAGTAAAAATTATATAAGATAATACAGTATGATGGGTATACTGCTATAATACTTTGGGTAAGCAAGCTTGGGTAGAGAGGCGTCGGATCCGAGCAATGGTGGTATTGTGATATCAGAGGAAGTATTTTGCGCCTCAATCTCTAAATTTAAGATTATAATTAGATTTCCTTTGATTAGTTGTATTAATACGGTTCATAATAAACAATCTCAAAACGCTTATGTTGCTGTTATTATTTTTTGTTTACCTTGAAGGAAAGAAGCAAGGGATGCGAGAGTAGCGTAGATATGAGAATTGAGAAGTAGGTACCTATGGTGTATAAGCTGAACAGACGACAAACTACACTACGTAGTTAGTTCGCGTCGCACTTTGCGCGAAGTGCATCTTCACAGCCACTTTAGCCGCTCCACTAAAAAGTTTTGGACATAAGGTGCTCTGTGGTTTTGGAGGAAATAGACAAGTTAGCAAAACTACTTTGCAATTAACTAGTGAAAAGGTAAAATTTTATTTTTTTGTCCAAAAAGAATACGGTCGTGAGCAGGATTCGAACCTGCGCCTCCCGGATAAATATTCCAGGGACCGTATTCTTTTGCCACAAAAAATTATAACTAGAATTCGCTAAGCATACGCTAATGCTTTAAAAGATTTAACTGTATTAGTGAAAAGGTACCCTATGAGTCGGGAACCATAACATTAGAATTTTTAACCTACAGACTGTTCTCTTATGATTTCATGACTAGGTGTTCGTGATTAGGGAGACTGAAGACTGAGCAGTAGGTTATTGCGATGAGGAGCAGAATGGCATAATAAAGCATACTACAGTTCAGTATAGCTCAACCACAGATCAAATCATAAAATACTAGTGGCTTAGCTTAATGCATGCACTCTTCCTGGGACTAGAATCTAATACTTCAATCAAATTATAAAAAAAATGAAAGTGATTGCATTTATGCCCTAATTTTGAACAACTGGTTTATTGGCTTGGATTGTACAAGATTTAGAAGGAAAAAACTACTGTTGAGTTAACATTTTTATTAAAATACTCTAAAAAACATTGTACAAAATGAACACACTTGATTTATACACTATTCATGTAAGGCAGAAAATGTTTAAAACTTAATTTACGAGCTGTTGTGTCAGTTAATCTCCCATAACAAGGTCAGGTAAATAAACAATAATATTGTTTATATATCATAACTTTTCAATGTTCCCTTTTTGAGCCTTACAATCCATTCAGTGTTATGTATATTTATTTGCTTAAATTATTCTAATTTAGAAACCATGTTCAATTCTACTGATATTTTCCTGTAAACTCCATAAAGTACAGTGATATGACATACATGTAATAAAGCACTAGTCAAATAAGTACTAGGGTAGGTATTCCAACACATTTCAATGAGGGCTAGAAGCAAAAACCTGACTATAACAGAGTAATTGTTGGACCATAGCAAGTATGGCAAACTGTGGAAGTACCATGAATAAAACTGATAGTGAAGGCTTCTTGCACACATAACACCAATAAAGTTAACAATAAACATTGGTAGAATAAATAATTGTGACAGAATATCAAAATTGATATTGTAGTGTGGTCCTTGATCAACTTCAGCAGGTTTCTTAGCTACTTTCTTGCCACCCTTTTGAGAAGACTTTTGCAACATTACTTCAAATGAATTTAGAAAGTCCTCCTGTTCTTTGTTCAAGTTTTCTTGTTCATTATTCCTTTTATTTAATTTTTTCTTCAAGTCTTTCTTTAGTTTACTTTTCCTCTTATTTTCTAAATTCTTAGCATCTATTTGGGGTTGAACCTGTTTCTGGACATACTTAAGACGACAATAACTATTAAAATATTTCACACACATTGGAATGAATATAATAAGTAAAAGAACATGTATTGCCAATAATGACAAGTGGAAACATTTATTTTCAAATACGTCAATGTCCAGAAACCTATAATTAACAGTCCAAGTATGGTTAAAAACACGGCCTATATCAAAACTGCCTTTTAAATATGCTACAGGACTACTAATTAAAAATGGCAAACCTAATACTACTTGAATTACACCACAAATAAACAATTGTATAATTGTTCCTTTAAAACCTAGATTAGTAAGGTAAAAGAAAAATAAGGCAGGAGCATACAACAGTATGTTCATTTTTACAGATACTCCTAAACTGTAGAATATGCTACCCAAATACCATTTAGATTCCATAAAGAAATTTAAAGCAGCATAGAGAAATAGTACCGCAATTGGGTCATTGAATAATCTCAGTACATAAATAGAATGTATTCTGTATGAAGTTAATATGGTTACAACAAGAACATAAGGTGGAACTTTCTTCGTTTTAATGTAAATTCTAAGAACAAGACATAACTGTAGCAAATAGATACCAATAAATATGTACTGCGCAAGTCTGATATTTTCTCCTTGGTCTGTAAGGAAATAGAGAAAAGAATATATGTATACGAATCCTGCAGGATACACGAGTGGTCCGGTGTCTCCACGGAGCTGACTGTAGTCGAGTGTTCCGTTGAGGAATCCTTCACATTCTTGCATGTATGCCTTCCAGTCGATTTCAGTATATGGCACACGTTCCACTACCAGTACGTTAATTATTAGTTCAGCGACTATGACGAGTAATGCCGCGAATGGTAATTGTGCAGGGTTTATAATTAAGCCTTTCATATAAGACCACGTAAACATCTTCATAATCTCATGGTAAAAATCTTGAAACTTACTCCTGCCTCCCATGATGAAGGCAGTTACAGTTCACTTTTTAAATAATCATAGAAGGCTCGTAGCTGTAGAAACTGCTTGAATGATAGTGGTAGACTCTTTATTATTTCTATTTTAGGAATAGGTCACCGCACCGGCGATCCCCGGCGGCAGCAGAGCTGTCACAGCTAGACAGATTCTGCGACGACAGCAGCTGACTGCTGACAGCTAATAATTAGTGTTGCCGTTATACAAACTTAAAAGTCTCTGGCCTGTTTAAAAAAAGTTGCTAAAAACGCAAAAAATCCACAAAATGTCACTAACTACTACTGTATGTCCATAAATACTTACGTATGTACCTATATACCTCAAACTGAAAACTCGTTTTTCGTAGTTAATTTTTCTATACCAACTAGATAGCGAGCGATAAAGAAAGCAAAACTAAAGTCGCAATCAGAATTAAAAAAAAAACAGCGGAAGGAATTTCGACATTTGATACTTAACGCAAATTAATTAAGTCAATATGTCTAGTTTCGACAAAAAGACGCTCGCTGTTCTAGTGTCTATTTGATTCGTTTCAAAGTCTTTACACGCAAGAAATATTTTTCTCGATAAAGCCAGAATTATATCTGCTAAACATTCATAAAATCTCCTAGATCTAGTGACATTATCGCTAGAACGGCAACACTGGGCTGACATCTCAGCTTCCAGCTCATGACAGCTGACCTCCCAACCACCACAAAGTACTATATAATATAGGAAATAGAGACCTCTCTCTCGTTCAATTTAGGAAACAGGGCACACAGACGCCATCTATAGTATTACGAATGCAATACTAGTGCCACGGCGCGGGGCAGCGCGTGGGCGCGCGGTACGAGGAACCGATGACGGCCGCGCTGACAACCGCGCAGCTTGAAGGGTGTGCGGGGGTGGGAAGTGACGCGGCAGCTACCGCTCTTTTCCCCATTTTGGCGCTCAATACTTCTCTACGACGATTTTCCGTGGCGGTCACGTAGTACGATCGGGCGCCGTTTGATCTATCTTTGTTTTTTATTATACTCTTTATTTATACAGTCCGCTCTTTTGCTATTGCTGTAAACGATAGTACCCCGACATGCATATACATTTGTTTAGGTATTATTAGGTATCTACTTAGGGTCCAACCACCAAAGATATAAAATACGTGATTCAACCGATTCCAATATATTCTTCCGTTCATTTTTTATTGCTCATACATCTTATGAATAATTTGGAAGAATATAATGAAATAAAATTAATGGTTTTCAAAGATTTATCTGTAATCACTTAATACATATTTTTATTGCCTTTAATTTATTGCTCTCCTTATCCGTCTTCCCGCATAATATTTTATTAAAATTTTTCCCATAATGGTGAATAAAAAATCGGGATGACAAAGTAATCTTAAATCTATTAAGTTTTCTTTATGGATTTGGCAATGCAGGAAGTCGAAACTAATATGTACAAATATTATTTCTTTGTTAATTCTTTTAAATTATTTAATGTTATATTTGTTTTTCTTGTTTTTTATTGTCATCATAAATGTCTTGTAATTCGGATATGCATTTTATTAATGAGTAACTGGGACTGCGAAGCCAGTTCCGACCAGCATACTTCCGATATTTAATAAATTCAAGTTCACTTTTACAATTAAGTCTTCCTTACATATCTGAGATATCTGTTGCCAAATAGCATTAAGCGCCATCTATTGTTTTACGAAGGTAAAAAAATATTAATATAACCCTACCAAATTGCAAAAGAATGATTGCCATACGACAATGGATGTTTAAATGAGCTACTTTATTTTATCGATTTATAATTGTCTAGTTTCCTACTCATTTGTTCGAAGCACAGAGTACTTTATAATATAGGAAATAGAGACCTCTCTCGCTTTCTATTTAGGAAACAGGGCACCAAGACGCCATCTATAATTTTACGAATGCACTGCTGGATTGTCTACGCTCGGATCATGCCACGCCGCGGGCCGCGCTGACTACCGCGGGCCTGAAGAGTACGCGGGGGTGGGAAGCGACGCGGCGGCTGCGGCTTTTTTCCCCGTTTTGGCGCGCAACCTCTCGACGATTTTCCGCGACGATCACGTAGCACGATCGGGCGCCGTTTGATCTATCTTTGTTTTTTATTATAATTACTCTATATTTATACAGTCCGCTCTTTTATTGCTGTAAACGATAGGACTCCGACATGCGTATACATATTATGTTTATATAGAAACGGGTGCATTGATATGGTATTCATTTCGGCCGTCGTTTAGCCATTCCGGTCGTCGAGCGGCTGTTTGTTCCCACTCTGAAGGCTCAATGTCGCACTTCTTCATGTGTCGCTTAAGCACATCTTTATACCTGAGGAGTTGTCCGCCATGCTTACGCTTGCCCTCCTCAAGTTCAGAGAAAAAGATGCACTTTGCCATACGTTGATCTGACATTCGCAAGACGTGTCCACACCAACGGAGTTGCCGCCGCATGAGGTAAGCCTCAATCCCCATAATATTGGCTCTCCGCAGCACTTCCGTGTCCCGAATGCGATCAGACCAACGGATGTTGAGTATTTTGCGCAAACATTTCAGGTGGAAACGGTCCAGCGTTCGTATGTGGCGGCGGTAAACTGTCCACGACTCTGAAGAGTACAGTATGTTCGGCAACACTACCGCCTTATAGATATCAATTTTGGTAGCCAGCTTAAGGTCATGTGAGCTAAAAACCTTGCGATACAGTTTGCCAAATACCGTAGCTGCGGCACCGATTCGACTGTTGATTTCAGCATCAAGGTCGCACTTTGATGTTATAGTGCTCCCCAGATAACGGAATGTATTGACCTGCTTAAGTATATCTTCACCGAGTTTAATGGTCAGTGTCTCTTGACCGTGGATATCTAAAGACATAACTTC
The DNA here is from genome assembly GCA_935421205.1 of Xylocampa areola. Lineage (NCBI taxonomy): Eukaryota > Metazoa > Arthropoda > Insecta > Lepidoptera > Noctuidae > Xylocampa > Xylocampa areola. Next base: position 10,019,816 of record OW285201.1, on the reverse strand, counting down.
CGTCTTTTTGACACTAATCTTCAGACCAAAACTACGGCAGGATTCGTTAAAGGTGGTCATAAGTTGTTGCAGGCCATCTGAGGAGTCGGTCACAAAGCATATATCATGTGCATAGATGATCTCTGTGATAAGTGCGTAAGACACTTTCGTACGAGCCTTTAGTCTGGCTAAGTTAAAAAGATTGCCATCACTGCGGAAACGAATGCGGATTCCTTTAGGGGTTGTCTGTAAGACTTCCTGGACTACGGCTCCAAAGTATAATGCGAACAGTGTGGGTGCGAGGACACACCCTTGTTTTACCCCACAGGTAACTGGAAAGAATTCTGACTGATCAGCGCTTACAGCGACGCAGCTCTGCATGTCGTCATGCAGGAGTCGCAGAAGTCTCACAAACTTCTCCGTGCATCCAAGTTTCCGCAGCACTATCCAGAGGGCTTCTCGCGGTACCCTATCGAATGCTTTCTCAAGGTCAACAAAACAGAGATACATATTACGACCCTGTTCCCTGTTTTTTTCTTGTAATTGACGCAATGAGAAAATTGCCTCACAGGTACCACGATCAGGTCGGAAGCCAAACTGGGATTCTGGCAGAATCTTTTCAGATAAAAGCCTGAGGCGGTTTAAGAGAACTCTGGCGAAGACTTTCCCAGGCACTGAGAGTAGGGAAATACCACGGTAAGAATCACAATTAGCTCGGTCACCTTTGCCTTTATATAGGGCCCGAATGAGCGATACACTAAAAGCGTTAGGGACTTGTTCTTGTTCCCACATAGCAACAAAGAGTTTCCACATCACCGTGTGCAAATCCACACCGTCGTATTTCAATAGTTCTCCCGGTATAGAGTCAACACCGACCGCGCGTTTATTTTGTTGTTGCTTAATAGCAAGAGTAACCTCGTCAAGTGTGACTGGCTCGTCAAGCTCGAGAGCATAAAACTGTTGAGGTAAGGAGAGAACGTGGTCCAGGTCAACAGAATGATCCACGTTAAGTAAGGTGTTAAAATGCTCCACCCATCGCTTGAGTATTTCCTCCCTGCTTTTAAAAAGCCCTTCGCCACTAGTCGGCCTCAGTGGGACTTTTGCCGTGGAGGATGTACCGAGTAGGTTTCGTACCTCAGCGTAAAACTCACCGAGCTGGTTGGTATCAGCGAGCCACTGTATCTGACGAGCCTTCTCCTGCCACCATTTCTCTTTTGTATCCCGTGTGAGTCTACGCAACTCCAAGTCACTACGACGTAACTCCGTAACACCTCCACCTTGGTTTTTTCTGCTGTGCTGCCTTAGGATACGACGGTGTTTATCAATAGCGTCCGTTAGCACTCCATCATTCTCATCAAACCAGTCCTCATGCTTTCGGACTCTCTGACCCAAAGTAGATGTAGCGGTGTCGAGAATATGAGAAGATAGGGACTCCCAGATACTACTGATCTCACCGGATTCTAGATCGAGGCATCAAAGCAGTACTCAAAGTTTCAGCATATTTTGCCCTCGTGCTAGTATCTTGGAGTCGTTCAAGGTTCAGACTCTTCTGTTTTGTTGTTTTCGATCTACAAGGGCGCTGAAGACACATACGTATCTTTGTGATAACAAGCCAGTGATCAGTCCAACAGTGAGCACCACGCATGACACGAGTAACTTGGACTTGAGAAAAAAAAATTTGACGCACGATAGCGTAATCGATAAGGTGCCAGTGCTTCGATCTGGGATGCATCCATGTTGTCTTATACTTGGCAGGCAATCTGAACATAGTGTTTGTAATTGCAAGATTTAATTGTGCGCAAAGACTAAGCAACAATTGCCCGTTGCTGTTCATGTTTCCAACACCGTGTCTGCCCAGAACTTTAGGCCAGGCCTCGTAATCTCGTCCTACCCTGGCGTTAAAGTCACCCAAGAGTAGGATCTGTTCTTTACGGCGGATACGATCTATGCACCGCGTTAATTCTTCGTAGAATTTATCCTTAATTTCATCAGACTTGTCTAGCGTAGGAGCATAGACACTGATGATATTAAGGTAGTTGTCATATTCCATGTGAAGGCGAAGTGTGGTAATGCGGTCAGAGATGTGTACAGGGTACTCTTGTAAATGTTTAGCAAGGTTATTCTTGACAGCAAAGCCAACACCTGACCTTCGCGGCTCTGAAGAAGGGAGTCCTTTCCAAAAGAAAGTGTACCCACCACCTTGTTCTACCAGCTCTCCTTCATCGGGTAGATGTGTTTCGCTGATTGCAGCCACATCGATGTTATAGCGATGAAGTTCTCGAGCTACAATGGCAGTTTTTCGCTCTGGACAGGCATTTGCCTCGCGGTCAAGAAGTGTACGCACATTCCACGCCCCAAACATAATTGATGTAGATATTTTAACTTTATTTATCCTGTGGCGTCGACCGCGAATTTAAGATGTGGAGGCAGCCGCGGTTGCTACCTTCCTTATGGGTTGGAGTGAGCATTTGTTTAGGGCACCTTTTCTAGCCCCCTCCCCGGCTGAGCGAGGAAAGCAGTGCCACCCTGAATTGCCTGCTTTATCACCACAGGTGCTGCCGAATCCAATCTGTCACCCCGATGCAGAGCAGAATCGACCACGATGTAATACTACATCCCCAAGGCCGCCTACGTGCAGGAGTCAGACAAAGCCCAACGAACATCACGTCAAGCCCCTCTACGTCCCCCTATCGCCGTAGGACTAGGTTGAAATCGGAGTCCTTTACACAGAAGCAGTCAGTTGCGCAGGATATATTAACGTGCACAAGTGTACGCGCGAGACACAGGTGCACATACTCCTCCTTATCCTTCTAGACCCAGTGGAACGGGGACCGTTACGACCAGAGAAAGACTCAGACAGATGGAACAGTATAGCGGTGAAAAAGTTACAAATGGTCAGTACTTTTTACACACACACTCCCTTACTCGCCTTCTACGATACCCACGGGAAGATATGGGGTAGTGCTATTCTACTCTGCCGGCACCACACGACGTAGATAGGTATCTACTATACTATGGTTCAAACAACAAAGATTTAAAAATACGTCATTCAACCGATTCTAATATATTGTTCCGTTCATTTTTTTTGTGCTCATATCTTATGAATAATTTGGAATATAATGAAATGAAATTAATGCTTTTCAAAGATTTATCTTTAATCACATAATAAATTTTTTTGCCTTTAATTGATTGCTATCCTTAACATCGTCACAGTCCTTCTTTCCGCATAATATTTTATTTAAATTTTGCAATAATGGCGAATAAGAAATCGGAATACAAATTAATCTTAAATCTATCAAGTTTTCTTTATGGATTTGGCAATGCAGGAAGTCGAAACTAATATGTACAAATATTATTATTTTATAAATTGTTTTAAATTATTTAATGATATATTTGCTTTTAATATGTCATCATAAATGTCTTATAATTCGGATGTGCACTTTATGAATGAGTAACTGGGACTGCAAAACCAGTTCCGACCAGCATATTCCCGATATTTAATAAATTCAAGTTCACTTTTACAAAATACTTCCTTACATATTTGAGATATCTGTTTTAAATTAGCATTAAGCGCCATCTATTGATTTACGAAGGCAAAAAAATATTGATATAACCCTACCAAATTGCAAAAGAATGATTGCCATACGACAATGGTATATTTAAATGACCTACTATATTTTGTTGATTTATAATTGTCCAGTTTCCTACTCACTTGTTCGAAGATTGTACACCCTGGTTCGAAGATTGCACACCCTGCCAACCACCAGCTGTGGTTGGCTTTTCCACTTTTTGACATTTTTTTTTTAATTCGTAGGATGATAGGATCGTTCTTCATCCAAAGCTTAGACTATATAGGTACCTTTAATCTAAGATCCAAAGAGTTCGTTGTTGGTTCGTTGACAAGACCAACTCTATTTATGGAATTGGCGAAGGCAGATGCAAAAAAAGACCACGTCTGCCAAGTCATCAACAAGTTGACAAAATAAAGCTAGAAAGTTTTTTCGTAATGGCTGTCAGTACAACTTAGTTTAGAGACTGGTAAAGCGGTAAAAGTTGAATTACTTTGTCGACAAATCAAAAATCTACGTACGTCCACTGTAGTAATAATACCTAAATAAAAGGGGCAGGCGGTACTGCTGGTTCAAAAACCGCCTGTTGACTCGCCATTACAAGACAATAGACATAGGTTGTTATTGTTAGGCGTACAATTTTATTAATAATATTAATATTTCCTAAAAAAAAGTTTTTAATTCTAGGTTTGTTTAATACGTTCGTGAACGGGATTTAAACATGCGTTCCCCGGTTGAATACTAGCTCCACCAGGAGTATTCCAATCGGGGGACACAAACTTGTAACCACGGTTGTAACTTTGTAACTGTAAGGTGTTGCATTTAATTCGAGACAATTAAGGACTTGATTGACAGAACGGCAGAATTAATGAATTGATTCTGCCGTTCTGCGCAAAATGTCATATAATATGTAGCAAACCTCTGGCTAACCCTTCAAGTATATAGGCGTGATGCTATTGTTTTATTATGAACTTTAGCACAAACTTAGTTACATATTACCTAGACCTATATAAATGCTATTTTGTAGGTACCCACCTCCGTTATATTCGTATGCCTCATATAATTGGTCGATGTGTCGCGACGGTAATTTATAACTATTGCACCAAAACCTTTCGAATAAATATCTTTATATTGACCATAAAACTACAGCACCTTGACGGACAATATCAAATTGTTCGTGATTCATTGTTAGTATCACCAAAACATAATAACATGTATACTCAGCTCAATCCTTTTATTTACTATACATTGCTCTCGTTATCAACAATGTCTTTAGATGGCAAGGCTGTTTAGTCATCTTGTAAGTATTTAACTAACACATTTTTTAAGTAGGTACACTATATATTTAATTACTAGCGTCGGCATTGTTCTAGTTTGTTCACAGATATACATAAAGAATGAAGTACTTAAATAGTTTTGTAATAATTTTTACACTTACAAGACCGGGAACATTTGGCGCAGATGTACTCCGTAAGTACCGGAATTTAATATTTTCGCATATTATTTCCCACGTAGATTTTATATAGAAATTTTCTGTCACTTCTTTCAAATTAGAATATCAGTTTGCAGTGAAGGGTAGGGGTTTAGGAAGCGTCGCATATGACTTTCCTTTATTACCAATAACCCGTCGTCTAAAGAGTTGCAGGAACCTTGCAGGTCTAGGTTTTGGAGAATTAGAGTTCTAAAGTTACGGAATTTCTTTGGCCTGCTATCCTTATTATGAGTAGAGGTGTGCAGTGCATATTAAGCTATTGTAAATTATAATGAAATATAGATAAACATATATAAAACCTACATTTGTTACCTATAGTTTTTAGATGTTGCGTATAGAGATCATTTGTAACTGTATGGGTGTTCAGTAAGATGAAAACAGACAAGGAAGACAAAAATGATGATTTAGTACAACATAGCAGATCATTTATGTCTTTGACTATATAAAGATTTATGTGTAATGATTTTCTTTTGTTCAAATCAACAGCAAAGACCTGTGCTGAGGAACAAATACTAGATTTATTAACGGAATGGAGAAACGGTGGTGTCCTTTCTCCACTCCCTAACTTAAACGTGATAAGAATTCGATCTGTGGAAGGCTTATATGAAGGATTTGGAATAAAGTAAGTAACTATAAGCAATAACTGCAGCATCCCATAACTATCCCACTGCTGGGCCAGGGCCACTTGTCATACAGAGACGGCACGTGCATTGATCACCACACTAGAACACTGCCTGAGGGCTATTTCAGACGATTTGGGCCCAGATTTCCTCACGATGTCTTTACCGTATGCTGTAATAACTAAGGACTGCCTCGTTGGTCTAGTGGTCGCAAGCGCGGCTGCTGAGCGCGAGGTCTTGGGTTCGATGCCCACGTCGGGCAAAAGTGTTATTGAGTTTTTCTGTTAGGAAATTCTCAGTAGCAGCCCGGAGTCAGGAAATTGGTCGTGTGACACACCCGTGCCTCGGAGAGCACGTAAAGCCGTCGGTCTGGCGCATGATCTCTCTCCGGTCGTGTCGGATTGCCGTCCCATCGGAATATGAGAGTGAAGGAAGAGGGAGTGCCCCTGTGTTTGCGCATACACTTCTGCACTATAATATCTCCTGCGTACTTGGCTAATGTCCGTGTGAGATAGGCTGCCGTAGCCGAAATACGGTCGGGAGGAGTAGCATTATTAACTAAGAAAGCATATGACATTGAAAAAGTCACATTGGTGGGCCTGTAACCACTTGGCCACCACGACACGTTTGTTTAACAATGTGTAACACACGGACTTAAAAAAAATACGGACATAGCGTTGCGTACGACATGTGAGAAGCATGCCTAGTCATCCAATTTCGCTGGTCATACACGAGCTAAACGCATACAAATACTTGAAACTCATCCACAGCCAGACGCTGCGTGTGTATGTGCGTAATCTATGCCTCGCTTATGACAAGGCAAGGTTACATCCGTATTTTTTTCAGATCCGTGGTGTAACAATTTGTTTTTATTCAGGCTCACCTTTTCCACCGGCGATATGCAATTGACTGGTGCACGTAACTTTACAGTTGAGGATCTGGCTGTGTCTCCGCAACAAATGGAAGCATCTTGGACTATCCGCTTTCCGCTATTGACATTATCTTCTGGTAGGTTACCTTCTATCAATGCGTTAAAAAAAAATTATGATGAACATTCAGCAGATTTACTATGGATGTTTGTTCTAATCATAGTTTGATTATATATTTTTATAACGCATGAGCACAATACTTTTTTGGAACCTTTTGGTTATAATTTCAAAACCCAAACTGTTACTAAGGATTTTCTAACAGAAAAGCGCAATAACACGTCCCGATCTGGAAACCGAACCTTTAGCTTACGCTCACGACGTCAGAAGCTAATCTTACACGCACTGGACCAGAGAAGCAGTTCTATATACTTATTTCTGTTAAATAATCTATTCTTATTCATAATAGTAAATTATACTTACTTTGTTCTTTTCAGACCAGTATAGTTTAAAAGGACGCGCGTATTTAATGTACACTTTAAAAGGAGCAGGATTTATGAAGTAAGTACATCGCCGTCTTCGTAGTTACAATTATCATCCGAGTGGATTCACAACAATAGATTTTTTTAACATGGCATAGGATTTAACAGTTTATAGGTAATAAGGGTGGTCCTTCAAATAAAGACATCACAGCATTCACTTGTAAGTAGGTAAACAAAATGTAAATTGAAAAGTGAATAACTTTACATAAGCGTACTGAATTGAATTAAAAAAATACTGAATAATTGAATACAAGATCAAAGCAATGAAATTATAATATCTTAGGTTTTCGCTACCACTACACATTATAATAAAACAGCTTTTAACCGGATTCAAGGCGGGGGGGGGGGGGGGGGGGGGGTGAATTGGTCACATCTTGAAGCGTGCTTCTATTAAAACCTACTTCAAGCCACATTCCCTTACAAGATGTAGGGGTCTACAAAATTGATTGTGATTGTGGGCTACCATACATAGGGCAAACAATGCGTAGCATTGGCACCAGGCTGAAAGAACACATAGCTGACGTCAAGAATAGACGCTCAACAAAATCTGCAGTCTGTGAACATACAACAGATAAACCAAACCATTTTCTACGTTTTGATAAACCCCAAAACCTCGCGAAAAAAAACTGATATATACCGAATCATCCGCGAGGATATTGAAATTAAAAAACACCCGAATTTCAATAGAGAATGGTGAATGGTGAATGATGGTTGGCAATTACCACCTGTTTGGAACCCTGTACTGATCAAGTCTCAAACCAAGTCAAGTCACAAGAAAAATCAAGATACTGTGGGCGATGACTGCGTGCATCGGAACACCTTTTAGTGAATAATTCGATAAAATTGTAAAATTGTATCTCTAAATTTAAAACGACTGTGACCTCTGAGTTTGTTTCGGTATTTCTTCTCAGGGATAGTCTTAGGAAATACCGTCGCAATTTAGTTTTAAATATGTATCAGAGACAAAAATATTTTTATGAATTTTATTAATTATGTGTACGGTAGATTATAATAATTTAAAATAAACTGTTGAGACGCCTGACACCTTAGTCCTCCTGCGACCACGAACGCTGCAAAGTGGTCGAAACGTCAGGAAAAACAAAAACCAATAAATAATACACGCGATTAATCCAGTTAAAAGTTATTTTATTATAATGATATTTTAGTCTATTTATATCATATACTTATTATTTTACTTATTATTTATATAACCTATTGATGAGTCTATTTCCAGTACTACTTTTGAAAACGTTGCACTTACTCTTGGGACAACCTTAGTTTCGAATGGCACCGCCATACAAGTTGATGACGTGGACATGGAATTCAGCATCGGTAACATTCAGGTAAGATTGGTAATTTTGCAACTTTGATCCGTCAGTCCGATCACTTATCAGATTCTGTACCTATAAATAAACAGATTTTCTTTTGTTTCTTAACTTTAGAGCCTTCAAATGTTTGAAACGTTGCCCTATATCACTATATTATGCTATTATCACTTGATACAAGTATCGGCGCATTAACAGCATAGAAATGGAATATTTTTGATAGTTTACAGCGATAAAAACTATACCTACCTACAGTTGTACTAACGCCCAGACCATATCAATCCGGCGACTCGTGGCGCCGATCTATGCTGTCAATAAAATTTTGGTCTAGTGGTACCAAGCGCGAAGTGCTGAGCATGAGGCTTGGGTTCGAGTCCTAGTTCGCGCAGTGCGATTAGGATTTTATGTTAAGAAATTCTCTGTAGCAACCCGGAGTTTGGAATTTTGTCCGGATGGTAATAGGCTCACCACCTTACATGGGACTTAATAAAAGCATTGGTGAAATGCGGGTGTACAACTGTGAAGGTACACCTCTGCCTACCCCTTTGGGGAATACAGACGCGATGCTATGTTATATTTAATAAAAGGTTGAGTTGAACATGTACCTATATAATAATCCTTTGAATGCCATTGCGCGATTAACAGTGGGAGTCTGTTTTTATAAAAGCCGGTTCTCACTTTAGATGTTGTTATTTTATAGGTTGACTTAGCAGACAGCTCCTGGCCAATCAATAAGGTTCTAAACAAAAACGCTCTCAAAATTGTGGAGGATAATAGAACCGATTTAGTATCGGTGGCTAAAGAAGTGTTGATGCAAGAAATTAATGAGCATCTTGCTACCACGACATCCTCACAGCTTTTGGGAATCCTTGGCAACGGTACTTGTAACTATCCATCTCGATAGTCGGTAACTATGTTTGGTGGTCGTACCTATACTTGTCAGCACAGAACACCAACTTATCAATGCACCGCTTTAAGCAATAAATTAGTCTGTTTTAAATGTACTTATAAAAAATATAACTAATATAGATTGAAACTAACTAAAAACTTTGGATGTTTTCTTCATTCCTCAATTTTATACCATTGCGACTTTCTGAACACGTCTTCTAAATGATAAGTTAATTTTTTTAGGATTGATTATAAGATTTAAATAAAATAAAACAAAAATGTGAAAGAATTATTAAAATATCTCTAGAAATGAAAAAGTTAACGGGTTAAAGGGACTTTGAAGTTGTGCTTGCAAGAATATTTCATAACACGCGGCGCTCCAGCTGACTCCAGCGAGTGACGTCTCAAGGAATAAAAAACATGCCTACATACAAATATAGTATTGTCCGCGATAAACCCTTCAGTATCCTTTAATAAATTATACGTATAAAGGAACTCGAGACAACGATTAGATACTTAATAAGGATTTTGATAATAATAGATTTAGTTAATTATTTATAATTATAAATAATTATTTCTATTGAAAACTTAAAAACGCATCATCATGCGTTTTTAAGTTTTTAATATTAACTCTACATCGCTTTTTTGTATCGCGCTCATAGGTAAACTTCAATAATCTATTTCATAGTAATTCATAGACCGTTAAAAAAAACGTGATTTATTAAATTTTGGGCTATATTTGAATACTTAGGTACGTTAAATTTTGTATCTATTTTCAACACCAGTAAATTTCTCATTTTTGGATTAACAGTGTATGATATGAGAATGATACCTACTACGATAGTCGACAGCCTATATGGACAAATAATTAATGACAGTCTCCTAATATCGTGTATCGCAGAAATATATGTCATGTATCTGGTACGCGCAAATGTATGCTTGGTAAGACGATATAGAAATTCATTTATACCTTTAAAACTGATTTATATTTGTGACTCCTCTCTATGTCAGGCAAAGGCAAAGGTTGCTGAACTGGACCTTTTTGACGCAGCCGTGAGGCACGTAATATCCGCTAAACATTTCATATTTTCTTTCTTTAAGTCTTCTTTCTTTCTAAACGGTGTAAACTAAACCAAAATCATTAGATATCCGTGCGGTGCATGCCCGGCCGCTGCGAGCCAATCTACGCAATAGCTCGGTAACTACTTAGTAACTATTTACCATCCGTAACGCCTTATTTTATCGCAGACTGCTACAAGAGGATGCCACACTGTCGATGCTCACGGTAAAGGAAAGAGTATATAAACGACGTTCATCGACAGAATTATGTTTATTTTACAATTTAGGTAATACTTATTATAAATTGTAGGTATGTGACAGACGTGAGTCGTGTATCAAACTCAAATGTGCTTAATGGTTAACGTAGACGCATATTGTTTGGACTTTTTATCGATATTATCGACAACGAAATCAATAATATCCTTAGGCTTAACCGTTGCAAGCACTTTTTCATTGATTCCTTGGACAGCTTCTTTAAGAACAGCACCCATAATATCTTCTAAGGGATAGTTGAAAACATCCGCTAGTTCATACCTTATCTCCTCCAAACCATAAACGATGTTAATATAAAACTAAAAAAAAAGGGATATCGTTGTACTGTGATAATACTGTCCTCAACTGCGATGAAAATTATTCATCTAGGTACCTTGTTTTTCACTGTTTAGTTCACACATAGCGGGCGCGCTTTCGATATTTTTTATAAATTATTGTTAAGTATTTCAGATTTTTTTGTGTACCACAGCTACTATAATTTATATTTATTTAATCTTACATCGAAATCAGTTCAGGCATTAAGAAGAAATCGTGGAATAGAGAAACTCACAAACATACATACATGAACTCTAAAAAATAATAACAAAAACAATAATAATAACAAGACATACCAAATCTCTTACATAATATGGGGTACGTTCTCAACGACAGCACAGGCGACAGCTCGGCGGCAGCCGCTAAGCTGTTGTTAGAGCCCTTAGAGGATGCATAGAGTCTACTTACCAGAGCCTCTTTTGTATGTATGTGAACATCAGCAGCGTCTATGAATAATGCTTGTTCATTGGGCAGCACTCCAGTGTTATAACGAAGTGCGGTCTTAATGTACAAGTCCATGAAACGAACACTTTATGGATAAGATATAAAATATTAACTTTAGCGATTCTCTATTTTTTTTTAATAGCTACGTGGAATAGTAATAGTTATACTCACGTAATTCTCACAGATGTAGTTAATGTTTCTTCATTAAAGATGCTTGGGTCTAGATCGATTAAAATGTCGGTATTGACTGAAAAAATTAAAAGTATTATCAGGTAACTACTGCTGTGAACAAGTTTTTGTGGACATTTTTGTGTCTAGTCAACCCCTAATGGGGTCGGGTCCCAGACGAAAGCGTGTAACGTCATCCCCACTGAAGGGTTCGCAAAGGTTCACTGTCGGCTTGGACAAAAATGACGTAAGTATACGTCGACACTGTCGACGGGACCTTGCCGGGGTTGCGGTGAATGCAGCTACGATCTCAGAATCCCGTTAAAGGTTATTGGAGGACTTGAATCGGTATGAGTCTGGCACGAAGTTTCGAAGTCAAGCCTTTTCTTTATTCCTGATTTGGCATGTGTCGATCAACTGCGCATTCGATTGATTGAATATTCGAACAATTAAGGTTTCGATGTAATGAACGGTCGCGGAAATAAGCGTTCGATCAAATGAATTTCGATACACAGGGATTCGAAATGGCGGGGGGGACCCGTCTTCTACTGACAGTGCAGTCTGTGAACTACGGTCAACGGTTAGGTATAGGGATCATAGAGAGAAACGTTTCTCACGTTGATGGTAGCAGTGATTAGTAAGGATTATTTTGGCATAAACGCGGCTCTCCATTTCCTGAATACTGCACTTGAGTTAAAGCGTATCTCAATAAAATTATGTAGTTGCCTATTTTAATGAGTCATATGGAATAAGATAATAATATGAGGTCGGGAAAAAGTTTCTTCGTATTTTATATACAGATTCAAGAAATTTATTTTTCAAAAATTATTTACGTTTAGTTGTAATACATATGGTATAAGGTCCTAATTTATTAGGTAATTTCCTTTTAAGGGTTCAATGTGTAAGTGATAAGGATTCATTTAAGCCATAATTCAAATTTTTACAACAATTTTTTTTTTTTATTAATGTTCGCCGTTCAAGGAGCAGTTTTCGTCTTGCTAGTACTATTTTAATTACAAATAATTTGTTATATCCATTTAATTCTTGGCATAAGTGAATGTATTCGACTTATATATTACCCCTTTCAAAGGAAATTACCTAATAAATTAGGACCTTATATATAAGGTCCTAATTTATTAGGTAATTTCCTTTTAAGGGGTAAATGTGTAAGTGATAAGGATTCATTTAAGCCATAATTCAAATTAATACAACAATTTTATTATTTTCTTAATGTTCAAGGTGCAGTTTCTGCTTGGTAGTACTATGGTTATTACAAATAATTTGTTATTTCCATATAATTCTTAGCTTATGTGAATGTATTTGACTTATATATTAACCATTTCAAAGGAAATTACCTAATAAATTAGGACCTTATATATGCCCTTTTTTCGATAACTTGTTGCCATCTTCTAGGTAGAGCGACCTGTATTTTTGACATCAAAGTTCCCGGACTGTAAACGCTTGCACCAACTTTGTGCTACTTTTTTTCGCGGCTTGAGTGTCATTTTTCCCTGTTTTGTAATAAAACTTCAGAATGTATCTATCAAATTTCTTCGATAGTTAGATTCACTCATTTTGGCAGGCAGAAAAACAATAGAAAAATGGCGGGAAAGTCATTTTTACTTTTTTTTTTCTTATTTTTAATATATAATTATATTAAAACCAGCTAGATACATGTTAACAATTATAAAATAATTGCTGTTGACAAATTGTAAATGACTCAAAATACTTGTATCCATGACGATATTTCATCTGTACAACGAAAAAAAGGGTGTAGCTGTCATTGACTCTGGGAATTTTGGCCTATAGAAATGGTGTAGTAATTAAAATTAACTGGTTCTGAGAAATTGGGATACTGGCTAAGTATTATGTATTCGCATTATAAGGAAAATAAAATGGAATATACATATTCATGTTGTTTATCTTCTGGATAAGCGAACATATCAGAAGTGGGATTTTGTGAACCCATTAGCATTTTCAGCGGGAAGGTAGTATTGGCTAATGTGTATTTCGGTAAGTTGCACAATTCTATAAAATTCGACTGGCCAAATACAACAAAAATATATAATTGAGTTGAATTATTGAGTACATCGTTATATTAACTACTAATAGTTGATTTTTATAAGATTTATGGAACAAGGTAAAACGTACGACATTATAAAAAAAAAAGGTACGGTTTTTCTTGATCTCGTCATGGATAAAATGTAATGTTTGATAAGACATTAAAATTATGAAGAAATGGCATATGAGGTATAACTATGCTAACCTTCAATCAGTAAAAACAATTTCCATAATTGAAGTAAAATTATAAATGCTGTAGAATCGGTGTTTTGGCATACGTGCATACAAGGAATAAGGTTATATTATTATTTTTAAATAAAATATGGTATTTATTACTATTTATTACTTTTGGTATGGGTATTTATTACTATTATCACTATGACAATTGGTACTATCACAGCTGTAATATAGATTATAATGATGTCCCAATGTACAGTTTGAAAAGAACTGTCAACTAAAAGTAAAGAATGGTCAGTAAAGTTTATATGGTAATATTTAATAAAATAATTTTTAATCTCATGCTATACCCATACAAGATGTTACATATACCTACTCATATTTCATAAATAAACCCTGGAAAGCCTATAACATTAAACAGAGAATACAGATTTGATGAACTGTATTACTTTGTCATTATAATTGAATACTCAATAAGTTGAATATTTAATTCTATTAATTGTATAATTTTAGAAATATATAATTACTTTATCAATTTATTAATTTTAATAAAAAAGGATTTTGTGATGACATTTCACTCACTTTAAAATTTGTATATAAAACACAAAAATAGAAATGGTTCAAGAGTTCACTCTGCTTGGATTAAATATCCATGTCAACTGTAAATCTCATATACAGAAAATTAAAACTAAAATATCGAAATTCTCATATGCTTTCTGAGAAATAATAATAAAGACCACTAATTTACAAACCACGCTTATAATCGATTACGCCTATGCCTCCACATGGCTAAATTATGGTGTCACCCTATGGGGAAACAGCATAGCTGCCACTATACTACCCAATCTGTTTATTCTGCAAAAGAAATATCAACTCACTACACTCTATGATATAAAAACAGATTAAACCTAACTAGCTCAAAAATGAAAATGAATTCATCTAGTTCATATATTATGTCCATAAAATTATTTATTCAGCTATCTGAAGATATTAAAAGGGAAGATAATACTTTCATAGTCAAATTAAATAAATTATTACTACAAAAAAGCTATTATCACATAAATGAATATTTAAATGGTAAATTTTAATAATCCTAACATAAAGTAATAATAATTAAAGATAATATAAATGCCTTGATAAGTATTATAAATTAAATGCCTACTTAACTACAATAATAAACCCCACAAATATCACTATGTTATATCTATGTTACACATACTATATCTATAATAATGAATACTTAAACTATAAATAAATATTTGTATAATAACTTTTGTGCGGCATATTCATATTAATTATTGTTATAAGTAGTAACCGGTGAACAATAATTAATATAAAAAAAAGTAAGTACATAATTATAATTAAAACAAATAAATATAAATATTAAAATCTATTGTTACAATAAATATTAAATTAAGAATACCAATTAGGTGTTCTACTACAATATATAATATATCATTTATTAAGTAGATATTTTAATAAATATAAAATAAAATAAAAATATTATTAATGCTATGAGTACCCTCTTACCAATGCTCTTCCTCTCTTAATTTTTGCGTGCCCAACAGAGTCCACAATGTACTATATTATTTTCCTTACCATATAAATACCATTGTGGATAACAAATAAAAGTTTGAGTTTGAGGATTCTTGTAGCTTCTTTTTTGTTTGATAGTATTCATGAACTGAGTAATTTTAAATGTTTTTTAAATAATATTCTTATTTCATATTTTTCTCATCTGTCTTTATTTCATTATTATTTATTGATATCCTTTAGGATATTGAGCTATTTACAATTAAACACAACATTATAGACAACAATAATATTTTTATTGTGTCTGGAATGTGCAAGTAAAAAGTTTAAGCCACTAACATTATGTCAATATACTGAATTTAACATATTCCAGTATAGTGATTTTTATAAGATTAATAATTGTACCATCTTCCTCTAAAAACTAACATCATATGCTATTTAAATGTTCAAGTGACTCCTTATACAATTGGAAACAAAAATGTTTGTATTGTATTATTTATTTATATGGTGTGTATGTTTCAGAAATTATTTGATTCCTTTTCATACCATTGTGTCAAAACATAACCCTTAATGTACCAGAACCAATGAACATAGTGTGCCTGAATGCACTTCACCATATCAACCATCACATTCTCACAGTTAACATAGGAGTCATGTAAACCAATATAAAGAACTTGAGTGAGATCTTGCCATAACATTAGGCGTCACGATGGAAACCAGTGTTGTCATCAATCATCGTATACTTTTAGAAAAACTGGTCAATGTTCGAGTGATCGAAATTTAGGGTAGTAATAGTAGACTCAGCAATGTATGGTGTTCAGAATGTTATTACTGATCTCTATCCTCGGGTCAGATAAGTTTTAAGACGATGATGTATTGGCTATCCAAAATTAATGAGTTGGTATAATAATATGTACTATTATGTTTATATTAATTAGTGTTAAGTATTCGTGGGCGAATTAGTAAATAAAACTCACAGCAGCTGTTTCATGTGAGCTCCTCTCTGATATGCCAGATCGGAAAACTTGACTTGATGAGGCATTAGAAGAATACTATTATGACAAAATCATGCATGTTAGGTGCAAAGTTAAAGGCAAACAATGACGTTTTAGATATACATATATAGGCGCGTCATACCAGAACATTGGTGCATTAAAATCAAAACAGCGGCAACTTGAATATAGCTTGCTACATACCAATACATACAATAATACAGTCTGTGGGGAAAAGAAAATAATGAAACCGTACATCATAGCAGTTGTTAGAAAGAGATTAACAGACATCGCTTAGTTTCGGCACATGCGATAAGCTGCTGCAGGCTCATAGGCGCGTGCGCGGGTGACGTAGCTATCTGAGTAGTGTCAAGAATAAAGTAAACATTATGAAGTTTTAATTTATAATCATTATAATATTTCGGTTAAAACGTATTTTATAATATAGTGACTGTGCTAATAATAAAGAAAAATTTTGACACTCTATTAACGCAGCGAGGCGATTTATCCTGCTATAATTTCCTATCGCCATTTTTGAGCGCGGATAATGCATTTATAGCTTATAATATCATTGTTGAAAGTCTCGCACCATAGCTATGATCAAAACATAATAAAAAAATAAAATATAAAAGATATCGGCGTTTTAGTCACTATGATAACACATACTGATGGGCGTGATGCGACTGCAACGACATCACAAAACGGGAACATGACTAAACCTTTAAACTGAATATGACTAGTAGTGATCATGGTTACTAGTAGTTAAGCAGATAATCGTAAACGGTTAACCTATGTCGCGTTGTACTGACTTCGGAAGTCAGTTTATGTTGCCACTAAGAAGATAACGTACCTAAGTTTAAACACTCGCAACTAAGTAACAGCCGCATAAATTGATCGATCTGGGTTAAGCTGCGCTTGCCGCGATCTGTCTGTGGATGGGTTGCCATCATTTCACCCTAAGAACCCCCAGTGCGTGTCAAATTGAATCTACTACCTCCGTTACGGATAGTCAGGGGTCTGAAAGTCTGACAATCAGTCATATCAAGAGATATCGTGTTAACCAATAACTGGGCTATGGAGGTCGGATAGGCAATCGCTCGTTTGACTGGGAGCCGACCCCAATGGGATTAGAAAAAGGCTAGGCAGATTGATTTGAAAGGTTTTACATTTAAAGACTGCCTCGTTGGTCTAGTGGTCCCAAGCGCGACTGCTGAGCATGGGGTTTCGAGTTCGATTCCCAGGCTGGGCAGTGTTGAGTTTTTCTGTCAAAAAAAAGAGTTTCAATAGAATCACGGCAGCCCGGAGTTTTGAGTTGCGCCCGATAGATGGCAATAGACTCTCTATCTATTAAATAAGACTTAATGACAAAATTGGTAAATCCGAGTGTACAACTGTGTACGCCTTTACCTATTCCTTCAAGAAATACAGCCGTGATGCCCTTATTGCGTGTTGGCTGTATATAATCCGGTGTAGGAATCATAATTACGAAAGGACGCAAGCTTAATGGAACTGAGGGAATCGTTACTTCAGAGATCAAATCCAGGGACAGCTTTCCACCTTGTTACTCACCTTGGCTAGAAAATGTCGGCTAAAAGACAGCATTTCCATTCATGTGAACTTGAAACGTTAGCAATTTACGCGGCTCTAATACGTTTTAATATTTACATTTTTGGAATGGATTTTGAAATCGATACAGCTTCTAACGGTTTACGTTCTAACCTAACTGAGATGATACCAAGACTAACTCGTGGGTGGCTTTTGGTTTAAGAATTACATTCTCAATTGAATATCGCCCTAAGGCCAAGTTGTCCCATGCGGATGCATTAAGCCGGGACTCTATTCCAGCCACCAATCCAAACCACAGTTCCGTAGTCGAGTTGACTGTTTTGCAGTTTAAATTAGAGATCCAAGGCTAAGTCTCGATATATCTGATGGTTTTACTTACTAAATAAATCATTTTATACACAGTTATTCACAGACGATAACATAAATCTTGGGTGAAATTTGTTGAGTCCGAATCTGAAAGCGATTCGATCAAAGAGGATAGTGATGATTGTTGAATTCCAACAAAACTGTTCTATTTTATTTTATGGTTCACCATCAAAGTTAATGTGATCTTAATTAGTCCTGACAATTTAAACCTCTTATTAATGATCGTATGTTGCAATATAATTTCAAATGTTCGTTGGTTATGGTGCACGCAACCGTTTCCCACCTTGATCCATATCCTTTCATGAACTGCCCAATGGAGATGGCTGCTGAGCTGCTGGAGGAGCCCGAAGCACCTGGTGTGTGCAAGCGGTACCCAGCTAAATTCACTTACCTCCTGGAGAAGGCAGGAGAACCTGGTGTGGACAAGCGGTGTGCTGATGTTAAGCCTTGAGGCCGTAGCTCCTTGTGTGGGCAAGCGGTGTGCTGATATTACGCCTTGAGGCCGTAGCTCCTTGTGTGGGCAAGCGGTGGGCTGATATTATGCTTTGAGGCCGTAGCTCCTTGTGTGGGCAAGCGGTGTGCTGATATTACGCCTTGAGGCCGTAGCTCCTTGTGTGGGCAAGCGGTGGGCTGATATTATGCTTTGAGGCCGTAGCTCCTTGTGCGGGCAAGCGGTGTGCTGATATTACGCCTTGAGGCCGTAGCTCCTTGTGTGGGCAAGCGGTGGGCTGATATTATGCTTTGAGGCCGTAGCTCCTTGTGTGGGCAAGCGGTGTGCTGATATTACGCCTTGAGGCCGTAGCTCCTTGTGTGGGCAAGCGGTGGGCTGATATTATGCTTTGAGGCCGTAGCTCCTTGTGTGGGCAAGCGGTGTGCTGATATTACGCCTTGAGGCCGTAGCTCCTTGTGTGGGCAAGCGGTGGGCTGATATTATGCTTTAAGGCCGTAGCTCCTTGTGCGGGCAAGCGGTATGCTGATATTAAGCCTTGAGGCCGTAGCTCCTTGTGTGGGCAAGCGGTGGGCTGATTTAATGCTTTGAGGCCGTAGCTCCTTGTGTGGGCAAGCGGTGTGATGATATTACGCCTTGAGGCCGTAGCTCCTTGTGTGGGCAAGCGGTGGGCTGATATTACGCCTTGAGGCCGTAGCTCCTTGTGTGGGCAAGCGGTGGGCTGATATTACGCCTTGATACCGTAGCTCCTTGTGCGGGCAAACGGTTGGCTGATATTGTGTCCGAAACACAATTAAGATAAGTGAATCAGTATATCAGTTTGAAATTGACTACATAATATGTATAAATCTATATGTAATGGTTAAACGTTCTAGATCCTGATGTGGCCAAGTTAAAGGCAGTTCATGACGGCGACCCGTATGCTTCGAGGTCGTAGCTCCTTGTGTGGGCAAGCGGTATGCTGATATTAAGCCTTGAGGTCGTAGCTCCTTGTGTGGGCTAGCGGCGGGCTGATATTACGCCCTGAGGCCGTAGCTCCTTGTATGGGCAAGCGGTCGGCTGATATTACGCTCTGAGGCCGTAGCTCCTTGTGTGGGCAAGCGGTGGGCGGATTTTATGCTCCTTGTGCGGGC